>JAULUF010000010.1:28320000-29626250 GCA_031834385.1 Semotilus atromaculatus | reverse complement strand
ACAAGAGTCTTTTCAGCAGTTGTACAAAATATTCTCAGATATTGGTGTTGTTGTGTGGCAGTGCTTCACATTGCCACCTAGCCGCCTGGAGTGCATACTACATCGAATTCCACACACTTTTGCGTATGCACGCAGATTTACCCCTCATAACGCTCGTCTAAACGCAGAATAAAAAGTGATAATGCAACGTCACTTTTGCATTTTCTCTTCTGATCGTTTCCGTGTAAACATAGCCTTAGTCTCTTTTGCGGATCCGTATTATGGGTAATCATTTTGATCATGTTGTCATCTGTACAGAGCAAAAAACTTTCCGTTTTTAGTACATCATTGTCGTGTCAACGTACCCTTAGTTAAATTATCGATACTGCAGCTCTGTTCAGTGGCAGATTAAGGTGGCTTTTCCACTGGGCTCGTTTGCTGCGGTCCGAGCCCGAACGCGATTGTTCCCGGCGCCCCCCGCTGCGTTGGTCTGGTTTCACACTCAAATTGATTCTATCGAACCCTGTTGCATTTGCGTGCATCTTACGTCATCGCAAACGTGCACGCCGCAAGATAGAAACAGAACGTGGGTCAATATATTTGTGTTTTTTTATTAATTCTGTGCTATTATGCGCAGCTGAGTGAACAATACAGGTTTACTGTGTGTTTGTCACATAAGCTGGCTTTCTGCTGCTTGCAAACGGACTCTTTTGAGGAGACAGTGGATTTCCAAATGTGTTGCTGATTCCACGCGATATGCGCGAATACAGGCTCAGTGTATCCAAGGTAAATCAACAACACTATCATCCCTTACATGTGTTTTAATTAACTAAATTTAAACTAAAGTTAAACTAAACACAATCAGCTAAAACGCATGCGCAGGTCACTTACTTCCTGAACAAGTGCGCACCCGAGTCCGTGTTGCTTTCACATTCACGCGAGCCGCGGCACGGTTCGGGAGCAACCGAACTCAGACCACCTCCTCCAGGTAGTCTCGGGTTCGGTTCCGCAGTGCGCACCCGGGTCCCATGACAGCGTTCACATTAGCGCTTTTTCATGCGAACCGTGCCCTGTTCCGAACTAAACTGCCAGTGTGAAAGCCCCCTCTCTGAGTTCGGTTGCTCCCGAACCGTGCCGCGGCTCGCGTTAATGTGAAAGCAACACGGACTCGGGTGCGCACTTTTTCAGGATTTAATGACTTGTTCAGTCATTATTACAGCACGTGGGGAGACTGGGCGGGGATTTAAATGACGTGCACCTGTGAATGCAGACACGATGGCTGGATTGCGTTTACATTACACTGAGATCCGATCACAATGCGTCCTCGACTACCTCTGAACCAGGACACGCTGATCGGATAACATTCCGATCAGAAACACGTTTACACTTGTCTTTTCAATGTGTATGTGGACAACATCCAGATACAGGTCGCATGTTAATGCCAAGTGTAAACGAAGCCCTAGAGTGTTTATATAATTTATATATAATATTTGCGTGGTTCCCCCCTGGACGTGGTGCCCCTGGGCCCTGAGCACTTGCCTAATTGCCCATATGGTTAATCCGCCTATGGCTCTGTTCAGTTCTCATACAATGTTGTCAAAGCAGGCAGATCTAGGCTACACATAGCCGGGTATTTAGAGAAACGAATATTTCCCCCCCCCTCCGTTTTCAATAATAACATCGTGCACAAGACCGCGTAAATATGCCGTGAGCGCCATCATAACTATGCCAAACCTATGGGCAGCAGTGTAGGGAGAAGGATAAAGCCAATCAGAATCCTCAGAATCGACACGAGAGAACCTTAAACCCCGTTTCTCCCAGTTGACACGGCAACACATAACCGGCGTTTTCAGAAATCTCCACTTTGGCAAGAGTTTTTAAAAAATAATCGTTTTCTGTGATAAAAACTGGGTTTTCGTGTAAACGAGAGGCCAAACCGCAGGGAAATATCTGCGTTTTCCCTCCGTGTAAACGGGGCCTACTAAAATATTATGAATAACACATGTCCCCAACTTAGCAAGCCAGAGGTGACAGTGGAAAGGAATTGTGGAAAAAACTTGCAAGACAGAAAACAGGAAATGAAGGCAAACTAAACAACACAGGGAACATGTGACAATAAATAAATGTTTTTTAATTTCAGTCACTCGGAGAGAGGTCCATGAACAGAGTGGTGCGTCACCAGGGCCGGAATTTAGAATCACAATAGATATGCAAAAAAAATAATGATTAATAATGATTTATAGGCAGATAAATATTCTTTTTATATATATTTAGGTTGATTCATCGTACAGATCTTGATAAAACTTGAACATTGATTTTATGTAAGTCATTTTAACATTAAAGGAGTAGTTTCTTCTTTCAGACTAATACAATCAGAGTTATATTAATAAACACCCTGACGCTTCTGAGCTTAATAATGGCAATGAGATATGGGCAAAGAATGTCATATACACCTAGGATGACTTGAATGTGAGTAAATCATGGGGTAATTTTTAAAGTGAACTACTCCTTTAAATTTAGTTTCAATGCTCGTTTCAAAAACTGTCATTATTTCAACCACATTTCAGCTTTGAAGGTCAGTCACATGCCAGCTAGGAAGGTTGAAACTTCTCAGACCAGTCATCTGACTCTTCATGTGTTATTTTGGCATACTGGGAGATTAAAATTGTAAATATTATTCAGCTAAACTTGTTTCTCTTTGAGTCAGTGGTTCTCAATACTGGTCCTGAAACCCACCGCTCTGCACATTTTGTATGTCTCTCGTAACTGACTCATTTCACTGGGGCTGGTGCCAATGCCTAGCCTGGCAGTGTGAACCACTGATGCCACGTGTAAACATGCTGTGGGTGGTTTATACATAGTTCCCACAGGCCAATTAATGTCACGTGACCTCCCTGGAGACGCCATCTTTGAGGGCAAAAGCTGCTGTGTTTACAAGGTTTTACAAGCAAATTTCGAATATTTCTTTCTGTTTATAAAGTTACGAAAATCATAAAGCGACAAAGTGACAGAGATTATAAAGAGACTCTATTAACACAAGACAGAGAGAGGTACAATGCGAAAATTTCAGTCATAAATGGTGTGGATCCGTACTGAGCACTGACTATGCAGCTTTGCCTCAGATGCTATCATGTATTCGTATTGAACCGAAACGGTACGGGCGTCACGGTTCGTTGCATGAATATATACACGGTATAAAAATAAATAAAACTTGCGAGCAAATTAATTAATGTCATGAGGAACTACTTTATACGCGGGTTTTTTAGGGACATAATCTGAGATTGCAATGCTGGAATGTGTGTGTGTGTGTGTGTGAGTAAGAGAGAGAGAGGCGCGGGCGCGATCGAACAGTGGATCTTTAATACCTTGTCATACAGGACATCATTCAAACTGCAAAGTGTTAACTTATATTTCTCATATAAGTCGTTTTTGTCGTTGTTCTGACAAAAACTCACATTCATGAAGTCTAATGACGGGTATACTGTAAAATCCAAATTTAACTGAACCTCCGGCACGATTTGAACATCCATTGACCCAGCAGGAGATGACCGTTTTCACTTTTTATCACGAAATTAACTCGTTTCAGCTTCTTCTTCTAATGTTCTGCCCACAGCATTCCCACAGCCTGCCCACAGAAATGGCACCGGCTCGGCAAATGCCCGTATGTTGTGACGTCGTGTAGGAACTATGTATTGGTGTGCTGTCTGAGGATGAAACTAGTAATTGGATGGTTTAAGGCAGGGGTGCCCAATCCTGCTCCTCCCAACCCAATCTCCAACCCTAATCAAACACACCTAAAGCAACCAATTAAGGTCTTCAGAATCACTTGAATATTAAAGGCAGGTGTGTTTGGTCAGGATTGGAGAACTGTGCAGGACAGTCGATCGGCAGGAGCAGGATTGGGCACACCTGGTTTAAGGCTAAGTGAGCTATCACCATTTTGTCTCCGATCTAGACACTAACCTTAACCCTAACCTCAGGGGGACTGCTAAATGCACAACTTACGTTTTGTTGAATCTGGTTGTGTTCCGGCTCTGCAGTTGCAGCAGGGTCTTTCATCCGTACCTGAAAGGTCTAATCCTCCAATATGTGTGGCGCACAAACAGTATACATCTGTTCACACAAAGAGAACTTCCTGTCTCTCATTAGATTAGGAATGTCCCATATATAGATCACAGAGTATTTTCCTCTGCTTCTCTGCACACCTGCAAAAACAGGAAATGGATTTATGAATAATGCCACTGGATGTGTTTTTTTTTATTTTATTTTTAGATAAATAAATAAAAATTCAGACATATTTCATAAAATTCTAACTATCTATCTATTTAATTATGGCTAGGTAAAATACATCCCTTGTGAAAAGGTAACCAAATATAAAACAATATTTACAAATAAATTAATTTTCTCTATATTCATTAAAATATTATGTTATAATAGTCATTACAATTCAAGTCTTTATCATACCTGGTAAAACCTGAAATCCAAATAAAGAAAACCATGGTATTTTTACTTTCTTTAGACAATATACAATATCACTCAATATTACTATTAAATACTATGGTGATGCCGTAAATGAGTTTCGCCTGTCGCGACATTCCCTATGCCTTTTATTATACAACACATACAAGTATTGTAAAGTATTGTTTAGCGTAAAACATGTTGAAGATTAGTGGACAGGCAGTCGATTAAGCTATTTCCTCATAAGTGGTTTATTCAGTGTAGTGAAGCACTAAAGAAGCAGCCTCTGGTCTCCTTCCCTGCGTATCGACAACAGCCGAGCG
Source organism: Semotilus atromaculatus (assembly GCA_031834385.1). NCBI lineage: Eukaryota > Metazoa > Chordata > Actinopteri > Cypriniformes > Leuciscidae > Semotilus > Semotilus atromaculatus. Next base: position 29,621,490 of record JAULUF010000010.1, on the reverse strand, counting down.
TTAGCATTAGCAGTTACGCTTTTTTGGCTAAAAGTTGCTGGCTTGATTTAAGACTTTAGTTCTCATTTATATGTAAATCCATAATTACTTTTGTTTTCTTTGAAATGTGATAAAAGTGTGCTACTTTCACAATCACGTTAGTTTGGACTTGTTGTGTTTTGTCATCTGCCTTAATCATTCATTTGTCACGGACTAATTCCTTTCAGCTGTGCACTCAATCACCATCATTATTCACAACTGTATGTTCGGTTCTGTTTCAGTTCAATGTCCAGTGTCGTCTATTGTGGATGTGTTGTATGTTGCTCGGTTTGTTTGGATTACCCGTTGGATTTATTAAATATTACCTTATTGCCTTCATCTTTGAGTATGTTTATACATCCAGCCCCGAAAAGATCTGAAAAAAAGAGTATAGGTAAGTAGTAGGATCCTGTTTACAATTATTTGGCTCAGATTTGGCGCATTTGTTTTTGATCTGAAGGGATGGAATGTTAACTGTTTTGCTTACTCTCATGGCTTGTGTAATTGTTTTTCTCTTGGAACTTGAACAGGAATTTAAATACCGCCTGCTCTAATTAATATCAGATTTGAGGGATCCGGGAAAAGAGAGAATAGACCACAATGCACAGCAGTAAGTCATTTATTTGTGTGTGACCACAGTAATGGAATAAAGAACAGACAGTGTTGTAGACTGACAGAAGAATGCCTTGATATCACTGTCAATGAGTCCATTCATCTGGAGGAGCAAATAGTATTCAATGTCCAAGGTCAGACCACGAGCACGCAGCTGCTGTCACACACATTTTTCCTACTGTATTACATAAATTGGGCTAATATAGGGAGGAACTGTGTGGCAGCCTTTGAATTATAATACTGACGTCAACTTTCCCCTCTGTGACCTCTGACCTCCAACCCTACAACATGGTTCAACTGACACAGATATTTTAAACTAGGGTTTAGAATTCACTAGCTGTCTAGTGGGTTTACCGTATGAAACACTTGCAATGTCCAAGTTTAAAGGTTGTATCAGTCATTTCAGGCCCAAAAAAGGCCGAAACATAAATGATCACATTCATCTAATCTTTCCTAACGATCTGCTAGCTGCCCGCCCCATAAGCATGCCATCCAAAAAATACATATATATGCCGTCTCTGTATGCAGCAGCTCTGCACACAAAACACATGGGTACACCACCACTCAAAACCTAGGCTGCCTACAGAGACACGTTTTTTGGACGGCATGCTTATGGGGCGGGCAGCTAGCGGATCGTTAGGAAAGATTAGGTGAATGTGATCATTTATGTTTCGGACTTTTTTGGGCCTGAAATGACTGATACAACCTTTAACTATATGACGACATTACAACTTCAGCCTGTAGCAATTAGCGATTAGGGAAGGGAATTGGTATTTATTATAAATATTTATGTCAGCTGCAAGAGGTAACTTGCAGTTGGCAATTAGTGTATTCAGATGTGGAGAAACGTGACCTAGTATTAATTTGTAAACACTGGTCATTCATTATTAAGTATCTTTGGAAGTAATATAGGACAAATGAGTAGTACTACATTAAAGGGATAAACCTCTTGTGGAAGCTCAAACGTGCTGCATAACACGAGAATGAACCTCATTGGTTCTTGCAGAAGCTCAAACGTGCTGCGTAACACGAGAATGAACCTCATTGGTTCTTGCGGAAGCTCAAATGTGCTGCGTAACACTAGAATGAACCTCATTGGTTCTTGCTGAAGCTCAAATGTGCTGAGTAACATGATAATGAACTTCATTGGTTCTTGCAGAAGCTCAACCGTGCTGCATAACACTAGAATGAACCTCATTGGTCCTTGATGAACTTCAAATATAATCTGTAACATGAGAATGAACCTTATTGGTTCTTGATGAACTTCAAATATAATCCGTAACATGAGAATGAACCTCATTGGTTCTTGATGAAGTTCAAACATGCTGCGTAACATAAGAATAAACCTCATTGGTTCTTGCTGAAGCTCAAACATGCTGTGTAACATGAGAATGAGCTAAAAGTTTTTAAATTTGTTTGTGAGAGGTAATCAAAACTGCAAACAAGCTGTTGAAACTCCACACCCTGTGCCGGGAGCCGCAGCCCGACTGCATTCAAAGAGACGGACAAAAACTATGCGCTTTATTCACCCTCGAATGACAATTCCAGCATACTATATGAAAATATCTGTGGGGCATTCCGAGCCAAATCTTTCACACACACCCTGGAGACACCGGAGACCCATCACGCATCGATTTCGTAATTGTTGATGAGGAAGGAACAACCAGCCGTGATCAGAATGGGACATAATGGAAACTGAAAAGAAAAGTGAACATTATAAACAATAAGTTAGAAATACGTTTTTAAGGAGTAGGGAGCCAAGCCTTCGGTGATATACAAACTAGCTCAGGGGTGGGCAACAGTTTTAGTCTGAGGGCCACAGTTACTTTGGCAAAGTAAACGGAGGGCCACACTTTGGACAATTGCAATTAAACATAGTTACATGATTAACTAGGCTTAGGTTAGGTTTTACTTTCAAGGGATTCATTTCCTACACTACCCTGCATATTGTTCAACTGTCATTCATACCAGCTGTAGCTATTCAAGATAAAAAAAAACTATTAACAAAACTGCAAATGTATGTGTGCAGGTTACATTAACATACAGACTTCAGGCAGTCTTGGAATTATCAAATTGAATTGGGGCTATATAACTCCAGAGGGAGACCTTCATCACTGAATGAAAAACATTCAGCTGATTTCAGTTGTGATTATACTTTTTTTTTTTTTACATATTTTGTTTAAATCTTTTATAAAATAGAACACAATTTAAGTGCAGATCAACTTCATCACAGGTATGTTTGCTTGAAAGATATAAAGGACAGGAATAGGCCTATGCATCTGACAAAAATTTTATTTGATTTAGCTGTAGGCCCATCATCACCATCTACGCCGGGACATGCATAAGAAATGGCAACATGAAACTGAACAATGTTGTAAAAATAACATAAATCAAGGGTAGGTAACTTAATGGAACTTTGGCTAGGCCTACATTAGAAAACGTCTCGGTTACGTATGTAACCCTAGTTCCCTGAAGGAACGAGACGCTGCGTGAAAACGCTGTGGGAACGCCCTTGCGTTGTGCGTCATGAAGCACGTATGGAATCAGTCCAATGGCGAGACAGAACGTCATATGCGGGTGACGTCATCGACCAGGAAACTATAAAGCACCTCAAAATCACAGCCGCGACAGCTTCTGAAAGGTCTGAAGCAAGTCGCTCACGGGAATGCCGGGAGTATGGCAACGACACGCAGCGTCTCCTTCCTTCAGGGAACTAGGGTTACATACGTAACCGAGACGTTCCCTATAAGGAACTCGAGCTGCGTGAAAACGCTGTGGGAACGCTAATACCCACGTCGTCATAAGAGCAAGTGACCGACGAAGTTCAGCCGAAAGCACCTGCGCCCCAGGAGTGGAGCTGAGATCAAGGTCATAAAATGTATGCGGTGAGGACCAGCCTGCCGCATCACAGACATCATGGAGAGAAACTCCTGATAATAAGGCTTTGGAAGCCGCCATACTCCTAGTGGAATGAGCCCGAACAGCCAAAGGTGAAGGCTGACCAGCCGACTCATAGGCAAGTGAGATGGCCTCGACCACCCACTTGCTCATCCTCTGCTTAGACACTGGAGACCCCTTCTTAGGTGGTCCAAAACAAATGAACAACTGTTCTGATTTCCTCCACAGGGCAGCTCTGTGGACATAAGCATCTAAAGCCCTAACAGGGCAGAGCAGATTGAGTTTTTCCTGATCCGATGACGTAAACGGAGGACAGAAGGCCTGCAGAACTATAGGTCTGGCCACATTGGTAGGAACCTTAGGACATAACCTGGCCTAGGGTGGAGAAAAGCCTTCACCATCCCAGGCGAAAATTCCAAACATGAGGGAGAAACCAAAATTGAGCCTGAATGTCTCCAATTCTTTTGAGAGACGAGATAGCGAGGAGAAATATAGTTTTCAAGGTGACAAACTTGTCATGAACTTCCTCAATAGGCTCGAAAGGAGCTAGGGAGAGACCTTCTAGAACAATGGCCAAAGCCCATGTCGGCACCCTCGTGCGGGCTACAGGCCTCAGCCTTAAAGACCCACTCCGATGAGAATAATGTTTTTCTAGATGTTAACATGTTCTTGTGTAATTTTTCTGATGTTAGAGGACATATCTTGAGAAAAATAAGCTCAAAGTTATATTTCTGAGTATTTCTACATTCAAACGGCTGTGAATCAGTAGTAGACGCTAAAATGCCGGCTAAAATAGACTGGAGTTGTGACGTAGTAACTCCACTGGGCGGGGCCATAAGCTCATACTCCCCTCCGCCCCGCCCGTTCAGGTTCTGAGGAGTAGAGAAGACGATGGCGGATCAACACCTATGTGCGGTAGCGGGTTGCAATGCTAAGAGGAGAGATAGTGGTATTAGCTTTCATGCTTTACCAAAACATGTTGCTGTGAGAGATAGATGGATTACGTTCCTTGGTCACGGCAATGTTAAAAACCACACATCGGTTTGAGGTCAGCACTTCACAGAAGACTGTTTCACCAACTGGCAGGAGAAAAAAAATGGGCTTCGTCAGTAAATACTTTTTGAAGCCGGATGCAGTGCCTTCCATCAAGACACCATCAACTGGACAGCCTGTGTCTTTACCGGTAAGTTTATTTTTTTTCTGTCGGGAGCTAGTTGAACGATCCCGCCTGTTTGCTAGCACAGTGCGGCCAAAGTGGCGCTTTTCTGCTTTTTTTCCCCCTTTTCTGGAGGGTCGTCTCCGTGCCAACGGCTCCGCCGACAACGCAGAGGCGAATTGCTAATGAGCTACTGCCGCTCTGCTGAAGCGAAGTCCCAGAAAACGGCACAGGTTTTGTGATTTTGGCTAAAAATGGCATAATCATAATTTAAAGACCACTGGGAATGTTTAAAAATAGCTCAAAATATGATCGGAGTGGGACTTTAAAGTACCACAAAGAAATCGAGTTATAAATGGGTGTCTCTCCAAAGAGACTCCACTGAAAGGGACATGGTAAGCAGCAAGTGCCGCCACGTACACCTTTAGTGTGGAGGGGGATAGCCCTGTGGAGAAACGCTCCTGCAGGAACTCCAGCACTGCACCTACTGGGCAGTTAACTGGGTCCAGCTGGTGTTCTCCACACCAAGAAGTGAACAACCTCCACTTCAAGGCAAATGACTTCCTCGTGGACGGAGCTCTGGAGTAAAGGATGGTTTCAACAACCTTGGTTGAGGGACCAGCACCTACGAGCTGGGCCCCCTCAAAGGCCAAGCCCATAGTTTCCACAGTTCTATTCATTTAGCTTAGTTTCGCTCGGAAATTTAACGGCGTACACATACACGCGGCGTGGACATACACGCGGCGTGGACATACACGCAGCGTAGACATACACGCGGCGTGGACATACACGCGGATAGCTGAAAATGCGTATAGATAACACGCCACTTGATTTGAAAGTGGCGTGTATGTTTACGCAAAGTCATGATGTCATGTTGGATATTAGGTCCGCAAACCACACTCGGGCCGGCCAGTACGGGGCTACCAACAGTAGACTGACCCCGTCCCGGCGAACCCTCTCCAGAACTCCTGGGAGCAGAGCAATCAGGGGAAAGGCGTACAGACGTGACCTCGGCCACGGTTGTACCATAGCGTCCAACCCCGCTTGTTGCTCCGATTGAGCCAGAATAAACCAATCGTCGATATGGTTCAGAATGCGAATACCCTGGAGCCGCTGCGGGACTAGCACTGCGTCCATGCATTTCGTGAAAGTGCGGGGAGACAAAGCTAGACCGAATGGAAGAACGCGATATTGGTACGCTTCACACCTAAAAGCGAACCTCAGGAACTTCCTGTGTTGCGGAAGGATGGAGATATGGAAATACGCGTCCTTTAGATCTATCGTGACAAACCAGTCCTCGGATCTGATTTGTTACACGATCTGCTTCAGAGTGAGCATCTTGAACTTGAGCTTCGCTACGGAGCGATTTAACAGGCGCAGATCTAAAATTGGACGCAACCCCCCATCCTTCTTTGGAACTATGAAATATCGGCTGTAATAACCTGACTCCATACTGGGAGGAGGAACCCGTTCTATAGCCTCCTTTTGTAGGAGTGTTTTCACCTCTTGTTCCATTACCAGAGCCTGCTCGGGGCCCATCACTGTGGGCAGGACCCCGCTGAATCGAGGAGGACGAGACCTGAACTGAATGGCATAACCCCTCTCTATCGAATGCAGGACCCACGGAGATACTTTTGGAAGACTTTTCCACTCCACCAGAAAATCTACTAAGGGTACCAGCCTCTCGAGCAATAATTTAAGCAGCAGACACAGCGCCCTGTAACGGCGCACCGGCAGGGAACAACTGGTCTGACTGTTCTAAGCCAGTGGCGTCAGGGCTTTTTCTTAGACAAAGCCTTCTTGGCCATAATAACTGTTCTCAAATCAGTCTTACTACCAGAGGGCTTCGCCTGAGAGTGCCGCGTCTGTTCCCATTGTTTGGGAGGAGCACAAGACGCGACACTCTGCTTTTGTTGCGCCAGGTGTGAGGAGCTTTTCGATGGCTTGGTCTGCCCCCGCCCAGCAGACCCTGGGATGTGGACTTTGAGTGGGAGGAACTTTTGAAAGGCCGCAGCCTGTTTCTTTTCTTCATGAAATGTATCTATGACCGTGTTCACAGCGTCACCAAATAAACCGGAAGGAGATAGCGGAGCATCAAGAAGGAAAGCTTTCTCTTTATCCTTCATACCAGAAAGATTTAACCATAAATGCCTCTCTGCGGCCACCAGGGCTGCCATAGTACGGCCCATTAGTTTGGCCGACTCCTTGGTGGCACGCAGAGATAAATCTCGCCATTGGACTGATTCCATACGTGCTTCATGATGCACAACGCAAGGGGCATTCCCACAGCGTTTTCACACAGCTCGAGTTCCTGAAAGGGAAATGTATTTCGGCCTATGCAACTGAGATGAAGAGCTTTTTGTCGGTGTTCTGTAACTCAATGTGAACAATTGAGGCGGTCGCCTTTCTTTACTAAGTCATCGAAATCTGGGGTCGTGTTCGATGTTGAGATGCGCAACACGGACGACAGGTGTGCGTTGGTTAGTGATGATCAGTAGCGTGACTTGTTAAAGTTCATTACAGAGAAGGTCTGCTCGCATACATACGTGGACCCGAATAAAACGAGCATCATTTGCGCATGTCTTCGCATGTTAGGAAACCTGCCCTCGTTCAATGCACCATAAAACCTGTCCAATGATTACAAGGTGAATTTCTCCTTGAGAGTGGGATCGCACTGCATGTCAATCAGCTCAAGCTGAGCCTCTGGAGGCGCTTGGTCGCTGTCAAAGGAAAAGGGGGCGGACACCAGCTCCATCTCTTTTAAAATTTTTCCGAAATCAGAGAAACGCCTGTTGAATTCAGTGTGCAGATCCTCAAGTGTAGTGGTGTATTTGACAGTGAGTCGGGATGGCACATCCTTCATTGCGAGAGTTGGGAAATGTGTAAAGCTCTTGTTTGTCTCTTGTTTGTCAAAACGGGGTCAGCTTTGCTCTGAATGCTCACAAGTAGGAATACAGTTCGTGCACAAACACATCCCTCTCCTGCAGCTTCCGATTGAGGTCATTCAAATGGCCCATTAAATCCAAAGCAAAGGTAAAGTCAAGCATCCAATCGGAATCTTCAAGTTCTGGAAAGTCACCAGCCTTCCCGACATTCTCCAGAAACACTCCTATCTGACCTCTCAGGTCCCACACATGGTGTAGCACTGTGCCCAGGCTCAGCCAGCGGACGTTTGAGTGGTATGGGACATCAGTGTGTTCTGCCTCACTCTCCTCCAACAACTGGATAAAACGGTGGTGGTTAAGCGCCCGGGCCCTGATCAAATTGACAAGTTTCACCACAGTTTTGGTGACGTGATCAAGTTTTAACACCGATTTAAACAAGGCCTTCTGATGAATGATGCAGTGCAAGAAAATCAGATTTGAGTTGGGGTCATCCTCTCTCACCCTGTCCTGTATCCTACGCAATAGCCCAGTGTTCTTCCCGGTGAGGTTTGGACAACCATCAGTTCAGTAATTTCGCCCACGGTAGTTCATTCTCTGCATGCATCCTGACACCGTATAGCAGAGGTCCCCAGAACCCCTTGTCATCCCCTTCATTGATTCCATCACAAGAAACTCCTCCACTATTTCAAATGTGTCGGTAATACCTCTGACGAATATAAGCAGCTGGGCAGTGTCTTTAATATCAGTGCTCTCATCCAGCGCTATTGAAAAGTATGTGAAATCGGTGGCCCTTTTTAGCAATGCAGATGTCAGCTCATCATCAATTACCTCGATGCGACGAGTAACTGTACAGCGAGACAGGCTCACATTTTCTAACTGACTTTTGCTGTCAGGGCACAGCATGCTAGCTGCCTCTACCATACAGTCTTTTACAAACTTACCATCTGAAAATGGTTTGCTGTGTTTGGCGATTTTGTGTGACACCATATAGCTTACTTTTGTTGCTGACTCCTGTACATTAGACTGCTTGGTAAAAATATTCTGCCTGGCAGTTAAGTTGGAGGACAATCTCGTGGCTTTTTCTTCCCTCTCCTTTGCAGAGAAATTCACGGCATAATTAGCATGTTTAGCATTGAAGTGCCTGCTTATATCATATTCTTTAAAGACAGCGATGCTCTCCTGACATATCAGACAAATCACCTTTGAGCCGACAATCGTGACGAAATATTTCAAGTCCATTATTCAATGCTTGACATTCAAAGTCAACTTTTCTCTTTTTTACTGCACTCATTTAGACAAATTATAGTTTTAGAATTTTTTACTTTGAGGAGTGAAGAAGAGAAGTAAAGTTGCAAATTGTAATTTCACACAGCGACATCTGTTGGATTGTTTTTAATAGAAGGATCGCAGTTCAGATAAAGGCGGTGTGTGTTTCATCCAAATTGCAAGCTCATCGAGCGCATTACGGGGGCCGGATTGAAGCACTATGCGGGCCGGATTCGGCCCCCGGGCTCGGCAGACGTGACGTCAAGCGTCTCTGGCTCGGCGTGGCTGACGTGAAGCTCCTCTGGCTCGGCAGAAGTGACGTGAAGCGTCTCTGGCTCGGCAGAAGTGACGTGAAGCGTCTCTGGCTCGGCAGAAGTGATGTGAAGTGTCTCTGGCTCGGCGTGGCTGACGTGAAGCTCCTCTGGCTCGGCGTGGCTGACGTGAAGCTCTGGCTCGGCGTGGCTGATGTGAAGCTCTGGCTCGGCGTGCCTGACGTGATCATCCTCTCTGACTCCCACAGTGAATTCAGAACCACTCAGCTGTAATGCTAGGTCTATATAAATGTTCAAAAGTCCCATTAGGGTCATGTAATGGCATTACAGAGCTGAGCGGCTCGGATAGTCCTCCGCGGAAAAACCAGGTCAAGTGAGCCAGCTCCAAAAAGTCCTCCAAAACGATAAAAGTCCTTTACAAAGTCCTCGATTGGATGATCACCTTGACGAAGGCACATGATTTGTGCTGCTGGATTCATTTTCTTCTTGGTCGGTCGTTCTGTCATGAAGAGGCAGGAAAGGAACAGAGAGAATCCAAATGCGAGCACAAGGTTTAATCACACTGACAGGAAATTCCAGGGGAAACAACACAACGATGAATACCAGGACAAGAACAAGATCTAAGGACACGAAACCATGACATCAAACAACGACCGACCAAACACTTCTTCTTACTTGGGCTTACTGGCGGATCGCATTCTTAAAAAAAGAGCATTACCGCCATCTACTGTAAGTAATGGATCAGAGACATTACTATTCCCAGAACAATCAGGACTCATGCTTTCAATGTTGCTGCGTGTTCAGCTCCTCCATCTACAACTCAAGTCCTTCATATTCCAGAATGGGATAATAATACCATTAATAATAATAATAATAATAATAAATCTATATTCTATAAATCAAATTTGTTCTATTTAAAAACTTTATTATTAAATTACCCCCTTCTATTGAGTTTAAAAGCTCCTTTAATGTTATTTGTTGGCCACCTTTCTTCTGAATTTCATCAATTATCTTATTCCCATCCACTGAATATTTCTTACACTTAGTAAGTACATGTTCCACTGTCTCTCTGATTCCACACCATTCACACAATCCCGTAGGATGTTTTCCTATTATATGCATTGTTGAATTAAGTCCTGTATGTCCCAGTCTTAGTCTTGAAATAATACAGTCCTCCTTCCTCTCCCACTTGAATTCCTTCCATTACATAATGGTTGTATTGAATGTAAATGTCTCCCCTTTTGCTCATTATCCCAATAAAATTGCCAATTTTTATATATTTCCCTTTTTATTAATGATTTAACTTCTAATTTGCTATACCGAATTGGCATAATAGTTTCCTTTGTCATAGCCTGTTTTGCTAATTTGTCTGCTGCTTCATTCCCTGATATTCCAGTATGTGCTGGAACCCACAAAAACTGAACTATCTTATTTGTCTGTTGCATCATGAACAATAACTGTAATATCTCTAAAACTATATCTTGTCTAGTATCTGACTTTTGAGCTTCCAGACACATCAAGGCTGAACTAGAATCTGAACATCTTAAGTTTTTATTAAATCCCATTTCATTTATTTTACTCAAAGATAGCATAATTGCTAGTAACTCTCCTGTAAACACAGAGACATGATCTGTTATTCTTTCCCCTCTTGTCACTTTCAACCTTGGAATGGTGAATGCTATCCCCACCTTCCCATTCTAAGGATCCTTAGATGCATCTGTGAAAACCTGTATATATTGTTCATACTTAGTCCCAATATATTCTCTTGCCAACTCTGCTTCTAACACCCTCTGTTCTTTATCTTGTCTTGATTCCAATAAGAATAGGTCTATATTTGGTTGAGGTAAAATCCATAATGGTGTAGTTGGCAATATTACTGCTGGAATAACACTAATCTCACTTAATTTCATATCCTGCACTAAATCCTTAATGATCCAACCAAAACTGTTAACTGTCTTTTTCCCATGCTCCCAACATGCTTCTAGTACAGGTCCGTCTAAAAAAATGAGCATATTGTGATAAAGTTAATTATTTTCCATAATGTAATGATAAAAATTAAACTTTCATATATTTTAGATTCATTGCACACCAACTGAAATATTTCAGGTCTTTTATTGTTTTAATACTGATGATTTTGGCATACAGCTCATGAAAACCCAAAATTCCTATCTCAAAAAATTTCATCCGACCAATAAAATAAGTGTTTTTAATACAAAAAAAGTCAACCTTCAAATAATTATGTTCAGTTATGCACTTAATACTTGGTCGGGAATCCTTCTGCAGAAATGACTGCTTCAATGCGGCGTGGTATGGAGGCAATCAGCCTGTGGCACTGCTGAGGTGTCATGGAGGCCCAGGATGCTTCGATAGCGGCCTTAAAAGGAGAACTCCGGGCAATTTTTAAGTTAATCTTGATCGTTATGTCTTTATGAGTACTGTCTATAGAAAAAAAAACGAACCGGATTGGTGCTTGCGACGCGGAGCTGCGACAGCGAATGCCCAGAGCTCCCACTCAGCTAAAACGGCAGCAATGGGGGCATAACATAAAGAGCGTTTTTGTGCCTCTTAACAGACACAAAATGCAATTAAAATGTCTGTCCAACATGAACAGGGGCCTTACCTGTGAACAAGATGCGTTTAGCAACTTAGCCATTAATTCGACCTTAATTCAAACGACCTTAACGACCTTAATTCAAAAGCGCTCATAGTTAATGATAAGATTACAGACTATAACCTAGATGTGCTGTGTTTGACAGAAACCTGGCTAAAACCAAACGATTACATTACTTTAAATGAGTCCACTCCGCAAGATTACTGTTATAAACATGAGCCTCGTCCGAAAGGCAAAGGGGGAGGTGTTGCTGTAATTTATAGTAATATTTTAAAAACCACTAAGAAATCTAGTTTTAAATATACTTCTTTTGAAGTGTTGGTGCTTAATGTAAAAATATATAGTGTAAACAATAAATCACGTTTGAGAATTCTGCTGGCTACTGTATACAGGCCACCAGGGCACCATAAAGATTTTATCAAAGAATTTGCTGACTTTCTATCAGAATTAGTATTGGCTGCCGATAAAGTCCTAATTGTTGGTGATTTTAATATACATGTAGATAATGGAAAAGATGCATTGGGATTGGCATTTAAAGACATTATAAACTCAATTGGAGTGAGACAACACGTGTCAGAACCTACTCATTGTCGTAACCATACTCTAGATCTAATATTATCTCATGGAATAGATGTTGATGCCGTTGAAATTCTGCAGCAGAGCGACGACATCTCAGATCATTATCTAGTCTCGTGTAAATTACATTTAGCCAAGGCTGCAAAGCCGACTCCGTGTTATAAATATGTAAGACCTATCACTTCTGCCACTAAAGATGGCTTTATTAATAATCTTCCTAATCAGTTTCATCATCTCAGCATCCCAGATAGCTTAGAAGAACTTGATATTGCAACAGAAACGTTTAAATCTCTCTTTTCCAGCACTTTAGACATAGTTGCTCCGTTGCGCTTAAAGAAGATTAAAGAAAATAGTCCAACGCCGTGGTACAACGAGCACACCCGGGCCCTTAAGAGAGCAGCCAGAAAAATGGAGCGAAACTGGAAGAAAACAAAACTAGAGGTATTTCGGATTTCATGGAAGGAGAGCTCGATTGCTTACAGAGAGGCATTAAAAGATGCTAGAACGGATTATTTTTCAACCCTATTAGAAGAAAATAAACATAATCCTAGGTATTTATTTGAACAAGTGGCTAAACTAACGAAAAAGAAAGCTTCAAGCCCAGAAGTTTCCAAGAAACACAGCAGTAATGACTTTATGAACTTCTTCACTTATAAGATCTATAATATCAGGGACAAAATTATAACTATGCAACCGTCTACTACAGTAGCGCATCAGGGAGTGCATTGTAGTCTCCGTGAGGAACATTTTGATTCATTTGTTGCTATAGGAGAGGAAGAATTTTGCAAACTTGTTAATTCATCTAAATCGACAACTTGTATGCTAGACCCTATACCGACTAAGCTTCTGAAAGAGATGCTTCCAGAGGTCATAGTTCCTCTTCTAAATATCATTAATTCATCTTTGTCTCTAGGATATGTACCAAAAACCTTTAAGTTGGCTATGATTAAACCGCTTGTTAAAAAAACGCAACTTGATCCTACAGAATTAGTCAATTACAGGCCAATCTCGAATCTGCCTTTTCTGTCAAAGATACTAGAAAAAGCAGTATCATCACAACTGTGTTCCTTTTTAGAAAGAAATAATATCTGCGAGGATTTTCAGTCCGGATTTAGACCGTACCATAGTACTGAGACTGCTCTCATTAAAGTCACAAATGATTTGCTCTTATCATCCGATTGTGGTTGTATCTCTCTATTAGTGTTACTTGATCTTAGTGCTGCATTTGATACTATCGATCACAACATTCTTTTAAATAGACTAGAAAACTATGTTGGCATTAGTGGAATTGCATTAGCATGGTTTAAATCATACTTATCTGACCGTTTTCATTTTGTAGCAGTAAATGAAGAGATGTCTTATCGATCACAAGTTCAGTATGGCGTACCACAAGGCTCAGTACTAGGACCGCTGCTGTTCACTCTGTACATGCTACCATTAGGATATATCATTAGGAAATATGGAATTAGCTTTCACTGTTATGCTGATGATACTCAGCTGTATATTTCTTCAAAACGAAACTTACCAATTCTCAAAATTAACGGAATGCATAGCTGATATAAAAAATTGGATGACCAGTAATTTCCTATTACTAAATTCTGAAAAAACAGAGATTCTAATCATTGGACAAAAAACTGCCACACGTAATAACCCAGAATACTGTCTAACAATTGATGGCTGCTCTGTTAAGTCTTCGTCGTCAGTTAGGAACCTGGGTGTGCTCTTTGATACCAATCTTTCATTTGAAAGTCACGTGTCTAGTATCTGTAAAACCGCATTTTTCCATCTTAAAAATATATCTAAATTACGTCATATGCTCTCACTGACAAATGCGGAACAATTAGTTCATGCATTCATGACATCAAGGCTAGATTATTGTAATGCTCTACTGGGTGGTTGCCCTGCACGTTTAATAAACAAACTACAGCTAGTTCAAAACGCAGCCGCTAGAGTTCTTACCAGAACCAGGAAGTATGACCATATTAGCCCGGTTCTGTCAACACTGCATTGGCTGCCTATTAAACATCGTATAAATTTTAAAATATTGCTGATTACTTACAAAGCACTAAATGGTTTAGCTCCCCAGTACTTGAGCGAGCTCTTAACGCATTATAGTCCTTCACGTCTATTGCGATCTCAAAATTCTGGCCAGTTGATAATACCAAGAATATCAAAATCGACTGCTGGCGGTAGATCCTTTTCCTATTTAGCACCAAAACTTTGGAACAATCTTCCTAACACAGTCCGGGAAGCAGATACAGTCTGTCAGTTTAAATCTAGACTAAAAACACATCTCTTTGGCTTAGCATACACATAACACATTATAGATTTCTATAATTCAATGTTAGGCTGCATAGTTTAGATCAGCCGGAACCGGGAACACTTCCCATAATTCCTGATGTACTTTGTACATCATAAGAAGGATGGCGTCTACGCTAATAGTAGTCTCTCTGCTTATCCCGAGGTTTACCGCGAACCGCCGGATCCAGGCCATATCCAGATCTGAGGAAGGACCATCACATGGACACGACGACAACGCATCCCTGATGAGCCGGCCCCATCAACACTGTGAAGGCCCATGGACACCTCAACACACTCATCTCCTCACCGGCCGGATGACCCAACCCAACCAGATGAACTGGATAAATATCGTGAAAGTTCTGATCACATCTGACTCCTGACATTATGCTGCCTAACTCATAATCATACACTGTTCGTTTCCTTGGCCAAAGGAGGACTGGCCCCCTGACTGAGCCTGGGTTCTCCCAAGGTTTTTTTCTCCATTCTGTCACCTGATGGAGTTTTGGTTCCTTGCCACTGTTGCCTTTTTCGCCTCTCTTCGCTTTTGTCGCCATTGGCTTTTGGCTTGCTTAGTTGGGGACATTTAACATTTAATTTTGAATTTAACAATACTATTACAACATTGTTTTCCTGTTATCTCTGTAAAGCTGCTTTGAAACAATTTGTATTGTAAAAAGCGCTATATAAATAAAGGTGACTTGACTTGACTTGACTTGAAGGAAATCTGATTTGTGTTGGCGGCAGATTAAGACACGCTGACTTGAGCACTCAAGAAAAAAAACCCATCATCTTGCCCAAGACCAGCCACGTTTCTCTGCTGTTGGTGCGACAATATCATGAAGAGGTAAAGCATCAAGGCCGCCACTTCACAGAAGGTGCCCTGAGAGCAGCGGGCTTCTGGATCATGGGTGGAAAAAGACTTATTGCCTCTGTCTTGCACAAATGGTGCCGAAAGTTACGCCGCAGAACAGAGGAACAACTTATGGCAGACTTGCCTCCAGAACGCTTGCATGCATGTCCACCTTTCACCTATGTAGGAGTGGATGTATTCGGACCATGGCAAATCATCTCCAAGCGTACACGAGATGGACAGGCTCGAAGCAAAAGATGGGCTATGCTCTTATGCTGTATGAGCTCCCGAGCCGTGCACATCGAGCTCATCGACTCCCTAGACACGTCCAGTTGTCTCAATGCATTGAGACGTTTCTTTGCCATACGGGGACCTGCGAAGCAGATAAGATCGGACTGCGGAACAAACTTTGCAGCCGCTGCAAAGGAACTGGGATTAAGCCGACAACAATCTGACTTCACAGTGCAGAACTTCTTGAGTCAACAGGGTTGCTCATGGGTGTTCAATCCTCCTCATGCGTCCCATATGGGAGGATCATGGGAACGTATGATAGGCCTATCAAGACGGATCCTTGATGCAATCCTGCTCCAAGAGAACATCCAACTCACCCACGATGTGCTGTGTACACTCATGATGGAAGTGACTGCGATAATCAATGCCAGACCTCTCGTTCCAGTCTCCACTGACCCAGAGTCACCGTTCATATTGTCTCCTGCAATGATACTTACCCAGAAGGTTGGGGTTGACCCACCGCACAGAGACTTTACAGACAAAGATCTTCTCAGCAGTCAATGGAAACAAGTCCAAGCTCTCGCCGACAGATTCTGGCGTCGCTGGCGTCAGGAGTTCCTCCCCACACTGAAAGTCCGCCGGAAATGGAGAGATTCTCAACGAGACCTGAAAGAAGGGGACATTGTGCTCCTGAAGGACAGTCAAGCTGCATGTAATGCGTGGCCTATGGCAAGGATCACAGCTGTCTTCCCTGGGAGAGACAGCAAAGTAAGGAAGGTGGAGCTCAGGACATCGGATCAAGGTTCTGCGAAGGTGTTCTTGAGACCAGTGTCAGAAGTAGTTCTTCTTCTGCCCAAAGACTGAAGGTTCAGAGACATTGATAGTTAATAGTGACCTTTAAGGTCAGACGGGGAGTATTCTGCCCTTCAGGTATTTAAGTTTAATTTTATGCTTTTAATTTGGTATGCTTTCAGTTTCATTCAGACTCTTATTTTGACGTTTGTTTACTGAGCTAATACAGGAAGTAGGAATTCAGTTTAGAAACGGCAGACTGGTTAAAAAATGCAGATGGTCATTGCGGCAGATAAAATTCATCCTGTCAGTTGACTTCCCAGCAGAAGCATCGCTTGTATGTATATAATCTTTGTTCTGATTAAGTTAACTTTTAAGCATATTGATTTCGTGCTGTAAAAGTAATGTTCATCAAAGCTATGTGGCTTAGCTAATTTCAGTATTTTGCTGTTTGTTTTTTAGTTTCACTCTCTCATCAATCGTCTCATATGTATGGATTCAGTACAATGTGAAGAAAATAAATCTGCATACAAAGAACTCAGGATTTCTTCATGTTCATGAATAGAGAGAGAGTTTAGCTCACTGTTTAGTTGGAGTTGTTACACCTCAACGAGAACAGTATAAGCATCGTGCGACGTTCGTCTGTTTTAGGACAAATTAGTTTGAATAAACGAGCAGACACTGATTAGCAAGACAACTCAGTGAATGTGCTTTCCATTAAATGAATCACAGACACACACACACAGTAAACAAATCCTTAACAAAAAACAAAACAAAAATGGCTATTCTGGTGGGTGCGGTGATGCGCTCATGTAAGGGTGGCACTGCCAATAAAGCTCCTAAAATCTGTCACAAAGAACCGGCAAAAGTTATGAATATGTAAAATATAGCAAGGAGTATATTATTTATTAATAAACAAGTATTTTCTTTGTCCGTGTCAGTTGCAAAGATGAAGTTGACGATGCTGATCGTGATCTTCGCAGTAGTGAACGTGCCAGAGAGAAATGCACATTTCATACGGATTACAAGCAGAGAGCAGTCTGTGTCTGTTTTCTTTCGTTTTGAATTATTCTGTTAGACATGTCTGTGAGGCGAGTAGGCTAAGGGTACCTCATACTGAGTTTCGGTTCATTTATGAGACGAGCTCCAGTTCACGCGCCGGCGCCTCCGCTTCGTGATTATATATCGTCTGCTATATTTAATTCTTACTTATTAAATCCAGGCAATTGGTTGATGAAACATTTATTAAAATTAAGATACAATTAATACAAAACGAAATTCACTTTAAAGAAAGGTTTTGTGCTTTCTGTTTGATGTCTCTGTGAAAGTTTTAAAGCATCTTTTAGTGCCGCTTTCAGAGCGCTCACGTCCACATTGTGTTTTCCTCATAAATGCGAACTGAAATGAATATCAGTTCATGGTTTGTGTGTGTAGGCTATAAGAGAGAAAGAGAAAATGCCAGTAGCCTATTCATTGAGACTTGAGATTAAATAAACTGCTTAAGTATTGTAGATCTTGTAGTATTAATTTTCACATGCAGTTACACATTGTCGATTAAAAACAAGAAAGTGCCTGGTAAAAACATTGAGTGGCACCAGCCACAGTGGCCGGTGGACAAAACAGTTAATTTCCATCCCTGGCGCACACTATGGTTAATGATAATAAGTTTTATTTATTTATTTATTTGGTTAACCGAGTATTAACCGCTAAGGGCCTCGGTTAACGGTTAATGAAAAACTTGAAAACGTGCAGCCCTACCCGGCAGTTTATTTTTTAGCACAATTCACACTAGTAATTCAGGAGAAAAAAAATCTCCCAATACGCCACGTGAAACTTTGGTCTTGCGCGGCCGGGGCTCTCTCTCTTAAATAATGCTTTGGTGGCCGCCAAAAAAAAAATGAATGCAGGAAAACCCCTGGATTGGTTATATAACGTTGGATCAGCGCACAAGGTACACACTTTTGAAGTAATTTGCAAACGTTTTTTTAGAGAAATGAAAACCACAACCATTATTTGCACTCGCACAAATGCTCCCAAATATATTTTTAGGTCGCACAGATTAAATTTCAGGAGCATATGCGACCAAATCTCAAAAATTTCGAGCCTTGTTGTACTAATTTGCCATACTATGGAAGTAGGAATATCAGGGATGGAAATTAGCACCAGCCACCAGCCAAATGCTGGTGATTTTGTGTTGTGGCTGGTAAACTCGCTTCACCTACAGTCACTGTGGCGGGTAAATAAAAGTAGCATGCGGTTTCACCCGGACACTTTTAGAGGAGGCACCTTGAGACTTTACCCTGTGGAATAAATGGCTTAAGATCTTGTATTAATTTTCACATGCAGTTACACATTGTCGGTTAAAAACAAGAAAGTATGAAAGTAAAAGAGTAGATAAACTCGAAAGCACGTAGATGTGAATTTGAGAACTTGTACAATAAATATTTGTACTTGTACGCTAAAATTTAAACTCACAGCTCCCATGTGAAAACCTGTACAATAAAAATCTGAAGTTGAATGATGAAATTTTCACTTGCAGACAATAGTCACAAACCTGTTTTCTGAATGTGAAGCTGCAGACAAGTAGTCACAAATGTGTGAAATGCCATTAACAGAAATACAATGACAGTCACAAACTTGAAATATATATTTGCACTTATTCTTACATTCACATTTGCAGTACAAGCTCAATTAGGCACTTGCAACTTCTCAAATCTGTTGCTGCAATTTCATATTTCGCGCCTTGACTTTTGCTACTCTTTTCGCGATATATTAGATGCAAAACTATCTTGTGCACTGTGAGTTTAAATTTTATTGTACAAGTACAAATATTTATTGTACAAGTTCTCAAATTCACATCTACGTGCTCTCGAGTTTAGCTACTCTTTTACCTTCATAAGAAAGTGGCTGGTAAAAACATTGAGTGGCAGGTAGATTTTGGAATCCACCAGCCACAGTGGCAGGTGGACAAAAAAGTTAATTTCCATCCCTGAGGAATAATACTTTCATTGTATGAGAATAGCTGCATTGAGAAAGGTCGTCTGAAGCTATTATAATAAAATTATAAAAATGTACCAGGGCTTGGCATTAACCCTGGTCTTGTACTTGTCCTTTGGACAAATTAATCGTTTATTCACTTGTAAAAAAAAAATACAAAAAAGTAGCTTGTCAAGGAATACATTTTTTGAAGTAAGGTTATTCATCTGTGTGTATTCTGTGTAAGTTAACGTAGCCTATGTGTGTGTGTGCGCGGCTGTATGCTCGCCACTAACACAGAACGTTTAGGGAACATTAGTCTATGGTTCTCTAAAGGTTAACGTTAGTTTGAACCAAACCAAAGGGTTATAACGTTCACTGAACGTTAAGAAAACTTTCCATGGGAACCAAAACCTAAAGGGAATGTTCCCGCAACCAAAAACTAACTTTCCCAGAACGTTCTGGGAACCATAGAATTGTTAGCTAAAAAAAAAAAAAACAGTTGATTCAACTGACTTGAAACTAACGTTAACGTTAACTTACCTGTGAATTAAGCGGTTACGTGACATTCATGTTAATACTAGGCATAAATGGCATTATAAAACCCCAATAGGCTCTATGCACGATCGCTTCCGCGTTCTGTCTCAGCCCGCCCAGTCACATCCGCCGCTGCGTCTGAAGCTGTTATTGCATTAGGTGGAGATGTCAAATTACACTCGCTGTTTACAAAAACTTCCCGCGGTTAACGTGATGTTAACAATATTGTGAGGCAGTTATCTGTCACACATAAGAGTAAGAAAGAGAAGGGCTTTAAATTATATATTTCGAGCTACATCGACAATTTTGAGGGTGAGTACTCTCTCATATCATGCTAAATCCGACTAGCGAATCAGTTTCTAAAATCGTTGTCTCCGTTTCTGAGAAACTGAATTTTATTAAAGTCTTTTTCACTATAGAATGCGCTATGCGGAAGTAAAGACGCTGGCTGAGATTCTTCCGGAAATACGTCTGCAGCGTTCGTGCATAGAGCCTATTTGCCCTCCAGTTGGGTATTCGGTCACGTGAAAACTATGAAATAACCGTTCATTGAGTTTAGCTGCTAGTCCAGTTTAAGTTAAGATAATTTAGTTTACGTCCATTCACATTGAAAAGTTGGCACCAAAACCTTTACAACACCTCTAATCAAGATTAACAGCCTAAACTTACAGCTAAAGTCGAAGTTAGTCAACCTAACGAACGTTACTTCTAATGTTAAGTTAGTTAACATTAGCCAAACAGTTGCGATGCTAACGGACTTTTCCCGAAGACACTAAACCATTTCTATAAAGTAAATATTCAACGGAAGCGTGTTATTTACATGAAAGAATGAGTCAGAAAATTTTTTATGTACTATTTGTGTAATTTTGGGGACTAAACTTACCTGAAATTAGCGAAAACAACACTGAGAGACGGAGCTGCTGCTTGTCGTCAGTTGAGAGCTCCATGCCCGTTTCCATGGTAACTCAGTTCAAATCTGGTTCAAATGCAACTCGAATGTTCAGTGCGCGCCTTCATTAAAATACGTAGAAGTCACGCAGCATTTACATAAAGGAAGAATTCATCGAGGGACTTATTTGATAATCAGATAAAATATCATGAAATGTGAGGTTAACATTATTAAGTGTATAGGCTAGTGGCCATCACCAAATTGTAAATGGAATGAGAATATTAAGTATTGAGTGTAAGACAATGTTTACAAAGTCATTTATATAATAGGTTATAATAGGCTATAATATTAAATAGCTTTATATGGTTAACGTGGTGTAGAAATAAAATAGCAACAAAACATTTATTAAAAACTAAACATGATATTTAAGGCATGGATATATTTTATGAAATATACACAATACACACATTTAGCTACAGATGTAACATGAACAATTTAAAAGATTTATGTTCAATGTACTTTTGAAATAATATATTTTCAAAATGTATTTCAATATATTTAACATTTCTTCACATATTGTGAATAGCATCTAAATTACAGAAAGGTCTGTCTCTCTGTCTGTATGTCTGTTAAGTCAAGTCAAGTCAAGTCAGATTTATTTATAAAGCACATTTAAAAACAACTTCCGCTGACCGAATTGCTGTACATATAGAATCAGTTAGTCAGAATACAATCACAAAATAATACAATACAATAGATAATTAAGTACAATAGAATATTAAAAAAACATACAGTAGTGGAACGGCCAATGTAACCTGCTCATTCATTGTTGAAAGCTATGGAAAACAGGTGTGTTTTGAGCCTGCTTTTAAATTGATCTACGGATTCTGCAGATCTGACAAAGAGTGGTAGGCTATTCCAGAGCCGTGGTCCTACCACTGAAAAGGCTCTGTCCCCTCGGGTGATGAGCCTAGTTTTTGGGACAGTCAAAAGGAGCTGATCTGCTGACCTTAATGCTCTGGCAGGAGCGTAAGGGTACAGCATATCGGAAAGATAAGGTGGCGCAGTATTAGTTAAACATTTAAAAACTATTAATAAAATTTTAAACTGCACTCTAAAAGGTACAGGGAGCCAGTGTAAAGAGGCCAGCACAGGGGTAATTTGGTCCCTTTTTCTTTTCCCTGTCAGAAACCGAGCAGCCGCATTCTGTACCCCTTGGAGGCGGCGGAGAGAGCGCCGTTCGAGTCCGCAGTACAGCGAATTACAGTAGTCCAACCGCGATGTCACAAAGGCATGGACTGCTCTCTCTAGGTCTTTCTTGAGGAGATAGGGCTTGATTTTACTGAGTAATCTTAAATGATAAAAGCTGCTTTTTACTACTGCACTGACCTGTTTGTCAAACTTAAAACCACAGTCAAGAATCACTCCTAAATTTTTTGTGCTTGAGCGAGAGAATGAAGCCAGTGGGCCGATGGCACTGTCCCAGCCCTTCAGACAGTCTGTTTTCCCAAAGACTACAATTTCAGTTTTGTTTTTATTCAGACTTAAAAAATTTGAGTCCATCCATGATACCACCTCCTTAAGACAGTCCTGTAAAGTTTTAATTGCAGTAAGGTCATTTGTGCTCAGTGGGAGGTAGACTTGAATATCATCTGCAAAGCAGTGAAAAGCCACATTGTGTTTCCAAGCGGAAGCATATACAGTGAAAATAAAACAGGGCTTAAAATTGCACCCTGAGGCAGGCCGAAATTTAATGGCATTGTTGAAGAAGAGTGGTCACCAAGCTGGACTGAGAAGCTTCTGTTAGATAAAAACGATTTAAACCACTGAAGGGCAGTACCCTTAATGCCCGCGTAATGCTCTAGGCGAGATAAGAGTGTGGCATGGTCTACAGTGTCAAATGCGGCTGTTAAGTCCAAAAGCACCAGAACAGAAGATTTGCCTACATCAGCAGCTAAAAACAAATCATTTAAAACTCTCAAAAGGGCTGTTTCTGTGCTATGCCGGGGTTTAAAGCCAGATTGGAATAATTCAGTGATTCCATTCTCATCAAGGTGAGACTGTAGTTTGTCATATACAACTTTCTCCACTAGCTTAGACAGGAATGGGAGTTTAGATATAGGTCTAAAATTTGATAACACTGTGGAATCAAGGTTTGTTTTTTTCAACAGGGGCTGGACCACAGCATGTTTGAAAGCAGCCGGGAAACAGCCGGACAACAGTGAAGAATTAATAAAATCCAAAATAAAAGGACCAAGTGTCGGGAATACCTCTTTAAAGAGGCGTGGCGGGATAGGACAGTTTGAGTCAAGTGGACAGTCAAGTGAACAGTTTGAGGGCCTCAGCTGCTGAACAACTTTAGTTAAAAAAGACAGAGACACCGTCTCAAAGTGATCGAACACAGCCGCACTTGTAAAGAGTATCTGAGGCTCAGACACACAGGGAGTGAGAGAGGACCTGACAGCACACACCTTTTCATGAAAAAACAACAGAAATTTGTCACATAATTCGGTTGATGATTCAGCGTCAGCACAATCACAATCACAAGTTAACCACATATCTCTCGAACCGTTAGTCCAATGGATTTCAAACTTGACAGGTTTCTTGCTACGGGCTATTAGAAATGCAAAATATATCGTTACAAATAAACATTCTGACATAAACTCTGTCAGCTAAACATTTAGTCAGCTACACTGTTTATTTCTGAATATTGTATTTTATTCACAGCTTTTCTCTGAGTTCACTGTGTAGCCTGCTCCCTGAAATGTGTAGTTAAATTGTCCATATGTATTGTATGTCATTATGTCAGTATCAGTATTTGCTTTCTACCATAAACAATTAAAAATCTCACTGAACTTCTGCTGTGTAATTTGAACAATGAGCTCTCAAACACACCAAACCAACAATTACTAAAAACACACACAAAAACTGATTTTGCACAGGCATTTGCACTAGTTAATATTATTAATAGGCTATGTAAGTGCTGGTTTATTGGGGTGGTGTTATAAACTATTGTGATGTTTAAAATGTTTATATGGCTATATATAGTCATATTTTACAAATCTAGTGATTGTAAACTAATGTTAAGAAGCGCACATTTGTTAACAAGTGTACTTAACATTATGAGAATGTTAAGCAAATAACATGTTCCCAGAACGTTATGATAGCCTAAATATAACATTCAGAAAATACTAATGACATTATAAGGACGTTCTGAGAATGTTGTTCTAAGAACGTTTTCTATCAACGTTATGAAAACGTTCATCAATCACAATTAATGTCATAAAGACGTTCCAAGAACATTGTTCTAAGAACGTTTTCTATCAACGTTATGAGAACTTTCATCTATCACAAATAACGTCATAAAGACATTCCAAGAACATTGTTCTAAGAACGTTTTCTATCAACGTTATGAGAACTTTCATCTATCACAAATAACGTCATAAAGACGTTCCAAGAACGTTGTTCTAAGAACGTTTTCTATCAACGTTATGAGAACTTTCATCTATCACAAATAACGTCATAAAGACGTTCCAAGAACGTTGTTCTAAGAACGTTTTCTATCAAAGTTATGAGAACTTTCATCAATCACAAATAACGTCATAAACACGTTCCAAGAACGTTGTTCTAAGAACGTTTTCTATCCACGTTATGAGAACTTTCATCAATCACAAATAACGTCATAAAGACGTTCCAAGAACATTGTTCTAAGAACGTTTTCAATCCATGTTATGAGAACTTTCATCAATCACAAATAACGTCATAAAGATGTTCCAAGAACGTTGTTCTAAGAACGTTTTCTAGCAACGTTATGAGAACGTTCAGCAATCACAAATAACGTCATAAAGACGTTCCAAGAACGTTGTTCTAAGAACGTTTTCTATCCGCGTTATGAGAACTTTCATCAATCACAAATAACGTCATAAAGATGTTCCAAGAACGTTGTTCTAAGAACGTTTTCTATCAACGTTATGAGAACTTTAATCTATCACAAATAACGTCATAAAGACGTTCCAAGAACGTTGTTCTAAGAACGTTTTCTATCAAAGTTATGAGAACTTTCATCAATCACAAATAACGTCATAAACACGTTCCAAGAACGTTGTTCTAAGAACGTTTTCTATCCACGTTATGAGAACTTTCATCAATCACAAATAACGTCATAAAGACGTTCCAAGAACATTGTTCTAAGAACGTTTTCAATCCACGTTATGAGAACTTTCATCAATCACAAATAACGTCATAAAGATGTTCCAAGAACGTTGTTCTAAGAACGTTTTCTAGCAACGTTATGAGAACGTTCAGCAATCACAAATAACGTCATAAAGACGTTCCAAGAACGTTGTTCTAAGAACGTTTTCTATCCGCGTTATGAGAACTTTCATCAATCACAAATAACGTCATAAAGATGTTCCAAGAACGTTGTTCTAAGAACGTTTTCTATCAACGTTATGAGAACGTTCAGCAATCACAAATAACGTCAAAAAGACGTTCCAAGACCGTTGTTCTAAGAACGTTTTCTAGCAACGTTATGAGAACGTTCAGCAATCACAAATAACGTCATAAAGACGTTCCAAGAACGTTGTTCTAAGAACGTTTTCTAGCAACGTTATGAGAACGTTCAGCAATCACAAATAACGTCATAAAGACGTTCCAAGAACGTTGTTCTAAGAAAGTTTTCTAGCAACGTTATGAGAACGTTCAGCAATCACAAATAACGTCATAAAGATGTTCCAAGAACGTTGTTCTAAGAACGTTTTCTAGCAACGTTATGAGAACTTTCATCAATCACAAATAACGTCATAAATACGTTCCAAGAACGTTGTTCTAAGAACGTTTTCTAGCAACGTTATGAGAACTTTCATCAATCACAAATAACGTCATAAAGACGTTCCAAGAACGTTGTTCTAAGAACGTTTTCTAGCAACGTTATGAGAACGTTAATAACGTTATATGAACGTTCCGAAAACATTATTTTAATAACGTTTTATACTAACATTTACACAACTTTTAAAAAACGTTAGTGAATGTTCTGGGAACGTTCCCTGTTAGCTGGGCAGGTAGCCCCCCTCTAAAAAAAAAATCATGAGGCATACAGAGTCCATCAAAGTCAAATTTGCCAGTTCGATAATGTCTCTCACATACTTCTCAATAGGACATTTTCCTTGACAGAGAATCATGATCCTCACCGCTGGATTCATTTAGGTGGGTTCTTCTGTAACACTGAGGTAGAATCAAAGGATGAAGGAGGATCCAAATTCATATGCAGCACTTTATTAAATAAACTCAGAACTTCACAGATACAGCCATAGACAAGTCAAGTCACCTTTATTTATATAGCGCTTTTTACAATACAAATTGTTTCAAAGCAGCTTTACAGAGATAACAGGAAAACAATGTTGTAATAGTATTGTTAAATTCAAAATTAATTGTTAAATATCCCCAACTAAGCAAGCCAAAAGCCAATGGCGACAAAGGCGAAGAGAGGCGAAAAAGGCAACAGTGGCAAGGAACCAAAACTCCATCAGATGACAGAATGGAGAAAAAAAACCTTGGGAGAACCCAGGCTCAGTCAGGGGGCCAGTCCTCCTTTGGCCAACGAACGAACAGTGTATGATTATGAGTTAGGCAGCATAATGTCAGGAGTCAGATGTGATCAGAACTTTCACGATATTTATCCAGTTCATCTGGTTGGAGGTTGGGTGAGAAGATGAGTGTGTTGAGGTGTCCATGGGCCTTCACAGTGTTGATGGGGCTGGCTCATCAGGGATGCGTTGTCGTCGTGTCCATGTGATGGTCCTTCCTCAGATCTGGATATGGCCTGGATCCGGCGGTTTGCGGTAAACATCGGGATAAACAGAGAGACTACTATTAGCGTAGACGCCATCCTTCTTATGATGTACAAAGTACATCAGGAGTTATGGGAAGTGTTCCCGGTTCCGGCTGATCTAAACTATGCAGCCTAACATTGAATTATAGAAATCTATAATGTGTTATGTGTATGCTAAGCCAAAGAGATGTGTTTTTAGTCTAGATTTAAACTGACAGACTGTATCTGCTTCCCGGACTGTGTTAGGAAGATTGTTCCAAAGTTTTGGTGCTAAATAGGAAAAGGATCTACCGCCAGCAGTCGATTTTGATATTCTAGGTATTATCAGCTGGCCAGAATTTTGAGATCGCAATAGACGTGAAGGACTATAATGCGTTAAGAGCTCGCTCAAGTACTGGGGAGCTAAACCATTTAGTGCTTTGTAAGTAATCAGCAATATTTTAAAATGTATACGATGTTTAATAGGCAGCCAATGCAGTGTTGACAGAACCGGGCTAATATGGTCATACTTCCTGGTTCTGGTAAGAACTCTAGCGGCTGCGTTTTGAACTAGCTGTAGTTTGTTTATTAAGCGTGCAGGGCAACCACCCAGTAGAGCATTACAATAATCTAGCCTTGATGTCATGAATGCATGAACTAATTGTTCCGCATTTGTCAGTGAGAGCATATGACGTAATTTAGATATATTTTTAAGATGGAAAAATGCGGTTTTACAGATACTAGACACGTGACTTTCAAATGAAAGATTGGTATCAAAGAGCACACCCAGATTCCTAACTGACGACGAAGACTTAACAGAGCAGCCATCGATTGTTAGACAGTATTCTGGGTTATTACGTGTGGCAGTTTTTTGTCCAATGATTAGAATCTCTGTTTTTTCAGAATTTAGTAATAGGAAATTACTGGTCATCCAATTTTTTATATCAGCTATGCATTCCGTTAATTTTGAGAATTGGTAAGTTTCGTTAGGTTTTGAAGAAATATACAGCTGAGTATCATCAGCATAATAGTGGAAGCTAATTCCATATTTCCTAATGATATATCCTAATGGTAGCATGTACAGAGTGAACAGCAGCGGTCCTAGTACTGAGCCTTGTGGTACGCCATACTGAACTTGTGATCGATAAGACATCTCTTCATTTACTGCTACAAACTGAAAACGGTCAGATAAGTATGATTTAAACCATGCTAGTGCAATTCCACTAATGCCAACATAGTTTTCTAGTCTATTTAAAAGAATGTTGTGGTCGATAGTATCAAATGCAGCACTAAGATCAAGTAACACTAATAGAGAGATACAACCACGATCGGATGATAAGAGCAAATCATTTGTGACTTTAATGAGAGCAGTCTCAGTACTATGGTACTGTCTAAATCCGGACTGAAAATCCTCGCAGATATTATTTCTTTCTAAAAAGGAACAAAGTTGTGATGAAACTGCTTTTTCTAGTATCTTTGACAGAAAAGGCAGATTCGAGATTGGCCTATAATTGACTAATTCTGCCGGATCAAGTTGCGGTTTTTTAACAAGCGGTTTAATCATAGCCAACTTAAAGGTTTTTGGTACGTATCCTAGAGACAAAGATGAATTAATGATATTTAGAAGAGGATCTATGACCTCTGGAAGCATCTCCTTCAGTAGCTTAGTCGGTATAGGGTCTAGCATACAAGTTGTCGATTTAGATGAATTAACAAGTTTGCAAAATTCTTCCTCTCCTATAGCAACAAATGAATCAAAATGTTCCTCACGGAGACTACAATGCACTCCCTGATGCGCTACTGTAGTAGACGGTTGCATAGTTATAATTTTGTCCCTGATATTATAGATCTTATAAGTGAAGAAGTTCATAAAGTCATTACTGCTGTGTTTCTTGGACACTTCTGGGCTTGAAGCTTTCTTTTTCGTTAGTTCAAGAACAGGTCTGAGCTTGTGAAGAGAACTGTCCTTTGCTACAGCTTGTCCAAGCTCAAGAACTGTGAGCTCTTTTGCATAAACTTCTTCATGTGCAGCTCTGATGATGATGTTTCTCGCTTGAAAGGACTCATCCGGAGTGCGTGGGAGGTTGCAGTGATGCCATCCTTTACATTCACTGGACTTGTCGTGTTTGTAAGTGCTGGTTATGTGGATGAGTAGTGCAATAGCCCTGGTGAGGGAGCGCATGCATGAAAAGCGCTGTAACCGTGTGGCGGTAAGGCCTCGGTTTTGAGTCTGAGTAAGAAAACTACTCACTTCAGGTCGTATTTCCATGTCTGATTCTGGGTTGACAAGTTCAAACGTCCGGCTTGTATCTATGTCAGATGGATTTGGTTTGTGTAAAAACGCTGGTCCAGTGAACCACATAGTCTTTGTCAATTGAGACGCAGGAACTGACCTGGATGCGTGGTCAGCCGGGTTGTCCTCTGTGTGGACGTAGAACCATTGGTTAGGTCTTGTGGATTGACAAATTCGTCTGACTCTATTGTGAACGTAGACGTAGAAGCTTTTTGTCTGATTGTGAATATATCCAAGCACGACCTTGCTGTCACAATAGAACTTGATTTCATCCAGCTGCAGGTCCAATTCGTCTTGGATAAGTTCGGCCACTTCCACGGCTAATACTACGGCACACAATTCCAATCGAGGAATGGTAGGTTTGGACTGTGGTGCTAGCTTAGCCTTCCCTAAGATGAATCCTACTTCAACTTGTCCCTCAGCTTGAATGGTCCAGAGATACGCCACAACTCCAATTGCCTTTGTAGACGCATCTGAGAACACACATAGCTCTTTGTGTACAGCGTTGGAAAGTGACGTTGCCGTATATGAACGGGGAATATGCAGCTTGCTTAAGTCATGCAGTGACTCACGCCATGCTTCCCATTGCTTCAACTTTTGTTCTGGAAGAGGAGCATCCCAGTCACATGTGTCGACACTGAGTTCCCTCAGGAGACTTTTGCCTTCGATAGTCACCGGTGCAACCATGCCTAAAGGATCGAAAACACTATTCACCGTTGACAGGACTCCCCTGCGAGTGTAAGGTTTCTTGTGCTCTGAGGCCGTGTATGTGAAAGTGTCTTTCGTTGTCTCCCACAGCAGTCCCAAACTGCGTTGCACTGGTGTAGTTTCACCACTAAGGTCAAGGTCCTTCAGAACTGCTCTGTCCTCTGGTGCAAAGGCCTGAAGGATGGCTTCACTGTTTGAGGCAAACTTGTGAAGCCTCAGGTTTGATTCACTGAGAGAGGTTTGCGTTCTCTGTAGCAGACTGATGGCTTCAGCTTCAGTTGGCACGCTGATGAGCCCATCATCTACGTAGAAATTATGTTCGACAAACTGGACCGTGTCTTTTCCATGTTTGTGTGCACCTTCATGGATGGCTCTCCTTAGTCCGTAGATGGCTACAGATGGTGATGGACTGTTGCCGAAAACATGGACCCTCATCCTGTAGTCGATGATGTCCCTAGACCTGTCATTGTCTCTGTACCACAAAAACCTCAGGTAGTTCCTGTGGACAAGAAAGCAGTGGAACATCTGCTGTATGTCAGCAATTACTGCTACCCGTTCCTTGCGAAAGCGGATCAGCACCCCAATGAGTGAGTTATTGAGGTCTGGGCCTGACAGAAGAACACCATTTAGAGATGTGCCGAAGTACTTTGCGCTGGAGTCAAACACCACACGGATGCTTCCAGGCTTTTGCGGGTGGTAGACCCCGAAAGTAGGCAGGTACCAACACTCTTCATTCTCCTCCAGTGGAGGAGCCACTTCTGCATGTCTGTTGTCAAATATTTTCTTCATGAATTCTAGAAATTGGTCTCTCATCTCTGTTTTTCTCTGCAGCGTTTTCTCCAGAGAGGTGAAGCGAGTGAACACCTTTTCACGGTTGTTGGACAAACGTTGACGGGGAACTCTAAAGGGGAGAGGAGCAACCCAGTTGTTTGAGGTGTCTCTATACATTTCTTGGTCCATGATTTCCAAAAAGATAGTGTCCTCTATGGACGGGGCGGCTTTGTTGTCGGACTCAGTCTCTCTGAAGACCTGTAGTCCAATGGCCTCCAACGCTGCCTTGTGTGGTTTGTTCTTCTGCTCCCTGCTATGGGACACATCTTCAGTCACCTTCATGAAGCCTTCACATGGTCTTAGAATAGAGGGTCGGCCATTCTCTAACACACTTGTCTTGAACACGCTCACATCAGGTTTGTGTGCATTTCCTAAGCACACGTCTCCAACCAGGACCCATCCTAAATCCAGTCTTTGTGCAAAGGGGGCATTGTGAGGTCCGCTCACCTGCTGTCGGACTTTATGTACTCTCACAATGTCTCTGCCTAGCAAGAGGAGGATTTCCGCCTTGGGGTCGAGTTCTGGTATGTGTGCTGCTACACTTCGTAGATGAGGATGGTGACGGGCTGCATCAGGTGTCGGTATTTCAGAGCGATCAATGAGGATATCATTACACTCAATTAGTGGTGGTAGCAGTAGGCTAGTCTGCCCATCAAGCGATTCGACCTGGAAACCCTCTGCCTTTCTGCCTGACGTCTCAACCAATCCAGCACAGGTCTTCAGTGAGTAGGGGAATGGCTGGCCCTTAATGTTGAAAAGCTCGAAGAAATCTGATCGCACCAGTGAACGGTTACTTTGATCATCCAAAATGACGTATATGTTGGTTGCCTTCTCACGTTGACCTTGAGGGTATATTCGTACCAGACAGATCTTCGAGCAGGATCTTGCTGTTCGCTTCGGACCACATACCTGGGTGCAGTGTGAGGAGATGGCTGTGCTGTCGCTAACATGTTCCTCTTCCTCCCCGCCATTGTCTGGTGGGGTAGTAGGCCTTCTGTATACTTGAGGTGGTGGACCTGGATGCATAGCAGCATTATGTCGGTCGCTGTTGCACTCCAGGCACTTTACTGTTGCCTTGCAGTCTCTAGCAAGATGACTAGCTGATGTGCAGCACTTGAAACAAATTCCATTCACCTTGAGAATGCTCTTTCTTTCTTCAAGCGTCTTCCCTCTAAATACTCTGCATTTCCGTAACGAATGTGGTTTGTTATGAATGGGACAGTTTTTCTCTGGCCCATCGGGCTTTCTCTCAGGTGAGTTTGCAGATGGGTCTTTACCTGAAGAGATGTCTGTCTTGTGAACGGATATTTTTCTTGCATAATTGTTTGAGACTGCTTTGTCTGACTTCAGTCCGCTGATGCTAGCGTATGGGATCATTCCTCCGGCGTGCTTCGTCGCAGATGAAATCGGCAAAGTAATCGAATGGGGGGAAGTAGCAGTTGTTATCTTCCTTAAATCTTGAGTCGACTGAGAGCCATTTCTCCTGTAGCCCATTAGGGAGTTTCTCCACGATGGGCCCAATGCCTCTGGCGGCTATCCCTCCAGTGGGGCGGTCTGTCGTGACACAGGTGCACCTGTGTCCGGCGGCCGCTGCTTTTGGGGGGATCCTCGTCTCCCCCTAAGGCCTGTGAGTTTTCGTCCGTTCCAACTGGCAGGACTTACAAAGCCTGTGGGCAAGCCGCCTCCTCTTTGTGTGCCATGACGTTGCTACTGGTCTATCAGGCCAGGGCACTCATGGACATGCACAAGGGTAGACCAGATAGGTGAGCACCGCACTGTATCCGACCTCATCCTCCGGGGCATGGGTGTCGTGGCGTGCGCGATCGGTCTAGCGATGTCCACATTAGTAGTTCAGGAGCGCCATTGTTGGCTCAGCCTGGTTGATATGGCGGATGCGAACAAGGTTCGGTTCCTGGTCTCCCCAATTTCCCAGGTTGGCCTGGTTGGTGACGCGACAGAGAACTGCACCCACCCTAAGCGCAGACGGAGGTCATCCGGCACATCCTGCACCGGTGGCCCGCTGCTGCCTTCACCCCGCCGCAGGTGGCAGTTCCTCCGCCTGCTCGTTGTCGAGGGCGTTCCCCTGTCACCACTCTCGCTGGGCCTCCGCAGCAGCCTCCACCCAGGCCTCAGCATGGAGCAGTGGGGACGCCCAGCCTGCTCCAGGCGCTGCCAAACCAGGTGGCAAGCGAAATAAAAAAAATAAAAACAACGTAAGCTTTCTGAGCAGGGTGCTCAGGGATAAAGGGAGGTGCACTTGAAGCTGGTCACTCCCTCCCCCTGGGTGAGGGCCGGGTGGAGTCTTTGTTGGTGCGTGTGTCTGTTCCGCCGCTTGTTCCCAAAAAGAGCGGAGTAAGCGGTACCCACACTACAAAGAAAGAGCAAATTCCTCTGTTCCTGGGTCCCAAGAGGGTAAGTCTGGCGGTGTGTGACCCTGTAAAGCCTTGCACCCCTCAGCCCCCTCTTGTTCGCCAGCACGGCAGCGGGGTGCGGTTCGAGGACCCGGTCATCCGCCTTCTCTCGCATCCCTGGCCGTCTCATGGAGACAGGTAAGTGTCGTGCACCACACTCAGAACCTACTTCGGGCCGCCTTCGGCCCTTCCAAACCGGGTCCCTGTCCTCCACCTTGCTGCCCCACCTCGGGTGCGCCTGTGGTCCCTGGCCCGGTTCGTGGAAGCAAAAAATGCTTCCCAAACCGGTCCAGGTGGAACTATCCATCAGACTCGGCTTGCCATTCTTTTCGCTATAGGCTTCCGCCCAAGCTCAGTGATTTTCTTCACACCTAGGTGTTGAGCAAATATGCTCCTAAATTAGTGACTTTTGTCACAAGTGTTGAGCACTGCTCCTGTCTTGTGTGCGCCCATTGCAGTCTGCTACGAAAGACACGATGTAGCCTCTTCCTCCAGCCGATATGAAGGCCGGCTTTTATGAGCCTGTACTTCATTGTACCCTAGCGAGGTGGGTCATGACCATCTTGGTCCTGTGTTAATTGAAACGGGTCTCCATTTAATTTTGTTACACAGAGATGCATTTCCAAATGCTCCGTCCCCAAGATTGGTCTGCAGCTTTCGACCTGAGGGACATGTGCTTCAGATCTCTATCCTTCCGCACCACAGGCCATCCTGTGTTTGTGCGTCCGAGGGGTGTGTAGTATCAGTACAAGTCCTACCCTTCAAGTGCTCATAGCCAGTTGGGTCCTCAGGTCAACTGGGAAAGAGTAAACTCATCCACAGACTGAGGATCTCTTTTCTAGTTTGGAGATGGATTCGGCCACCGCATCTCTAAGACGAGTGTGTGGATGGTTAGTGCTCTTTAGAGGCTCCTGGGGCATATGGTAGATGCAGCCACTCTGCTTCCTCCATATGAATACCGCTTCAGCACTGACTTCATGGCTGAGTCCCAGGGTGACCGTGGTAGAGCAGCGCGCTCCGTGTGAAAGCACCCGGTCCTGCTGCCAAACCCTCAGTCCGTAAACAGACCTGTTGTTCTCCGGACCATCGGTCCTTAGAATGTGTGCATTGACATGTGCCCTCCGACTGCATTGACATCCATTGTCTACATTGCGACCATTGCGCTACGCCTCCCTTGCATGTTACAAGCCCGTCACCTCCTCCTTGGAGTCAGAAGCTTCTGAGGTCGCTTCATTCCACTATTTCTTCCGGCTGCTCAACCGTGCCGCCAACAAGCCTCACGACAGCCTATGGCCAGGGAGAGTGGAGACTGCTGGGCAGGTGGTCAGGTGGTCCAGCTGGGCAGGGACCACTTCGGGGACGCACAGTTACAACTGTTTGCCTTTCCGGATTCGTTCCTCTGCCTGTTTAATTTTTTCTGTCCGAGCG
The DNA here is from genome assembly GCA_031834385.1 of Semotilus atromaculatus. Classification (NCBI taxonomy): domain Eukaryota; kingdom Metazoa; phylum Chordata; class Actinopteri; order Cypriniformes; family Leuciscidae; genus Semotilus; species Semotilus atromaculatus. The sequence continues at coordinate 29,587,140 of JAULUF010000010.1, read as the reverse complement.
GACATCCCTTGGACAGACACTGGCTCTCAGCTGACCCCGGGGCCCCACAGAAATGCTTTCCCTAGTGAGCCTTCTAAGGTGGCTGTGCGATTCATTGTTGCTTGGCGCCCTCTCAAGCCAGTGAATTTCATTACACTCAGGTATTGAGCAGAAATGCTCCTGAAGCTCAGTGATATACTTCACACCTAGTGTTGAGCAAGGCTCCTGTCTGGTGCGCGCATGTCGCTTGCACGTACTGTGCTAGGTCAGGAGTGGACCAGGGGCCTGATGTATAAACGTTGCGTACGCACAAAGTGGGCATAGAAATATGCGTACGCATTTTTCCACGCACATATTGGGATTTATAAAAAATAAACTTGCCGTAAATAAGTGCGCACCGTAAGGATGCTCTTGACCGTGCGTACGCACATTCTGGAGACAAAGGGAATTGGCAACACCGAAGGTGAGCTAGAGTTTTGTCTTTTGGTCACTTTTAGACAGAAATTCTAAAGAAGATTTTACATATACAGAAAGATAATACAAATATGATTTCACTCACCAAGCCTATCACTTGAAGCAAATCTCCATACCTTCTTAAATGTCCGCGCCAGCGAGCGCGCTGGGGCGTTAGTGAAACTAACGCATATAGCCTATCTAACGGCAGATCTTCATTATGAGTCCTAATCACCTAATCATAAAAACACTGCATGTTCACAATAACTGTTTAAATAAATGAAATAATTATTTAAACTATGTTTTACTTCTGTAAACATTTAGATTAAATATGCCAAATTCTCATTAAAGGAGTTAAACACTTAAACTACATGAAATCATTACTGAGAAGTAATTTTGACTATATTCAATAAATATAAATATTTGTTGTGGAACACGTTTCCTCTGGCATGCTGTGTTTTAATGTTTTAACTACAGAGATAATTGCTTATCATGATAATAGCAGATTGTCTGAGAAAATAGTTTCGTGCAAATAATGCACAACAAGGTCTATCTGGTTCCGTTCAAAATATAAATCAATTATAAATAATATTTGGCCAGTGGAAAAGATTGAGAAAAACTTTCTCTGAAATGTATTTTACACTATTTGATTTATGTATTCAAAAACAAGGCTAGGCTACTAAATGTTTTTTATTAATGTAATGTGACGGCACATCCATATTTTATATTTTCCTAATGTCTTGTACTGTTAAACATATCACGTGGATGAATAATCATATGCAAATGATATGCAGATGAGGATATGCATAGTAAAACTAGGCGTTGTAATCTCCATATATGGTTATTTCGGGGTGGAGACGAATGTGCGCACAATCTTCCGCTGACTGGGATTTATAAAGTGAATTCTGCGCAGGTTCTGGCGTACGCACGGTTTTATAAGTCTGAATATTTTTTTGCGTACGCCATTTTTGGCTTTCCGGCGCACGTACGCTTTTAGTAAGGATTCTACGCACAGTTTTATAAATGAGGCCCCTGGTCTTGATAGTTGCCCCTTATTGGCCCACCCAGACCTATTCTTCCCTCGACAGCCCTTCCTGACTTCCCCTGAAGGGACGGGGCATGATGGCACCCGCGTTCGGACCTCTGTAGGAATTCAGGTCGGTCCTAAATTTGGACGCAGTGGTTCAGGTAGCTACCACAGGATTACGTGGTAGTCACCATCACTTCTGCGAGAGCATCCCTTGAATGGGAAGTTGTGCTTACGCCTAATAGAAGTAGAACCTATTCGTTGAGTGAGTCTTCTCTCCGTGAGGAGATCCTGAAAGCGTTCGGTCATTTCAGTGATCTCTTTCCTGCAAGATGGGTTGGAGTGAGGGCTGTGTCCTCCACTCTCAAAATGATGTTGCCTCTATTTTTTTATGCACATCATGATGCAGTAACATGGAAAGCAGGTCCTGATCGTCTTGTTCCTAATGGGGAGCAAGGGAAATGAAATCCCTTTGCGCCCCTCTTTATCCTCTTGGGCCTTATCTCTGGTGCCTCTGCACTGCAGAGACCGCCCCTCAGCTACTGCAGGCAGTGAGTTAAAAATTCTGTGAGAAACAGTTCTCCTGCTCGCCTGGCTTCTACTAGAGGGTAGGGACTTGCTCGCTTTCAGTCAACGAGTTGTGCCTGGAATTCGGGCTGGCTAACTCTCACAAGTTGAGACCCCGGCCTGGATATGTGCCCAAGGTTCCTACCTCTCCCTAAAGATGGGACCAGGTAGTGAAGGCTCGCTGCCTGGAGGAGGCAGACCAAGCCCTGGCTTCTCTGTCCGTCCGCTTCATCCCGGTTAAAGGTGCACAGAGCTTAAGCTTAGTACCTCAGACCAGCTCTTGTCTGTTAAGGAAGTCAGCGGAAAAGGGAAGGCTGTTTCCAAGCGAGGTTGGCCCACTAAATTAGTGGTTGCCTTCATCTTGGTGAAAATTCTGAGATGCACGTGTCCACTTAGGTGGTGAGCTCCTCTGAAGGAGTATGTGCTCCCGCCTAGGCGTTGACACAGCGTGCTTCGCTGACAGATATTCTAGAGTTGGGCGCTGGGCGACACCTGATAGTCGAACCGCTGCTTCCCGTGGGCTCCCTTCTTATGAAGCCAGTTTCACCGTAAGCCAGTTCGAAGTGTCGGCTTGCTGCGCCATTCCCCTCCTATGGACTGGATACGTGCGCAATTCTTGCTCCAGTAGAGTTCTCCTCATTAGCTGAACCCTGTCGAGTTCCTCCATACCCTTCGGCTACGGACGTGGCGGAACGTCCGAAGCCAGGCCTATCACTCATATTGCACTTGTGGAACTTGTTTTAGGCTGGGTCCATATGTTGTGATCCCTACGGCGGTCCCATATGTGTATTCTTCCACGGTACAAGTAGTTTACAAGGGAATTACAAACCTGCGCACATATATGCAAACGCACCTAACTATAGAATAAATTCTTAATGCGCATGTGAACGCCATCAGCGTTTACCACAGGTTCATGTTTAAAGTCTGTTTATAGAGAACGGCGGCGTCTTAGCGCCCCCTAATTTAATAACAAACAGTGCCGCCGCTCCCACCACGCGCATCACGCGCTGTGCGTAGGGCACCAAGTGCTGAGGGGGCACCAAAAATAGCCTAATGAAAAATCAATCATCATATCATAGTCATAATCAGGGGCGTCACTAGGCCCTTTTTAGGGGCTAAACTTCTTTAAACCCCTAAACTTCTGCCTAGCCCCCCCTAAAAATGTGTGATTAATAGGCTACACAAATTCGTATTCGCTTCAGTCTTGTTATAATCAGATGCAGCGCGTTCTTCATCTTCAATCCGCAGCAGCGCCGAGCAGAGAGCACATCAGAAACAGAGGACAGGGTGTGTGTGTGTGTGTTAATCTGAGCCTCATTGGTCTGTCACTGCTCGTCAGTGTCAGAATATTTGAGATGACCAATCAAATCAAAGTAGGCGGGCTTTCTGTTCACAGACGCTGAGCGCAAATTTTAACAGTGCGACTCGACGCTTCAGTGTACGGTCAAGTGCGAGATAAGATGCAAGTAGCTAAACTTAACGTTTCATATTTGACAGTTTTTTTGGTCATAAATGTTAAACGAATGACAAAAAATAATCAGGCAAACTAATATAGTTTTGTCTAATTTCCCCATTTTGAACTGAAAATAGGCCTATAACGTCCTCATGTAGCCTAGTGTAATAGTTTACTGCCATTGTGAGGGGACAAGAAACATGAACAAAGCTGTTTTCATCATGTTAGGCACAGGATTAATAATGAATGTGTACATATTGAGAATATAATACAAATTGTAGCCTTTAGTAAATTAAAAAAGCCAACTTTAGGAGGGGAAGACACATGACAGGGCAAAATAAAAACAAGAAAAAGAGTGTGATGCTGATGAGGAGAGAAAAATAATCAGCTGCCCACTGACAAGGTTTTAAAGCTGTTGTTATCCAAAAAAAAATTTTTTTTTTTTTTTGCCTTCAAAACATCTTAAAATGCACATCTGTAGTTCAGAGAAATCAAAATTTTCTCGGGGAAAGCCCGAACCCCCATAACTAAACTGCCTCAAATTCGGGAACACAGTGATTATAAAAACCATGCCATTGCGTAATGAAACTAGTTAATAGTGAGCATTAGACCCTAAACTAAAGTGTTACTTTTTTATTATTATTATTTATAAATCATACCCTCATTGGGGGCATCATAAAGGAATTATGCTTAGGGCACCAAAATGGCTAGCAGCGGCACTGATAACAAATGATCATTTTGACGGAAGTGAATCAATCAAAACTATCTTTAGCTGGAAAATAACATTATTCAAGAACCGCTATAAAGCCAAAACAATCTGTTACCTTAAATTATATATTTATCTCTGTAAAGCTGCTTTGAAACAATCTACATTGTTAGAAGCACTATATAAATGAAGATGACTTGACTTGACTTGACTTTAATAGGGAGCCAATGCAGTGTTGACAGAACCGGGCTAATATTGTCACAGTCTTCGTCTGCACCTTCTGTCTTCGTCTTCACTACACTTCCCAGAATCCTCTTTGTCTCCACACCTGAACTCACTCTCTCATTTCTCACTTGTCCATCGTCATCATCATCTGTGTCACCTGTCCTCACCTCGTTTGTATCTGTATTTAGTTCCTTCAGTTCAGTCTGTCCTTAGTCTTTAGTTAGTTATACGTAAAGTGTGTGTGCTCGTCTTGCCTGCCTGTCTGTACCGTGTTGATTATATTTAGTAAAGTGTTTGATTTGAAGCCTTGGACTCAGCCTCGTCTCCTTCTGCCTGCACCACACCGTGACAAATATAGTCATACTTCCTGGTTCTGCGGCCCATTCTTCGTACGTTGCTTAAAACATCCGAGATCAAACGAGACATCCAAGATAATATAATCATGCTCATCATGATCCGGCTAATTTGGTTCTTCGAACACTCCTGTCGGTTATGATTAGTATCCTCCTTATTCTGCGCCTGTTCTATTTCCCATGATTCATAGCGGGTTCAACTGACTAAACGGTTTTCTACTTCCGGTTGAAGTGTTTGTAACATAGAATGCTAGCCATAGACCAGGGGTCGGCAACCCGCGGCTCTTTCATCTCTCTGATGCGGCTCCCTGTGGCTTTTGAAAATAATGAATGAGTAATTAATTGATTATTTAATTTATTCTAATTTGTTCGTTTTTAACATTTTCGCACGTATGATCACACACCGGTGTGATCAGTCTTGGCTGGTCCCTGGAGCGTACGCTAGAACGGTCAGTGCATCACGTGATCAACTGCTAAATTCAACCGTGCGCGTTGGCTGGCGCTGAGCCAGACGCGCTCAGTGCTGTCATATATCACAACTATTCAGTGTTTTCAACCACATAATGTTTATTTTAGGTTTCAGACATTTAAATACACATAAGTACTAGCAAAAAATATATATTTTGAGTTTGTAAAATACACACTGATGTCTATGGAAGCGGCAATAATAGTCCTTTCCATTATAATAAGTCAAGACAACACGTTTTATTCATATCAGATACACATTGTGTAAGTAGCTTTATATTTTACCCTATTCCTCTCCCAGTTCACCGGCCACTTACTTTCACGTATTTCGTGAGGAATTGACGTGTTGTAAAATAACATCGCGCAGCCCATATCGCACATACAGCTCAACTAACGCGAACTTTATAATACATAGTTCTCTTTCATAGGTTCACTCAACGCTGCGGAAAGCGCAGTGGGATATCCTCTGGATGTGCCGATTGCCTGAAGCCCTATAGAATCACGCCAATCTATTGGCTGATGGCGCTCGCGAAAAGCTGGCTCCGCCCCGACGCTCTTACGTCGTAGCATGATGAACGCGCGCGCGCCATCTTCTCCTCAGATTTCTCTGCCTTCACGAAGCGGTCACATCTCGCCCTTCGTTCGGTTTTTCTGAGCCCGAATTTTCAAAATTCAACTACAGCTTTCGTCTGGACACTTCAGCGACTGGTATAAGTGGAACTCTGTTCTCCTTACAGTGAAGTGTCATGGATTATCGACGCTGCTCTCCGCCATGCGTTCGTTTTATCTCGAACGACGACCCTCACAGTAAGTGTGTTAAATGTATGGGTTTTTCGCATGCGCGTGAGGCTGTATTAGGATTGTCAAAATGTAAATTTTGTGACAATCTCCTTCTCAAAACCCTCCGCTCTAGACTCTTGGTTTTTGAGAAGGAGTCATTCGTTCCCCCCCGTCGCGCTCCCGAGACCGCTGAGGCCTCTCGTGGATCCGCGGCCTGGGGCTCGGATGTTGAGCTCGAGGATATTGAGTACGAGCAGACGGGCCTCGCCCTTTCTCTCCCGAGCACGCACGTGGCGCGGTTGAATTCGCGCATGATTATTTATGCCCCAGCCCGGGAGCCCGCGAATCGGTTTCTTTCGGTCTGGATGACGTGATTTATACTGCAGCTTCCGACTCCGAGGATTTCGGGCCTGCTCTGACTGATGACATTATCCCGCCTAGCGGCCAGGACGCGCAGCCTACTCCGGCCTACACTGAGCTTATTGACGTGCTTTCGCGCGCTACAGAGAAGCTCTCTATAGACTGGCCTGATGAGCCCCGCGAGTCTCAATCGTCCAAACTCGACGAGAGGTTCCTACGTGGCCCTAATTCTAGGCCAGAGCGAAGAAAGCTGCCCTTTTTCAGCGATCTGCATCTCGAGATCTCCAGATCCTGGAAGCAGCCTTTCTCCGCACGCCTAACTAATGCGGCAGCCGCTGACTTCACCAACCTTGTGGGTTTTGTGGAGCAGGGTTATTCCGCTATTCCAGCGGTCGAGGACACGCTGGCTAACCACCTCGCCCCGTCATCTGCACCGTCCTGGAAGTCGCGTCCCCTCCTTCCTTCCAAGGCTTGTAGGACCACTTCCTCCCTTATTGGGAAATCTTACATGGCGGCTGGTCAAGCAGGCATGGCCCTGCATACCATGGCCATCCTTCAAGCCTACCAAGCGGACGTCTTGAAGGACATGGATGAAGGAGAGGGACTGACGCCCGAAGCTGTCAAAGAGCTTCGCAGAGCCACAGATCTGGCCCTAAGAGCCACCAAACACACTGCTCGGGCTGTGGGTCGCTCTATGGCGGGCTCGGTTGACGCAGAACGCCACCTCTGGTTGAATCTCACGGAGATCCGGGACAAGGATAAGAGTTTTCTCCTGGATGCCCCTATCTCCCACTCAGGTCTTTTCGGGGAGGCGGTCAACACGGTGGTTGAAAAGTTCCGTGCCGCTAAGTCTCAGTCGGCCGCGTTCAGGCAGTTTATGCCTAGGAGGGTTAGAGAGCCAAGAGACTCCAACCCTCCCCCTTCTCAAACCCGAGAACGCTCTGCTCATAAGGCTGAATTCCCTACTAGAAGGAGTGACCCAGCTCACCCCCCACCAACTACGGTCTGGGGAGCCCGAGGTCGTCCGTTTCCCCGCCAGCGCCCTCACAAGAGCCTTCAGCTGAAGCGGTCCAACAAATCGGCCGCTCCAGCCTCCTCGAACCGTTCCTGACCCGCAGGTCAGAAGGAGGAGAGCCTCACCAGATTTGCGAGGTTGGGGCAGACCGCGCAAGCGTTTCTGCCCACCTCCATCCGGCTCTCCTCCCCCAACCCTGTCACCTTCGCCACCCAGTGTGTTTCGAAGTGCAGGTCCTGTTTCACTCTCTTCACCCAGTCCGGTGCAGGAGGAAGGAGACGCGTCTTGCTTTCTCCCCTCGCTACCGGTGCACGTTACACCCGCCAATCGCTTCCTCAGAGGCACAGTTCGTTTTCCTCTGGAGCAGGCGGACCCAGTTACTTCTATCCAGGTGGTGGTACCCCCCAGTACGTGTCAGGACGCCAAGCGCTCTCCTCCACGGTCAACCACGCCTCCCCATGGGAACCAGCGCGACACCCTATCTCAGGTATGTCCCTTGCACTGCAACACTCCTCTCTATCTCAACACTCTATCTCATTTCGTTCAAGAATGGGAGCGTTTACCAGGGGTATCACCTTGGATCCTTCGCACAGTTCGGCTCGGCTACACGCTTCAGTTTTGTCGCAACCCCCCCTGCTTCAACGGGGTCTTTCCTACTGTAGTCGACAGCGCCGCTCAGGCTTCTGTACTACAGCAGGAGATCTCTTCCCTTCTGCTGAAGGGGGCGATAGAAGAGATTCCTTCGGGGAAGTCGAAAATGGCTTCTACAGCCGTTACTTCCTGGTCCCGAAGAAGGGAGGCGGCCTGCGGCCAATACTAGATCTTCGCCGGTTGAATTTCTCTCTTTACAAAGGGAAATTCAAAATGTTGACGCTGAAGACCATCATATCTCATATCCGGCTAGGGGACTGGTTCGTGACAATAGACCTCAAGGATGCTTATTTCCACATCCAGGTCGTGCGGCGACACAGGAAGTTTCTCAGGTTCGCCTTTGGAGAAAAAGCGTACCAGTACAGGGTCCTTCCCTTTGGCCTCGCTCTAGCGCCAAGGACGTTCACGAAGTGTATGGATGCTGCACTGGCCCCGCTGCGGCTCCAGGGCATCCATATACTCAACTACCTGGACGATTGGCTCCTTTTAGCCCACTCCAGAGAGTTGGTGACTCTCCACAGGGACATTGTCCTCCGTCATATTCAGTCTCTCGGTTTGAGGTCGAATACGGAGAAGAGCGTTCTTACTCCGGCTCAGAGCACGGTTTTCTTGGGGGTACACATGGACTCTTATGCAGGCCCGTTTGGCTCCTGCACGGATTTCCAGTCTGGTGACATGTCTGTCCCGCTTTGCGCTAGGCCATCATGTTTCCGTGAGCACCTGCCGCAGACTTCTGGGCCTCATGGCCGCGGCCTCCCCTGTGCTACCTCTAGGGCTACTCCATATGAGACCCTTTCTGTGGTGGATGAAGCTCTCAGGGGCTCGGCCCACGGGGCCAGCCCTTCGCCTATTGAAGGTGTCGCGCAGTTGCTTTCGCGCCCTGTCAATCTGGCGGGACCCCCTTTTCCTTCAGAAGGGAGTCGGTATGGGTGCGATATTCCGTCGCCAGATGGTTACGACGGATGCCTCTCTGACCGGCTGGGGAGCGGTTTTCGAGGGCAGGCCAGCGTGTGGGGTTTGGACTGGCGAGACCCTCTCGTGGCACATAAACAGCTTGGAACTGAGGGCTGTATTCCTGGCTCTTTGCCACTTTCTCCCTTTCCTCGAAGGACACCATGTCATTGTCAGAACAGACAATATGGCAGTAGTGTCCCATGTAAACAGACAGGGGGGTTCACGTTCGCGCACCCTAAACAGGCATGCGCGTCACCTTCTCCTGTGGTCTCAGGACAAGTTCCTCTCTCTGAGAGCAGTTCATGTCCCAGGGATTCTGAACCTCGCAGCAGATTTCCTGTCGAGGCAGAAGCTCAAATCTGGGGAATGGATGTTGAATCGCCAGACGGTGGCCCTGATATGGGAGATGTTCGGTAGAGCGGAAGTGGACCTCTTTGTTTCTCAGGAGTCGTCCCAATGCCCGCTTTGGTTCTCCCTGAGCCCTCCATCTCCGTTAGGGATAGATGCATTCGCCCACCCATGGCCGATGCAGAAACTCTATGCGTTCCCGCCCATCAAGCTGATCCAGGCGGTTCTGTCCAGAGTGAGGGAGAGCGGTGTCCGCCTCCTTCTGGTAGCCCCATTCTGGCCGTCCCAGCCATGGTTTTCGGAGCTGATCCCTCTGTTGGAATCGTCCCCTTGGGAGATCCCGGTCAGGGAGGACCTGCTTTCCCAGCTCCAGGGCAGGATTTGGCATCCTCGCCCCGACATTTGGAAGCTGTACGTTTGTCCTATCAGAGGCCGTTAGCTTTAAGCTTTGATCTCCCAACCGACGTTCAGGAGACCATCGCGAGTGCTAGAGCCCCTTCTACGAGGAGGCTGTATTCCTCCAAGTGGAGGGTGTTCGAGGCATGGTGCTTAGCACATGATAGGAACCCAGTTAGCTGCCCAGTAGGCTCAGTGCTGGAATTTCTGCAGGAAAAGTTTGCTTCCGGAGCAGCTGCTACCACTCTCAGAGTATATGTCGCAGCTATGGCCGCTCATAGAGAATCAGACGAGATTCCCTTGGGGAAACTGAGGTTAGTTTCAGCCTTCATGCGTGGGGTTAGGCGCCTGAAACCGGCTCGCCCTCCTAGTGTTCCCTCGTGGGACCTGTCAGTCGTCCTGGAGGGTTTGACAGAGGCTCCCTTCGAGCCCTTGGAGTCAGCCCCTGAGCGGATTCTGACTCTAAAGGTTGCTCTTTTGTTGGCTTTATCTTCACTAAAGCGGATGGGGGATTTGCAGGCTCTCTCTGTTAGTGAGTCGTGTTTGGACTTCGCTCCTGGCCTGGTTAGGGTTACCTTGAGGCCGAGGTCGGGGTATGTACCCAAGGTTCTTTCCACGGCGTTCCGCTATCAGGTTGTTAACCTTAACGCTTTCCACCCTCCTCCTTTTGCCTCTGAGGAAGAAAGGAAACTTAACTTGCTCTGCCCGGTCCGTTCTTTGAAGTTCTATGTAGATCGCTCAGGCGGTTGGAGGAAATCAAACCAGCTCTTGGTATGTTTTGGTGCTGGCTGCCGCGGGCTTGCAGCATCAAAGCAGAGGATTTCCCACTGGGTAACGGACGCTATTTCGCTGGCTTATGAGGTGCGTGGTTTGCCTTCACCTCTTGGCATCAGAGCACATTCCACCAGAAGTGTGGCTTCCTCTCAGGCTCTCTTTAGAGGGGCCCTCTTGGAAGACATTTGTGTGGCGGCAGGTTGGTCCTCTCCGCACACTTTTGTGAGGTTCTATAATTTAGACCTTGACATGACTCCAGGTTCCCAGGTTCTATCTGCTTGAACCGATCATGGTTGTTATTATTTGGTCTGGTACCAGTTATGGCAGCGCTTAGCTTGGCGAGTTTGGTATTTCGTTCCCACTGCGCTTTCCGCAGCGTTGAGTGAACCTATGAAAGAGAACGTCTCTGGTTACTTGCGTAACCTATGTTCTCTTAATAGGGAACGAGACGCTGCGTTCGCTGCCAAGCTCCTCGCGCTGCTGACAGTTTTTCTTTTCGGCAGAGAAATCTGAGGAGAAGATGGCGCGCGCGCGTTCATCATGCTACGACGTAAGAGCGTCGGGGCGGAGCCAGCTTTGCGCGAGCGCCATCAGCCAATAGATTGGCGTGATTCTATAGGGCTTCAGGCAATCGGCACATCCAGAGGATATCCCACTGCGCTTTCCGCAGCGTCTCGTTCCCTATTCAGAGAACATAGGTTACGCAAGTAACCAGAGACGTTTTTTCCTCATAAATGCGAACACAAAAAATCTTTTTTTTTAAAGATGTGGTAGCATTGGATCTGGACCAGAGCATATGAGCGGAGTGGAGCGGTGAGAATATCCGCTCCTCGCTCACGGACCTGTTCACCCCTCCGCTCCCCCGCTCAAAGCCACATCAGGCCGCTCCGCTCATTATCGCTCAGCGCTCAACGCAGTTTGCTTCGCGCTCCACTCAAATCTCCCCCCGCTCGCTTCAAAAAAGGTAAAAAATCTGCATGTATTTCACTTTTAGCTTAGACCACAGCCTTACCTCCCAAAGAACTAAAGAGCAACAACAACATTTTCCAAATATAAATGTTTTATTTCAAATAAAAAATTAGGCCTAGCCTAAAGAAGGAATAAATAGCCTACAAAAAAGTCCTGTAAACTTAAAACGAATAAATAATCTCCTAATAATATAATAAAAATTATATAAACAAAGATATAGATATAAGTTTTAAAAGTAAATCAACTATTAGGCCAGAATTTTGATAACTGAACTTTCGCGCAACGGGCACAATTTATATTGGCTTATATCCATTGTAGCTACACAGATCCTGAGGTAAAATTAAACTAATAAATGGGCCTAATAATATAAATAAAAATTATATAAAAAAAATATATAGAAAACGTTTTAAAGTATAACCTAAATTAACTATTAGGCCAACATTTTGATAACTGAAATGTTGCAGCGCGCATTAAAATTTAAATAGGCTTATATCAATTGTACAAAACAACTGCTGTAAAATTAAACGAATCAATGCCTAATTATATAAATAAAAATATACAGGCTATAGACCTAAAACAAAGTTTTAAAAGTAAATTAACTATTAGGCCAAAATTCTTATAACTGAACTTTTGCGCAGTGCGCACGTGGATTACAATTTAAATTGGCTTATGTTGTCAAACTAAAAAACTAAATAAAAAAAATGAATTGCTTTCCTTATCTACAGTTCTTTTGAGTTCACCTTAAAGAACACAAGTTTGGACAATGTCAGTCTGAGGCTTCGGGTGGTTTCTTTACAGCAGGCCAGCAGCGGAGAAAACCCTCTCTGCGCTCGCAGACCCACTTGGGCGCTGAACACAATGCAAGCTACTTTACCCAGGCGGGGGAAAAGACTTAGTTTTATATTAATAGTTTTGACTGAAAATAATCTACTGTGTATGATGGATTCTGGGTCAGGTTTGACTGAGCATGCTTCAGACACGAGGTGTGAGCGCTGAGCGAAATTGGAGCGGGAAATAGAGCGACGCTCCATCCTTTTAAAAATGCCGCTCTGCGCTCTGTCCAAGATACGCCCGCTCGCGCTCCCCGCTCGCTCCCGCTCCACTCCGCTCACATGCTCTGATCTGGACGGGTTAGTGATAATCCGTGTCGTGATTATCTATTGTCTGCTATATTTTCTTCTTATTTGTTAAATCCAGGTAATTGGTTGATGAAACATTTATTAAAATTAAGATACAATTAATACAAAACGAAATTCACTTTAAAGAAAGGCTTTGTGCTTTCTGTTTGAGGTCTTTGTGGAAGTTTTAATGCCGCTTTCAGAGAACTGTCACATATTTGACATGCAGTCGGAATATAGGTGTTTCTTGTTATAGCTTATACATTTATGAATATTTTGAATAAAGGAAAAATGACATAGAAGCAGATCATCATTCATTCAGTGCCGAGTTGTGGACAAGCAATGACGCGTCACCATGGAAACATTAAAGTGACAGGTTCTAAATAACGGTCGCCTAGATTAGAAAAACGCACAATATTTTAACTTTACGTGTGTGAAAGGTTTAAAATGTAATTCTAAATTTGAAGATTATGGTGATCTTGTAACATCTAATTTGTAACACAAAAACGTATTAAAATCTTTTGTCGCTCTTAATATGCGTCACAACCGCCAATGTGCGACACCCACCAGCGCGCGATTTTTTTAACTTGTCCAATGGAATATATTTCATGTCTATGAGCCAACTATGGAGAATTCTAAGAAAAGAAAAGTGTCGGAAGAAAACAGAACGTTCAATGCTACGTGGGCTCATTTATATGCTTTCACTGCTGACGAGACTGGTTTACCAGTATGCTTAATATGTACTGAAAAACTAGCAAACAATAAAAAGTCAAATGTCTCTAGACATTTCCAGAATAAACACGCAGCCTTTGCTCAAAAATATCCGGATGGAGATGAGAGGAAAAAAGTAATTTCGGAACTGCTGCGGAAGGTTGATCTGAGCAAAAATCACTTCAAGAAGTGGATGAAGTCTGCAAATTCAAGTACATATGCTAGTTTTGTAGCCGCTCAGGAAATAGTGAGGCACAGGAAGCCGTTCACAGATGGAGAATACTTAAAAGAATCTTTCATTAAGATTTCAGAACATCTATTTACAGACTTTAAAAACCAGAGTGAAATTGTGCAGAAAATCAGGGATATGCCCCTCTCTGCAAAGACTGTCAAAGACAGAACCATAAAAATGGCAGAAGACATCACCAGACAGCAAATTAAAGACATTAATTCAGCTGTGGCATACTCAATTGCCTGCGATGAATCTAAAGACAAAGGTGATATTGAACAAATAGCGCTGTTCTGCCGTTATGTAAACTCTGCTGGGCCACAGGAAGAAATGATTGAGTTGATACCACTAAAAGGCCAAACACGGGGGGAGGACATCTGTGAGGCTGTCTTGAATTGTTTAAGAACCAAAGGAATAAACACCACCCACCTGATGTCAGTGGCTACTGATGGGGCACCAAGTATGGTAGGAACGCAATAAGGGCTTTGTGGCTTTACTGCAGAAGTCGCTGGACAGAAAGCTGCTGACTTTTCACTGCATCCTGCACCAAGAGGCACTGTGTGCTCAAACATTTTCTCCGGAATGCACAGAAGTAATGAATGTTGTCATTCAGATTGTCAATAAAATAATGCCCTGTCTGTTTACATGGGACACTACTGCCATATTGTCTGTTCTGACAATGACATGGTGTCCTTCGAGGAAAGGGAGAAAGTGGCAAAGAGCCAGGAAGACAGCCCTCAGTTCCAAGCTGTTTAAATCACCGTCAGTTCCGTTCGTTACTGGACGAGATGGAAAGCACATATTCTGATCTCCTGCTGCACAACAAAGTCCGGTGGCTGTCCAGAGGGGAGGTGCTGAAACGCTTTGCCGCGTGTCTGGAAGAAGTGAAAACTTTCCTGGGCAGCAAAGGGCTCACGTTTCCTGAGCTGGAACAGCCAGAGTGGCTGGAAAAGCTACACTTCATGGTAGACATGACAGTGCATTTGAACACGCTGAACACAGCTCTTCAGGGGAAAGGACGCACAGCCCTGCACATGTTGGAGGAGGTTTTGGCATTCGAGCGCAAGTTGACAGTGCTCGCCAGAGATTTACAGAAAGGTACACTATCACACTTCCCCAATTTGAGAGAGTTCAAAGAAGCTCACATGATACATTCGGAGTATTTACAATCTGCAATCATCGCAATGCAAACATCGTTTGGGAAACGATTCTGTGAGTTCAGAGAGGAAAAAAACACATTATCCTTCCCTGTCACTCCCCTAAGCATCGATCCATTCCTGCTGAATACGACTGCATTGGCAGGTGTGAGTCAACCTGATCTTGAGATGGAACTGGCCGACATAGCCGACAAAGACATATGGGTGTCCAAGTTTAAACGCTTGACAGCAGACCTTGAAGATGTTGCCCGTCAGAAGGCCGTTCTTGCTCAGAATCACAAATGGCGTGATATTGAAAACCTCCCCAAACCTGACAAACTTGTGTTCGAAACTTGGAATGCTATCCCCGACGTTTATGTGAACATGAAAAAGTATGCACTTGGAGTCCTGTCGATCTTTGGATCCACATACGTATGTGAGCAGGTGTTCTCCAACATGAACTATATTAAAAGCAAACATTGCGCACGCCTCACAGATGACAGCTTACAGATCAGCTGACAGATCCTGCGTAAAGATGAAGGTGACGGCATACAGCCCTGATGTGCAGATGCTGTGCGCTGAGGTTCAGGAGCAGAAATCACATTAACCAAGTATGATAAATATTTTAATTGCCTATTATTTTGTATACCGTATATTCATATTTTTTTTATTATTGTTCATTAAAGTAGTCCTTTTATTATTCAGGTTGACAGCTGACTGCACGCGCCAGTAAAATGATGACGGCACACAGAGAGAGGACGGCATTTTTGGTTTGCTGCCGGTGGATAATTTAAGTTCGGCGTTTTTTCATAAATTTAAACATTGAGTATTTTATTTTATTTTACTTGAAAGTAACCTTCAAGCCAACGTCTTTTTTTTCGGAGTTCAAAATGTTTTTGTTGCATGCAGAAATGTAATTTCGTTTTCTCTGCAGTCGTTCATTGATTTAATAAATGCAACACATTATAGTTTGTTTATACAATAAATAAATAAACTATAATGTGTTATTTCATTGGGTTTTGTGGCTCCCAGCGTTTTCGTTACTGTGGGAAACGGGTCCGAATGGCTCATTGCGTGGTAAAGGTTGCCGACCCCTGCCATACCCCTGACCCCTGACAGTAAAAGAAATGGACACAGCGACCCCGTTGATTTCAACGGAGAGAGTTGAAGCCCAACATGGGCACTCACTTCCTGATAGCCAAGCGTTCTGCGCAGGCTCAAACTGAGCTGGACGACGGAGATGTGACGTGAGCAACCTGACTGACAGTTGTAAATCTTCTAGTAGCTGTGCCAAGACAAATCTGAATCACCTAATCTTGCAGAGACGGCGAAGCGTGACCTGGAGCAACAACCAACTATAACACAATACTTGTCTTGAATGATGATCAGAAGTTTCCAAGGTCGAAGTATGTGCTGACTTTAGACAGTAAAAGATTGCTACGAGCTTCTCCTTCTGTCTATACGGTAACTTCTCGACTGTGCGACAGAGTCCCGTGGTTATGACACAATCATTAGCCTATTTTTACAAAAACGGCTTCTACGGGGCCATAACATAAGATACAAAGTAATGGAGTCTTTTATACATTGTCGTGTTTCTTTAGAAATAAATAATGGACAAATGGAGTCTTTGGACGCCTCAGATGTAAAGTTATTTGCTGTCAAAGTGACGCCAAAATGAATGGGAGTCAATGGGATGCTAACGGGGTGATAGCCAGCTACAATGGCGGCCCCCGGATGCAGCTTCAACTTCCGGCTGATGGATTACCCCCTTGATGCTAACACTCTAGTCCAGACATTAGAAAAATATCAGTCTACACATGCGTTTTATATTTAATATGAGCGAAATACACATGTGACATAACATAACAAATCTTTAACTTTTAGGTGGCAAAATATTTTTTAATAATTAATAATCTATGAATTACACTGCGCAAAACAAAAGTAATAGCCTAGGCTACTAACCGGATGAAGAAGGGTCGGCCTCCACAGAACATAAAATATTCTTTTTATTTTATTTTTTGTTTTCGCATTTATGAGAAAAAAAAAAAAACAATGTTGCGGACGTGACAGTTCTCCGTTACGGACATGACCACTCTGAAATCGACTTTAAAACTTTCACAGAGATCTCAAAGAGAAACTTTGGTTACACTTTATTTTAAGGTGTCCTTGTTACAGTGTAATTATATATTTAAGTACAGAGTAATATTAAGTAACTACATGTACTTACTATAGGGATAGGGTAGGATTAGGGTTTGGTTGAGGGTTAGTTGCATGTAATTATGCATAATTACTACAGTAAGTACATGTAACATATGTAACAAGGACACCGTAAAATAAAGTGTTACCGAAACTTTAAAGTGAATTTCGTTTTTTATTAATTGTATCTTAATTTTAATCAATGTTTCATCAACCAATTGCCAGGCTGGTTTTTAATAAATAAGAAGTAAATATAGTAGAAAATAGATCATCATGACACGGAGGCGCCGGCGCGCAAACTGGACTTTGGTCTCATAAATGAACTGAAACTCAGCGTAGCCTATAATGTAGCCTACTTGCCTCACAGGCCTGATAAATATATCATGCAGTTTTGTAAGCAGAGGTAGACAGTCAAAGTGCTAACCAGCCTACGCTCATTGCTTGGGTTATTCTGCAGCAGTCGAGGGTGATAGAGACTGTCGGATGTTCATGAGATCGTGCAGTCATGCATCAGCTATCCTTTGGAAGTTATGAAGAAAAGAAAAAAGTTTTTTTTGTTTTTATCTGTGATTTAATTCAGGAAATGTATTTGAAGGATAGCCCCTTGAGATGTAACATCTCGTTTTCGAGGGGGTCCTAAGAACAAACATGAATACAAGCATGTTGCATCATATCACATAGCCTAATACTAGCCTACACAATCACATTCTTACCAACATTTACAAACATTAATAAAAAATAACGTGATCTGGGGCCCGTTCTTCGTACGTCGCTAACTCAGTTAGCTGGATTTGATTGTTGGCGATTTGGCATGATCTTGGATTGTTTGGTTCTTCGACGCTCATCCTGGACTTGCTGTCATGGCAACAGGTGCGCAAGCTTGAACCTGCTCGCGAGCAGGCTTATTTCGCGTTAGCAGGATTAGATCGCGGCTTTAGCCTATAAGCAGAGCTGATATGGGAGGTCTTTTAACGCAGCGCGATAGTGTACTTGAGAGATATAATTTTTCTCATGACTCGTGAGGATGTCGTTTACATCATTAATTTGTTGGAAACGCATAAATGTTCGACTCGTTGAAGTCTTTAATAACAGTGCTGGCAAGTTATTGCGATTCTTAAAGAGGCTATATGCGTTTTTCTGAAATTTAAACTCGCGACTGACACCTGTGGCCAAAAAACCGAACTGCTCTTCCTTTCTGCTCGCTCTCGCAGCGCGCTCGTACGTGCACACTTCACAAGTCATCTGCTCCAAGGAGGTCAGCATTATGTTTACAGAGGTAAGAACAGTCAAATACATATATTCCATTGCACTGCTTGCGAGTGTAGGCTACTTGCTGACTAGCGGTGGTGGCAGAGTGATCTGAAACGTTTAACTTGAACGCGCTCGACGTCACATCCGCAGACAGCGCGGGAAAAATCCGACCCGACAGAAAATAGGAAAAATAGGATACAGGCTTATAGGTGCACCCACTGTGGTGTCAGTATGCTCACCAGGAGATGTTTGAGTCATAAATGGTCAAATAAAAAGGCTATTGTTACATTTATTTTGGGTAAAAAGTTCCATATAGCCCCTTTAATATTCCAGATTGTAATATTATATCAAATTTAAAAAAAGGCAGTTGACAGACTAAAAACTCTTAGATGTTCCATATCACAAATATGGCTGATCTGTGCATGACTCAAGAATTTTCAGAGATTTATGCACAATATTTGAACGTGGTAAGGAAAAAATATAAATATCAAGCTGAGCTCTCTGTATTACATATACACTATGCTTATCCTAACAGAACAGAACTGATTTTTTCTATTATACATGTGATTACAACATGATCCTGCTTGGAGACAGGTGTTTTATGACCCCATTCCCTGACCCAAACCCCAGACCAGATACAATGCAGCTCTATCAGGACAAGGGCACACAATGAAGTGAACTTTAGCCAACTAAAGTGTCTGAAAAGTCTTGAGGGTTGCACCTGACAGGGCCTGTGAGATTGCATGTGCCATATTACACACCATTGCACCATCAGAAAAAAATAAAAAAACATTTCATTAATGTTTAATAAAAGACAAGACAAATATGCTTAGAATTCTTTGAGTTTTATTTTATTGTTCTTTGTAAAGATAAGCCAATAATAATCATATTTTCCCTGCAATAAGAGATATTATGCAAGTCAGCTATAGTACTCTGTGTGAAATAATATATTAGCACTTACTCTGAAGTTCCTTTGAAGCAACTCTATCTCTAGTGCCAGTATTTTTCTTTAAGTTGTCAAGTATTTTCAACATACTCTATTTTCTAGGGGTAGGGGTAAACCTGTCAACACATGCCTTATGCATCAAAAATTAAAAGGAAAAGTCCAACACTGCCAACCTCTGCATCACTGCTTTGTGCAGACTCTTCTGTAGGCCTTACTGTAGATGTGGACTCCTGCAACTCATATAGCATTCAGAAATAATAGGTACTTATTACTGTGTGTAAATTAAGTAAAGTTATTTATGCACTTAAAGATACATGAGAGGGTTTCTTCACTGTCCTGTGCATTCGGGAAAAATGGACATTACAAAGTGTTGTAGCCTACTTTCTTCCCTTTTGATGTAACATTAGTAAAAGTCTTACTGCACATGCTTCAGCCACTTGCTTGGGAACAGATAAAAGTGTTGGTGTATTGCTTAAAACTGCACAAAAGAGGAAAACACAATTTCATTACAATGACACTGGGGGGAAATGTGATCAATAACTCATGGCAACATTTTTTTTTTTTACATTAACTACATGTAGTTTCACACATGTATACATGTATACAAGGTTTAACAGTTGATATGACTGGACAGCCATTTGGATTATAGGCCTACTTAATTTAATGCAGCAACAAATTATTTTACAGTGTACTAGGATAATTTAAAGTTAATTTACAAATTTGCTGCTCCTGGCCTCTGGCTGTGTGTCTGAGGAAGAGCTGAACCAGGGATGCCCTCCACAACCCAAGAGCCAGCTCTTCTGCCTGGGTATAATGGGGGTGCAGGACCACCACATGTTTGTTTTTCTTTTCTTTCTTTTTTTTCTCATCCTTTTTCTTGGTTGCTTTTATAAACAGGCAAACATTTATTAACAGTGTCTTTTTAAAAGAGATTAGTATAAGTACAAATTACCATTGTGTAGAATATTTTAGTACTTCACTTTTACTTGTTCCCATGTTCTAGTAGTGGGTGGTGACTCTGACATTTACTATGAACAAAGTTATTAATATTTAGAAATTATTAAAATATAAAATATATACTGTAATAAGTGATAAAAACATCTAACATGGTCACTACAAACTTAATTTGTCTGCTACTTTTTGCCAGCCCTCTCTCCTGGCTTTTACACATTTGAGGTGAACATTTTTTATTAAGTTTTTAAATTCTGCATATCCTTCAAGCAATAACTCTTGCTCTGCTGCGGTGAAAAACTGCACGCGCTCTTTGGCCACGGTGAGCAGCCAATAGCAGCGTTGCTGATCAATGTTTCTACTATCGATACATATCCCCTTTTAACCCAGCGCATGAACGGGCAATTATCTCAGATAACTGGTCTGGGGTTTGGGTCAGGGAATGGGGTCATAAAACACCTGTCTCCAAGCAGGATCCTGTTGTAATCACATGTATAATAGAAAAAATCAGTTCGGTACAGTTAGGATAAGCATAAGTGTATGTAATACAGTGAGCTTGATATTTATAATTTTCCTTACCACGTTCAAATATTGTGCATAAATCTCTGAAATTTCTTGAGTCGTGCACAGATCCTAGCCATATTTGTGATATGGAACATCTAAGAGTTTTTAGTCTGTCAACTGCCTTTTTTTAAATTTGATTACAATCTGGAATATTAAGAATCGCAATAACTTGCCTGCACTGTTATTAAAGACTTCAACGAGTCGAACATTTATGCGTTTCCAACAAATTAATGATGTAAACGACATCCTCACGAGTCATGAGAAAAATTATATCTCTCAAGTACACTATCGCGCTGCGTTAAAAGACCTCCCATATCAGCTCTGCTTATAGGCTAAAGCCGCGATCTAATCCTGCTAACGCGAAATAAGCCTGCTCGCGAGCAAGTTCAAGCTTGCGCACCTGTTGCCATGACAGCAAGTCCAGGATGAGCATTGAAGAACCAAACAATCCAAGATCATGCCAAATCGCCAACAATCAAATCCAGCTAAGTGAGTTAGCGACGTACGAAGAACGGGCCCCTGGCAAGAACTCGAGCTGCTGTGTTTTGGACCAGCTGGACGCATGATCTAACTGTTCCGCATTTGTCATAATTTAGACATATTTTTAAAATGGAAGAATGCGGCTTCACAGATGCTAGAAAGTGGCTTTCAAATGAAAGATTGGTATCAGAGAGCACACCCAGGTTCCTAACTGACGACGAAGACTTGACAGAGCAGCCATCAAGTCTTAGACAGTATTCTAGGTTATACGTGCAGAGGTTTTTGTCCAATAATTAGAAACTCTGTTTTTTCATAAATTAAGTAGTAGAAAATTAGATCACACACGGTGGCTTTTCTGCATTTGCACCGCCATGCCTTGTGACACAGTTCAAGTTGTGGCATTTAATATAGGGACCCCTAGAGTCAGCATTTCGACACAACATTGAAAGTGACAGACAAAAAGGGAACATCTTGGTTACTGGTTACAGCCCTCATTTTCTGATGAAGGAAACAGAGACATTGTGTCCCTCCTGCCATAACTGCTTCTGAGGGGTTGAGACGCTGTCTTGGCTCCTCAAAACAAACCTGAAGTTTGTAGTGCAGCCGGCTCACCTTATATACCCATATGTCCAGGATATGGTTTCAACTATTGATTCAAGGCAAGCGTGTGTTGGTCTGGACGGACAACACAAATGACAGTGGTGTATATAATCGCCAGGGCGGCATCTGCTCCAGCCACATATCATAACTCGCCTGCCATCTTTAGTATTGGCTGCAGATAAAGTCCTAATTGTTGGTGATTTTAATATACATGTAGATAATGAAAAAAATGCATTGGGATTGGCATTTAGAGACATTCTAAACTCTATTGGAGTTAGACAACACGTGTCAGGACCTACTCATTCTCGTAATCATACTCTAGATCTAATACTATCACATGGAATAGTGCAGAGCCATGACGAAGCAGAGCAATGCAGCAGAGCGATGACATCTCAGATCATTATCTAGTCTTATGTAAATTACATTTAGCCAAGGCTGCAAAGCCGACTCGTGTTATAAATATGTTAGACCTATAACTTCTGGACTAAAATCTAGGCTAAACATCTCTTTAACCTGGCATACACATATAAATTTCTCTTATTCAAATCAGCTAAATTATTGTTAGGATGCGTAAACTAGGTCAGCTGGAACCTGGAACACTTCCTATCACACCCAATGTACTGGTTACATCATAAAAAAAATGCCATCTACTACACTAATATTAGTCTCTCTGTCTATCCCAAGGTTTACTCTAGCCGGATCCGGGCCGTTTCCAGATCAGATGGTGGACCTGTGCCTAGACACAACCACAACTCATCCCTAAAGTGTCAGCAGACATAGTGTCAACTAGACTCTCCCCTGTGAAGGCCTCATAGGCACGTCAGCCATCGGCACTGATCCTCAACAAACCCGTTTCCATACCGCATGATGACTCTAATATTCAACCAGATAGATCTGGATAATATTCTGATTGTTCCAAACAAATCTGACTTCAGACCTATAATACAGCCTGAATCATAATCATACACTGTTCGTTCATTGGCCAGAGGAGAACTGGCCCCCCGACTGAGTCTGGTTTCTCCCAAGGTTTTTGTTCTCCATTCTGTCACTGATGGGAGTTTTGGTTCCTTGTCACTGTTGCCTTTTTCCACCTTTGTTGCCATTGGCTTGGTTTGCTTAGTTGGGGACATTCAATTTAACATTTAATTTAATATTCAACAATAATATTGATCTGCCTGCATTGAGTTGCAGTTGACCCGAAGTCCCAGTCAGGCTAGGTGCCGAAGGACCTGTGTTTGCATACCAGCTCTCAAGAGTGAGCTAAAATTAGCCAGTCATCAAGGTAGTTGAGTATTCGAATGCCTACTTCCCTTATTGGGGCCAGGGCGGATACCTTTGGCGATGGGCAGACGAGCATTTCTCGTGGCCTGGAGGCATCTCGACGAGGCAAGATGTCCTAAACACCTCAGTCTGCTTTTCTACTACTGAGAACTGCTAGGCAAAGTTGTTTACTGTGTCACCGAATAGGCCACCCTGTGAGATAGGGAGATGAGCTCACTCATCTTAGTAAGGTAAGCCAAGAATGGCATCCTAGGGCCACAAATGTGGACATCGTCTGGCCGACAGACTGCGCCAGGACTTAACTTGTTATGAGAGCAACGACAGTCACCGAATGCAGTTGATTGCAACTCTCTGCCTGATGGACCTGCAGGACTGCCATGGCACGCAGGGTGGAGGCGACCTGTCCAACAGCACTGTAAACCTTCAATCCTAGGGAGGAAGTAGTCCTACAGGCCATGGACGGGAGTTAGGACGATTCCACCAGGTGGCGGCGTGGGAACCTCCATTTACCCCACTGTAGGGATGGGAATTGAAAACCGGTTCTAAGTTTTATGAACCATCGATATTGTATGCCTATCGTTAATGAGACCTCTTATCGATGCTCCTGCACTGAGTCCCAGCCATAGTATATACAGACTGTGAACTCACAATTGTCCCTTTTGTCCTTTATTGGACACCATAGCACGGTGTCCTAGGCATCTGTGCGTCATGACATCAAAGCGATTTGAGCAAAGGAGGGAATCATAGAGAAGAAGAGACGATCTAAAGCTTGGCTTTATTTTACTAAACGAGACAAATTATGCTGTTTGCACTAACAGGGTTTTTCCTGCCTTAACACTTTACAATAAGGTTCCATTTATTACATAAATAACATAAAAAGTACAGTTTGCTTACTCAAGTGTAAGCTTTAAAACAAATAAAACCACTTGTTAAAACCACCGAAAAGGCATATGACTACTTTTTTCCACACAGTGCTATCAGGAATCGATAAGAGAATCGTTAACGAATCGGATCGATAAGCAGAATCGTCAGTGGCATTGATATTGATAAAATCTTATCAATTCCCATCCCTACCCCACTGTTGAGGGTAGTGAGGAGTGCTTCCATACTTTGTGAGCTCTTCGATTGTCGCCGTCCGAGGATGAGAGATATCGACCGCACCCACACTGAAGAGAGAGAGGCCTAAATTGTGCTGAAATCTAGCAGCAGATGCTCCATTGCAGAGGTGAATGGATTTGCTTTTCATGCAGAGTGAAGAGATACTGGCTTAGGCTCCAAAGAACAAAGCTGAAGTGTGTAGTACATCCGACTCGCCGGGGGCATGGCCTGGCATGCAAATTCCACATGGTCATTCCATCTGCCTTTTGTTGGGTACAAAATGTCCCCACAAATATAGTAATACCAGTAAATGTTGACCTTGTGGAAACATTTTTTAGGTCTCCATGAGGAAACAAACTTATAAATCATACAGAATTATACTTTTTGAAAGTCTAGAACTGTGTAAAAAGTTGCGTGCGTGCGTGCATGCGTGTGTGTGTCCTCACAAAGATGGCAATATCCGAAAGCTTACTCATCACCATGGAAACTGCACCACTCCTGGTTCTTCTCTGTCAAATGGGAAAAAAAGATGATTGTTTTCATTTTTTCAATGGAACCTGCAAGCAAGAGTTCAACTGAAGAGTTTGTATCTGTGCTCCATTAAAGGGTTAGTTTACCCAAATGCTCACCCTCATGTTGCTCCAAACTGACACTGTTCATCTTCGGAATACAAATGAGGATCTTATTGGTGAAATTTGAGCAATTTCTGTCCCTACCACTTTGACGCTTCAAAAAGTTAATAAAGAGATAACTAATCCATATGGAGACTTGATCGCTTTATATGATGAACAGATTGAAATTAGGCTTTTTCACATTCACATATAAACAGCGACCATGAAGCTCTACCGAGTTTTGAACGCAAGAACAAACCTCTTGTGCTGCATAACAAGCGAATTAACTTGTTGGTTTTCGCATGTCAAGAGAATATGCTTGAGCTTCCATTTACCACAACTTATGTGGTATGTGAAAAAAAGTCTAAATTCAATCTGTTCATCATATAAAGCAACTGTGTCTTTTCGGAAAGTTTAGACTAAACCGCTCAATTTAAATGGATTAGTTTTATGAACTTTTTGCAGCATTAAAGTGGTAGTTAGCATAGTTGTCGATGGAGGGACAAATCTTTCAGATTTCATAAACAATATGTTAATTTGTTTTCTGAAGATGAACAAAGGTTTGGAACAACATGAGTAAGTAAATTTCATTTTTGGATGAACTATCCCTTTCTTTAACATGCCATTAAAACTAAATAAAGCATTGAACGGGTGATTGACTGCTAACCTATGCTGCTAACATGTTATTGCTCATGCAAATTATTTAGGCTACATGAATAACAGTGTCACTTTACAAATTGACAAAAATAAGTGATGATCTTATTATGCACAAAAGACATTCTTTTTATTTTGGATCTTAAATATTTTTTGTGATGAAATATTATCTTTCTAGATTTGCTGGATATCAGTACACATTTGGCAGTCAAATAAATAAGAGGGACGTGTTTCTCTGATTATTAGAAAAAAGATTATTACTAGAAAAAAATCACGTATCTTTCAAAGTAAAATGTTGCTTCATTTTAATGTACAAATGAAAAGTTTTGATGATAACCTCATGATGAAATCATTTCTAAGATGCATGGAAGGCTCAAACGGTTTTGGAAAAAACAGATGTATGGATTCTCTAAAATTATTCTTGGTTTTATATTTACAAAAGTGTCAGTTTCTATTGTTCGCTTCAGACTTTTAAGACGCGGTCAGATTCAGACGCTCTGCTACGATTGGCTAGGTTCAGATTTAAGTCGCGCCCTCTCGCTGAGAGTGGATCCTGATTGGTCGATGACGGCTCCGAGTGACGTCATCGCGCGGAATGCCCATTCATCAGTGCAGTTGGGCGTTGGACTCCGCATCTTATTAGCGACCAGGGAAATTTCTCCATTTTCTGTGCAGTCTTGAGTGTTACGGGCACAAATTTAGGATTTAAATAAATACTTGCACTTGCCAGGGTTTTTTCCTACCGGTTTCCTTCTCTGAGACTGGGTTCGCTCGCTTCGTAGAGTCGCAGTGAGCTCGTCGGCCAGGTGTTTATTCCGGGGAAGAGGCTTCGCTTGTTGCTCTTTGTTCTGCGCTGGGTCTGTTGAGCTCTTTGTTGGAGTGAAAGCATGGGAGCGCAAGTCTCTAAGACAGCTGGAAATGGAGAAACAGCTGCAGAAAAACCCGGAGAGGCTGCAGCTTCACCATCCAAAGCCAACGGGCAGGTAACCGTTATAAACCCGGTCATTTCAAAAGATAGGCTGCTAACTGGTTTAATTATGTGGTGTTCATTATTGGAGTTCTGCTGGAGACCCGCATCCAACAACCACACGAATTAAGTTATGCCAGGTTTATAACCCGGGCGCTTTGTCAATCCTTAATATCCAATAGACAAGAAGTTCGTTTGTATTAAATATGTATGATCGCAAAATGTTGCTGAAATGTTTTCCGAAATCAGATTCGGCGTTTAGTGGAGGAGGTTCAGGAGGAGCCTTTGTTTTGAACTGAATCGCGTTTTTTTTTTTTTTGTGGGGAAATCGAAAGAGATTGTGTTGGGTTTATGCGGACAAACTATAGCGGATTGTGTGGGGAATAATTGAATTTGCTGTTTCAGTGTGTGTGTTTCTACCGTCTTAAGAACGAGGGGGAAATGTGGGGGTTGATTGTTGGAGTAACAATGACTCGCCACGCCTTTATTCACAGAGGCTAGATAGACGCTTCAGCATCACAATGGATGGAATCCGTCCATCGTGAAAATCGCAACAGAGCAACGAAAACTGCTGTAATCATTAAATACATTATTCTGTGCCGTGATGGCCATTCATACAATCGGTGTTTTGTACAGGTTTGTGTGGGTTTTGTTTGGCGCGCCGTTAGTTCTGTCGCAGCGTTGATGGCGGAGGGGCGCCTCTGGCGGTTGTGTTGTGTATTACACTAAGTGTAACGCGCCTCAACTCCTATGGCAAGCCGGCTTTTAATCATTCCCAGGATATGAATTGTTCGTCATATCAACTATTAAACTTTCACTAGTTAAAATGCTAATTCTTGATATTAGGAGTTAGATTTCTACTAGAAACTATGTCAATTTTTGATATGAGGAATTGCATTTTCACTAGTAAAAATGTTAATTGTTGATGATAATGCCAACATCATCACTAGCAGAAGTACGAATTCTTGATATCAGAATTAAATTTCAACTTGTAAAACCTATAATCTTGATATATGTAATTGTATTTTTCACTAGTTAGGCTAAATGTCACCATAGGCTGCCATTGTAATTTAATTATTGATATCAATAATTGAAATTCCAAATTCACAAATCAGAAATATAATAGATATATTATATAAGTACTTGCACACTGAGTCTTTTCAAATTTTCATACTTTAAAAAATAAAAACGACCTCATGCTGTGTCAGTCACGTTTAAACACTGCCTCAGAAACTTTTGTCTGTCATAAAAAAATTCGGATCGGGTTCGATTTTCTACGTTTTTCGCATCCGTAGCAAGCATTTTGAGCCACCGAATGATGAATACGCAAAATTCCGTATGGAAATTTCGGACATTTACTATTACAAATCCTAATGTTTGATATCATGATTGTGATTGTTACGAAGTAAGAAAGTAATTTTAGATATCTGAAATTACTCCCCTTATTATTTATATCAGAAATACATTTTCAGATATCAGATATAACAAATCGTAATACATTTACAGATATCAAGAATTAAAGGGATTGTTCACCCAAAAATGAAAATTAGCTCATGATTTACTCACCCTCAAGCCAATCTAGGTGTATATGACATTCTTCTTTCAGACGGATTCAATCGGAGTTATATAAAAATGTCTCGGCTCCTCCAAGCTCTATAATGGCAGTGAGTGGAGGATGAGATTTTGAAGCTGGTTGTGTAACTTTGCTCTGTGTTTTGCTTCAGGAAAACGGTCACGTGAAGGTGAACGGAGATGCGTCTCCAGCGGCGGCTGAGGAGGTTCAGGCTAACGGCAGTGCTGATGGAGAGAAGCCTGAAGATCCTGCAGAAAAGGAGCCCGCGGAGGGAGAAGAGGAAAACACTGAAGTGAGCGCTCCCGCTGAAGAGAAGCCCGCCAAACCTGAGGATGCTGCAACTCCCTCCGCAAGCAACGAGACGCCGAAGAAGAAGAAGAAGCGCTTCTCTTTTAAGAAGTCCTTCAAGCTAAGTGGCTTCTCTTTTAGGAAAACCAAGAAGGAGACTGGAGATGGAGCTGAGGATGCGGTGGAGGAAGACAAAACTGAGGGAGCTGAAGCTGTTGAAGGAGGAGCGGTAGAAGAGAACACCAAACCAGCAGAGGAGCCAGCCGAGGGAGAAACCAAACCAGCGGAGGAGCCGACCGGAGAAACCAAACCAGTCGAGGAGCCTGCCGGAGAAACCAAACCAGTAGAGGAGCCGGCCGGAGAAACCAAACCAGTAGAGGAGCCTAACCCTGCCAGTCCTGCCACTGAAGAGCCCAAAGAGGAGGAGAAACCAGTGGAGTCTGTGCCAGATCCCACTGCCTCTCCGAGTGAAGCGCCCGCTCCCACAGCAGGATCCAGTCCCGAACCGGCCACAGAGTGAGAGAGAGAGATGGAGAAAAAGAACAGATAATCAAGGAATATTTCCGTTGTACAATGGAGTAGTGCCAGGGTATTGGACTTTGGAGAACTTTGTCTGCAACAAGGAATATTTTAATGATTTTTTTAGTCTTAGGTTTTTTTGTATCTGCCCCTCCACAAATCTCGCTTGACCAATGTGGTTATTCCTAGAGCTGTGAAATAGATGGCTGGATTGAATACAAAAAAAAAAGTGATATTTATCTATTTTTGGCATCAGTATTATCTTTTTGGGGTTTTTTTTGGGGGGGGGGGATTTTTATACAAATAAAACTGTAAACTTGTTTAAAATGTCTGGACATGACTGTGGATTAAAGGCAGCTTGTTTAGGGTTCAAAATGGGATGCAGGGATTAGGAATGGGATTTTTTTTATTTTTTATTATATATATACATACATGTGGCACCTTGATCACTCAACATTAAACCACAGATGTAAAGAAAAGCCCAAAAACAGAATGACCATCAATTCATCCACTACAGTTTACAACACTAAAGGGATTTAATTTGTTTTATATTCTAAATTCCAGCCAATATAATCAACAATGCCAAGTTTATAATCACATGTTTTGGGAACTGTAAACACTTTTAGCTATCTGTGATTTCAGTAGGAAAACAATTTGCATATGCTTTATGGTGTATTGCTGGTTCTATGAGCTTATTAACGTGTAAGTATGTATAGAAGGGGTGTTTTAACTGTGATTATTGTACAAACGATATCTTGATCTCAAGAAGCACATGCAGCTCTTTTATCATCCTTAGACCAGTGGAGCAAATTTTGAAGTCAAACCAAGCTGTGACGCGTGTTCTGGTTCCTGTTATACTGTGCTCTGTTTTGATTACAACAGATGATGCCTTTTGACAAAATTTTGAACTTGTCAGATGCAATGTTTGTGTAGCATTTTGTCTCTTTCTTTTGTAAATATTGGAGAAGGTTTTACGTTTGACTTAGAGATTGAATGTAACTTTGCCTACAAAATTTCGAACTTGCTGAAGGTGTTCTAAATTTTTTGTGAGTACACTAAAAGCAAAATAAATGTGAATAAAATTTGAATCGTTTCATCTCTTTTGTTTAAAAGCCATTAAAAATGAGTTGACATTAATCTTAAAAAAAAAAAAAAAAGCTTTTTGTTTTAAAAATGTAAAACAAATATTTCAGGCAATAGTATGTCACATGCCCTTACCAAGTGGAGCAAGTGAAGGATTTAAAATTAAGTAATTTTGTGTACTAAAACATTCATCCTTCCCTCTCGCTCTGTAACAAATCCTTTCCTCATTCCTTTAAATTACTAGATTTGATCAATAAATGATAAATAAATAGTCATTTATGCACATTCCAAATGACAATTGCAAAACCATTTTAATTCAACTCAAAATATCTTCCATTGGGTGTCTTTGCCGGCCTTTTGTGGGAAAAAAATAATATAATGTGATATTTCATGACTCTGCCACTAGATGGCCTTATAACTCTATATGTAGCAAATGAGCTGTTTCCGCTGGGTCCTAAAGTCAGTTTTTCTTCAGTATGCATTCAGATACAAATGTAGACATTATAAAATAATTTTTTGGTAAATTTTGAGCATTTTTAACTCTGAACTCCGATCGATTGCTCCTGTCTGCCTTGTTGCTGGTTTGCGTCTGTATCTGTATGCTCCGTATAGCTTTCTGTTTTGAATCTCTATTTACTATCATTCCTTGTTGTTTATATTGCTAAATATAACTTACTCATCAACATATATTAGATATTGTCTAATATTGCCTATCACATTAATCTGACATCTTGCCTATCACATTAATCTGACATCTCTAGCTTTTATCTAAATCGTTTTTCGCTAACACAACACGTATCTCGCTAGCCTGTTAACATGCTATCCCTGACGTATCGTGAGCGCTCGCGCCTTTTACAAGTCTATTAAACAACTGTGGTGAGTAGGATCAGTCAACAAACACGGTGAGCAGAGATGGGCATAAATACATGGAAATGTATTTAAAATAAAAATACAAAATACACTGTGAAAAAAAACATTTTTTACATACAAAATATTGTGTGTGGAAAAATGTATTTAAATACAAATACAGTATTTTATATTTTGAAAAAACACAAAATACATGTGAAATTGGAGATTCAGAGCAGGTAGTCTATCCCTATTAGGCTGAAATCTATCTGGGCCTATTCTGCATGCCAAAAAGCATTTAGATGTGTGAAACTGCTTAGAAACTTTCGTTTTCATTTTATGTATATAAAATTTACATACTCTTCCCTTCCCCTGTCCTGTAGGAAGTACAAAACTACAACAACAGAAAATATTTTATTATGTTTTATCACCATCATTTCTTCAAACTCAGTTACAAGAACTCAATAACACAAAGTCAGTTATATTTTAAATAACTTATGGTTACTGATACTAAAGCCTGTTTTATGCTTCTGCGTCGAATCGACGGCGTACCAACGCAGAGCCCTCTGCGTCGCCGCAAACCCCTCTCCGACCCCTACGCCTTAGCTCGACGTGCACCTCCAAAAAATTTTAACTACGCGACGCAGACCGCAAGGGCTGTGATTGGTCAGATTCAACGCGATGCAACGCAACCTGACGCAGAACCATAAAACGGCCACGACGCCGTAGGAGTGACGGCGTAGCTACGCCGTGGAGTTGACGCAGAAGCATAATGAGGCCTTTAGGCCTATCATGATAACAAATTTTGCTGGACGATAAATTGTCCAAGAAATTATTGCGATAAACGATAATATTGTCGTTCTGAGAACATTTTCATCTAAAATAATGATAATGGCATAATAATGCAGGTACACCTTTTCAAAGATCAATAAACTTTTATTTCTAAAGACTATTTAACACTGAAAACGGAAAACATTTTAAACATCCACAATAAATGAACAAACAACCAATAAAAGCAATGGACTCTCAGTCTCTGTTAACAAGAAATGCACTTGAATAAATACCAAAAACAATAAATAAAATGAATGTAAACAAAATTGCACTTAAAAAAATATTAATAAGTGATACATTCTTTCATGTCAATCTTCCTCTATAATACTATTCGAATTCCATTCCTTATTTTATTTAATAGTTTAATATTAAATGCTTAAATTCATCCTATTATTAATATTTACGACATTACAAACGCTTATGGATTGCAAATGCCACTAAAGCATGTGGTTGTTGTTTCACGTTGTGTCCACTAGAGAGACAGCTAACTAAAACTGGCTGAATATGGTTGAAGCGCTCCCGATGGTTTTCGGCTAATATCTCCGCGAAAACACCACCAAAAATTCTGAAATTATATTGTAATTTATATTGTTCTTGATATATCCTGAACTTATATTGTTCTTTTCAGTTCGACTAGACGGTTCCAACGAGCTCGATGCTCGCTGAATCTGTTGAGTTTTTTCAAAGGAAAATAAGCGCTCTACAGGAGCTGAAGAGGGAATGATTGTGTTGAACCTCACAAACAGCTGTCTAATAAGTGGATGCTGGTTCAAGATGTCCAAATTCTTCCTCTGATCTTCTAGGAAGTGCAATGTCTCCAGTTCCGCTTTGCTGTGTGTAGACTTGCCAGAGACCTCAACATCTTCGGTAAAGACAAAAAAGTATTCCACTTCACCATCAGCAGGTGTTGAACTTGACTCGCTTTCAGTGACAAGCCCAAGGTCTGCTGCTGACTGGAGCATTAGTTCATGAATTATAATTTTTTTCTGAAACTTTTTGGGGTAGCCAGCTCATTTTGAAGTATGGATGGGTTACACTTGCCAGGATTGCCTCATTTACTTCTGGTTTAAGTTACGGAATCTGCTTCTGAAACCATCCATAATGGCTTGCTACAGGGGAGAACAGTATCTGAAATTGGAGGAATGTAAAGCTTCAAGTTTAGATTCCACAGCAAACATGGTGGGAAGAAGCTTAGCATTATAGTAGGATGACTGGCCCTGTAGTCGATCAATGGGCTTCAAGATTTTGGAGTACTCCTCCAGGTAATCCAGTTCAGCATCCCTGAAGGAAGGTAGGTTCAATTTCACCATGATATCTCCAAGTTTTTCTCTTTGAGTGTTTAGCTGGTTGAGACTGTCGTAGAGAGAATCCCATCGTGTTGGACATTGTGATCAACCTGCACTTTAACACCTCAGAGAGCTTTTCGGCACTCTTTGGTCTACCTGATGCATTCCACAAGGCAGAACATTTACCCATTGTGGCATTGTTGAGACGAGAGAGACTGGGACTGTCTCTCATGGCTTTCTTCGCATCTGTGGTGGCCACCAAACTCAAGATGTGGCATGCACACCTCAAGTGGGTTTGCAAAACAATTCCATTCTCATTCTCATCTGAAACTGATGAATCAATGCGATGAAAGACAGATCCTCATTGCCATCTTGCTCATCTTGCTCTTCTACAGTGACGCTAAACTCTTTAAATGCTTTTACAAAATTAGACCCGTTATCAGTCACTGTGGCCACAATATGCTCGTGCGAATTCGTGTCCCGATTTCATCCAACAGTTCAGCAATTCGGTTATATGTGTGTGGACTTGGATAATGTCTGCAAGCCAATGTGACAGACTGGCGTTCCAATGTGTAATTATGAACCCAGTGTGCTGTGACTCCTATGAAACTAGACACACTAGTTCGCGACAGTTATAATAACACAAATCACATCACACCCAATTACTCATTCGCCCATGCTTCTTTTTCCACTCCAACGTTCCAATTATTCCTGCCCACTAAAAGCTGCACAGATATATTTACTTGCCCCGATAGGCCTATGTAAACGATTTAGAAAAAGTTAAATCGATTCACAATTTATATCATCGCTACGAATCTACGATATGTATTGTCATATGACAATATCTTGTCATATGACGACATCACCTATCCCTAAACATGCAGTAACGTTAATGCTTTAAACACATTTGACAAGCTACTTTTAATCAATAGCTAAGTAGAATTGACCATGACATCCTCACCTTATTCCAGAAAAGTCACTGATCCAATGCTGGGTTGTACAGCGGCTCACGTGCATGAATGTTGGGGTTGGGGGCGAGGGGTGTGTCTGGTCTGGATGCACGAAAACAGCACCCTGATAAAGAGGTTGACTGCCTCAAAGTATTTTGAGTATTTTGAAAATACAAAAATAAGTTTAAATACAAATTACATTCGATTTTTTTCTAAAGGCTTTAAAGTACAAAACAGTATTTTGTATTTCAAATATGCATTTTAAATACATGTATCTGAAATACTGCCCGTCCCTGACGGTGAGTAATGTCTTCTGTTATTGTCACTTGCACTTCGTGTATTTAGCCTTCTCTGTTAGTGAGGGCTTCACATGTGATAAATGCAGGGAGATAGTCAGACTGACGGAGAAGATTTCAGAACTAGAGACACGCATCCAAACTTTAATCGAGGATAGTAAGAATGTAAGGGCTTTAGACACTGCTTTGGATGCGACTGCTTAGTGAATTCTGTACATTATTCCGTTCCGGTGTTCCGGAAAGTTCAGTTCCACAGTTTCCCCTTCAGCGCGCGTGCGCAACATCAAGACGAAAATCATGACCTCATGATTCCGCATAAGCTCCGTTCAGTGGATATATTGTGCATCACTGTGTTTTTATCTACCCTTCATCACAGTAATAAACATTTTACGTTGTTTGTTAGATAATTTATAATTACATTCAGGTTTTAAAGTATAGAGTGTATTGTTTTCAGATGTTTTATTGCTCAATCAGATGTGCATCGTACCTGCTAATTATTACTGTGTGTAGCCTACATTGGTTTTCTGGAAACTAAAAAGTAGTATTTCAAATAAATATAACTAAACACACTTATTACAATCTATTTTATGCTTACCTTACTTACAAAACACCACAAGATGTGCCGTCACATTGCACAGGGTGATGTCACACGTCCACCTTGACACTTTGCAGCCTTTAATCCTCATAAAGGCTCTACAATGAAAATTATTAAATATTAGTCCCATTGTACCCATAACAAAGATACTATATATTCTTTAAATTTGTTACCTAGTGGTTTCCAGGCACTTATGTAGTTTGCGTGATAATTTTCCCAAAATTTTTGGGATGGATAAATTGCCTAAAAATTAGGCAACCTGTATATTAGTTGCTACATATTGAAAATAACTTTCTAAACTGTTGTTTGATTGAAAAAGTAGTCACTGTTTGCTACCATTGGATTATCGGTTTTGCTTTATTGACTAAACTGCTTTGTTGTTCAGTACCTTGTTTACCTTCATCATCTTTGGGCATTAAACGTTACACATATTTGCAAGACTTACATTTTATACAGGTTTAATCAGATTTGATTGCAACTTTCTATGGAATATATAATTTTTAGGTGTATTCATGGATACTCACAGCAATAGTCCAGTGATTATGCTCATTTATCACACCCAGAAGAACTTTATACTGGCGTGGATCATACTAAAATAAAAATAATAATAAAAACAGATTACTAAATCAAATTAATAAAGGCAATACATAATATAACCATTAAAGAAAATTCTTAATCAATAGAAACGATTGTTAAATTAGATAAGGACTTTGTTTTGTAAAATATTTATTACATAGTCTCAGTCCTAGATTTATCTTTAGTTACCCTGCTTAAAGGATTAGTTCACTTTTTAAAAAACTTTTGCTGATAATTTACTCACCCCCATGTCATCCAAGATGTCCATGTCTTTCTTTCTTCAGTCGAAAAGAAATTAAGGTTTTTGATGAAAACATTCTAGGATTTTTCTCCATATAATGGACTTTACTGGTAGCCAAACCGTCCAAGGTCCATATGACAGTTTCAGTGCAGCTTCAAATGGCTTTAAACGACAACAGACGATGCATAAGGGTCTTATCTAGCAAAACGATCGGTTATTTCTAAAAGAAATAAAAAAGTTTAAGTTTTATTAGCACAAATGCTCGGCTTGCTCTGTTCTCCTGTTCGAACTCGTTCATCAAAATGAACAAATCTTTTTTTGAGTCATTTCATTCATTCAACGAACATAATGAACGAAATGACTCGAAAAAAAGATTCGTTCATTGTGATGAACGAGTTCGAACAGGAGAGTTACGACCGCGGATCACAGAACAGAGCAAGGCATATAACTTCGTTTTTTATTTATTTATTTTAGAAATAACCGATCGTTTTGCAAGATAAGACCCTTATGCATCGTCTGTTGTCGTTTAAAGCCATTTGAAGCTGCACTGAAACTGTCATTTGGACCTTGGACGGTTTGGCTACAAGTAAAGTCCATTATATGGAGAAAAATCCTAGAATGTTTTCATCAAAAACCTTAATTTCTTTTCGACTGAAGAAAGAAAGACATGGACATCTTGGATGACATGGGGGTGAGTAAATTATCAGCAAAAGTTTTTTAAAAAGTGAACTAATCCTTTAAGGTGTGATATGACCCTTCCCATATTTTGGTCATTGCGTAGGAGTCTATCATGTATGCCTGGTCCTCGTTATCCTGGTTATACTTCCTCACCAGGATAAAAATGTGTGCATTAATAACCTTTATAGAAACAAACATATTCGTGTTACATTGGTAACATAGTCATGTTTTGAATTTATAGGCTATATATATATATTTTTTTATATATATATATATATATATATATATATATATATATATATATATATATAAAATTTTTTTAATATAATTTAATATTTTTTTCATGTTGAAGAAAAAGTATCTAAACCCTAAAACACCAATAGCACATGAGTATTCTTTAGACTGAAAATGCTGAATAATGTACCTCTCTCTCCACTTCTTTGCCAGGTGCAAGGTGTGATATGTCCATGGCAAAAATTTTGTATGGCCCAATTTTGGCCATCAGGACATCAACATTTTTTACCAGACCAAATTGCATTGATGCCTGCGAAAATTATGTAAGGGATAAATTACATTAATAACAATAAATTACCTTGGTTCAGAACTGAAAATATATATATATATATATATATAGTAATTGTCACGGATTCAACCATGCCATCAGCACCAGATGCACCTGCTAATCTATTTCATCTGAAACAGGGAAAACGCTCTTCATTTTCAGACGCTCGCTGCAGCCAGTCGGAGGAACAAAATCACTCATTACGGCATATCGTCAAGGACTCAAGCCCTCTCTTTTAGACTGCAAATTGTCTTATATGATGATGCCATGATCTATCCAGGTGGCACAATGTTTCACAGCCTGCCAAAGTAAACCTACTAACCTGCAATCTCTACACGCCTCACCAGAGCCCATGCAAATGGACTCTTACCATCTGTCTCAATCTGAGCGCTAATGATGCATCAGTAACTGTGTTTGTAATATGGAGCTGAGGGTCATCTCAACTCGAATTGTAACATTCATCCTCTTTGACCCATTGTGATTACTATTCAGCTACCACCAATAATTTCCCCTCTCACAAAAACTACATCAGTGACTAGTGTTGTGGTGAAATCACTTCTTGGAGATCTTTGATGCCAGAAATATTATACTTTATTTTACAACAAAGCCGAGCATCTTCTATAGAAAGGTTGCTCCATATTTTTGCTCAGCTTACACATATATACCATAGATAATTTTCCAAAGGTGGTAACACACCCTATAGATATTTATGGTAAAGGTCTTGTACCATGCGTTTTCTGCTGCAGCAACATTCCATGCCTTTCTTCAGGCTTCCAAAAGTTAAACCAAAGTCACACACACAGAGGAAATAATAGTGTACAAATATATAGCTAAATTACTTATTTTCTTACTAATAAAATCTTCTACATTAGCCCTAAATGTTCCACAACAGCTCAGGCCCTCATTGACACAGGCTCCGCTGGCAACTTCACCATCTCCACCTCGAGAAAATCCCCAGGCAGAAAGTTTTAAATATCCACATAAACCTGGTTAAGCCGCTGGGACTAGGAGTGATCGTTCACTGCACACTCACTCTCACTCTAATAGTTGGCGTACTTCATCAAGAGGAGATTTCCTTTCTGGAACTGAAGGGCTGCACCACTGACAACATCCTGGGATTCAAGGGGATGCTAATCCACTCACCTCAGAGAAATCTTATCTTGGAGTCCACATTGTTTCAAGAACTGCTTCCAACTTCCTCAACGAACTACGACTACCATAGCTGTTTCCGCTACGACCATCGAGAGTACCATCCACAATCAAATGGGTAAGCTGAGTGCAAGATACAAGAGTTTGGACGTTACCTGAGGTCATACTGCCACAACCATCAGCACAGCTGGAACAAATATCTACCCTGCTGAGTATGCACAAAACTCTCTCCGTCAAGGCGCCACCGGTCTCACACCGTTCCAGTGCATACCCAGTTACCAACCGCCCCGGTTTCCCTGGTCAGGTGAGCATTTGGAAGTTCCAGCTGTGATCCACTGGATGCAGGAGTGTGAGATACTATATTAAATACTATATTTAAGATGCAACTTACTTTTCTCAATATCACAGACAGGGACCGGGGGCACTGTGCTTTGGACCAGGACTGGAGCTGCAGTGCTTTGGACCAGGACCGGAGGTGCTTGGGTCACTGTGTCAAACCTACTGAGCCTGTGAGGAACTTGAGCTACTTCCTCCACAAATGGGACCAAGTGATCTAGATAATTTTTTTTGAATTTCACTCCTTCATCGCTAATTAAATCTGTTTTAATTTAAATCTGTAAATTTTGCCTTGTAAGGAAGTAATCGTGAAGGGCCCTAGAAAATCTCCTGTCTAACTTCCCTCCTTTCCTCTGCTGACTTCTGGTGTTTCTTCTGAGCACCCTTTACCCAAGAACAAAGGGGTGAATCACAGCCCTTCAGGATTTTTTTTTTTTTTTTTTTTTTTTTGCTTTTGTTTTGTACCTGGAGGCTTGCATATTTTTCTTCACTGTCTCATACACTTGGTCCTGCATCTGTATGGTGGGCTTGATTAGCTCTTCCTGGAGCACACCATCCACTGTGTCAGTGACCTAGACAATAATAGGAAATTATATTTGTAAAAGTAGATATTTAAAGATGATTAAAACAAGATATAGATATGCAGTGAATTAACTCACACTAAAAGATTCAGGAACTTCTGAGAAGTAGCGTGCCTCTCTTCCAAACATCAGGTAAAATGGTGAATACTGTGTAGTCAGTTGTTTTTTGGACCTGATGTTAAACAGCACAGCATCAAGGTATTTGTCCCATGTTTGTGGTTTGTCCTGACACAGTTTTCCAAGGGCGCTGAAAATAAAAAAACATTCTACTTTAACGGTATATGGCTACTGCTTGTACGTTTTTGTTTGTGAAGTTCTGTTCCATTTTCTGCAACACAATGTGTAACTGAAGCAAAACACTGCTTTATTAATGTACTATGAACCGCACTCATGCCTACCAATGTATGAATTGTCCATGTTATCAATACCCCACATGGAGCAATGCCAGTTAGACCTTTGAAGGTGGTGTGGTTTTTATAGTTGGAAAACCTTTCCGACTGTAGTAAGAGAGAAGATGCTGTTTCACAACGCATCTCGGTGCAGTCTATTATCACTCTCACCTGAGGGCAGTAGAGCTTGAACTTGTCAGGCATTGTGGCCTGCACTTGCTCTCTCGTCATCCACAATGGTAGTGAGCCAAGAACCTGACAAAGGTAGCTTGTCCATGTTAGGATGATGCGACTAACAGAATCTGACCTCGAAGATTTTTTTATGTATTTTTTATTTAACCTTTATTTAACCAGGAAAAGTCCCATTGAATTACAGTAACTCTTCTCCCAGGGAGTCCTGGCCAAGACCAAAAAGTAAAAACATCAAACATAAAAGACAGGACAAAGATTGCATTCACCACAAATCTCTATACATTATACATACACAAACAAGACATTATGCTTAAAGGTTGTATCAGTGATTTCAGGCCCAAAAAAGGCCGAAACATAAATGATCACATTCATCTAATCTTTCCTAACGATCCGCTAGCTGCCCGCCCCATAAGCAGTCTGTCTGCGGATCGTTAGGAAAGATTAGATGAATGTGATCATTTATGTTTCGGCCTTTTTTGGGCCTGAAATCACTGATACAACCTTTAACATAAGCAAATACAGACAATTTAAAAGGCACCTAGTTAAAGCAATTACATGGTTCAGTCAGAGTTGACTTTAAAAGGTTTTTAAAAGTATTAATAGGTGGAAGTGATTCTAGATTTAAGGTGTTTTGGAGTTCGTTCCAGACATTTGGTGCATATGATGAGAACGCTTTTTTACCAAGTTCAGTTCTTGTTGATGGAATAATTAATAGTTTTTTTTTTTGTTTTTTTTGCCGACCTTGTCCTGTAAACACTATTTTGGTAAGTAAGCAAATTTGAAATGTAGAGGGGTAATTTACCCATTAGTGCTTTAGCAATGAAAATCAATAAATCAATAAAAAAGAACATCGATTTCCTTCTGATGGAGAGGGAGGACCATTGTAAAGTTTCATACAGAGTGCAGTGGTGAGTCCTGGCTGCTGCACCTGTAATGAAACGTAAGGCTGAGTGGTATAGTACATCTAGTAGAGTAGACTGCATATAAATTAGTTCACCATAATCCCAAACTGATAAGAATGTGCTCTGCACCAACCTTTCCTTGCTGAATAAGGAAAGCACTTTAATCTAAAATAAAAACCTCACTTGGGTCTGAGTTTTTTAAAAGATGGATGACAAGGTTTTCTCCTGAAGCCCAGCTGCGACATGACAGCTCATCAATGAGTGGAAGTTTTCGCTGAGGGCTAGGTGTCTCTTGTGCTGTTCGCTGTGCCTTGGACCAGTACAAAAGCCTTGAAGCAGAAGGGTAAACTGACTCCCAAAACACAGTGTAGTAACGAAAGTCCTCATCAGTGACACAGAACTTGAAAATCAGAGGCTGCTTCTGCTGCTTAACTTTCAGCTGCTGGATTTTAAGTTCTAGTGACAAAATCTGAAGCTCCAACTCTTGAATTCTCCGTGCACAATTATCCAGTTTACCTTAAAAGCAAGAAAAAGCATACACCCTAATGTTTATCATTCAGTCATCTGCTAGTTTTCACTTCGTCTTCATTATTGGATGTTATTTGTTAGTGAGCTTGACAGTAATTCTTGGCTCTTATGAAATGAAGAGACTACAATAACTAAAATTACAATGT
Organism: Semotilus atromaculatus; assembly: GCA_031834385.1. Lineage (NCBI taxonomy): Eukaryota > Metazoa > Chordata > Actinopteri > Cypriniformes > Leuciscidae > Semotilus > Semotilus atromaculatus. Next base: position 29,546,325 of record JAULUF010000010.1, on the reverse strand, counting down.
AATATCTGTAGTGGTCAGGGGCGGAGTGGCCATCAGGAGAGTCTGGACTTTTTCTGGTGGGCTGGTAGTGTTTCGAGGCCGCGAGGGCAGGTCTGATAATAGTTATACATTGCAAGTTCCTAGCAACACACCATCCGGTGGCCTGGTGTGTGGCCGCTGCCCGCTGGTCAAACAGTGCTGCCTCTCTGCTCAACCCATAAATAAATGCATTGATCCACAAATTATGTTTGAGTTTTTAAATGGTCTAGTGGTAGATCTTTTGCTAAGCATGTCAGAGGTTATGGGTTCTAATCCACACTTGTATAGTTTTTTTTTCTCTCTTATCAAAACTGAATATGTTCATCACCCTCACCCACAAGCAGGCCATAGCAATGCCACGTGTCAGCCAAGAGTAAGGAAATAAACAAGAACTGGACCTTATCTGAGCCACAAAATCTGTGTATATTAAATATGAAGTCATTTCAGCCTTAAAGGAGCAGTATGTAAGATTGTGGCCAAAACTGGTACTGCAATCACTTTCAAATTACTGACTCAAGGTTGCCAGATATGCTGCAGGATCCGATTACGACACGTTATTAGCTGCAGCTGTGGTAACTAGAGCAGAGCTGGCAACCCGAATGCTGCAACACTCCTGACTCCGTGATTGGTAGATCGGTGGAGGGTGGAGCATCAGACCAAAACACAACATGACAACATCAACATCAGTTGAGGGCTGCAACTTCACTTTTTAAATGACAATATCCTGGCCGGACTACTGTTGTCAGTGATATAAGTATTTGAAATGAACATGATTTCTTAATGTCTAGTGACATATCAGGGAAAATGTATGATTAATTGAAATAAATTTCTTACATACAGCTCCTTTAATAAAGCCTGTTACAAGCAGAAGGAAAGAAGAGAACAGAAAAAGAGACGAGCAGAAACACAAGAACTACAACTGACTTCAGACACAGTCTTAGATGAAATCAACCGAAGAGAACAGAAGACATTAAGGGCCCTATCTTGCACCCAGCGTAAATGACTTTGTACACTGACGCATGTATCATTCGTATTTTGCACCCGCGCAAAGCAGACTTTTCCCTCCACAGACGCACGCCGGCAAACTAGAGAATGAACTTGTGCCCCCTGGGCGGTTCAGCGCAAAAAAGGAGGCGTGTTCCGGCGCTAACAATCCCTGGTGCTATTTTGCAGTTCCAGAAAACAATTGCGCTACTGACCAGAAAAAACCTAGTCTAAAGTCAGTGGCTTGAGACTAGTCTAAAGTAGTTGAGCGTACATTCAGATGCTATTTAAGCGCGCATGCTTGGTCATAATACAGAGTGTGAACAACGCGCATACACTGTAGATGATTCTCTCATCTACACAGATGCATTTTCCTTTTTGCAAATGATACATTATTATGAGGAAAAATATTAAAACACGAGGGAAATCATTGTTGTGTCCATGACGATGGAAAAATTAGGCATAAAGCTTACATATTTACCCAAATTATTATATGCATGTATAACCAAAGCTAATTTGGGTGGGTTTGTCCCATCCCCAATGTCACTTCTCTTTCTTTTACGGCCCTGACGAGAACATCGATCTCCTCGGCTGTGAACCGATTCTGAAGCGCGCCTGGTAAATGCGCCGTTATAATAGTATTGCGCCATGGAACAAGCGCACCTCGTTCATCATGCTCTAAAAGGGAATGTGAGATGACGCTGTGATTGGTTTATTTCACGTTACGCCCAAACCACACCTATGAATAATGAAGCTACTTCAGACCAACCCCTTTTAAACTTGCGTCGGGCACAAGAGTCATTTAACCCGCCGGTAAAATAGCAACAGCGTCCATGATCCGCCCACAAAGTTACTTGCGCTTTGCGCTTGATACTTGCGTTTCAGATCATTAAAATAGGGCCCTAAATCTCTCAAGATCTCAGCAGAGGAGGATTAAACAACTCCACAAACAGCATTACCAGATTCACTTATTACTAACCAGACTGACTTTATTTCTGTCAGACGTCTACAAAAGTTTTTATTGAGAATGAACAGATGTGTTTCATTTGAAGTTACCATAATGTAGCATCTGGACCAATCAGACACACACTAATTATTCTTTATATTTAATGAATAATCCAGTAAACTCACTCTCCCAACAATGGTCTATGAAACTCCCCCGAAACTAACATCCCGAATGAAGCGAACACACTGGCAGAACCTGGTGTCCTGTTACAGGACACAGTTAGACTGATAAGGAGACTTTTACGACCTCAAAGGGAATGTTCAGAGAGTGACTCTCACTTAATTCTAACTGAGGAGGAGAAATAAACCCTGTTAATCCTATATATTCTATATATATATATATATATATATATATATATATAGACACTTGATAATTGTATAAACATGTATCTAATTTTCCCATCTCAGGATTCTCATCTATGTTTTCTTGTAAACTCTAATCGGTTAATGTTTCAAACTTTGCAAACTATGGTTAACTAAAATCATGTGTGGCACGTTTGGTCTCTATAAACTCCAAACTTTGTCCCCCATTTGTTCATTTAGATTACATGTGGCTAACTTTGTGATGCATTAGTATTATAAGAATCGTGTAGACTCTTCTCTTAAACACCCAATGAAATTACATATTCAAATGCCTCCTAGAACACAATGGGTCGTAAAAATTTCCCTACAAAGGAAACTCTTCTTATTGGCTTACAGACCCCCAGAGGGTGTAACATCTTCACGCTTTATAAATCACTGATCACAAGATCAGCTCTCTGTTGTTTTCTGGACTTCAGAGTCAGACTCTACTGTATTCTCTTCAATCCAGCTCAGAGGAAAACTGCAACTTTTCATTACTGAATTGGCAGCCATCTACTCTTCCAACTTCCTCACTCCTCTCTGGCCCAGGGCCGGCAGGTCACAATCTGCATGTGCTCAGCCATGTGCTCATGGAAAGATAGAGACATCTTTCATCCAGAACAGATTCGAACTGACCATGCAAGTTCATCATATCTTCTTCATCCAACGGAGAAGAAAACGATGGCAACTTCAACATGTGACACTCACGGAACCAGTAACTTTAATTTTCAACAACTTCAAGAACTGTGTACCCAGCACTAAAAATGCAAGTATCAATTCAATGAAGTGCTCTGAAAATTATAAGCTGATGGTTCTTTTCATAGATAAATGGATCTTTTCCATAGTTCCATTTCCTGCTTCCAGTTCCATTCTATCACTCACCATTTTACCATACATACATGTATGTATGTATGTATGTTTGTTTGTTTAGTTTAGTTATGTTTGTGATTTAGTTAATAAAACTTGTGCAAATTATGTATTTGGTTCTGATTCACTGCTTGCAAACAAAGTCTCTTTTACGATCTTTAAATTGTTACATGCTCTAAGTGCTGTGCATGCTAAGAAAGAATCATTTTTCTGTGGCCATGGAAGATGCTCTTTTCTTAGAATAAGTGAATAATCAAAAGAGTTTGTTGGATGAACTCATTAATTGATTGTAATATTAATTTAGCTACATCAAGTTAATCCAATTAAGTGACCCAAATATTCATAATATAATTCAACAAGTTATTATTGATTATTAATATTTCATAGAGCTAATTAGTTACAAACAGATGACCATGAAATGAAAAATTTAGATGACCATATTTAATATACACAGTTTTTGTGGCTCAGATAAGGTCCAGTTCTAGTTTATTTCTTTGCTCTTGGCTGACATGTGGCATTGCTATGACCTGCTTGTGGCCCAGATCTGGAAAACAGGAGTGAGCCGCTCACAAGCCGTCATTCCACGCTGCATGTGGGCCAGATCATCCAAGAAAAAATGGTCTCTTGACTATTTTTACTTTATGTTTTATTTTATAGTGCAAGGTTTTTCTTCTTTGCAACCTGCCCCAATAGTTGGCTTTGGTGTTTGTGTTAGAAAGCCTGTTCTAGACCAATGAATGCTTATTTACAGTCACTTCCTTTAACCTTTCAAAGATAAAATAATTCTTTCAAAAGGAGGATCAGTGAACACTCAGTCAAACCCTGTGGCCCAATGGTGCTATTCAAAAGTGATGATGTCATAAAGCAGTACCTGAATATAAAGCAACCCAACCCAACCTTCTCCAATATCAAGGTTACACACATACAGACACAAAGAAAGAGAGCAAAATAGTATATTGGGGAACACATTGACACCATAAAGAGACCAATATGCACAATATGTCTCAACAAAAGTTGAAGTTAAAAAATAGACCTTCAGAGGACCCCAAATGAATGAGTAAGAGGATCCATCCTTGAAGTAACATGTGATGTCATTTGTATTGGTTCTGATGTGAACAAACATAATTCTAGCAACATCCACACATGGTATTTTGTTCTTTACATGAATGTGGTTTATTAAAGACATTATCTTTGACACACAAGTTGTCATTTGTAAGCAACTGTCGTAAAGGTCCCAAATGAGTCGCACCATCAGATAAAACAGTAGAGAAGTGTCTTTTCCCTTCTAGGTTGAGATTTGTAAGGACTTCACTGTAAAGGCCAATTCACACCACAATACAAACGCCAACAAAGACCAATAAACAAGTTGGCCGTTGGAATTAGAGTTTTATGCAAAATAACTGTCATGTTCAAACTGCCCCAACAGAGAGACAAACAGAGACAACAGAGAAAGAGACGACCAAAAACACAAGAACTACAACTGACTTCAGACGAAGCCTTAAAGGGATAGTTCACTTTGAAATAAATTTTTGGTATGTTTTAGCTTACCTCAAGGGCATCCAAGATGTAGCTGTCTTTGTTTCCGCAGTAGTTTCAATTTTTATATTTTTAGGTCAAACCGTTCTTGTCTGTCAGTCATATAATGCAGGTCTATGGTCACCACCTCAAAGAGCATGCACAGAGAAGTCCAAATTAAACATGATTTAATGACTCGTAAATGTAAGTACACATTGATGGCCTAAGACACGAAACGAGCGGTTTGTGTGAGAAAACGAACAGTATTTGTATCGGTTTTACCTTTTGTAACCACAGCCACGTCCAAGTGATCTGAGGGCCGGGCGCTTCGTGGCTGTGGTTACAAGAGGTAAAAACTATATTTTTTTTCAGCATATAAATCCAAATTAATTGACATTTGGTTTATTATGACGTCAAAGAATTTAACCTTCCAGGTTACTCTGCATATTTCAGGGAAGGTGATTTCAACTCCTGTGATTTTTTTTTTTAAATTGTCCGCAACATCAAAAGTTGAAGGCATATTTAATTTTATTGACCACTCAGGTGCTTACTTTGCTTTTGTCACCGTTGTTGTGAATCAAATGCAAAATCGTGATGCCTGTTACACAGTTACAGTCTTCAGCAACATCAGTGTTTCTCTGCTTATCCTGAACTGAAGCACAGGCTCTACTCTTCAGCACAAAACAGACCATACAGAAACTCTTTAAAAGAACAAGAGAACATTAAACAGTAACAGATCTCTCAAGATCTCAGCATCTTTACTTATTACAACCCAGACTTTATTTCTTTCATACTAACATTCTTATTGAGAATTAAACAAGGTTTAGAAGTTGACGTTTTATTGAAAATAATAAAGTTTGATGTCACCATTTTGGTAATCAGTGTTTGCTTTAGTTGAGCTCTAGACCCTTCAGTTTTTAACATATTTGTTATGGTAGGAATTCAACAGAAACTCAGATCGGATGATGTTGGTCTTTTTATAGTGATGATATGCATCATGTAGTCGCCTAATATCTATGTAGTGGCCTGAAGTCTAATATCTGATTAAAATGTTCAATATCGGTCATATATGTTACATACTGTGCTGTGATAGTCGCAAAGATTTTATGATAATAATATACAGAAAATATTTTGACAGGATCATATGTTATAGACTTATGAATCAGCGTATGAATCGCAACAATGGTGACAATGAAACAAAAATCAACTCTTAACTCGTCACAAAACCTTTTTTTTTATTGTCACCATTGTTGAGATTCATATGTTGATTCTTGATGTCTCTACAGTATAATTAAAAACAAATTTATATTTTCTGTATACGTTTTTTTTCTTCAGATTATTATAGTACTGATGCCACAATATCACAAGGGTCATGTAAAAAATGTGTTCCAATAAAACATACTCTGTATATATATATATATATATATATTAAATTAAATTCTCTCTCTAATACGCAAACTAAACTAACAAACTCAGATATTTGACTCTGATTCACATCAGTGAACAGGTTACCATCTGATGACTATAACATCATCAATAAGTGACCAAAATCATCTGATGAGATTTCCTCCTGCATTTATCCAAAGCAAATGTGTATAAAAAAACACAGTTAAAGCAGCCAGGGCAAGCCAGAGAAAAAATAATGTTAAAGGTTCAAGGGGCATGAGCCTAACTAAAGCAAACACTGATCGCCATAATGGTGTTTTTGCACTTTATTTAAATTAGCATATTTTACTTCAGTTTTTTTGTTTGGCAGCCGTAGCTGACAGTCATTTGACTCTTTTTTTACAATGTTTTTTTTTTACAATGAAGGTATTTGATCGTGATAATTCAGGAAATACCTGTAAAATAACAGTGTTTTTCAATTTTATGTTTTACTTTAATGTTACAGGGTTTTTTAGGCTGCCAGTCATTCTACTGTTTTATCATTTAACTGTTTTGTTACTGTTTAATTACAGATTATATTTGTAATTCTACATACAATTTTATGTCATTTAAGAAAACTAAAAGCAATTTATCATTAATGTCACAATACCTAAAATAGCAGCTGAATTTTTAATTATTTGTAATTTTACAGAGTTTTGAGTCATTTAAAATGAAAGAAAATTAACGTAAAAAAATCTGTTATTTTCTGTAAAATTAGGTTGTTTTTTTACAGTGAATTTGATGCTTTGTATTCATGCTAACTTCAAACCCACAGGCTAAAACAGTTAAGTAATGCAGGGGTGGGGATAGTTATAACAGTTCATTAAACATGTTACTACCAATCCCTTATAATGATTCCATGCATTTCACTATGCAGTGAAATATATCAGAACGACTCATTTCATTTATTCAGGTTTACACTGATGGCTAAATTGGGAGCCCTAAAAATGGATGGCAGGGGCAACTATCTGTCCATAATATATATCAAAATAAAACTCGCTGAAGCTGTAAAATATTGATTAATTCTAGAAGCTTGTAATAAATAACAAGTGCCCAAAATACTTCATTCCAGACAAAACTATTCTTTAATAGCCAATGAACATAAGAAAAAGTCACACATAACATCAGCAGAGAGGCACAGATTATTTTCACACTTTCTCAATGTTTAAAACTAATGCATTACACATCTTGATTACAGGTGTATGATGACTGTCACAAAGCAAAAACTGTACAACAAGTATGTCCTATTGAATTTAGGAAAGAAATACAAACCTCATGATGTCAGACATTTACAATATTTAGCATCTTAAATAATAATTCAGACACAAAGAAATATAGTATACTTTAGAAACAGTCATACGTTGTTCTCTCCACACTCCAGTACAGTAGGTACAGTAGGTGGCAGTATTCAGCTCGTTTGCACCGGCGAAGAAGCAGCAGCAGCAGCAGTCCAGTACAGGCTTTTATTTTGATTTTTTTGAGGGACTTTTCTTGTGGATCGTGAGCGCACACGTGTTGCTGTGAGTCCACGCGGAAACGTGCGCCAGAGATCATCATGGAGGAACACGATCAGGAGGGCAACAACAGCATGGACACGAATAACGACCAGGAGTGTGAAGATGGAGACTGCGATCCCACCGAGGATGACAATAATGAAGAAGAGTTCTCACTGGAGGATGTATTGCGTTTGGGCGGCACAAAGGTGAGCTTTTAGCTTGTCTCCAACACGTGTCATTCCTCAATGAAAGATTAAAACATGTTCACACTGAAGGGACAAACTGCGAATGTATTCTTCTTATATATTCCTGACATTCGAAGTTGAAGTTTCTTCAACTGAAGGCATGTGACGTTGCAGCCACTTTTTATATTTAATATTTCAAAATTCTTGAAACTTATATATTTTTTTATCTGACAGATCTATTTGACTAAAGTAAACAAAATTCTATACAAGAAACTATACACGGGGTTAATCTTCAAACATACATTTCAGGGCATGTCTTTTACATATTTAACGCTATGAAACATGTCAATAACAGTATTTTATATCATCAATCTATATCAGTGTGTCTTCACATGAACATGTTTTATATATTTCTTATGTATTTGTTTTTGTCTGAGAACAGAGAAAAGTTGCATACTAATGATAAAACTAATGTTTTATGAACTATTCTTCTTCTCAATAAATAGTTTTGAAAAGCAACCCAAAATTACTTGGACAATTTTTCTGAATATAATAACTAGTCCAGTGATTTGTATAAACGCCAAATTAATAGGTAAATCTGACATGTATGTCATTGATCATTCAGGAGGACTGAATCAGTCTTGGGTAAAATATGGCAATCTAGGCTATTTTGTTCTGAATGATTCTCACCACTTTCTTTTATAAGATGGAAAATAATTATTTAGACATATAACTATTTATTACAATTTATCTTTATGAAACTGATTTGAACAAAAGATTGAACAACCTAGAAATCATGAGAGTAGAAAGCATAAAGTGCCTTTAATCAGCTGAACTGTTTCTGTGATGATAAAATGATAAAATAGTCAGAAAACCCGGCAAATTGACCAGTTGTTTGTTAATAACAACCTTTCAAGTAGAAATAAATGTAACAATAAAATCATAAAAATGAATTATAAAACAATCTGCGGTAAATATTCATAATTAAACCTAAATTTTGTTTTTTAACTTCTTAGAGCAGAAGCTAGAATCATATTAATGTATAAGGAGAACCCTCATTCATACTAATATCTACATGTGCGTTTTCTAGATGTACATCTGTAGATGTATATTTGTCTGGTTAGACTGATTAAAGCAGAAGTTATGATATTTACTCTCTTTTTTTTTTTCTTTTTTTTTAACTGCATTGAAATTTTGTTTTTCAGTTATATACAGTAGTCAACATTTGAAGAAGATCAAAACCTTTCATCAAAGTTATACATGAATTTTGAACAGTGCCCATTCTTGTCTTTTTTTGATCCACTTCAAATATTGACTACTGTATCTTTTTCTCTCGACTCCTAATTTCCTACAAGTATTCAAGAATATGATGTAACGTTTTCCTCTCGACCCCTAATTTCCCACAAATAATCAAGAATATGGTGTAACGTTTATTGTTTGTCTGATAAATCATGTTGTTGTGTCAACACAGGCCGATTATGTCATGCTGGCCAACGTCAGCGACTCCAACGAGCTCCTCAATGGTGGAAAGAAAAACGCAATTGATGATCTGGAGAAGGGAGAGCTGGAAGATTTCATTACAAAGCTGGGCATTCGTGCTTATGCAGGGCAACAAATCATTCCAGATGGACAGGATGAAAAATCCTCGGAGCCAAGCAAAAAAGAGGGGAAAAAGACAAAAAGCTCCAAATTGAAAGAGGATTCCAAGCCTGTTGTGAAACCCTCGACAGAAAAGCTCAAACAACCCCCTGTAAAATCTACACAACTTGAAAAAAAGCAAAAAAAGCAAAAACAAAAGAGCACAAACGTGTTTGAGTTTGACCCACGGCAGACTCTCCTTCTCAAACCGGGGGGTAAGTGGTTTGACATGGAGTACTCCTCCGAGACCACGTCTGTACCTCAGAACGAGTCTCTGGTTGCTCAGTACAAGGCTTTGGCTCAGAAACTCTACGAGAATGAAACTGTCCTCTACAAAACCAAGAAGAACTTCCAGAAAGGTGCCAACTCCACCTGGATGAAGAGCGTGGTGTCCACGGGGACTCTGAGCGATCGGATGGCGGCGATGACCGTGTTAATTCAGGATGCTCCGATTCACGGTCTCCAGCACATCGAGAGCCTTGTGTCCCAGGTGAAAAAGAAAGGGAGTCGCAGACAAGGCCTTATGGCTTTGGATACTCTCAAAGAGCTGCTTCTCAGCGACCTTCTTCCAAAGAACCGCAAACTTTGGACTTTCTCCCAGCATCCTTTTGATCAGTTGGAGGAAAAAGCCAGTGGGAACAGGGACGCCCGGGACCGCAGGCTCATCATCTGGTACTTTGAGCACCAGCTAAAGTTTCAGCTAGCAGAGTTTGTCGTCGCTCTGGACACATTGGCTCACGATACGGTCCAGACCGCCAAAATGCGATCGCTTACTACTGCCTATGAGCTGCTGTGCAACCAGCCGGAGCAGGAGAAAGCGCTTCTGGTGCAGGTCGTCAACAAACTGGGTGATCCTGAATACAAAATCGCCTGCAAAGCCTCGCACCTGCTGGAAACCGTGATTCACAAACACCCCAACATGAAGACGGTGGTGTGCTGTGAGGTGGAGCGCCTCATGTTCAGGTCCAACATCAGTGCGAAGGCTCAGTACTACGCCGCATGCTTCCTGAACCAGGTCATCCTGAGTCACGAGGAAGCGGACCTCGCTGCCAGACTCATCACCATCTACTTCACGTTCTTCAATGCGTGTGTTAAGAAGAAGGATATAGAGTCTAAAATGCTCAGCGCTCTGCTAACCGGAGTGAACCGAGCGTATCCGTACGCGAAGAGTGGGGATGAGAATGTGTGCAAGCAGCTGGACACGCTTTTTAAAGTGGTCCACATCGTCAGATTTAACACGGCTGTCCAAGCCCTCATGCTGCTCTTTCAGGTCATGAACTCCCAGCAGACCATTTCAGATCGCTATTATGTAGCACTCTACAGGTGAACCAATCATTATTCTTCGGATGAATGACTAAAAGTTGAGTGAGTCTGAATTCGAAATTGCCCCCTATACCCTTAAATAGGGCGTTATTTGAGGAAATGGCCATTTGTAGTGGTGTCCCAATCCATAGTAGACGTTATTGAGTGCACTCATTCAATCCCACATTGCACTGCAATAACGAGTGTACAACCAATGTACGCTCAACGGCTGTCTGAATTCACTCTCTCCTTTTCATGCACTCCTTCAAGTGAACAGTATTAGTGCACTAACGTAGGGAATAGTGTTTGAGGGTTTAGGGGGCGATTTCGGATTCAGCCCTATGTTTAGTATACCAACATTTCAGTGCTTGGTACCGATCCCATTTAAATAAGGTAAAAAAAATGCTATTGTTGATCACTGCTCACACAGCTTCATGCAGTGAGTGCTCTTTAGAGAGCGAGCATGTGCACATACACACAAGCATGTTTGGAAAGCAGCCACCTGTCGATCAGTCGTGTGTGTGTGTATAACGTACTGCATTTCAAACAGCATAAAAGATCCCTTTGTAAGATTTGTAAGGGAGAACACTCTTACAGGCGAATGTGATGCCTCCAAATGGAGTTGGTACTGCAGAAAGACATTACTGATATATAATGATTCTTATTGTAGTATTGAAGGAGCAATACTAGTTCTGACATCACTACATTGTGTTGCAAAGAAATACAGAACAAACCATTTAAATGTAAAAAAAAAATGAATATTTCAAAATGAATACAAGATGAGATGATACTGCTGCTTTGCAGAAGCAATGGAAAATGAATATTTGGCAGATTAATTATCTTCTAATTTATATCTAATTTAATCTTCTAATCCGTAACGCCATGTGGCTTTTTCATTTTTGACTAATGGGGTTAAAAGGATTGTGAATTGTAACTGCAAGCTCCAAAAAACGTGCCATAACATTATTAGTCTATATAAATTGTTTGTTAGTCCAAGTCTGAATTAATCTGATTTTTATTTTTTTTTGCAAGAACAATTGCTTGTATTCATAAGTGATTTATAATATTTAAAAAGAGAAGGAACTGCACGTATTGTCAATGCAGACTATATAACTAAAAGTGAACAAGATTTGAGAGACACTTTTCCAATCATTTAGTCTCTGCATAAACTGTTAGCATTTTTGAGTGAAAAGCCAACACCCAAGCATTTTTTCACTCTCAGATGAACATTACAGTATGGAAAATATGTATTTTACTAGTATCGGCTCGGCACAAATCTTTTTATTGCCTTTCTTTATTGCACTATTATTGTATAAGCAAAATCCAATATCCGCTGAACCTCCAATTTGTTGATATAAATTTGTATAAGCACTGTGGACTAATACATAAATTAATATTTATTAAATAAATTAGTCTTCTTGAGTATTTTAAACTTGAAATTACCCTCTTTTGCTGTTGAATGTGAGCTACAGCCTGTTTAAGTGAACGAATATGAGATACATTATTTTTTGAGTTTGCTATGGACACATGGTATTATTTTTGTGCAGGTATTCAAAAGTTAAAAAGCCTTAAATTGGATTTTAGAAACGCTGCAGAAACCCTGTTATACTGTATACCACATGTCATTGGTAAATTGGCACATAGAGCATTATGGTTCATGTCTCCATTTGTTTTCTCTCCACAGGAAATTGCTGGACCCAGGATTATTGTCATCCTCAAGAAAGAGTATGTTTCTCAACCTCTTGTATAAGTCTGTGAAAGCTGATATAGTGATCAGACGGGTGAAGGCTTTTGTGAAAAGGTTACTTCAGGTCAGCTGTGAGGAGTCCCCTGCCTTTATATGTGGTGCGCTATTCCTTGTGTCAGAGGTGATGAAGGACAAGCCAGGCCTCAAGTTACTACTACAGGACGAGGGGGTAAGTCTACACACACACACACACACCCTCACAATCTACAGTTTAGGGGTGTAACGGTACACAAAAATCACGGTTCGGTACGTACCTCGGTTTTAAAGTCACGGTTCGGTACGTTTTCGATACAGCAAAAAGAAAGAAATGCCAGCGAAATTTCCTATTTATTAAAAGAAAAAATATTTTTAAATAAGTGTGAGTTTTCCTACATCTTGAAACTTTCAGGTTTATAAACGGGGGTAATTTTTGAAGGATGAATAAATAATGTTTTGGTCATCACATTAAAAATAACATTTAAATATATAATATTTATATAATATTTGAGTTTTGAAGTGCTGGAAAAAGATGTGTGAAGTACTTGAAAGCATTTCACTATTCCAGCCAAACTGGTTACAGTTAGTGTGTTACTATATTAAATCCATGGTGAATGTTGCTGATCTGTGGACTTAAAGCCTATTACTAGTTCATTCACGGCACAATGTTTCTCCTGGTTCCCACGTCAGCGCTGTTTGATCTAATAGAGGTCTACGATTAATAACGGAGAAATGTGAATGCTTCTCACTAGATCTCGCAGTGATGTTATTACTTCAGTGGCGAATTTAAATGCTTTCTTTGCTGGATCTCTTAGCGCTGTTGTAGTAACAGTGTCGCTTGATCGAGATCGGCTCGCGCTCATAGAGCTCGCACTGCACTGATGTTGCTGGTCCGAACTGATAAACGGTCCGTGAAGCACAATATAATGAGTAGCGCAGTTTCGTTCCGCTTTCATTATGTTTGCCATTTGATGTTGCGCAACGTTGTGGTGGTCGAGCCAGCGCGGATTTTGTCGGCAGGAAAAATGGTCCAAGGAATCGTTCGGTTTGTATGCGTACCGAACCGGAAGCCTCGAACCGAAACGGTTCAATACGAATACATGTACCGTTACACCCCTACTACAGTTTGCTCATAGAGTTTCTTATTATATGAGGAGATCCCAACCTCATGTATTACCTGCTGTACCACTGGAGAACGTGTGACGGTCAACTTCAATACATGTGCCTTAAAGAACAATAACATTATAGCCTTGGTGTCGTTGAATCGCTCTTGGAATTGTTCTATTTAATCACTGTTTGAGGTATAGCATAAACATGAACCCATCACAGAGTTGTCTGTAAAAAAAAAGTATTTCTGCAGGATGACGAGGAAGAGGTGTATCAGGATCTCGAAGAGGATAGCGATGATGACAACGTTGATGAGGAGGGGCCTGTGGCTCCTGACAGGGACTTACAAAAACAAAGCGCAAAACGATGCCAGATGAAGCCCACTGCATCATGGGTACATCATCAAAATTTGGAAGGTGAGCCTCATTCATAGGCCTGTAACTCTTGATAGACACACTGAAGCTAGGCATCTCCTCTAGATATCTGCTCACACACACTCTGGTTCGCTATCTTTGTGGGGATTCTCCATAGACCTAATGGTTTTATACTGCTCAAACTCTATATTATATCCCTTTACACTAAACCTATCCATCACAGAAAACTTTCTGCATTTTTTACATTGTCAAAAAAACGAATTTATAATCTAGTTTCCTCATGGTAACCTCAATTTGCGTGTTCCGTGTCGGAATGTTTGTCTTTATTTTAGTCTGTGTGACTCCGCCCACTGCCAATTTACCCAATAGTATTGCAACACCCTGGGTTGCCAGTTGGTGTTAATCAGACCTTATTGCAGCCATGGAAGCCAGAAAATTGCAACTGGGTAAGAGATCGTAGATTCTACCTGACCTAAAAAGCTTTGAGATCGATCTAAAAAGCTCTGTGAGAGGTATGTTAAAACAACAATAAATTAACTTGTCAACTTATTGTAAGGTATCCATTGTCAATTGCGCTCGCTCCTGTTGTGTATCCTCAATCTGGCAACCTGTGTGAGCATCGAGTTTGAAGAGGAGGGTACGGGGAAAAACCCATTTCAACCGCTAGCTGTCAATAGTACATACTGCACCTTTAAGTCACGTTAACAGTTTTTGACATCAGAATGTCACTATTGAGAATAAAAAGAGTCAAATCCGCAAACGCGAGTATCATATTTACCTTCATGCAGTGTGTCTTCCATTAAAAATTAATTTAGTCAATTTGTCTCCACATGCCACTGTTCTCTTATGAGCCTTGTTCTTCAGGTGGTGTAAAAAAGGAGATGTATGACCCCATGAACAGAAACCCTTTGTACTGCGGCGCTGATCACACGGCCCTCTGGGAACTGCAGAAGGTACCAAGAAGAACACTGGTTTTCTATACTTCTCACTATTACTGTGATTTGTGCTCTGATGTCATGCTTTTTTTTTTTTCAGCTCTCCCTTCATTACCATCCCTCCGTGGCTCTTTTTGCTAAGACTCTATTGCAGGTAACAACTTTCAACTTGTATCAGCTTGTTTAAAGTCACCCTTAAAATGCTCCCTATTCACTCTCTTGTTACACTCCTTTTTTATTGTGAACAATTAACAGTGCATGAAAAAAAAAGTTTGTCTTTTGTAACCGTTCATCCAAATGTAGAAACCTACTCTACCTCAAAACAACGCATCCAGTGTAGACCGCATCAGGCGCAATTAACAGCCATTCATTCAAATCAAAATGTTTATCATTGGGAATATTTGTCTTGTTGTAAACTGGCCTTAGAACTCATTCAGACAGAACTCGTTTTTCCATTCCACTCCGCTACATTTCTATCGTTTTTCAATGTTAATGCTAGAAAACAGGCTTAGAGGGACGTAAAGTTGAAATAAGTTCAACTTTTAAAAACACGTTTCTAGACCTTGCGAATAAGTCAAATCAGGTCCCCTTTATTTATATAGCCTTTATACAATACACGTTGTTTCAAAGCAGCGTTACAGTGATAAACAGGGAAATCATGAATCAATAATGCAGACTGATTTCAATTCTGATAAGCAAGGCTTGAACTATGGAATTAGATTTCCCTCTAGAATATTCCACTTTGGAAACTAGGCTTAAACACGGACACACACATCAAAGTATCTCCCGCTATGAGAAGACTTTCTTTGATGGGGAATTACCTTAAAATTAAAGGTCAATGACGCTGACAGAGGTCACTCATACTTCCTTAAATAAATAATAAATTGTTACTTTTGCTTAAATACATAATTGTTACGATTCCATTCTAAGATCGCAACAAAGTAAGGGAGACGCCACATAACAACAGGATTTTTCTTCAGAGCTTGTCTTGACATACATTTTCATTTATTTATTTGGTCACTCTTTAGGAGTAGTGGTATCTTTAACTACTTTAATGTACTTAAATAAAAATGTATTGAGGTGGGTAGAGATGCACCGATTACAATTTTCTTGGCCGATTCTGATTTTCATTGAGTGTGACCTGCCAATACCGATTTTAGCCGATTCCGATTTCATTTTTTCTAACCACTTTACAGCACACATAAATATTTAGTTTCTATCATTTCTTTAATAGAACATTTTACAATTTGCATAGAACATAATGTTTTTAACAGATAATCGCTATAAAATAGAACTATATAAATGACCCCTGGTGTGGGAAATTCACACACATCTAAAGTGCAGTGAAGAACCATTTCCTTTTCACATTCAATATCCAATATTTTTTTTTAGATATATATTTAGCAAACTAAACGTCTGTATGAAAACAGGTAATGCAATAAAATAATATATATATATTTTTTATGTAAATATAGCCTTGCAGTATAAAGATATTTCTCAAAACACACACACGGGCCTATTACAATCACTTGTACAAACTGAATAATGGGTTTAAAGTTTAAATGGGTTCATCATGTTCTATAAATATTTTTGAGTCTAACGTTTTCTTTTCTGACATAGCCTACTCCATTCTTGATAAAACAAGTAAATTCTGTTCATTTTGTGCACTTTTTGTGTGAAATCATGTTTAGGCTATTTTGTCCATCAAAAGTGTGCTTTCACTTTAATTGAGCGTTAGCTGCAGCAAATAGACTCGGCGCGGAAACGTTTCACTGCTCACGCGACGCTTCTGCTTGACGCTCACACGCTGCTCCCGGTGTGAATGCACTCATTGATTAACATGCACACGGACAAATAAATACGCGCTTGCTGTCTGAACGGCCCAAATTCACGAGGTTCCCTACGTGCGTTCCGTGTGCACGTGTGATGCTGATGTTGCGCGATGTCAATCATGCGTCGCCCGAGTGCATTTGACCGGCATAAAATCGGCATATGTCAGACTGACCGGCCGATCACGTGAAAATCGTCCGGTTCCGGTCACGCGCCGGTCAATCTCTAGAGGTGGGATACGGGTTTGGTGGTGTTCAAATGTAAGGGATTGTCAACAGTGTGTAATTACAGAAATTAATTGGAGCTTTAATTACATGCAGGTAGTTATAATAATAATAATGATAATATAGGTTCAATTTTAAAACATGTATGTACACAAGTGCATTGTATCAAATGATTAATTTAAATGTTAGTACATAGAAGACATCTAATATAAAGTGGGACCTTCATTTGACCCCCAGGGAGGTTTCATTCTGTACACGGGGGATCCGCTTCAGGACTTCACGCTTATCCGATTCTTAGATCGCTTTGTGTATAGGAATCCAAAGCAAACGAAGGGAAAACGTAAGCAAACTCAACAAAATTACACTTAACTTATGCTGGTGGCTTAATTTATTTTGCTAAATCTATTCTTTGTATTCTAGAAAACACAGATGCTACGCTGATGCAGCCCAAGTACAGGAGGACGCTCAGCACTGTGAAGTCATTACCTGGTGAGTCCATTACCTACAGCTTCTCTGTAGAGTTGGGGTTTTTCAGTTAACTAATGGAACTATGAACATTTATTAAACAACTATTGTTTTCCATTTATAAATGTCGTTACTAATAATATTACTTGTTTTTTTCTTGTAAATGCACATTTAACAGGAAAACACTGAGTTTGAGTCAAGATGCAGATAAAATGAACTTTTAACCAAATTTTCAAACCAAAACTCTGCGCGAATTATGCGTGTAACTTCCGTTAAGCTGTAAACAATTAGTGAATGGCTCACTTTATGAACGCAGTTTTTCTTTTTTTAATGTTTTTTCCTTTACGCTGGGTACAATGAGATGATATTCTACTCACCCTTCTACCATTGAACATTAAAAGGACATTTAAAAGTGCAAAAGCATCAACAAGGTACTTTCAACAAGAGACCATAAATAACCCCAAAAGTGAATCTTTCCACGGTGATAACAGACGGGTTCATATCTGTATTTATCAAAAATGTTCATTAACTTCAGCATTGCGTGATACTATTTCAAAGTTATTTCCGTAATTTTGACAGAAAATAAATTGTGAAAACAAACCTGGAAAGAAGAGACGTTAGGATTGAGGATACAAATGAGAGATTCTTTGTGCATTCCTGTGAATTATTAATGGGATATGTCGTAAACTAAATCGGGAGAACAGACCACAAATTATCACAAAAATGATCACGAGGAAACAAATGCAGCGACTGAAAGGAGCTCTTGCCATAGATATTCTTGTTATAACATGTCACGTTAAAAATACCAAGTGTTACGTTATTCTCATGATGTCTGAAAATAAATAATGAAGGAAAATGTACAGCTCATTCAGTCAAAATGACAGGTCAGCTTTATTTGTAAGGCAATCTAATGATTTGAAAGGATTCGTTTCAGTCTTTTCGAATGGAAGTTCCCCAAACCGGAAGCGCCTCCCATTATTCAAAACGCAGTAAGCTCGTCAGGAATAAGGTGGATGGGGGAAAAAATTAATATTCTAGTCTTATTAAATGTACCTTAAATTGTTCTCTTATAGTACCATACTGAACTGACTGGCAGCTTCAGGATTATAAAATAGAGTACTCTTTACTGTGTAATTCTTCACATTTGAAGTTTTTGTTTTTCATGACACTTCGTGACTTTTCATACTTCAGAATAAAAAGTGTCAAACTTTGACACATTTATTTCTTGATGATTTGGTATTATAAAATAGGGATTTCATAACATCTTAATATAAATGTAAAGCCAAATGTGTGAAAATAATTCTGAGCTCCCGCTTTCTTCTCTTAAACGAGAAGCATGGTTTTGTTTCGTTTGCCATTTGGTGTTTCTCATATGCATCAGAAATGACAACCCTTAGCAGTTGGGCAATGTGGTGGTGACCCCAGTGTGACCTCTAACAAAATTTAGTTGCGTCGGCTTTTGGGCCTTATTTGTAGACAAATTAAATGATTACAATTTGCTCTGTAATTTTAGATTTAAAAATTGTTTATATATATATATACACACACTAGGGCTGTTGGAACGAATTCCGAAATTCTAATATAATTTGAATATTTAAAAAATCAATACTATTCGAATGCTGAAGTTACTATTCGAATATTGCTTTATGTATATTTTTAATTTTTTTTGTGCAATCTTGCCTTTCTCACCGCCTTAGCTTACACACATGTGAAAATGAAATGCTTTTGTTTCGTCTGATGAACAATACAGTTTTTGAATCGTAACACAAGTGTGTACGTTATCCCCGCTGTATCATCATAACAATACTGTCAAAAATGGTAAATGTTTAACTTCGCAAAAAGTGCCTCCCAAAGCACCCGTGAAGCGAAAAACGTAAATATCTCACCGGATTCGGCGAGCACCGAGCTCGATCCATTAGCCTGTGTAATGTCGTACATATTAATAATAGGAGGAATTTGAATAAAATAAGGAATGGAATTCGAGTAGTATTATAGAGGAAGATTGACAGCCCTAACACACACTCACCATAGTTTTATGGTAGGTCATGAACAACACCTTTTTCTTATTTGTTTTTTGTGCAGTTAACTGTGATGAATATCTGGCCAAAGAGGAGAGTCAGATACCTGTGGATGAGGTGTTCTTCTACAGGTTAGTAGAAGTCTTCAAAGATTTTACTTGAGAGTGAATGAAAACAATGTAACTTTGCTGTTATGTCTCATTCAGGTACTTTAAGAAGCGCGATGCAGAGAAACGGTGGAAAAAGCCGAACCGAAAGGATGACAATGAGAGTGTGGAGGACGTTGACGATGATGAATTCGATCGGGTTCTTGGTACGCCCTGAAATCAAAAACATTCAGCATTATACTTTTGATCTCATTATACTTTTGATGAGTAACCTGCCCGAAATTTTGTCTCCTCAGATGCTTTTGAAGGAGACAGCTTTTTCACTGAGTTCAAGGATGATGACTTGGACTTTGCAAGGTATGTTAAGTGCTGTTTACACTTTATCCAAAGAAGAAAACATAATCAAATGGATAATCAGAAATTATCCATTTTTGACAATTGGAGTTGAGTTGAGTTGTTTTCCGGTATTTTGGTGCTGATCTGTTAATTGGTTAATCTGTTATCGGTTAATTGAAATCACAATACTGTAAGATCACAAAGCGAGCATGCACGATTTCCAAATGGCAGAAAGCTCGATTTCTCCACCACTCCCCTCAGTGTGCAATCAAAGCCAATCAAAATGCAGCACGCCTAAATCTAGCGCAAGAACAGAACAGTGTGAGCTTAACATTACGACATGGAGAAAAGCATAGGAACAGGGCAGTTGAATTTGAATTCAGGGCAGGAGAAGGCATTGGTGCCCCCACAAAAAATTCAATATCCATGGTTTTGGAATATTTTTTGATACAGCACAGATGATGAATCACAGAGCCAGTCAATTTGCAAGACCTGTCAAACTATCGTTGTGGCAAAACAGAGTAAGGGCCGGTTCACACTGTCAAGCAATGTTTTATTTTATTTTTGTACATTTAACTTCTTTTAACTTAAGTGTGCAGTCAAAGAAACAACATCAACAATAAAAAAAAGTAATTCTAAATGTTTTTCTGAGGGGAGACTTTGACTTTGAAAAACGCATTGTCCCGATTCAGTATCTACAGTCTATTCTATCGTCATTTAAAAAAAATTTGAGAAAAATAAATTTGCTATTCATTATATAACAATATATTATTGTTTGCTTTGTCTAATATATATTCTAAAAAAGGGGGTTGCTTCCATGGATAGGCTATCCTTGAACAAATACAGTGCACAGTTATTTTTGTGTTCCAAAGCTGTGGTGATGTTTTGTTGTGTTAGTGAATATTTTCTTTTGCACAAATCGTTTTAAATTATTTCAAAATCTTTATCCAGTAATGTTAATAGCAGTTAACGTGGCCAAACAATCTTTGTTGCAGCAATGTGACGCCTAAGTCGAAGAAAGGTGAAGATCCAGAAGACTCTGTGTCTGACTCAGACGATGACCTTGATGATGAGGAGGTCTCTCTGGGCAGTATGGAGGAGTTGGAGGAGGAGTTGGAGGATGAAGGTGGAGAGTTCATGGATACAGAAGATGCTGCTGATGATGATGATGAAGATGAAGCAGGTGCGTCAATACAGCAATTTTCACTTTCAAGCTTATAAGGATGATTTTGTAATTTCAAAGATAATGCAAAATGAGAAGAAATGGAAACGATTTCCATGGAAAATCTAATAAAGAAAAAAGTTGGATGACTGGCTCTGATTAAATAATGGCTTTTTATGGTGAATATCACACAACCTGGTGAGATCCTCCTTTATGGTGTCCATTGGGAATGGTAACTGGTCTACAGCTACGGTGGTTTCAGTATTTCAGAGCAGTACATTTAAAGCAGATGACACTCTACACAAACTCATTACTGTATATAATGTAATAGTGTTTTTGTGAGATTTACCCTTATGTTTTTTTCCTAATCAACTGAATTGATACTTTTTCTCGCGCGTGTGTGTGATTCCATCGTCCCAAAGGCGCTCAACCTGCAAAGAAAAAGAAAAGAAAGGACCAAGCAGTGTTTGCATCAGCTGAAGAGGTAGATGGTTTATGGGTTAAATACTAGATGCATAGAAGTATTTTTGACACGCTCAATGTTTTTCTTGTTTGTTTGTTTTTTAAACTAAATTAAATCAATATTTGATGTGACCACCCCTTGCCTTTAAACCTGCTTTATTTCTTATGTACACTTGACTTATGAATAGGATTAAGTGATTTTGAAAAAATGGACAAAGAAAATCACATACCCCACCTTTAAACAGCAGGAACGTTCCAATCTTTTTTATATGACTCAGGCAGCTTGCTAATATAGAGAATGACTTAACCATAACCTTTAATAAACCAGTTTACAGTTGAAATAATTATTAGTGAATTAGATGTGCCCCTAGATCAGAAGAAAGGAGATTTTAAGCATCTTTCTAATGCAGCTGAATGACCCGGAAATGTCTTTCTAAACAGTTTGGGTGTTTGCTGGAAGAAAACGCTGGCTTGAAGTTTGAAAACACTGGTATGAATGCAATGGCCAATACAGACAAAGCTGGTGAGTGCTGATAATAGATATTTTTGTTTTCCAATGAAAAAAAGGTTGATATACAATAACAGAGAATTAAAATCCTTAATATCATCCCTGCATAAACTGTTTCTGTGAGTGACATCTATTGAAAGAAGAAACTACAGACTTGCTGCTTTTGTGCAATGAAAATTTTCCTGATTTTCCTGTGTCTCTTCCATCAGATGTTAAGCAGCTGAAGTGGGAAGTTCAACGGAATGACTGGATCTGTGGGAGAGATGTCCAAACTCTCAGGAGGAAAAAGGCCACGTTCAACAAGAGAAAGTTTGGAGTAACCAAAAAGCGTCAGAGTGTCAATAGGAAGAAAATAAAAACTTAAGTCTTCAATTTCATCTCCAGCTTGATGGACAAGACCTCCTAAACTGCTTTATGGATACATTACATCCCGGCCCACGGACTGTACCAGTTATATACGGGACAGGGACGAATGCTAGGCCATGTTTCTATTATATTAGAGCTGTAGAGTGGTTCAGTTGATATTGGCTGTTTCACACGTGTTGTATTAAATCCAGGGTTCCTACATTCTTTGGAAAATGCTTGATTGTTATGCTTTAAAAGATTTTACATTTTAACATCTCCCTTTTCTTTTTACAATAAATACAACTAACCTGGAAACAAATGGAAAAACATTAATTAGATCAGGGTTACTGCGGGTCTTAAATCAGAGCACAAGTAATGGCATTAAATATAGCATGGGCTGCAAAAAATTTATGTTCCGAGTAGAAATATCCTTAGAAAACAAGACATAACATCTTTATATTGCTCTTTTAAGAATTAAAGATTAAAGTAATTGTTTACTTGTAAAACAAAGGGCAAATGTCAGTTTTGATCTAGGTTGATTTGTCTGAGGCCGGTGGCAGATATTTGTTCTCGCGTAATCATAAACTCTTCATTTTGGTCAGTTTCACAGAAAACTAGACATCATTTTGCTTCAAGTAAATGCATCTGGATTGAAGAATCGTTCAAAATTAGACATTTGGAAAACAAAGACATACCGAACACCAAGAATATTACTCTTCTTTTTTTTCCCAGTATAATAAAGGTACAGTAAACATGTCCATATTCTAGTGGTTGGGAAGGTTTTTTGTAAACAATTTAAAGTTTCAAAAATTGTTCAAAAACACAGCTGTGTTCTCCCTAGATATTTACATGCAGAGAACATACTGACAATTTGTGTTCCCTTCACTTTATTCCTCACATTTGGAGAGAGGAGTCATTTTTATTTATATAGCATATTTTAAATGATACAGACCTTTTGTGGAAACAAGTCTGAAATTAGGCAAATTTCAAATGGGGGAATTCACAAGTATGGTAGTGAATGATACCAATGACTGACTTGTAATCTTATTTGAATATACTTTTTTTGTACCTTATCAAATTTAATTATTCATATAATTAAAAGAAGCTAGCAAACACACCATTTATATATATATATATGTGAATGATGCAGGTGGCCTTCACACACACACACACACCTCTGCTTTTGCAGGACGGAGAGAGAG
The DNA here is from genome assembly GCA_031834385.1 of Semotilus atromaculatus. NCBI lineage: Eukaryota > Metazoa > Chordata > Actinopteri > Cypriniformes > Leuciscidae > Semotilus > Semotilus atromaculatus. The sequence goes on along the minus strand of JAULUF010000010.1, from coordinate 29,522,750 downwards.
ATCAGAGCCAGGAAAGGAATGGAGGGGAAAGGCATTTATCCACACCAGGGTCCCACGGCCACTGTTACTGTTAGAAGCACCAGGAAAAACGAACCCTTGTAGATTTGATGCATAGACTGAGTTTGGAAGAGCCTGGATGACATGTTTAGCATCAAAGGAGCTCAAGAAGTTTGGGATGTTCAAACACAGGCACATACTGTAGTCATCCGGCAGTGCAGACACCTGAGTGCTAGTTGGAGCTGAATGTTGCAAATTAGCAAGGCATAAACTGATAAAAATAGGTGTCCAGTATTTTCAGTTCAATATTAGAACCAACAGGAGGGCTTGCCCACTGAGCCATTAAGAAAGTTAAAAATGGCACCAGATTGGATGAGTAGATTATCTATACTGTGGCATTAGACAGGAAGAGAGAGATTCACTGAGGTAGGCCAAAAGGAAGACTTCAAACAGATGACGAAAGACTCGTAGATGCTTCCAAAGGTCCAAATGACCTTTTCTCCAGCAGGAAACGCACAGACCAGTTCAGATGTTGAGCGACTCCAGTCCTGGAGGGCCACAGTCACACAGTTTACCCTCTCCCTAATCAAACACAATGAAAAAATCAAATCACCTGTCTTCAAGACTGCTTAAAAATTACAGACAGGTTTGTTTGATAAGGGACAGAACTAAACTCTGCAGGACTGTGGCCTTCAAGGAACAAAGTTGTCTAAACCTGTGGACAATAACTTACATAATTTAAATCATGGTAAAAAAAACTATTCTCATGCTTTTAAATGAACTTTGGCTAGAACTGGTCATAACCCCCATTATGAAATCCATGACCAAATCATTAAACGTTGGGAATCACATGACCATACGGACACTGTGCTAATTACTGTAAAACAAGGATGACACACTTTGGTGCTAAACTGCACAGAAAAGATCTAATATTCCCTCTTGCCATCCAAAGAATCCTTGACCTTCAAGACCGTCAAATCTGAGCTTTCGTTGAACTTTACCAAGATCGACTTGACTGCAAAGACTTTATCTACAGCTCAAGTCTTCGACCCTCATTAAAGGGATAGTTCACCCAAAAGAGAACATTCTGTCATCATTTACTCACCATCATGTTGTTCCAAACCGAATGAACTTCTCTGTTCTTCACTCCACTGCTGAATATTAATTCCATAGCATCTCTTCACAAATTTCATTATTATTCCCCTTTAAATTTTAATTATTCTGCTATGAGCAGTTTCTCTTATAATAACTACAACTAGAAAAAATACAGTTACTTAAGAACTAGTATAAAAATAAAAAGATTCATGAAATGATTCTTAAACATTTTGACAAGTGATATTACATAGCTCATAGTGACCGTTTTCTGATGGATGAGGTTGAGGACCGATCACGTAAGAATGTGCATTTGATTTTGGAATTTCTATTAAGTACAACAACAAAAAAACTAATTTATCTAGGGCTATGATTAATTTTGACAGGTTCATTGATATTGATCTTTCATCAGGCTCTTAATTATTGAATTAATTTATTAGAACTAGGCATATTTACAGAGAAAGAAAAAACCCTTAATTCTCCTTTATAGTTGCCCTTATGAAAGTTTACCATAGTTTATGCATGCATCCAAAACTCAAACATGGTTTTAGTAAGATCAAGGTAGTCAGAGGTAAAACATTACACGCTTTGTTGATCACTTGAGCGAGTGGTGCAAGTTTCATCAAAGCTTTGGAGTATCAGGCTTTTGCCGTTTCATGCCCTCCTCCAGATGTCATTGAAGATGTCTTCGTTTAGAGAAGCAATTTTATATAATTGACTGCTATTTCTTGTAAGGCATATATTACTGTAATTTATTTCGTACTATGGAATAAAATGGTGGCTTATCTGAAATGAGACGGCCTCGATGATGTATGCGACTGGCAAGTGCGAGGATGCAGGCTTTGACTTTGAACTCTGATTTTGCTCACATGTTTTCATGCACTCCTTTAGGTGGACTTTTAGTGGGCTAAAGTAGAGAACAGTAAATGTGGGTATAGGGGCTGTTTTCAGACACAAAGGGAGAAATGTGCTTGATACTATAAAACCGAGCGCAGTCCAATGTACATCTGTAGCCCAAGATCTACATCTAGTTGTGTAGTTATTGAGAACACATGGATGTTGTTGTCTTTTCATTGCGTATTCAGCTCAGTGAAGCCCGCCACGGGCACCGGGGTCGAGTTCTTCCGACTCCCTTGACTTTGAGCCAGCCGGCCTCGACCGAGCACAGAGAAGAACTGAAACCTGTGCCCCATCTTCTCAGGGTTGATCAGCATGTCGTAGCTGTTGATGAGCTGCGCTCTGGTGGACGGGTCATGACAGCTCCTCAGGAGGACCTCAAACACAACATGAAAATACAAAGGTCATGAGATAATGCAATTCTCCCTGAAAATATTGTTTTGGGTCAGTTATCAAAATACTGCACACTTACACTTCTATTGGTTATATACCGGTACAGATAATTGTAAATACTATAATCCTCCTAACCCTAACAGAAAACTTAATGTAAACAAGCTTTTTTTTGTAACATTGTCTTTACTGTAATTTTTGATCAATATATTGCATCTTTTCTAAATTGATTTCTTGAATGAATTCAAAGTATTCAATGAATTCCAGTATTCATTAAAAAGATCCTTTGCTGATCCCAAACTTCTGAAGGGTACCCGACAGTAATTTAAAATGGTTCTATTGGCCTTTAACTTTAATTTTAACGATCTAAGTGCATGGTCTAAAAGAGTTGTCCCTATTCTCTTAATGAGTAATGGGTGTGTTTTGGACTTTATGTGCAATAAACCAATCAGAGTCTCCTCTCCCATTCCCTTTAAAAGCCAGTTGCGCTCGAGCCATGGCGGATTCCCTTTTTACAGGAAAACTGAACGCTTCTCTAGTGAGGAATCTGATTTGCTCGTGCAACGAGGTTAAAGCGCAAGCAGACCATCTACTGGACAAAGTGTACGCGTGTTGTGGACCCGCCTATAGGCGCATATTACTAACGCGCACTTCAAATAACAAAAAAGAATTTGTGCCATTGACTTTAGACCAGGTTTCAGTTGGCCAAAAAAAATAAAACATTGTGTGTCACATTGCTCAGGATGCTTTTGAAAGAGGTACACAGACATTACTTCAGTGTTTCTCACCTGCAGGCGTGAGTCAATGCCCATGTTCTTCAGGAAGGATCTTTGTGTGACGGGTCCCAAGCAGGTCACCTGATTCCCTGTCATTCTCCTCAAGTAACTGAAGTCCACGTCTGCTGTCAAGTCTGCCATGCCAGGTGCTTCCAAGACATTGTGGAGGTGATGGCCTTTAAAGCCCTGCCACAAACATAAACTTTAACAACAAATTCATGCACAAAAAAACGTGTAAATAATAAATGATCTTGTAGACAGTTGTAGGCACTTGCTAAATGTAACCAATGACGTACATCCAAGTAAATAAGACTCTTTCGGATTTGGCGAGGGAGAGACATACAAATTTATGTCATTACAAATCCATATGACTTACTCATGTAAGTCTCAAGTACTTGAGGAAATTTGAGGGAAAATATGTGAGCAAATAATAGGTATGCAGCATAGTCGTGACAAAGTGCATGAAGCACCTTGGTTAACGCATGAACACCGAACATCCTGAACTTTTATACAGTTGCATTTTACCTCAGCCAGGATCTGTGTTAATGAAGTACAGACACCACAGTGATTGAGATGGTTCTCACTGTCCCATTCTACAGTTCATTTGCTCAGGATTTGATCACACCCAATAGTGCAGAAACAATTAAAGGGTTTACTTAGATCTTCTTCTCTATGATAAATCAAGCTTATTAGGTTGATTCAAGTATTCTACTGTTTTCCTTTAGTGTGTAATGTATCTGTTTGTGCATGTATAAGATTTGCAAAGTTATAAAGCTCATAGTCTCCCACAAAGAGATTTATTCTAACAGAGAACACTGATCAGACCTGCCTAAAACACCTCGATCGAAGTCTTTTTAGAAGAAATTACTGTCACAATGTGAAACATTAGTATAATGCCCACCCAAAGGCATACACAATCAGAGAAGGCTAGGCTTCAGTGAACGTTCCCTTTTGTTTGCCATCTGAAAACAGATGAAATTAGGAATCAGTGGATAAGATTTAGTTATGATGTTCTTCAGCAGCACAACCCAAAAGTTTGCTTGTGTTGTGCCAGATATACACAAGTCATGCTTGCAATGTCAGTTCCAATCGATTTGCTTGATCGTCCACATTTTCAGAATGTGACTCGGGCTCTAACTAAGATGTTAAACTAGATGACATCATTAATTGTTTGTGTTTAGAATTGCTTTAAAGGCATTAGACTCTAAAACATACATTTTCAACACTTGCTTGGTGTTGGGCCAGTCACAACACACTGGGACAGCTGGTCAATCAGAGCACTCTGGGCTTTTCGGGAGGGGGGCTTTGTAGAATTCAGCGTGTTTCAGACAGACTGGGTATAGAGTAGTGCAGGTGTGACGTCACTTTGTAGGCCAACCAGCAGTTCGCATCACACTGGTTCCCTCGACAAAAACCCAATCGGATTTTCCCATAGGCAGATGAACACCACTTTTATTAATTTTGAAGCCTAAATGCAGTCGCCAGAAGTAAAAAGCTAAAGGTAGGCTGTTAATGAACTACACCATGGTCACATGACTTCTACGTCACCATCACTAAGCTTTCGAGAACTCTTTCAGTTTTTATCTAAAAACATTTTCCCAGAAAGTCTGAGTTAGAATAGTTAGTAAGAACACAATTATAAGCATAACGTCCCATTTAGCCTCTTGTTAGTAACCGCCTTTGAACAGCTTAAAAAAATCATGAGTGGGGTGATACTGATGTGTTTGTGTACAGTGCTAAAATGCAACTGGCTTCCGTGTTTTGCCCAACAAAGTGATGTCATACCTGCACCACTCTATTGAAGAGCTGCAATAATGTACAGTATGTGAAAAATCATGTGTTTTTTTTTACATTAAAGCATGTTAACCTATTCTATTACACCCAATTAACAAAGTAGGGATCAATTAAAATAGCAACAATATGACTGCTTAAAAAAGTCCATGTTAGTCCAAATGAATACATTTCACAGCCCTGCAAATGATCATGTTCACAAGCTTCCACAAGATAAGAACACTACAACTATCCAGCACTGACCACATCAGAGAAAGCCTGAGAGAAAGGGCTATCATGTGGCACTTACTCTGAAAGTATCAGTTTTTGTTCCATCATGCCCGTAGTCTACAATCAATGCTGCGCCTCCGTCATCTGCAATCCGATTGGCCAGTTTCTGAACAATGACTCCACCTTCAGGACACACTTCCACATGCTGCCTGTTTTCATCTTTCTGAAAATAACAATTGACAGGGTTCACTGACAAACAAAAATATACAAAAGGTTGAATCGTGGAAATCTTTTAAAACGTAGAAGTATTTTTTAAATACATGTTTGAATCATGATTATTGTCTTTTTCTTATGGTTTTACCTCTTGACAACTTGAACTAACTATCCGATTTCATAAAAAGTTAAATTGATCTGATATTATTTAGAGACACAGACATTCATGTTGGATTATTATTACAATGGTGTAAATATGCAAAAAGGATGTTTCCCTCTTATGTCAACATTATTTACATATTGCCAGACTTTGGACAAGCACATAGAGGGATGTTATAACTCGAGGCATTTTAAGTCTTGCTCAAAGACACATCTTTTTAGTCTGGCGTTTGAGGCAGAGCTAAGTTAATTGATGTTAAATTGTTGTGGGAATGTACATATTTGCTATTTTTTATTATATATTTTATACTTCTTTTTAACCTTACTATTTTGAAAAGCATTTCAATTAACTGATGTTGCTTTTACACGGCCACATGACAAATGTTCTCAGCGAAGGAGGGAGAGCTCACCTGTATAAGCATGCTGGAGGCCAGCGTGGGTCTGTGGGAAACCACAAATCTCAGTTTTTCTGGACTTTCAGGGTCAATATCAACCATCACCTCCCGCCAGCCATTCTCTTTTCTCTAAAAGAAAAAGAAAAAATCCTTTAATGTAATGCCAATGTTTAAGTTTGAAAATTAGTATTTAAAATTAACTTATGCTAAGACTGTACCTGAAACTTGTGAATGGGTAAAGCATCAAAAAACTCATGGGCAAGAAAGACACTAAAACCTGGCAAAAGGAAAACAGACGTTGATTACAACAAGAAAGCATCATTACCTTATCGGGGAGTGAGTTTGTGTCAGTTTGATGTGTCCGTACCCCTAGGGACATCCTCTATCCTGTGGTACCAGTTTATAGGCAGGCCAGTAAATGTGGTGCCACTGCGGTAAACAAGCTGATCATCATTACATGTCCACGTCTGATCTCCAGTTAGACATCTGGCCTGAAGTTGACTTAACTTTGGGCTGACCTCCACAAGATGAACAGAGATATCAGTCTCTCCCAGGACAGCTTTTAACTGACTGAAAACCTGGCAAATAAGAACACAACACTTGCTCTTAAGAAATGTATGGCATCCCCACACTTGTAAGCACATAAAGTATTCTTTTGGTACTCTAAATTGTATTTGTGCAGTCATTATGTTTTGTGCATAGGCTGTTATGACCAGCATTATTTTCATGTTTTAAACAAGTCTGCCTTTCATGGTGAAGAAGAAGCAATTTTACACATCCTGTTTTGCTCATATTTACCAAAAGTGCTAGTATTAATGCATTTAACAGTGCCTTTCCCTACCAGACAATATCCATTGGAGTATTTACCCTCAGGATGTCACTGGCCAATGAACCTCTGCCTGGTCCGAGCTCCACTAACTGAAACACACTGGATTTCCCCGCTGCCATCCACTCACTGACACACCAGACACCCAACAGCTGTGGGAAAAATAAAATAAAATAAATAAATAAATAAATAAATATTAACCCACTTTTTAAAAAAAAAAAAAATGTATGGTTTTATATTCAATTAATATTAAAAACAATACTTACCTCACCAAAAATCTGACTGAGCTCTGGCGATGTAATAAAATCACCACCTGCTCCAAGCATGTCATTTTTCACATAATATCCCTGAAAACACAGAAAACAGAATTTCGATTTTTGGCGAAAGAGCAATAACAATCTAATTAGCTCTTGTAATGTCTAAAAGTGGGTGGGTAGATTCATATTAGTATATAATACTAATAGATTCAGCCTTATTCAGATCAGGAGTCTCTCCTCAACCACCAGTGTGCAGCAAAACATTTACTGTCAAGCATTTTGCACTTGTGTCAGACACTGTTGCTCTCGTTCAGTGGACTTATGCAGATGAGAAAGGAGGTTATAGTGTTTTTATTTCACACTATACAACTGAAAAAAAAGCAACTGTAAAAAAAAATGTATCGTATGACTAATGTGTGCTGCTGTTTAATACACGAGAAGCGCGTTCAAGTCCCAGCTGTTACTGCCTTCTCCCCCCTCAGAAACATCACTGGCATTCATGACCTAGACTAGATTACTGTAATACGTTACTAGCTGGTTGTCCTTCATCCTCAATAAACTATAATTAGTCCAAAATGCATGATCATATAACACCAATTTTATCATCTCTACACTGGTTAAGAAGTTCCGTATCAATTATAAAGTATTGCTACTGACCTATAAGGCCCTAAAGATGTCAGAGAAGACAGTTTAGCAATGAGGTTTCTTTAAAAAGATTAATTAATTAAGAAATTAGGTTTACTTTATTATTCAGTAAAACGATATGTTATTGCGAATATTATTGTTACTTGTTCATCATTGTGTCAGTTTAATTTGCTGACTTCAGTTAGCTTCTTTGCACGAAGAACAACAGACGAAACGCGTTTGTCCGTTTAGGGCCACTGTAGAAACATGATGGCGCATTTCAAAGTAAGGAGACAATGTGTGTGTGGATAGAAATGGCTCATTCTAAGGAAATAATGGTTCATTAAGTGAGGTCTTTAAACACCACTGAAAACAGTTTTGTGACATTGCATTTCTGTCAACAGATCCTCCTAAATATTACACAATGTACCTTTAAATTAATACATTGTTAGCTAACTCCATGATTTGTATTTGTACATTTCTGAAATACATAATTTACACTTAATTCAATTTATTTCGCATTTATCTGTATAACGCTTTGAATCACTTTTGCTGCTTTACATTAACCACTAGCCAAGTTTATATTATACATACATTTTTGTGTGGGGTTTTATCTCAATAATTAAGTAGTGTGTATTTAGTGGATAGTGTTTAACACATGGAAAATAGTGATCATCAGTTCTACACACACAAAGGTAGATATTCTACAATGATCAAGAAAAAAACAGCACAGATATCATATCATTATCGGCCGATACTCCGAATTGAATCGGTTATAAAAAGGGTATCGCGCACCCTAATTTAATCGTTCAAATAAGACCTGCGATTCATCTGAAAAGTTTAGGAATTCCATAATACACAGTATAAAAAGTGATTGTGATATGATACATACCGACACTGGATTAGTGAGTGACTCCCTCATATACTCAGCTACTGAGATTGGACCTGTGGCAGTGATCTTGGAAATCAGATGTTTAAGGATGGATGTGTTTGACTCCAGTCTCCGGGTGGAAGAGTTTGAGCAGGATCGGTTTCCACATATGGTCCACAGCACTACAACAGACAGAACACAATCATTACTATGCAGCTCTTTTGTTCTATGTAGAATAAAAACAATAAGAAGAAGCACATCTTGTAAGAAAGGCTTAATGGATTGTACAAAAAAAATTTAACATCAGCATCTTAGAAATTATTTCTGAAGGATCATGTGACATTGAAGACTAATGTAATGGCTTATGGTTACCATACAATACAAATACTAAAGCTGAAAATATATGGACTAATATGGGTGCCACAAGATCTATCGTATGGTAACCATTTTATAAAAGCAATAAGATACTCGAGGCGTGCTGTATTGGGAATATTTTAGATATATGAAATAAGTGTCTTCTGCTCACCAAGAGTGCATTTATTAAAACGTAACGTTTTTTCTTGTCGAGGTGAAAAGCGGTCTCATGATATCAGTATATTACACCATTTAAAATCATAATAGCATAGTGCTATTGTGAAATCACAAACGCTGTGATTCAGTTAAATAAATATACGTGCTGCAGGTTTTAGAGTGAAGCAAGATGCTGTAATTATTAACGTGTGCAGGTTACGTGTTTCCGTTCACAGTAAATGCTGCTCCACAAAAGCTCAGCCTCTGAATGTGCTGCTTTTTTGAGTTTCCAATAACGTGCATTTAGGAACGCATATAAAGTCTGATGTGCTTTGTGTTTCATAGCGAAGTGTTGCACTGTTATCATTTACATATTTATAGCACGTTTCAGCAGCTCGGTTAAAGGTGGGGTATGTGATTCTCTTTTTTCTCCATTTTTCCAAAATCACTTGAAATTCTATTCATAACCCACATACAGCCACTGAGTAAGAAGCACTGAAATGAAAAATAAGCAATTTAATCATCTGTGGAACGGGCAGGACTCGAAAAACTCCAACCAATCATTTCCAAGACCACCTAGAACCATTGGACAACAGTAAGTCTGCCAATCAAACGGTCGTACCATCCCCCCCTCACGCGAATCAGGGCCAGCGTTGGAGGAAAGAAGGTAGGACCATTTGAGTTGTGTATTTTCAAAATCTGCCGGCCGTTTTGCAAATCCCATACCCCACCTTTAACAAACTCCATCACTGCATATGCTGTGAGTTTGGGTTGCTTATAACATTCATCTGGCAACGTGTCATTTCACAAGATTTGTAACGTTAATCATTTATAAACCTACCCCAACACAGGAGAATACATCAATATATTACTATCTATAATCTATAATAATATATCTATGCATATTTGATCATGCTGTAAGGTGAAACAACAACAATCACCAGGCTGTTGGCGCCTTCTGCAGGCCTTTGTTATAATACGTCATGTACACAAGTTGATCATGTTTAAATTGTTAACTAGTTATCTAAGCTATAGCTATAGCGCCACCTGACATTTTGGGGGTTTAAGATGCCAAATCATAAATTCTTATTTATTATTTAAATGTACTGAAAAAGTATTCAAACTAAATAGGTTCTATAGAATAAAGTGATATGTCATAAATGTATCAAATTATTTTAAAAAGGAAATAATGCACTTGGAAATGTACGTATATATATAGCCATGTTTCGGATTAGCAGTATTGTTTACACTATTAATGTCAAATGTAAGCAGTATACTATGTGCATTTACCGTATGCATTGAATTCAATATTTATTTGATTAGACCTCAACTTTTATTTTGAGTGACACTCGAAGAGCTAAGCACGTGGCGTAGTGAGATCATATGACAACATTGCAGCACTGTCTGAAACGTTTATCACTGCAGATTTATATATTTTGGTGTTCAACAAGTTAATAGTGTATCACTTTTTAGCAAAATAATCTCATCTCACCTTCTGGCATTAGCCTCTTCAGCCTCAGCACAGTCCTCATGCTTCTCTCATTAACACCTTATTTCATGCTCCGAAATCATACACATTAATGAGTGAACATTGACGTGCTACACACACAGACACACACCGGTGTCACAAGTCCTTCATTTCTGAGTCGTCTTCTTCTGTTTATTGGCAGATCGCACTTCAGGTCAGTGCATTACTGCCATCTCCTGGCAGTTTACAATAGTACTCTTCCTCCCTCCCTGACCAGAGCGAGAGTTTCTCAAACGGAAGGCTGCACTGTGCCCTCCTAGTCCAGTCCTTTAGAGGCTTGTAGGCTAGAGTCCTCCTCATTATTAAATGCTATAATGAGACAGAGACAGTAGAGCATGGCTTCGTCATAAATGTTTCCGCCCCACGTTCACGGCACTAAAATACTATTTAAACTTAATTTTGGAAAAATACTTTGTATTACAAATCTTAATATTAACTGACTTTCTATTAATACAGTACAGTGAATGACAACCGTCTGTGGTCTCCCAGTGGCTTACAATACTGGCAGATTAGTGTTAAGTGATTCATTTACAGCTAAACAAAAGATAACATCTATGATTTCATGTCCAAAAACATTATTTTTGTATTTGAATATGTGCAAAGGATTGTGGGTGATTTAAGACGTTATGTAACGGATGTAAATTAGCCCTGTGGCTATAATCCTGCATGTTTACATCTGTTTTTGTGGTTTCAATGCAGATGGTCATTAATGTGCATTGTCCCTATCAAAAAAAAAAAGACAGCGAAGGATACATTCCATTCATCCTTCAAAACAGGCTGAAAGAAAAGAAGGAAGAGAAACGAAGGCTGCCTTTCAAGGATCCTTCAAATTGAGATGGCCTTCAGCGAAGTTTGATTACGTGGCAGCCTTCGTAGGATGCAGCTTGAACTACTGTAGTCACATGGACTATTTTAACAATGTTTTTACAACCTTTCTGGGCCTTGAAGTTGCATGACGTTGCTGTCAATGGAGGGACAGAAAGCTCTCAGATTTCATAAAAAAATACCTTCATGTGTGTTCCGAAGATGAACGAAGGTCTTACGGGTTTGGAACAGCATGAGGGTGAGTAATTAATGACATAATTTTCAGTTTTGGGTGAACTAACCCTATAAATGCTATACTCCCCAATATTTACTTTGTAATTTAAAAATATATTTGTTGAAACATATGTATTGTTTTATACAAATAAACAATCTCTATTTGAAAACAAAGTGTATTTTATTTATTAAAATAATGTCATAAAGAAAAATAAATAGTAAATTCAACTGCTGGGTTACTTTTATTCATATATAACCATTGATCAGAAAACAATGTTTGCAGCATTCAGATTTGATCACAGAAGCAATGTTTATATGTAATAAATGAGGTCAACAGCACTGCTGTAACAGCGGTCATCAACTGATTTAATTGCTTGGTCAGCAGGGCCCCTTCAAACCTAAGCATTTGCATGGGTTGCGAGGTGGTTAACCACATTATAAGAGTGTAAGGCAGACTGCCGCTCCGAGACAGATGCTACTCACACTGTATGAGTAAGAGTGTGTTCGCCACTCTGAAGCGTGGCACTGCATATATCGTGTGAATGAGTGAGCGGGCAGAGCTTTTTTCCGCTTGTACATGAGCTCTAATCACTCACTCATTCACGGTTGGAGATATAGAAGATGAGGACATCACCACTCAGCGACACCCTTCCCAGCCCACTCCCACCATCATCCAATCAACAGGTATCCTCGTTCTGGTGACCCGACTTGACTTGGAACTCTTCCCTGGCCTTTCCTTACTCCTCACGCCCGCCACGAATCCAGAGCCAGTACCAAAGCCTGCCAAGGACCATAAGCCCTAGCCCACCACAGAACCAGAGCCTGCTGAGTCTGTCCAGGTGTGTGAGCCGACCCCACTGTCCATACTGGAGCTGAAGCCTGAACCAGTGTGCATCCCAGAGCCTGAACCTGCACTTTCCATGAGCATAAACCACAAGCCAGAGCCAACCACAGACACAGAGCCACAGCCTGCCCAGTCTGACCATGTGTGAGCCGCTATTGATGTTCATCCTTGAGGGAGTGCTTCTTGTTCCACTCATCCTCATGCCCCTGCAGTCTGTATCTCCTCATGTGAACTCCTTGATACCCTAATTACCTCCTATATTTCAACCTGGTTGTCACCATTGGTCCCGTTCAGTCCCATTGTCTTCTTAACCATTGGCTTTGCCCAGCTCCAAGTCGTCCATGATCAAGCCCATCTCCAATTCTCCCTCATTGGGGATGGTCCTGCCCAGCTTCCCTCTGTCTCCTCCGGTGCCAAAGACAGCCAATTCCTCAGCCTCACCTGTCTCCCTTCAGCCCCTCGGCTTGTCCAGTGTTTCCAACGTGCTGCTCAGATCCACCTTTGACTACCCAGATGTCAGCTCTGCCTTGGTGTGTGGATCCCTCAGCTCCACCTCTACCCTCCAACCCACTGACTCCACCTCCGCCCTCCGACCCATTGACTCCACCATGGAGTCATTCTGTTGTCATTCATGTTGTCACTCTGGTCCTCTAGCTATGCCCCATCCCTCCACCCCTTCATCCCGTCTGGCTCCACAGTTGTCCTCACTCCCACTGGTTCCACCCCAGTCTGCCAAACCCCGGTCTCCACCTTGGTCCTGTGAGCCTGTGGTTTCACCTCGACCCACCAGTCCATCAATGTCACCCAATTGTCAGCTTCTTGGCTCCGCCGGGGTCTCTACCTCTATCGGCTCCACCTCAGTCGGGCAGGCTCCTGGCTCCACCTTGGCTCGTGCCTCCATTGGTTCTGCCGTAGGCCTTTATCTTGGCACTGCTCCGGATCAAACTATAGCCACTCACTCCTTCATGTCCTACCTTAGTCCTTCCTCCCACCAATCCCCCCTTGTAACCCTTGTTGACCTTATCTAATGCTACAGACTGCTAATGCTACCCTGCTACTTACCTGCTTAATGTTCCTGATTACCTTGCTAACTACTACTGTTACATCATCCAAATCAATCTCCAGTCGTCCAAGTTATCTTCCAGTCATCGTGTCATCCAAGTCGTCTTCCAGTCATTCCCTTGTGTGTGTGTGTGTGTGTGTGTGTGTGCTCCAACAGTTCTGTAAGCCAAAGACCCAAAAGTTAACAATTCATCTGCTAATAATTTGAAGTATCATAATTTACCTGTTTATGCTTTGTGTTCCTGCCATATCTGCAAATTAACATACATTAATACCTCTTTGTTTCTTGTGCAATTCGATTGTAAAATAGTCTTAAAGGAATTTCTTAGGTTATTACTTTTAAGATGTACTGTATGTGACAGTTCTGTCTATTTGTGCTGCATCCAAATTGCCCACAAGGGACCTTAATAAAGCTTGCCTTGGCCTTGAGAGAAGTTTCTTTTTTGAGTGAACTATCCATTTAAGGTGTTCCTTTAGCCTCATTATATCTTGTTTTTTATGTGTGTGTGTGTGTGTGTGTGTGTGTTTTTCTCGATGATTAACCAAGGTCTAACGGGTTTGGAACGACATTAGGGTGAGTAAATGACAGAAATTTTATTTTGAAGTGAACTGTCCCTTTAAACGTGACGCTTCCCGGAAGGTTGCTACGCACGGAGCGTCATCAGCACGGCCTGATTAATATTCATGAGCTCAGCTGTAGCTGTCTATTGTACGGGTAATTGTCCTGCTATGGCGATGCTTGTCTCAGGATGATCTCCGCGCGGAACAAAGACGAAATTGTGCGATTCTACACGGTCACCGACCCTACGACACACAAGAAAGGCTACACGGTGTATAAAGTCACGGCCCGGGTAAGACTTGACGGTTCTTTACAGGGTTTAGTGCCCATGTGCTAACGCTAATGTTTATCAGGAATACCAACACAAACTAGGGAAACATTAACGTTATGTCATGTCATGTATGTATAAATGTATGTATGTATGTATGTATGTGTGTGTGTGTGTGTGTGTGTGTGTGTGTGTGTGTGTGTGTGTGTGTGTGTGTGTGTGTGTGTGTGTGTGTGTGTGTGTGCGTGTGCGTGTGTGTGTGTGTGTGTGTGTGTGCGTGTGCGCGCGCGTGCGCGCTGTGTTTACTGATGTCAAGTAAATCTAATGCATCTTTAACAGTCACAGTCAGCTGTGTAATATCATAATCATAAACCTGTGATTTGTTTTTCTTATTTATATTCATCAAACTTAGACACATGTCAACAGAAGCATATCAGATCAGATGTGACTGAATCAGACATAGACAAAAATATGTAATGTCAATACTGTAAATATGTTATTTCATATAAAAAAAATGAATGGTGTTTTTAGATGGTGCAGTGTGTTTCAGTTTTGGCATTCTCTTCCTTCTTCTTACACAAAAACACACACATATGCACAATAAAGAGCTGACTAAGCGTTGTCTATAATATAGATAAAAGATATTTGCTGCTCTCTGTTGATGACTATATTCTGTTTCTTTCCAGATTATCTCACGAAAAAACCCAGAGGACATTCAGGAGGTGAGGATCCTTAACAAAGTCAATCAAAATGACCTTGTTTACTCTTATTAATACATGTCACCAGTCTTATTGTGAATGATTCATCAGTGCACATTATTCTTCTGGGGGAAAAAATCCTCAGATTCATGCAGATTTTTTGAAATCTTGCCAGTAGTTATAGTAATGAATGCAGGTTAATGTAATGAAACTGATTTGCAATTGAAAATAACGATAGATTTAAAAATCTTGTTTCACTCATAAAATTGCCACATTGCAGAAGAAGACTACAAACTAGAAACATTGTTTGGAAAACTGTACAAAGTATGGCACAAAGTGAGCACTGGAGTGAGTTACTAATACTAACACACAAGGTCTTTATTTGTCTGACTTGTTCTCAATAGATCACAGTGTGGAAGAGGTATAGTGATTTCAAAAAGCTTCATCAAGACCTTTGGCAGATCCACCGAAACCTCTTTGGGCAGTCAGAGCTCTTCCCCCCCTTCGCCAAAGCTATAGTCTTTGGTAAGTGTGTGTGTTAGCATACATGGAAATTCCTTAAAAGTGTTAAATAAAATGTTAATTCTAATGTGTAAAAAAATAATGATTGAGTAGTTGTCCAAACGTTTGAATGGTTGTGCAGGCTTGAAATCAGAAATATCCTGAAGCAAGTGCATTATAGCATAACTTGTGCTTTTGTGTTTTAAGGTCGTTTTGATGATTCTGTGATTGAAAAGAGAAGACAGTGCTCAGAGGATTTGCTGCAGTTTAGTGCTAATATTCCTGCTCTGTATGGCAGCCAATACATACAGGATTTCTTTAAGGTATGTATATTAACTAAGATGCTATCAAAGCTGTCAGGTTGTTTTCGAGAATATTTACATTTAGTCATTTATCAAATATAGTCATGTGCATTTTAACTATGGGCCTGCAGTTTTATGAATTGCATTGAGAAACACTGTATCATAAGTTATATGACACCCTCTGGACATCACACATAACTTTCTTATTTCACGGTCATCTACAGTGCTTTCGGAAGGTATTTAGACCCCTTTAATTTTTCACTTTTTTATGTTGCAGGCTTATGCAATAAACTTTTATTATTATTTTTTATTATAACTGAAGAGAGGTTTCTGCCTGGTCATTCTGTTATAAAGCTCAGATCTGTGTTGCAGTGTCCTTCTGCATTTCCACACATGATTTCTGGAGCTCAAACAGACTGACCATCTTGTTCTTACCAAGGCTCTTCTCCTCAGATTGTTAAGTATAAGTATTTTTATATACAGGTCCTTCTAAAAAAATTAGCATATCGTGACGTGATAAAGTTCATTATTTTCCATAATGTAATGATAAAAATTAAACTTTCATATATTTTAGATTCATTGCACACCAACTGAAATATTTCAGGTCTTTTATTGTTTTAATACTGATGATTTTGGCATACAGCTCATGAAAACCCAAAATTCCTATCTAAAAAAATTAGCATATTTCATCCGAACAAATAAAAGAAGTGTTTTTAATACAAAAAAAGTCAACCTTCAAATAATTATGTTCAGTTATGCACTCAATACTTGGTCGGGAATCCTTTTGCAGAAATGACTGCTTCAATGCGGTGTGGCATGGAGGCAATCAGCCTGTGGCACTGCTGAGGTGTTATGGAGGCCCAGGATGCTTCGATAGCGGCCTTAAGCTCATCCAGAGTGTTGGGTCTCGCGTCTCTCAACTTTCTCTTCACAATATCCCACAGATTCTCTATGGGGTTCAGGTCAGGAGAGTTGGCAGGCCAATTGAGCACAGTAAACCATTTACCAGTGGTTTTGGCACTGTGAGCAGGTGCCAGGTCGTGCTGAAAAATGAAATCTTCATCTCAAAGCTTTTCAGCAGATGGAAGCATGAAGTGCTCCAAAATCTCCTGATAGCTAGCTGCATTGACCCTGCCCTTGATAAAACACAGTGGACCAACACCAGCAGCTGACATGGCACCCCAGACCATCACTGACTGTGGGTACTTGACACTGGACTTCAGGCATTTTGGCATTTCCTTCTCCCCAGTCTTCCTCCAGACTCTGGCACCTTGATTTCCGAATGACATGCAAAATTTGCTTTCATCCGAAAAAAGTACTTTGGACCACTAAGCAACCAGTGTTGCTTCTCTGTAGCCCAGGTCAGGCGCTTCTGCCGCTGTTTCTGGTTCAAAAGTGTCTTGACCTGGGGAATGCGGCACCTGTAGCCCATTTCCTGCACACGCCTGTGCACGGTGGCTCTGGATGTTTCTACTCCAGACTCAGTCCACTGCTTCCGCAGGTCCCCCAAGGTCTGGAATCGGTCCTTCTCCACAATCTTCCTCAGGGTCCGGTCACCTCTTCTCGTTGTGCAGCGTTTTTTGCCACACTTTTTCCTTCCCACAGACTTCCCACTGAGGTGCCTTGATACAGCACTCTGGGAACAGCCTATTTGTTCAGAAATTTCTTTCTGTGTCTTACCCTCTTGCTTGAGGGTGTCAATGATGGCCTTCTGGACAGCAGTCAGGTCGGCAGTCTTACCCATGATTGTGGTTTTGAGTAATGAAACAGGCTGGGAGTTTTTAAAAGCCTCAGGAATCTTTTGCAGGTGTTTAGAGTTAATTAGTTAATTCAGATGATTAGGTTAATAGCTCGTTTAGAGAACCTTTTCATGATATGCTAATTTTTTGAGATCGGAATTTTGGGTTTTCATGAGCTGTATGCCAAAATCATCAGTATTAAAACAATAAAAGACCTGAAATATTTCAGTTGGTGTGCAATGAATCTAAAATATAAGAAAGTGTAATTTTTATCATTACATTATGGAAAATAATTAACTTTATCACAATATGCTAATTTTTTTAGAAGGACCTCAATATATTCAATTATTTAACGGTATATTTGAAAATATACAGAATGATATATTGTGTTAATATATTACAATATATTGAATAATACATAAGGAATTGCCGTTTTATATATATTTAAAAATATCCGACAATATATTTAGTAATACACTTCATAACATATCGATGTGTGATAAGAAATGATATTGCATATCATATGTACAAATATATATTCTCATGCAGTGTAAACACACATGTATAGAGAAATGTATAATGTAATATATTTCTTAGATTTTATAATTATTAACATTATAAATGTTTCATATCTTCAAGACAAAAGCACACCTGCATGTTCTAAAGTATTTAGCCAAGAGAGTGTTGAAGAGTGCATAGCCATTACTTGTAAAATATAGTTATCATTGCCTTAATGATATTTGGCCAATCGTCAACCTCACCACTGGCTCTACTCTTCAGCACAATGGTATAACCCCAAAAACTCAGACATACCAGAAAACCTTTTAAAGGGCACCTATTATGCCCCTTTTTACAAGATGTAATATTGGTCTTGGGTGTCCCCAGAATGTATTTGTGAAGTTTCAGCACAAAATACCCCACAGTTACTTTATTGTAGCCATTTGAAAATGTCATTTTTGGGGCCTGTTTTAAAAAGAGCTGTTTTGGTGTATACCACCTTAAATGTAAATGAGCTGCAAATCCCCGCCCTGCCTTTGGATGAGGGCGTAACTTGCATACCTATGGCAATAAACAATCGGTAGAAGCAGAATGAGTGAGAGACCCGCTGTTCTGTATGGCATTCAGCCGTAACGTTACATGTTTGAACCGGAATCAGACCCAGATTATGATGAGACTCCGGCAGAAGAAACACAAATGAGAATGGATCAGGACGTCTCGGAATGGTTATTTGATACATTTATGTACTAGTTTTAATCGCGTCCCCTTTGCAATTATGGATGTGCAACACACACACACACACACACACACACACACACACACACACACACACACACAAACTGTGATAACGTTGGCGCAATTCTTTGAAACTACAAACACAAATACTGTGATAACGTTTGCTACGTACAAACGAAATTACATTTATGCGAGGGACTTGTTGTCATGTTTAACCTACATTACTTGTTGTACAGGTGCTTATGTGGCAAATGTGACTACAGAACAAGAAAATATATGCAGTTTTTAATACAATATCTTTAAAAAAATATTTATAAATGTGTGGTTACACACTATACAAACAAGGTTTAAATTATATACACAGACATCATATGACGACGACAACAACTTTAGACGCGTTTGTTGTTGAATTGGCTGACGTCGATTGAAATGACTATTTGCTCAAAGATCATAAAATACACTTACTTCTTCTGGAGGTGACGTTGGATCGCGAACAGTAGGCAACGATCCACACTTGAGGATTAACTTTGAAGCAAGACCTGCTTTGAATTGACCCTCGTTCACAAAACAGTCAGTCAGAAAATGATTTGCGCAAACATAAACGTATTTTGGAAGTTTAAGTGGCGCCTTTCCATCCACTGCATTTTCAGTGGCTCTGATGTCAGAAGTAAGTGAAAACTACTATGTACATTAATACATCCCACAACAGAACATACCGGCTGTCGTTAAAACAATGGAGGATGGTGTACAGATCGCCGAGGGCGGGGTCTATGCCAACACCACACTGTCAATCAAACCAAGTCGGTGGGGCTTGCTCAATTTTAAGTCACATTGAGCTGAATCTTAGAACAGCTCGTTCTGAGACAGTGCTTATGAATTATTGAGATTGTAAAAAAACCACTGGGTGGATTTTTATCATTCTAGGGTGACTTATTGAAAAGGGGCCTGTTTACACCTTGACTTGATGCGCTTTCTCAGATTGGATAACTGAAAAAAAAAACAGGTGTAAATGCCCTCTGAAATGCTTTCAGGACTGATAACTTCATATAACCTATAACACACTCACACTTTTATTTTTTTACCATTTTGGGAGGAGTAAATACAGTATGTGGTTTCAACCGCACCGTTTCGACCGCTCCAGACACGTAGGTGTGCCGGCCATCTTGCAATGGTCAGTGTGTCGTCACTCAGAGAGAATCAATGATGCCACGACATCACGCAGTTTCTAATAAGGCATCTATGTAGATATATAAATATGGTTTCAACAACCAGATGCTTTTACACTTGTCCAGTTTCGTTTGGGATGCGTCTCAACCACCTCCTAAAGTGGTTTTAGCGGTGGGATTTAAATTAGTCTTGAAAGCATTTCAGAGGGCTTTTTTTTCCCATGAATAGCTGTAAGTGGTATTATTGGAAAGTGGAAGTGTTTAGGAACAGCAGCAACTTCTGAAGTGGAAGACCATGTAAAGTCACGGAGCGGTTCACTGAGTGCTGAAGCGCATGGTGCGTAAAAGTCAGCAACGCTCTGCTGATTCCACAGCTGAAGAGATCCGAACTTCCATTGGCATTAATATCATGGCATGGGTTTCCATTGGCCAAGCCTCACGTCACTAAGTGTAATGCCAAGCGTCGGATAGAGTAGTGTAAAGCACGTCACCACTGGACTCTGGAGCAGTGGAAACTTGTTCTGTGGAGTGACGAATTTGGCAGTCTGACGGGCGAGTCTGGGTTTGGCAGGAGAACGTTACCTGTCTGACTGCATTGTGCCAACTGTGAAGTTTGGTGGAGGGGGGATTATGGTGTGGGGTTGTTTTTCAGGGGTTGAGCTTGGCCACTTAGCTCCAGTGAGGGGACATCTTAATGCTTCAGCATACCAAGACATTTTGGACAATACTATGCTTTCAACTTTGTGAGAACAGTTTTGGGATGGGCCTTTTCTATTCCAGCATGACCATAAAACAAGATCCATAAAGACATGTTTGGATGAGTTTGGAGTGAAATACCTTGACTGGTTTGATTGAACTCTGATTGAAAGCCCTGACAGAACGGAGATTGGTGAAAATCAAATGTACCCGCCTATAAGAGTTAGAAAAAGAACCACAGCATGAATATTTTGGAAGTGAAGTCTGGAAGGTGGATGTGGAGTTTTTTATTTTTAATTTGAAATATTCACAGCTTAAAAATACAACCAACCACAGAGAATATGTTCAGCCCCTCCAAATGCAAACCCTGAAAATACAATGCATTAAAATGCAAGCACTTTTATTGCAATTCATATTTTTTTAGTTTCATATTTCATTCATTTTTTTTAAAGTACTTCAATTTGACATGCTTTTTTGTTTCAAAGAAATGTCATTCATTTATTTCCAAAAAGTAAATTGACAAATTTCATACATTTTTATTGCAATTCATATTTTTTTAGTTTCATATTTCATTAATTTTTTTTAAAGTACTTCAATTTGACATGCTTTTTTGTTTCAAAGAAATGTGTCATTCATTTATTTCCAAAAAGTAAATTAATGACAAATTTCATACATTTTTCGAGTGGTTTAGAAATTGGGTCTACTGGTGTCTGATCCATGGTCCAGCAGAAACTCCAGCATTGCGCTGATTCAGAACACTTGTGACAGACATCATCACGATCTGCACCTCACAGTGATTGTCTTCTGCTCTACAGCGGAGCAGAGCGGGTGTTTTCAATTGTGTGCTGACAAAAGATCTGAGAAATTGATCAGAAGATAACTACCCTCCTCCATCCCCAGCTCCTCCTCTCATCCAGTCAGGACTTGGCCTGCTGATATTCCTTTTCAAATCACAAATTTTTATTGAATTATGTTGAACATTGATGATCTCTGCGATACATTTATGTTGGTTCCGATCTAAGGGGGTTTACTCTAAGGGGGTTTTATCGCTGGAGTTCTTGCCCAGAACGTCAATCCTCTTTGATGATAGTGGTCCTGACAGAACTATAGTTTTTGTTTGATATTTTTAGTTTATACTAGTGCTGTCAAACGATTAAAATATTTAATCGCATTAATGTCATAGTTAACTCGCGATTAATCGCAATTGATCACACGTTTTTATCTATTCTAAATGTCTCTTGACTACTTTTTGTCCCATTCTTTTTTCTCATTTTAATGCTCTTATCAACATGGAAAAGTGGAGCGGCTTGCTTTGTGCAAATGTTTTTTTTATTGAAAACAACATTGACAATACTGTGTTCAATTTCACACTAAAACATTCTCACTTGGAGCAAATAATCTCTCACACTATGTAACACTGTCCATAAATTAAAGTGTGAAAATAAATACTGTGACGAGGTCCTGATATTGACGAGGGGGCGGAGAATGCGCATGAGGTGTGTGTGTGTGTGTGTGTGTGTGTGTGTGTGTGTGTGTTTGGCCATCAAGTGGTATTTCAGACTGGACGTGCTGCGATGATGATATAGCTTAGTTCACAGCGACAAAACACACAGATCACTTTGGTCTTGTCAATGGGACCATTTGGCAACTTTTTAACTTTAAACGCGTTATTCTTAATATCCTTAATCTCGCGATAAAAAAATTATTTGTGTTAAAATGGGTTTGCGCTAAGGGTCCAATATGTAAGAATTTTGTAATAAAATATCCAAAAATCACTTGCACAGTGTGATATATTTCCTGCAGTTGTGTACTTACAATATCCCAAAAGTCTCCAAAGATTTTTTATTTCATAGAAATTCCAATTTTAAATAAGTGGCCGTCCCGGAAAAAAATGTCGCCTGTCAGAGCCATGACGTAACCATGGTGACAGACTTGGACAACTGCGTAGTGAGTAACGTTTAGCGGCACCCAGTTCTTGTTTCGTTCAAACATAGACCATGGCAAGCAGACTTTGGGACAAACAAAGAGAACTAAAATGAGGATCAATATCAGTGTGTTTTTTTTGAGATGCCGAGATCTAGCGTCCGAGACTGACTTCCACTCGACAGAAAGACTAAGACACGTCTGAGACTAATTTGGACTTGACAGAGCTTCACAAGTCACGACTTGACAGCTTTATTAGACAGGTGAGCAAATGTACATAAAACAAATCAATGTTATAACGTTAGCTCGACATGATGAAATGTTAGAATATGGTTAGTATGTTATTCTAATGTTGATCTAGCTGCTAGTTTCGTATAGCAAATGAACTAACACGTAGAATAACATTTGAACTTTCCACACGCATTTAAATGCCGGCGTTTAGTGTGATAGTGTAACATTATACCAAGTGAAACAGCGCTGCGTTACCTCACAAGTTTAATTCGTCAAATAAACTGACCTATGTGAGTAACGTTAATCCAGCACTTGCGTGTAGTTCGATAGGATGAAATTTCCTTATTCCTTTATTTCCGCGGGTCTCGCGTGTGATATCTTCTTAGCAATCGCGACCTGCTTCACACCACTGTAATGTTAAAAAACATGTGTTTTCACTCATCCATACACATTATTAGAACCATCAGCTTGACAGCAAGTCCCATCATTCAGCTCGTCACTGCGTCATAAACATACGCCTATGTTATTGTTGGAAACTGCGCCCTCTTGTGGCCAAAAAAGCTACAGATTGTAGCTTTAACGCCGTTAATAACGCATTTAACTGACAGCCCTAGTTTATACATTTTCCTATTCTTTCATTTGTATTATTTTATAGTTGTAATGAATACAAAATATTGTAAAATGTTGAAAAAGTAGATTTGTCCAAACTTTTGAATTGTTGTGTAGTTTTTTTTTTTTTTTTTGGTTGAATCAAGCTCGGGTATCCAGGTAATCCAGGGTAATCAACCAGCTAATCAAACCAAGAGTGAGAACAGTGTAAAGGAAGACCTGTTTAGACATATAGAGTAACCATTGTTTCCTTTCATGCTTTTCTTTATCATTTCCTCCACTTTTGCAGTAATTAAACATGGTGATCTCAAATGTTTTGTGTTTTTGTGTGTTTTAGGGTGGTGAGGTGCAGGACAGCTCTGAGCTCATCGGCCCAGCTGAGCCCTTCTCTGATTTCCTAGCTGACAGTCTCTTAGATAGCAGCTCTGAAGGTAAGTTCTTCATCAAACTTGCTTCTTTAAATTAGATGCACATAAAATATTCCCCACACCCAATAGAGTTATCACGAATAAACGGTATTAAAAAAAAAAAAAACTTTTTCACTAACCAGCCAAAATTAAGTTACCTGCCATTCAGAACTCCTACTAGTCAAAATAAAAAATATCAGAAATAAACCAGATTATCAAAATGACTGCTTATATTTATTGGCAAATCTGATTCTGAATCATTGAATGGCTTTCAGTTTTACGACAGTCAATCATTGTTTGCGGATACCATTCAAATAAAATGTAAGTTAAAAAAATTCTCTCCTTTTATTGACATCCATTCAAATAAAAAAAAGCTCACTCCAGTGAAAAAGTTTGTCAGTGGTTGAATAAAGAAAATAGATGAAATTCAAATGGAAAGAAAGTGTCTGCATTTGGCGCGTGTTAATTTCAAACACTGATTTCAGTCCATGTATCCGTTCAGTTAGTAGTTTAGTTTAGTATCTGGATATTTTTGTTACCTTGCCATTTCATGACTCTACACTGCCTCAGAAAATGATGCTTCTCAGATTTTTTTTTTTTCTCTTTTTTTTCTTCTTTTTTTTAATGTTGTTTTTCTGTAGTTCCCAAACATATCAGTTTTGTGGATGATTTACTAGTGGCCAACACATCTAAACATGAGCGTAAGTGAGATGATCCTGAATGTGTAAAGAGTCACAAAGCCAAAACTTCAGTATTCTGTACAATACCAGTAAAAATGGTTCTCTGTAAAAACTACTTTAACTGTGGAAAAAAGAATAAATGAAGAAATTGAATTAGCTAATTATTAATGCTTAAAGTATAAGTAATGTAGCCTATTAGTCTAAGTTTGTTACATCAGATTTTTTTTGTTGTATCTTTTGCTATTGTCTTTGCTATCCAGTTTACATTTAAATGCGAGTAAAAATTGCCATTGAAACATTTCCATTGCCATTTTTTATGAATTTTGATACTGCATGGTGAGAATGTGAGCTGGCTTAGTGCGATCATCAAATTGCAACAGATGTAATTATATAAATATAAATAATCTTGTTTCAGAGTACTGTAACAGTCTGTTCTCATTTTCAATTCACATTAAATGCTACTCTGCAAGTGCTGTGTTTGAGTCACTTATAATTTGCATTTGTGAATGCAACATTTGTCATGAGAATCGTTTGGTGTCAACAAAGGGAACTTAAGGTCTCCCTGCGGTTTTCCACCAAAATAAAAGCTGAAAAAATTATTTAATGTTTGAAAGCAAAGAAATTACCATAAATGTTAGTATTGTAATTTCTATAGTTTTGTAAAATGAAATTAAACAAAAATAATAATGATAATAATAGCCAGAATAGTTATCATTAATAACAATGTTATCAATACTTATAATATAACTTGTATTGTATTATACTATAATATTATATCATGATGATTATACCTGATTTTTACATTTTACAGTAAAATAGTATGTGTCATTGCGCTATATATATACACTACCGGTCAAAGGTTCGGGGTCAGTAAGATTTTTTATGTTTATAAATGAAGTCTCTTCTGCTCACCAAGGCTGCAATTATTTGATAAAAAAAACAACAAAAAAACTGTAATGTTGTGAAATATTATTACAATTTAAAACAGCTGTTTTCTATGTGAAAATATAGTGAAGTGTAATTTATTCCTGTGATCAAAGCTGAATTTACAGCATCATTACTCCAGTCTTCAGTGTCACATTTTGAAAATTATTATAATATGAAATTATTATAATATGAAATTATTATAATATGATGCTCAAGAAACATTTATGATTATTATCCATGTTGAAAACAGTTTTTTACATTTTTATTTCAGGATTCTTTGATGAATAGAAAGTTCAAAAGAACAGCATTTATTTAAAATATAATCTTTTCTAACATTATAAATGTCTTTACTGTATAACTTTTGATCAATTTAACTCATCCTTGATGAATAAAAGTATTTTCTAATTTCTTTCCCCCAAAAATAAAAAATAAATTCTTACTGACCCCAAACTTTTGAATGGTAGTGATAAATGTTACAAAAGCTTTCCATTTCAGATCAATTCTGTTCTTTTGAACTTTCTATTCATCAAAGAATCCTGAAATAAAAATTTTAAAAACTGTTTTCAACACTGATAATAATCATAAATGTTTCTTGAGCATCAAATCATCATATTAGAAGGATTTTTGAAGGATCATGTGACACTGAAGACTGGAGTAATGATGACGAAAATTCAGCTTTGATCACAGGAATAAATTACACTTCACTATATATTCACATAGAAAACCGCTGTTACTGTTTTTTTTGTTTGTTTGTTTTTTTATCAAATAATTGCAGCCTTGGTGAGCAGAAGAGACTTCATTTAAAAACATAAAAAATCTTACTGATCTAAAACTTTTGACCAGTAGTGTACATTTTTTAAATTATTGCTGGTGGGGGCAGCATGAAATGTAATTGGCAGCATGAAAAATAAAACTATTATTTAAATTGTAAATGTATTATATAAAGAAAGTAAGTAAAAACTTTTAGCTCACTCACTGAAGCTGTTGGACTCACTGAGTTCTGTACTTTTGCAAAAACTCCTGTTGGTTATTATGCAGGGATTCGCAAACTTGCTGAACTCCATGAACAATGACACAACTACAGTCTTGAGTGATATTGAGCGGATTCTGACCAACTGTGACACTTCTGATTCTTACAGTCAGCAGACATTAGTGGGATAAGGCACACAGAAATTATGGTTTGATACATATCTTGGATTTGAATCTCATGATTGGCAACACCGGCAGCGCAAACAAACTTCAGTAGGGTAGTCTAAATAAACAGTTTTAGATATTGATGTTTATTGTTAAGTTCAACTAAATTAGTCTAATTTTCTTCTCAAAACTGGCACCTGTCCATTAACAATAATGCAGGTGGAAATTAATTTATGCTACTGATCAGAGCCGGATGTGACGACACGCAGACTGTCATAAAGGCCTATTGTGAGTCACGGTCATCGTGCCAACAACTGGCAGCAGGAAGCAGGACACACACAACAGGCTTTGAAATATTCTCTTCAATTTACCCAAATTGCTTCAAATGCTGTTAGAATAATTTCAAGACATGGCTCGTGTAAACTTGCAAAGGGATATTTGATCTCTTAAACAGTGTTCCCATGGTACAGTGTTCTGGTGTTTTAAAATTCTTAGCATGCTTAAAATTTCATGAAGTTGTTGGAGTTGTTGGCTGTTAGGAGGCATAGGCAAAAGCTAAAACAAGGACGTGCAGTTGGGCTCTGTAGCGCCCCCTTTTGACTAAACAGTTTTAACTACAGTCACCAGACTCTACACCACTACAGTTATTGTTTTTGTCAAGCCAAATTAATGACAAGAAAGGGACACAAGAAGAATCTCATTGTGCATTGTCAGATTTAGATCAAATTGATGTTGTAAATTTGGTAAAGGAGGCTGATCACATGGATGGGCCTACTGTGCAATTTTTTCTTAAAGCTATTTAGTGGTGGTGGTGGCGCCTTAATGCTTGGGCCTTTTGTTGCTGCTTGCACCCATATATATATATATATATATATATATATATATATATATATATATATATATATATATATATATATATATATATATATATATATATATATATATATATATATATATACACTCTTGAACAAAATCTTAAGACCGGGGGAAACATTGCAAGTGTTCGCATTTCGCACTGGTGGATCATAACCGGGTTGTAAGTACTGCTTCAAAATGCCAAAAGAAGAAACAGGAGCAAGAGACAAAAAATAGAGAGTAGGCAATTTATTGAAAACTGCATTTAAACTTAAACAGGCTGGTCATCAGCTGATCAAAAGTTTAAGACCATAGGCATAAAAAGGTAAAATCTGCACAAAAATATGGCTTTCGTGTCATTGATCTTCAGGCGGTCACACTGTCATGATCTCCTGATGGCAAAGGCAAAAAGACTTTCTCTCTTTGAACGTGGCAGGATTGTTGAGCTGCACAAGCAAGGCCTCTCGCAACGCGCCATCGCTGCCAAGGTTGGACGCAGTAAGACAGTCATTTTACATTTCTTAAAAGATCCTGAGAGTTATGGGACAAAAAAGTCAAGTGGTAGACCCAAAAAAATTTCACCTGCACTGAGCCGCAGGATCCGACAGGTTGTCTCACCGTGAAGACACAGGTCGATCCTCGACCCAAATTAAGGCACTTACTGATGCTGACTGTAGCCCAATAACCATAAGACGTCATCTGCGAGAGAAGGGCTTCAAGAACAAAAAACGTCTTCAAAGGCCACGTCTGCTCCCACGCCACAAACTTGTCTGTTTGGAATTTGCAAGGGAGCACCAAACATGGGACATTGAAAGGTGGAAGAAAGTTTTATTCTCTGACGAGAAAAAATTTAACCTGGATGGTCCTGATGGCTTCCAACGTTACTGGCATGACAAGGAGATCCCACCAAAGATGTTTTCTACGCGGCACAGTGGAGGAGGCTCCATCATGATTTGGGGTGCTTTTTTCTTCAATGGGAAAATGGAGCTTCAGGTTGTCCAGGGGCGTCAAACGGCGGCTGGCTATGTGGACATGTTGCAGCGGGCATCCCTCTTGACTGAGGGCCCCCGTCTGTGCGGTAATGACTGGGTCTTTCAACAGGACAATGCTGCAATTCACAACGCCCGCCTGACGAAGGACTTCTTCCTGGAGAATAACGTTGCTCTTTTGGACCATCCTGCGTGTTCTCCTGATCTAAATCCCATTGAAAACATTTGGGGATGGATGGCAAGGGAAGTTTACAAAAATGGACGTCAGTTCCAGACAGTGGATGCCCTTCGTGAAGCCATCTTCACCACATGGAGCAACGTTCCCAGCAGCCTCCTGGGAACAGTCGCATCAAGCATGCCGAAACGAGTTTTTGAACTGATCAACAAGAACGGTGGGGTTACTCACTACTGAGTCCTTTTTTGACACTTTAAGTTCTGTTGTAGGTTTATTTTTGGGCTATGGTCTTAAACTTTTGATCAGCTGATGAACAGCCCGTTTAAGTTTAAATGCAGTTTTCAATAAATTGCCTACTCTCTATTTTTGTCTCTTGCTCCTGTTTCTTCTTTTGGCATTTTGAAGCAGTACTTACAACCCGGTTATGATCCACCAGCGCGAAATGCGAATACTTGCAATGTTTCCCCTGGTCTTAAGATTTTGTTTAGGAGTGTATATATTTATTTATTTATTTATTTATTTCAGGGATGGGCAACTTCGGTCCTGGAGGGCCACTGTCCAACAGAGTTTAGCTTCAACCCTAATCAAACACACCTGAACAAGCTAATCAAGGCCTTCAGGATCACTAGAAAGTTACAGGCAGGTGATTTTTTCAGGGTTGGAGCTAAACTCTGTAGGACTGTGGCCCTCCAGGACCGATGTTGCCCATCCCTGATTTATTTATTTATTTATTTTATATTTTTTTTGCACCAAGTAATTTGCATCATATTCAGTCGTGTAGTTCATACTAAATTTGTGTCTTTAATGGCAGGTGGCAGCGGACACAGTGAGCTGAATTCTCTGGAGGTTGATGGAGACTTTCTGGCTGCTGTGGACGATGGAATGGCATCAGGCAGCATCAAGCACAAAGCAACACAAAGCAACTCGTCTCCAATCCCACAGCCAGTGACGTCCCCGAGCCGGGTGGGAGTAGAGTCCAGCCACACCAGTGGGACTTTGAGCTTTGCCTCCAGTCTCAGGAGCTCCACAGAGAAGGAGGACTACCTGGAAAAGGCCAGTGGGCTGATCGCTCTAGCTGTCCAGAAAGAGGTAGAGCAGGAATTTGAAGTGGCGTTTTCCTACTATCGTAGAGGTGTGGATCTTCTGCTGCAGGGTGTACAAGGTATGTCATTAAATGCATGTATTTTACATGCACAGCTACAATTGTCGTATGTGCTTGCTTTGTGTTCACACGCTCAACATATATGTCTCTGATTTGCCATTGTGTTCACACGCTCAACATATATGTCTCTGATTGGCCATTGTGTTCACACACTCAACATATGTCTCTGATTTGCCATTGTGTTCACACGCTCAACATACAGTGAAGAAAATAAGTATTTGAACACCCTGCTATTTTGCAAGTTCTCCCACTTAGAAATCATGGAGGGGTCTGAAATTGTCATCGTAGGTGCATGTCCACTGTGAGAGACATCTAAAAAAAAAATCCAGAAATCACAATATATACTTTTTTTTAAGCTATTTATTTGTAAGATACAGCTGCAAATAAGTATTTGAACACCTGAGAAAATCAATGTTAATATTTGGTACAGTAGCCTTTGTTTGCAATTACAGAGGTCAAACGTTTCCTGTAGTTTTTCACCAGGTTTGCACACACTGCAGGAGGGTTTTTGGCCCACTCCTCCACACAGATCTTCTCTAGATCAGTCAGGTTTCTGGGCTGTCGCTGAGAAACACGGAGTTTGAGCTCCCTCCAAAGATTCTCTATTGGGTTTAGGTCTGGAGACTGGCTAGGCCACGCCAGAACCTTGATATGCTTCATACAGAGCCACTCCTTGGTTATCCTGGCTGTGTGCTTCGGCTCATTGTCATGTTGGAAGACCCAGCCTCGACCCATCTTCAATGCTCTAACTGAGGGAAGGAGGTTGTTCCCCAAAATCTCGCAATACATGGCCCCGGTCATCCTCTCCTAAATACAGTGCAGTCGCCCTGTCCCATGTGCAGAAAAACACCCCCAAAGCATGATGCTACCACCCCCATGCTTCACAGTAGGGATGGTGTTTTTGGGATGGTACTCATCATTCTTCTTCCTCCAAACACGGTTAGTGGAATTATGACCAAAAAGTTCTATTTTGGTCTCATCTGACCACATGACTTTCTCCCATGACTCCTCTGGATCATCCAAATGGCCATTGGCAAACTTAAGACGGGCCTTGACATGTGCTGGTTTAAGCAGGGGAACCTTCCGTGCCATGCATGATTTCAAACCATGACGTCTTAGTGTATTACCAACAGTAACCTTGGAAACGGTGGTCCCAGCTCTTTTCAGGTCATTGACCAGCTCCTCTCGTGTAGTTCTGGGCTGATTTCTCACCTTTCTTAGGATCATTGAGACCCCACGAGGTGAGATCTTGCATGGAGCCCCAGTCCGAGGGAGATTGACAGTCATGTTTAGCTTCTTCCATTTTCTAATGATTGCTCCAACAGTGGACCTTTTTTCACCAAGCTGCTTGGCAATTTCCCCGTAGCCCTTTCCAGCCTTGTGGAGGTGTACAATTTTGTCTCTAGTGTCTTTGGACAGCTCTTTGGTCTTGGCCATGTTAGTAGTTGGATTCTTACTGATTGTATGGGGTGGTCAGGGGTCTTTATGCAGCTAACGATCTCAAACAGGTGCATCTAATTTAGGATAATAAATGGAGTGGAGGTGGACATTTTAAAGGCAGACTAACAGGTCTTTGAGGGTCAGAATTCTAGCTGATAGACAGGTGTTCAAATACTTATTTGCAGCTGGATCTTACAAATAAATAGTTAAAAAATCATACATTGTGATTTCTTGTTTTTTAAAAAAAAAAAAAATTTTTTATTTTTTATTGTCTCTCACAGTGGACATGCAACTACGACGACAATTTCAGACCCCTCCATGATTTCTAAGTGGGAGAACTTGCAAAATAGCAGGGTGTTAAAATACTTATTTTCTTCACTGTATATACACTCACCGGCCACTTTATTAGGTACACCTGTCCAACTGCTCCTTAACACTTAATTTCTAAGCAGCCAATCACATGGCGGCAACTCAGTGCATTTAGGCATGTAGACATGGTCAAGACAATCTCCTGCAGTTCAAACCGAGCATCAGTATGGGGAAGAAAGGTGATTTGAGTGACTTTGAACGTGGCATGATTGTTGGTGCCAGAAGGGCTGGTCTGAGTATTTCAGAAACTGCTAATCTACTGGGATTTTCACGCACAACCATCTCTAGGGTTTACAGAGAATGGTCTGAAAAAGAAAAAACATCCAGTGAGCGGCAGTTCTGTGGGCGGAAATGCCTTGTTGATGCCAGAGGTCAGAGGAGAATGGCCAGACTGGTTCGAGCTGATAGAAGGGCAACAGTGACTCAAATAACCACCCGTTACAACCAAGGTGGGCAGAAGAGCATCTCTGAACGCACAGTACGTCGAACTTTGAGGCAGATGGGCTACAGCAGCAGAAGACCACACCGGGTGCCACTCCTTTCAGCTAAGAACAGGAAACTGAGGCTACAATTTGCACAAGCTCATCGAAATTGGACAATAGAAGATTGGAAAAACGTTGCCTGGTCTGATGAGTCTCGATTTCTGCTGCGACATTCGGATGGTAGGGTCAGAATTTGGCGTCTACAACATGAAAGCATGGATCCATCCTGCCTTGTATCAACGGTTCAGGCTGGTGGTGGTGGTGTCATGGTGTGGGGAATATTTTCTTGGCACTCTTTGGGCCCCTTGGTACCAATTGAGCATCGTTGCAACGCCACAGCCTACCTGAGTATTGTTGCTGACCATGTCCATCCCTTTATGACCACAATGTACCCAACTTCTGATGTCTACTTTCAGCAGGATAATGCGCCATGTCATAAAGCTGGAATCATCTCAGACTGGTTTCTTGAACATGACAATGAGTTCGCTGTACTCAAATGGCCTCCACAGTCACCAGATCTCAATCCAATAGAGCATCTTTGGGATGTGGTGGAACGGGAGATTCGCATCATGGATGTGCAGCCGACAAATCTGCGGCAACTGTGTGATGCCATCATGTCAATATGGACCAAACTCCCTGAGGAATGCTTCCAGCACCTTGTTGAATCTATGCCACGAAGAATTGAGGCAGTTCTGAAGGCAAAAGGGGGTCCAACCCGTTACTAGCATGGGGTACCTAATAAAGTGGCCGGTGAGTGTATGTCTCTGATTGGCAATTGTGTACACACGCTCAACATATGTCTCTGATTGGCCATTGTGTTCACACGCTCAACATATATGTCTCTGATTGGCAATTGCATACACACACTCAACATGTCTCTGATTGGCCATTGTGTTCAACTAGGGATGTAACGATTCACTCGCAACCGGTTGAAAATCGATAAAAATGTCTGACGATTCAAGACGGTTGAAATGTTAAACGAATCGCGATACATGTTTTAAACAGCAGGGGCGTTTATATAGCCTACTGTGAAGTTTTGAACCTCGCTTTACCGGCACAATAGCAGCGAGCACACAATGGCGCGAAGCTAGCGAGTGTTTTCACTTCATTCATGGAACTTGAGCTTGTGTGAGCCAAGCTCAACTTCCATAGGAATGAACTGAAAACGCTCGGTTTGCTCCATAGACTTGTGTGCACGCGCCGTCAAACACATGGCGACGGCAAGCGTAGATGTTGATGTTGACTCATTCAAATCAGAGGTGTGGCGGCATTTTGACTTTCCGTAGACTAATAATAATCACCATCGTGAGAAGCACCAGTCACCTCCGTTTTCATGTAAAAGGCATTAATACGACAAGTGCGAGAGCCACGGAGATCACAAGGTGCATCAGTGTTTCCGTGGCAACCAGGTGTTGTATTTATTTTATTATCTCTTTCTCTAAATAGGTACATGTATTTTTTTTTTAAATAATTTATTGATGGTTATGGCATATTTTCTAAATGTGTTTTTTTTTATTATTTTTTTTTTACTTTTGCTAGTGAAATTATTCAAATTATAACAAAATTAAAACCCCTCTCAATGTGGTATTAATTTTACATAGTCTTTTACTTTAGTGTGCGAAGGTACCAGTGTCCACCCTCTTGACCAGACAGACAGAAAGAGTTGAAACAGCCTTGAAGGGATTTTCTTTTTTTGTAATTTCAATGTAGTTTTTTTTATTTGACAAATATATTTTAAAATTAAAAAGAAATGTGCAGTATTTTGTCTGAGAAATAATAAAAGGGACACTTTTTCATTTCTAATTTCTTAAATTAATCACTTGTTGAAAAAATTGTGAGAAAATCGGATCGTGAAACCAGTCTCGTGAATCGTATCGCATCGTGAGTTGAGTGAATCGTTACATCCCTAGTGTTCACACGCTCAACATATATGCTTCTTATTGGCAATTGTGTTCACACGCTCAACATGTCTCTGATTGGCCATTGTGTTCATACGCTCATAATGTTCACACGCTCAACATATATGTCTCTGATTGGCCATTGTGTTCACACGCTCAACATGTATGTCTCTGATTGGCCATTGTGTTCATACGCTCAACATGTGTCTATGATTGGCCATTGTGTTTACATGCTCAACATATATGCTTTTGATTGGCCATTGTGTTCACACGCTCAACATATATGTCTCTGATTGTTCAGACACTCAACATAGATTCTTTTGATTGGCCATTGTGTTCACACGCTCAACATATGTCTCTGATTGGCCATTGTGTTTTCGCGCTAAACATACGTATATCCCTAGCCTGGTCCTATCAAACTCTCGTACATTTCATTTGTACAGAGAGTCTGGCCACTCTCCATTGACGAACGTTAACTTCCTTGAAGATCTGCCCAGAGACACTCTAGATCTGCCGTAACCAATCGCTAACGTTTGGCCGTGACGCACGACTAGCGCACAACCTCAACGTCTATCAGTGGATTTATTAGGGATCCACTCATAGATGCTTGCTTTCAAACTCTCCCATGTGTATCTGTGTAAGCGCTTGGTGAAGACAATATGATTTTGAAGTGTTGATGAGCGTTCTCATGATTTGTCACAGCAAAATATTTTTTTGCACAAAAATATTTGCAATTGTTACTGTCAACCAATAAGTTGTAATTTATGCAGTTTCTATAATCATCGGTAGTGGTTATACTCATCCATGTTTGAAAAACAGCTTTCACAGCAAGCAAATGAAGTTTGGTGTGGACCAACAAACAAACATTTATTTTTATTTTTTGCCGATGCATCCAAAGCTTTCAGAATCAATTGAGTTCAATTTATTTTTTTCGTCATGACATTTGTTTGCGCTAGAGTCAATTCAAGTCATCTTTATAGTGCTTTATATAATACAGATTGTTTCAAAGCAGCTTTACAGTGTTAACTGGAAAATAATCATTTCGGCTGTTTTTCAGCTGAAGTCTGTTCAGTGAAGATTCAGTTCCATAGTAAAGATTGTCATTTGTTAAATTAGTAGACAAAAAAATAGTCATCCAGCTCAGTTCTCATATAGCCTAACTGTGTCAATACAGTCAGATCAATAATATTGGTGAATATTAAGTTTTCTGCTTGCTGCCAATAACAAACACACAAAACTATCAAACTAGTATATACTAGTTTGATAGTTTTGTGTGTTTGTGTAAACATTCATAAGGTTTCATGGTTAAAGCCTTTTTTACCTGTTGGAATTTCAAATACTCACGTGTGCTTTGTGCGTGTTCATTTTGAAGAACTCATGTGGCATGCAGCTATCATAATCAAACAGCAACAGCATTAATGCTGGGAAAGAGAAAAAATCCCTCACTGCCATTGTCTGGAAAACTTTCAGATACTTAAAGCACTCACAGATACTGACTGAAAGCACTTTTTGTTTATTGCTTTGTTTCTTTTTTTTCCCTTTATTCATTTATATTTGCTGTTAAGAAGTTACATTTAGTTGGTTAATAATTCTTAAAATCCAAATGTTTTTAAGTAATTTAATTTTTCTCAAAAGTATTATTATATTATAAAAGTAATAAAGAAATATATATATAAAGAAAGAAAGACTATTCAGATTGTGAGGTGCCTGAAGATGCACAGTCCTAGTGATTATTGCGTGTATTTATTGCATATTTCAGGAGAGGTGAGTCCCAGCAGAAGGGAAGCTGTGAAGAGAAAGACGGCAGAATATCTGATGCGTGCCGAGCTCATTTCTGCACAGCTCAAGGACAGCATGGGCCAGAGCTCCACTCAAAGCAGGGTCAGTGTGTGTCTGACCTTTCACCGGAGACCTCATTAATACAATGCACATGCATATTTGATCCTCTATAAAGTGAGGAACAAATCAGGATTAAAGAGAGTTCACCCAAAAATGAGGATTATCCCATGATTTACTTACCCTCAAGCCTTCCTAGGTGTATATGACTTTCATCCAAATACAATCGGAGTTTTATAAAAAAAAATGTCCTGGCTAATCCAAGCTGTATAATTGCAGTGAATGGAGGATGAGATGTTAAAGCCCAATAAAGCGCATCCATCCATTATAAAAGTGCTCTGTGGGGGTTAATAAAGGCCTTCTGAAGCGAAGAAAAATATCCATATTTAAAACTTTATCAACTAAAATAACTAGCTTCCGCCAGACGGCCTATGCAAGTCGACTTGGCCAAAAGACTCACTTGACGACGTATGATGTAGGAGTATCGTAAGCTTTGATGCCTCTCGTGGTTCAAACAAACAAAGGCTGGGGAACAAACTCAAGCTCCTCCGACATTTCTCTTCAAAGTTCTCGGTTTAGACTACTAATTCGTGACTGGTGTTTTGTTTTGCTCTATCCTCTGCGCTTCCACGTTCATCATTACGTTGTGCCTCAGGTCAAGTGTTACTCTTTCACCGTAAATCGATGTGTATGGCCGTCTGCCGGAAGCTAGTTGTTTCAGTCAATAAAGTTTTAAATATTGATATTTTTCTTACACAAGCACATGGCTTCGCTTCAGAAGGCCTTTATTAACCCCCCGGAGCAGCGTGGAGCACTGTTATCATGGATGGATGCATTTTATGGACTTCAGAGACGGCCATGCACTGCCATTATAAAGCTTGGAAGAGCCAGGGTATTTTTTTAAACAACTCAGATTGTAGTCGTCTGAAAGAAGAGAGTGAGTAAATCATGGGCTAATTTAAAGGTTCAGGTATCCGTGATTTCAGGCCCAAAAATAAATGATCACATTCATCTAATCTTTCCTAACGATCCGCTAGCTGCCCGCCCCATAAGCAGGCTGTCAAAAAAACGCTTCTCTGTAGGCAGCCTAGGCTCTGAAATCTGCACACAAAAACAAATGGGTACAACCACCACTCAAAACCAAAATAAACAGTGTTTCAACCAATCACCGACAGGGGCGGGTGTTGCTCCGACTTCGCGTCCAGCCGTGCACGAGCTCAAAACCTCACAACACCCGCCCCTGTCGGTGATTGGTTGAAACACTGTTTATTTTGGTTTTGAGTGGTGGTTGTACCCATTTGTTTTTGTGTGCAGATTTCAGAGCCTAGGCTGATACAACCTTTAAATTCTTGAGTGTCCTATCCCTTTATTGAAGGCATAAACTAGAGAATGTTTTGTGTAATTTATTTGAATATTTTTGATCGTAAATAGGCTGAAGATAAGAATAGAAACTGGATCAACTTAATTTTGAACAATATATTTTGAAACCTCACAGGCTTATTTTTGTGCAATGTTTTGAAAAGCATGTGTGATATGTACATCTAAAAACTAATGTAAAGTTAAAATTTCTGCTTTTGGCTTCAGGTTTCAGTATTTTCATTTCAGTGCATCTTAAGCAGAAACTGAACTTTTCTTTTATATGTATGGCGACAGAAAAGCCATGTGTGCAGTATTTATGTCATGCACTGCTACTTCATTCAAGTTTTTGCTGACTTTGCTTTTACATCAATTAAAATTGTAAAAATCAATAAGTGAGTGAACAATATGTACATGCACTTTGCATATGAATGTTTTATATCATTCACAGGAACATTTAAAACATTGTGCACTCACATATTGGATTATTCTGTGCACATTTTTATGAATTCCAACCTTTCCGTGTCTCTTTGTTTGGTGTCTCTTCAGGCGTTGGGCTCACAGTGCTGTGGCGGCTCGTGGTCTGAGCAGACTCACTTTGATGAGCTGAAGCATTACAGAGTGCTGGGCGTTATTGATAAGGTACACATCACAAGCTCTTTTCCAAGATTGGCAGTTATGACCAAAATCATCTCAGTAAAAGTTTGTGGTATATGTCACAATTAACAGGGTGAAGTTGAATCAGAAATAAACAAACTTTAATACAATTGCCTGTTGTGTTTGGTATCGTTTGAATTTTGACAATTCCGATTCTGCTTTTCGATTCAGATTTTTATCGATTCCTAATTTCAATTCCAATAAGGTAAAAAGTCTTATTGTAAAACATTTCATTGCAGCTGAATACCATGAACAAAAATCAACAGGCTAAAGAACATTTACACAAGGAACTTGATTAACGTTATTCTAGAGACGGTTGCACGGATCCAATATACTGTTATGTGTTTTCTTTGTCAACTGTTTATGTTCACTTAAGATGTAAACGACGTCTACAACGAATATTTTTACAGTTTTGTCTATTTGTCTATTCAAGTGCAAAAAGACGCAGAAGTGAAGCCTGTTTAGTTTCTCGCTTTATACAGTAATGGGCAAAAAATATATATATATTTGATTCATCGAGTGCTGCATGGCCACGAAAATTTATAATTTGCATGTGTTTTCATGCTTTTCTTTGCTTAAAGGGTTGGTTCACCCAAGTATGAAAATTGTCATTTACTCACCCTCATGTCGTTCCAAACCCATAAGACCTTCGTTCATCTTCGGATCACAAAATAAGATTTTTTTTATGAAATCTGAGAGCTTTCCTTTTTTTTTTTTTTTTTGACATTATAAATTCCAAAAGCCCTCAATCTTGGTGGGAAAAGTGTGTATATATAGATCTGCAGGCAATGTGTTCTCTATAAAAACAATGCACAGTGAGCACTGGATTTTAGATATATCGAACAGGGTTGCCATTGCAACTCTTACCTATATTGTCTCTGTTGTTACTGTTTTCATGACAAGGATGTCTTTTAAACTCTTTACAAAGCTTTAAAGGATTCATTTGTTAAATTAGTTTATTTTTACTTTTCTCTCTGTAGGCTACGGGGACTCAGTGATCCAAATTTACTGTAAATATAACTCCCTTGACCAAAAGATGTTTAGAGGGTGAAGTTAAATAACACTGTTTCAAAAGTGTTTTTGTTTAAATATTGCCTTTATTTATGCGTTTGTTTTTTATGTGCAGGTGCTGTTGGTGATGGATAAGAGAACGCAGGAAACTTTTATTTTGAAAGTAAGTGGTCCATTTAGAGTTAATAACACCTAACAATTTTACAGGAATTACTTAAAGTGAGTTATAATACTCCCTAAAAGATGTAGTACAAAAGCTATATCTAAACCATATGTATTACAAAATGATAAATAATTCAATATTGAAAAGAAGTGGGCCAAATGGATGTATTTTAAAGTAATACTAGGGAGAGGTTTGGTCAACGTGCCTGGTGATTAAACTATATATGGAACTTTTGATTAATTTGGCCTATTGTCCTTAATTTGGCCTATAAGCCCTTTCTCTTTACATTCTTTGAGTCATGCAGAGTACAGTGTTACCAATTTTGCCAATGGTTGGTGGTAATGCCTTTCTTTGCCATTTTGAATTTTAATGAAAATCATCTGGAAAAACTGTAATACACAAGGACCTATATGTCGTGTATACAGGGATCATCTTTTAAATCATCGTATATAAATAACCATCTTATTTCAACTATTAAACAAGGTGATTACCTATATTATAAATCAAGATCAAATTGGATATATAAAAGGGAGGTATTATGGTGATAGCATAAACAGAATATTAAGTGAATATACGTGGCTTCAAGGGCCCACAGATGTTGCCTGTAGATATCCCCAAAAGTACATTCATCAAATTAGAGAAATGTTTTTGGCCAGGGTAGAGGCCAAGAATTAAGTACGAAACCCTACAGCTTATGAAGACTGATGGAGAATTTAAAGTATTATTACTGGCACATAGAGAAAAGGCTTTGTCAACCTTACTTCCCTTTGTAGAGACCCATTGTGACTATTAATAGGTAAATGGACGAGAGAGAGTTTCTTTAAAAATGTGTAATAAAGTACAGTCATTATTAAAATTGTATCTCCCCTTTATCCTGTAAAAGTACAATAAACTAATTTCTACCCTTTAATTTAGATAGATCTTAAAAAGTGTTCATATTACGGACTCACAGATTCACTCTCTCTTTGACGTGGACATCTGCGCTGCAGTTCCAAGAGGTCCGGTCTCTATATTTCCTTCCCAGCGGAGGTCCAGACAAAAAATCCTAAAGTCATCAAAGTTGAGGATATTGGGTCTCGAGCCAAAGAAGTGGTGTCTGTGAATTAAAAAAAATATTTCATCAGTTGAGCCCAATTGGATATGAATATTTAAAGGTTAGATGAGACGTTTTATCAAGCTATTATTATTTTTTACATTTAGATACCTCTGAATGGCAGAACAGCGAACAACTTCACCGAAAATAATAATATGATAAATCATAGAGGAAACTACACACCATAATAAGGACCAATAGATTTAAGCTATTGAATTAGCTCATTAGTGTCAATTCAGTTATTTTGTCTTGTGGATTGTATGTATCTCTTGTGTGAGAGAACTTATTCGGATGGTTAAAAAAAACTAAATGCATTTTTTGTGATGCCTCCTAATTTTTTTAATGATACATTTCTCAAAGGGCTGTAAAATTATGGGTTGCACAAATAAAAGAGAAAAGAGGAACATAAGATGCTTTTAAATAGAAACCCGTTTTCCTCATTTGCTGAGTACAACGTTTAAAGTGTCATGTAAACCTTTACTAATGACAAGACATGGCCAGATGGTATATACAGTAGAATACTTTTGATTATGAAATTAAAGTAGCTGTAAATTGTGAAAAACTGAGAAAATCCCTGATTTTCTATACACTTATTTTTTTGTATTATTAGGGTTCAAAGCTCAAAGATTTTTTTCCCCCATTTTGATTTTCCTGAGAAAAAAAAAACTTGCCTACCATCTGGCCATTATTAAATTAGGTATTACCATACAGCATGTCCAATACTACAGTGGTTTTCAATCCTGGTTCTGGGGACCCATTTCCTAGAGAGCAGTCCCGTTTAGAGACTGGAAATATCTCAAGCTTTCTTTGATGTAATGGTCAGATGTAATAGGAATAAATGAGGACTTGACATTTATAGCAATCAGTTTACACATTATATTTACTACATTTTCAGTTTGACGGCTGGATTAGCAGTACAGCAAATTAAAAATGGATCTCAACTGATGCTTCCATTGTAGACAGCTCTGGTAATTATTACAATAGGGGCAGATAAAATATTTAATAAAACATTTTTAACAGGGTTTTTCTAAAACTCTTTTTGGACTGCAGTCTTGTAGATTGAGTATGTACTGATTTGAACTGATATGATTTGTGTGTGTGTTCAGGGTTTAAGGAAAAGCAGTGCGTGTGGACGTGTGAAGAAGACTGTTGTGCCTCGTTCCCTGCCTAACATGGTACAACTGGAGAAATACATCGTCTCAGAGGATTCCATCTTTCTTTTACTGGAGTATGCTGAGGGTGTGTATTGTTTTCACTGCGTTTTTACTTTTTACTAAATGCCTAGGGTGTGTAAACAGGATGTTGACTAGCTCTTCCTCTTTGTCTCATCAGGTGGTAAATTGTGGACTCACATCTGCAAGTATCTGCGTGGCAGTACTCCAGACGAAAGCTTCAACGTACCTTTCATCCAGAAAGCTCACTCTATAGCTATACATTCAGCCCTGAACCCTGTGCCCACCGGTTCCAGCAGTGTGGATTCCCGGATCCTAAGCTTTGGAGAGCGTCCATTAGGAGCCCGACTGCCAGACTCGGGAGCCACTTCTGAGGAGGAGTGCACCAACAGCTACCTGACACTGTGCAACGAGTACGAGCAGGAGAAGCTGGAGCCAGAGGAAGACCCCTGCACACAGAAACATGCATGTTCAGCAGTAAACACGGATAGTCTGTGCTCTCCGGTTTCAATGCAGGAGCTGTGCTTCTTCACTGAGGAGGATCAACTGGCTGGCTTTATGGATCAATGCACATCTGACCATCTGAACCCATCGCCGCCCAAGGAGCTCTTCTGCAGTGAGGGTGAGGACGTCTGCAAGCCACTGTTTTTACCCTCAGATGCTGGTATAGAGGTCACCGAGGAGCCACTGGAGAAACCACAGGAAGAGTCGGATCTCTGGAGGTCTGACGGTGATCAATCCTCAAATGAGTTGGTGCCGGTAATTTCCTTTAAAGAGGCTGTATTGGAGGATGCGAATGTCAGCTGTGCTGTTGAGGGACAACCGCCTGATCTTTTGGTCAATCTGCCGGCACTTGAAGGAGGCACAGGAGATGTGTTCGAGGAAGAGCTTGTCCCTGAAGGCATCGCTTTCCCTGTTGTTGACAAAACCTCT
Source organism: Semotilus atromaculatus (assembly GCA_031834385.1). NCBI lineage: Eukaryota > Metazoa > Chordata > Actinopteri > Cypriniformes > Leuciscidae > Semotilus > Semotilus atromaculatus. The sequence continues at coordinate 29,480,606 of JAULUF010000010.1, read as the reverse complement.
CCCACATTTGGCAGGCCAGATGTTCTACAGAGAGGAGAGAACGCAGAGTTGGACCCATCTGTTGATGTGGCTACGCTTCCACTTCCACACAAACCATCAAAAACAGCGGACTTATTGACTCCGTCTTCCCCCAAGCTCTCGGTTATGCTGGACGCAGCTGTTCCCAGATCTCAGAAGAGCTTGGTTGAACATGAAGACGTGGGGTTGGGGTCAGAGGGCACTTCAGGAGAGCAGGAGGTTGAGAAAGTGTCCAAGTTGTTTCAAGAGCTGGATAGGTTGGCTTCTGTTTCATTAGACACACGTATCCCAGAGGCGATGGTGAGGAGCTGGGCTGCTGACATGGTTGTGGCTCTGGATGCTCTGCATCAGGAGGGAGTCATCTGTCGAGACCTGAACCCCAGCAACATACTGCTAAACAACACAGGTGAATCACTGCATACTGTTGAAATGTGCTTCATTACACTATTAATGGCCCAATGTTTTTTTACTTTGTCTGCTTTTGAGAATAGTATTTGCGCATTAGTTCCGCCCACTACCGAAGGAACCGGCAGAGGCATCTGCTTATTCTCAATGCTGAATATTTACAAACTCAGTTATTTTGAGCACGGTGATTCAAGTGCCTTCACACTAGAGTTTACATGCTTCAGAATAAATTGCACAAATGCTCAAGACCGTGTTCAAATGGAGGTGAGTGAAAATGTTTCTCTGCTAAACTTCATCCTTCAATGCCGGTGAACTCCCTCTGTCTGCGGTTGATGGAGTAAATTAATCATTAGTCATTAATTGAAAAATCTAATTTCCCCTTTTCTTTGAAGAGGTCATTGTACTATTAAAACTATTAGAGATGCACCGATACTACATTTCTCAGCCAATAACCATAGCCAATTATTCAGTAACCTCTGTCGATTTTGATAGTTTGAAAAATCTTTCCCAACTAATGCTGTAAACATGACAGCACTTTTTATCAGGACAAACTTTTAAAGGTGCCCTAAAATTTGAAATTGAATTTATCTTGGCATAGTTAAATAACAAGAGTTCAGGACATGGACATGACATACAGTGAGTCTGAAACACCATTGTTTTCTCCTTATTTAAATCTCGTTTTTGAAAAACACCCATGAAAAATAGGCGAATCTCCACATAACACCGACTGTGACGCAACAGTCGGGATCATTAATATGTACGCACGCGATACACAGTTCGCTGTTTTTTGTTCTTGATTTAACATGAAAAACCTATCATTGTAAAATTATACGGTTACATTATAATAATTTACATGTTTTTACCATGTTAAAAATAAAATTGTGACTGCTGACGTTATGAGTTAACGTGTAAAGTTAATGCTATGCTAGTTAACGTTTAGGTGGAAGTTCTAGCATTTACATGACAGTTAAGTTCTTACTGAAAATAAACTTGCCTCTCAGAAGTTGAAATATTATTTCAACACATTCTAGGGCACCTTTTAAGGGCTTATTTATGGATCCAGAATTTATTTATTTATTTTTACAATTTTTAACAAACAAGTACATTTAAAGAATAATTTATAGAATTATACTCCTTTTGTATATATATTTTTTCTTGTCTAAGTTTGTTTTCGTTATGTTTTACTTATGATATTATGTTGTTAAATGTTTATTATGTATCTGCCATCTAATAGCCGGTGATGGCAATAAACTTAAATACTACTACTAATGCTGTAAATTATTCAGAATAAACTCAATAAAACTCAAATAAAAAATAAAACACTCAAATAGTGTGACTATTATGCAGAAAAGGAGAATCGCCGGTGCAACACATAAGTCTTCTTAGTAATACATTTATTTAAGGTACATAACAGTGACTAACATTTCAATGTAAAGTTACATCTTCATCAGAGTCCTCTCTTTAATTTATTGTTTGAGTTTTTATGATAAAATGGACCGTATTTTAAAGCTGAGACTTTGTTTCATGTCAGAAGTAACAAAACTCTTTGCGATTATTGAATGTGAGGAGCGCCAGGATGTAACCAGCCCTGGTCATCGGCTGTTTTTAACAAATCAGTCGATAGGTGATGGTGAAGATTATTTTTATCAGCCGATACCGATGATTGGCTGATACATCGGTGCATCCCTGGATGTCTAATTTATCACACTTGATTCAACTCATCAGCTTATTAGTAGAAACTGTAAGACTTGAGTTGGCTGTGAGCGATTAGGGAGACCTTCCAAAATGTGGAGTGGTGGATGGGTTCCCAGGACAGTTTGAGAATTGACAAACTGCTCTATTTTACAGACACATGACGAAAGCCAACATGTTGTGATCTACTATTTAAATGTATTTGTATTATATTGGTTTGACCCCCTTTATCTTAAAAGGAGAAATGTTTAAAAAGCATGTGCCAAGTTCTCTATTCAAGTTCACGTATTTGTCATTTTCACTTTGTGTGTGTGTGTGAAATGTTTTTCAGTATTCATTAAACCATTTTGGTAGAGTCTTGAATTATAAGTAAAAGACTAGTGCACATTACATAACTTTATTTAAGGCTGTGGTGTAATTTGATCAGAGTTGGATTGACACACGCTCTCTTTCTCTCTCTCAGGTCGTGTGCAGCTGACCTATTTCTGTAGCTGGAGTGATGTAGAGGAGTCATGTGACCCTAACGCCTTCTCGAAGATGTACTGCGCACCAGGTCAGCTTGTCTTAACGTTATAGACACATTCTAGTAATGCTCATGTTGTTTATGCTCAAACAGCAACATTACACACTAACTATAGTTAGAAAAGTGAAATCATAAGCAGCCACCCCTTTAAAGGTGCAAAACGCAAGTCTCTGAGTTTTTGCAGAACTACGCCCCCTCTAGCAACAAGCGAAACTGCAACCAGAGTGGTGGCACTAGACACAATTTTTCTTTTCTTTACTTTGGAATGGACTACAAGCCGGTCTCTTTGAATCCATCTTCTACCTTTGACGCACGAGTTGTCTTTGCTGATGCGGAGAATGGCGGCTTATACACAAACCTGCGAGACCTAGCCTGGTCAGCGTGAACGCGCATGACGTCACGCCCAGTCTCAAATTCGAGCCCGAATCCCTCTTATATATTTTACTGTACAGGATTATAGAGGCAATCTCAGTGAGCAGAGAGGGGCTCATTCAGCCCATCAGGCAGTTCTTTAAGCACGTATAGGATAGAAAAACAGGTATTTTTAACATGAAAAGTTGCGCAATGCACCTTTTAGGTTGACATTATTAATCATCAATGTATAATACATCTGCGATGCTAACATACACCCATTTCTAATGGATAAGCCTTGGCCTGGAAGAGAGGTCATCAGGTGGTCCCCAACCTTCACTGGGTGTTTCGACCCTTAACCACTACACCCTCCAGTTGGCTGGTCAGCAGTGACTGGCCAGGTCACTGCCCCTCTCCTCCAGGCTTCCAGCTTGTGTCCTCTACCTTGTGCCAGAGCCAACAGGAGGTTCTCTCTGATGCTTCTCCCAGCCTACGAACGGCTGCTTTCCCCAAGTGGCATCTCAATCCAACCTTTGTCAATAGATTCCACACAGATTGAGCTGGGAATCCTCGACATCCGACTTCCACCGTCATCAGCCATATTGTCCACCCCTTGTCCCGGCTGTCTTGGACAAGTTAATGGTATTTGGCTTTTTTCCTCTCTGCAACTTCCTCACAGCCACAGCACCGTCAACTCCACCAGTATGATCTTCTTTCCCTTTGGACACCACATGATGATGTCGGGCCTTAGAGTTGTGGTACTTCCTTTGGGAAGCAAGGTTATAATCGTTAAAAAAAAACGGAAAAAAAAAATAAAACCAGGTGGGAAACAACATTGTCTTTAACTGAAATAAAAATAAAAATGAGGCATTACAAAAAAACGATAACTAACTAAAACTGTAATGTGTGTTTGGCAAAACTAACTAAAATAAAATAAAAATATAGCTGCAAGCAGCCATTACCGGAGCCAACCGCAAAAGCAGACAAGACGTGCTAACATGGCTGGGAGTTTGAGACCAACTGCAGCAATTTAAAGATGATATTTAAAGATGAATTTTGGCAAAATGGCTGAAAAATCAAATACATTAACTAAAAATATGATTTAATGGATTAGCACTTTTGACCAATAGGTGGCGCAGTTACGAAATCGATGTGATGTGGTCAGAGTAAAGTGACAATGACACATACAAAGTTTGATGTCAATATGTCAAGGCATTGCAGATATAAAGCCTGAATAGTCATTTTTGCATCATGCCTCAACTTTGCTGCTGCAGAATTCGAAAACTGTTTCGTCTATCAAAACGAAATCCATAAATTTTAGTCAGCACCGTCTGGCGACGATACGATTTAATTTTGGTGAAAATGGGACCAACGGTCTAGGAGGAGTTTGAAAAAGTAGGTATTGAATGAAAATCAAGATGGCGAACAGGAAGTTCGGCCAAATACGGCAAACTTGGTATCTATGTTCTCGGAGTGACCCAAGGAATCTATTAAGGCCAGTGTCATTACAATAGGCAAATTTATTCAAAAGTTATTAGCATTTTTGGAAATTTTATTCTAACTTTTGACCAAAAGGTGGCGGTGTCTGGAAATCTTTTGAGTACCTTTCAGGGCTTGGTGCTGATGGCACATTCTGAGTTTTGTAATGTTACAGCAATGCATTCATTAGGTATAGCATTTTACATCACAAAACTATATTGAAGTCAATGGGAATTTCATGTTTTGTTCTATTATAGCGCCACCAAGAGGCTCAGTCCCACCATTTTTTGTGTGTCCTCAGAGTGAGCCCATACATGAAAATATCTCAATTCGCTTTGGAGTTATAGACATTTATGTGAAAAAACACGTCAAAAATGACTGACACGTGACTTTGATTGGATTTTACTACCCCTTACTATCAATATTTTGAGATTTGGGCACTGGCGTTTTAGCCAGCGACCTATGTTTCCAAACTTCTGACGGTGGTTTCGTCTCTATTGGACTAGCGGTTTCGAAGATATTGGCAAATGTTTTTTAAGTGCTAAATCACAACGCTACACAAATCGTAAGGTGAAACCTAGCATGTTTGGTAAAGTTGGACTCGGCAAGGATTCTGGAACCTAATGAGATGAGTCCCGTGAAAATCAATCAACCAGACCCAGAGTTATAAGCATTTGAGAAAAAAAATTTTACCACTAGCTGGCGCTGTTTTGAAACTTCTCAGGCTCTTCAGGGCATCGTACTGATGACACATACCGAGTTTCGTACAGCATTTTAGCACATAATTCAAAATGTCCGACAGTGAAAAATGCAAAACTATAATAACCTTGCTGGGAAGTGGAGTTTCCTCCCAAGATCAACCTCCATTTCCCATCCCTGGGCTGACTGCAGGAGATTCTGCCTGGCTTGGCTGTGGTGTGGACGACAGGTCTCTGGCCCTTTCACAAAGGCGATGGTGCTCAGCTGTGGTCTTGCTTTGGCTGGTTGTTTTTTCCTCCTTTCTTGCTCCACAATATCTGAAAGCACTGCCAACACCTTGTCATGGTGCCACCTGTATCTCCTCTGTGTCAATGCGATCTTCCAGGATGTGTGCCATTGTTCCTTTCCCACCACACAACCCACACAGTGAGGTCAAACTCATATCAAGACCAAAACGCTTCCATTCAGACTGAACTGTGCTACAGTGCCATGCTACTGTGCAACTGCTGTTTATCCGCCCATGCACTGACACAGGATATACTAAACTGACTGCTGTTCAAACAGATCATTCCCTGAAACCAGGAGTCAAATCCATATCCTGATTGTAAAATCTGTTAAAAGTGTGCAGAAATGCCCAGGCTACTGCCACACAAATATCCTCCAAAGGCATACACTTAAATAATGCCTGTGATGAAGCAACACCCATAGTAGAATTAGCCTGACTACTAAGAGGTGAAGACAGTCCATGCATCTCCTAGGCAAGAGAAATCACATATTTCACCAAAAGCAACATCCTTTGTTTTGCAGCCCCATCCCACTTGTTTAGACCACCAAACCAAATAACTGATCTGATTTACATCACTGGAAAGTGTGGTTGATGTAAATCCTCAGTTCCCACACAGGACAAATTCTTGCTTCTCTTCCTCCTGCAAATGAAAAGGCGGAGAATAAAAAGACTGCAAGACCACAAACCGAGATTGGGAAGAATTAGAAGCAACTTGAGCATCCTAAGCATGTTAGAGCCACCAGCAAACTACAGTCAGGATTATCTCGGTAGCTGACTCCAACGGTTCAAAGGGAGGATCTGTTAAACCCTCAAAGACTACAGATGAGTCACAAGAAGGAACATGAAGACTGTGAAAGATCTCATCCCACACATGAAATTAGTGTTTTCTGCATACCATTCAGATCAAAAAGTAGGTCGAAAGCACTTGTTAGAGGCACAAAACTTCTTTTATGGCGCTTTTCCATTACCAGTACCAGCTCAATTTGACTCGGCTCGGCTCGATTTTCGCTCCGTTTTCCATTGCAGATAGGATCTCCACAATAGTACCTGGTTGTCATAGCGACGCCGCAGGAAACTGCCATGACGTAATCTTCTACAGGACATATACTCCTTGTTTGACCACAGCGTATTCTTCCGAGTTGCCATAATAATAGTAGTAATGGGTATATCACGCAATCTCTGGCCAAACTATTTAAAAATGGGGGGGTTATTCAGGATACTCCGTCTGGCGCGTACAATGATGACGCATTGAATAGTGACGATTCTCTCTGACCAATCAGCAGTCTGCCATGTTTTCACGTCACATTTTAGTATCGACTCAGCTCGCTCAGAACCTCGCCGGAGGTGATACGAAAAAAGTACCCGAAAGCAGGTACAGGTACAACTTTTACACAGTGGAAAACCAAACAAACGCGAGTCGAGTCGAGCTGGTACTGTGTAGTGGAAAATCACCATTAGAGTTAGTTAAGTGCCATTACCAACATAATCCAATCTGAATTGAATTAAAGGAACAATATGTAGGAATTTTGTATCAAAATATCCAAAAACCACTTGCACAGTGTTGTATATACCTTTCAATTGTGTACAATTGTGTATTTTTCCAAGATTTTATAAATTCAGAGAAATTCACAATTTTAAAAAGTGCCTGTCCCTGTTCACTTGTCGCCTGTCAATGACGCAATATCCGTGTTATCCCTGATTTCCGCTTGTACTGCCATAGTAACCATGGCGACAGAAGTGGACAACTGCATAGGCATAACATCTAGCGGCACGCTCACGCTGTTGTTGTTTCGTTCAAACATTATGGACCACGGCAAGCAGACTTTAGGACAAGAGGATAACTAAAACGAGGATCAATATCATCGTGGCGTTTCCGAGATGCGTTTCCTTTCATTTTCTGACCAGCCACTAAGGGACAGGCTACTGTGGCCTACTACAGCCATGAAGTGACAGATTGCATAATTTGTGTGCTTTGTGGCACTACCCTCCAGATCAATCATCCGTTTGGTCTTCTTGACTTCCTCAGAAGTAAACGCCCTCGTCAAAGTCCTTAAAGACGGTACAACTGCAGAACCGCCATGATATGAAGCTCTGCACCCACAGCCATTTAAGACTTACTGAGTGCTGATGTCCTACAGTAGTCCTTAGTGTAAGAGCCATAAGTCACATTTCTTTATATAGATGTGGAATAAATAATTGTGTGCATTAGGCAATCAATAAAATAAATAATTGTATATGTGTAATATAATATTTTGTATTAACGATGATGTAATTTCCGGCAATGAGGGATAGTTTTTTCTTGTGATGCAATGTGGAGCGGGACAGTTTTTTGACCGTGTAAACATGTTCCAGTTAATTTGTTATTAAACTTGACAGAAAGGAAGTTGCTGGACTACGGTATGTTATTCGAGTTTAAATCACGCTCACCTAAACATGAAGAAGCAACAGAGATGAATATCAAGACGGATTGCTATCACAGACAGTACAGAGTCCTTAGACAGTAGCGTTAGATGCGATCTCAAAGTTAGAGAGCATCTCCTGAGGGCTTCTGGGCTCAGCACAAATTGTCATGTCAATAATTTGTATTTTCATAATAAGTTCATAAGTTTTTTATTTACTAGAGGGAAAATCTTAATTTTTCATGATACCAAAGTGGAAAGAGGTCAAAGAAGATGGAATGCAATGGTGCAGTAGATAATAGTGAATGACTTTGTAATGTTATTTCAGTTTTAATTTCAGTAATATTAGTTGTTCATATATGTAGAGCTTTCATACAAGCAATATAAAGTCATTGCTTTGTCATTTTTATTCCTTTTTTTTTTTAATGTACCATGCATAAATCATATGAATGTTTATACATTTAAGATTATCCACTGGTACAACAGAAACAAGAGCATTTGGTTGGTTGTTAGTTTTTTGTTTTTATGTTTATTGTTATGTTATGTTCTATCTGCATGGTGATAGAATAACTTCTTGACTCACAAGTAGGAGCTTTATTGCCTCATAAGGTAATGTCGATTGATTGTGCTAATTATTTATGCGCTGTTGATGAGTAGCAGCAATAAAGCTACTTTACTAATTTAGTTGGTTTATGAGTTATTAACATTATTACACCTATTACACATCTATGGATTATTTTGTTGCACTTACAATACTTCTCTTTCTCTATGACATGTAGAAGTGGGCGGAATCTGTGAAGAGACGCTAGCGTGTGATTGGTGGAGTTTGGGAGCCCTTTTATTTGAGCTCATAGTTGGAAAGGTAGGAGTATTTCAACACTTGAATCATTTTCAGTGAATCATTTTTAAAAATAATTTATGCATTGGTTTGAGTGTGGTAAATTGTATTGGAGGGATAATTGTATTGTTATTGTGTTTTCATGTAATTTCAACAGCTTAATGTTAAAGGTTAACACTATTAGTGTTTAAGTTTGTTGTTGTTCATGTGTAGTTTGCTGTGTGTGTTTTAGTCTCTATATCAGTGTCATCCTGCTGGCATTGGTAGACACTCAATCCTGAACATCCCAGAGTTTGTGTCGGAGGAGGCGCGCTCTCTGCTGGAACAGGTACATATTACCATGGTGGAAAAATGATGTATGCAACCGCTAGAAGTGAGAGGACACAGTGACGGAAGTGGTCTCTTTTAAGAGTTTCAATACTAATTTGTTATTGACCGCGCCAAAGCTCACGTCTAGTCCATTTGCATATACAATTCACTTTCCATTAGTACACTCGAGAACCAATGCTGTTTTCACATCAGTGATGTTGACATGCTATATTTTAATCTCAATGGTCAATATGAAATATTTGTTATCCATTTAAAGAGTAAGATTGAGTAAAGAACTGAATTTTTGGTTTCTTTTGCTTAAGAGAAATAGTTTGACGGTAATGATCTCTCTCTTTCTCTGTGTCGGTCTGTCTGTAGTTGTTGCAGTATAATCCAGTGGAGCGGCTTGGCGCGGGAGTAGCCGGTGTGGAGGATATTAAGTCTCATCCTTTCTTTTCTCATGTGAACTGGACCAATTGAACTATCAGATGCTTCACTAGTACGAGATGAAAGATCTAAACTGTCTGAGATGTCATAAATGCTGCAGGACACATTTATTTCACAAATTCTCTTGCCTACAAATGGCCAAAGCTCACTGCTGAGTGAGGAAGTCCATAGCAGTGAGAGGAAAATGGATGTTATTGTTTTCGAAATAAAAAAATAAAAAACATTTGTTTAAACCAGGGTTAGCAATTAAGATTCAAGAGCCACTTGAAATAAAAGGAAATATTTCCTGTTCATATCAGATGAGAACTATCAATACTATGGCTTTGGCCGAAATCGCATACTCTCTTGAATACATACTTATTTTGAATAAGTAATTACTTCACTGCCGATGTGTAGTGTGAATGCAATAAGGACATACTACATTTGCCATGTTTTCATTATCATTTGATCTACCACTGTTAGTTGTGTTGCTTCACTGCCATTCATAAATCCTGTCCCGTGGCCTCATGGGATAGTAATCATCATATGCACACTTCAGAATCTCGCCGGAAGAAGTAGGTCATCCAGGTACTTTTTGCCTACTCTTTTATGAGTACTGTGAATTCTTACATGCTACTTTTGTCATACTATTTTTCGCCTACTATCTAGTTCCCAAAGCTGGTCCTGATTACATCACTGTTTTCTACAGAACTGCTTTATAGATGAAAGGAACTTATTTAATAATTGAGGATCTTTACAACGGAACTGAATCAACAATGATCTGACTTCAGCTGAACAACCGCCAAAATCCATAACTGTCCTGTTTATCACTGTAAAGCTGCCTTGAAACAATCTGTATTGTATAAAGGCCAGTTCAAAGACAAATGCCAACAAACACAAGCAAACAGTTTGGCCATTGGATTTAGCATTTTATGAATAACTGTCATTTGGCCTTAAAGCGCTATATAAATAAAGGTGACATGGTTGTCAGATTAGAGAGACATCTAAAATGTGTAGTGTTGGGCATCCTCCAGGACCAGGGTTTGGAACCACTGCTATATGTTACTGTATATAAATCCAACTGCTTGTGTATGGGTGCATTTAATTTATTGTGTGTTTTATAAAAATAAGCTGGCCAATTTCATTGCATGTACATCTTTAGCATGGGCTAAAACACATATTTGATGTGATTGTTTGATTTAAATTGATCACATTTATCATTACGTCACTAAATATTCTTCACTAACCCATTTAATGCTCTATTTATTAAACACTCTGTGTCAATGGGCTTATTGGTTCTTTCACTTGATGTTTTAATTTCTCAAGGATGGTTCATATTCTTGCAGACAAATACAAATATGAGAGCTATTTTTAAAAAGCACTTGTGAATCAGTGAGTGCAGCAAGCGATTTCTGAGAAGGACTGTTGAAAGTGGATCAACGAGCGCCACAACACTTGCCAATCAGCAGTGGGGAAGAGAGATGGCTGAGTGACATTACAAAAAAGAAAAAGTCAGAGGAATATCACTGGAAAAAGAAGGGTTATTATCACAAATCTGAAATTCAGATCTATATAATTCATGGAACTTTAAGTAATTTGACCATGTAGTTTAACTTCAAGTTTAAGATTTCAGTTTAAACATTAATATTTGTATCAATATATATTGTTTTAGTTAAATCCTTTTGAGCACATGTTAAATTCTTATTTCACTGTATAACCTCCTTTCCCTTCTCTTCTGTTAATTACAATCAGAATCAAAGAAATTAAAATCAGGAAAATTGTTTATGCTCTGAGTTTCTCTTAATTTCACCAGGAAAGAAAATCCAGTTGATTTTCTCGACAGTCCAAGCAACGTTTACTATATGAATGTTTGCAAGGCTAGAACAGTTCTTTATTGGGTTATTTAGTGTATTTCTTGATATGTTTTACAGCCTGTAGTGTAAAACTCAGAGAAGGCCTCAGAGCTGCTGAAATGAGACCTGGTGAACTCTGACCTGAGCAAAACACCCAGCCAGCTGCACCAGCCAAAAATGTTTTAATATGAATATCCATACATCTAGCGCACAGATGCAAATTACACTGTAAAATAGTTTTTGTATATATATGTATATGTATATATATACATGTTGCTTTGATGATAAACCAGGTGATTGCTCCACTGTTAGGAGTGGAGTCAAGAAAATAGATGATTGATTGGGGAGCATGGGTGAACAGTTATTAAAAATGACCTAATGAATGCTCATTGGCCGAGCAAAGTTGGGGGCGAGGTGTAAGAAACCATAAAAGTGAGTCTCTTGACTGAGGTTGTTAGATGTTGATCTTGGTCAGGTGGAACCGGGGATTGAACCACCAACCTTCCGGTTTGTAGACAACCTACACAAGCCCTTCCCTCTTAGTCCCTTCCCTGAGAGTAGGCCCCCACATCTCATCAACTCTCAGTCTAAGCACTGGCTCCCCACAGGGCTGTGTGCTGAGCCCCTTACTCTACACCCTGTACACACACGACTGTACCCCTGCCCACTCCAGCAATAGCATCATTAAATTTGCAGATGACACCACCGTAGTGGGGGTTGAGCAGCTGTCTGTGTGGTGTATGGATAACAACCTGGTCCTCGATACCACCAAAACCAAAGAGTTGATAATAGATTACAGGAAGAACAAAACCGATATTATGCCCCTTTTCATTAGGGGGGAATGTGTGGAGAGGGTCACGGATTTCCAGTTCTTGGGCGTGCACATAGAGGAGGACCTAACCTGGAGCACTAACACCACAGTATTGGTTAAGAAGGCACAGCAGAGACTCTACTTCCTGAGGATTCTTAGGAAGCACCATCTCAATCAAAAGGTGCTTATGTCCTTCTACCGCTGCTCCATTGAGAGCATACTGACTTACTGTATCTGTGTGTGGTTCACAAGCTGCACAGAGACAGAGAGGAAAGCGCTTCAGAGGGTCGTCACCACTTCCCAGAAGATAATTGGCTGCCCTCTCCCTTCCCTGAAGGATCTTTATAGTTCCGCTGTCTCATAAAAAGCAGCCTCACTTGCGTGTCTTCAGGAGTACATATAGCTAGACCAGCCTCCGCCGGACATGACAGTCTTTTTATTCAGCCATTTTAGCTGTGTTTGTTTCCTATGCCGCCCACGCTCTTCTTATTTTTTCACCTGCTCCCCTTTTCCACGGCTGCCCGCCACAGATTTCTCTCAGCTTTTTCACGGTATGTTGCTTTCCAAATCTGCTGCTTCTCCCGGATATAGCAAATCACGGCCTGCCCGGCCGTTTGTGGTGCGCTGATCGCCGCCATTGCCTTATGCTGCCGAAGAAACTCCTGCGGCGCCGTCTGAAAGTTGCCACGACACAATGCGTCGAGCTCTGTCTTTCTGATTCAGATGGGGTACACGGTGACTACGATGCACTACAGGGGGTGCAACATCCCTCAACTGGGCTAACCAACCCAATCCGCCTATGGAAACTGGGAAACCTCCCGTCCGTCGATGAACCGGACTGTTCTGGCGACGAGGATGATGCGGGCCTTCTCAGGTTCTCAGAGGACAAGGAGGCCATCCCGCCCTCTGGCGCCCACGGCGGCCCCCGCGGCCTTACCCCAGTCCATCCTCCTGGACGTGTGTGAGCGAGTGGCCGGCACATTGAGTGGCCGACTCCACAGAGTGCCACCGACCAAAAAAGGGACATTTATGATGGGAAACTGCTGGGACCCCCTCTCGGCCTGAGGAAACAACTCTTTCCCATCCTCCCAGTGTGCGGAAAGCACATGAGGAACAACTGGAGCAACCGGTCTCACATGCCTCAATGTAAAGGAAATGGCGGCTTTCGGCATGGGTGATCCCCCCCCCCATTCTGTGGTGGAATAGCGTGTGCTCTGGCTTAACCTGTAGGGTCTCCCTGACAGTGAGAAGAAGCGCATCGCGGGCACCCCGGTAGAGCCCGGACGGGCTCTGTTTGGCCCAGCCATCGCATTGATGCAGGAACAATGCAATGACAAGAAGGCCTCATCCTCCTTCTTGTCATTGCATTGTTCCTGCATCAATGCGATGGCTGGGCCAAACAGAGCCCGTCCGGGCTCTACTGGGTTGCCCGCGAAGCTCATAATCTCATAATATACATTTGCACATCACCACATTTTCAATGATTCTCAAACGACTTGTCAGATGAATCAATCTCTCTAAATCACTCCTTTCCGCAAGCTACTCTGCTCTGATTGGCCAGACAGCTCAGTCTGTTGTGATTGGTCTACCGCGTACAGCGGCGTTGAAAACAAAATCGGCCATTGCCATAACAATGTCCTGATATCAGTCCTGAAGCCTGTCCTGAGGCTTCCTGCACCGTAAACTAAACACAGTAACAAACAATTATGTTGATTTTATGATATCAATCCGAGCGCAAGTCTGATGATGAAACATTGAAAGAACTAGTTATTCAACCCGAACCTCTATCACAAGGACGACTCGAGCAGGACGTTTCTCAGTGATAAGCTACTCAGTTTGAGGTACATTATGAGATGTTGCAACTGTAATTCCTCACCATCAGCATTAACAAGTGCATGTCCATCAACAAACCGATTATTTTACTTGTACTTATTTATTAGTATTTTAGACTATAGAGTATTTTTCTAAATGTATTGCTTGAACATGAGGAAACTGTTTAAATAGCAGTGCATACATTAGCTGAGCTCTAGCGTGAATGACTGATGAAACATAAACGTTGGTAAAACGTTGGTAATTTTTCCTCAAAGTAGTGAGAACGTGAGACAATCTGCATTAATAGACACAGTTTTAGGTAATAGTGGCCCACAACTGATTAGCAGAAATATTTCAGTTAAGACAGTAATAATGGTTAAAAAACGGGTTTAGCTCTGCTGAGACTGTCAGGTCTGCGGATTTTGACATACATAGACGATTGGCTCATGGCTTCGTCTATCCAGGTTTTGCCCCTGGGCCTCCTGAGAATAAGAGCGTTCATGAAGTGGGTTTTGTCACTACATTTCAGCTAGATATGCGATCTTTGCCGCTCTGTAACAGTGCGCCTGCTCGGCAGCTTTGCTCCACTGGAAGAGCGTGGACTTTTACTACAGGGAACCCCTCTGGGGACGGTTATGATGCGGAAAGTTGTGACGACAGATGCGTCCTTAACAGGCTGGGCTGCCACCCGGGAGGGCAGAACAGTGAACAGTTTGTGGCCGAGCAAACTACGTTTAGCGCACATAAATTATTTAGAGGTTCTGACCATATGGAAAGCTCTGAATTATTTTCTGCCTCGCCTGCAGGGACATCGTGTGCTCGTACGTAGTGACAATACCACGGCAGTGGCTTACATCAACCGTCAGGGTGGCGTGTGCTCGTCAAAACTTCATGCGCTGTAGCTCACAAGCTTTTGGTGAAGAGTAAACAGGTTTTCCTGTCATTACGCGCGACTCATGTTCCCGGCATTCTGAACAGAGGCGCGGACCTTCCATCGAGGGGGAACCCACTCTACGGAGATTGGTGCCTCCACCCTCAGATAGTGGGTATGATTTGAATGAGATTCAGACAGGCAACTGTAGATCTATTCACCTTGCGCGAAAACTCCTATTGTCCCATGTTCTTCTCGCTAAAGGACGTGTATGCGCCCCTCGGGATGCGGGGTAGATTAACAAGCAGAATCAACGAAGGACAGAGGAACCACAAGAACTACAATTGACTTCCAGCCACAGAAGACATTACATCTCTCAAGAAATCACCAGAGGAGGATTAAACTCCAAAAAATTGCATTACCAGCTTCAGTTATTACTAAGATTGGCTTTATTTTTTCATACATCTACAGAAATTCCTATTTAGATTTACCTAACTTATTCCTGTTTAGATATTATGGAGATAATGCTTTTGCTTTCGTTCGGCTCTTGACCCTTGACTTTAACATTAGTTTTTCTTTGGCTGCTGTAAGTGTGTGTTTTTAAGACACATTTGTGGCAGAAACAAATCCAACAAAAATGAGATCAGGTGTTTCTGGTTATGTTTTGAATATGACATCATCACATAATGTTTGGATCACTGATCTCATCCTGTGTCTAATCACTTATCAAAAATGTGTTTTTGAATAGAGCTTAATTTTATTTTACTACACTGTGAAACTACAGAAAAAGATCAAGCAGTGCTGCACAATCAGTTATGAAGGATGTCTTATTCTTGATATAGAAGTTCAAAATGTCCTGAGCATTAACTTATTTAAATCCTTCATATTTTCTGCTTGTCAAAACTCCGATAGATCTCGATCTGTAAAATCATAGTGATACTGTAATCAAAAATATAAAACATCACTCATATAAACACATTAGACAATAAATGATATCAGTGAATCAGGCCACTATGATTGTGACCATTAACAGATAATCACTGTCATCTGTTCCTGTTTTCTTTCAGCATTTTTGCAATAGCAAATGTATTTTATAGATTCAGCTACCGCCAAAGCCAAGTCAAGTCAAGTCACCTTTATTTATATAGCGCTTTTTACAATACAAATTGTTTCAAAGCAGCTTTACAGAGATAACAGGAAAACAATGTTGTAATAGTATTGTTAAATTCAAAATTAAATGTTAAATGTCCCCAACTAAGCAAGCCAAAAGCCAATGGCGACAAAAGCGAAGAGAGGCGAAAAAGGCAACAGTGGCAAGGAACCAAAACTCCATCAGGTGACAGAATGGAGAAAAAAACCTTGGGAGAACCCAGGCTCAGTCAGGGGGCCAGTCCTCCTTTGGCCAACGAACGAACAGTGTATGATTATGAGTTAGGCAGCATAATGTCAGGAGTCAGATGTGATCAGAACTTTCACGATATTTATCCAGTTCATCTGGTTGGGTTGGGTCATCCGGCCGGTGAGGAGATGACTGTGTTGAGGTGTTCATGGGCCTTCACAGTGTTGATGGGGCTGGCTCATCAGGGATGCGTTGTCGTCGTGTCCATGTGATGGTCCTTCCTCAGATCTGGATATGGCCTGGATCCGGCGGTTCGCGGTAAACCTCGGGATAAGCAGAGAGACTAATATTAGCGTAGACGCCATCCTTCTTATGATGTACAAAGTACATCAGGAATTATGGGAAGTGTTCCCGGTTCCGGCTGATCTAAACTATGCAGCCTAACATTGAAATCTATAATGTGTTGTGTATGCTAAGCCAAAGAGATGTGTTTTTAGTCTAGATTTAAACTGACAGACTGTATCTGCTTCCCGGACTGTGTTAGGAAGATTGTTCCAAAGTTTTGGTGCTAAATAGGAAAAGGATCTACCGCCAGCAGTCGATTTTGATATTCTAGGTATTATCAACTGGCCAGAATTTCGAGATCGCAATAGACGTGAAGGACTATAATGCGTTAAGAGCTCGCTCAAGTACTGGGGAGCTAAACAATTTAGTGCTTTGTAAGTAATCAGCAATATTTTAAAATTTATACGATGTTTAATAGGCAGCCAATGCAGTGTTGACAGAACCGGGCTAATATGGTCATACTTCCTGGTTCTGGTAAGAACTCGAGCTGCTGCGTTTTGAACTAGCTGTAGTTTGTTTATTAAGCGTGCAGGGCAACCATCCAGTAGAGCATTACAATAATCTAGCCTTGATGTCATGAATGCATGAACTAATTGTTCCGCATTTGTCAGTGAGAGCATATGACGTAATTTAGATATATTTTTAAGATGGAAAAATGCGGTTTTACAGATACTAGACACGTGACTTTCAAATGAAAGATTGGTATCAAAGAGCACACCCAGGTTCCTAACTGACGACGAAGACTTAACAGAGCAGCCATCGATTGTTAGACAGTATTCTGGGTTATTACGTGTGGCAGTTTTTTGTCCAATGATTAGAATCTCTGTTTTTTCAGAATTTAGTAATAGGAAATTACTGGTCATCCAATTTTTTATATCAACTATGCATTCCGTTAATTTTGAGAATTGGTAAGTTTCGTTAGGTTTTGAAGAAATATACAGCTGAGTATCATCAGCATAACAGTGGAAGCTAATTCCATATTTCCTAATGATATATCCTAATGGTAGCATGTTCAGAGTGAACAGCAGCGGTCCTAGTACTGAGCCTTGTGGTACGCCATACTGAACTTGTGATCGATAAGACATCTCTTCATTTACTGCTACAAACTGAAAACGGTCAGATAAGTATGATTTAAACCATGCTAGTGCAATTCCACTAATGCCAACATAGTTTTCTAGTCTATTTAAAAGAATGTTGTGGTCGATAGTATCAAATGCAGCACTAAGATCAAGTAACACTAATAGAGAGATACAACCACGATCGGATGATAAGAGCAAATCATTTGTGACTTTAATGAGAGCAGTCTCAGTACTATGGTACGGTCTAAATCCGGACTGAAAATCCTCGCAGATATTATTTCTTTCTAAAAAGGAACACAGTTGTGATGAAACTGCTTTTTCTAGTATCTTTGACAGAAAAGGCAGATTCGAGATTGGCCTATAATTGACTCATTCTGTCGGATCAAGTTGCGGTTTTTTAACAAGCGGTTTAATCATAGCCAACTTAAAGGTTTTTGGTACGTATCCTAGAGACAAATCCTAAATATCCTTATGAATTAATGATATTTAGAAGAGGATCTATGACCTCTGGAAGCATCTCTTTCAGTAGCTTAGTCGGTATAGGGTCTAGCATACAAGTTGTCGATTTAGATGAATTAACAAGTTTGCAAAATTCTTCCTCTCCTATAGCAACAAATGAATCAAAATGTTCCTCACGGAGACTACAATGCACTCCCTGATGCGCTACTGTAGTAGACGGTTGCATAGTTATAATTTTGTCCCTGATATTATAGATCTTATAAGTGAAGAAGTTCATAAAGTCATTACTGCTGTGTTTCTTGGAAACTTCTGGGCTTGAAGCTTTCTTTTTCGTTAGTTTAGCCACTTGTTCAAATAAATACCTAGGATTATGTTTATTTTCTTCTAATAGGGTTGAAAAATAATCCGTTCTAGCATCTTTTAATGCCTCTCTGTAAACAATCGAGCTCTCCTTCCATGAAATCCGAAATACCTCTAGTTTTGTTTTCTTCCAGTTTCGCTCCATTTTTCTGGCTGCTCTCTTAAGGGCCCGGGTGTGCTCGTTGTACCACGGCGTTGGACTATTTTCTTTAATCTTCTTTAAGCGCAACGGAGCAACTATGTCTAAAGTGCTGGAAAAGAGAGATTCAAACGTTTCTGTTGCAAAATCAAGTTCTTCTAAGCTATCCGGGATGCTGAGATGATGAAACTGATTAGGAAGATTATTAATAAAGCCATCTTTAGTGGCAGAAGTGATAGGTCTAACATATTTATAACACGGAGTCGGCTTTGGAGCCTTGGCTAAATGTAATTTACACGAGACTAGATAATGATCTGAGATGTCGTCGCTCTGCTGCAGAATTTCAACGGCATCAACATCTATTCCATGAGATAATATTAGATCTAGAGTATGGTTACGACAATGAGTAGGTTCTGACACGTGTTGTCTCACTCCAATTGAGTTTATAATGTCTTTAAATGCCAATCCCAATGCATCTTTTTCATTATCTACATGTATATTAAAATCACCAACAATTAGGACTTTATCGGCAGCCAATACTAATTCTGATAGAAAGTCAGCAAATTCTTTGATAAAATCTTTATGGTGCCCTGGTGGCCTGTAAACAGTAGCCAGCAGAATTCTCAAACGTGATTTATTGTTTACACTATATATTTTTACATTAAGCACCAACACTTCAAAAGAAGTATATTTAAAACTAGATTTCTTAGTGGTTTTGAAAATATTACTATAAATTACAGCAACACCTCCCCCTTTGCCTTTCGGACGAGGCTCATGTTTATAACATTAATCTTGCGGAGTGGACTCATTTAAAGTAATGTAATCGTTTGGTTTTAGCCAGGTTTCTGTCAAACACAGCACATCTAGGTTATAGTCTGTAATCTTATCATTAACTATGAGCGCTTTTGAATTAAGGGATCGAATATTCAACAACCCAAGCTTTATCGTTTGCTCATCTGTATTATATCTGTTTTTTATTTGTTGAACATCAATTAAACTTTTAACCTTAGAAAGGTTTGGCAGTTTTTTGGATTTCCAAATTCGGGGAACAGACACAGTCTCTATATGATGATATCTAGGTGAAAGAGCCTCTATGTGATGGGATTTATCTGACCTTGGTGACGTGAGGCCCCTAGCAGACGGTCGGTTTAGCCAGTCTGTCTGCTTCCTGACCTGAGCCCCAGGTTGTCATGTTTTATCTCTAAGACTATGAGCCAAATTACTAGAGAGAAGAGCAGCACCATCCCAGGAGGGATGAATACCATCTCTTTTCAACAGGTCAGGTTTGCCCCAAAAACTTTTCCAATTGTCTATGAATTCTATATTATTTTGCGGACACCAATTAGACAACCAGCCATTGAGTGAACACAATCTACTAACTATCTCATCACTCCTTCGAACAGGAAGGGGGCCAGAGCAAATTACAGTGCCTGACATCGTACTTGCGAGTTCAAACACCTCTTTAATATTAATTTTGGTGATCTCCGACTGGCGAAGTCGAACATCATTTGTGCCGACGTGAATAACAATCTTAGAGAATTTACGATTAGCATTAGCCAGCACTTTTAAATTTGCTTTGATGTCAGGCGCTCTGGCTCCCGGCAAACATGTGACTATGGTGGCTGGTGTCTCTATTTTCACGTTCCGTGTAATAGAATCGCCAATTACCAGGGCACAATCAACATAATTCTCAGTGGGTGTTTCACTGAGTGGGGCAAATCGATTTGTTATGGTGATCGGAACAGAAGAGTGGTTTTTTGATCCGCGACTAGAGCGATCTCTCACAGTTACCCATCTGCCTGGCTGCACAGGCAATAACTCAGCCGGAACCGAATCATGTAAATGGTTCACTATGCTAGGCGCATCCAAAGTAGTATCTAAGGCTCGAGCACACTTACTATCCTCGATTAAAGTTTGGATGCGTGTCTCTAATTCTGAAATCTTCTCCGTCAGCCTGACTGTCTCCTTGCATTTATCACATATAAACCCTATATTGCCGACGGGGAAGGCTATGGTAAACATGTGGCATGAGGTGCAGGTGACAATAACAGGACAAGACAGTACTCACCGTGTTTGTTGACTGATTCTTACTCACCTAGGTTTTTTATGAACTCAGAGGCGCGGGCGCGCACGAGAAAAATAAATAAATAAATAACTGAGCGCACGGGCGGCGCGTTAACAGGCTAACGAGATACAAGCGTGTTGTGTTAACAATAACGGAAGCTAGCGATGTTAGGTTAGTCTGAGATGTTAGGTAAACTGTTTTAGTAGTATAAACACTAGAAATGATCGTAAATGTATGGTTCAAAACAGAGAGAAATACGAGGCTTTCAACGAGCCTTGCCAAAGACCAACTAATGTTCAAAGTCAAGGCTCAAGAGCCCAACTAAAGTAAACACTCATCAGCATCATGGTAACATCAAATTAATATAATATGACATCTAAACCTCGGTCACCTTTTAATAAGAACGTCTGTAAATGTCTTACAGAAATAAAATCAATCTGGTTAGTAATAAGTGAAGCTGGTAATGCTGTTTGTGGAGTTGTTCAATCCTCCTCTGCTGAGATCTTGAGAGATTTAATGTCTTCTTTTCTCCTCAGTTGATTTAATCTAAGGCTGTAGCTGAAGTCAGTTGTAGTTCTTGTGTTTCTGCTTGTCTCTTTTTCTGTTCTCTTCTTTCCTTCAGTGAATCTGCCTGTTAAATGCTTATTAAGGCTGAGATTACTCCATATTTAATATACACATATTTTGTGGCTCAGATAAGGTCTAGTTCTGGTTTATTTCTTTGCTCTTGGCTGATTTGTGGCATTGCTATGGCCTGCTTGTGGCCCAGATCTGGCAAACAGGAGCGAGCCACCCAAGGGGCGTCATTCCACACTGCATGTGGGCCAGATCATCTTTCCACGTGTGCCAGATGTGGGCCGGATCTGGGACGTCAAAACGTTGCTATGTGGGTTGCCAGTTATCAGGGGAACTGATCCTGAGTGGGACCTCTCCATGGTGCTGGAGGCTCTGTCTCAATATCATTTTGAGCCTCTGGGGAGTATTTCCCAAAAGCTGCTGTCTTTCAAGACGGCGTTGCTTTTGGCCTTGGCATCAGCTAAATGTGTCAGTGAGCTTCATGCACTCTCAATTAATTATTCTTGCACTTTTAATTCTCTCTTAGTGAAGATAAGGTTTTCCTAAAGCCTAATCCGGCTTTTATGCCCAAATGCTTCCCTGCGTTCACATCGGAGGTGTTAGAGCTATCTGCTTTTCACTCTCCACCTTCTTCCCCTGCAGAGGATCAGAGGCTGAATGCTCTGTGTCCTGTCCGTGCCTTACAGACATATATGGCCAGGATCAGTGCTTTCCGGAAGAGAGACCAGCTCTTTATTTCATGGGTGCCCCCTTACAGAGGGAGTTCCATATCTAAGCAATACCTCTCACTTTAGCTTGTGGATGCTATAGCTTTGGCATATGAATCAAAGGGAGTGCAGCCCCCGGGAGACATCAGAGCTCATTCCACGAGAGGCTTAGCCGCCTCGTGGGCTTTGTTTATGGGACTGTCACTGTCACGGTTGGTAAATCCTATGTCTTCTTCTTGTCTCGTGTTTCTGTTGTTGTATGTGTGTGCGCTGATTAGATGGGCGTGGCCGCTCATCAGCGTTCATCAGCCATCCACTCATTATCCCATCACCAGCTGCAGCTTATCTAATCATGTGTATTTATACTCATCACCTTCTCATCTTCCTTGTCAGATCGTTGTATGTGGTTTCCCCGGTGTGTCTGTGTTCCAGTCGCGTTCGAGTCTCGTACCCTTTCTGTTCCAGTTCTTGTTTCTGTGGATTCTCTGGATATCATCATTGGACTCTCATCACCGCACCACTGTTTCTGCACTCTCATCATCTGACCATCGGAGTCCCTGCGCGACTGACCTGTTTGTCTGTGTTGGACTTCCTCTCTGTGTCTACCTTCAATAAAGAGTTTACCTGCACTTGCCTCCATCAATTTATCATGACAGAACGATCTGACCGTCAAAGCATGGAAGCAGTGGGAGACTCTTCAACCTCATTGCATTTACATTTACATTTATTCATTTAGCTGACGCTTTTATCCAAAGCGACTTACAATTGCTATACATGTCAGAGGTCGCACGCCTCTGGAGCAACTAGGGGTTAAGTGTCTTGCTCAGGGACACATTGGTGTCTCACAGTGGATTCGAACCCGGGTCTCTCACACCACAGGCATGTGTCTTATCCACTGCGCCATCACAGTGAATAAGGAGGCTTTCGTGAGTAACAGCATTCAGAGAATGGACACTCAAGAAAAGAATCTCAATGATACGGCTCGTGCGGTTCAGGCTTTAGTGGCGCAGGTGTCCGGGCTCACCCAACAGATTCAACAGCTTCGTGTTCCCACTGCGCCACCCGCACCGCCGATTCCACCACATCCACCAGCGGACCCATCCCCGTCAGAGCCCCGTCTACCGGCCCCTGAATCATACTCAGGTGAACCCAACTACTGTCGTGCGTTCTTAACCAGATGTGATAAGCATTTTTCTCTCCAACCCAGAACGTTTCAAGAGGAGCAGACCAAGGTCGCGTTTGTGCTGACACTCCTGACGGGGAAAGCGGCGCTATGGGGAACGGCGGTGTGGGAAAACCAAGACGAATGCTGTTCCTCGTTCCAGAGGCTCTCCGACGAGATGCGGCGGGTCTTTGACCGGGCCGTTACGGGAAGAGAAGCTGCCAGGGTGCTGGCTGAATTACGACAAGGAGAGAGGTCCGTATCAGACTTTTCAATCGAATTTCGCACCCTGGCAGCTGAGAGCCAATGGAACGAGGCAGCGCAGTGGGACATGTACCTGCATGGGCTGGCTGACCGCGTCCAAAAAGAGATCTACGCCATGGACCTGCCCACCCGGCTTAATGATCTTATCGCGCTGGCTCTGAGAGTGGACGCACGTCTTTCACGAGGCAGCAGGCGATTTCAACCAGACCGTCTTTCTGGAGGGATCGAGGGACAGCGTTCGGGAGGTGGGGGCGCGGTCAGCCCCGTCTACGATCATGAGCCCATGCAGGTGGGTCGAGCCCGGCTTTCCCGGGAGGAGAAGGAAAGGCGGAGATCCCTGGGCCTTTGCCTGTACTGCGGTGGAGCTGGACATTTCGCCTACAATTGTCCGTTAAAAGGCCCAGCCCGGCAGTAAGTATGAGGCTACTGTCGGGTTGGATCTCTGCCGAGAAGACCTCATCGACATCTACCTTCCTCCCGGTAAGGCTCCGATGGTCAACTCACCTCCACGATTGTCGGGCACTACTGGACTCAGGGGCGGAAGGTAATTTCATGGACCATTCATTTGCACTAAGATTTCAAATTCCCCTCAAACCCCTTTCACACCAGATCAACGTTCACGCCCTCAATGGACAAAGTCTCCCCACGATTTCACTGATCACCGAGGACATCACACTCATCACATCCGGCAATCATTCTGAGACCATTTACTTTTACATTCTGGACACTCCTCTAGCACCCATCGTTCTTGGTCACCCATGGCTCACCCGTCACAACCCCAAAATAGACTGGCAACTCAATTCGGTGGCATCTTGGAGCAGTTTTTGTCATAAGTCCTGTCTTGTGTCTGCCTGTCCGTCTGTTTCTGTTCATGTGTTACAGGAGGAGACAGTGGATTTATCAAACGTGCCCACGGAGTATCGGGATCTGAAGGAGGTGTTCAGTAAGTCTCGGGCTGATTCTCTTCCTCCGCATCGTCCCTATGACTGTGCTATAGACTTACTGCCAGGTACGTCTCCGCCTAAGGGCAAGTTATATTCACTCTCTGTCCCAGAGAGAGAGGTCATGGAGAAATACATTTCTGATTCTCTAGCAACGGGATTCATCCGCCCTTCCTCTTCTCCAGCGGGGGCGGGTTCTTTTTTGTGGGGAAGAAAGATGGATCGTTGCGACCTTGTATTGATTACCGGGGGTTGAACAACATCACGGTAAAGAATACCTATCCTTTGCCGTTGATGTCTTCAGCTTTCGAGAGGTTGCAAGGAGCATCTATCTTCACTAAACTGGATTTAAGGAATGCTTATCATTTGGTCCGCATCAGGGAGGGGGATGAATGGAAGACCGCTTTTAACACCCCTAGGGGGCACTTTGAATATTTGGTTATGCCGTTCGGCCTTTCCAACTCCCCAGCGGTCTTCCAAGCCATTGTCAATGACGTGTTGCGAGACATGATCGATCAGTTCATATATGTCTACCTGGATGATATATTGATTTTTTCTTCGTCTCTCCAGGAACACGTGCAACACGTTCGACAAGTGCTTCAGAGGTTGCTAGAGAATGGGCTTTTTGTCAAGGCGGAGAAATGCGTTTTTCATGCACAGTCTGTTCCTTTTCTAGGTCACATCATCTCGGTTGAGGGAATGCGCATGGATCCTGACAAGGTTAAGGCTGTGGTGAATTGGCCAAGTCCAGATTCCCGTAAGGCCCTACTGAGGTTTCTGGGGTTCGCCAATTTTTACCAGCGTTTTATTCGCAATTTCAGCCGACTAGCCGCGCCTCTGACCGCCTTGACCTCCCCCAGAACGACGTTCAGGTGGTCAAACTGAAGGGTTGCTTCGTTTCAGCCCCCATCCTGATAACCCCTGATCCATCACGTCAGTTCGTGGTGGAGGTCGATGCGTCAGAGGTAGGGGTTGGTGCAGTGTTATCCCAGCGCTCTCCTTCAGACGATAAGATGCACCCTTGCGCGTTTTTTCGCATCGTTTATCCCCTGCCGAAAGCAATTATGACATTGGTAACAGAGAGTTGTTGGCGGTCAAGTTTGCATTGGAGGAGTGGCGCCACTGGTTAGAAGGGTCAGGGGTACCTTTTATCGTCTGGACCGACCACAAGAATCTGGAATACATTCGTACTGCTAAAAGACTTAATTCCAGGCAGGCTCGGTGGGCTCTTTTTTTCGGACGTTTTGACTTTACTCTCTCGTACCGCCCGGGTTCCAAAAACATCAAACCCGATTCTTTATCGCGCATTTTTGACCGTTCTGATCGCCCGTCTACTCCCGAGTGCATTTTACCAGAGAATCTATTCATCTCTACACTCACATGGGAGGTCGAATCGAAGGTCAAGAAGGCCTTAGAAGGGGTAACGCCTCCGACTCGTTGCCCACCGAACCGTTTGTTTGTGCCGGAGAGTTTACGGTCCAGCATCATTCAGTGGGGTCATTGTTCCAATGTGGCTTGTCATCCAGGAGTCAATCGTACTATGTTTTTGGTTAAGCAACGATTCTGGTGGCCTCTCATGGCTCGTGACGTTCGCAGTTTTGTATTGGCTTGCTCAGTTTGTGCCACGGGTAAGACTTCCAATCAACCTCCAGATGGGTTACTCCAACCGCTGCCGGTGCCTTCGAGACCCTGGACCCATATCGCGCTAGATTTTATCACCGCCCTCCCACCCTCCCAGGGTCACACGGTAGTTTTGACCGTGGTGGACCGGTTCTCGAAGGCGGCCCATTTCATTCCCTTGCCCAAATTACCTTCAGCCAAGGAGACAGCGTTGGTTGTCGTTGACCACGTCTTTCGGCTTCATGGCCTCCCGACAGACGTGGTTTCTGACAGAGGACCCCAATTTGTGTCCAAATTTTGGCGAGAGTTTTGTAAACTTCTGGGGGCGACTGTCAGTCTGTCCTCTGGGTTCCATCCCCAGAGCAATGGTCAAACTGAGCGAGCCAACCAAGATTTGGAGAGAACGTTGCGATGTTTAGTGTCCAAGAATCCTTCCTCCTGGAGTCAGCAATTGTCTATGGTGGAGTACGCCTACAACACGTTGCCAGTGTCATCGACGGGCCTATCACCATTTGAGTGTAGTGTAGGTTACCAGCCACCAATTTTTCCTAGTCTGGAATCCGAAGTCGCGGTCCCCTCCGCCCACGCCTTCGTGAGACTCTACTCCAAGTGGGGGCGCGCACCAAGGCCAAAGCCGATCGCCACCGGCGGAGGCCTCCCGTATACGTCGTCGGTTCTAAAGTGTGGCTTTCTACCAAGGACATTCCTCTCCGCTCCGTTTCAAATAAGATCGCACCGAAATTTATTGGCCCGTTCTCTGTCACTAAAATCATTAGTCCGGTGACAGTCCGCCTCAACCTTCCTCCAGTGTACAGGAGGATTCATCCCGTATTTCATGTTTCCAAAATTAAGCCCGTATTTTTTGCTCGCATTAATCCGCCAGCCCCGGTTCCCCCCCCGCCGCGTCTCGTAGACGGGGAACCCACTTATTCGGTCAATCGTGTTCTGGACTCGAGACGGAGGGGACGCGGATTCCAGTACTTGGTGGACTGGGAAGGTTACGGTCCGGAGGAGAGAAGTTGGGTACCGGCTAGAGACATCCTGGATCACTCCCTTATCGATGATTACAATCGGCAGGTAAGGGAGTCTGGGAGGTAAGGGAGTCATCCTAGGGAAGGGGGTACTGTCACGGTTGGTAAATCCTATGTCTTCTTCTTGTCTCGTGTTTCTGTTGTTGTATGTGTGTGCGCTGATTAGATGGGCGTGGCCGCTCATCAGCGTTCATCAGCCATCCACTCATTATCCCATCACCAGCTGCAGCTTATCTGATCATGTGTATTTATACTCATCACCTTCTCATCTTCCTTGTCAGATCGTTGTATGTGGTTTCCCCGGTGTGTCTGTGTTCCAGTCGCGTTCGAGTCTCGTACCCTTTCCGTTCCAGTTCTTGTTTCTGTGGATTCTCTGGATATCATCATTGGACTCTCATCACCGCACCACTGTTTCTGCACTCTCATCATCTGACCATCGGAGTCCCTGCGCCACTGACCTGTTTGTCTGTGTTGGACTTCCTCTCTGTGTCTACCTTCAATAAAGAGTTTACCTGCACTTGCCTCCATCAATTTATCATGACAGTCACTGCAGGACATCTGCTCTGCTGCCAGGGTTCTCCCCATAAGTTTGTGCATTACTACCGATTGTACGTCACCAGAACTCAGGTAGCACATCCTGTTTGGGGGATGGGGTCTTCTTAGCCCTGCCATGTTACCCTCCTTTTTCTTTCCAGTTGTAAAGACTCTGGGCGGATCTAATCCGTGGGGAATTTGCATATCATAATTAATAATTGATAATTAATAATTATTCATACATGTTTGGATTAGATCAGTCTTACATGTTAATAAATCTCCCGCTACGGGATGCTGTCATTTCACCTGCATGCATGCACGTGTATCCCTGCAATTAACCACAAGTTGATTGCAATTATTTACACGGACCACGTCTTACAAAACAGGCAAAATTAATTAGCTCAATTTTCAGAATAATATTTGTGGGGATCCACAATATCATCTTACTTTATAGGATTTCAGGAAAAGCAATTCTGTGGCCACAAGAATTGGGTTTCCTGCCCTATAAACAGATACTCTTGAAAGTATCTTTAATTTGTAAGCTTATAGCTAAAGACCTTTTTGGGCACTTAAGAGACTTGAAGTTGAGCAAAAGAGAATGAGTCAATCACATGAATATAATGGATATTTAATACGGCAGAACTACTTACTACGGTTACATGGGATATATGTATTTACAAACATAATAAACAAACAAAACACGATAAGGCATCGATGAACGAGAAAGGCATTGCGTTTGGACAAATGGAGACACGTGTGGGAGAGTGAGGGTGTGAGAGAGAGAGAGAACGGAGAGAGAGAGAAAGAGAGAGAGAGAGAGCATTAGCAGCATTATCCTGGACTTCACCTTTTCTGTAACAACACGAAAACATCATCTTAAGCTTCTTAGAAGCTCTGTAAAAAGAGATACTTGCGCAAATGTAATCTTGGTCATGCACTCTGTGTCGCGTCGGTCCTGCACCGTGAGCGGTGTCCTTTGTGTGGGAGGAAGCGTCACGTGGTCACGTGCGCGTGCTTCTGGTTCAGAGAGAGCGCGCGGTGGTTTAAATGTCCCTCGTAGCCGGCTTTGCTGAAGAGATATGTCCCGCGGTGTTCTTTTCACTCGTGGAATTAAAACACAGGGACTTATCTTAAGACTGAAAAACACAAACTAACTAGAACACATAAAAGAAAGGCGAAAGACTCGCCTCGAGACGAGACGTTACATTCTGAAACCAGGACGAGCACGGAAGAGCGCAGTAAGATCTGACTGCGGAGGGAGGTTCAGTTCTTCTTTAAAGGAACCTTCTGAGGTGCGAACTGGCCAATGGCATTCAACGAAACTTTGGCGGCAACCTCGGCTTTGTCTTGTCCGCGTTCGATTTATGGCCACATTCACAGGTTTTACAAGCAGTCAGAATTTGGTCAGAATCATTCCAAAGATGATTAAACATAGTAAAATACATTTTACGGCTTGTTCAATTACATAGATGACCTCGTTAGATCACGAAGGTTCGGAAAATAGGAAGAAAGACGTATAAGGAGAGTTATATTGCAGAGTTACATTAAAAGCATAATTAAATGCCCTTGTAGTTCGTTTAGAACTACCATACACTCCCAGATCCCTTCATAGGGCCTGGACAAATCGACAAACATAACATATCAAATATATCTCAGTAAAGTCTTTAAATGAGTGAATTGAAGCTTTGTGTATGTGCGTTTTCAGAGGGGACTCTTTGACCGCATGGCATTCCTTTCTCTGCAGAAAGGAGGGGGTTAGTTTGATAAGGTCTGCTTGAAGCTCGAGCCACAGTCATGAAGTGTTCTGGTGAATCTCGCAGGACATTTGAATATGTCAGTTCATTGGGTGTTTAAGAGAGAGAACCCTCAAGATTTCTTATAACACCCCTGTGTCACAAAGTTAGCGAGATGTAATGTAAATCAACAAATGGGGAACGAGGATTGGAGTTTATCGAGACTAAACATGCTACACAGTGATTTCTGTTTCTCATAGTATGCAAGTCATGTCTCAAACATTAACCCATTAGAGTTTACAAGGCCACACAGACCAAACAACATAAAGGAAAAATCATGAGATGGAACATTGGATGCATGTATCACATGGTTATATATATATATATATATATACATAGAATATATAGGTTTAAACCAGGGTTCGTTTATTCTTCTCAGCAAGAATAAGGAGGAATCACACTCTCTGGGACATTCCAAGGGGTAATAAAGCTCAGTCTTGTAACAGAACACCCCGTTCTTGGTGTGTGTGTGGGAGAGAGTGTGTGTGTGTGTGTGTGTGTGTGTTTTTCCAAGTTCCAGGCCTTTTGGGGCTAAAGGCTTTGGGATTTTAGCATGGGGGTATTTAGTTATTCAGATTCACCTTCGCCCAGTCCTTACAATATCCCCCTTTTTGTCCGATGAAGTCCCTGTGTGAACTTAATCGGACAACAACCATCAAAGTGGACGGATGACAGGTGAATCATGATGATAGGGTAGCAGGTGCTCTCGAGCCGAGGCTGAGGGCTCAGCTTGATTAAGTTTGACGCAGCCTCCGGCGTGGTACCCTCTTCCTGAGGGTCCCGTGAGCTTGGCTGTAGATTTTCGCATCTCGTTGAGCCTCCTGATTGAAAGTCAAGTGTCAGGGTGTGGTTGATTACCGTAGAGGTACCCAGCGCAGGATCAGCTGCAGTCCAGGATTGGACAACAGGTGAGGCAGTTAAGGCGGGCAGTTGAGACACAGCTTGGAGGGCTATGTCGATGGGAACAAGGTCAGTTCTGATTGGTGCTCTTCGCTTGGAAGAGGATACGATGCCAGGTCGTCGAGGTGAAGGATGGCACCTTTGATGCTTGGATTACACGCTCTGGTCGAGCAAGGTGACACAGGTGTCAGTGTCATTTTGGTCGTCAGTGAGTGCGGCTGTGCGCACAGGAGTGTTAAGGAGTCCCCCTTTCACCTACAATCTCTGCGTGGGTCTCGGTGACCTGAGTGCGAGGCTTGGCTTTGGCAGGGCAGCGTGTGCCGCTGATCTGCAGCCCGCAGATTCCGTCAGTGTTGTCTGTGAGGAAAGGTTTGTTAGGGGCAGAGATACTGAACGTCTTTGGTCAATGTGCACATGTGCGGATTCGGAGCTGGGGCAGCTTTGTGTCGCTGTCGTGTGAGGCATCCACGTCCTGGTTCTTGAACTTGGGCCCAGACTGTCAGGTGTTTGAAGTCTAGTAAAGGCTCAAAGCGCTCTAGCAGATCTTTGCCAATCAGAAAGGGGTAAGTGTCCATTTGTGAGATGTACACAGGGTGTTTCAGACTAAAAGAACCAATTGTCAGGTGAATGTGAGCTACCTGTTTGAGCCGGATGTCGTTCTGGCTGTATGACTGCACAGTCAGCTCGCGTGTTTGAGATGTAAGAGTTCCATTTTGTCTCCCAGAGTCTTTCAAAGAGTTTCCGGGCCACACCTTGTTTGATCATGTGCCCGAGGAGTCTTGGCGTTGGGGCTGGTGTGGTGATCGACGGGCGGTTAGGGCCGGTCTTGTGTAGTTCTTTGCGGAGACAGACAAAGCAGCATTTCTTGGTCTTTTGGGATTTTGGTCCCAGTCGTGGGAAGTTGTCAGCTGTGTTAGCTCTGTGGTCTGTTGTTGACGAGCAGTGTTCTGTGTGCCTGTTGCAGGTTTTATGCTGAGGCATAGGATGTCGTGTTCGTCCCTCTTGTTGTCTTTGTAAAGTCTTTTGTGAAGAAGCTCTTTAAGCAACTTCAGGTTCTTGGCTGTCTCGGATATGGCAGCACTGTTTTCGTCTGATGTGTGTTCAGACTTGTGCTGACCAGTGGCAGGTCGAGAGGGGTTCTGCTCTGGGCTGTTGAGGTCAGGCTAAGCAGGGTCTCTGTGACATTTTGGCACACTTGTGGTGAGTGACTAATGCATGGCCCTAAAAGTATGGAACTACTGCTTAATGGGTTCGCTAGATACGTAGCCTAAAGCTAAGTGTCTCTTGTTTCCTTATAAGCTTAGGTGTGAGCATTAGGAGGCTAAGACTTGTGTGGTTCTGAGAGTATTTCCTGGAGAGGGCATAGCCGAGATAAAATAAATGACGTAAGATGGTTCTTATGACTTAATTATTTCTCTGGACTTAACTGGGGGGGGGGGGGGGGGGGGGTCACTACGGCTTGACGAAGTGAAGGATAAGAGGGAAACGGACAGCTTTCTCATTTGAATTTTGCTTATTATCAATCCTTAGGATTATAGTTGTGCCCTAGTAAGTTGTTGAAATTACTTGTGCTGCAGGGTCACGAAAATGAGTGCACTGGTTGAAACTAAGCCAAAATAACAAATAAGGGTGTCTCTGTTTCCTTTCTGGGCCCTATGGGAAATGGAACCACATTTGAACAAGAGAGGAAATTAAATTAAATCATATAGATGACTGATTAGCCAAGGGAACAGCTGACTGCTGTTATTATGAAAGTTAAAGAAATGAAAGAATTAACAAGAGAAAAACAAAATTTAAAGCAAAAGGGAATAAAGTGATCAAACACCGGGAATGATCGGTTTAGTCACCTGTCGATGAAAATTCCTATTGCTATATGAATTATTCTCTAGCTACACAGTTTACATTTAGTTAAACGTAAGTTTAATTAACAGGGTATCTGCAAAGTTAGCCTTCGACGGTTAGCAAGGACGATGCCTTCACTAGTGAAGGTGAACTTAAGCTGCAAAGAATTGTAAACACGGAAAGTGAATAATTAGAAACCCTAACTGGTGTTAAAGAAAGTATTCTAGAATACTTTGCATTGTGTGAACACAAGTGGTGATTAAGGGCTCAAGTAAATTATGCTAGCTGCTAACTGTAGAAGTTATTATGTAGCTTAGCCTAAGCTGGATGGATGCTAGGTTAGCGTAGCGTAAGCTAGCTGGATGCTATGTTAGTTTAGCTCAGCGTAAGCTGAAAGGATGCTAGGTTAGCTTAGCGTAGCGCAAGCTAGCTGGATGCCATGTGAGTTTAGCTTAGCGTAAGCTGAAGGGATGCTAGGTTAGCTTAGGCACCTAGGCTGGTTTGTTTACAAAGTGACATCACAAGTTAGCACTTCCTGTGACAAGTCGTTGTCATGGGAACCAGAGCATGTCAGACAATTCAACAGTCCTTAAAGAATGTCTGTACATTTTTCATGGATTATGCATGTTTAAACGGGTTAACAGGATGCACCTATATTTTAAGTCTTTCTAGGACTCAGTGTTACATTAAGTAAAATGCAGATGTGTTTTGGCATTAGCTAATTTTACTCATGGAACTCTTCTCTTTATTTTACGTAGCTTATTCTATTTGTTTACAGAGTAAGGAAATAGATTTGCTGTAAGTCAAAGCTTGTCTAAGCATATATGGTTACGTCCCTCTCGTGCACGAATGCTGACTTCTCAGCGAGTAACAGTTTTGATCGCTAGGTAGCTCTCTGCTTGTAGATGCAGCAAAAAAAAATTTAGGTGAATTACATCAATCTAACAATAATTTGTAAGGCCTTTACATTTGTAGACACCCAGGTCTACCTAGATATAACTCTGTCCTGAGCTTTCTTTGTTAGACACAGGTTTAGTCATACTACCATTTGGATTTCCTTTTAATCAAAGCATAATAGATATCGGTACAGTTTACAAGCTGCTGAGATGAGGTTTCTTTGTCAAACAGACTTACGCTTTTACTGCTGAACATGCTACTTTTACTTTTAGTTGGAAATCTAAGGCTATTTTACTTAGAGTAGAGATGTCAATTCCAGCTATCGTTTTATCTGCATTTAGACAGGCCAGCGATCAAAGATGTGTATTGCACGTTGTGTTCTGGTTGGATCGCAACGATCAAAAGCATCTCGTAGGTTAACAGTAGTTTAAAACTGTGGTGGTTCTCCTACATGGAAACTAATGTACAGCAGTGCATTTTTCAAGAAGTATCTAGAAACTGTTTGTTTCAAAGGGGTCGTGTATAGCCTGTTGGCAGGTGAGGCTTACAGGTGAGCCATTCAAGATTTTCTTTAAATCAGTAAAGTTCAAATTTTTCTACTGCAGAGTCTTGCGTCTTTTTGAGCACAACTTTTCATCTACTTTTAAAAGTTCTATGTCCTATGCTGATCAGGGACCCTTTTAGCAGAGTCTTGCACTGTGTTCGTGCAGTGTCTTCTGGTTTTGCAGTTCAAAATCATTGGGGTTTTGGACCCAGCTGTGGGACAGTTTGCTCTGTGTGCCTGTTGTAGGTCTTACGCTCAGGCATAGGATGTCAGGAAAGTCTTTGTGAAGAAGCTTTTCAGCGACTCCAGGGTCTCGGCTGGTGATGTTTTGAACAGTGTTCAGAGACCGAGTATATCGTGGGGGTTGTCAAAGTCTTTTCGGATACAGTCTTTTACTTGTTGTAAGCTTCTCATAGCTGTTGAGTAGTCATGCTATGTGGGCAGGCCAGGAGCCTAGGTGATGACTCACTGTGGGGTGCAGATTTCGGATAATCTGTCCCACGCGGTGACGTTGGTAACAGTTTTTAAGTGAAAGTCAATGTCTTGTAGGTAGGCGTGCACGTTGTGGCCTCCTGCAGGGTTCGGAGTGAACGTAGGGAGGTTTCTCGCCAGCTTGTTAAGTCTTTTGGGAGCCCTGCCGTTGTAAGTAGCAGGGGCTCTCCTGGAAAGGCCCCCCCCCCTCGTTGCTGACGGGGGTTCTTGTGGGCTGGCTGGTGGTGTTTTGCACAGCGGGTTTTCGCCCCCCTTTTTAGCTCTGGGTTGTAGGCTGAAAGGTGCGGACCAGCTGGTCAGGGGAAACTTTGTGGTGTGCGTTTCCCTTTCCCGGTCATTCTGTAGTCTATAAGAGTGTTTCAGCTATCTGTGAACAATGTCAATTTTGCATATGATATTGTCTTTGTGCTGAATGAGTTCATGGATTTCAGCTCGGGCCGCTTGTAAGTGTTTTACACAGGCCTTTGCTTTAGTGTCTCTTTCTTTAGTTCAGTCTCTGCTGAACGAGCTTGTGGATGGTATCGCGGGCCTCTTGCGGGTTTTTTTTTTTTCCGCAGGCCATGGCTTTCGAGTCTCTTTTAGTTCAGCCTCTGCTCTTTGCAAAGGGGCTTCACTTTTGTCGGAGTTTCTCGTTGAGTACCACTCTGGTTGTTTTCTCTGAATGCTCTCTTCGGTCTGTGTGCCGATGAAGATCAGGCAGGGCAGTTTGAAGTCTTTCCACTTCCTTCTGTAGCTCGGGGTCGTTGTCGTCCTCGGCTTGCATCCTTAGCGTTGCAACTTCGTGCTCCAGGGCGAGGCGGCTCCTTTCACGGAGACGTGCTTGTGCGATGAGCTGGCAAGCGAGGTTTTGGACGTGTCTGGCCGGTCTTTGTCGTGGGAGCTTTGGCTTGGTTTGTGCGCCATCAGCTTGTCCACGTCGGCGCTGCTCTTGGCTTTGGAGCTCTGAGTCACTGTCTCCCGGTTGTCCCAGCGGGTTGTGGGACTGTAGGACCGGAACATACTGGTTTCAACTGTGGGCGAGAGGAGCACAACACGCACAGAGAGACCAAGCAAGTTTGTTCTACGTGTAACGAGCTATAATACGGCTATGCCGCGTATGCAAATTGTGGTTAACTGATGCAGACAGTTAAATCATTCGGTGGGACAATTTGGTTAGGTCAGCATGGGCCTGAATAAAATTTAGCAGGGCGGTAGCTTAAAGGGGGTCACCTTTTGATGCTAGCGGCTTGTTGTCTAATTATTATTCAGCGTTCCTTGTTGTCTCAGATAGGTTCTGTCTCTAGGTGAACTGAAAGGAACAGAGCACAACAGAAAAAGAGCAATGGCAAGATAGCAAAGTTTGAAGTAACATGCAACCATCACAGATGGAAAGGTTTGTAATGAAATGGCGTTAATAGTACATAGGGAATGTTACAGGGGAAGAGGAGGAGGGAGCCAAACACTTCGATGACCGGGGGAATCTCTAGATTCTGTGGCCAATACTAAGTGGATGGGTTTAATACCTTTTCCTAGTTTGCCTGGGGTGAAATGAGGTCATTCGGGTTGGAGTCAGCACCGTGGTTGGTCTTTCTGTCGTCCCCCAGACACTTGACAGCAGTGTCCCGGGCCCCTCCGTATATCTGTACCGATGTGCGCCCTCTTACGCAACCTGACTTTGAACACAACCGGCAGTGCCAAGTTGGTGAGGTTGTTTTGCGGGCCGCACCAACGGAGAGATACGGAAAAGTCCGAGACTCGCGCTCAGTCAGCGCTGGTGACGCAGGTCAGACGAGCCAGCGTGCTGGACGCCAAGCAGAGATGACTGTCAAATCACCACAGCACGAGAGAAATTTCTACCTACAAACACAAAACAGGATGAAGGACAAGTGAACCTCAACGTGAATTAAAGCTCTCTCTATCTAAATCAAATTGAGTGTCTATTTTTGTAGAAAAATCATCAAGGGCAACGGCTTTACTAAAATTATGGTACGAACAAAAAGGGAATTATGACAATGTTAATTATCAGAACAACCCAGCCTCCATTCGGAGAAGAGATTAAGTGCAGCAGGAAGAGCACAGGAGGAAGCAAGCTGTAATAGCGGTTTTGGACCACTATGGATGTGGGTTACTTCCTCCTAGTGGTCAGCCTGGCTGACAGAGAGCTTGATTTGAATTGTATTCAAACTGATTTAAACACAATTCAAATTGAGCAAATGCATAGGTGTTAGGTAACCTCTAGATTAGTAAGGATACAGTTGTAATAAAACCAAATCAAAATTATAAAAAAAAAAAATATATATATATATATATATATATATATATATATATATATATATATATATATAATAATTTGAAGAGGAAATATAGAAATAAAACCACAAAACAATTCCCGACGGGAAATGAGAGACTTAGGCCTAATTCAAATTAACCTTGAAATTGGTTTGCTTCAAACCAAATTTGAATAAGTGTAGGAAATTAAAGGTTGGCATTATTTTTGATGATGATCACGATCACTGTGGTGTATCAATGATAATAACCAAAATAAAATCAACTGGGAGAAAGCCACTTCAAAACAGAATGAGAGTAGACAGTAAGAGATGAGCTGACTTAGCGGGGGGGGGGGGAAGGCCACAAGGGGGCCGCACTCCTCCTAAGTGGTCATCAGAAACTGCTAATACTTACTTTTGAATTTTAAATTCAAATGTGGTTTGAACCAAATTCAAAATAAGTGTACACAGTCAGAGGTGAAATCATGTTAGTAACACTGGACCTTGCACATGCATTGAAAGTTAGAAACACACTTTCAGAAATTCACTGGAAAAATCAGAAATTGTGACGAGAGAGAGGTTTAGGAAAGGATGACATTGTTACTGGTGTCCACGAGGTGGCGCTATTTCGCTCATGGAGGGTAAAGTCAGGACGTGGAGGCAGAGATGGGCATAAATACATGGAAATGTATTTAAAATACAAATACAAAATACTGTGTGGAAAAATGTATTTAAATACAAATACAAAATACTGTGTGAAAAAAATGTATTTAAATACAAATACAGTATTTTGTATTTTGAAAATACACAAAATACATGTGAAATTGGCCATCCAGTGCAGGTATAGGTCACAGTGAATGAAGAAACTACATAGGCCTATTGCTGGCCATTACAAATAAACTTGTGCAAAATAGCAGCCATTTATTTACTTATTTATGACCAGGTTACAATGTAGTCGATTACTTATAGTGAACACTATTAAAAAATTCATACTGCATGTAAAACTGTGGGAACCTTTTCTGCTATCTAGCAAAGAATATGACCCAAAATCTTAATTTTACTTCACAGTAACAATATACATCATGGTTTCACAATTCTCAATATCAGTTTTAATACAACAGCAAAAACTGAATTTCGAACTCTATTGAAGCTTTTTTTTTTTTCGCGGGTAGTCCAATGCTTTTTAAGTAGGGGTGTAACGATCCCCTCATGTCAAGATTCGATACATATCACGATACTGAACTCACGATAAGATATTATTGCGATACTCCAAGACATATGATAAAAGGTTAACAAAAAAATTACTGTTGATTAAAATGCTAAATTTGATATTACGTTGTGTGTGTAAATGAATAGGTTTGGACTCTGTGCTGGAAACCCAAAGCACAGGACAATAGAGACACCAGAATAACAATATTCATGATTCTGAAGCTGAAAACAGAATTATTTAAGACGAATATGCTTGCACTCTTTCAATGACTAGATATGTATGTGGCCAAATAATGTAGGCCACAAACTTTACCTTAGTTAAAGGGATAGTTCACCCCAAAATGTAAACTCTGTCAGTAATTACTCTCCCTCATGTTGTTCAACCCCCGTAAGACTTTCGTTCATCTTCAGAACACAAATGAAGATATTTTGATTAAATCTGAGAGCTGGCTCACTCCTCCATAGGTTTCTAAGGGATCGAAACTTGCCGGCCCAGAAAAGGTATTAAAGACATCGTTAAAAAAGTCCAAGTGACTACAGTGGCTCAACCTTAAGATTATCAAGCGACGAGAATACTTTCTGTGCGCAAAAAACAAACAAAAATAAGGACTTTATTCAACTCTTCATTTCCTTCTCTGTGGGCCTCGAGTGAGTTCTCGTAGTGTAACAGCGCAGCGCTTCTGTGTCACACGCATCACACACACACACACTCATGACCAGCGTCGGCCAATAGTGAGCCTGCGTGTGACATACAACACAGAAGCGCTGCGCTGTTACACCACGTGAACTCACTCGAGGCCCACAGAGAAGAAGATGAAGCCTATGGAGGAGTGATCCAGCTCTCAGATTCAATCAAAAATATCTTCATTTGTGTTCTGAAGATGAACGAAAGTCTTACGGGGTGGAACAACATCAGGGTGAGCTGACAGAGTTTTGGGGTGACCTATCCCTTTAACATCAGACATTTGGCATTATCAGGACCCACAAATATTCCCTAATAATTGCATTATTATTATTATTATTATATTCAACACTATATAGTAGTTAAATGTAGTACTGACACTAAAACTCTGTAAACTTGAATTTTTTCTCACACAGTAGATACATATTGTTGCATTTTTGTATTGCGATATATTGTGACACGATATTGTTACACCCCTATTTTTTAAGTATAGTAATTTTATATTTATTTTATGTAAAGTGTATTTGTTTCTATAAGTTCATTAAAATTATAAATGAGTCTGAACTAGTTGATGCACGAAACCAGCACCTGGATAAAGAGGTTGACTGGCAAAAAGTATTTTATGTATTTTGAAAATACAAAAATACTCATCTTAAATGTATTTAAATACAAATTACATTTGATTTTCCCCAAAGGCTTCAAAATACAAAATACAAAATAGTATTTTGTATTTCAAATACGTATTTTAAATACATGTATCTGAAATACTGCCCATCCCTGCGTGGAGGCCGTCTGATACTGGAAAACTCAAGGGCGCGCCCTAGCGTTTGGCAGTAGCATTGCAACCCGCCTGCTTTCAAATGTGACCGTCTCAGAGGACATGCAAAGAATTACACGCCTCAATTGCTGCATAAATCACAAATAGTGCGGAATTTAAATCTCGACGGATTTCTTTCCGGTGCTATATTTCACAAAACGGCGTGGCAGGATTTTATTTATTTATTTTTTCTACACACACACATAGGGTCACAGGAATTATACGTCTGTCGTTCGTATCCAAATACATTTATCAAATAGCGTTTTATGATTAGAATGTTTTTAGGTTTTGGATTGTTTCTGTTGGTGCTATATTTTAACAAACACGTCTTGCAGGAATTTTTTTTTTTTCTGCGCTGTGTAGGAGAAAACAGGAATTATACGTCTGTCGGTTGGATCCAAATACATTTATCAAATAGCGTTTTATGATTAAAATGTTTTTATGTTTTGGATTTTTCTGTGCTATATTTCACAAAACGGTGTGGCAGGATTTTTTTTCTACGCACACACATAGGGACAACAGGAATTAGGCATCTGTTTTTTGATTCCCACATACGACAATTAGCACTATGATTCACACGTGTTCACTTATAAATTTTAAACCTCGGCGGGTTTTCCTATTTCGACACGTGTACACGGAAGGATTTCTTCATTTCCGCACATTAATATGGACAACAGGAATTATACGTCTGTCATTCGGATCCAAATAACATCTATCAAATAGCACTTATGATTAAAAATGTTTTTATGTTTTGGATTTTTCTGTGCTATATTTCACAAAACGGTGTGGCAGGATTTTTTCTACACACACACATAGGGACAACAGGAATTATACGTCTGTCGTTCGGATCCAAATAACATTTATCAAATAGCACTTTATGATTAAAATGTTTTTAGATTTTGGATTGTTTCTGTGCTATATTCTAACAAACACGTTTGGCAGGATTGCTTCGCTGCGCTGTGCGTAAATAAAACAGGGATTATTCGTCTGTTTTTTCGACTCCCATAACATATTATCAAATAGCACTTATGATCAAATATGCGTTAGGTTTTACAATTGAGTAGCTACGTCAATGTTTTAACCCGGAGTTATCGATAATCTAACGATTATAATTAATATCAGGCCTGTTTAAGAATAGTGAAAGAGCATCGTTTCACTAAATCTTGTCTTCACCCTGGCCGAAGAATCTCGTTCCGCCAGGGGAGTTTAACATTAAAAGTGTCATAATTCAAAAGAGGCTTCTTCATCTTTTGTAGGACAAATTTTAATACAATGAAACCGCAGTTTCTTTTTAGTTGTGCTGAACTGAGACGGCTTGTGCCTTTAGTCAGTCAGGCAGTGAGTTCACTCACTCTTCGAGGTGCGCGCGTCTGCGGCTTGTCTTACAATTTCAACATCCGCGCGCATAAATATTAAATAACAATACTCATACACAGATTGAAACTGCATTTGCTCAAAAACAAGTTTAAAGTGCCCTTTGCATTCTCCACCAGTATTATGTAATTTTAGTAAATGCATAGGCTAGTTATTTCTTATTAAATTTCATGATACTCATTTGATGGATTGACTGTCTGCTCATACTTCGGGTCCCTGAAATGCCTATCCAAAAGCTATGAGCTTTACAAATTAAAGATACTTTAAAGAGTATGGGTTTATAGGGCGGGAAGACT
The DNA here is from genome assembly GCA_031834385.1 of Semotilus atromaculatus. Classification (NCBI taxonomy): domain Eukaryota; kingdom Metazoa; phylum Chordata; class Actinopteri; order Cypriniformes; family Leuciscidae; genus Semotilus; species Semotilus atromaculatus. The sequence goes on along the minus strand of JAULUF010000010.1, from coordinate 29,440,121 downwards.
AATTCTTGTGGCCACAGAATTGATTTTCCTAAACTCTATAAATTAATTGAGCTAATTAATGTTACCTATTTGTAAAACGTGATCTGTGTAGCTAATCGCAATCAACTTGCGGTTGCAAGCATGCAGTCTTGTATGCAGGTAAAGTAACGTATCATCCCTTATCGGGAGATGTATTAACATGTAAGACTGATCTGATACAAACCTGTATGAATAATTATTAATTATGAATTATGATATGCAAATTCCCCGTAATCAGATCCACCCCTGAGTCATTACACAGTTCATATTGATGGTAATGGCAATGACAGAGGTGGTTACGGTCCTGGTCTGCATTGGTTCTCAAAAGCATTGTTAGCTTAGTTGATCGTAGAGACCATTGGTGGCAATGGTGGCTTGTGATGAGTATGATGAAACACAGCCTTGGTCTGACATAAAAGTGAGTCTCTTTTAAACTTCGCTAAAACTTCAAGCTAGGTCCTCTTGTAATTTTTCTCTTTTTCAAATTTAGTTAGTGTGTAATGTTGCTGTTTGAGCATAAAAGTCCACATTTCATTTAACAGAATCCCCTTTTCAAGAACTACAACAAATGACTTGTTTGGACCACAACACATTTTTTCCAGATCTTATGAAGTCACAAAGTTACACATAAATAATACCCACACTCAGTATATGCAAAAAAAGGGGATGAGGCCTGATTGAGGTGCATTAGAGAACAGTGTTGTCGCTATTTCAAAGAGACGCTGTTTTTTCCACCCCGTTTTCACCTTCCTAAGGCGAACTTAGAGACATCATAGTTTATTTTAAATACCCTGTACCTTATAACCCCACACTGCAAAAAAAAAAAAATTCTTACTTGACTTGATCTCTGAAAAGCCGTATTTGCTCTTTACAGGAAATTCAGACTGAAAACTGTGGCTTATATGGTCTCACAGATATTTGCTAAAATATAATGTCCTCTACAGACAAAAAAAACCTCCATTACTGGGTCTCAGGAGGACATGGAGAATTCTTTCACATTAGCACAGTGCATTGTGCCCTATTTTTATATTCTCACTGCTTATTTCCGTGCGGTGAAATCCAAAAATGACAAAACCACTAGAAGAGCAGCACTCTGCTAAACATTTTCTTTTCTGTTCCACCACAGCTAAGACCGAAAATCATGAAAGGTGGTGAGCAAAGTTATTATTGCATTTTTAAATTAGTTTGTATTTTAATATCATTTTCAAATTTCCTATAAATTTCAGTTTAGTTTGAGTTAGTTTCATTAAAGCAACACGTCGACTTTTTGGGACTTTAGCTTATTCACGTATCCCCCTGAGTTTGATAAGTCCATAGGCTACAAACCCTTTTCATCTCTGTGCATGTAATTCTGTCTGACGCACCCACCACTAGCCTAGCTTAGCACAAAGACTGGAAGTAAATGGCTCCAGCTAGCATACTGCTCCAAATAAGTGACAAAATAACGCCAACATTTTCCTATTTATATGTTGTGGTTTGTATAGTCACAGTGTGTACAAATAACAAGTTCATATGAGACACAGCAATCTTTTAACCGTATACATACTGGGAACTATATTCTCAGAACGCAAAGCACTGCTACTTGGGCGCAGTGCCTGAGAAGCCCCATGGTGAGGAGCAGAGAGTTCGCTAATCACTCCGCCCAAGTAGCAGTGCTTCTTTAGCTCTATTTATTTGGCCATTTCGGCTTCTTAAAGGTGGGGTTTGGGATTTGCAAAAAGGCCGGCAGATTTTGAAAATACATAACTCAAATGGTCCTACCTTCTTTCCTCCAACGCTTTCCCTGATTCGCGCGAGGGGGATGGGGGGAGGGGGGTATGGTACAACCGTTTGATTGACGGACTTACTGTCCAATGATTCTAGGTGGTCTAGGAAATGGTTGGCTGGAGTTTTTCGAGTCCTGCCCGTTCCACAGATGATTAAATTTCTTAATTTTCATTTCAGTGCTTCTAACTCAGTGGCTGTAAGTGGGTTATGAATAGGATTTCAAATGATTTTGAAAAAATGGACAAAAAAGAGAATCACATACCCCACCTTTAAAGGGTACATATCATGCTTTTAAATCGTTCCTTTTTACATATAAATCATTTGTGGTCTATAAAGCGGAACTGCAATGCTTGGGTCTGAATTCCTCATTATTATAGCTCCACAGGCCCCTTTTCTACCCCTTTTCTGATGTGCGTCTGAGAGCAACTCGTTTTGGTGCGGTCTCTTTAAATCCAGGTTGCAGAGGTGACACTCGGTTCAACTCCACCCCATTCGGCCATTTTTGTAGTTTGATAGCAGAGATACGATTATCTAGCGGCACAGAAACTTTTTATTCCACGCGTTATTAACAAAATGTCAACAACTGAAGACTTGTCCAGAAAGTAGTACTTTATTTTTATTAACGTTATTTACAGCTTACCGAAGTGCTCTGTTCGTTGTCTCCAAAGATAGAAGGAATTGACCCCTCAATCAGACGAAGTCTATCGGGAAATCCTTCTTTATACTGGCGGAGGTTGCTGTAACGTTGTAGTTATCCTTGAAGTGCTTCGCGCACACAAACATGACTTTTGGACATGATGTGGGTACATTTTCGTGAAAAATATACTCAACCAGGCACTTCAAAGAGGTTCTGATGCTAGGAGACGGTGTAATGAAGCGTGTGGGTTAGCCTACTACATCCAACAACCGAACATTTTGACGTACCCTCTCGTAACTTCTGCATCCTTGAACTTGGACTACAAAATTGCAGCGAGAAATAAAAAAGGCGGATTGCTCGAAGTGTTGGGCCGGTAGTCGATGTCCTTATTTGGCAGTTCCGCTGCAAATACTGTGATGTAATAGTTCAAAAAACGTCATAGATTACAGACAAATCTAAACCGGTTGAAAAATGTGACCAAAACAGAATATAAAGATATCAACGAAGTTCCTGAAGAAACTAATTTAAACTTTTCTGTACTTATAAACACTCCAAATATACAAAAAAAGGCATTTATGGGCTAAAAAAAAAAGTAGATTTAGCATTATATGTCCCCTTTAAAAGACTGCAAAAGAGCTGCAACGGTCATATATCTGTCTTGTTTACACTGAAAAATAAAGTAGCGCAGTCCAATGCAAAAACTTGATTTTCCGGCACAGGATGAGGGCTTATTATTTACGAAAATGATTATTTATTTTTGCTAATAATTATTTTAATAATTTTTATAATATTAGTTTTTCAGTAACTGTCGTTGTTTGTTTTTTTGTTGACAAAATAGTTTTAATCTTAGTTTTCGTTTACGAAAATAACCTTGTAAGTTGTAACTATAACAGAATTTACATTTTCTGTAAACTATTCCTTTAAGAAAGTTTGTTCATGTTTGGTAAATGAAATGACAAACAGGCTAGGCCTACATGACAAATATAAATGTTAACTGCTTTCAGTGGTTACCATTGAACACACAGAAACTAGCTTTAGTCACACACAGAAACTCAAAGGCCTTCTTTCATAGAGAAAGACAAGGGTAAAGTGAAGAAAACGATTTACTTCTACTAGGCTAAGTGGACGGAAACCAATTTTGGAACATTTATTGAACCAAAAACAAAGAGTCCACTTTTAGGAACAGATAGAATTTTAAATGACCTTTTATTAATTAAAAAAAAGGAAATTAAGTGTTAAAACACCTGCTAGCCAAAATGCTGTCTATGCAGGGCATTCACACGGGATTGAGAAACGGCCACACAAACTACGTCAGTGCCTAATTTTCCCACAGGTAGGCTATAACACAACACACCTGAGCGCTGAAGCAGGAAGAAATTAGACGAGTGAGTTTCTCAGGACATTTTTCGACAGGAGACCCGTGAATTTGAACGAATTCCAGTGACAAAAAACAACGATAAGCGATTTTTACCAGTTAATTCGGCTGACACTACAGCTTAAGTGGATTGGAGTGATTTTTAGGACTGTACGCGCAAGTTTATCAGGATCATTTAAAATCATCAGAAATGGGTTCGTGGTGTCTTCTTTTCGCGTGCTTACTTGTTTTTGTGGGTGTTTATGTCGGAGAAACGAGCGAGGCGTCTGCTGAAGACCAACAGTGTCCAGACGCTTTCATGGAAGGTCGGGAAAACTTTGTTTTGGACACGGAAGAGTCGATCAAAGATGGGGCGGTTTTCCTGGAGAACCCGGGCGTCGAGGACAGGGTCGCGTGCACTGTCGCATGTTGCAGGCATCCCAAATGCAACTTGGCCCTCACAGATCAAAGAAACGAGAAGGGGTCCAACAACAACTGCTTTCTCTTCAACTGCCTATATAAGCATAAATATGTCTGCAGATTTGTTCAAAAGGAGGGGTTTGCAAATGATATATTGGATTCAGTCTATGACAATTACCTGAACGGCCGCAGAAATGGTAAATTTTATTCTATGCATTCACATTTTTATTATTCTTATTATAAAACATTACCATCCATGCTTAAGCATAACAGCCTAAGCTGTTTTGCTGGTTTACACTGGTCTGGTCTCTCAGTTTGCTCAGCTGGTTCATTCTGTTGTGAAGTGTCCAGAATATATATATATATATATATATATATATATATATATATATATATATATATATATATATATATATATATATATATATATAGGCTATATATAGGCTATATATAAAAATAAAAAAATAGCCAATTAAGCAAATCATCTAGGCTGTCTTAAAATGGTGTTGTTTTTCTCTCTTTTTGTTTTTAAAAAACCTTTCAAATTAAACCGAGATTATCAATAGAATGTTCTTAAAGTCGCGATTCATGTGAAACTTCCGTTTCATGCCAACTTTAACACAAAATGAAGGGGTTTTTTTCCAGCCTGTTTTGTCCCCCCATCATTGCACTGTAATTGTTACAATAGTAAAATATGAATAATATAATAATAAACATGAGGCCTCCTTCAAACACTAAGAATCTTTCAGTTTTTTTTTTTTTTAATTTCGCGTTGCTTTATTTATTTATTTATTTGTTTGTTTGTTTGTTTGTTTGTTTGTTATTTTGAATAGGTGTAGGCTACATGGGCATTCATCCACAAATGCTTAAAGGTATAGTTCACCAAAAAAAAAAAAAAAAGTCATTAATTACTCACCCTCATGTTGTTCCAAACCTGTAAGACTTTTGTTCATCTTTGAAACACAAATGAAGATATTTTTAAATTATATCTGAGTGATTTCTGTCCCTCCATTGACAGCAATTACCACTTTGAAGTTCATAGATCCTAAAACTAATCCTTGTGAATTAAGCAGTTAAGTAAATTTTCCGAAGAGAAACAATCACTGTTTATGCTAATCAGATTTAATTTAGGATTTTATTCACATTCATGTGGATTAGTTTTACGATCTCTTTATGAACTTTTTGAAGTGTCAAAGTGGTAGTTGTGTAGCTGTCAATGGAGGGACAAAATTTCCTAAGATTTCATGAAAAAGATCTACATTTGTGTTACAAAAACGAACGAAAGTCTTACGGGTTTGGATCATTATGAGAGTCAGTTATTAATGACAGAATCTTTGGGTGAACCACCATCTGGGGTCCCTCAGGGGCCGTTCACACAGAGTACGTTTTTCCATTTTTCAATGTAAACACGCGCTAGACGGACATGTAAGACCGTTGTCCTTGCGTCTTTTTCAGCGTCTCGCGCATGACACTGCAATCTAAAAATGCAGTGCTCAAGTTTAAAGAAGTTTAACTGTTAAAAACGCATATTGAGACTTTGCATTTTTTCCCCATTCCACTCGTGTTTTTCAAAGCAAAAATTCGTTCTGTGTGATTGGCCCCTCTGCCACATTAGTGGAACCCTGTGGAGAATCTCTTGGCCTCTTTTAAAAATGCCTCAAAGTAAAACTCATGATGTATTTCATATTTATGATACCATGGAGGAATTTTTTGCAGGAATATATGGGTTTCATTTTGTGACTCGAGGGTTCTGATCTGAGGATCCCTGGTACCTCGGGGTATCTATCAAATATGGCAATTAAATAGTGATTGTCATTTTAAGATTAATATGAAATTTCTTCAGATAAGGACAAAGCTCCCATTGCCAATGCTGGACAAGATGTGGTGGTCCAGCCTCATGAGGAGGTGTTGCTGAATGGCATTGAGAGTTGGGATGATAGTAAGATCAAAAACTACGAATGGAGCCTCATCCGTGGAGATGACTCTGTCCAGATGGAGGTATGAGAATATGATCAGACATGTTATGATAATGTTGCTGTTATATAGTTATGTTTCCAGTTATGACGCTAAGATTAACTAGAAAAAGTTCGTCGAGACAAACTTTAAGTTGGCTTGTGAAAGTTTGGACCAATAAGTTTGAAGAAGTTTAAAGTTTAAATTAGTTTAAAGTTTAATTAGTTTATAGTTCAGTAAGAAAGAAAGAAAGATAGATTAGTTAGAAAGAAAGATAAAAAAAAGATTAGTAAGAAAGAAAGAAAGATAGATTAGTTAGAAAGAAAGAAAGAAAGAAAGATAGATTAGTTAGAAATAAAAAAATAAAAAAAGATTAGTAAGAAAGAAAGATAGATTAGTTAGAAAGAAAGAAAGATAGATTAGTAAGAAAGAAAGAAAGATAGATTAGTAAGAAAGAAAGAAAGAAAAAAATAGTAAGAAAGAAAGAAAGATAGATTAGTAAGAAAGAGAAAGAAAGATAGATTAGTTAGAAATAAAAAAATAAAAAAAGATTAGTAAGAAAGAAAGATAGATTAGTTAGAAAGAAAGAAGGAAAGAAAGATAGATTAGTAAGAAAGAAAAAAAGATAGATTAGTAAGAGAAAGATTGATTAGTAAGAAAGATAGATAGATTAGTTAGACAGAGAGAAAAAAGATTAGTAAGAAAGAAAGATAGATTAGTAAGAAAGAAAGAAAGATAGATTAGTTAGAAAGAAAGAAAGATAGATTAGTAAGAAAGAAAGATAGATTAGTAAGAAAGAAAGAAAGAAAAAGATTAGTAAGAAAGAAAGAAAGATAGATTAGTTAGAAAGAAAGAAAAAAGATTAGTAAGAAAGAAAGAAAGATTAGTAAGAAAGAAAGATAGATTAGTTAGAAAGAAAGAAAGAAAAAAGATTAGTAAGAAAGAAAGAAAAAAAGATTAGTAAGAAAGAAAGAAAGATAGATTAGTAAGAAAGAAAGAAAGAAAAAAAGATTAGCAAGAAAGAAAGAAAGAAAGATAGATTAGTTAGAAAGAAAGAAAAAAAAGATTAGTAAGAAAGAAAGAAAGAAAGAAAAAAAGATTAGTAAGAAAGAAAGATAGATTAGTTAGAAAGAAAGAAAAAAAAGATTAGTAAGAAAGAAAGAAAGAAAAAAAGATTAGTAAGAAAGAAAGATAGATTAGTTAGAAAGAAAGAAAAAAGATTAGTAAGAAAGAAAGAAAAAAAGATTAGTAAGAAAGAAAGAAAGATAGATTAGTTAGAAAGAAAGAAAGAAAAAAAGATTAGCAAGAAAGAAAGAAAGAAAGATAGATTAGTTAGAAAGAAAGAAAAAAAAGATTAGTAAGAAAGAAAGAAAGAAAGAAAAAAAGATTAGTAAGAAAGAAAGAAAAAAAGATTAGTAAGAAAGAAAGATAGATTAGTAAGAAAGAAAGAAAGAAAAAAAGATTAGCAAGAAAGAAAGAAAGATAGATTAGTTAGAAAGAAAGAAAAAAAAGATTAGTAAGAAAGAAAGAAAGAAAAAAAGATTAGTAAGAAAGAAAGATAGATTAGTTAAAAAGAAAGAAAGAAAAAAGATTAGTAAGAAAGAAAGAAAAAAGATTAGCAAGAAAGAAAGAAAGAAAGATAGATTAGTTAGAAAGAAAGAAAAAAAAGATTAGTAAGAAAGAAAGAAAGAAAGAAAAAAAGATTAGTAAGAAAGAAAGATAGATTAGTTAGAAAGAAAGAAAAAAGATTAGTAAGAAAGAAAGAAAAAAAGATTAGTAAGAAAGAAAGAAAGATAGATTAGTAAGAAAGAAAGAAAAAAAGATTAGTAAGAAAGAAAGAAGGATAGATTAGTAAGAAAGAAAGAAAGAAAAAAGATTAGCAAGAAAGAAAGAAAGAAAGATAGATTAGTTAGAAAGAAAGAAAAAAAAGATTAGTTAGAAAGAAAGAAAGAAAGAAAAAAAGATTAGTAAGAAAGAAAGAAAGAAAGAAAAAAAGATTAGTAAGAAAGAAAGATAGATTAGTTAGAAAGAAAGAAAAAAGATTAGTAAGAAAGAAAGAAAAAAAGATTAGTAAGAAAGAAAGATAGATTAGTAAGAAAGAAAGAAAAAAGATTAGAAAGAAAGAAAGATAGATTAGTAAGAAAGAAAGAAAGAAAAAAAGATTAGCAAGAAAGAAAGAAAGATAGATTAGTTAGAAAGAAAGAAAAAAAAGATTAGTAAGAAAGAAAGAAAGATAGATTAGTAAGAAAGAAAGATAGATTAGTTAGAAAGAAAGAAAGAAAAAAGATTAGTAAGAAAGAAAGAAAAAAAGATTAGTAAGAAAGAAAGAAAGAAAACAAGATTAGTAAGAAAGAAAGAAAGATAGATTAGTTAGAAAGAAAGAAAGAAAAAAAGATTAGTAAGAAAGAAAGATAGATTAGTAAGAAAGAAAGATAGAAAAAAAGATTAGTAAGAAAGAAAGAAAGATAGATTAGTAAGACAGAAAGAAAGAAAAAAAGATTAGTAAGAATGAAAGAAAGATAGATTAGTAAGAAAGAAAGAAAGATAGATTAGTAAGAAAGAAAGAAAGAAAAAAAGATTAGTAAGAATGAAAGAAAGATAGATTAGTAAGAAAGAAAGAAAGATAGATTAGTAAGAAAGAAAGAAAGAAAAAGATTAGTAAGAAAGAAAGAAAGATAGATTAGTAAGAAAGAAAGAAAGAAAAAAGATTAGCAAGAAAGAAAGAAAGAAAGATAGATTAGTTAGAAAGAAAGATAGATAGATTAGTTAGAAAGAAAGATAGATTAGTTAGAATGAAAGAAAGATAGAGTAGTTAGAAAGAAAGAAAGATAGATTAGTTAGAAAGAAAGAGATTAGTTAGAAAGAAAGAAAGAGATTAGTTAGAAAGAAAGAGATTAGTTAGAAAGAAAGATAGATAGATTAGTTAGAAAGAAAGAGATTAGTTAGAAAGAAAGATAGATAGATTATTTAGAAAGAAACATAGATAGATTAGTTAGAAAGAAAGATAGATTAGTTAGAAAGAAACATAGATAGATTAGTTAGAAAGAAATAAAGAAATAAAGATAGATTAGTTTGAAAGAAATAAAGAAAGATAGATTAGTTAGAAAGAAAAAAAGATAGATTAGTTAGAAAGAAATAAAGAAATAAAGATAGATTAGTTAGAAAGAAAGAAAGATAGATTAGTTAGAAAGAAAGAAAGATAGATTAGTTAGAAAGAAAAAAGATAGATTAGTTTGAAAGAAATAAAGAAAGATAGATTAGTTAGAAAGAAAGATAGATAGATTAGTTAGAAAGAAAGAGATTAGTTAGAAAGAAACATAGATAGATTAGTTAGAAAGAAAGAAAGATAGATTAGTTAGAAGGAAATATTAGTTAGAAAGAAAGAAAGATAGATTAGTTAGAAAGAAAGAAAGATAGATTAGTTTGAAAGAAATAAAGAAAGATAGATTAGTTAGAAAGAAAGAAAGAAAGAAAGAAAGATAGATAGATAGATAGATAGATAGATAGATAGATAGATAGATAGATAGATAGATAGATAAGAAAGAAAGATAGATTAGTTAGAAATAAAGATATATAGATAGATTAGTTAGAAAGAAAGAAAGATAGATAGATAGATAGATAGATAGATAGATAGATAGATAGATAGATAGATAGATAGATAGATAGATAGATAGATAGATAGATAGATAGATAAGAAAGAAAGATAGATTAGTTAGAAAGAAAGATAGATTAGTTAGAAAGAAAGAAAGATAGATTAGTTAGAAAGAAAGAAAGATAGATTAGTTAGAAAGAAAGAAAGATAGATTAGTTAGAAAGAAAAAAAGATAGATTAGTTAGAAAGAAAGAGATTAGTTAGAAAGAAAGAAAGAGATTAGTTAGAAAGAAAGAGATTAGTTAGAAAGAAAGATAGATAGATTAGTTAGAAAGAAAGATAGATAGATTAGTTAGAAAGAAACATAGATAGATTAGTTAGAAAGAAAGAAAGATAGATTAGTTAGAAGGAAATATTAGTTAGAAAGAAAGATTAGTTAGAAAGAAAGAAAGATAGATTAGTTTAGAAATAAAGAGATTAGTTAGAAAGAAAGAAAGATAGATTAGTTAGAAAGGAAGAAAGATAGATTAGTTAGAAAGGAAGAAAGATCAGATAGATAGATAGATAGATAGATAGATAGATAGATAGATAGATAGATAAGTTAGAAAGAGATAGATAGATAGATAGATAGATAGATAGATAGATAGATAGATAGATAGATAGATAGATAGATAGATAGATAGATAGAGTTCATAAGTACATATAGAATGGGAGTTTAATTGAGTCCAAGGCTTTAGGGAATTTAGATTTGAGTTTATTTGGTGTAGACTACTGGGCCACCGTAGTCTTGGCTCATTTTGAACTGTTACAATGAAAGTCAATGGGATTTTTATGATTTTTAATATTAATTTTTAAGAAATCTGAAAGTCAAATCAGTCTGAAAAGATATAGCACACTAAGTCAGAACAGTTTGAAGGTCTGACCCGAGTTTGGAGTTTGTAGAGTTAAAGCTCTAGGACGAGTTAGAGTTTAAATTTTAGAGTCAGAAGAATAATAATAATAATAATAAGTTTAAATAGGATTTCAGTAAGTTGGCTTTCTCAAGCCAACTTAATTAAAAAGCTTATTGAAGAATTGTTTCTTTGTCATCTTAAAGGGATAGTTCACCCAACAACAACAAAAATTCTGTCATTTACTCACCCTCATGTCTTTTTAAACTTTACTTACTTACTACTTTAGAACATAAATATTATTTTTTTGTCCATACTGAAGTCAAATGTAACCAAAACTGTTTGGTTACCAACATTCTTCAAAATATTCCTTTGTGTTAGGTGGATGAGTAAATGATGAGACAATTTTATTTTTGAACTCTCCCTTTAATTAGGACTAATGATCATTTTAGTGCAATTCAGTGGAATGAAATGCCACTTTCCCAATGTGTTCTCAGTGGCTTTGGCTTTTAGACCCAGATGGATGACAAGTAGCAACAGACTAACTAATTTGTGTCACCTATGACTCACTGTTGTTTTATGGCATAATAGGAATAAAACCCAACATCTGGTCTGTTTCTAAACAACTGATTGTTTTTCTTTTTCTTTCTCCACAGAAAACTGATTTTCCGGATCAGATAAGGGTGTCCAACCTGAAACCTGGGGTGTATGAGTTCAAACTGACCGTGACGGATTCAGAACACCATTCTGATTCAGATCAAGTTTCTGTCCTGGTTCTCACTCCTGAGCAATCTGAGCGTGAGTTATCTTTGATCATGTTTTTCCCAACCACTCCCAGACTTTTACCTTAACCTTTGAATGAGGCTCGGGTTTACCCCACAGTAAATGAGAAACAGGCTATTATTATTTCAATCCTCTTTATGGAGTTGTTGTTCTTCCTGTAATGTTTGGAAATGTTTAGGAATACCATAGTAAAATAGTTTAGCCAAATTACACCTGGACTTTTATTTTGAAATATTAGCTGTTCAAACAAATAAGTCCAACTAGGAAAAGTTGTTTAATATGAATATTTTGGCTGTTATGACAAACTCCTTTTTTGTTAGTCGTTTTGGATAAAACCATTTGCTAAATATAAAAAGGAAGAAGATTAAGGTTTTCAGACATCTAAATGTCGTAAGCTTTCAAATGACTGTAATGTAGTGCTGTTAGAGATGACTCTGTTTTTATTGTTTGAGAAGGCTTACTGCTCCCTCTATGAATGTAGAACCGGTTTGACGTGTTACACGGATTGAGTCACAGTTGCGCAGTATGGATAACTGCTCTGCTAAACAACACACTATACAGCAAGGACTTAACGAATTACAGCAAATATTTTTGAACTCATGTCATTCTCAACCTTCAGTACCCTTTGCCTAACAGAGGCGAAAAGAACTGAAGAGGAGCGATAGAATGAAAATGAAAAAGTGGCAGTGTGACAGGAAGCAGAATATTGATAATATTTGAAAATAAATTTATAGTAAATTGCAATGAAGCGAATGAATGAGGTCAGTTTTAGCAACGGTTGAATCACATGAAAATGCTTTTTACTCACCACCTAATCACCCTATTTATGTGACGCATCCATGTCTGGTACATTACTTACTGCATCACACAAATGTGCTGTTGTAGTCATTACATATTGTTTGATGACATTGAAGACAATGAGGATTTTCCTCTACTTTGATGTTTTGCCAACAAGGTTAGAATTTCAAAGTAACCCCACATTTATGAATTAAAAAAAAATTATTTTCTTTATTAGTATTTTAATCTTGTTTTCCAGGGGGGAAAAAATCCATTTTACTTCACACAAATGTGTTATATATGTGTATATTGGGGATTTTTTTCATTTATTTTTTAGGCATAAATCCTACACATTTTTTAAAGGGTTATGCTAAAAAATAATCAATAGATGGGTACATTCGTAATGAAATGCCGCTTTGACTATCGGGTAGAAGTCTGCTGTGGAGCTCTCGCGAGCACCCTTCTGAAACCTAAAATTACGAATGGGACACCCTACGTGTCCCTACAAGTGCACAAGAATAGTTCTATTTGGGAGAGGCCATTCTCTGTTGATGGTTGATTAACATTAAGGCCATAGACAACAGTAGGAATATTAGGGTATGTTAACACGACAACAACAGTTTTCAAATGAAAACAAAAAACTTTTTATGCGTTTTGGTCTTTCATTTACACGACAACAGCATTTTGTGGGCTTGTGAACACAAGATTTTGAAAAACTTTTCACAAAAGCATTTAAAACCTTGCCCTTTGAAACCTGTGACATCATGCACATGAGTAATACTTGTTCACGCATGCGTATTACATGTTTGTGGGATGTTTCTTGACAAAGTGACATCGCCAACTACTGGCCTGGCATGCATAATTCAGGCTTTTTAGTTGTAATGTTGTCTAGAATATGTATTTATGAAACAGAGGCTGAAATGAGCAGCTTCAGTCTGTGCACAGTGAAAGAAGTGAAGACACCATCACTGGACCACAGATGTCTGCATTGTACTTGAATTGTCTGTGTGACCTATACATTGATGACAGCACAACACAACCTTGTTCCTGCAACAACGTCTGACGTGTTTACATTTTCTGTGGCGTGAGAACGAAAATCGGAAAAATCACAAAATCCGATTAGTGTGGTCAGACTGAACCAGATTTCTAAAAGTGTGATTTGAATAGGATTTCAAAACGCATATGATCGTAGCTTGTTTGTTAAAAAACGGTTTGTTAGAAGATTCTGGGCCCTATTTGAACAATCTAAGCGCATAGTCTAAAGCGCACGGCGCAAGTGCACATATGGCGAATTCCGAATACACTTTTGCTAGTTTAACGATGGGAAAAATGGTCGGTGTGCCCGGCACATGGACAAAGGAATTGTCCCTATTCTCTTAATGAATAATGGGTGTGATTTGGGTGTAACGTGCAATAAACCAATCAGAGTCTCCTCTCCCATTCCCTTTAAAATCCAGTTGCGCTCATGCTATATTTTTAATATTCGGCATGTGTGTGTGCAGCTATGCCCTGTGTGTGTAATAACGAGTGTAACCGCGTGGACCCGCCTATAGGTTTACATTACTAATTTACATTTAAATTTAAATGAAAAAAATACTGCGCCATTGACTTTAGACCAGGTTTAAGTTGGTCAATGGCACAGTTCAGCTGCCTCAAAATAGCAACGCGGCAACAATGCTTCTAAACACACCTCGTATGGGCGCAAATGCAGTTGCTATTTAAATATCGTGGTGCAGGACATGAAAATGATAACTGCGTCGGGCTTAAACTGGCAAAAAACACTTGCATTGCACCGGGTGTATGATAGGGCTCTTTAAACCCCTCCTTTCCAAGACCTTACCCTCCTCTGATTGGTCAGACGGACCAGTCTGTTGTCATTGGTGTACCTCTTAAAGCACGTTTCGGAAAAGAAATGTCAATTACCATATGTGAATTTCAGCTGCAAAGGCTTCCTCAGTGCTTGTATACACACTGATACAAACAGTAAAGTGTTGTTTATTTCTCTATCAATTCCAGGCCCTCATCTTTTTTGGAAGTGCATGCAAAGTGGATTTGCAGCACTGAAAACAACATCTTGACATGTTGACATGTTGACAACTCTAAACAAACTCTTACAGGCCTCAGTTAAAACTACAGTGTTTGAGGGCGGGTCAAAGTAGACGTTGTTCGTGGCCAGCCAATGAAGCCCTTAGGCTGGCTTTATGCGAATTTGTTTCATTGTTACATAGGTATGTAACGGGAAGTGAAACTGGAATTGCTGGTGACTCGTTTTTGGCAGTTCAGAATTGTTTCTTTCTCTCAGGAGACAATAACTTTATCTGTTGTGCACTTTGATCTTTAACACTTTTACACTTTAACACAGACCTTTTACATTCCAAAACAGTTATTACACACTACATAAAAGGTAATATTTGAAAAAGCATAATAGAGGCCCATAATAGAGAATTAATGCAAACAATCCCTTGAGCACATTATGAAGTTTGTGTACACCCCTGCATTTTGAACAGGTGCCAAAACCGTTGATCAGATGTGCAGGTTTCAACAGTATCTTAAGCTATGAAATTGATTTGTAAATAAGGAACTGAAAGGAACATGTCTTGTCATGTTATGCATGCTAACAACTGCTCATAAGCGATTGTATTTGCCCATACACTCATTTCTACATTTTATTTAGTTTCCTTTTATTTTCATTGTATACATGTAATTATGTATTTGAGGAGGCTATCCCATTTCTTTTTTCTTTTTTTTTGAATTAGTGATTCTTGCTTATTCACTCTAAAAAATGCTGGGTTGTTTCAACCAATGTTTGGGTCAAATATGAACATACCCAACCGTTGGGTTTAAAAATTATATTTTATCTGGCAGAAATCAAAGGAAGAAAGGAACTAATAGTGGAAATTTCCATAGAAGTCACAAAATTATGAAAGAATAAATTGAACTGGAAAAGGAAGAATTAGGACTAGGGCTGGGTAAAAAAAAGCCCTAGCTAAAAAAAAAAAAAAAAGGTAATAAATTTCTCTATATTAATCGATACCAATTCTTAAATCTCAAGAATTGATTAGTCATCCTGTTTTCATTTGATGAATGAATGGAACATTGTAGCACGCATCCCATTCAATAAATCACAATAATCTTTGTGCTTTTGTAAGTCCTCGCTAAATCGAACCAATGGCGGCATTCGATCAGCGGCGAAGGTCTCGCGCATGTTCCGTCCTTTCCAGGCTAAAGGGATTTTGGATTAAATGCAATACACTTTCTCATATGTATTAACTCGTTATTTCATCTGACTCCAAAAATGAAAAGGTTTTAATGATATCTGTGCATCATTAAATGTGAGCGAGTGTTTGACTATTCCTTGTAACCATTAGCTAAATGAACAATGTCAAAGTCAACTAGAAAAAGTTCGTCGAGACAAACTTTAAGTTGGCTTGTGAAAGTTTGGACCAATAAGTTTGAAGAAGTTTAAAGTTTAAATTAGTTTAAAGTTTAATTAGTTTATAGTTCAGTAAGAAAGAAAGAAAGATAGATTAGTTAGAAAGAAAGATAAAAAAAAGATTAGTAAGAAAGAAAGAAAGATAGATTAGTTAGAAAGAAAGAAAGAAAGAAAGATAGATTAGTTAGAAATAAAAAAATAAAAAAAGATTAGTAAGAAAGAAAGATAGATTAGTTAGAAAGAAAGAAAGATAGATTAGTAAGAAAGAAAGAAAGATAGATTAGTAAGAAAGAAAGAAAGAAAAAAATAGTAAGAAAGAAAGAAAGATAGATTAGTAAGAAAGAGAAAGAAAGATAGATTAGTTAGAAATAAAAAAATAAAAAAAGATTAGTAAGAAAGAAAGATAGATTAGTTAGAAAGAAAGAAGGAAAGAAAGATAGATTAGTAAGAAAGAAAAAAAGATAGATTAGTAAGAGAAAGATTGATTAGTAAGAAAGATAGATAGATTAGTTAGACAGAGAGAAAAAAGATTAGTAAGAAAGAAAGATAGATTAGTAAGAAAGAAAGAAAGATAGATTAGTTAGAAAGAAAGAAAGATAGATTAGTAAGAAAGAAAGATAGATTAGTAAGAAAGAAAGAAAGAAAAAGATTAGTAAGAAAGAAAGAAAGATAGATTAGTTAGAAAGAAAGAAAAAAGATTAGTAAGAAAGAAAGAAAGATTAGTAAGAAAGAAAGATAGATTAGTTAGAAAGAAAGAAAGAAAAAAGATTAGTAAGAAAGAAAGAAAAAAAGATTAGTAAGAAAGAAAGAAAGATAGATTAGTAAGAAAGAAAGAAAGAAAAAAAGATTAGCAAGAAAGAAAGAAAGAAAGATAGATTAGTTAGAAAGAAAGAAAAAAAAGATTAGTAAGAAAGAAAGAAAGAAAGAAAAAAAGATTAGTAAGAAAGAAAGATAGATTAGTTAGAAAGAAAGAAAAAAAAGATTAGTAAGAAAGAAAGAAAGAAAAAAAGATTAGTAAGAAAGAAAGATAGATTAGTTAGAAAGAAAGAAAAAAGATTAGTAAGAAAGAAAGAAAAAAAGATTAGTAAGAAAGAAAGAAAGATAGATTAGTTAGAAAGAAAGAAAGAAAAAAAGATTAGCAAGAAAGAAAGAAAGAAAGATAGATTAGTTAGAAAGAAAGAAAAAAAAGATTAGTAAGAAAGAAAGAAAGAAAGAAAAAAAGATTAGTAAGAAAGAAAGAAAAAAAGATTAGTAAGAAAGAAAGATAGATTAGTAAGAAAGAAAGAAAGAAAAAAAGATTAGCAAGAAAGAAAGAAAGATAGATTAGTTAGAAAGAAAGAAAAAAAAGATTAGTAAGAAAGAAAGAAAGAAAAAAAGATTAGTAAGAAAGAAAGATAGATTAGTTAAAAAGAAAGAAAGAAAAAAGATTAGTAAGAAAGAAAGAAAAAAGATTAGCAAGAAAGAAAGAAAGAAAGATAGATTAGTTAGAAAGAAAGAAAAAAAAGATTAGTAAGAAAGAAAGAAAGAAAGAAAAAAAGATTAGTAAGAAAGAAAGATAGATTAGTTAGAAAGAAAGAAAAAAGATTAGTAAGAAAGAAAGAAAAAAAGATTAGTAAGAAAGAAAGAAAGATAGATTAGTAAGAAAGAAAGAAAAAAAGATTAGTAAGAAAGAAAGAAGGATAGATTAGTAAGAAAGAAAGAAAGAAAAAAGATTAGCAAGAAAGAAAGAAAGAAAGATAGATTAGTTAGAAAGAAAGAAAAAAAAGATTAGTTAGAAAGAAAGAAAGAAAGAAAAAAAGATTAGTAAGAAAGAAAGAAAGAAAGAAAAAAAGATTAGTAAGAAAGAAAGATAGATTAGTTAGAAAGAAAGAAAAAAGATTAGTAAGAAAGAAAGAAAAAAAGATTAGTAAGAAAGAAAGATAGATTAGTAAGAAAGAAAGAAAAAAGATTAGAAAGAAAGAAAGATAGATTAGTAAGAAAGAAAGAAAGAAAAAAAGATTAGCAAGAAAGAAAGAAAGATAGATTAGTTAGAAAGAAAGAAAAAAAAGATTAGTAAGAAAGAAAGAAAGATAGATTAGTAAGAAAGAAAGATAGATTAGTTAGAAAGAAAGAAAGAAAAAAGATTAGTAAGAAAGAAAGAAAAAAAGATTAGTAAGAAAGAAAGAAAGAAAACAAGATTAGTAAGAAAGAAAGAAAGATAGATTAGTTAGAAAGAAAGAAAGAAAAAAAGATTAGTAAGAAAGAAAGATAGATTAGTAAGAAAGAAAGATAGAAAAAAAGATTAGTAAGAAAGAAAGAAAGATAGATTAGTAAGACAGAAAGAAAGAAAAAAAGATTAGTAAGAATGAAAGAAAGATAGATTAGTAAGAAAGAAAGAAAGATAGATTAGTAAGAAAGAAAGAAAGAAAAAAAGATTAGTAAGAATGAAAGAAAGATAGATTAGTAAGAAAGAAAGAAAGATAGATTAGTAAGAAAGAAAGAAAGAAAAAGATTAGTAAGAAAGAAAGAAAGATAGATTAGTAAGAAAGAAAGAAAGAAAAAAGATTAGCAAGAAAGAAAGAAAGAAAGATAGATTAGTTAGAAAGAAAGATAGATAGATTAGTTAGAAAGAAAGATAGATTAGTTAGAATGAAAGAAAGATAGAGTAGTTAGAAAGAAAGAAAGATAGATTAGTTAGAAAGAAAGAGATTAGTTAGAAAGAAAGAAAGAGATTAGTTAGAAAGAAAGAGATTAGTTAGAAAGAAAGATAGATAGATTAGTTAGAAAGAAAGAGATTAGTTAGAAAGAAAGATAGATAGATTATTTAGAAAGAAACATAGATAGATTAGTTAGAAAGAAAGATAGATTAGTTAGAAAGAAACATAGATAGATTAGTTAGAAAGAAATAAAGAAATAAAGATAGATTAGTTTGAAAGAAATAAAGAAAGATAGATTAGTTAGAAAGAAAAAAAGATAGATTAGTTAGAAAGAAATAAAGAAATAAAGATAGATTAGTTAGAAAGAAAGAAAGATAGATTAGTTAGAAAGAAAGAAAGATAGATTAGTTAGAAAGAAAAAAGATAGATTAGTTTGAAAGAAATAAAGAAAGATAGATTAGTTAGAAAGAAAGATAGATAGATTAGTTAGAAAGAAAGAGATTAGTTAGAAAGAAACATAGATAGATTAGTTAGAAAGAAAGAAAGATAGATTAGTTAGAAGGAAATATTAGTTAGAAAGAAAGAAAGATAGATTAGTTAGAAAGAAAGAAAGATAGATTAGTTTGAAAGAAATAAAGAAAGATAGATTAGTTAGAAAGAAAGAAAGAAAGAAAGAAAGATAGATAGATAGATAGATAGATAGATAGATAGATAGATAGATAGATAGATAGATAGATAGATAGATAGATAGATAGATAGATAAGAAAGAAAGATAGATTAGTTAGAAATAAAGATATATAGATAGATTAGTTAGAAAGAAAGAAAGATAGATAGATAGATAGATAGATAGATAGATAGATAGATAGATAGATAGATAGATAGATAGATAGATAGATAGATAGATAAGAAAGAAAGATAGATTAGTTAGAAAGAAAGATAGATTAGTTAGAAAGAAAGAAAGATAGATTAGTTAGAAAGAAAGAAAGATAGATTAGTTAGAAAGAAAGAAAGATAGATTAGTTAGAAAGAAAAAAAGATAGATTAGTTAGAAAGAAAGAGATTAGTTAGAAAGAAAGAAAGAGATTAGTTAGAAAGAAAGAGATTAGTTAGAAAGAAAGATAGATAGATTAGTTAGAAAGAAAGATAGATAGATTAGTTAGAAAGAAACATAGATAGATTAGTTAGAAAGAAAGAAAGATAGATTAGTTAGAAGGAAATATTAGTTAGAAAGAAAGATTAGTTAGAAAGAAAGAAAGATAGATTAGTTTAGAAATAAAGAGATTAGTTAGAAAGAAAGAAAGATAGATTAGTTAGAAAGGAAGAAAGATAGATTAGTTAGAAAGGAAGAAAGATCAGATAGATAGATAGATAGATAGATAGATAGATAGATAGATAGATAGATAAGTTAGAAAGAGATAGATAGATAGATAGATAGATAGATAGATAGATAGATAGATAGATAGATAGATAGATAGATAGATAGATAGAGTTCATAAGTACATATAGAATGGGAGTTTAATTGAGTCCAAGGCTTTAGGGAATTTAGATTTGAGTTTATTTGGTGTAGACTACTGGGCCACCGTAGTCTTGGCTCATTTTGAACTGTTACAATGAAAGTCAATGGGATTTTTATGATTTTTAATATTAATTTTTAAGAAATCTGAAAGTCAAATCAGTCTGAAAAGATATAGCACACTAAGTCAGAACAGTTTGAAGGTCTGACCCGAGTTTGGAGTTTGTAGAGTTAAAGCTCTAGGACGAGTTAGAGTTTAAATTTTAGAGTCAGAAGAATAATAATAATAACTAGAAAAAGTTCGTCGAGACAAACTTTAAGTTGGCTTGTGAAAGTTTGGACCAATAAGTTTGAAGAAGTTTAAAGTTTAAATTAGTTTAAAGTTTAATTAGTTTATAGTTCAGTAAGAAAGAAAGAAAGATAGATTAGTTAGAAAGAAAGATAAAAAAAAGATTAGTAAGAAAGAAAGAAAGATAGATTAGTTAGAAAGAAAGAAAGAAAGAAAGATAGATTAGTTAGAAATAAAAAAATAAAAAAAGATTAGTAAGAAAGAAAGATAGATTAGTTAGAAAGAAAGAAAGATAGATTAGTAAGAAAGAAAGAAAGATAGATTAGTAAGAAAGAAAGAAAGAAAAAAATAGTAAGAAAGAAAGAAAGATAGATTAGTAAGAAAGAGAAAGAAAGATAGATTAGTTAGAAATAAAAAAATAAAAAAAGATTAGTAAGAAAGAAAGATAGATTAGTTAGAAAGAAAGAAGGAAAGAAAGATAGATTAGTAAGAAAGAAAAAAAGATAGATTAGTAAGAGAAAGATTGATTAGTAAGAAAGATAGATAGATTAGTTAGACAGAGAGAAAAAAGATTAGTAAGAAAGAAGGATAGATTAGTAAGAAAGAAAGAAAGATAGATTAGTTAGAAAGAAAGAAAGATAGATTAGTAAGAAAGAAAGATAGATTAGTAAGAAAGAAAGAAAGAAAAAGATTAGTAAGAAAGAAAGAAAGATAGATTAGTTAGAAAGAAAGAAAAAAGATTAGTAAGAAAGAAAGAAAGATTAGTAAGAAAGAAAGATAGATTAGTTAGAAAGAAAGAAAGAAAAAAGATTAGTAAGAAAGAAAGAAAAAAAGATTAGTAAGAAAGAAAGAAAGATAGATTAGTAAGAAAGAAAGAAAGAAAAAAAGATTAGCAAGAAAGAAAGAAAGAAAGATAGATTAGTTAGAAAGAAAGAAAAAAAAGATTAGTAAGAAAGAAAGAAAGAAAGAAAAAAAGATTAGTAAGAAAGAAAGATAGATTAGTTAGAAAGAAAGAAAAAAAAGATTAGTAAGAAAGAAAGAAAGAAAAAAAGATTAGTAAGAAAGAAAGATAGATTAGTTAGAAAGAAAGAAAAAAGATTAGTAAGAAAGAAAGAAAAAAAGATTAGTAAGAAAGAAAGAAAGATAGATTAGTTAGAAAGAAAGAAAGAAAAAAAGATTAGCAAGAAAGAAAGAAAGAAAGATAGATTAGTTAGAAAGAAAGAAAAAAAAGATTAGTAAGAAAGAAAGAAAGAAAGAAAAAAAGATTAGTAAGAAAGAAAGAAAAAAAGATTAGTAAGAAAGAAAGATAGATTAGTAAGAAAGAAAGAAAGAAAAAAAGATTAGCAAGAAAGAAAGAAAGATAGATTAGTTAGAAAGAAAGAAAAAAAAGATTAGTAAGAAAGAAAGAAAGAAAAAAAGATTAGTAAGAAAGAAAGATAGATTAGTTAAAAAGAAAGAAAGAAAAAAGATTAGTAAGAAAGAAAGAAAAAAGATTAGCAAGAAAGAAAGAAAGAAAGATAGATTAGTTAGAAAGAAAGAAAAAAAAGATTAGTAAGAAAGAAAGAAAGAAAGAAAAAAAGATTAGTAAGAAAGAAAGATAGATTAGTTAGAAAGAAAGAAAAAAGATTAGTAAGAAAGAAAGAAAAAAAGATTAGTAAGAAAGAAAGAAAGATAGATTAGTAAGAAAGAAAGAAAAAAAGATTAGTAAGAAAGAAAGAAGGATAGATTAGTAAGAAAGAAAGAAAGAAAAAAGATTAGCAAGAAAGAAAGAAAGAAAGATAGATTAGTTAGAAAGAAAGAAAAAAAAGATTAGTTAGAAAGAAAGAAAGAAAGAAAAAAAGATTAGTAAGAAAGAAAGAAAGAAAGAAAAAAAGATTAGTAAGAAAGAAAGATAGATTAGTTAGAAAGAAAGAAAAAAGATTAGTAAGAAAGAAAGAAAAAAAGATTAGTAAGAAAGAAAGATAGATTAGTAAGAAAGAAAGAAAAAAGATTAGAAAG
Source organism: Semotilus atromaculatus (assembly GCA_031834385.1). Lineage (NCBI taxonomy): Eukaryota > Metazoa > Chordata > Actinopteri > Cypriniformes > Leuciscidae > Semotilus > Semotilus atromaculatus. Next base: position 29,418,061 of record JAULUF010000010.1, on the reverse strand, counting down.
AAAGAAAGATAGATTAGTAAGAAAGAAAGAAAGAAAAAAAGATTAGCAAGAAAGAAAGAAAGATAGATTAGTTAGAAAGAAAGAAAAAAAAGATTAGTAAGAAAGAAAGAAAGATAGATTAGTAAGAAAGAAAGATAGATTAGTTAGAAAGAAAGAAAGAAAAAAGATTAGTAAGAAAGAAAGAAAAAAAGATTAGTAAGAAAGAAAGAAAGAAAACAAGATTAGTAAGAAAGAAAGAAAGATAGATTAGTTAGAAAGAAAGAAAGAAAAAAAGATTAGTAAGAAAGAAAGATAGATTAGTAAGAAAGAAAGATAGAAAAAAAGATTAGTAAGAAAGAAAGAAAGATAGATTAGTAAGACAGAAAGAAAGAAAAAAAGATTAGTAAGAATGAAAGAAAGATAGATTAGTAAGAAAGAAAGAAAGATAGATTAGTAAGAAAGAAAGAAAGAAAAAAAGATTAGTAAGAATGAAAGAAAGATAGATTAGTAAGAAAGAAAGAAAGATAGATTAGTAAGAAAGAAAGAAAGAAAAAGATTAGTAAGAAAGAAAGAAAGATAGATTAGTAAGAAAGAAAGAAAGAAAAAAGATTAGCAAGAAAGAAAGAAAGAAAGATAGATTAGTTAGAAAGAAAGATAGATAGATTAGTTAGAAAGAAAGATAGATTAGTTAGAATGAAAGAAAGATAGAGTAGTTAGAAAGAAAGAAAGATAGATTAGTTAGAAAGAAAGAGATTAGTTAGAAAGAAAGAAAGAGATTAGTTAGAAAGAAAGAGATTAGTTAGAAAGAAAGATAGATAGATTAGTTAGAAAGAAAGAGATTAGTTAGAAAGAAAGATAGATAGATTATTTAGAAAGAAACATAGATAGATTAGTTAGAAAGAAAGATAGATTAGTTAGAAAGAAACATAGATAGATTAGTTAGAAAGAAATAAAGAAATAAAGATAGATTAGTTTGAAAGAAATAAAGAAAGATAGATTAGTTAGAAAGAAAAAAAGATAGATTAGTTAGAAAGAAATAAAGAAATAAAGATAGATTAGTTAGAAAGAAAGAAAGATAGATTAGTTAGAAAGAAAGAAAGATAGATTAGTTAGAAAGAAAAAAGATAGATTAGTTTGAAAGAAATAAAGAAAGATAGATTAGTTAGAAAGAAAGATAGATAGATTAGTTAGAAAGAAAGAGATTAGTTAGAAAGAAACATAGATAGATTAGTTAGAAAGAAAGAAAGATAGATTAGTTAGAAGGAAATATTAGTTAGAAAGAAAGAAAGATAGATTAGTTAGAAAGAAAGAAAGATAGATTAGTTTGAAAGAAATAAAGAAAGATAGATTAGTTAGAAAGAAAGAAAGAAAGAAAGAAAGATAGATAGATAGATAGATAGATAGATAGATAGATAGATAGATAGATAGATAGATAGATAGATAGATAGATAGATAGATAGATAGATAGATAGATAGATAGATAAGAAAGAAAGATAGATTAGTTAGAAATAAAGATATATAGATAGATTAGTTAGAAAGAAAGAAAGATAGATAGATAGATAGATAGATAGATAGATAGATAGATAGATAGATAGATAGATAGATAGATAGATAGATAGATAGATAAGAAAGAAAGATAGATTAGTTAGAAAGAAAGATAGATTAGTTAGAAAGAAAGAAAGATAGATTAGTTAGAAAGAAAGAAAGATAGATTAGTTAGAAAGAAAGAAAGATAGATTAGTTAGAAAGAAAAAAAGATAGATTAGTTAGAAAGAAAGAGATTAGTTAGAAAGAAAGAAAGAGATTAGTTAGAAAGAAAGAGATTAGTTAGAAAGAAAGATAGATAGATTAGTTAGAAAGAAAGATAGATAGATTAGTTAGAAAGAAACATAGATAGATTAGTTAGAAAGAAAGAAAGATAGATTAGTTAGAAGGAAATATTAGTTAGAAAGAAAGATTAGTTAGAAAGAAAGAAAGATAGATTAGTTTAGAAATAAAGAGATTAGTTAGAAAGAAAGAAAGATAGATTAGTTAGAAAGGAAGAAAGATAGATTAGTTAGAAAGGAAGAAAGATCAGATAGATAGATAGATAGATAGATAGATAGATAGATAGATAGATAGATAAGTTAGAAAGAGATAGATAGATAGATAGATAGATAGATAGATAGATAGATAGATAGATAGATAGATAGATAGATAGATAGAGTTCATAAGTACATATAGAATGGGAGTTTAATTGAGTCCAAGGCTTTAGGGAATTTAGATTTGAGTTTATTTGGTGTAGACTACTGGGCCACCGTAGTCTTGGCTCATTTTGAACTGTTACAATGAAAGTCAATGGGATTTTTATGATTTTTAATATTAATTTTTAAGAAATCTGAAAGTCAAATCAGTCTGAAAAGATATAGCACACTAAGTCAGAACAGTTTGAAGGTCTGACCCGAGTTTGGAGTTTGTAGAGTTAAAGCTCTAGGACGAGTTAGAGTTTAAATTTTAGAGTCAGAAGAATAATAATAATAATAATAAGTTTAAATAGGATTTCAGTAAGTTGGCTTTCTCAAGCCAACTTAATAATAAGTTTAAATAGGATTTCAGTAAGTTGGCTTTCTCAAGCCAACTTAATTAGAATAATCAAATGTAACAATTTATTATGTTGGGTAAAGTATCATGCCAATTTCACAATCAGTTCAAAGATAATCAATACAATAACATTGAATGCTCTAGGATAAGAGAAATGCAAACCCAACATTTTAAGAAATACATGAGGCTGAGTTTTGGACACTCAACCTCATGGGCTCTCAGAATTACAGAGAAGCCTCGAGTTTCTCCCTGCAGTCCATTAAGTAGCCAGAATGTTTTCACATGTAAACCTGCTAATTTGCATTAAGAAGTTACACCTCTTTGGGTGAGGGGAAAAGAGACCATTTGCCTTTCTTTGAGTCAGTTATCTCTAAACTCTTAAAAACCTTAGTACCTTGTGTTTTACTCTTTGGGAATGAGACCATTGTACCAGTCACACTGAGACCTTTAAAATGATACTAAACACAATACTTAATCATTCACATTAAAACCATATATATTCTTGTGTGAGTTAAGTGTTACTGAGAGAGAGAGAATGCAGATGAAGTGAGACTTGTCCCAAAGGAAGAGGGGGAGGGTGTCAAATGTTAATTTTCCCACAAGATTCTTTGTTTCATAGACCACTGGTCATTCTTTAACCAGTTCTTCAAATTTCCAGCCTTACAGATCCCTCCTTGACCCCCGTGGGTCAGATAACACTTACGGGGTCACAGTAAGGCGTTTGTCCTAATCCTTGAGGTGTAACTCAAAAATGGTGTTTTCAATGTCAGCATCTGTAGAAGCTCAGAGAGCTGTGTTCACCTGTAGAACACCTGGTCTCACCAGGTGTATGTAGCTTGAGTCCAGCAGGTGGATGAATGCGTTCAGGTTTTCTTTCTGTGATGCGAACGAGGTTCATAGAGTCAATCTGGACCTTTTTGACTTGTTCAGTTGACGTGTCATGGAGAAACTTCTGCTTCTCTGGCACCTTCCCCATGATGATAATCTGACCCTCCTTGACCAATCCTGTCACCTCCAGCGGTGCGGTTGTCTGGGCAGACCTCAGTGGGTGAAGGGGTTCTCCTTGATTCCACACTGCTTTGTGTGAGACACCTGACAAGCATCTTAAATGTCCGCTTCACGATTGAGCGCATATGAACTTCAAGTCGTAAAGGAAATGCATAGGAAAACATATAATGCAACAAAACAAATCAAGTCATGTTCAATGTAAAATACCATGTTCATGTCAGCAAGTGTGAATGGTACATCGGTCTCATATGTTTCTCAAGGTCAGGTAAGGTGGTCTCATTTTTAATATCCAATTCTTTCACCACTGTGATGATATTAAATGGTAGTGGAATTTAAATATTCTTGGTCTGACTTACTCAAAGGAAATGCAGCAAGAAGTCGGTGCATAAATAAAATAATCAAATAAATGGTACGCATCAATACATCTTGTAATAATAATATTCAAATACACAAATATGAAGAATCACTGTTTGTTCGGGAATCTTCCAATGCAAGCCACCTATGCAGATATAAGGAGTGACTTGGAACATGTTTAATCATACAAGAATGGAGATTGTTCATTCCTTGCAACAGTTGTTTGTGTGTGTGTGTGTGTGTGTGTGTGTGTGTGTGAGAGAGAGAGTGTGTGTGTGTGGCTCAGTCACAGTCGATGACAGGTACATTTTAAATTCTGTAATTTGTTGAAGCGCTCACACTTCAGATCTATTCGTTATTGATGATGTTTCTGTTATTATTGGTTTGTTGAGAAATCAGGGGCCCTCTGACCTTCCAACAACCCTAACAACAATCAGAAAGTTTGAACATTTTGAAACTTGAATAGCAGGTCTGTCTCTGCTTCATAATTTTTCATCATTGATTTGCGACTGTAGCCATTCATATGTATATTACAGTGTTTTTCCATGAGTTGGAAGAGTGTTGTGAACAGTATGTTATGATAAAAGTGATGTTATGTCATGGGATCAGCTTTCCCATCCTATGTGTGTGAAGCTATCCGCATCTGTCCGTGTGAAGATGCACAATAGATCTTTAGTGAAGTGACACTTTTGGACTCTGTCATCTTTATCTTCGTACGTGTCGTGTTCAACCTGGATAGACTTGATTTTTTCCAGGTGATGTTGATGTGAGGGTGTAGTGATGGAGGAGTGTGGGTTCATGTCTAGGAGATGGGTGGAATATAATCTATAACAATTGTGTTGCAAATTTAGTTCCAGTTCTAAACTGGTAGGCCATGCTAATGTAGTGATGTGCTACTGTGAGATGTAAATGGCCTTTGAAGTGTCGTTTCACCCATCTCCCGTGTTTCAGGTTCTGTTCTAACAATCCCGCTGTCCTGGTGATCCAGGTGGAGTCCGGCCCGTCCTGGCATCCGTCCTCCGAGGAATTGCAGAAGTAAACCGGACAAAAGCAAATGCAGAGAGAACCACAGTTAATTCTGATGTTTTCAACAGTTTTAAATTCAGACATGTGGAATTCTTTTGCTTCCTCCATTGCGATTTTAATTCCCGTTGTCACATGAAACCGAGTTTCATTGACCAGGTCTGAATTACTGCCGTTGTTTCAGTGCAGTGTGCGACACCTTAAAGCTGCTCTTGCAGTCGAGCCTTCACAGTCTGCTGTGTCATGAGCATTAGAGATCCCAGTTCTGCTGGGGACATTTTGTCTGGCTTTACCTCAAGTTGCTTTCATTACAGCCAGATCTGTGGGCATAAATTAGTTCACCTGTTTTGGTGTGGTGTCGTTCACACATTTGGTTAGTGCAGATCTCTTGTGACCTGCAAAAGGCTGTGGTACTTCTGTTCGATGTTTAGCTCACACCCTCCTTGTAAATATGCGTCCTTGATCAGTTTGCTATTACCTGTGCCACACTTCTGAGAGTGTTTTTTTTTTTAAATGCAAAAATAAAAGCACACCTCCGTCCGCCCTTTTGGCACTGGGTAGTAGCTCAAGGGATTAATGTCACACTTCTCCAATTAATGCCCTGCTTGGCGTGGCGATTACAATATAATGTGTATTATAATTCGAGTTATAATACAATTATATTTAAGAATATAAGTGAAATTATATTGTTTTTGGTCTCTGAAGAGTCTCTGCTCGTTCTTGTATCAATACATTTGAATATGAAAAGGCTTTCTGGCTCAGGCTGATAAAATGTACATTTGCTGTTTCTCTTTTCTGTTTGCTAGGTTTCGAATACCTTTTCTTTTCATCTAGTCTTTTTAAAGACTATAAGAAAGCCAAGTGGACATTTTAACGTTTGTTTATTCTTTTGAACTCTTAGTTTTAGTTTATCCGCTCAGATCAGGAAGCTATATCGCTCTGCAGTCCTTCTCTCAAGGCCGCACGACACACCCCCGTCAGTTCCAATGATCAATTCAGAGGTAATTTGACTAAATATCTGGGATCTGCCGTATTCACACGTACAATCAAAGATATATCTACAAGTCCCTTTGAACGTTAATGATATCCGTGCATCATTAAACGTTAGCGAAGGTTTGTTTATTCTTTAAACTCTGATTATGTTTTATCCGCTCAGATCAGGAAACTATATCACTTCGTGTTCCTCACCAGGTCTCCGGCACAATCTCGTCAGTTTCCGATTATCAAAACAGAGGTAATTGGCTGAATGTCTGGGATTTGCCGTAATTCACACGTACACAATCGAAGACATATACACAGCCCCCTTGAATGCCACCTCAGGAACTAATTCAATAACTTACTTTACCAGCGTGCACTTATCTAAAGTAACATTAAATTAGAACAGAGGTATTTAGACGTACCCAAATCTAGATCAAACAGCATTAGCTGATTCTAGACGGAAACTACCCGTCTCCTCATTCAAGTACACTTGAATCTGATATCAGATATTAGTCGTCACTAACTCTGACGCAAACTTGTGGAAATATACGAATCCTATAATCTACTCGGGGGAAAACAATTCTCAGAGTCGGTTAGAATAAAATCAAACGTAACCATTTACAAATTTTGTATGCGAAAAACAGCTCCCATAGAGTGGAGAGGTAAAGTGTACGTTCTCTAAAGCTTTGAATATAAAAAGGGGTTTTTTTTGTTTCAGGATTAATGAGATGCACGTTCACTGTTTCTGATCTTCAAATTCAAATTGTGAATCACACAATAGCCTAGACACACGTGTTTAATTCAGTTTACACAGGACACATGGCCTAGAATACAACATCTACAGCCTTTACCTAAGTGATACAAACACACTTACAGTAAAGCAATCCTGTGCTTCATGAATAAACTTAAATTTAGCCTATGTGCATGCTGTAGCACAAACAACTAAAGTGTGTTCTATTAGCACAATGTGTTAAGCACAATTCCAAATTTGAAAATTAACAGAATTATTTCATGCTTTTTAATCCCATCGGTGTTAACGTGTAAGCTTTCAAATGCAATATAGAGATTTTAATGTTTTGAATGTGGCTTTGGCCCGCCACCAGTAGGCCGAACAAATAAGGGTTAAGCGTTGGACGCAGCATGGTCATTAGCATTTAGCATTAGCCTTGAGCGTTTTTGAAAGCAGCATGGTCATTAGCATTTAGCATTAGCCTTGAGCGTTTTTGAAAACAACATGGACAATAGCATTTAGTGTTATCCTTGATATTTGAGTTTTAGCCTGTAAATAATATCGTCATGTTTTCCCAAAATTTGCTTTTCATAAACAATGCATCGATTTGCCTTTTTATTTATAAAATCACGTGTTTTCCAATTGTTTACAAACTTAGAATTTTCTTTCTCTTTGCTCATTTCCACCACATGTTGCAAGTTTGTTCAAACAAAGCCAATGCAACAATGGAGAAAACACGCTGATTTCAAAACTTTAGCCTCTAATTTTACAGCTCTTCATCGAGTAAGTTAGGCTACCAGAAAATTATTTGGAAGATGTAATTCCAATTTTAGGTTTCGTTTCTTGTTGCTTAGGCAAACAAATATATCTTTAAAATCTATTAGGGTTTTCCTTCCTCATCTGCGCTGCCGTTATCACGTTCTCTCGTGTTTCCGTTCTGGACTAAACAAAGCTAGGGCTTTCCGACCCGTAACAATGCAAACAACATTTTCACAACACTTCTAGAAAAGGGCAGAAAAAGTTGACTTACCACAGCGCAGAAGACAGAGAAGAATTTCAAACCTCGTGTTGATTTTAAAATCCCCATACTTTGCTGGAAAGACGTTTCTCAAGAAATCCATTTGTTGCGAGATCACGTCGCGGTCACCATTTTGTAAGTCCTCGCTAAATCGAACCATTGGCGGCATTCGATCAGCGGCGAAGGTCTCGCGCATGTTCCGTCCTTTCCAGGCTAAAGGGATTTTGGATTAAATGCAATACACTTTCTCATATGTATTAACTCGTTATTTCATCTGACTCCAAAAATGAAAAGGTTTTAATGATATCTGTGCATCATTAAATGTGAGCGAGTGTTTGACTATTCCTTGTAACCATTAGCTAAATTAACAATGTCAAAGTCAATTAGAATAATCAAATGTAACAATTTATTATGTCGGGTAAAGTATCATGCCAATTTCACAATCAGTTCAAAGATAATCAATACAATAACATCGAATGCTCTAGGATAAGAGAAATGCAAACCCAACATTTTAAGAAATACATGAGGCTGAGTTTTGGACACTCAACCTCATGGGCTCTCAGAATTACAGAGAAGCCTCGAGTTTCTCCCTGCAGTCCATTAAGTAGCCAGAATGTTTTCACATGTAAACCTGCTAATTTGCATTAAGAAGTTACACCTCTTTGGGTGAGGGGAAAAGAGACCATTTGCCTTTCTTTGAGTCAGTTATCTCTAAACTCTTAAAAACCTTAGTACCTTGTGTTTTACTCTTTGGGAATGAGACCATTGTACCAGTCACACTGAGACCTTTAAAATGATACTAAACACAATACTTAATCATTCACATTAAAACCATATATATTCTTGTGTGAGTTAAGTGTTACTGAGAGAGAGAGAATGCAGATGAAGTGAGACTTGTCCCAAAGGAAGAGGGGGAGGGTGTCAAATGTTAATTTTCCCACAAGATTCTTTGTTTCATAGACCACTGGTCATTCTTTAACCAGTTCTTCAAATTTCCAGCCTTACACTTTCTTACTATTGATATGAAATAAAGTCTCAATTCAAATTACGTCCATTTTCTTACAGAAATTCAAAAATATAAATAGCGTTTTGGCGCTGTGGCGTGAGATCGCTCAGCTCAAGAGAAGCACATGATCTCCTCTTCAGCCTTAATACCAGTTACAGCGCGAAATAAACATGGAGCATCTGAAAGTGTGTTAAAAGATAAGAGTATAACTTATCGAAATTTGTATCATGTCACATGGAATCACTGTGTTTCAACCGTGGAAAGACGTCATTTAAACAGCTTGTAAACAATGTCATGTAATGTCACATTTACCTCAGAAAAACCATGTGACCATAGACTTCAGCTAGAAAAATTTACTCTAGAGAGGAGCATTTTGCTAAATATATGCACCATATTACATTATTTTTAATATTCTTCAATATTTAATGCATGTTTGAATAAAACTGGCAAGTTATGACAGCCAAATGTTTATATTTCATTAACTAACTTATTATAAAAAAATAAATAAGTGTAATTTAAGTGTTTGTACAAATCAGTTCATTTTTAACTAGCCTATAGGCTACAACTGACTCCCATAGTTTACAGCTTTAGTTAAGAGATTTGTTTTCCTTGAGATAATTTACCATTGTTTGTACCTGATATCCAAAATAATTAATATTGAATCGAATATCGAATCGAATTGCAAGCTTGTGAATCAAAATCGAATCGAATTATGAAATTTTTGTCAATACCCAGCGCTGGACCCTATTAGGACCTTTTTCATTGGTTTTAAGCAAAAGTTCATCGATTTATGATACAGGAAACTTTTTATTTGAAAAATAGCAAAAAAATTAAAACCCTAATGGGAACACTGTGGTCATAAAGCAATGGACATTATTGGCAGGTAGTCTGTGGTGTTTAAATGACGCTCAATTGGTACTAGGGGGGCCAAAAGTGTCTACCACATATCCCCCACACCATTACACCACTAGCAGAGATGCAATGCTTTCATGTTTACACCAAAATCTGAATGTCGAATATTGGTCAGTCTATTCTACTGCCAAATTCAGTGAGCCCGTGTGAATTGTAGCCTCAGCTATATTTAGACAGGAGTGACAGCTGACAGGAGTGTCACCCAGTGACACCCAGGCTCATGGTGCATACACTTACATAATGTCTTATTTCCCGACCAATTATGCCCATTGTGAAATATACAAATATGTTGAATAACTAAATTTAAAATGAAACATAGCAACTATGTATATAAACAAGGTAAGATATTTATTTATATATATATAAATATAAACAAGGACATTTATATAGAAAATATTGTATTACTCAAATATATTCTTACTACATGCACTTATTAAACATTTTAACTGTGATGGTTATAAAAAATATATTTAAACAATTATACCTGTAGCCTACATGCATAAAAATGTTTTCGGCTTCCCTTATAACTACAAGAATAACCGTAGATGTTTGAATGAAATATCCTGTAAACATTATTATTATTATTATTATTATAAATTCTCTTCATGAATTTTGTCACTACATATTTTACATTTACACCTTGTTTTCTTTGAATCAACTATCTTTTTAGATATATATTAAAAAAATTGCCTGTAAAAAGTAGCATATTTATCTGTTTAATTTTAGTTTGTTACTTGTAATATAGCCATGTAAAAATATAAGAGTTGTCTTGGTCAGTTAGTTTAGGTTATATTTTATTTCGTAGTAGACAGATAATGATTTATGAAATAGATCCTCTTTACTCATATCACTTACACAAAAATAATTGCAGTAATTAATAGAAACTCACAGAGGAAAGTCAACCATATCCCAGACATTAGATCTTGATGAGGGTTGTGTAGCTCCACGCTGAAAGAGGCGGTTTTTGAGCTGGGGAGCGTTTCCCAAAACGATAGTTGCTAAGTTAGCAAATTTGTTGGTTGCAATGCAATTTCCCAGGTTAGCAACTATGCTTTTGGGAAACGCACCCCAGGTTAGTCACCCAGCAGAAAATCGGCTCTCTGAAAATTGTATATTACACAATTGAGTGTTTTGTATGAATGATGAGATCTCCTGTGGATCCTGGAGGATATGGAGGGATGCAGAATCAATAGGAGAAAGAATGAAAGATAATCTCCATATCTTTAGAGGTACAAAATAATGTAAGGAGGATGTTTTCTCTCATCTCTGATAGACCATAATTTGTAAATCCCCTTTTTTGATATCCAGGATCAGGTAATCCATCTTATTTTTTATGCCGTTTTTTTTCAAAGCAAAATAGGATTGGATCACCCTGATCCAGATACACACTTTCAGATGATCAAATCCGGATTACCAATGGGGTTACATTTCACAATGTAGGCTGCTTGCTATGTAAAGAACAACAGGTAGAAGAGTCAATGGTTAGCTTTGGATGTGTTTTTTTGTTGTTGTCATTTTGTAATTAAAATGACATCCATGTTTTTCAAGGTACACCAATGTCATTATAGACTATGGTAGCAACTGAGACAAAGATGCTGCTTGTCAATATTGAAGTCAATCAGACTAACGGTACTATAGTTTGAGCCAATTTCATGTTTTGTTCAATTATAGCGCGACCAAGTGGCACAGTCCCACTGCTTTTTTTCTGTGTCCTCAGAGTGACCCATACATAAGCAAGTCAAATTTGGTAAAAATATTTTTAGTTCTAGACATTTTTATTTATGAGCACATAAATGACCCACATCTGACTTTGCATTTGCAACTTACTATAAAAATTTTTTACATTTGGCTAGTATCATGTAGGCAACGGTTTCGAAGATATTCGCAAAAGTTGTTCAAATGCTAAATCACAATGTTGCACAAACCATAAGGCGAAACATCAAGTCATCTTCTTAACAATGTAGATTGTTTCAAAGCAGCTTTACAGAGATAAACATATAATTTAAGGTAACAGAGATTGTTTTGGACTTATAGCGGTTCTTGAATAATGTTATTTCCAGCCAAAGTTAGTTTTGATTGATTCACTTCCGGTGAAATGATAATTTGTTATTAAATTAGGGGCCGCTAAGACGACGCCGTTCTCTATAAACAGATTTTAAACGCGAACCTGTGATCAACGCTGATGGCGTTCACATGCGCTTTAAGAATTGAATTTGAATTTTTGCGGTGTTGCTTGGAAACTTCTGTACTTGAAGCTTTCTTTTTTTGTTAGTTTAGCCACTATTTCAAATAAATACCTAGAATTATGTTTATTTTCTTCTAAAAGGGGTTGAAAAATGAGCAGATCTAGCAGCTTTTAAGGCCTTTCTGTACGCAATCGAGCTCTCTTTCCATGAAATCCGAAATACCTCTAGTTTCGTTTTCTTCCAGTTGCGCTCCATTTTTCTGGCTGCTCTCTTAAGGGCCTGAGTGTGCTCGTTGTACCACGGCGTTGGACTATTTTCTTTGATCTTTTTTAAGTGCAACGGAGCAACTGTGTATAAAGTGCTGGAAAAGAGAGAGTTAAAAGTTTCTGTTGCAATGTCAAGTTCTTCTAAGCTATCCGGGATGCGGAGACGACAAAACTGATTAGGAAGATTATTAATAAAGCAATCTTTAGTGGCAGAAGTTATAGGTCTAACATATTTATAACACTGAGTCAGCTTTGCAGCTTTGGCTAAATGTAATTTACATGAGACTAGATAATGATCTGAGATGTCATCGCTCTGCTGCAGAATTTCAACGGCATCAACATCTATTTCATGTGATAGTATTAGATCTAGAGTAGGATTACGACAATGAGTAGGTCCTGACACGTGTTGTCTAACTCAAATTGAGTTTACAATGTCTTTAAATGCCAATCCCAATGCATCTTTTTCATTATCTACATGTATATTAAAATAACCAACAATTAGTACTTTATCTGCAGCCAGTACTAATTCTGATAGAAAGTACGCAAATTCTTTGATAAAATCTTTATGGTGGCCTGTATACAGTAGCCAGCAGAATTCTCAAACGTGATTTATTGTTAACACTATATATTTTTACATTAAGCACCAACACTTCAAAAGAAGTATATTTAAAACTATATTTCTTAGTGGTTTTTGAATATTTTACTATAAATTACAGCAACGCCTCCCCCTTTGCGTTTCAGACGAGGTTCATGTGTATAACAGTAATCTTGTGGTTGAGGTTGACTCATTTAAAGTAATGTAATCGTTTAGTTTTAGCCAGGTTTCTGTCAAACACAGCACATTTAGGTTTAATCTGAAATCATATCATTAACTATGAGAGCTTTTGAAGTAAGGGATCGAATATTCAGCAACCCAAGCTTTATCTTTTGCTCATCTGTATTATATCTGTTTTTTATCTGTTGAATATCAATTACGTATTTAACGTTAGATGGGTTTGGACGTTTTGGGGATTTCCAAATTCGGGGAACAGACACAGTCTACTATATGATGATCACTATATGATGATATCTAAGTGAAAGAGGCTCTGTGTGATGGGATTTATCTGACCTTGGTGACGTGAGGCCGCTAGCAGACGGTCGGTTTAGCCAGTCTGTCTGCTTCCTGACCTGAGCCCCAGATTGTCAAGTTTTATCTCTTTTATCTCAAGACTATGAGCCAAATTACTAGAGAGAACAGCAGCACCAGCCCAGGAAGGATGAATACCATCTCTTTTCAACATGTCAGGCTTGCCCCAAAAACTTTTCCAATTGTCTATGAATTCTATATTATTATGCGGACACCACTATTGCGGACACCAAAAAAAAAAACTTAGTAAGATGGCGCTGTGTTTGGCCTGTCACTTGCTCCTCTGTTTTGCTATGTTTGTTCTTGCTACCATCTCGCAGTTTATTGTTTATGATTGCACTACGCTGCTGGAATTGCGTTTTGACAACTAATCGCCTCCTAAATGCCCAGTCCTTCAAACAACCACCGCCACTATTGACATTAATTCCTCCTTTCCTGAGATGCCCTATCTGTTTGCTTCCAGGCGGTAAGCGCCGCAGAAGACTCGGTCGGAGAGGTGGGTTACATGTCAGGCTGAGGGCTCACCTGGATTCTCCGTCGCAGAGGAATGGAGATCGATCGGGGCTTGGCACTGTTAGAAGATCGCGGGAATGCTATCAGTGGCTTCGGCCGGTTGTTTCCGACACTGGCGTTCCATTTCCGTGTCCCTGCCGCGTAAATACATCCACCCGGAGCTGCGTCCAAGGAAACCTCCGTCCAATTCCTCGTGTGACATCACCACCTGTTAACTCGACCACGTTCCACATGGCACTTTGTAACACCAGATCGCTCAATAACAAAACATTTGTTCTTAATGATGTCATCTCCTCTTACAATTTGGATTTGTTTTTCCTCACCAAAACCTGGCTCCCCCCAGGCGACGTCAGTGCCTTTTCGGAACTCCTCCCCTCTGGCTATCTTTACTTAAACACACTGCGGCAAACGGGGAGGTGCAGGGGGATAGCTACTACACACAGACAGTCCTTGAAGTGCCGCCAGCTGCTCACTAGAGGGTATTCCAGCTTTGAGTTACAAGTATTTGTGCTCACACTGCCCTGTCCTATTTTATGTGCAGTAATCTATTGGCCGCCTAAATTAAATAGGGATTTCTTAAATTGGATAGAGTTTCTGACAGAGTTTTTGGCAAAGTTTGACAATATTCTAATCTGTGGTGACTTTAACATTCATGTCTGCTGCCCCTCTGATAAACCTGCACTTTTAGATTCATTGGATCTGACCCAGTCCATATCCTGTCCCACTCATAGGTTAGGTCACACTCTTGACCTTATCATCTCTCCTGGGGTGACCGTGTCAACTTGTGAGGTCCTGGATTTTCCCATCTCAGACCACTCTCTCATACGGTTTGACATCTGTGCTCTTCCTCCTGCTCCCACGTCCATCTCACAAGCCCCTGCTGTTACCATGTCTACTCGAGCGGCGCAATGTGTGCTGGAGAACTTTGAGGCAGTTTCTCTTGCGGACCTCAAAAAAGCTGTCCGTGAGTTGAAGCCTCAAACAGCCCCCTGCTCTCAAACACGCCATTGTCAGACCGCTGCTCAAGAAACCCAACCTTGATCCCTCCATACTATCCAATTTCCGGCCAATATCTCACCTGTCACTTCTGTCCAAGTTGATGGAGAAGCTGGTTTTCTCCCAGCTTCAGTCTCATCTCCAACTGCACGGCATTGGTGATACATTTTTGTCCGGTTTCAGGTCTAGACATAGCACAGAATCGGCACTACTGAGGGTCCATAATGACATTCTTGGAGCCCTGGACTGTAAGAGCTCTGTGGTTTTGGTGTCACTGGACCTCACCGCTGCATTTGACACCGTAGGTCATGCCATTCTCATCTCCCGTCTTCAACATGTTGTCGGTCTGCAGGGCACGGTGCTCAGTTGGTTCTCTTCATATCTCACTAACAGAAATTTTTCAGTAATGCTTAATGACTTTTCCTCCTCGTTGCCCCTCTGTCTTCCGGCGTGCCTCAAGGATCCATTCTCGGTCCGATTCTGTTCTCATTGTATATGCTGCCACTTGGTCAACTCATTTCCAATCACAACGTTCATTTTCATTTTTATGCTGACGACCTCCAGATCTACCTTCCTGTGATTCTGAGCAATCGTTCTGCGCTGGATCCTCTCCATAACTGCCTTCAAGACATCAAACAGTGGCTTTCCCTGAATTTCCTTCATCTGAATGAAGGAAAGACTGAGTACATCCTGTTTAACCCAGACTCACCCAATAGGTCTCTCAGTCTTGGTCCTCTAACACCTCAGTTTGCCCCCAACGTGCGTAACCTGGGTGTTATTTTTGACAAAAATATGCAGTACGACAAACTGATCAGTTCAGTTGTAAAGGCGAGCTTTTTCCAGTTAAGGCTCCTGAGTAAAGTCAAACCATCTTTGTCCAGAGCTGACCTTGAAAAAGCCATTCACGCCTTCAACAGCTCGAGGATAGACTACTGCAATGCCCTTTATATTGGACTTAATCAATCACTCCTCAATAGGCTTCAACTGGTACAAAACGCAGCTGCACGTCTCCTCTGCAACGCCTCCAAACTCTCACATATCACCCCAATCCTCTGATCGCTCCACTGGCTCCCGGTGCGGTTTAGGGTGGAGTATAAGGTCCTGCTGTTTGTGTTCAAGGCCATCAATGGTATGGCCCCGGCCTACCTCACTGAATTACTAATGGTCTACCAACCAGCCAGAAATCTGCATTCCTCTGAACATACCTCTTTGGTGATTCCAAAATTCAAATATAAAAAGTTTGGATGTCGGTCATTTGCCGTCCAGGGCCCAAAGCTGTGGAACGCACTTCACCCACACCTACGAAACATCACCGTGTTGAGTGTTTTTAAATCGCAGTTGAAAACACATCTATTTAGACAAGCTTTTAACACGTAGCCTCTGACCCGACTGCTATTTTTACACTTATGTTTTTATATATATACTGTTGTCTATTGATGTTTTTACTGAAAAGCGCCTTGTGCACCTTTTGGTTGTTGTAAGGCGCTCTATAAATAAAATTTGATTTGATTTGACCACTTAGTAGATTGTGTTCCCTCAATGGCTGGTTGTCTAACTATCTCATCACTCCTGCGAACAGGAAGGGGGCCAGTGGCGAAGTCGAAGTGGCGACATGAATAATGATCTTAGAGATTTTATGATTAGCATTAGCCAGCACTTTTAAATTTGCTTTGATGTCAGGCGCTCTGGCTCCCAGCAAACATATGACTATGGTGGCTGGTGTCTCTATTTTGACGGAGCGTGAGAGAAAAATAAATTACTGAGCGCACAGGTGGCGCGTTAACAGGCTTGCAAGTTATTAGCGTGTTGTGCTAACAATAACGGGATGTCAGGTTAATCTGAGATGTTAGGTAAAGCCCTATTCGCACGGGATTAGTACTATCTGGGGACCACGTGTGATTTAGAAATTACCCCCCCACATCTGAATTTCATGTGGCGTATTCGCACGGGATAACCGAAGCCTGTGATTTTACTAAAATTTACTGACTTATCTCCCGGATATGACGTCAACAGGCTATTGCTTGGAAATGTCTTGCCGTTATTATTGGTCTAGCTGTATATCATAAACAGAAGAATGTTCCTTACCGGATGCTGCTGTACATGTCATTCATCTCCATCTAATCATTCTTTTTGTTTTTGCTATTCTGATGATTTTCATCTTTCTCATGCAAATTGTGTAGTTGGTGTATAGCGATATGACCCAGCACCCAAAATACTATCAAAACACTCCAACACAGCCTCCATTCTTCGCAAAAGATGGATTAAAAGGCGCGCATGAAACAAAAACTTTGAAAAAATTATATACGATACCACAGGACCTCGGTGTTCAGCGAAAAATGGTAGGTCATTTGCGGGGGAATTTTTTACTTTACAAATTACAGACATGGCCGATGCGCACGGGATTAAGATCACAGACAACCTCCGCAATTATTACAAATGACTAGAGGTCACCAGGTAATACTTATCCCGTGCGAATAGGGTTTAAGCTGTATTTAAGTCAAGTCAATTATATTTATATAGCGCTTTTCACAACATAGATTGCACCAAAGCAGCTTCACACGATCAATCAAAACAACAAAACAATGTTCAACCTCCACGTTTGGTAGGGCTGATCAATGGTATTAATGATTGGTTAATTCATTTGAATATCCCCAACTGAGCAAGCCAAAGGCAACAGTGGCAAGGAACCGAAAAACTTTAATCCTCTGGATAAACAAAAACACTCAAATTAGCGTAGATGCCATTCTTCTTATGATGTAACGAGTACATCAGGATTTAAGGGAAGTGTTCCCACTTCCGGCTGACCTAATCTATGCAGCCTAACATTGAATTATAGAAGTCTATAATGTATTATGTGTATGCTAGTTCAAAGAGATGTGTCTTTAATCGAGCTTTGAACTGACAGAGTGTATCTGCTTCCCGGACAGTGGTAGGAAGACTATTCCAAAGTTTTGTAGGAATAAATAGGAAAAGGATCTACCGCCAGCAGTCGATTTTGATATTCTAGATATTATCAACTGGCCGGAATTTTGAGATCGCAATAGACGTGAAGGACTATAATGCATTAAGAGCTCGCTCAAGTACTGGGGAGCTAAACCATTTAGTGCTTTGTAAGTAATCAGCAATATTTTAAAATGTATATGATGTTTAATAGGCAGCCAATCCAGTGTTGACAGAACCGGGCTAATATGGTCATATTTCCTGGTTCTGGTAAGAACTCGAGCTGCTGCGTTTTGTACTAGCTGTAGTTTGTTTATTAAGCGTGCAGGGCAACCACCCAGAGCATTACAATAATCTAGTCTTGATGTCATGAATGCATTTGTCAGAGCATATGACGTCATTTAGATATATTTTTAAGATGGAAAAATGCGGTTTTACAGATACTAGATACGTGACTTTCAGTATTTATAATTAATAAAAATTAATATTTAGTAATATAATATAAATATAATATTTATAAATTAGTATTATAAACAACTAGAAATGGTAGTAAATGATGGTTCAAAACAGAAAGAAATATGAAGCTAATACGAGGCTTAGACGGAGCTTACAGCTTTGAAGCAAACAAACTCACAGCAGGCAGCGAGGCAGACAAAAGCAATCGGCATAATAGAGCAGAGCAACGTAATATGTTTGGTATTGTTGGACTCTGCAAAGATTCAGGAATCTAAGATGATGAATCCTGTAAAAACAAGTCAACCAAATAGTCTGGTCTGCAATAGTTCAACTAGTACAATGTTAAGTTTATGTAAAAAATAAAAAGTTAACTAATCTAAGTAAATTACTTCCCTCCGCTGGAAGAATCACATTCTTCTTCTGAGGTAAATCCAAGGCTTATTCCTCACAGCGCATCTTCCAAACTCGATTAAAAGCATAGGAATGATGCGGCTTGGTTTCTTTATCGAGGTGATGGGCGTTAACACCTGGTTTCATACAGATTACATAAACAGAGAATATTTGTTTTTGATATGAATTACTTCATTTAAAAAATAGACACTTGAAGCTTTCTAAAGACATGTCTCATGTCTGAGTGGCAAGTATTCACTAAGTTACAGTTCGTTTTCTGACTCGTTTCAGAATGAACTTCGCTGAAAGAGAGACGGCAGAAAGTGCAGCATGGTTTTTCTTTATTTTGTGAAAAGCACATCATTTTGTTTTTATTGTGAGTGTACACAAATAAAAGTAGACACTTAACAGTTTTGAATGTTTTGAATGATGTTTAATCAATCGAATGATACATTGCATAATTTTCTACAATGTTGTGTAATAGGTATAATTCAGTAAACCCCTCTGTTACTAGGTAACAGCAAATCCTTAATTCTTGATTACTTCACATTATCACTCAAAGGCATGAGTGTATATATATTTAGACATCTATCTAGTTTATTTTCCCCTTTTGTCATATTCAGACATGACTCAGACACTCACACTGACTTGGGTCAAAGTGTTTGGGGACGTTTCAGGTTTCAAAAGCATATAATTGTTAATCCTGCTAGAAAAAGAAATTTTAGAGTAGTTATAATTAATTAAAACACATCCTTCACAACCCCCCATATATATATATATATATATACACTCACCGGCCACTTTATTAGGTACCCCATGCTAGTAACGGGTTGGACCCCCTTTTGCCTTCAGAACTGCCTCAATTCTTCGTGGCATAGATTCAACAAGGTGCTGGAAGCATTCCTCAGGGAGTTTGGTCCATATTGACATGATGGCATCACACAGTTGCCGCAGATTTGTCGGCTGCACATCCATGATGCGAATCTCCCGTTCCACCACATCCCAAAGATGCTCTATTGGATTGAGATCTGGTGACTGTGGAGGCCATTTGAGTACAGCGAACTCATTGTCATGTTCAAGAAACCAGTCTGAGATGATTCCAGCTTTATGACATGGCGCATTATCCTGCTGAAAGTAGCCATCAGAAGTTGGGTACATTGTGGTCATAAAGGGATGGACATGGTCAGCAACAATACTCAGGTAGGCTGTGGCGTTGCAACGATGCTCAATTGGTACCAAGGGGCCCAAAGAGTGCCAAGAAAATATTCCCCACACCATGACACCACCACCACCAGCCTGAACCGTTGATACAAGGCAGGATGGATCCATGCTTTCATGTTGTAGACGCCAAATTCTGACCCTACCATCCGAATGTCGCAGCAGAAATCGAGACTCATCAGACCAGGCAACGTTTTTCCAATCTTCTATTGTCCAATTTCGATGAGCTTGTGCAAATTGTAGCCTCAGTTTCCTGTTCTTAGCTGAAAGGAGTGGCACCCGGTGTGGTCTTCTGCTGCTGTAGCCCATCTGCCTCAAAGTTCGACGTACTGTGCGTTCAGAGATGCTCTTCTGCCCACCTTGGTTGTAACGGGTGGTTATTTGAGTCACTGTTGCCCTTCTATCAGCTCGAACCAGTCTGGCCATTCTCCTCTGACCTCTGGCATCAACAAGGCATTTCCGCCCACAGAACTGCCGCTCACTGGATGTTTTTTTCTTTTTCGGACCATTCTCTGTAAACCCTAGAGATGGTTGTGCGTGAAAATCCCAGTAGATTAGCAGTTTCTGAAATACTGAGACCAGCCCTTCCGGCACCAACAATCATGCCACGTTCAAAGTCACTCAAATCACCTTTCTTCCCCATACTGATGCTCGGTTTGAACTGCAGGAGATTGTCTTGACCATGTCTACATGCCTAAATGCACTGAGTTGCCGCCATGTGATTGGCTGCTTAGAAATTAAGTGTTAACGAGCAGTTGGACAGGTGTACCTAATAAAGTGGCCGGTGAGTGTATATATATAATATTATAAAACGCACACGCACACACACACACACACACATATATATTTATATATATAACGCCGCTCTGGAGTAAACCGTGATGTCATCGTCCAGCTCAGTTCAGTTCTTATATAATAGTGTCAATGCAGGCAGATTAATATTATTGTTGAATATTACATTTAATGTCCCCAACTAAGCAAGCCAAGCCGATGGAGAAAAAACCTTTGGAGAACCCAGGCTCAGTCGGGGGGCCAATTCTCCTCTGGCCAATGAACGAACAGTGTATAATTATGATTCAGGCAGCATTATAGGTCAGATTGGTTTAGAACAATCAGAATATTATCCAGTTTCATCTGGTTGAAGACCGGAGTCATCACGCCGATATGGAGAGGATCAGTGTTTGTTGAGGATCAGTGCCGATGGCTGTCATGTTGATGAGGCCTTCACAGGGGAGAGTCTAGATGACACAATCTCTGCTGACACTTCAGGGATGCGTTGTGGTCGTGTCTAGGTGCAGGTCCTCCATATGGTCTGGATACGGCCCGGATCCGGCTGACTACATCATGCGTTGTGGTCGTGTCTAGGTGCAGGTCCACCATCTGATCTGGATACGGCCCGGATCCGGCTGATTACTGTAAACCTCGGAATAAGCAGAAAGATTAACATTAGCGTAGATGCCATTCTTCTTATGATGTAACGGGTAAATCGGGTGTTATAGGAAGTGCTTCAAATACAGCATGAAGGAATTCAGCAGTCTTATAATCTAATCTAATATTGATAAATTGTGATCTCTCAATTTTCAGTCAACACTTGTAAAATATTCCTTCTATCAGCATCCTAAGATAGAATGAAAATACAACCAAATTTCCCAATGTTACCACATACACATTTTCACAAGAACAAAAGAATATGATCATTTTACAGATTAATTAAGAAAGCTTTTCAGAATTTTGCTGTATGAACAAGTACTCTGATTCGCTAGGATGTCCAACCTGTTCAGATTCATGTCTACAGTTTAACATGTTTGAGTCACATTTTTCTAGGTCTAGGTTTTAGCTCTGTGCCCCGTACATAACTAGTTTTAAATTCATGCTCTGAGCTTGATTTAAAAAATTTAAATCTTTAGTAATATATTGAAAATTTGGCCATACAACTAATAATAATCTAGAATAGGGGATATTCAAATTAATTAACCAATCATTAATACCATTGATCAGCCCTACCAAACGTGGAGGTTGAACATTGTTTTGTTGTTTTGATTGATACTGTGAAGCTGCTTTGGTGCAATCTGTGTTGTGAAAAGCGCTATATAAATATACTTGACTTGACTAGAAACTAAATGTTTCCCTTACAAATGTCAATTTGCAGGTTGTATTATCTCACAACTCTAAAGAGGTCCTATAAACATGGGTTGTCTTTTCCGTAAACCAATTGCATACTTCACAGGGTTAGTCCAATTTTCTTTTTTTTTCCTGTATTGTGAGCTTTAATCGGATAACACAATAATTTTTTTACAGACTCTGATGATGCGTTTTAACAGTAAATCCTGTAAAGTTGTAAAATAAGATGTCCATTTATGCCCTTGATCCCTCACTTTATGCTGTGTGGGGTCGCTGAGGCTGGTTGGTGTAGTTTAAGGTGAGGGGCTTCGACCCAGGTGTCACACTCTCCAACCGTTTTGATGAGATTTTTCCCTGAGATCACAACTGCACCCCTACCGGTCCTTATTGGTGGAGTGAACCATTTCCTGGCTGCTTTTACCTATGAATGGAGACCCTAAGTATTTTTTTGTATGACTAACATGTATTAACTCATCTGCTTATCTGGCTGGTCGTCCTTTTCGGTGTGACCAAAAATAAGCATTTGCATATTATCGTCCTATTGTTAGTTTAAATGTCTGCTAAATGAGCAATAACATTTACATTTAATCATTTAGCAGACATTTAAACTAACAATAGGACGATAATATGCAAATGCTGTGGCGCTTCACAGTTTAGTCTTAACGCAGTATACATAATAAAAAAAAATAGATATAGAAGAGAAAAGAAAAGAAAGTGTTAGTATTAATGGATCAAGTTTTGTCAAAAAACAATCGTCTTCAGCCGTATCTTGAAAATGGCTGGGTCCCAGCAGCTCGGGTTGAGTTAGGCAGATCCTTCCACCAGCAAGGATGGAATGACTCAATTTTGAAATTAAGTGTTTCATTCTTCTCTTGGGAGTTTCAGAATTCTGAACTTTTCAGTGTCAATTAACTCTTTACCTGTCTAGTAATTATGCAAATCTAAATATAAGGTGGTTTTCACTTTAAGCCACACCTTTCCTCATGAAGAATTACATATTGAATGATTATATACAATCTTAAGAGTCATTTTTAAGATTGATGGGGTTTGGAGTTATCATAATTTCGCCTAATTATGCACACACAGTAGGCCAATACAACTTTTAAAGTCTTTGTGTGAGGAACAGA
Organism: Semotilus atromaculatus; assembly: GCA_031834385.1. Classification (NCBI taxonomy): domain Eukaryota; kingdom Metazoa; phylum Chordata; class Actinopteri; order Cypriniformes; family Leuciscidae; genus Semotilus; species Semotilus atromaculatus. The sequence continues at coordinate 29,395,134 of JAULUF010000010.1, read as the reverse complement.
TTGGAATTTGTTTTTCTTCATGTTTGTAGTTCTCAAAACAAATATGACATCAGTGTTGCAGGTTGTTGGATGTCAATAAGATAAAACGTCTTTAGTGTCTTTTTACTATAGCATGATGTAAAACCCTCTGCATATTTTATTGAAGAGCTTCTGTAGACGGTAAGATTCTGGCCACATTTATTGAAGATGTAAATGTAAAAGCTGAATGCAGATAACGACAATGCATTTGCAATGTAAATGACGTGATGCAAATAATCATATTCTGTAATACTCTTCTCATTCAAGTGCTGTTGAAGATTTTGGAGAGATTTTTTTCTTTTTTATTCTGCTCTTGCTCTGTGAGAAATACAACAGACACTATGATGCTGTGATCTTCTCACCCAAGTTAATCAACAATGTTTTTATTAATCGTATTTCATTGATTACTTTTGGAATCTCATTTCTTTCAGTTTGGTTTTGAACTTTTTTCAACATTTATTAATTTCTAATCTTTATTTAAATCCCTTACTGAGGGGTTTATAAAGAATAAAATGCAAGAAATTACCATTTTTAAATATATGCCTCAGTTCTTTTTAAATGAGAATTTTTCAGTTTGCACAGCTGAAGGTTTACAAGCTGTAAACTAAATCCGGATTAAAGTACTATCCAAAAGAGATTTGTTAATGAAAGCTGTAAATGAGTCTGTAACATTGTTCATAATGTGGGCAATATGTATGTGTGAACCAACTGAATTTAAACATACATTTGATTCACAAAATAAAATGCTGCACATGAACTTAAAGGGACCATGAGTAACTTTTTAGGTAATTTATTATCTAAAATCAATATTTTTATTCATAAATATGTCCCCAATGGTGTACAAATACCTCTGCCAATTATCTGATTTATCCTCATAAACGAAGAATTTATTATATTTATATACATGGGACGGGTAAGTCCACGGAGGCTTCCATGTAGTTCCGCCATCTTGAAAAACTATAATAGCAGAGAGGGACAAAAAGTACGGCAACGCGTTTTCGTTCAGAGCCAGCTGACTGCTGACGGCGTAACTGACGCAAAAGAAAACATTGCTCTCTGAAACATTTTCTATAGCTCTCTTTTTTCATAAAAAATCAATTAGCTCAAGTTGTGAATATTTTGCTACGTGCATAAGATTGTACAGAGAATGAAAATGAATTGCTACAGTTACTGGTAGCCACATATAAATTGTACAAACCTCGGTCGCTTCTCTTCTCTGCCTTTGGAAACTTTCAATTCTATCAAGATCGTCTCTTGTACGTAGCTCGTTGTATTGACTCTCGCTCTCCTCCTCTTCCTCGCCTAGATCCCACTGATCCACTGCCTCTCTGTCCTCTACCTCTACCTCTACTTCTTCCTCTCCCTACTGTTGAATCATCTGATGATGATATCTAACAATGCACGTACTTCAGACAATATAACGAGTAAACAAGGCATAATTAGCCTACTAATTACAATAGTTCATGTTTTTGACACTCATTAATTAATACTGTAACATTCGTTATGTCAATTTGAAGTTTGTTTGAAATAACAAACCTGTTCACCCGAAGGAAAACCCGAATTAGAAGACATCCTGTCATAGCTTTTTGGTACATAACGGCTACCGTAGATGCAACACTCATTTGAAAACGCGAGGCGCTGGAGAGCACAATTCGTTTGAATGCAAAATACAATTTCACCGCTAGATGGGAGTAAATCTTCCTTAGTGCCCCTTTAAAAGAAACTGTCCATGGAGGGGTTTGAATTGGGCCAGTGGCCACCAACAGCTATTCAGGAAAATTAAAAATCTAGTTTTTTTTTTTCCTGCTGTTCTTCATGACTCTGTTCTATTCCATTTCCCACTAGGCAACTGTTTGACCCCTAAAAAGGCGGGACCCTGCAAAGCTGCTTTCCCTCGTTGGCATTACAACGCTGCATCCAGAAACTGTGAACAGTTCGTCTTTGGAGGGTGTAAGGACAATAACAACAACTATCTCTCCAAACAGGAGTGTTTAAATGCCTGTAAAAACATCACAGGTAATGCAAATCTCATTGTATTGAGGCAGTGTTGTACTATAGGTTTAAAGGAATACCTTAAAATGAAAACCTATTTTTGCTTACAAACTGTGTGTTTTTTTTTTTATCCCCCATGGAAACACCTAAAGAGAAATTTGATTCAAATAGTCCATACAACTTTTCAACTCTTCTGAAAATTTTATGAAATGGTGTCTTTAACTATGTACTCGCATCAAAAAATAAGTACAACTTATTGTGTTTGTTGTATTAAAAACTTGTTTTATTAAGGTGGGCTACGGGTAAGTTTAGGACAGGATTGGTGGTATGGTTAGGTTGAAGGGTGGGTTAAAAGGTAAGGGAAGTGTAATTATAAATGTACTTATAGAAATTAATTACAGCTGTAATTACATGCAGGTAATTATAATAATAGAAGTACAATTTAAAGAACACGTATGCTCACAATAAGTGCAATTATTAACTTATGTTAGTACTTAGTATAAGACATCAATATAAAGTGGGACTGATTATCTTTAACTCTGCTGCAGTTCTTAAATCAAATTTGGCTTCAGTGGTTCAGGTTGGACGGCAACAACATTGAAATTATGTCTGATTGTCATACAGTATGATATTAAACCTGCAGAATATTTAATTGAAAGAGCTGCCACGAAAGAACAAATGTTTTGTTAACAGAACATTTTACAGAATATGAGTGCAAAATGAGGGTGGGTTTTAGCTCAGCTACTCTATATGGCCATGGACATTTTAGATAATTCTGTGCTTGTAACTTTGTTTGCTCCAGGTCCTTTTCTGTTCCAAAGTGATATTACCCCTGTGCACAAAGTGGGTTCATAAAGAAAGTTTAGTGACTTTGGAGAAGTCACCTTGACTGGTCCCTTCACTGAAGCCTTCCAGAACACGTTTGCGATGAATTAGAGGAGCGGTAACCTCCGAGGCTTACCTCACTGATGCTTGTCTTGCACAGTTTCACAGAGAGATTCACCACCCCAACATGAACATTTTCTCATCATTTACTTGCTTTCATGCCATCCCAAATGTATATAAGAGATTTTTAGAAAAATAATCCATCTCTACCCAAGTGGATGGGTACCTCAAAGCTTTTGACCATGCAAAAAGAAACCATGTGACCCCAGTTGATGAATCAATGTCTTATTAAGCAAACCGATAGGTGTGTGTGAGAAAAATACTAATATTTTTTTAACTTTGTGAAGAGGGAGACCTTATCTGGCCACTGGATGGCGTTGGCTCTGACGCAAATTTTAATTTGCCTCTCCTATGTTACCGCGATGGTCCGGGTGCACACGAGAACCGTAGCACTTGTTCATTTAAACTCAACGTATGCATCACTCCCGCTACAATAAACTCACATCGCATAGTATAATTCCCAGTTGGTTGATATATGTTGAGTGATTCCAGATGCTGAGGAGATTGTTGGTATCAAGGACTCCGTCTCATCTGCGCAATAATGGCGCCATCCGGGATGAATGGTACTATATGTGTTGCGTGATATGGGAAATGTTGTTGGTTTGTTCATTTCTTGAGACTTGGATGCATCTACAACTGGATTCTTTACTGAGAACGTGTTGTTGGTGGCTGCAGTCATCAAGGCAGGCGTGCATTGTTGGGCTTATGAGATATAACTACTGCCCACTAAATGCCTGTAAAATACAATGTATTTCACCTTAGATTTCAAAGTGATGTTATGTAAGGAGTTTGGATCCGTAGATCTTAAACCTATTCTTAAATTTGCAATCCCACAATCCCCCCATTTAAGAGTTTTAATAACTCACATAATACAAATTTAAACCTTAAAGGATTAAGTTCACTTTTAAAAAAACTTTTGCTGATAATTTACTCACCCCCATGTCATCCAAGATGTCCATGTCTTTCTTTCTTCAGTCAAAAAGAAATGAAGGTTGTTGATGAAAACATTCCAGGATTTTTCTCCATATAATGGACTTCAACAGGACCCAAACTGTTCAAGGTCCTAATGACAGTTTCAGTGCTGCTTCAAAGGGCTTTAAACGATACCAGACGATGAATAAGGGTCTTATCTAGCGAAACTATCAATCATTTAAAAAATAAATAAAAAAGTTTAAGTTTTATAAGCACAAATGCTCGCCTTGCTCTGTTATGCGCGTTCGTGACGTCACGTAATACGCAATTACGTTGAAAGGGTCACGCTTCTGTCCTGATAAATTTTCTTTTAGCCTTTTTTAATATTAAAACACCCAGGATACGCACTGGAAATGGCCATTTTAAACAACAAACTGACACAAAGACATTTGAATATGTGTATATGGTCCTCACAATTGTAAACACTGACTCGGTACTTCCGCCTACGCGTGACCTTTTCAACGTAATTGCGTGTTACGTGATGTTGCGAACGCGGAGCATTTGTGCTTCTAAAACTTATTTTTGAAATGACGATGGTTTGGCTAGATAAGACCCTTATTCATCGTCTGGTGTCGTTTAAAGCCCTTTGAAGCTGCACTGAAACTGTCATTTGGACCTTGAACCGTTTGGGATCCATTGAAGTCCATTATATGGAGAAAAATCCTGGAATCTTTTCATCAAAAACCTTAATTTCTTTTCGACTGAAGAAAAAGACATGAACATCTTAGATGACATGGAGGTGAGTAAATTATCAGCAAAAGTTTTTAAAAACGTTAACTAATCCTTTAAGTCCATTCTATAACCTATTAGTCAACATAAGTCCAATCTTCCAGTCATGAAACTTGAAAAAGTTACAGGCACATATCACTTATTCTGTGTCGTGTCCTAGATTTCGTGAGTGTAATAGTTCTGGTTTAATGACGAGGAGAGGGGAAGTAGCAGAGTAGCAAGCAGACTGAGTAAAAGCTGATTAACATTGTTAATTTCTCTTAAGTTCTTTTTGTTTTTTCTACACTATCATCCAATGTCCAGGTTTACCACAGTAATGACAACTGCCCTCTCTCTCTTAAGACGTTTAAAGGGGTCCTATTATTCCCTTTTATTAAGTCTTGATTTTGTTTTTGGGGTGTACTACAATGTTTTCATACTTGATTGTTAACAAAAGAAAAAAAACATTCCACATACTTTGTATTTATTACAAGACCTCTCTCCCCAGTCTGGCTCTAACATGCCGATTTCGATTGGTTTGGTCCTTGGCCCAGTGTGTTGTGATTGGCAGCGCTTAGCGTGTGTCCGCCCCACCATAACTGTGGGTTGTTCTCTAGTGTAAATATGAATAAGGATGGCCTCAATTTCAAACCAATTTTAGCCCGATTCATACCCTGACAGTGTTTATGAACAAGAGGATTGTCCCGAATGGATTTCATGCGCAGACTTTGCAAGCATGGGGGTTTCACAGGATGTTTCAGAGTGATGTTTTTATTTTTTAAATATTTTTTTTTTATACTTTATAGATATTGTTATCCACCATTTATTTGTGATTATTTGTCAGACAACTAAGGTAATACAAACAGTAATCAATCACGAAACCATGTTTAATTTTCCCAAGGAGCAGCGAACCATGTTACAAAAGCGAGAGCTTACAACAGCAACCGAAAACGAGCTGTTCTCCATAAAATGTATAGCGTGCACAGATAAATGTTGGGGTTACTATTAGTTTTGTCAAAAGTCAGTACTGAAACTTAAAAATGCGATGTTTTGAGCGCTGTTGAGCAGAATCATAAACACCTCTGATTGGCAATTGTGCTCACGAGCTCATTGGATATGTCTGTGATTGGCTACAATGATCAACACACAAGAGCGTTCCAGAGCACACGGAAGTGTTTGAACTTTTTTTTTTAAGCGGGTGCTTTTGAAAGCACAAGCATCCGTCTATCAGTGGACCGATCCACTGATTTTTCTATTTTTTATTTCAGAAGGCATCCATTCATCATCTGGGGTTTAAATGTGTTTGTTTCAAAAAAGGTCCCGTATACTTGCATTTAATGGACTTTTTAATTTTTTGGTTGGAGTATCCCCTTAATTTTAAAAGCTTGGCAAAAAGCATTATTCCCTCCTTTGCTTCTATAGCAGTTTACACTCTTTTGGTCTTTCCAAGCTGAGACATGGATGCAGAGATTTGCCTGTGGTCAGGCACTGACGCTAAGTAAATGGGTCTGTTGGAGTACGTGTCTGACTTCTGCAGGCCTGGCAAGTTCATCCACACAAAACATCTGTATGGATCTCGCTTTGTGTTCAGGGGCATCTTCTGTCTGGAATAGACAAACTGCCGCAACAATGTTGAAAGGACACCGTTTTCTTGAATGCAATTGTATGGTGTGGCATTAGGATTTGTCCTCACAAAAATCATTAGATTATCATGTGTATTCCTTTAATCCTTTAAGACTTTTCCTTTCATTAAATCCTCAATCTCTCATGGACCATCAGAAAGTAATGTCTTCCAAATGTTTTCTGTCTGCAGTAACCCCTGGTGGAGTTGCGAGAAAGGTGAAGGAAGGTAGGTTTGCTTTCGATCTCCCTTCTGCCAAAATCTTCCCCCAGTGTGTGTTGCTCGTTTTCAGTCTGTGTTTTTGTCTGTGTGTGATACAGACTGTTCTCCTACATGTGGAGAAGAGCACTTTAAATGCACCAACGGCTGCTGTGTGAATAAAGAGTTTGAGTGTGATGGACTGCAGCAATGCAATGACGGTTCTGATGAGAACAACTGTGAACAATGTGAGACTGCACCATAACCACACACACACACGCACACACACCTCATGACATGTACTCCGTTTCTAAATTTACTTTTACTTTTTAGTGACTAAAAGCCTGAGTCGACTTCTTGAGATTGGGGTGAATGAAAAAGGTGAGTTTTATGTAGTGCTGAGAAATTGTAATTGTATTGCCGTGACACACCAACCTAATGGTGGGCCATTGATGAGCGTCTGTCAGGTTAGTTTTGCCAGGTTTGAGCGTGTTGAATCGGTGTCAGTGAGAGGGAGAACTCTGATTGGCTGTGCAGACAGAACAGAAGGCTGTTATAATTTGATGTAATTTTACCTGAGCATTCCGGATATGCAAATATTTTCATAAAATGAGCCACCTGGGATGAAGAAAGTGATTAGCATGATTGATATTCAAAATGGTAAGCAAGTGCTGCTTTGTTTATTGTGTTGTCCTAGTTTGGGTTTCTCTTTTTGAATGAAGAATGTAGACTATTGATACCGGCTGATATAAACAGTTATTTTGTTACATACAATAGATGCTAGTTGTCAATTGCCTGTAGTCTTCGCGAGATGACAACACAGTCGGCTTTCCTCTCCCCTACTACTTTGACTTCGGCTTGGCACAGCCTTTACACACCAGCAGCCTTATTAGGTCATTAAAGGTGCAATAGGTGATTCTCTACACAAATTTTTTTTTGTCATGCTGGTTGAAAGTCTCCTCATATCCTGATTGCAATCACGATGTCAAGGCTTCGTTTACACTGCAGGTCTTGATGTCCAATTCTGATTTGTTGCCTATATTTTTTTTTTATCGTCCGTTTACACGTTCTTTCAATTGTGACCCATATCCAATTCATGTGTTTACACTTGACATACTATCTGAAACATTGCGCATGCTTAAAGGGGGTTCTTCACAGATGGACGAACACGTTATATGCTTGATGCTAGCTTTGACGAAGTTCGCCAAACATCACCATGATTTTGAGGCGAAGGAGGACGAAAAGGAGCATCATTGCAGCAGGGCATATGCTTCATTTAATGTGTGCGAGGCGAGAGAGAAAATAGTTTTTGCGTGCATGATACACACTGTAAACCCCTTGGGTAGGATTAGGGGTGTGGAAGTGCGTTCGTAGGCCTATTACACGCCATAAAGTGCATAGTATTGAAATTACAATTGATTATTGAAAGCTCTATATAAATGCCTCATTCATTTATATCATATGCACGCAAAAACTATATTTGGTGTTAATGGCACGAGAAAATAAAATTTGTGCTATAGATACGCACTTTCATGAGATCGTGGCGGGCTTTAACAAGGAGCAGTGGGTCCGTAATTTTAAGAGAAAATTTCCACCCTTTGATATGTTGTCAACGTGTGTCCATATTCCTCTAGTACGACATCACGACGTTTCGCAGATGCGTGTCGAGGTTTCTCTCGTCATTAAACCGCGGAGACGTAGCCTGATGCCTCAGAAAATCCGATCTGGCTGTGTACATGAGTCGCATGGCACATATCTGATTTATATCAGATTTATTTCCACATGAACGAGGCCTGAAACTGATATCGAAATATCTGAATGCATGCGTTTTTATCCTGTTTACACTGTCATAGAACACATCCAATCTGTGTCACATACGAGCAAAAAATCGTGATTGGGTCTCTGGTCGTCTCTCTTCTGGTCTGTGTGTTCATGTGTTTTGGAAGAGGCGAGGCTTTGGACAGCGATTTGTCGTAAAGGCAGGATCACATGCTTTCAATGCTAGCAGGCTAAAGTTAGCATTCCCAGATCACCTATTGCACCTTTTAATGAATAATTCACTCCAAAATTTAAACCACCATATTAACTCCCTCTCATGTCATTTGGAATTTATGATTTTTCTTTCTTTTATGGAACACAGAAGAAATTTAGTGGAATCTCCTGGCTAGTATTGTCTATATAATAAAAGCTGCAATAAAGGCAAAAAAAGATGAAGCAAGATAGTCCATACAACAAGGCTTTTGGAGCAATTTGATTGAACGGACCAAATTTTCCTCTCCACATTTGTCTGTTTTATGAAGTAGTGCCTTTAGTTTACATGCATTGAGCAAAAGTTTGATGTCAAGGATGTTAATTATCTCACATAACTCATCATGACAGCATTTTGATGACGTGGAAGGGCTAATGAGATATGAGAGCTGTTGCATAGTGGATTTTTGGATGGACTATGCCTTTTATTTTTTTTATTATTATCGGTCTTAGATGTTTTCATATGTCAACAGTTAATGTTTTGTATTTTTGTTATCCCACCAACCGTTTGTGCATGAAACGGATTGCTTATTTCTTCATAATCTTTAATTCTCTGCTAATCCTGTTCTCCTATTGTGATGGAACAGCCCACTGCACAGATCCTCCTGTCACGGGCCCATGTCGAGCCCATTTTACTCGCTGGTACTATGACCCTCTCAGCAAAAAGTGTCATCGCTTCGTCTATGGTGGCTGTGATGGCAATGAGAACAACTTTGAATCAACAGACAAATGCATGAGCAACTGCTCCGGTGTCACGGGTATGAAGAGTGCTCAAGTCTGATATAGTAGTGATGATGGCTGAAGTATGGATTTGATGTATATTTCTTATGTCTATCTTTGTAGAAAAAGATGTGTTTGCCAGAGGATTGTTTGTAAGGGATGAAGATGAACTAGGGGAAAGCCAGTCAGGTAACATCTAATCATCTTATTTACATACATCTTCCTTTATATTTTCCTATATATTTACCTTAAAATAATACTCTTGTGCCTCATTGCCTCTATTAATGTATAAAATATGAATACTTTTTTTGGTTTATACTTAAAACCTAGATCAAGATATTTTCTTACGTCTTTTGTCATAATTTTTGTAACACTTTACTTAGCCTTGCTATATAATGCATTATAAAAGTAATTTGAATGCATTAATTATGCCTTATAATGCACCTTATAATGCATTGTATGATCTCATGAATAATTGTAGCTAGCTAGCTAGAATAATTATAATGCTTATCTATTTATTGTCACATTTTTAGAAAGTATAATGCATTAAAATGAGACAAATAACCAATTTTAGATGTGACAAGGAATTTCCAAAAATGATCATTCATTAACTTTGGTTACAATTATAAAAAAAAAAAATATATATACAGTGCCCTCCACAATTATTGGCACCCCTGTTTAAGATGTGGTCGTGGACTTCTAAAAATTCTCCTTTTTGTTAAAACAACATAGAACCAAAATGCAAAAAAAGAGAAAAATCCAACCTTTCATTTAAGTACATTACTTTGGTGGTAAAAAAAAAATCACACATTTAGAAAAAAAAAAAACTTGAAATCATGTGTCCCACAATTATTGGCACCCCTAACAATTCCGCTGAAAAATTGTATTGATTCTTTTAAATATATTTTTCTGTAGTTGCTAAAGTTGGTCAGGGTATCTAGGAACTTTTAATTAGTAATTCATGACTTCCTGTTTCCCTGGGGTATAAATATGATGTGACACAGAGGCCTAATTCTCTTACCCATTTGTTAACATGGCAAAGACAAGAGAACACACCATTCAAGTAAGGCAGATGTGTGTCGACCTTCATAAGTCAGGCAATGGCTACAAGAAAATAGCCACTCGCCTTAACTTGCCTGTATCTACAGTCAGAGGAATCATTAAGAAGTTTAAAACAACTGGAACAGTGACAAACAAGGCTGGAAGAGGTCCCAAGTTTATCTTGCCACAACGCACAGTGAGGAGGATGGTAAGAGAAGTAAAAAAAAGTCCTAAGCTCACTGTCACAGAATTGCATCAAAGAGTGGCATCTTGGGGTCACAAAGTCTCCAAAACAACCATCAGACGCTCTCTACATGCCAACAAGCTGTTTGGGAGACATGCAAGGAAAAAGCCTTTTCTCACTAACACTCACAAACGTAAACGTCTGGAGTTTGCCAAGCGGCACTGGGACTTCAACTGGGATCGTGTGCTTTGGTCAGATGAGACTAAGATTGAGCTTTTTGGCAACAAACACTCTAAGTGGGTCTGGCGTAAAACAAAAGATGAGTATGCCGAAAAGCACCTCATGCCCACCGTGAAGTATGGTGGAGGATCTGTGATGCTGTGGGCCTGTTTCTCTTCCAAAGGCCCTGGGAACCTTGTTAGGGTGCATGGCATTATGAACGCTTTGATCTACCAGGACATTTTAAATAAAAACCTGATAGCCTCTGCCAGAAAGCTGAAGATGGGTCGTCATTGGGTCTTTCAGCAGGATAATGATCCAAAACATGTGGCAAAATCTACACAAAAATGGTTCAGCAGTCACAAAATCAAGGTCCTCCCATGGCCATCTCAGTCCCCAGACCTCAACCCAATCGAAAACCTGTGGGGCGAGCTAAAGAGGAGAGTGCATAAGAGAGGACCCAGGACACTGGATGATCTGGAAAGATTGTGCAAAGAAGAATGGTCAAAGATCCCTCTCTCTGTGTTCTCCAATCTTGTGAAATGTTATAGGAGGAGATTAAGTGCTGTCTTGTTGGCAAAAGGGGGTTGTACAAAGTATTAACATCAGGGGTGCCAATAATTGTGGGACACATGATTTCAAGTTTTTTTTTTTTACTAAATGTGTGTTTTTTTTTTACCACCAAAGTAAAGTACTTAAATAAAAGGTTGGATTTTTCTCTTTTTTTGTATTTGGGTTCTATGTTGTTTAAAAAAAAAGGAGAATTTTTAGAAGTCCTCGACCACATCTTAAACAGGGGTGCCAATAATTGTGGAGGGCACTGTATATATATATATATATATATATGAAAAGATACATTTACAAAATTAGTGCAAGAAGCAAAATTGTGAAACGTTTTACTTGAAGGCTTGATGTGTAATTCATTATTAAAAGGCATTCATAACTTATGTTTTAATTCGTTATTTATACAGTATATTATATTTGTGTTATTTTTTTTAATTCTAGTGACTTTTAGAACTCGAGTAATTATGTGTGAAGTGTACGAGTTCACGCAGCGCATGTTCTGGTTTGTCTTTTCTCCTCCCTCAGCTTCTGTTGCTCTGGCTGTGGTGTTGGTCGTGGGCATCTTGGCCGTTCTGGCTGTGCTGGGTTACTTTTTCCTCAAGAACAGGAGAAAAAACGATCAGCATCAGCGTGTGGCCACCAGCAGTCCTCCAGTGGCTTACAGTGAAGAAGCCCAACAGATGGTCTACAACAGCACCACTGCCAAAGCATGACACCAGAATCTTTAAAACATTATGGTCTTCCACTCCGATCTACTGTAGGCTGGCTGCAGTGTAGGACGGGTCATACGAATCATTCCCTTGTCGAAAGTACTCGGTTACAGGTTCCTGACCTTAACCTGAAGCCATATTGCATGTTTGGTCACTGAACCAGTTCTTTTTATCTCAGGACTTAATGATCAAGGTGTTTCTTTTAATGTGGATATTTAGAATTAGTGTATTATGTTACATTGAGACTCAAGTCTGTGTTTGTGAAATGGCACAAGAGAGTTTGTAAAGTAGATATTGGATTTTTATCATTCCTTTTAAAAGGGTCTTCTACAATCAGAGAATTTTATATTCAGGTTTTATAAGCATGTGACAACATTGTAATAGTCTTTGTTTTATTTGTTATTCGCAAGCTGTATTTATCATTCTGAAGATTGTTGATGGGAGTAGAATTTCTTGAATTATCGGTTAATAATTCTGTAACATTTTTAATTGCATAAATTTTTTTTCATGGTGACAATTTGTTTATATGTGGAATATTTGTGAGATGAATTGTATTGTTTGTCCCACAAAACCATGAGTTCTTGTTGCACTAAATGTAAAATGTCTGCGAGCTTTTCTCTAAAGTGTTTATTAAAGAGAACTTATTGATATTGAGTGTTGTGTGATATTCCAGTTATTGAGTCCTGGGACAAAGGGCCTTTTAAAACTAGAAAATAAGGTATGATGCGTAATACATTTTTGCTTGTACGTCATTCAGTATGAATTCAATAATGAGACAACTGTTTAGCTGCTCTGTATCTGAATGATGAATTTTGCTGTCATAGAACTGACTTGAATAGAACAATGACACACTTTTCTTTTTAGAGTTGCTTTACAGCAGAATTGAACTGTTTGCATCATTGAATCATTATGTTCCTGTTATCCCTGTAAAGCTTCATTGAAGCAATCTGTTGTATAAAGCGCTATATAAATAAAGGTGACTTGACAATTAATAGTTTTTGGTCACTTACTGATGTGGAGACATGGAGGGCAAAACATCAATTTTCCATTTTTAAAAGAAGAAAAATACTGCAGCTACTGCAATATTTAAATCAATAAAAACATTTTAAAACGCTTAACGCGAAAAACAAATAAAGTGACTCAATGTACTGAAACCGATGTACATTTAATTTCTATTCGTAAAAGTTATGAATGAGCAAACCTAATATGAATGCACTGATAGAGCTCGTTGTTATTTGACACAATAGCGACATCCATTGGCAGTGACGAGTCTCGCATGTTCAGAGAAAATACCTGTTAGACAGGTATAAAGACCTGATAAAACAAAAAGCAGAGTAAAATGTTAGAACATGGACAGAACATGCTCTTAGGACAAAGCATGAATTAAATTAATTTGTGAAATCGGGCCCATCGTTGTTCCCCGAAAGTTGTTTGAAATCGCTCGGCTACGATGGTAAAATTAATTCTTCACTGTATTTTTAATGCAATGTTTTTAACATTTCCGATGTTATTACCCAGGTTGTTTGTTCATACAGCCGCTGAAACCTCGTGTTGTCGATGACATCACATGGAACCTGTTGATTTTCTCTGCGATGGTCATAATGGTCCAATCACATTCGTTTGTGCAAATGGAATATCGTTGAGAGAATTTTACATTTGTGTCAAATTGTACTTTGGAATGCACGAATAAAACCGTAGAAACGTACAGTATTCGTCTACAAACAATAGTTAATTTTCCCCCAAAAAGAATAAACGCTTTTTGGAATGGGGATCAGTATTAGACGTCATGCGCCCCCTTGAGGAAAACTTTCCTGCATGATTATCATCAGAGAATGTCTAATAGAATGCATATTTCCGTGACCACCTCTCTTGTCCACTAGAAGGCATAATTTCTCCAATTTAAAAGTTATAGCTAATCACCTCAATGAATTTCCTTGAAGGCTAGTGTTCTGTCGCGCTATTCACCATCACGTTTGTAATAATTTTGTATTAATTAAAAATATTATAGCCCCTAATCATTTTCCCCCCACTAAATATATATATATATATATATATATATATATATATATATATATATATATATATATATATATATATATATATATATATATATATACAATTACATTAAAATATAACATGCCTGTGACCTTTTCTGTTATGTCTCAAAACCTTTTTTTTTATTTCATTTTTTTTACTTCTGACTGAATTCTTCACCTTGAATTACTTTTAGACAAAAATGTTTCCATGGAATCTGTCACTTCCAAGCAAGTCCTGACTTGTTTGGTCTTGTTTGAGATGTCTTACTGAAGAAACCAGTCATTACAATATCATCACTGATCATTCTGAACATACTGATTAGCAAAGCAATCTTAATTAAAGGAAAATGTTTGGCTCTCAACTTAAACGTCAATGTTAATTTATTCATTGGGGAGTGGCACCTCTCATAAATGTAAAACACCAACACGATATGACTCAGATCAGGTTGAAAAAGTTGTATTTTTATACAAATAAAAGTCCATGTGATGGTTGTCATTCTTTTTCACCCTCCAGTTTTCTTTGGCCTGATTTGTGTTGGGACGTGTGCAGGCTGATCTATTATTCTGTCACACACTGAGACAAGGGTCTAAGGTTTCTGAAATAACTGACTTCTACTGATGTGTTTTCTTTACATTTAAACAGATTTCCTCTCCCAGTGTGGGATGTTTGTGTTGTTTGCCAGGAGTCATGTAAGTAGTCTTTCTGTTTTCCTGTTTTTCAGGACAGAGGTGACGTGCGGACAGAATTCATACACCTGTCCTGCAGGTTGCCTTGGTGGACAAACATGTTTTTTGGCATGTCTTGACGTGTCTTGTTTCGATGTTCATCTTAATAATGACATATTTGAAGACTTGTAGTAATGTTATGTGAAAAGACATGAGTAAAATAACTGTTGCGTATAAGTAAGGTGTGATAATTGTTAAAATGAGTCATGAGACATATACTGTATAGCTACTTCCTGAGTTTTATCTTTCATTAAGGATAAACTTTTGTGTCATGCATTTTGAAATCCCAAGAGTAATAAATGTCTGTGTTTGTCAGGTTAGGACATTCACGGGACATGTCCCAAACAGGGTTGAACTTAATCAATCAATCAATCAATCAATCAATCAATCAATCAATCAATCAATCAATCGTTTCGATCAATCAAAACAACTTTAGTGAAAGCAGAACTTATTCATTTTAAAAGCGATTCAGGCCTTTTTTGACTTATTTATTCTAATTAACTCATAAAAATGTGATGGTGACAATTAATGTGGACATGCAAATTAAAATATATGATAAAAAAAAAACAAAAAAAAAACAAAAAGAAATTGGAGATAAAAAAAAGATGTAATAATAAAAAACATTATAACCTAGGCTGCATGTATTAAGTATGGTTAAAGTAACTAATTACAGTTCAGTCATTTTGTTCTTATGCACTGGTAAAGGCATTTCATAAGTACACACACACACACACACACACACGCACACACACGCACACGCACGCACGCGCGGGTCTGCGCATGCGCACTCGTTCACTTTCGAAAAAAGCGGAGGGTTACAGGAGGCGAGAACATAATCAGGCTGTCATCATCATTACAACTACAAGCAACAAACGGAGGAGTTTGAGCAGGACATGCCTTTTCATTGTCCTTTTGTACCTCGACAGGATTTTCGTGCCACAGAAACTTTGTTAACATAAATGCAACTTTATCACCGACTGTTCAGTTGACGTCTTTCGAAGCTTTTAAACTTTATTTCTCTTGTGGTAAGTGCTTGCACGAGCTATAAGTTACCTAACAGTTACCTTCCTAAACTTTATTTCAAGGTTAAAGATTTTAGTTGTATCGTGTTTTCATATGGTAAAAGTGTCAAACTGAAGTTATCTACCTCCTCTGATGTTTTTCGGGAGGAATGTAAAGAATTTTGCCATTATTCACAAGCAAATTGCAAAAGTTGAAAGTGTGCGTTAAATGCCATATGTTCGTCATCCGTCAGCGACAGTTTGGATGACAGCTCTGAGAATAAATATTTTCGTGGTAATATTACGCTATAGATTTTACTCTTTTACTTCACCTCTTAGTTTTAACCTTTGATGAGAACCTGGGATGATTTGAAGCTCTGAAAAAAGTGTTGACATTAAGGCGATTTGAAATCTTTTTTTCTTTTTCTTTTTCTTTTAGATGTTCTCTCTCCTAGCAGCTGTCAAACAAAAGTAACTTAGCCGGATCAATAGTCTGATATCATATTAAACATTTTAAACAAAAGAAACTCTAGTAGCTTAAGCAGAAACTTCTTTAGCAGAAAAACCTCGGAGGTAGAAAGACCTCTGATCTGAAGACTGGTCACAGCATATCTATCAGTCTATAACAAGATAACAGTTGTTTCCCAAGTTTTTACAAGGAATAAAACATATTATGTAGTGCTCAGCAGGAAGTCTTTCAGTTGAACAATACAAGTATAAGATAGCCTATATTTCAGCCAGAGAATTGTGAAAGAGGCAGGATTTATTACTTAATCTCTGAGGAATGTTCTCCGTTAGGACATCTTTACAAATATAAAGCTCATGCCTCTTTGTGAATCATGTCATTTCAGGCTATGTAAGTTTCATCATGAATATGTGTGGAAGATGCAAAAAACCTCTTTGAACTTCCATTCAAGCTCTTTTCCCACCTAGACATTTTCATGCACTGGCTACATATCTAAGGCTACATACATTTACATTAATACTGATACATTTGAATATGTGTTTTCGTTTCAAAACACTGTCCGTCCACACTAGCATTTTCAAGTGCTTTCTAAAAGTTTCTCATCCACACTGAAACATGCCAAAAACGCTAAACTTACTGCGCATGTGTAGCACCTCATAAAAACTCACTGAGATGATACAGACAGAACAGACATCATAAAGTTCCCATGCTATTCTGGCAGGATCTTTTTATTCAGCAAAATATCTCATTGTTCACTGATTCATCCACGTCGTACTGAATCACCATTATATGTTTGGTCTAAAACCCAAATGCCGTCATGTTTTGCCGCAGGACAAATGAATTGTAGGACTTTGATATAAAGAGTGTACACAGTAACATAACTTGCACATAACATGCACAATACCGGTGTAAACATAGATATCTGTCGGTACACCATGTGTCACATGACAAAACGTGCAACATCGTTTTCGAATACCTCCATTTTCACAGTCCACTCAACATTTTCAGATTTATCCACTTGGGAGAGCGTTTTCAAAAAGCTGGACAAAAATGCCATCTCAGTGTGTACGGAAGGACAAAACGGAGAGAAAACGATGCGGTTTAAAATGAAACCGTATTAGTATGGTGTGGACAAGGCCTAAAATGTAAGTTGCCTGCCTAGTTGACATCTTTAGTCATTAGTAGTCAGACGTTTAACTTGTGGCAGGAAGTCTGGTTTTCATTGCAGCTCCTTATGGGGAAGATCTGCCCGCTTGACAGGAAGAGAGCATCTGTCTGACATGTAAAGCGACCAACCACAGTTTGCTTTGATTGAATGTTCAGTTTAATGGAGTTTATCCGGTGATCAGTGATCAGATTGTAGCCAGAACTTGTTGTTTCCTTGTGTTCAAGATCAGGTGATACTGAGTATGCCTAAAACCTTTTACACAAAGATATTTTGGAAAATTTCTCAAAAAGTGGTCCGGTAATTGTTCTGGAATGGCAGACTTTAGTTCATTCACACTGTCTGAACTTTTCCTTAATCTGTGGTCTTATTCACATGCATCCCGGACAGTCCCGGCCGTAAAGTGTGACATATGTACTTGTCAAGGAGCACACTTTCATCTTTCATCACACACCTAAAAATCTTCAGGAATAAATGTCCAGTCTGAAAGTAGCTCCCAAATCCTGTCAAGGTTGTCAGCTGATTCGGTTTTGGCACTAAAAGGTTGGGAAAGTCTTTGTTAACGTGTCCCATGTGAGAGTGTGTTAAACCTGTGAGAGAACTGTGGACTCACCCAGTTCCTTTCCCAGTCCTGCCTGTGGCCGACTGAGTGCCAGGCGGCGTCTTTCATTTCCTGATCCATGACAGATAAGGAAGGAACACTCTGTTTAAAAAATGCACTGGTCTCCAGTTCATAGGCAAATCCTTGCTTAAAGAATCAAAGGTCTTTAATGTTGTTGTCTGAAGTTACCACCTCCTAGACGACTTCCAGTCAGAGTAGAAGATAATGATTGGTTAGAAATGGGTCAGTGGTCTAAGATGCAGCACTGGTTCCTCTTATTACCACAGTGTGTCTTTTTTTTCACCAGGGCAACTTGATGTTGCTAAACAAACTCAGTTCATTGACTAATATTTGCCTTAGCCTGATGTTGGAGACTTGTTATTTGACTGTTAAATCTGCTGCTCTTTGAAATACACTATCAGTCAAAGGTTTAGACATACCTATTCATTCATTATTATAACTATTAGTATTTTTCTCCTATTTACAATAAGAGTAAAATCATCAAAACTATGAAATAACACCAATGGATGTATGGTATGTAGTGGGCAAAAATAATTTGTTTATGTACCAAAGGAGTTCCCATGTGTGCTGGGCACATCACTTTTTTTACACTAACTACTAATTTTAAGGATTTACAGTGAGTGTACACTTTCATATCAAAAGGTCTTTAGGATCATGAGAAACATAAATTATACCAAGGAAGGCCAAATCTATTGGTTTATTTATGTTTGTATTGGCTGTGTGAGTTTTTCTGACCTATGAAACCACTAAAACACAATCAGCGGAAGTGCAAACAATAGGATAGTGTTTGGTCTTCCTTAACCCTTCCATTCCTGTGGATTCATTGTTAAAATGGCTCTATAATGCTGCACCTGAACCACAGAGAACTGTTTGGACAGCTTGGAGCAGATGTTCCTCAGTTCATAGAAAGGAATTTCACATGCAGTATTTTAACATACCTTGCGCTAATTCTTCTTTCAAACTAAAGAAATGTTCATTTGAGTGATGATAATAATTTTGGTTTTTGGAAGAAGCCCAAGATAGAGAGGAGTTTGTCATTGATTTTTGCTTTTTAGGTGATTGATTATTTTATTAGAGAGCAGACTTACGTGGCGACCTTTTCACTGATGGACATTTAGGTTGTGTGCCTGTTGCAAGCTGTATTCGTCCAGTCAATGTTATTGACCTCATTAATACACATAAGAACATTCAAGGATTAGGCTATTTCACTTCAGATTTAAAATTTCCTGATAATTTGCTCACGCCTACATCCTCCAAGATATTTATGTCTTTATTCAGTCGAAAAGAAATGAAGGTTTTTGATGAAAACGTTCCAGGATTTTTCTCCATGTCGTGGACTTCAACGTTTGAAGGCGTTTCAGTGCAGCTTCAAAGGCTCTACACGATCCCCGCTGAGGAATAAGAGTCTTTTCTTGCCAAACCATCTGTAATTTTATAAAACAATAAAAATAAATCCCGGTCCAGGCGAAGCTCCTTCATCAGATCTAGATACGGCCTGGATCCGGCAGGCTGCTGGAAAACCTCGGGATAAACAAAGACACTAAAATTAGCGTAGATGCCATTCTTCTTATGATGTAACAAGTACATCAGGATTTAAGGGAAGTGTTCCCAGTTCCGGCTGACCTAATCTATGCAGCCTAACATTGAATTATAGAAGTCTATAATGTATTATGTGTATGCTAGCTCAAAGAGATGTGTTTTTAGTCTAGCTTTTAACTGACAGAGTGTGTCTGCTTCCCGGACAATGGTAGGAAGACTGTTCCAAAGTTTTGGTGCTAAATAGGAAAAGGATCTACCGCCAGCAGTCGATTTTGATATTCTAGGTATTATTAACTGGCCGGAATTTTGAGATCACAATAGACGTGAAGGACTATAATGCTTTAAGAGCTCGCTCAAGTACTGGGGAGCTAAACCATTTAGTGCTTTGTAAGTAATCAACAATATTTAAAAATGTATATGATGTTTAATAGGCAGTCAATGCTGTGTTGACAGAACTGGGCTAATATGGTCATATTTCCTGGTTCTGGTAAGAATTCGAGCTGCTGCGTTTTGAACTAGCTGTAGATTGTTTATTAAGCATGCAGGGCAACCACCCATTAGAGCATTACAATAATCTAGTCTTGATGTCAGGAACGCATGACCTAATTGTTCCGCATTTGTCAATGAGAGCATATGGCGTAATTTAGATATATTTTTAAGATGGAAAAATGCGGTTTTACAGATACTAGACCTGTGACTTTCAAATGAAAGATTGGTATCAAAGAGCACACCCAGGTTCCTATCTTTGACTGAAAAGGGAGATTCGAGATCTGTAATTGACTCATTTTGTATGATCAAGTTAGGTTTTTTTAACAAGCGGTTTTATCATAAGCTGGCTTTTGGGACGTATCCTAGAGACAAAGACGAATTAATGATAGTAAGAAGAGGATCTATGACATCTGGAAGCATCTCTTTCAGTAGCTTAGTCGGTATAGGGTCTAACATACAAGTTGTCGATTTAGATGAATTAACGAGTTTGCAAAATTCTTCCTCTCCTATAGCAACAAATGAATAATTTTTCCTCAGGGAGACTACAATGCACTCCCTAATGCGATACTGTAGTAGACGGTTGCATAGTTATAATTTTGTCCCTGATATTATCAATCTTATAAGTGAAGAAGTTCATAAAGTCATTATTGCTGTGTTGCTTGGACACTTCTGGGCTGGAAGCTTTCTTTTTCGTTAGTTTAGCCACAGTTTCAAATAAATACCTAGGATTATGTTTATTTTCTTCTAATAGGGTTGAAAAATAAGCAGATCTAGCAGCTTGTAAGGCCTCTCTGTAAGCAATCGAGCTCTCTTTCCATGAAATCCGAAATACCTCTAGTTTTGTTTTCTTCAAGTTGCGCTCCATTTTTCTGGCTCCTCTCTTATAGGCCTGAGTGTGCTCGTTGTACCACGGCTTTTTGACTATTTTCTTTAATCTTCTTTAAAGGATTAGTTCACTTTAAAAAAAAACTTTTGCTGATAATTTTTTATTTCTGATTTACTCACCCCCATGTCATCCAAGATGTCCATGTCTTTCTTTCTTCATCGAAAAGAAATTAAGGTTTTTGATGAAAACATTCCAGGATTTTTCTCCATATAATGGACTTTAATGGACCCCAAACGGTTCAAGGTCCAAATGACAGTTTCAGTTTCAAATAAAGAATTAATTTAGGATAGTAAAGGATAATTCTTCATAGCAGAATTATCCTTTATATTTCCGGTCTCCGGTGTTTCTAGTAAAATTTGCATATATTTCAAGCTGATAATGCTACGTCAAACCTACGAAGGTTCACCTGTCAAAGTTTAATGAGTGCACTGATGACATGAAGCGGGACATTGTTTGTCCTAATGGTGGTGGAATTTAAAGCCAGGTTCTGGATTCTAATCCCCCTATAGTTTATTTTATTTTTTTCTCATTAAAACCAAAGATGTTCATCAGTGATTGTTAGGGGTGTAACAATATATCGTGTCACAATATATCGCAATACAAAACTGCAACAAAATGTCTCGTGGATATAGTAACAATCTGTATTGTGTATATTTCACATGAGAAAAGTTTTCAGAGTTTTAGTGTCACTACTACATTAAACTACTATAATGTTGAATATAATGTATAATAATGCAATGGGGCAATATTTGTGGTTCCTGATAATGCCAAATGTCTGATGTTACCAGTAAAAAGTGTCCAACATTATTTTAAATATATCTAGTCAGTGACCGAGTGCAAGGATATTCGCCTAAAATAATTATGTATTTTCAGCTTCGGAATCATGAATATTTTTATTCTTGTGTCACCATTGTCCTGTGCTTTGGGTCTAAGCCTACTCATTTGCAATGTAATGCCAAATTTAGAGTTTTAATCAACTGTACATTTTGTGTTAACCTTTTACCATGTCTTGGAGTATCGCAATAATATCGTATCGTGAGTTGAGTATCGTGATATGTGTCTAATTGTGATTCGAATTGTATATCAAGAGCAGGGACACGTTTGTGTGCATTTTGTTTTGTGATTTCACCAGAACGGATAGATTCTCTGCAACAGCGTTAAAGGGATAGTTTATCCCCCAAAAAAATATTCTGTCATCATTTCAGTTGTTCCAAACCTGTATGAATTTCTTTCTTCTGCTAAACACAAATGAAGATATTTTGAAGAATATGGGTAACCAAACAACAACACTGTTGCACCACTGATAACAGCGGCAACGACACAAACAACACATCCCAGCGCCACATCGCCTCTTATTTAACACAAACAAAATAATTGCTTTTCAAATGGAGAGGTTTCTTTTGGATTGGATACATCCGTGCCCTGAGATGTTTCAAAAAGTAGTGGGGACAATAGATGCAGGTTATAGATGCACAATATGGTGCAGGTTTGACATCACTTTGTAGGCCAAAACATAGAAGCGAGTTGCATTTTAGCACTTCCTACAACATAAAATACATCAATATTACCCCACTCGTGATTTTTTTTTAAGTGGTTACGTGTCTTGAAAAAGGTGGTTGCTAATAAGTGGCTAAATGGGACTATAGAGGCATCCAAAAGATTAAAGCCAAAGGTCTTCACTCCGAAAACGTAAACTTAGTCTGCTTTTACAGCATCGTTATGCTTATAATTGTGCTCTTATAAACTATTTTAGTATTAAAATTCTGGGAAAATGTTTTTAGATAAAACCTGAAAGAGTTATTGGAAGCATAGCGATGGTGACGGTGAATTCGTGGGACTGTGGTTTAGTTCGTTTATAGCCTACTTCTTAGCTTTTTACTTCTGGCGAGTGGCGACTTCATTTAGCTAGGCTTCAAAATTCATAAAAGTTGTGTTCATCTGTGATAATTATCTTGATGGACAAAACGTGCAAGTATCATAAACTTTTGTTGATCACAGAGCTTGTTTTTAGCGATATTCCAAAAGTCTATGGGAAAATCCTATTGGGTTTTTGTTGAGGGAACCAGTATGATGCGAACTGTGGTTCCAAACGGAAGTTAGAATACATGGTGCCGCTCATCGTTTGCTCAGGAAAAAGGTGGATATCAGATGTTTGGAATTCCCGATTTATAAATTGCTACAAAGTGATCCGTATATTGAAGTGCTTCCCAAACCTGATCTGAAGCCCCCCTGATCCCCCCCCCCACCCCATCCCACACACACCCACCCACACCCACACCTGCACATTTTAGATACCCAATTCAGGTCTTGCAGTGTGTAATGACCTGAGGACTGGAATCAGGTGTGTGAGATGGAGACATGAGTGGGCGGTTTGGGCATGACTAATGCGTCAGCTTTCTTGGAAGCAGTGATCATGGCGGTGTGTAAACATGCTGAGAGATGTCTATCTGTGCTTATTTTAGATTTCTGTGTCTATTTGTCCTGTGAAAATTACTTCCTCTTTTAGTTACCAACCTTCAGTGAATGGACAGAATCCATTGGAAGCTTTAACACACTCCTGTAATGCTTTCTGTTATATATCTGGATATTAGTGAACTCTCTACATGATAGCACACAATAAGGAATGGTATTATGTGTAAATATCATGTAACCTACACTCAAAAAAATGGTACAAAAGTTGTCACTGGGGCAAAACCCTTTCAAAGGCACTATATAGTTAGTTACTAATATGGTCCCTTTAGGGCTAAATGAGGGGTAAATGTTCCTTCCCGGTGACAGCTTTTGTATCTTTTTTTCTGAGAGTGTAGAAATGAGGTCATATCATACAGATTTTACAGGTCATTTAATTTTCCCTGAAGTCCACTTAAATTCGGTGTGATTTACCGGTACTTGATCATACTTGTAGAATTAAACCATCCATTTTTGCTGCTGCTTCTTTGAGAGTTATATATAAACACCCTCTTTGCACGTGACAGTAGGTATAGCTTACAAGGTCTAGTGGTTCTCAACCCTGATCCTGGAGGTCCTCCAACACACATTTTGGATATTTGTCTGACACCTGCATATGCATACTTCCCTAGCATATAGCATGAGGCCACAGGACCAGAGGCAGCTGTCAGATTTTAAAAGAAAGAATGCCACATATTCTCAAATATACAGTTAGTGCAATAGGTATAAAGAAAGTTGTTCCTTGTAGTGAAATTGTACTTGTTTAACAGGTAACAATTTACAAGGTTTAATTTGTTAACAGTAGTTAACAACATTAGTTGACATGAACTAAAGCTAAGCAATACTTCTACAGCATTTATTAATCTTAATGGTCAATGCTTCATTAAAATCAATAGCTGTGAACTAACATGAACAAACAATGAACAGTTGTATTTTTTATTAAAGGCACACTGCGGAACTTTTCAACCTTTATAATATATTACTAAAACCCTTGAGATGGCACATCGACTTACAATAGGTTGAATGACACGTCTGCCATAGCCTGACAGTGTCTGTGTCACTTTTACTGGCTATATGTAACTTCGGGTTGTGGGTAGGAACCCGAGCACAAAAAGAACTACAAAATTTGACCGCTTTACGGCATACGTCACTTCCCCCACCACCCCCAGATTCTGACGCGAGAGCTCAACTCGCGTTTGTTTGCCGTCTGTATGTTTTCGTCATTGCCGAACCAACAGCTACAAGGAAGAAGGCAAAGGTTTTGTCAGAAGACACTAAAAAAAGAAAAAGGGAGAGTGACACATTCAAAGCCAGGACGAGCCAGGCGCTCTCTGTACACGCAAGGTCTCTCGCTCACTCTCCCTCTCTGCCATGTGCGCGCGACGCGGTTCGGAGCAGTCTCTGTCTCCGTGTCTCGCATGCACGGTCGCTGTAGATTCCGGGAGATTTTAACTAATTTGCGGTATAAATAGTCGATCACGAGTGGCTCAACAGGGAGATCTATAGATAAACTCATCTTTCAGGCATTTGACCGACCGGGTTGACACTTCAGCGTGAGAAATCAAATCCGTGTGTCTCACGGCCAATGCGTGAGTTGGCAGCTCTGCCGATTTCATCTCCAACCCTAATCAAACACACCTGTCTCTAATTTTCAAGAGATCCTGAAGACGTTAATTGTTTGCATCAGGTGTGTTTGATTAGGGTTGGAGATGAACTGTGCAGGACTGACGATCGGCAGGAGCAGGATTGGGCACCCCTTGTCTATGCGACTTAAATCAGACATTGTTTTCTGTTTACTTTTGTTCAATTTATTTTCTTTATATAATTTATATTATTCATCTTATATTTAAATTATTATTTTGTTCAATAGTGAGTCGATTATCTCTCTCCAACCAACAAGTCAACTACTGTCTGCACACACAATCTAAAGACACGGGAGGCTGACCGGTTGACTGTTGGTTGACTATTGCGACAGTGCTGCGGCGCTTGTGGCCTCTAGGGGCACTAGACGTGAAAATTACAGGTCGAGCGCCACTAGTGGTGGTTACACTACCAAAGGTATATAAATGCTTTAAAAAATATACTTCTCAAAGTAAATTAAAGTTAACTAATGAATTAACTAATCCTAATAAATGAAACCTTGTTGTAAAGTGTTAACATTTAACAACACCTAAGATAATTATGTTCAAGCTTGTTAGTATCTCATAGTTCAAAGAATATCCGGGGTCAAAAGAGTGACAACATGATCGAATTCAGTACATTCTCTGAATTTGATCTCAATATATTGCTGTATCTTGTTTCGAAATCACATGCTATGTCGGCTGCATACTTAATTTGCCTCATTTTGGAAAAGTAACCATTATATTGCAAAGTAAGAAAGAAATTACAATACCCCTGACAACTTTCACACATTTTGCTCTTATTATTAGTTCTTTACAAAATAGTGTCTGTCCTACTTTGTCTGACTGCGAAGGCCACGTTTCTGAAAACCTGTAGATGTTGATATGTAAATAGGCAGTCATCTTGATGTTTCGGGTCCAAAATTTCAGTGTGAGATGGTTTTGCAGCCCTTTTTTAGCAAATTATCTTTTTTGTTTTGTGGCATATTTTCATATGTATAAATCTTTTGTGTCAAAGATTTAAGCCATAATTCAGTTTCTCATTGTTTTACCATTTTAAAAAGTGACTGAATACTTAATTTCTCAAATGGCATGTAAGCATTGATCAACATCCATACATAGTGCACATTAAAATATGATAATCCAAAGCTCAAATGTTCTAGCTTGAAGTGCAAGAACCAACGAGTTTTGTTATTGCACATCACGTAATGTGCACATACGTAAAGCTTGGTTTTATGTATGTGCATTGATCGGTGTTCATAAACGGGTTTTTTCTTACGTCACATGCTACACTAAAATTTGCATCCTGTAACGGCATTGTTACATATAGATGTTGCATTTATTGCATATAAATTTCTTTGAAATTTTTCAAAATATCGCCTAGTAGCACGCCACTATTTGTATTTGTGATTTTGTGTATCTTCTTGTCAATCTGCATAGGTTAGTGTGCTGCTACATAGAGGCTCCCAGAATAGGCCCTCTTGTGTGCTTTGCCTTGTCATGTGATCTGGCACTGGGCTGTGAGGGGCTGTTTGTTCATTGTTGTTCTACAGCTGTGTCATTTAACCCCTATCCCTCTTTTTAGGCAAGTCTGAGAACAAGATTTAGTTTCTTATGTCTCCATGTCACATCATGTCTGCTTTTAGGAGCTTTAGGAGTCACTTCGACATGGTAAGTGTCAGTAACATTCCATGGGTGTGTTTTGGGAAAGTCAACCTAAACTTATAGTTTACAGCCACTAGGCAAACCAGATTTCAGAGAGGAATGGGTATACCCTTCCCCAGCGTTTGAAACCTCGGTCTTGTGAGCTAAAAGTAGTAAATTGACTTATGGCTCATTAACGTTGTGGCAGATTTAAAAGATGGGAATGGTGGAAATCCCCCACAGCATGATAGGAAAATGATTTGTTGGGATTTGATTTAGATCATGATCTGTTTTAATAACCAATGCAAGCATTAACGACTCAGAGTAGCTACAGGCTGCTGGAAGAGTCTGACCGTGCATACGTACATTTATGTTTATAGCCGTGATGACATTATAACTATATAGCCTTATTTATTGACATATTACTGTAAAGTAATTTTGAGACTGTCTTTGGTTCACTACAGTTTTAAGGAGAAAATACTCAGCAATGCTGTTCATTTGCACATTGTTTGTCTTAAAGCATATTAAAAAACACATAGACATATAAACAACATTAAAAGCTGGACTTTCACCACAGGGGGACTTTAAAATTCTTTCTCCTATGCCAGCCTAATATCTAGACAACTAAACTATGTTTTTAATAAAGTATTATTTTCAGTGATCCTCTAATGCAGTCAACACACTGATAGTTACCTGAACATTGTCAGTGAAACAAAAAGAGCTGCCGTTTGAGTGTGTCATTGTTGCAGTCCTTCATCTTAAGAGCTGAGGGTGTGATTACTGTGATGCTAGTGGCGTGAAACAGGAATTTCTAAAAACATTGTCTCGATAGACGGATCGTCCTGCCTCAGAATGGCTCTGTCAGGCTGGTCTGGATGTTCAAACAAACAGAGCAGTGTTTTGATAGCATGACAGAGCCACAGTGTTTACACTTTCTGTTTACCCTTCTCAATAAGCTGCGATTAGGAGAAAATATTTAATTAGAAAAATGTCAAATAAAGGTGGTTAAGGTTGCTTTTTGTGATAACCTTCCTTCAGTACTTAGGGGATAGTTCACCCAAAAATGAAAATTCTGTCATCACTCACACCCATGTCAAACCATTAGACTTTTGTTCATCTTTAAAGCATAAATTAGGAGATTTATGAGAAAGGAGGGACAGAGTTCATTCACCCAAACCGTTGACGCTTTGGAAAGTTCATAAAAGTCAAATGTGAACTTAATCCAAAATGAATCAAGTCTTCTGAAGAGACACAATCATTTTTTATGATAAAACAGATTTATTAAGGCTTGAAATGCGAGTACCAACTTCCATTGTCCTTTATGTATGTGTGTTTTTCAATGTTTATATTTGAATAAAATCCTAAATTAAATCTGTTCATCATATGAAACATTTGTTTCTTAATAATACTTGGAGTAAATGAATCATATACAGGTGAAACTCAAAAAATTCGAATATTGTTCAAAAGTTTGTATTTCAGTAATTCAAATGAAAAGGTGACACAAATATATTTAGTATATATAACTATACATATGCATGATTATACTTTTCAGAGGACCGACATTTCTATATTTAAAATCCTTTTTTTTATTGATTTCATGTAATATTCAAATTTTCTGAGATTTTGAATTTAGTTTTTTTATAAGCTGTAAGCCATAATCATCAAAATTAAAACCTTTTCACGATATTCAAATTTTTCGAGTTTCACCTGTAGATCCATGTATTTCTGAAGCGTCAAAGTTTTGAGTGAATGGACTTTTAATGGAGGGTCAGAAATCTCGCCGGTTTCATTAAAAATATCTTAATTTGTGTTTTGATGACAATCGAGAGTCTTATGGATGTCAGACAACATGAAGATGAGTGATTGATAATCCAATTTTTATTTTTATTTTTATTTTTGGGTGAGCTATGCCTTAAAAGCAAGGGTGTTAACAAACCATTGACTGGGTGTAGGCTTCTAAAAACAGTTACATAATAGGTAAACTACTTGGCCAAAGGTATGTAGACACCTCCTAATTAACGGATTTGGCTATTTCAGAGACACCCATTACTTACAGGTGCATGAAATCAAGTATACCATGCAATCTCTTTAGACAAACACTAGAATAGGATGTACCTTTTGCTCCTGTGAAAGGCAAGCCACAAAACAAGACAAATCCTACTTATCACTTAGGCTACACTTGTCAAAGATGGGTTAAAACGCAGCATATACTTCATATACTTTTTGTATTCTATATGTGTGCTTCATACAACGTATGGACATAAACAAGATTTAAATTGGATGACAAAAAGGAAGGCATGTCTGAAATACAAAGTTTACCTCCTAAAATCTAGTCCTGTTGGAATAGGACTATAATGTAGTTTTGTTGATTATTCCTCTCTCTCCCTGACCCTCATAATGAAACCGTCAGTACAGATGTATCATTGATCAATCATTATTGATCTTATGGTTGTGGTGTCAAAATCATTTTTATAATCATAGTAAAAGGTCTCGTTAGACTGGAAAGATTTTTGCTAGTTAGAGCAT
The DNA here is from genome assembly GCA_031834385.1 of Semotilus atromaculatus. Classification (NCBI taxonomy): domain Eukaryota; kingdom Metazoa; phylum Chordata; class Actinopteri; order Cypriniformes; family Leuciscidae; genus Semotilus; species Semotilus atromaculatus. Next base: position 29,366,047 of record JAULUF010000010.1, on the reverse strand, counting down.
GAAGACTTGAAGAAAATGTTCCAACTATGTTAAGAATTGTGATATGACGTTTTGCTTTGTAGGCTGATGTTGACGTTTGTAGATTCTGTACCATTTTTCTGTTAGACGGCAATACTATAGTATTAAAGTGGTGTAATAGGCTTTGGTTTCTGCATGTAAAGGTCAGATCACAGCAGTGTGCTGATCCAAGCAAAGCTTTCGACCCTCAGTGTCAGACAGTAGAAGGAAATGATGAATGGAGACTCAAAAGCATCACAGCATTCATTGGTTTAAGAAAATGTTTCAAGATGTCCTCATAGAAAGAGCAGACTTCGATGCTGTGGCTTTTTTATTTTATTGGCTGGTCTGTAGACGAAGAGTTCAGTGTAATGCATGGATATATGTGAAGCCATATTATAGCCTAGATGAGCAAGCTTAGTCCCACAGAAAGTGTTACAGTAAATAAGAGAAGTGAAGTGTTTTTTAACTCTTTCTCCTATCTGAATTTAATGTTTAGAGACAACTATTACTAAACTATTTAACCCTCTAAGGTGTTTGAGGTCCTTGAAATGTTTTGACATGCCCTGACATTTGTGCTTTTTTCAGTTGCTTATAAACATATTAATGGCAAAGGTGCAATTACAAATGACAAATAACGTAGGCTAGGTGTGAGTGTGAATGAACGACACAGATCCGCGCTGTACAGCTGTAGTAAACCGCTCGCGTCTGTGTTCATTCATTCATATTTAAACAGTCCTTTTTCGGTTTTTCTATTCCATATCATGATTAGAACAAAGCAATAAATAACTTACTACTGTATATTCACATCAGATGGATCCGTTGCTCCTCGAAATGAAACTGTACCAGCACATCTGAGTAAATTTTTCAGGATTATTACGATTGTATTATTCCTCACACAGCGTAGCAAGACGACTTAAAGTACATGATTATTGTTAAACTTGATGTGTTTTATCGAGCTGGTGTGGGCATTGACATGTTTGCATGGGTTGCCTCAACATTAGGCTTAATGAGCTATAATGAGCTGGAGATAAAACGACTGACATCTCTCTCTTTTCATACAGATTACATAAACTTAGAATTTTTTTTTTATATATATATATATATATATATATATTACTTAATTTGAAATAAGAGAATTCAAGCGTCATGCCTGTGTAACGGAGTATTCGCTGAGTTATGTTTCAGAATGGGCTTCATTGACAGAGAGAAGGCAGGACTCGCTGTTTATTTGTTTTATTTTTCTTTATTTGGCGAAAAACTCAATTTGATTTTATTGTGAGTATAAAAAATAAAAAAAGACACTTAACATGATTGAATGATGTATAACACTTGTGTGTATGACAAAAATTGACAGAGGTATTTGAGTCTCTTTTGCACTGATAAGAAACAAAGTGCGGCTATCGCTCCCCCAGAGGGTTAAAGGTTCATTTCTTTTAACATTGTGAATTCTATGGATCTGTTCTATATAACATTTCTGTGATGGTTTGAGCAGTCAAACTTAATGTCATGTGTTTAGGTGTTAAGCACTAACTTGTGTCTCCTTCAGGTGCATACTGAAGGAACATTTTATTTTTAGGGACTGAATGATGTAAAGACTTGAACTTTTCAATATTCACAGACAACAAGATGAGAGCTAGACATACAACCTGTGAATATACACACGTCTGTGAACGCACATCATTTGAATTTTCTATTACAATTTGCAATGCTGCCTGGCAACCATAAACATTGAACAGTAACACGTATCAGAGGCACATTGCAATGCAAACATCTAATGGTGAACTGTCAGCTTTGGTATCAGTGTTTGTCATATATCACATCTCTTCATTGTTTTCAACCACATAATGTTTACAGATCCGATTCTCTGAATTGCGGTGTAAATTTAATTAACATGGGGGCGAAATAAAAGCGATACATCTGTCATACAGCGCTATTGGCTCCTGTATGCGTCACCATGGAAATATTCAGGTGATGCGTTCTAAAATAATGGGGTCCCCTTACACTCACTCTAGGGGGTCAGCTAGAATATTTTACGTGTGAAAGGGTTTGTTCCTTTACTTCCATGTGGCTCAAGTCTCTTTTGGCAACGGTGACATAAATACATAAGCTGACTGTTGACCATTGCTGCACAGGTCAAACAAACGACCACATGAAAGGATAAATGACAGGGTATACTGGTCGGATCATTTGTTTCTAAGGAAATGGTATCTGGGTGTGGGATCCTAATGTTCCTTTGGTTTATAGCCTGTCCTGAACCAAAGGAAATGGATTTTTTTTTCATAGGTCCATCATAGGCTTAAGCTTGCTGTTGGTGCAGTTATTGATTGCATGTTGCTATGAAACAACTTTCTCTATATTTTCTTTAATCAAATAAATCCTTAACAAATGACTCAGTAAGAAGAAATTAAATATAATGTCGACATAAATAGAGTGTGTCTGAGTCCAGAGTTTAGAAGCCAGGTAGAAAAAGGATCTACCTCCTTTTTGTGGATTTTGAAAATCCTTTCAACAGACCAGAATTTTGCAACTGTAGTGGCTGTGATGGATTATAACACTATAAAAGACTGCATAAGTACTGCAGAGCTGGGCCGATCAGGTCTCTGTAAGCAATTTGCAAAAATTTTAAACTGATATACAAAACCGCACTGTTAGCAAATGTAGAGATGATACAGTAATATTGGGCTGATGTGATATCATATTTCTTGATTCATTTTGAACCAGCTGGAGCTTATTTATAGAGCCAACAGGACATCCACTCAGTAGCACATTACTATAATCTAGTCTGGAGGTTATTAATGCATTAATTTGTTTTCAGCATCAGAAACAGACACTGTCTGTCATAGTTTAGCATTGTTTTGAGATGAATGAAGGCCTTTCTATTAGCAATGTGACCATTAAAAGACAGATCAAGCGCAATACCGCGGTTCTTATCTGCAAAGAATGACACAAGTACAACCATTGAGCAACATATCATATTCTAGCATCTTTTGTTTAGTGGCATGTAGTCCTATGATTGATTCCACCAATACACTCTACTAACTTGGAGAATTGAAGAGTCATGACCTCATTGTGTCATGTAGAAATAACATGGTGGGTGTTGTTAGAATAGCAATGATTGTATTTCATCTAATTTATCATGTTCTAATCTAATTTCATGTTTCCTGGTAATGTTCCCCAGGGGAAGAACAGTGAGAAAAAAAAGCATGGGGCCTGATACTGAGCCCTGTGGCATACCTAACTTGTGTTTGATCTTACATCTCCTCATTTACACAAACAAAAATGCCTGCCCACAAATGCTAAAGTGATTCTCTCAAGCCTATCCAAAGTTGTCTATGTTATCAGTGTTACGATCTAACAATAGAAGGAATATATAACTGCAATCAGATGATACGAGTAGGTCATTTTTTTGTAACTAACAAGTATAGTGTGGAAGCCTAAATCAGACTGATCATTTCTCTGCAGATATGAACATAGTTGTGAAAACTTTTTTAAAATATTTATTATATAAACGGCAGATTTGAGATTGGTCTTTAATTAGTTAATTGTGGTTTCTTTTTAAGTGGTTTTATTACTGCCAACTTTTTGTGACATGCTCTAAGGAAAACGAAGAGTTAATAATATTGAGAAGAGGTTTTGATTACAGGAAAAGCCACTTTCAGTTGCTTAGTGGTTAAAGGATCTAACATGCACATTGTTGGCTTTGAGAATTGGCTAAGTCTTGTTATTTCTTCCTGTTATATGACATTGAAAGAATTCAATTGCTAGTAGTGTAGTGAGATGACGTCCTCTGGAGATATACACTCACCGGCCACTTTATTAGGTACACCTGTCCAACTGCTCGTTAACACTTAATTTCTAAGCAGCCAATCACATGGCGGCAACTCAGTGCATTTAGGCATGTAGACATGGTCAAGACAATCTCCTGCAGTTCAAACCGAGCATCAGTATGGGGAAGAAAGGTGATTTGAGTGACTTTGAACGTGGCATGATTGTTGGTGCCAGAAGGGCTGGTCTGAGTATTTCAGAAACTGCTAATCTACTGGGATTTTCACGCACAACCATCTCTAGGGTTTATAGAGAATGGTCCGAAAAAGAAAAAACATCCAGTGAGCGGCAGTTCTGTGGGCGGAAATGCCTTGTTGATGCCAGAGGTCAGAGGAGAATGGCTAGACTTGTTCGAGCTGATAGAAGGGCAACAGTGACTCAAATAACCACCCGTTACAACCAAGGTGGGCAGAAGAGCATCTCTGAAAGCACAGTACGTCGAACTTTGAGGCAGATGGGCTACAGCAGCAGAAGACCACACCGGGTGCCACTCCTTTCAGCTAAGAACAGGAAACTGAGGCTACAATTTGCACAAGCTCATCGAAATTGGACAATAGAAGATTGGAAAAACGTTGCCTGGTCTGATGAGTCTCGATTTCTGCTGCGACATTCGGATGGTAGGGTCAGAATTTGGCATCTACAACATGAAAGCATGGATCCATCCTGCCTTGTATCAACGGTTCAGGCTGGTGGTGGTGGTGTCATGGTGTGGGGAATATTTTCTTGGCACTCTTTGGGCCCCTTGGTACCAATTGAGCATCGTTGCAACGCCACAGCCTACCTGAGTATTGTTGCTGACCATGTCCATCCCTTTATGACCACAATGTACCCAACTTCTGATGGCTACTTTCAGCAGGATAATGCGCCATGTCATAAAGCTGGAATCATCTCAGACTGGTTTCTTGAACATGACAATGAGTTCGCTGTACTCAAATGGCCTCCACAGTCACCAGATCTCAATCCAATAGAGCATCTTTGGGATGTGGTGGAACGGGAGATTCGCATCATGGATGTGCAGCCGACAAATCTGCGGCAACTGTGTGATGCCATCATGTCAATATGGACCAAACTCCCTGAGGAATGCTTCCAGCACCTTGTTGAATCTATGCCACGAAGAATTGAGGCAGTTCTGAAGGCAAAAGGGGGTCCAACCCGTTACTAGCATGGGGTACCTAATAAAGTGGCCGGTGAGTGTAAGTCAAGGTTGTGTAGTTTTCTTTCTGATGCCATCAATTTTATGATTAAAGAAAACATTCATAAATTCATAGTGCTATGCCGGGAGGGAATATCAGGATCTGTCGTAGCTTTGGTTTTTCCTCAGTCTGGTCCATCTGTAGCTAGAGACACTATTCTTCCAGGCACCCCAAATACCCTCTAAATTTGTACTCCTCCACCGGCTCTCCGTCTTCTCAGCAGATCCTTCTTAAGCTCATCGGTGTGGTTGTTATTGCATGGTGTGAGGCTTTTTTCTTTAATTAATGTAATACTGACAGACAAATCCAGTCACATAATCCCAATCAAAGAGATTTATCTGATGATTGAAATCAGGGCAGTATTTGTCTGACACAAAAATAGTCAGGATCCCAGTTAGGGTGACAGCATAAAACAGGATTTCAACAGATCTATTAATACAAAATATCAATCAATGAAACACCATAATTAGAGATGCACAAGTCGACTGTCCATCATCCAGAACTGGACAGATTTTGCTCCAAACACACTATCGACAACTGCTTTTTGTTTTATTTTGGCCAAACTGCATTGCAATCCTTTTCCAAAAATGTCTCTTTTTTTTTGTGGAAATATTACGACATCTGTAAATGTTGAAAGAAAAAAATAAATATTGAATTGGGGAACTGACTGTCTTCATAATATTTTTGATGACATTTTCTTTTCATTTTACTTTCATATAATGCCTGTTAAAGTACTGTTTTTAAGCGCAGCTCTTCTTTGTGTAGAGCGGCAACTAAGGAAATGCTATATAGAAATATTACACCACCTACTGTCAGAGAGTGAATTTGCATTAAATGTTCACATCTTATTTTACTCTGATTTACAGGAGTGAGGCCTCAGTGCCATGCCAGAGAAATCCCATAGCACGGCCCATGACGTCCCAATGGGTGAAGGTAAGACAACACCTCTGCTCTGCATAGAAAATGTGGAGTCAAACTTCTCACAGCCAAAGCAAATGTTTAACTCATTACTCAATACAATTCAACTTTGATGTACTTCATTATTATTCCATATAATGGCAGTTTTGTTGGTTAGATGATGTGTTTTGATCATTGTTTCAGTGAATACAAGAATAGTATAAATTCAGTCAAAATAATTTACCATGCTTTGTTTTTTTTTACTACACCTGTAGAGGTGTACCAGACGGCTGGTTAGAAATGTTCAAGTATCCCCTACTGATAGATGCTGTGACATAATAAAACAGCTTTTCTAGCACTGTTATGACTAGAGTCATCACCTGTACCTCAGACTATAGACTACAAGAGCCATGAATTTCAAACATTTCGATCATATGCCAAACGACTAGTTTTTTTTAACTATTATTTTTTAAATTGACTAGTCTGTTTTTCTAAAAGGCTATTTGGGATTGAGAAAGCCCTGAATAATGACACACTAATCAGACACGTTTCCTATTCAAAGTTCTCACAAGATGTAATTGTTTATTAAAAAACAGCTAGACAAAGCACACCAGAATGAAACAGACCTCAGAGGTCAAATGTCAAAAACAGATGTACAAAAAAAAAATTCCATCCTTATAAACTTAAAATGGAATTTTGTCCCAAGTATGCAGATATTTCAGCATCCTTCTATTGTGGGTCGGGTTTTCCTGGTTTGTCTAGGATTGTTTTTGAAGGCATCTGAGCTATGTTGAGTCTGTTTTCTGTCTCTTTCTCTTGTGTCAAAGTTCATGTCAAAAGGGTTGAAATGTTGGTCCTAAAAGTCTAGGGATTTTGGAATCATCACTTTGTCCAGTTTGCTTGGTAAGATAAGAATACAATTGATGTGTTGCCACAATAGGTTTAATGAGTGTAAGTTACAATCCGTCAACTGTCCCATAACTCCTTTAGACTAAAAAAGCATAGCATTGTGCTGACGGCCACCCACAGACCCTAGCTTTAGATATTCAATAGGTTTTTCATTTAACGTCTTTTGTATGAAGAACATGATCTCTCCAATCAAGTCAGTTTTACTTTCAATACACATTTTTTCATAAGCAGCTTTACAGAAATTCAAGATTTTAGTGTTTTTAATAAATTAGTTATTATAAAATATATATATGCATGTTTTGAGCCATGAGTAGCTGAGAGTGCACACGTCGTGGGCTGTTTTTAAAACAGGTAAATGGATTAACAGACTGGATTATCTGGAGGTGAATTGAGAGATCTTACATGCTGTCTCCTCTGGTTAGTGTAAAGCCAAGCTTTCACATGTGAGGGCCAGCGAGTGACATACAGTGTAGTGTCTTATTTTGGATGCATGTTTTTCACTTTATGGGAATCAGCCATTGTTGGATATCTGTCTGCCAATTTTGGATTTTTACCTACTTTATGGTTCATTTAAAGAGCAGTATCACTTGAAGAAAGTGTGTTCAGGTAACAATTGTTTTGTGTATGTTTTAATATTATTATTATTATTTTTTTAAACAAAGCAGTAAAGATAGTCACAAAGTTTAAATAAATGAAGAAACGTTCATGAATTATTTTACTTCTTCCAACAACTTGCATACACAGGATTGTAGGATATCATATGCAGTCAAAGACACGTGCACCCTCCAAAAAACAATCATATGTTAACTTTGGAATGAAAAGTTGTATCGTAAGTGTTTGTGTTGTAAAAAATTATCAAAGCATTTAGGCACTTGAGGCCTGGTTGTATTGTGATTTATATGGTTGTCATGCTTAATGCCCTTTAGCCATGACTTTAATCAGTAATTCACAATTGTTCCTTATTGATTTAAATGTGACGCATAAATGATCAACATTTTAAATTATTCAGAGATTTTGCTGTGAGCTTGTAAGCATATTGTGAGCTGTATATACTACTAGTCTTTGTTTGTGTGCTCTTCCAAAGCAACTACCTGCTTAACTCAGTAGAGGTTTTTGTAACACAAAACAAAAAAGCACACAGCATGTGTTGCACAACAGTGCAGTTCATCATCGTTAGTGTTAGGTTCTTTAAAACACAGTTAAATTGTGTCTTAATGAGTTCTCAGGTGAACTGGAAGTGGTCTCTCAGCGCTGTTGTTGTTGCACTGCGGTGAGACTGCATGTCGTGGGACTCAGGGTGTGTGTGTGTGTGCTGTAGCTGTCGTTTCTGCACAGCTGAGCCATGAGTGATGTATTTTCTGTTCTGATAGGGGTGGGACACCAGTGCTGCCTCTAAACTCTCCGTAATTGAATAGATATTTCACTCGACGACTATTCTACTATTCTAGGCAGTGAACATTGTAAGGTTGATTTACATCTGTCATGTGATTTGTCAACTGTATGGCAGGAGATGGTGTTTGTCTGTAGACTCCCTTAAAGGTGCCCTAGAATGGTTTTTTTATTTTTATTGTATAATGTTTTCTGGGTTGCCCTGATAATGTTAGTATGTTTTTTAGATAAAAAATAGTCATAATTTAGAAATAAAAGGCATTTTTCCTAGCCTGATTTTAGCCCTGAGCCCAAACGCTCTGTTTCGAGGGGCGTGTCTGCTGTGTGTAACCGGCCTCTGCTGTGATTGGCTGACATGCTTGCATATGAAATAGTGATTACATGTGAAACTCTCTCGAATACTTTTACTACAGATATTATACGTTTTTACTATTACAGCTATCGAGATTAACGAATCGTGAGATGTTTTTAAAGTGTTTAGATCTATTCCCAACACATAAAATGTTGCCGATTTATTTTCAGACATTCATCGAGGCCAGCTCTGTATTGGCCCAAGTTGAGGAAACAGTCTCGTCGGTGAAATGTTTGGAAATTTCCAGAGAAAATAAAATGAACCCATTGTTTCTTCAGAGGCTCGGATGAAGGAACTAAATACCTTTGTGTTCATTTGTACATCCAAACACTGAGCAACTGCCATGCTTCGGCTGTCATTGAACATGGGCTGGCATATGCAAATTTTTGGAGTCGTACATATTAATGATCCCGACTGTTGCGTCACAGTCGGTATTATGTGGAGATTCGCCTATTTTTCAGGGGTGTTTTTCAAAAACGAGATTTAAGTAAGGAGGAGAAAACAATGGTGTTTGAGACTCACTGTATGTCATGTCCATGTACTGAATAAACCAAAATAAATTCAATTTCACATGCTAGGGCACCTTTAAATACAGTGAGCTGGATTTAACACTCGTCGAGTTGTGTGAACCTGGGTGTCTTGAAATCATCAATTTGAAAGACAAAAACTCTACATGGAGGTGTGTGAAAATTGTTTTTGGTTTATTTTTGTCAGCTAGATTAGACTGTTCCCACTGTAACCTCAACATTTAAAATTCAAATCTGATGGTATAAATATTGTATATCGCTGAAACAAATCTTAAGTTTTGGATGAAATGAGATTCATTAGGGATTAAAAATATAATTAAATTCATTATATTATATGCCAATTATTGAATTTAATTATCTTGAAATAAGTTATCTTTATTCTCAAGTTAATTCTTAGCAGGGCTCCAGACTAACTTTTTTCGCTAGGAGCACAGTGGCCCCCAACTGAAATTTTTAGGGGCACGACCAGAAAATTTAGGAGCACACACCGTAAATCAACATACTAACCAAATATTCACATTTCTACTAATTTCCAGTGTATTACTAATCAACCCGATCAATAATAGATGCAGAAATTAAAATGCCTTTGTGCTCTGATTTAATGTTACAACCTCTTGTCTTTGAAAACGTGCAGTGGCGTTGCTTTTTGACTTATTAACATGTCACCGCATACTCTATGCTTGAGGCTAAGATTGTGTTTAACTAGCGTATTGTGTTTAAACTGTGAAGTGCCTGCACTGTTGGCAAACTTCATGTTCCCCGCAGTTATGGGGTAGCGACTGCAACAATCGCAGTTCATGGAATTCGTCTACAGTAAGTTACTACCCCAACCAGCTGAACTCTCGGGGTTCGGCCTGATACAAACCTCTTACTCTGAATCATCATCCGACTGTGACACTGTACTAGTTCTGCAACGTTTCAAATAGCTCACGGTTCAGTTTGTATCATGGTTTTAGGTTCACGGTTTCGGTATGATTCGGGGAAATGTTCAGGGAAAAAAAGACTGCTGTCAAATAAAATAAAGAAACAAATAATCTTACCACAAGCAAAAGCTCAAATAAATACAATAGAGCAAAGATACTAATAAAATAAACTATGCTTTTCAGGGAGGTCTGACATTAGTTTTCAGGTACAGAAATTGAATAAAATAATCAAGTGTAAAATAACATTGCATGTTTGACTGTATAAATTAAAGATTAATCCTTAAAGTTACAAAAGCTATTAAATTCAGAGCTGATTCAGTAGGCCTACACCGATACTGTGAGTGTCTTTCTTGACCATATAAGTTCACTTAAGGCATAACAGACTATATGTCTGCTAGGATACTCATCAAGACGGACATGTTGACATACTTTTGGTGTGAATTTGTCCATTCAAGTGAAAGACTTGAAAGAGAACTCAATATTTGCGCGCTGTCTGAGATGAGTAGCCTACACACGCACACACACACACACACACACACACGCGCGGACACCCGCACAAATCTTCTAGATGCGAGTTCTCTTTCGCGTCTTGAATGTTTACATTGGCTTAGTTTAGTTTAAACACAGATGAAGTCTACAGTTCAGGTCTCGCCTGCGCTCGTGCGCTATCAACTCCCGGGTGATGACGGCGGAAATGACAGGTCATGTTCGAGCATTTGGCACAAGACAGTGTTTACAAAGAGTAATCGTTTTGTTCACGTTTTTTTTTTTAAATTATTATCTCTGTTGTAATGTATTATTTTGGAAGCCAGCAAGTGAATTTAACTAGCACACTAGCCACAGTTTGGAAGAACGAGTCAATAGTTCGCTTGCTCATTGCTCAGACGCACATAGCAGGTTGTGATATTTGTCTCCGTCTCCTCCTTCCCACAGACGTTTAAACGCGACACTTACAGTGGCCATTCCCTATTCTTCTCACACTCATTGGCCTGCCACACATTCCGGATTCATTGATAAGCCCCTTCCACGTTTAACGTGTAAAAAACAACAACAAAAAACGGGACACATTTACTGGTCGCACATGGATGTAAAAATTCAGTCACACATTCTCAAATTTTGGTCGCAGTCTGGAGCCCTGCTTAGACATTAAGAATTGCTTAATGACATTAAGAATTAAGAGCTGCTGGTTCAGTTTTGTCCATGTATATTGTATCTGTCCCTATTCAAATAAATCTTAATTTTCATTTAAATTAAGATATCACACAATGTTTTAATGTTTTGTCTTTAATAGGGCTGCATGATTTGGGGGAAATCTAATGAAACAAATAAAAGAGCATTATAAAGAGGAGATCTCTCTTTTTGGAAGAGTCTACGGTGTAGTCAGCTGTGTTTTGCCAGTCACTGAGTTCACAGTTAAGTGCAGCGACTCCCCATGTGTGCTTCGGCGTAAAAGAGCAGATTTCCCTAAAAGAGCAGGCACTGCCGGCAGGGGTCTTTTTAAAGAGGCCTTTTCGTCTGTGTTTCTAGATGTGTTGTTTCCTGGCCTCATCTGATGGCCGCGATCACTGTCTCACATGTCATGGCTTCGAGCATCATGAGTTGGTGTTCGTGGATGGTTCATGTCATCATTGCAAGAATATGACCATTGCAACATTACGATCATGACTTTCCTTCCTCATGAAGGTTAGAGTCCTCTCTTTTGTTACCCAGCTCTTCTGCGCTCTTCTGCGGAGAGGTTTACACTCAGGGAGATCTGAGACTTACAGTTGGAGCTCTTCTGCCGGGTCAATCCCCACAGACCTCCCACCTCCCACTGATCGTGCGGGTCCCTCTTATGGCAGACCCAGTGTGTCACTCGGTGCTCCGGATGAGGCTCTGGGCGAACCCAAGGCGTGCCGTGCCCCCGCGGAGTGAGGGCTCACTCAATTAGGAGTGTACTGTGCTAGATGCCCCAAATGTAATGATTCCCTGTCGGTAATCCCATATTCCTTTTGATAAAGTGGTGTCTTTCGCTTTGCAGATCTTGCTCTTCCCCATATCTTCAGTTCAGTTCAGTCTTTATTGTCCCACCCGGGGAAATTTGATTTGCAATAGGGTTAAAAAACAAACATACGTGAGACATAAACAAAGATAAGAACAGCCGTTATATACTTTATATACAGGTAGGATGTGTCCCCCATAGCAGCCCTTTCCACCTGGAATAGGTACGCTTTCCCAGCATTAATTCATGTCAAATCACCTTCATTTATATTGCGCTTTTTATAAAGAGGAGATTAGATTACAATATAGATACAATATAGATTGTTTCAAAGCAGCTTTACAGGGATAATAGGAAATTAAAGTAACAAAGTTTGTTTTGGCTTTACAGCAGCTCTAGAATAAAGTTATTTTCCAGCTTATAACTTTTAGTTATAAAAAGTTAGTTAAACTCAAAGTTAGTTTTGATTGATTCACTTCCGTTACAAAGATCATTAGTTATTAACTTAAGGGGAAACAGAAATTAACAGTTATTAACAGAAAACTCTTAACGCGCTCCGACCTGCTCATTTGCACGACAACAGTGCCTGGTGGCTCGAGAATGCGAACCTTGAAATAGGTTCCAAGGTGCAGGTGTTGAATAATTGTACTTCACGAATTTGTGAGAACGCTGATGGCGTGCACATGTGTATTATGTGGTTAGTCTATAGGTATGCGCATTTGAATAAATGTGCGCAGGCATCTAGTCTAGTGCATGTAGAGAGACTAGTTGACACTTCATCTGGAACTGCGGTAAACCTCGGGATAAACAGAGTGATATAGCGTAGTAATATTAGCATAGACACCATTTTTCTTATGATGTGATGAGTACATCAGGATTTATGGTAAGTGTTACCGGTTCCGGCTGATATAATCTATGCAGCCTAACATTGAATTATAGAAATTGATAATGTTTTATGTGTATGCTAGGTCAAAGAGATGACAATGTTCCCGGACAATGTTAGGAAGACTGTTCCAAAGTTTTGGTGCTAAATAGGAAAAGGGTCTACCGCCAGCAGTCGATTTTGATATTCTAGGTATTATCAACTGGCCAGAATTTTGAGATCGCAATTGACGTGAAGGATTATAATGCGTTAAGAGCTCGCTCAAATACTGGGGAGCTAAACCATTTAGTGCCTTGTAAGTATTCAGCAATATTTTAAAATGTATAGGGAGCCAATGCAGTGTTGACAGAACCGGGCTAAAATGGTCATACTTCCTGGTTCTGGTAAAGCGTGCAGGGCAACCACTCATAAGAGAATTCGAATAATCTAGCCTTGATGTCTTGAACGCATGAACTAATTGTTCCGCATTTGTCATTGAGAGCATATGACGTAATTTAGATATATTTTTAAAATGGAAGAATGCGGTTTTAAAGATACTAGAAACGTAACTTTCAAATGAGAGATTGGTATCAAAGAGAACACCCAGGTTCCTAACCACACAGAGCAGCCATCAAGTGTTAGACAGTATTCTAGGTTATTGCGTGAGGAAGTTTTTAGTCCAATAATTAAAATCTGTTTTTTATTAGCTTTGCATTCTGTTAATTTTGTGAATTGGTAAGTTTCGTCAGGGGGTGAAGTAATGTAGAGCTGAGTATCATCAGCATGACAGTGAAAACTAATGCCATGTTTCCTAATGATGTCTCCTAATGGCAGCATGTACAGAGTGAACAGCAACAGTCCTAGTACTGAGCCTTGCGGTACGCCATACTGAAGTTGTGATCTATAAGACATCTCTTCATTTACTGATACAAACTGATAACGATCAAATTAAGTATTATTTAAACCAACATAATTTTCTAGCCTATTTAAAAGAATGTTGTGGTCAATAGTATTAAATTCAGTACTTAGATCGAGTAACACTAATAAAGAGATACAACCATGATTGGATGATAAGAGCAAATCATTTGTGACACTGTAATGAGAGCAGTCTTAGTACTATGGCACAGTCTAAATCCTGACTGGAAATCCTTGCAGATACCATTTCTTTCTAAAAAGGAACATGGTTGTGAGGATACTGCCTTTTCTAATATCTTTGACAGAAAAGGTAGATTTGAGATCGGCCTGTAATTGATTAATTCTGTAGGATCAAGTTGCGTTTTTTAACAAGTGGTTTAATAGCCAGCTTAAAGGTTTTTGGTACGTATCCTAATGACAAAGATGAATGAATGATATTAAGAAGAGGATCTATGACCTTAGCTTAGGTCTAAATAGGGTCTAAAATGCATGTTGTCGATTCTTCCTCTCCTATAACAATGAATGAATTGAATTTTTTCTCAGGGAGACTACAATGCACTGCTTGATGAGATACTGTAGTTGATGGTTGCATGGTTATAATTTACTCCCTAATAATATCAATCTTGTAAGTAAAGAAGTTCATAAAGTCATTACTGCTGTGCTGTCGGGGGTTGAAGCTTTATTTTTCGTTAATTTAGCCTTTGTTTCAAATAAATACCTAGGGTTGTGTTTCTTCTAAGAGGTTTGAAAAATAAGCAGATCTAGCAGTTTTTAAAGCTTTTCTGTACGCAATTGTGCTCTCTCTGAAATGCGAAAAAAACTCTAATTTTGTTTTCTTTCAGCTGCGCTCCATTTTTCTGGCTGCTCTCTTAAGGGCCTGAGTGTGCTCGTTGTACCACGGCGTTGGACTATTTTCTTATAAGCTGGAAAAGAATTTACTTTTGCTGGAAAAGAATGTCAAAACTTTCTGTCGCAATATTGAGTTCTTCTAAGCTATCTGGGATGCTGAGGAGATTAAACTGATCAGGAATATTATTATAGCAATCTTTAGTGGCAGAAGTTATAGGTCTAACATAATTGTAACACGGAGTCGACTTTGCAACCTTGGCTAAATGGAGTATATACAAGACTACTAAATAATGATCTGAGATGTCATCGCTCTGCTGTAGAATTTCGACGGCATCAACATTGTTTCCATGTGCCAATATTAGATCTAGAGTACGACAATGAGTGGGTCCTGACACGTGTTGTCTAACTCCAATAGAGTGAAGAATGTCTTTTAAATGCCAATCCCAATGCATCTTTATCATTATCTAGATTTATATTAAAATCACCAACATTTAGGATTTTATCTGCAGCCAGTTCTAACTCTAATAGAAAATCTGTCTGTATCTGTCAATAAAGTCTGTATGGTGCCCTGGTGGCCTATATAATAGCTAGCACAAATCTCAAATGTGATTTATCATTTACACTAGATAGTGTTACCTTAAGCACCAACACTTCAAAATAATTATATTTGAAACAAGACTTCTCAGTAATTCTGAAGATATAACTATAAATTACAGCAACACCTTCCCCTTGGTCATGACTGGAAAAAAAGGGAAAGAGAGCCGAAGCAAACTTTCCTTAAAGAAATAGAGGAACAGCAGCTAACAGCCGTCTCCGTGGTAAGCCCTGTCCATTCCATCCCTACAGGCATATGAGGGTTTTTTCGGCTTACATGGAGCGCTGGATAAGGTTACAACTTAGCAAGGGCAGTTGACACAGGCTTGCCAGTATCTACATCGCCGACACTCGTAACACAGTCATTGTAGCGCTTTTCAAAAGGATCCCAGTCCATATGTGGCTTGTGGTGGTTCTTAAGATACGAATATAATTTTTTTGTATTGCCTTTTGTGTGGCTTACCACCATTTGACATGTTTTGCATAGTGCATTAGACTGTGCAACATCTGTTGGCTTAAAACCAAAGTATTTCCAAGCTACCCAGGAGGCATTACTTTTGACCACTAAAGTTTTCTCTTCAATCTCTGTTATTTCGTCTTCTCCTTGAGCAAAACTAATTTTATTAATTTTGTGTTCTTTCTTTTTCTCCACTGGCTCCCTTGCTCTCTCTTTAGGTCCTTTCTTTTCTTTTGCTTCATTTTGTTGTCTCTGTCTATTTCTTCATTGATTTATGTTCCTGCGGAGGCTCCACGCAGAGCTTTCGCCGTATGTAAGTGGCCTGATGTTTATACTTGTGCGCTGTTGTGTGCGTCAAGCCAGCAAGTGTGTGTGTGGGGACTGTGTGGTAAAGCGAGGGAGAAGTGAGAGAGTGACGGCTATTAGCTTTAGAGCGAGTAGCGACTCTAGAATCATATTGAGAGAGAAAAAAGTGTCTCCCCTGTTCTTTCTGACCACTGTGGGAAATCTGTAGCATGAAAAATTAACCCCTTAAAAATGAAAATGAAAAGTGAGACCCCTTACAGGTATGTTAGTCGACACAACGTCTCCATTCCCTTCAACAGGGAATACGTTCTCTAAAATGACATATTGGACACCACTACAAGATTATATAATATAAGCACTATATAAGAGAAATGGGCTGATTTGTTTGGGAAATGGGCTCATTTGCTAAATGAATTTTTTTTTTTAATGAACTGGTGGAATGAATGGCTCATTCCCTTATTACAAAATTGAATCAAATGAGAAAAATTTATTTGTCATTTTTACTCTCTCTTTTTTTTTTATAATTATTTGGTCTAAATTGACAGCTCTAAACATATTGATGAACACTGGTAAATTGTAACTGTATTGGGAGGGGTTTTCAGTCATGTTTTATGTGCATATTTTTGTTTCTGTGCTTGAGTTTGGGTGGCATTCTGTCGTTTAGGTCATTCCAAGGCCGCTAAGCAGTCAGTAATGTTCTGCTTTGGACACAATGCGTGTCTCTGTCTTTATTAAGCAACAATGAGTATGTGTGCTCCACTGATTCAGAGAAATTTTTTTTAACTATGTCGCCATTCTGGGCTCAGTAACAAAGCAGTTTCTTATTTTAAGCTGGTAGGCAGTAGTTTTCTTAAAGATGTGTGCACTGTATCTTTTTCTTTTTGCTCTATTACAGTTGCATTAGCAGGGCAGGTTGATGGCTATAGATTAGAAAGAAATGTGACCTTATGCGAGTGTTCTTAGAGAAAAGGACTGCACATCTGGGGTGAATTATATGTGAAGTATGCATACTGTATGTATTATAGCAGGACAATGTTTTTTTTGTTTTTTTTAATGGTAAATACTGATTGTGTTTGTCCAATATAGATGAAGTGCCTCTTAATGTAAGATTTTCCAAAAAAAATTATAAAATTGGAACTGGCACAATACTGTACTGAGATTCACGAAAATATTTTCCAAATAAAGGAAAATATTTTCTTAGGAATCTTTTTTTTATCTTAGGAAAATGACTTTGGTTTTATCTGATTGTATGACGGTTCTTGCTGAATGCTCGCTGAACAACTCTTTTTTTTTTTTTGCTGCCTGCACACTTTTCCATTGCAACTGGCGTAACATTTTTTTTTAAAGAGCCTTTCTTAAAATGGGTTCATTTAATATTGCATTCATTTGCACTTCTTCATGAGCAGTGTTACTCATTGCGCGGCTCGCGAGCCTCCTGCGGCTCGCCAAGCTTTAATTTGTGGCTCGCATGGCGGTAAATATTACAGTGAAATGATCATGCATATGGAGGGATTATTGGGTCAGATTGAAAACTAAAAGTCTAAAACTAAAAGTCTTGAACGAAAACTAAAAGTCTAAGTCGAAAATTAATTTTGTATTTAGGATTGGGCATTTGGTATTTAGGATAGGGCATTTTGTATTTAGGATTGGGCATTTAGTCATTTAGCCATTAAGGATTTAGGATTGGGCATTTGAGGATTGAGGAGTGTATGCAAATAAGGAGACGTGGGCCAAATACTGGAGGCTGGGTTTGAAATGGCTGGTGTGCAGAGGCACCTTATGGACAACAGAGGGAGCTCCCAGTGCTCCCACATAACCCATTAAAAACTCAGTGTCAGCTCTATTACAAATAATTTTGATCGGATTGAAAGGGGTGGTTTATTCCTTTTCTAATCCGATCGAGAGACGATGTAAACTCTTGATCGGATTGAAAACCGAAACTGAAAGGACGACATATGATGCGCGGAGCGAGCTGTTCTTCCTGTTGAATAAAGTGTCACATAAATGAGTGTCCTGTCATTCTAAAATTCTCCTTTCAGTCGGCGTTTGTGAAGTGGAGCAGGACAATGTCCCAGCAGTCCTTGTTTCAGATTCTTATCCACAGACGACTGGTTTTGGCCACGGGGAGGGGCATTTTTTACTGCGTGATGAATATTTGACAGCATTGCGCAATGGTTCATATATATGTTCATAGTATCCAAATTATGACCAGAAATGGATAAATATTAACCCTCTGGAGTCTAAGGGGTTTTTGAGGTCCGTGAGATGTTTTGACATGCCCTGACATTTGTGCTTTTTTCAGTTGCTTATAAACATATTAATGGCAAAGGTGTAATTACACTCTATTTAGCACAAATAGGGGTACCAAAATATGCTAGCAACATCTATGTACATATTTGTATTTTTGAGGGAATAATGTTTATGCATGGTTATTCAAAAAACTAAAAATTAAAGTTTCTGAAATAAGGCCACAAAACACATGCTTAACATGTGTCCACAAGACATTTGACTAATGGATGTAGTTGCCTAGTGTTTTTGCTTCAAAATGATCTGAAAATCACCCTGCCTAATCATTCACATAAAACAATACATTGATTTAAATTTTTTAAAACAGTTTTTACTTGCAAAGGCAATATGCGCAGGGGCGTGACTTGCTGTGATGTCACACAAGAAAGAATGCGAGGACAAAAATAAATAAATTATATATATATGTTATAATATATATAGATTATATATATATATGTTATAATATATATATATATATCGAATCCAAATATAAATGAAAGTCAAAAGCACATTTTTAGTACATAGTCATACCTGGAAACAAATCCTGTTCAAATAGGCTATATGGACCATTCTACAGAATTAGTTAGAGTTAGAAAGTTAGAGTTCTCAGAGAGGAAAAAAAGGTATTTTTTCACAAATTTTTTATACATTCAAATTGTATAATTTCCAAGGTAAACATTTCTAGTATGCAGTTAATTCTCATACTGTATTTTCAGAAAGTTTTGGAATATATCCTCTCCTCAAATGTGTCACTAATAAAAAACAATAATATTAAGATTTTTTTACATCTATCTTGTTTTTTTTTGTTTGTTTTTTAAGTAGGCCTATAGCCTGGATTTTATCATTAATATTTCTAAGTTAAGGATTCATTAGTTTGATATAGTCTACATTGGAACAAACACTATAATAACATCTTAGATTATGAGCTTATTTTTGACAAAACATTCTAACGTTATATATTTAACATATGAGCAGAAACTGGTTAACTAAAGCTTATTTGATGTCTATTTTAGAGTAAAAAACTTTATAATCTATCCCAAACTAGTCAACTAAATGTTGTCTGTCATATTTCGTCTGTAACAACAACAGTGCGAATTCCGTTCATTCATCACACAGAGAGAGACACGCGATTCATTTTAAAACAGTATTCGCGATTAGAACAAAACACTTAAGAATAAAAAACTTACTATGATCCTCGCTGGATCCATGGCTCCTCGAAGTGAAATTAATCCAGCACTTCTGAGGTAAATTATCCAGAATTATTCCTCACAGCCTCGCAAAACGACAGACTACCGGTGTTTTATCGAGCTCGTGTGGGCGTTGGCAAGTTTCAGATCATTTGCGTTTGAATAGCGCGAGCTCTCTGTGGGCGTGGTCACATTAAAAGATAATTAGCTGAAATGAGAACGCCTGGCATCTCTCTCTTTTTATATAGATTACATAAACACAGAATATTTGTTTTAGTTTTGAATTAGATCATTTAAAAGTACACACTTAAATGATTATAAAGATATATTGATCATGCCTGTGTGACTAGTATTCGCTGAGTTTTGTTTAAGTTTAGAGACGTGCTCCAGAAAAAAAGTTCACGGAGACGGAGAGGCAGAAAGCACACCCTGTTTATTTTCTTTATTTTACAAAAGTACAATGTTTTATTTCGATTGTAAGTGGACCCATAAAAAAGGAGACATTTAACAGTTTTGTTTTTCATATTTCTTAAGTGTGTATGACAAAAAATGACTGAGTATTTTAAGTCTATTTTGCTGCTATGTGAAAAAAAATCGCGCAAAACGCGTCGGCGCGTTTAACAGGATTAAGTCTGCTGTTTAAAACAAATAAAGAAACTATGTAGGAGAATGGTTATTAAGGTCAAACAGCGGGAAACTCAAAAATATATTCCGCCTTGAAGCTTGTGACATATAAACGCACATCAATCCGATCTCGTGTTTAGTGTTCATGTAAACTACAATACATTCAGATTCAATCAGAAGAAGTCTCTGCGGAGTTGCCAGTTATGGCGGTCTTTCCAGCTCTTAGCTCTTAATGCTGCGTGTGCTCTTGGATGGTTAGATACATGATGAGAGATGCACCGATTACAATTTTCTAGGCCGATTCCGATTTCCGATTTTCATTGAGTTTGACCTGCCGATACCGATTTTAGCCGATTCCGATTTTATTTTTATAACCACTATTTTATTTTCAATAACACAAATATTTATTTTTTATATATATATATTTATAAAACACCATATACTCAAACTCAATAATAAAAACAAGTTTAAATGGGTACATTTTCTATAAATATTTTCTATAAAGAGTCTTCATTTTCTTTTCTGACATAGCCTACTCCAGTTCTTGTTAAAACACACGACATGCAAATTCTGTGCATTTTGGGCACTTTTAAATCCTTTTTTTTTTTTTTTGTCCATCAAAAGTGTGCTTTCACTTTAATTGACCGTGAGCAGCATAGCAAAAATAGACACTGCGCCGAAACCGCTTCACTGCTGCTCACGCGACGTTCCTGCTTGACGCTCACGCGCTGCTCCCGCTCCCGGTGTGAATGCACTCATTGATTAACATGCAAGCCGAAAAAAATACGCGCCGCTCCCGCTCACACTTGAGGTGTGAAACGGCCGTAACCCCTTGTTTATTCACGAGGTTTCCAACATGTGCGTTCAGTGTGCACGTGTGAAACTGATGTTGCGCGACGTTAATCATGCGGCGCCCGAGTGCATTTGACCGGCATAAAATCGGCATATGTCAGACTGACTGGCCGATCACGTGAAAATCGGCCGGTTCCGGTCACGCGCCGGTCAATCGGTGCATCTCTAATTAAATATATTCTGGGATGAACATATTCTGGAAATCCTGCGTTTTTGTCATTAAGGGAAATCATCTTGTCTCAGTTACAAATTTGACAGGTACATTTTCCCCACCCTTTTGTTTTTATTACATTTGTATATTGTATCTTCAGGGATGACAGATTGATAAGCAGACATGGTATTTATGACTGGATGTAACTTTTTTATACTTTGCTGTAAAATTGGCTCTCTTACTGACTTTGTCCTATCCGTGTGGCTCTCATCTCATGAAAAAAATAGGGAAGACCACTGCTCTATAGAGTGGATGTCTGTGGGCTGCTAGAGTGAATGGATCCTGTGTATGGGCACTCTCAAAATTCTGATTACTGCTGAAAATTATGTTGTAATGTTATGACTCATTTAGGATCAGGCCATGAGGCTTGTTATAATCTTGTGTATATGCACATACAAGATTATTTGCAAACTAATTCAAGGTCACCAAAACAGAAAGAACAATAACAAGATTAAAACAAATACAAAAGGCAGAATTCTAAATGAGTTATTCAACAACATGCTAAAGCAGAGAGCTAACAAGAGGGGCTCCATGATCAATGTGGACCAATCTGCAGTCATTATCAATCTGGCTTATTAGCCACTCTAGAATCACCCAAACAGAAAGCTCCTTGCAAAACCAGAAATTATTTATTATATATAAAATAAACTACAGATTAATTAGGGGTGGGTCATGTCAAAAATATCATTGATGCACAATCTTGTCACAATTCTTTGTCATGTTGGTGTTTAAGACACTGAGCCAACAAAACTAATTTACTTATTTTAAAAATATAACCCTACAAGTTAACAAAACATAAAAACAAAAAAAATCCCAGCAGCATTCAAGTAGGAAATTGAATAATCAAATGTACAAACAAAACACTGCATTGTCTTCACTGTATGAATTAATTCTAATTAAATCTACAAAAGTTATTCAGTTAAAACCAGTAAGTGATTTTCCTTTTTTCTTTTGTTGTTTAATTAACATTAAGGAACATAAATTAGGCTGCTGTTACTTTAAGAACAAATGCACAGATCTAATATATTGACTCACATCAGATTTTATCTCAAGTGTTTACATTCACTTAAGACATACAGTAAGCGACTGTTTAAATTAACCTTGTATGTTTTTGCCATAACATTGCAAGCAATATTTAAGCACAATAAGACACAAAAGAAAACAATCTAATATTGTCATATTGCAATATTGCCCATTGTTAGAGTAATAAGAACCAGGTTCCTATTTACCTTGTACCTGAGTTTTTACTGAATTTCAAAAAAAGTCAAGTCACCTTCATTAATATAGTGCTTTTAACAATATGGACTGTTTCAAAGCAGCTTTACATTGATAATAGGAAATTAAAGTAACAGAGTCAAGTCATCTTCATTTATGTAGTGCTTTTAACAATGTAGATTGTTTCAATGCAGCTTTACAGAGATAAACATATAATTTAAGGTAACAGAGATTGTAATTCCCTACAAACCATGCCTAAAACTACTTGTCTTGCCTATACATTTTGATACAGAATTTTATTTAATCACTTCGGGGTAGGTACGCGAACTGAATTTCCCCACAACGCTTTGTCTGTCGAGTGGGAAAGGAATCCTCCATAGGAAGAGGAGTTGGCCCTTCAGCACTGCATTGTCATCGGGTCCAGGCGAAGCTCCTCGTCAGATCTGGATACGGCCTGGATCCGGCAGGCTGCGGGAAAACCTCTGGATAAACAAAGACACTAAAATTAGCGTAGATGCCATTCTTCTTATGATGTAACGAGTACATCATGATTTAAGGGAAGTGTTCCCAGTTCCGGCTGACCTAATCTATGCAGCCTAACATTAAATTATAGAAGTCTATAATGTATTATGTGTATGCTAGGGCAAAGAGATGTCTTTAATTGAGCTTTGAACTGACAGATTGTGTCTGCTTCCCGGAGTTTTGGGGCTAAATAGGAAAAGGATCAACCGCCAGCAGTCGATTTTGATATTCTAGGTCTAAAACAGAGATTGTTTTGGCTTTACAGCAGCTCTAGAATAAAGTTAATGTCCAACGGAAGTGAATCAATCTAAACTCACTTTAGCTGGACATTAACTTAAGCAAAGATCATTTACACGACACCGTTCTAACAGAAAACCCTTAACGCACTCCGGCCCACTCAATTTTCTTTATTATTATTATTTTTTAACTCTGCGCAAGCTTTAAAAATGCAAACCAGTGAAAACGCTGACGGCGTGCAGATATGCGTATTACGTGTTTACGTGTTTAGCATTACAATAATCTAGTCTTGATGTCATGAGCGCATGAACTAATTGTTCTGCATTTGTCATTAAGAGCATATGACGTAATTTAGATATGTTTTTAATATGGAAGAATGCGGTTTTACGGATGCTAGAAACGTGACTTTCAAATGAAAGCTTGCCATCAAAGAGCACACCCAGGTTCCTAACCGACGACGAAGACTTAACAGAGCAGCCATCAAGTGTTAGACAGTATTCTAGGTTATTACGTGTGGAAGTTTTGGTAACACTTTATTTGAAGGGGTGTGCATAAGACTGACATGACAGTGTCATAAACATGACATAACACCTGTCATGAACATGAAGGAGTCTTTATGAATGTTTATGAATGTTTATGACTGTTGTCATTAAGTGTCATTCGGTAAATTATGACACTTTTAATGCAAAGTTGACATTGTCTAAAATGTCTTTGTTATGACAACTTGGCATTAACCAAGAAATCATAACCTGTCAACCTGTCACAAATATGTCATAACAGGTCTAATTATCAAACTTAAAGCATTTTACAGTGTTATAACCATTAATGACATCTTTATAACTAGTACACTGTGTTCCACTTTACTTGAGGACTTGAGAAGTAAAATATTCATGACACAGTTATAATGGTGTCATGACGGCCAAAGTTGTGACAGGTTGACAGGTTATGATTTCTTGGTTAATGTCAAGTTTTCATAATCAAGACATTTTAAACAATGTCAACTTTGCATTAAAAGTGTCATAATTTACCGAATGACACTTAATGACAACAGTCATAAACATTCATAAAGACTCCTTCATGTTCATGACAGGTGTTATGTCATGTTTATGACAGTGTCATGTCAGTCTTATGCACACCCCTTCAAATAAAGTGTTTGTCACGTACACACACCCAGACAACGTAGATCCAATTGCCGGTATTTATTAAAAGGGGTAATCCGTACTCACATCCAGTCCAGGCAAGGGTCAAATTCCAATAAAGACAGTCCAAGAACATAAACGACAAAACACGAGAAAGAAGCAACAACAGGAACAGAAGTGTGGGGACATTAAACCAGGATTCCGTAACAAACACTGACACAGACAGGGAATATATACACACAGAACTAACAAGGTGACGGGATACAGCTGAGTGTGATAATTAGATGAGTGACAGACTAGAATGCTGGGAAATGTAGTAAATGTGAATGACACCGTGAGAACGAGGACCTTTAGTGATAACCCAGGGAAACACGACCAGACACTGTGACAGAACCTCCCCTCTACGGAGCGGCTACCAGACGCTCAAAGACAGAAAACAAGACAACACCAAAAGTCCAGAGCAGGTTGAATGTGGAAGGTCCAAGGGCGGGATGGGAGGGCCAGGACCGTGCAGGGAACCAGGAACTAGGGGTGACGACTTAGCAGTCGGCCAGGGCGAAGTAGACGACCCATCTGGCGACCAGGGCGGGGCAGACGACCCATCGGGCGGCCAGGGCGGAGACGACAGTCCATCGGGCGGCCAGGGCGGAGAAGACCCCTCGGGCGGCCAGGGCGGTGAAGACCCCTCGGGCGGCCAGGGCGGAGACGACAGTCCATCGGGTGGCCAGGGCGGAGAAGACCCCTCGGGCGGCCTGGGCGGTGAAGACCCCTCGGGCGGCCAGGGCGAAACACAAAGTCCATCAGGCAGCCAAGGCGGTGAAGACCCCTCGGGCGGCCATGGTGGTGACCCCTCGGGCGGCCGTGACGGTGAGAACTCTTCCGGCGGCCGTGGCGGTGAGAACCCTTCAGGCGGCCATGGTGGTGAGAACCCTTCGGGTGGCCATGGTGTGGACACCGGCTCAGGAACAGCGGACACCGGCTCAGGAACAGCGGACACCGGCTCAGGAACAGCGGACACCGGCTCAGGAACAGGAACAGCGGACACCGGCTCAGGAACAGGAACAGCGGACACCGGCTCAGGAACAGGAACAGCGGACACCGGCTCAGGAACAGCGGACACCGGCTCAGGAACAGCGACAAGAACTGAAACAGTTACAAGAACAGACACAAAAACAGAAACAAACACTGGCTCTAGTGCTGGAACAGGCACTGGCTCTGCCTCCGGCTCAGGAACGGGCACTGGCTCTGCCTCCGGCTCAGGAACGGGCACTGGCTCTGCCTCCGGCTCAGGAACGGGCACTGGCTCTGCCTCCGGCTCAGGAACGGGCACTGGCTCTGCCTCCGGCTCAGGAACGGGCACTGGCTCTGCCTCCGGCTCAGGAACGGGCACTGGCTCTGCCACTGGCTCTGGAACGGGCACTGGCTCTTGCTCCGGCCCTGGAACGGGCACTGGCTCTTGCTCCGGCCCTGGAACGGGCACTGGCTCTTGCTCCGGCCCTGGAACACACACTGGCTCCGGCCCTGGAACACACACTGGCTCCGGCCCTGGAACACACACTGGCTCCGGCCCTGGAACACACACTGGCTCCGGCCCTGGAACACACACTGGCTCCGGCCCTGGAACACACACTGGCTCCGGCCCTGGAACACACACTGGCTCCGGCCCTGGAACACACACTGGCTCCGGCCCTGGAACACACACTGGCTCCGGCCCTGGAACACACACTGGCTCCGGCCCTGGAACACACACTGGCTCCGGCCCTGGAACACGCACTGGCTCCGGCCCTGGAACATGCACTGGCTCCGGCTCTGGCTCCGGCCTAGGAACAGACACTGGCTCCGGCTCTGGAACAGGCATGGCCTCCGGGCCCTTAGGGATACTGGAGGTCTTCCTCTTCCTCCGCCGTCTCTGATGGCGACGGGCAGGCTCTGGACTGGACTGAATGGATGGTGAACTTGAGTCTGGAGTAGACCTCACCTCCTCTGGTTCCATGAAGACTCGAGGTGGAAAGTGACACCTGGGCTCCCCTCCAGTACCTCCTCTCCTATGACCTCCTCGGGTCCCCGAAAATCTTGCTAGCCGGGTTCCCTCGAATGATTCCCTGGGATGGTCAAAAGGGATTGAGGAAGCTTTCTTGACATCAGCTTCCTCTGTCAATCGGGCCCACAAAGCAAAGCAATCGAAGATGTTCATACGAGGAGGATTCTCCTTAGATTGAGACCTCCCCCGCTGTTGTTTCCTCCCCTTCTCAGTCTCCATACCGCTGGATCACTTGTGACGGAATCCTTCTGTCACGTACACACACCCAGACAACGTAGATCCAATTGCCGGTATTTATTAAAAGGGGTAATCCGTACTCACATCCAGTCCAGGCAAGGGTCAAATTCCAATAAAGACAGTCCAAGAACATAAACGACAAAACACGAGAAAGAAGCAACAACAGGAACAGAAGTGTGGGGACATTAAACCAGGATTCCGTAACAAACACTGACACAGACAGGGAATATATACACACAGAACTAACAAGGTGACGGGATACAGCTGAGTGTGATAATTAGATGAGTGACAGACTAGAATGCTGGGAAATGTAGTAAATGTGAATGACACCGTGAGAACGAGGACCTTTAGTGATAACCCAGGGAAACACGACCAGACACTGTGACAGTGTTACCGAAGTTTTTTGTCCAATAATTAGAATCTCTGTTTTTTCAGAATTTAGTAGTAGGAAATTACTAGTCATCCAGTTTTTTTTTATCAGCTATGCATTCCGTTAATTTTGTGAATTGGTAAGTTTCGTCAGGGCGTGAAGAAATATATAAAATCATGACCAATCTTTGTTTACATTATCGATCATTGGTGTCACTTGATCACATCTCTACTAGTAGTTATATGTATTATACGTAGCTAGTGTTATGTCGTAATGACAGTTTAAGATGTTTAAGACAATGCAGTTGGAGGTTATCATAATATATCCTTTAAGAGGATATATTGAAGAACTTTCTTTTCAGGAATTGAAATTGTTTTCTGTTTTACAAAAAAGATAGCATTCTTAAAAACGTTTTGGGAGTACAAAATATTCTTTACTTCACTCATACCTATACGTTAGAAAATAATGGTTGGTGGTAATACTGTTTAGGAAACCACACTTTGTTTACCCCCACCCCACACCCTACTGTATAAAAACATAATACATGTTGGGGAATGTTTTCTGTGAGTTTTCACAAATTGTTTTGCTTGAGAAAAAACATGAAAAAAAAACAGTTAATTGCAGTTTACACCAAGGACTATAAAGATATATTTCTAAACATTGTTCTAAATATGAAAGTATAGCAGAGTCCACAGCACAACTATAACAATAATGGCACAGAGAAACGATATTATTGGAATGACTTTCAGAATGATTTTTTTTCAAACATTGACAGCCAATCAGAATCCATCCTGCTTTAAAGAGCTTGAGTGTTTAAAGTGGCAGACAATGCAGCTTACACCGTGTCTACACCATACGCATGCGGCGTGACGAAAGCAAACAGAACCCATTATAACCAGTGAGGCCGTCTACACTGAATGTGACACCGACACAAATACCCGACAGTAAACCGATCCAGACACATAGGCTCACCGGCCATCTTGCAATTTCACTCACATTAAGAGTCAATGATGCCATGACATCGCACAGCTTCTGGTTGTGAAACCGCCTAGATTTATATTCCCGAAGAAATGGGATAACCTTTCATAGGAAAGAATGTGTTTGGTTAGGTTTAGGGGTGGGCGAAATGGCAAAAATATCCTTTTTTTTTTAAGAAAGTCACGGTTCACGATTATATCACGATTCTTTTTTGTTTTTTTTTGGTTTCACTATTTTGAAAGTGACTGAGTATTACAGCCAAACTAATGTTCCTATTTATTTATTTTTATACAAAGGAAATAAACAGTGCCTTATTTTTTCAGCTACAGGTGTATTTAACAGTAGCATTCAATTAAATGAACAAATATAAAATAAAACACTATATAGACTTCACTGTATACATTATACATTGATTCTTATTAAAGCTACTATTAAAGTTGATTTAAAGATTTTTACTTTTTTTCTACATATAGGGCCAAAATGTATACAGTATACAAAATTAACAGACCAGATTTTTACATTTTTAAAGATTTTCTCTTTGCTTTTTGTTGTTTTTCCCTGTTGTTTTTTTGTTGTTGTTTGTTGTTAATCCCTAACATTTAAAGGGATAGTTCTCAAAAAAATTTCATTATTTACAGTTTTGAAGAAATCAAAGGCCAAAATATTAAATATGTAAAAACTGTTGAGTTGAAGAAGTGAGGCCAAATTTTTAATTGTATTAATTTCTTTAGTATGCTCAGTATATATTTCATAATTGGTTGGCTGATTTTAAACTCTCATTTTACACCTCTCATTATATTTATTTATTGTTATTTAACTTATAAAAATATTGTAATTAAATACAGTGAAAAATATAATCCTTCATTGTATGTCAGAATAACTTGTGTGAAAAGCATAGCCTTGTGCATTCATGCATTAAGGGTGAAGTTCTTTAATTTTACACAACTTACACTAATTTAATGTAACTTTTAAATGCATAAAAAAATTATGGCAGTATAACAGATTAAATGCAAATAGCCAACTTTGATGGCAAAGGTTATTAGGCCTAACTGTTTAATAAAATGGGTAGAAATACGTGTGGGGAATTTTATGAGGGGCCGTACAAGCCAAAATTCATTCTTCTACTCACACACATACATTCTCCTTTCACATACATACATTTATACTCTCACATACATACATTTATACTCTCACACACATACATTTATACTCTCACACACATACATTTATACTCTCACACACATACATTTATACATTTATACTCTCACACACATACATTTATACTCTCACTATACATTTATACTCTCACACACATACATTTATACTCTCACACACATACATTTATACTCTCACATACATACATTTATACTCACACACATACATTTATACTCTCACACACATACATTTATACTCTCACACACATACATTTATACTCACACACATACATTTATACTCTCACATACATACATTTATACTCTCACACACATACATTTGTTTTCTCACACACATACATTTATACTCTCACACACATACATTCTCCTTTCACACACACACACACACACACACACACACACACACACACACACACACACACATTTTACTCTCACACATATACATTCTCCTTTCACACATAAATTTTTACTCACACATATACATTCTCCTTTCACACACACATACATTTATACTCACACACATAAATTTATACTCTCTCACACACATACATTCTCCTTTCACATACATACATGTCTACTCTCACACACACATACATTCTCCTTTCACATATACATTTTACTCTTATGCAAATGTATTCAAAGTATACATTTAATATTATAAATAATAAATGTATGTAAGAAGAAAATGCATGTATGTCTGAAAAAAAGATGTGTATGTAAGAGAATAATGTATGTACGTGTGTGAGAG
Organism: Semotilus atromaculatus; assembly: GCA_031834385.1. Lineage (NCBI taxonomy): Eukaryota > Metazoa > Chordata > Actinopteri > Cypriniformes > Leuciscidae > Semotilus > Semotilus atromaculatus. The sequence goes on along the minus strand of JAULUF010000010.1, from coordinate 29,336,252 downwards.
AGAGTATAGTGGAAACGGAAGTCAGGTCTGGCGCGATCGCGGTCACCGGGACAGGTTCTTCTGATCAGCATGGCTGAGGTTAATGAGGTAGCCGCAGGTGCACTTCAACAAGCTATTGGAGTATTAAGAAATATTTTATCATCTCCTGAAACGGTAACATCTTTGGCCTCATGGTGAAACTCGCCAAACTGGGAACGCGTCTGTCTGGTGGACGGCCGCAAGTACGGCGACGATGATTAATTACTGCAACGCGTTTAATTAGGCTACACATTAATGGCGCCATTTAATGGATTACATAAAAAATGACGTTTAAAGACATCTCAAGCTTTTTAGATATATTTTTCATGTCTGTGAGGCATACACTGAGTTTCGGTAAATTTATGATGAGATGGCTCCAGTTCACGTGAAATGCAACAAGTGACGCGCCGGCGCCTCCATGTCATCATTATATTGTCTGCTATATTTGCTTCTTATTTATTAAATCCAGGTAATTGGTTGACGGAAAGTTTATTAAAATTAAGATACAATTTATACAAAACGAAATTCACTTTAAAGAAAGGCTTTCAAAACAAAACTTAATGAAGTGGTCAAAATCATGTCTGACCATGTCTCCCGATATATTAGGCACACTAGGCCTATCTTACTCATGCTGTTCACTTCTCATAATCAACATAGATGGAAAAAAATAACATTATAATATGATAACAAATATTAAACTAAATGCGCTTATTTAATGGCTACATAGCCTACACATAGGCCTACAGGCTAGTCAAGTCAAGTCAAGTCACCTTTATTTATATAGCGCTTTTTACAATTCAAATTGTTTCAAAGCAGCTTTACAGAGATAACAGAAAAACAATGTTGTAATAGTATTGTTAAATTCAAAATTAAATGTTAAATGTCCCCAACTAAGCAAGCCAAAAGCCAATGGCAACAAAGGCGAAGAGAGGCGAAAAAGGCAACAGTGGCAAGGAACCAAAACTCCATCAGGTGACAGAATGGAGAAAAAAACCTTGGGAGAACCCAGGCTCAGTCAGGGGGCCAGTCCTCCTTTGGCCAACAAACGAACAGTGTATGATTATGAGTTAGGCAGCATAACGTCAGGAGTCAGATGTGATCAGAACTTTCATGATATTTATCCAGTTCATCTGGTTGGGTTGGGTCATCCGGCCGGTGAGGAGATGAGTGTGTTGAGGTGTTCATGGGCCTTCACAGTGTTGATGGGCTGGCTCATCAGGGATGCGTTGTCATCGTGTCCATGTGATGGTCCTTCCTCAGATCTGGATATGGCCTGGATCCGGCGGTTCGCGGTAAACCTCGGGATAAACAGAGACTAATATTAGCGTAGACGCCATCCTTCTTATGATGTACAAAGTACATCAGGAATTATGGGAAGTGTTCCCGGTTCCGGCTGATCTAAACTATGCAGCCTAACATTGAATTATAGAAATCTATAATGTGTTATGTGTATGCTAAGCCAAAGAGATGTGTTTTTAGTCTAGATTTAAACTGACAGACTGTATCTGCTTCCCGGACTGTGTTAGGAAGATTGTTCCAAAGTTTTGGTGCTAAATAGGAAAAGGATCTACCGCCAGCAGTCGATTTTGATATTCTAGGTATTATCAACTGGCCAGAATTTTGAGATCGCAATAGACGTGAAGGACTATAATGCGTTAAGAGCTCGCTCAAGTACTGGGGAGCTAAACCATTTAGTGCTTTGTAAGTAATCAGCAATATTTTAAAATTTATACGATGTTTAATAGGCAGCCAATGCAGTGTTGACAGAACCGGGCTAATATGGTCATACTTCCTGGTTCTGGTAAGAACTCTAGCGGCTGCGTTTTGAACTAGCTGTAGTTTGTTTATTAAGCGTGCAGGGCAACCACCCAGAAGAGCATTACAATAATCTAGCCTGGATGTCATGAATGCATGAACTAATTGTTCCGCATTTGTCAGTGAGAGCATATGACGTAATTTAGATATATTTTTAAGATGGAAAAATGCGGTTTTACAGATACTAGACACGTGACTTTCAAATGAAAGATTGGTATCAAAGAGCACACCCAGGTTCCTAACCGACGACGAAGACTTAACAGAGCAGCCATCAATTGTTAGACAGTATTCTGGGTTATTACGTGTGGCAGTTTTTTGTCCAATGATTAGAATCTCTGTTTTTTCAGAATTTAGTAATAGGAAATTACTGGTCATCCAATTTTTTATATCAGCTATGCATTCCGTTAATTTTAAGAATTGGTAAGTTTCGTTAGGTTTTGAAGAAATATACAGCTGAGTATCATCAGCATAACAGTGGAAGCTAATTCCATATTTCCTAATGATATCTCCTAATGGCAGCATGTACAGAGTGAACAGCAGCGGTCCTAGTACTGAGCCTTGTGGTACGCCGTACTGAACTTGTGATCGATAAGACATCTCTTCATTTACTGCTACAAACTGAAAACGGTCAGATAAGTATGATTTAAACCATGCTAGTGCAATTCCACTAATGCCAACATAGTTTTCTAGTCTATTTAAAAGAATGTTGTGGTCGATAGTATCAAATGCAGCACTAAGATCAAGTAACACTAACAGAGAGATACAACCACGATCGGATGATAAGAGCAAATCATTTGTGACTTTAATGAGAGCAGTCTCAGTACTATGGTACGGTCTAAATCCGGACTGAAAATCCTCGCAGATATTATTTCTTTCTAAAAAGGAACACAGTTGTGATGATACTGCTTTTTCTAGTATCTTTGACAGAAAAGGCAGATTTGAGGCTACAGACTCTCTATTTGGAAAAATCAGATGAGCCCAGAATATGAACACGACGCGTTTAATTACACGTAATGAATACTGATTGCCCGGTCTGGGCGCTGTTTGATGTCATATGTAAATATGTGAAAACCTTTTAGAATATTTAATTTAATGCTGAATGTTGTGGTTGATCAATTTAATAAAATCAAAACTTTAATTGTGATTAATAAAATAATTGAATATTAAATATTAAGTGGCCAAGTTTTGCTCATTTATGATATAGGCTATATATATATACACTCACCGGCCACTTTAATAGGTACCCCATGCTAGTAACGGGTTGGACCCCCTTTTGCCTTCAGAACTGCCTCAATTCTTCGTGGCATAGATTCAACAAGGTGCTGGAAGCATTCCTCAGGGAGTTTGGTCCATATTGACATGATGGCATCACACAGTTGCCGCAGATTTGTCGGCTGCACATCCATGATGCGAATCTCCCGTTCCACCACATCCCAAAGATGCTCTATTGGATTGAGATCTGGTGACTGTGGAGGCCATTTGAGTACAGCGAACTCATTGTCATGTTCAAGAAACCAGTCTGAGATGATTCCAGCTTTATGACATGGCGCATTATCCTGCTGAAAGTAGCCATCAGAAGTTGGGTACATTGTGGTCATAAAGGGATGGACATGGTCAGCAACAATACTCAGGTAGGCTGTGGCGTTGCAACGATGCTCAATTGGTACCAAGGGGCCCAAAGAGTGCCAAGAAAATATTCCCCACACCATGACACCACCACCACCAGCCTGAACCGTTGATACAAGGCAGGATGGATCCATGCTTTCATGTTGTAGACGCCAAATTCTGACCCTACCATCCGAATGTCGCAGCAGAAATCGAGACTCATCAGACCAGGCAACGTTTTTCCAATCTTCTATTGTCCAATTTCGATGAGCTTGTGCAAATTGTAGCCTCAGTTTCCTGTTCTTAGCTGAAAGGAGTGGCACCCGGTGTGGTCTTCTGCTGCTGTAGCCCATCTGCCTCAAAGTTCGACGTACTGTGCGTTCAGAGATGCTCTTCTGCCCACCTTGGTTGTAACGGGTGGTTATTTGAGTCACTGTTGCCCTTCTATCAGCTCGAACCAGTCTGGCCATTCTCCTCTGACCTCTGGCATCAACAAGGCATTTCCGCCCACAGAACTGCCGCTCACTGGATGTTTTTTCTTTTTCGGACCATTCTCTGTAAACCCTAGAGATGGTTGTGCGTGAAAATCCCAGTAGATTAGCAGTTTCTGAAATACTCAGACCAGCCCTTCTAGCACCAACAATCATGCCACGTTCAAAGTCACTCAAATCACCTTTCTTCCCCATACTGATGCTCGGTTTGAACTGCAGGAGATTGTCTTGACCATGTCTACATGCCTAAATGCACTGAGTTGCCGCCATGTGATTGGCTGCTTAGAAATTAAGTGTTAACGAGCAGTTGGACAGGTGTACCTAATAAAGTGGCCGGTGAGTGTATATATATATATATATATATTTATATATATATATATATATATATATATATATATATACAATACAGATATAATATAATGTAGGCTATAGGGCGCAGCTCCCCCTGTCAATGATCTAGCACCCCCTCAGCACCTGCGCTAAAAATTATCTGGCGCCCCTGCCACGGCCACACCCCCGTGCTAATTGTACCGCCCACGGCGCAAATTACAAGACAAAAATTAGAAAATCTGTTAGATTTCATTTATAAAATGTTTGTTTCTGAAGTCACAATTTAGCACAAGTACAATTGAAAAAGGAAGAAAAAAGGCAACTATCCATTGATAATAACTGGAAAAACAAGAAAAATGAATGGCTGGTTTCCATTTTTCATTTTTGCATTTGCATTGTATGGTCCGAAAATTGAATTGTGAAGCGTTACACGGACCTACGATCCTTTCAACCGTGTTTTTCAGAAATTGTGTACTGCACCAAGTAGGCTACGCTGCTACTTCCATCACGTCCAAGGGGATTGTGAGAAACTGACATACCAAATGAGAAATTTGCTCTCCTCAAATGCTGTATCGAGGTCTGCCCTGATGTCCAGTAATGACAGGTGGAGGCAACAGGACATAACTGTTCTCAGACCTGATTCTTTGCCTGGATTCAGAAGCAGTCCGCACTACATTTAGATATCCATATAAGGACTCCAATGTATTTACTGCTGCTCTATTTCTTGAATCCTCAACAAATCTTGAGACTGACAGAAATCCACATAGGGTTTGAATGTGATCACAAAGTTCTCTATGCAGCCTATCATGCACAAAATAATCTGTTTCTCTTTGCATTTGCTCAATACATTCCAGCACATTATTAAAAAATTGTCTGATTTCATGTTCATTGCTACTTACTCCCAAAAGTAAAAACTGTACTTGAAAAGAAAACAGGATTACTTTGAATAGCATCATTGTAAAGTTGCGATGAAGAGCTGAGCAAGTCTTGCATATGTATTTCCTGGTCTGAGTGTGACTTCCTGCTTAAAGAGGAAGTAAAAAAAAAAAATATATATATATATATATAGTACTGTGCAAAAGTTTTAGATTGGTAAGATTTTTTATGTTTTTAAAAGAAGTCTCTTCTGCTCACCAAGGCTGCAATTATTTGATAAAAAATACAAAAAAAACAGTAATATTGTGAAATATTATTACAATTTAAAACCGCAGTTTTCTATGTGAATATACAGTAAAGTGTAATTTATTCCTGTGATCAAAGCTGAATTTTCATCATCATTACTCCAGTCTTCAGTGTCACATGATCCTTCAGAAATCATTCTAATATGATGATTTGATGCTCAAAAAACATTCATTATTATTTTCAATGTTGAAAACAGTTGTGTACAATTTTTTTTTCAAAATTCTTTGATGAATAGGAAGTTCAAAAGAACAGCGTTTATTTAAAATAGAATATTTATTTCTTTCCCCCAAAAATAAAATTTAAATTCTTACTGACCCCAAACTTTTGAAGGGTAGAGTTTAATGTTACAAAAGCTTTAGATTTCAGATAAATGCTGTTCTTTTTAAGTTTCTATTCATCTTAGCATCATGAAATAAACATTTTAAAAACTGTTTTCAACACTGATAATAATCATAAATGTTTCTTGAGCATCAAATCATCATATTAGAATGATTTTTGAAGGATCATGTGACACTGAAGACTGGAGTAATGATGATGATAAATTCAGCTTTGATCACAGGAATAAATTACACTTCACTATATATTCACATAGAAAACCGCTGTTTTAAATTCTAATAATATTTCGCAATATTACTTTTTTTTTTTTTTTTTTTATCAAATAATTGCAGCCTTGGTGAGCAGAAGAGACTTATTTTAAAAACATAAAAAAATCTTACCGATCTAAAACTTTTGCACAGTACTGTATATATATATATATATATATATATATATATATATATATATATATATATATATATATATATATATATATATGATAAATATATATGAAAGGACAATATATGTGTGTGTGTAAGAGCAGAATGTATGTGTGTATGGGAAAGGGAATGTATGTGTGCGAGAGTATACATGTATGTTTGTGAAAGGAGAATGTATGTGCGTGAGAGTATAAATGAATGTGTGTGAGAGTATAAATGTATGTGTGTGTGAAAGGAGAATGTATGTGTGTGAGAGTAAAAATGTATGTGTGAAAGGAGAATGTATATGTGTGAGAGTAAAAATGTGTGTGTGTGTGTGTGAAAGGAGAATGTATATGTGTGAGAGTAAAAATGTGTGTGTGTGTGAAAGGAGAATGTATATGTGTGAGAGTATAAATGTATGGATGTGAAAGGAGAATGTATGTGTGTGAGAGTATAAATGTATGGATGTGAGAGTATAAATGTATGTGTGTGAGAGTATAAATGTATGGATATGAGAGTATAAATGTATGTATGTGAAAGGAGAATGTATGTGTGTGAGAGTATAAATGTATGTGTGTGAGAGTATAAATGTATGTGTGTGAAAGGAGAATGTATGTGTGTGAAAGGAGAATGTATGTGTGTGAGAGTATAAATGTATGTATGTGAGAGTATAAATGTATGTGTGTGAGAGTATAAATGTATGTGTGTGAGAGTATAAATGTATGTGTGTGAGAGTATAAATGTATGTGTGTGAGAGTATAAATGTATGTATGTGAGAGTATAAATGTATGTGTGTGAAAGGAGAATGTATGTGTGTGAGAGTATAAATGTATGTATGTGAGAGTATAAATGTGTGTGAAAGGAGAATGTATGTGTGTGAGAGTGTAAATGTATGTATGTGAAAGGAGAATGTATGTGTGTGAGAGTGTAAATGTATGTATGTGAAAGGAGAATGTATGTGTGTGAGAGTAGAAGAATGAATTTTGGCTTGTACGGCCCCTCATAGAATTTAATACATTTAATACATTATAATAACATAACTGATTTCTTCAACAATTACTACAATCTGCTGCACACATAGAGGCTTTAGGCTAATAATTTGGCAAGATACAGCCCTAGAGACAGAAACAGTGGCACGGCAATGTTTTCACTTACAGTCAAACACAATGGAGGGTTAGGAAGACAACAGATTTTTCCATGTCATCCGGTTCATATTGAATTCACAGTTTTAGAATTCTTTTTCCAATATCCATTACAATAACAGCAAAATTGTTGCAGGTTATTATGCATTTGTGGTCTCCAGTTGGAGCATTTGGAAAGATTTTGTGAAATTGGCTTGATCGACATTGTTTCTTTTTGCAGCACTGTCAGTCTTAACAGTTCTCTTACCATAACAGCATACAAAGATCGCCGGCTGCCTCAGGTTGTTGTTGTTTAGATTTACTGCACGCTATTACCATGACGTTCTTATTTAATCTTGACAAACTGTGTAGCATTAGAAAGTTTTAAGACTGCATCTTTGATGTTTGACCACTGTTCATTATTAAACTTGGTTACAGTGACAGTCATTTCTTAATTGATGTCAGGAGTGTAAAATAACAAGTAAATTGTCTAAGTTACTAATGTAACCGGAACGGAGAAGTTACGTCAGAACTGAACTGACGAATTGGAATCTCGCCTGAGAGCCCAATCACCTTCGAGTGGAATGAGCCCTCACCCCCAAGGGGGTGAAAAAACCCATAAACCCAAAAAAGCCAGGGCTGGGTCTGCCGCCTCCAGGGGCATCGCTTGCAGGTTCACCACCTGGTCCCTGAAGGGAGTGATGGGAACCTTGGGCACGTATACGTTCGAATTCCAGGCACGATTTGTTGACCGAAAATGCTTGCAGGTCCCCTACCCTCTTAACAGAAGCCAGTGCAGTCAGGAGCGCCGCCTTAAGAGACAGGATTTTAAGGTCTACTAACTGCAGCGATTCGAAGAGCGACTCTGTAAGGTAAGACCAAGGAGAGGTTACAAGGTGAGGGCTTGGTGAGAATTTCACCTTTTCGTGCCCCTCAGGAACCTGATAATCAGGTTGTGCTTTTCTCCAGGCTCAGTCAGGAGACCAGATTGCCTCTGGCCATTGAACGAACACGGTGTTATTATGATTATATGAGACAGTATATGATTTGTAAAGGGTTTTTTTCGTGCAATTTGTGGTATTTTTACATCAAAACACAGTTTTAAATTTTGTAAAATTACATGTGATCTAGGACTCCATTTTTTATCCATTTTTTTTATCCGCTTCCAGTTATTTTAGCTGTACAAAAATGGTCCTGTATTATTAGGCAGGTTTGTTTGTAGCTTGTAAAATTGTTTGGTTTCCAGCTAAGATTGTCATAGTCCCATAAAGATTTATTGGTGAAAACATGGGCATTGATTTAGTATTATGTACTACCAGTAATTTTGAAATTTATTTAGGTATTTATTTATTTATGTTACGTACTTAAGTTCCAGTACTCTTTACACCGTTTGTATAGATATTAAAGGACAGAACTGGCTAAGACCGGAGTGTCTGTGGCTGTACAGTGACCATCTAGCTAATCGTGAACTACAGCATTCAAATGAGTGCTATTACTTACTAATTTGTCAACAAATTTTTGCTAGTTAATAGTAGTAACTAAAATGTTAAAGGTAGGGTAAGCATTTTTTTCCCATAAACACTTTTTGTTATACTGGTTGAAGCTCTCTTCACATCCCGCTACCAATCGATAATAGAGGTGGTCTAAAAATGTTTTTTCTTTTATTATAGTCTGTGGAAGTCTCAGGACCAAAAAACGTTTGTCCAATCATTGCTTCCGGTCCAAACACAATGATAGGATGTCCTACCTGCCATAAAACCCTCTATGCACCTAGGGCCTGTTTCAGTAAGGAGGTTCAACCAACTTGAAACTTGAACTCTGAGTTGACTTACCCTGAGATGGGAAACTGAGATGGGAGTTTTCAGTTTCAGAACAGCTAAATTGAGTAAGAATCAACTCGGAGTAGGTTGACTCTGAAATAAGCGCGGGCACTATGACTCAAAGTGGATCAAAGGAGCTCCGAAATTATGATTCACCATGGCAACAGCACGGTTTAAAGGTGCCCTAGAATGTGAAATTGAATTTATTTTGGTATAGTTAAATAACAAGAGTTCAAACACCATTGTTTTCTCCTTCTTACTTAATTCTCGTTTTTGAAAAACACCCCTAAAAAAATAGGCGAATCAAAAAACATCAGTCGGGATCATTAATTTGTACGACATCCAAGAATCTGCATATGCCAGCCCATGTTCAATGACAGCCGAAGCATGGCAGTTGCTCAGTGTTTGGATGTACAAATGAACACAAAAGTATTTTTTAGTTACTTCATCCGAGCCTCTGAAGAAACAATGGGTTAATTTCATTTTCTCTGGAAATTTCCAAACATTTCACCGATGAGACTGTTTCCTCAACTTGGGCCAATACAGAGCTGGCCTCGATCGATCGAGCTACCAAGCAACACTTTGTGATGTGTAACTGTTCAAGTTCAGACAGGTAATCTTTCTCTCAAAATCGTTCAATACTGTTTATGCATCAGTAAGTCAAGCCAGTGACTAAAATATCAACTTCACATCGTTTATTTTAGTAGGATGAAAAAAACCTTATTTAAATTGTGAATAAATTATATACAGAAAGCCATCAAAAGAACAATCTTTCCACAGCGTGAGTTTATCTGGACACTTGCCAAACTCGTTATGAATTCAATGACACACGTTACACTGCACAACGAAGCTCTTACTGTATTCACATCATCGTGTTTGCTTTGGTGAAAGCATTAGAGAGAGTGCAGAAACTGCATTGCAATGATAAGATCTTCATTCTTGCGATCAACACACTGTCATCTGTTTGCTCAATGCTCATCACGGCAACATTTTATGTGATTGGAATAGATCTATATACTTTAAAAACATCTCACGATTCATTAATCTCGATAGCTGTAATAGTAATACGTAGCTATTTCATATGCAAGCATGTCAGCCAATCACAGCAGAGGCCGGTTACACACAGCAGACACGCCCCTTCAAACAGAGCGTTCACATCAGAGGCTAAAATCAGGCTGGGAAAAATGCCTTTTATTTCTAAATTATGACTATTTTTGATCTAAAAAACATACTAACAACCTCATTTCTGGGGCAACCCAGAAAACATTATACAATAAAAATAAAAACCCTTCTAGGGCACCTTTAAGTTTAATTCTTAATCACTGTTGGTGAAAGGAGGTGAAAACTGGCAGAACGGTAAGTTGAACTAATATTCATTTTCGTACCTCACGGACATAATAAATAAAATAATGTGCTAGCTAAAAATGAAGTAGGTAAAATGATTTGTTTTATAGAACAGCTTGTTTTCTGTTGCTTTTGTAAGCTCTCGCTTTTGTAAGACGGTTCACTGCTCCTTAGGAAAGGTTTTGTGATCGATTACTGTATACTGTGATAGTTTGTATTGCCTTAGTTTTCCGACAAATATCCAGATTAAATGGTGTATAAGAACGTATCTTCTAATGTATAAGAAAATTACAGAACTAGCAGTTATGGAGGGGTGGGACATTTCCCGGACACGAGCTAAGCGGGCCAGCTAACCTATCACAGCACATTTCGTATTTCAGAAGGAGGGGCTTCATCGATATCGGCGTGTTCGGGCCAGACTGGGGAGAGAGAGGTGCTATAATAATTGTAAAATATGTGAAAAATATGTTTTTTGAACAATCAAGCATTAAAACATTCTAGAACACCCTGAAAACAAAATCAAGACTTTCATAAGAGGGCATAATAGGACCCCTTTAAAGACACAGTATGCAAGTTTCGCCGCTAGAGGTAGCTTATTTAAATCACTGTGACACTGTGAATGAGCGTGGAATCCACAGCCAATGGAAAACAATCCAACCGGACTCAAACAGAAATCGTGCTCATGGATGAGCTAATGTATTAAAGTTTTATTAAGATTACTGTGATACGAAGCAGGGTGGGCTGAGAGCCTGGGACATTTTGCGTTAATGTTTTATTATGCTTATATGCCACAGTCGGCTGCCACCGCTACATTCGTTTTGTTGTGTATGTTTATTTTACGATTAAAGTTAAGTTTAACTAAATAAATTAAATATCCCAGGCTCTATGCCCGACCTGCTTCATACCACAGTAACGTTAATAAAACTTTAATACATGGCATGCAATTACAAAATACAAATATATATTGTATGCTGGAGAAAATGCTGTATTACGGTTACAACAAATAATGCTCTTTCTTATTATAATATGTTAGCCACTTGGCAAAACTGTGTTGTCTCTGAGGCATGGCACACACCGGTTACTTGCTGTAAATAAATAAAAAACAAGAGATTAAAGAATTAAGACTAACCGATAAAGGTATCCAAACAGTGGCTCACCTGTCTAATAAAACACATAATTTATTAAAGTGACTTTGTAAATCGAGGGTAACGCGTTATATGATTAACGGGTATATGGCATCATTGACAGGAGAAGCAATGACACGGGCCGGTACACTGGTTAAAATATATGATTTCTCTGGGATAAAGAAGTACACAAGTACATTTGGATATTTTAGACCAAAAATCTTACATAAATTGTCCTCAATACAAAAGAAAATTTAATAAAGTTTCAAAAACGTCTAATTTGGATGTGAGGGGATTTGTGACATCACAATTGCACCTTGAGTCATCAACCCAAAACTAAAGTTTGATTCAGTTTGAGTTTGCAACCAGTTTTATTTAACTTTAACTTTATTGTTTATTGTTTAACTTTATTAACTTTATTTAAATTTAACTTTAACTTTATTTATTTGCTGCAAATTTGCTCAAAAGAAGGATGGAATTGGACATCACTAGTGTCAGGCTGGTTTGGATGCTCAAACAAACAAACTGACCAATGTTTTTATAGCACCACTATGTTTACACTAATGAAAACCAATGGTTTTACACTTACACAGTAATTACCTATTAGCATACTAAGCTGTACGAGAAATTATTTTAATATAAAATAAAAAGAATCACCTTTTATCCCTTGCATAGTCAAATTTCAACTACCAAAATGTAACAGTATGCCCTGAAATTCTGCATTAAGGACACATAAAGTTCACCTGTTCTGAGTTAAAAGCAAGCTTTCTATTTAAAAACCTCTGAAGCCAATGGGGTAAAAGATAAAAGTCACTGGTGACCTATTACTAGCTTTGAACTGGCTAGCGGTCCCATGGGGCATAAAAGACATGTGTGTGGGGTTAGATGGTAGTTCACTATTAGCTAATCAATAACTGCTATTGTTGAGGCGAGACACGGCAGGCAAAAACATAATTTTTTTTTCTCTGGTCAATTTTGAGATTTGAACCAACGTCTGCTTTTTAGAGTTATTCTCAACATAATTAGCCTCCTTTTTTGACATTAAATTACTTTAGCCTCTCTCTGCTTATCTTGGCCTCTCTGTGGCTCCTCTGTTTAAAAACTCCTTACTAGTCACAGCTGGTCTGGGGGACAGACAATCCAAATGGAGCTTAGAACAAATAGTCAATCTGAGTTGCCCAATTCTCCACTTACAGATGTATTGTATCCGTGTTAAGATTTTAAATCTGTCTAGTAATCTTGGATTGAAACTATTCTTTGTTGCATTATTCCAAGTCTGTAAATTCATGGCAACCTGTAAGACTTGGACATAGACTTGGTTATTTAGAAATGAATGTTCACATCAAGTTGTATTCTTCGAGTCCAGCCACCTTTTCTTGTCCTTGCCAAATGTATTGTGAATGAAGAGAACCCTAGATGGGTTTTGCACTGCAGTCTTTGCATTCCTTCAGTCTTACTATGCTACAAATGATTATCAGTTTCTCAACCCTTTTATGAGCACAACCAAGCACCGCCATTAGGCCGTCCCTCCATATAAAGAGGTGTGATCTATTTGTTCACATGAGCTGGTGTGTAACAGTTGACTTTTAAATCAGGTGAGAAACCAGTACCAGTGTTGGACAGTACCTAGAACCCCTATTGGGGAACACTTGAATAATACTAGAAAAGAGCCAGAGAACAAAAGAAACCCATTGAGCTGGAGGCAATTCATCACCAATCCATAGTTTTTTGGGCCATAACAAATACTCTTGGGGAATGGTTCTACAACCACATCTGAAAGTTGCTGCCCTTAGGAGTATTTGGGAAGAGAAATGGTGGTTCACTGGCTTTAATCTCAGGTTATCACAATGGTTTGGTAAGTCTAGAGGCTTTTCTCTCAACCTCTGTGGTTTTTTTTAAACCCTGGATCATTTAGAAGTAATTGGAAAACTTTGAATTTCTAAGGATTGAATGACCCTGCTTTCAAAGAGTCTTCAGAATCTTCAAGGTGTCTGACTAGTGGTAATTTAAAATTATAGAATTTATTGAAGAGGTTTTTTTTTGTTTTGGTAAATTCTTAACTAGCCATTAAATTGGAAGGCCGGCAGGTAGAGTATTGCAGTAGTCCAGTCTTGAAATGACTTGTTTGAACAAGGAGCTATACGGTCTGATTGTCCTGATGTTGTACAGCGCAAATCTTCATGACCTGACCATTGTTGAAATGCTCAGTTGGTCATCAAACAATATCCTTAGATTCTAGGGATTACAAGGAGCTCTGTATTCGCAAGGTTGAGCTGGAGATGATGCTTCTTCATTCAAGGCGAGATCAGTCATAATGTTGTTGGTCATCTTGTCATTCTTTCTTGCCTAACTCAAAATCTTTTAGCTTTAAACTTAGAGTCCTTGGACCTGCATCATCAGCCAGGGATACCAATCATCTGTAAATCATAACAGTTCTATCGTAACCTGAGACCAGTCATTCTGAAAACCAAAACAATATGGTGGAGAGCAACTGGTTTATATGAGAAGCCTGTGTGTGAACCTCAACCAGATGTGGCTCCTACACTGTAAAATGCTTTATGATATCAAGTTAGACTATTAAATCATTTCACAATTATATGGTCTGTCTTCAAATGTTTCAAATGTCGCAATGAGTTGACCAAAGCTCTTTTAAGCATTCCTGGTAGAGATTCCTGCTTCTGTCTACATAGACACCAACTCTGCGTGCTACACAAATTGTGCCCCTTATATGAACAGAAGATTTGACTAGCAATTAATTCTGTTGAGTTCCAGTCATAGATATGTATACGTAGATGCACCATTAAAACCGCTCCAGACACGTAGGTGCGCCCGCCATCTTGCAATGGTCAGTGTGTCGTCACTCACAGTAAGAATCAATGATGCCACCAAATAGCGCCGCTTCTGGTTGTGAAACCACCGAGATTTAAATTCCCAAAGGTGAGAATGTGTTGGGTTGTGTTTAACTCAATATTACATGTTTTTACTGAAGTACTTTGAAATGTTTTTACTTGTACTATGTTAACTTTTTTAAGTTTTTTAACGTTTTTAACTCTGTATCGGTATCGGCTCCGATACTGCCATTCTTGGCCGGATTGGGTATCGGTTTGATGAGCCCGGTCCAAATCCGATATTGTGCGTTTAAATTGTTAAGCTCCACAAAAGGCACAAATACATTATAAAGCACCATACAGTTTTCGTGCACTATACTATAAGTGTTCCGAAGTCATTTTATAGTCTAATGTGAGGTATTTAAGTTGTTTAATTCAAGTTCACGTAAACTTTTCCCTCCGCTGCGGCTGTCAGTCATTTTCCGTTCAGCATCAAACAGTGCGTCGGTTAACCGTTACAACAGTCAACACGATGAAACCCTCTCCAAGATGATTCAATGTTAATATTATTATATTTGATCTGTAGATAAAGGTCTATGGTTTCACATAAAATTACTTTATCTTGCTGTATTGCTGTAACGTTACCTTAATCATGTTACTTTCTACTGGCTGTCTGTATCACAACAATTGAGTAGAGAGCACTATGATTGTTCTTCATGCGCACAACTGAAATTTAAAACTGTTAAAAGAAAACACTGAATAAACTATTGCATAGATAGACATTGTATAATACACTACACCATACCTGTCAACACGTGATGTCCTGTTTTTCCCGGGTTTCTCCCATTTTTATAGCCCTATCTCACGGACCCCTCCCAGGTTTGTTATTTCTCCCGGGAAACTCCCGTAATTTGCATGGCCCAAACTCCTTTATGAATAATCAGACCAATATGTTTGTCTAATACACAATTTCAACCCGTTTGTCACCTCAACCTGGCAACCTATAACCGCAGTCACGGAAAGTTTAACCTGAAAGCGAGCCGATAGACTTGGCAGGTGAAGGCGGTGTCCCCGCAAAGAAACCGAAGTACAGTTATAACCTACCTCTTGCGATTCTCCAAAGCCCCCCACCCCCCGGTCGAACGGACTCCACAAAAGGTTTTAAAATAATCTTGAAAACCAAATGTTGACAGGTATGCACTACGCATAAATATGTCTCTTTCCTTTAGTGCTTTGAACTCTTCAATGTGGACTAAACATTGTTCGCTTCAAGCGCACCAAGACATTATACAAAATAGTTAGAGTTAGAGTTAGTCTAAAGCTTTAGTGCATTTATTCACACAAAGCAGTTTGGCTGAAGAAATGTGGTTTAAAAAAATTAAGCCATATTATTAGTTTTATTGACATTTGTTAATTTGTAAATGCTTGTCCATTTCCATAGGCTAGGTTTGGTTCTTTTTTTACACACGATATCATTGACCTCCCTCCAACGGTTTGGAGATATAGAGGTGAAAGTCCAGCGCAGGGCGTAAAGGGGATGGGCTGGCAGGAGACGTCAGTGCTGTTGGGAAGTGTTTACTTTCAAAATGCTCGTATGGAAATGAAGGGTGAAAAAGTTTCCTCCTTCTGTCCTGCTGTTGACCTCAAGTTCACTTTTATATGCTGGAAGACGCCGACTCTGAGCAAGTATGGGTTTATTGTTTGTCTGTCTTTTGACAGGTTTAATGAATCTTAGTTTGGACCTTAAGAAAGTGCTCTTAAGAAAGTATCTGTGAAGGCTGTAATTTAATGAGAATTAAAGTCACATTTCCTCAGGACAAATGAGGTACATATTAAAAAATGTTCTGTATTATAAATCAAGGTTATAAGGAGAATACACCATTAGCTAATATTGTCTTTTTGTTAGGTTCAGTTCTGATCAAATGTGGTTGTGAGATCATTGCCTAGCTGGAGTCTATTAATGTGCTTTGCATTATTACTTGTTCAGACTCGTCCTATTCGTATTCCTAATCTTTTGACATGTGATCTTCAAAGGGCATGCATGCATTCCTGTCAAACTGAATGGAAGTTTTGGATGAATGTCTACTGTGAATTTCTAATTGCAAATGCTCCTCTTTCTAGCTAACAGACTTATTATGTACACGGTTTAGGAAAGGATGAGTAATTTCATATTTAACCAGATACCAACCTAATTAAACAGGACTTTCCTAATACTTCTGATTTGATTGCTCTTTCAGGTAACCTGCTGACTGTTCAATTTTGCAGTTATGACAATACATTCCCAAGCAAGTAATGCCAAGTAAAAGTAAAAAGCCTTTACAAGGACTTTAAAGAATAGCTGATCATCATTTACAAATAAAATGTACACTGCTTTCTCGTTCAAGTCCTAATTGCTTACGTCAACTTTTTAAACTTTATTCTTGGTTTTAATAAATATACAATATCTTAAATGTAAACATAAAAATACTATGCTACTGGTTCTTTTTTGCCTAAACCAGCAATTCAGCTAAAAGAGATTCAACTAATTTCAGGCCCTCCACTGGGATGTATTACATTCAGTCCATTTGTTACTTAATTAGTTGCGATTTAAGACTAGTGTTCTAAAAAAAGTAGTTTTAAAATTAAATGAGGGGATGTTTCAGATAACAGTATGGTAACTTTTGGCTACTTGTTAGGGATGATTAGTCATTTCAATTCACATGTTGTTGCACTATGTTGGTTTGATTGCTTCTATTGTTCTCCTCATTTGTAAATCACTTTGGTTACAAGCGACTGCTAAATGGTTAAATGTAAATGTGTGAGAAATGCATTGTGATTGTTTGTGATGTGCAGATAAATCACTCTCTGTGTACCTTTGTCTCTTTTTTGCCATTTCTTCTTTAGAATCACCTCGGTTGTCCACTGCCTCTGTTGGCAGTAATGACCGGGCCTCCACTGCTACGCTGTCCGATTGCTCTGACTTCACAGATGTCCAGAGGCCCATAAGCGGGGTCTCCACCATCTCATCCGGGTCTGGTTCCTCTCGGGACGGCGTTCTCCTGTCAGGTATCCCATCCGCTGGTGTGCCCATTGAAGATGTGGATCTGGAGTTAACGCCTGCTGCCGATTCAAATGAGACTCAGGGCAATAATCTCGCCCAAGCATCCAGTCAATTTTTCCAGCAAAATAGCAGCAACACTGTTAACAACAACAACAGCTCCTCCATTTCCAACAGTTCCTCTCCATTTGCTGCCAACACCATGGCACCCAACCCTGAGCTCACCTACTTGGACCGTGTGGTCATGGAGATCATTGAGACGGAGCGGATGTATGTGAGAGATCTGCGGAGTATTGTAGAGGTCAGCATGAGTCTTAACCTTTACAAACATTTACAAACAACATTCCATGTCAAATCAACCAAATTTCAGACACTTTCCTAGCTCAAAACAAGAATCATTTCTAGTTTCAGAATAATTTATTCCTCAGACATTCCTCTTTGAACAAAATAAGTATCGGCTGTTTGGAAAGTTACCCACATTAGTTTTTTTACCATTTGAAAATTTGTAAAATTCAACCATTTGAACATGCAGTCACAATGGGATCTCAATTTCTATGCAATTGAACCATATAGGAAGTTTTTAAGAAATTTTTTAAATCATATTGAGATGAGTTGATAGAAAAAAAGAAATGAAATACATTTCTAGTTTCCACATTATTTGTTCTTTGGATATTCCTCTTTGAAACAAAAAAAGTATCAGATGTATGCATTGCAAAGGTACCCATATTTGATTTTTGACCACTGAAAATGTGTACGATTGACCAGTTTACTCATGGAGCTGCATTAAGATCTCCATATCTCTGGGTTTGAACCATATTTCAATCCCTTGAAATGAAGATACCAAAAGAAATGTTTATTAAAGACTAAAATATAATTTAATTATTTAGAGTTACAGACATGCAAACTTGGCAAAAGAACACAAGAAGTGCTTTTTCCCCAATTTTATTTTAACTGTCACCATTTGCATATAATGCAAAAAAGATTGCTAAAGTAAACCGATTTTTGCTAATAGACCTACCAATCTCTGTGTAAAAATGTAATAATAATGCTGCCATCTTTCTAAAGTCATTTTTATTAAAGAGCACCAAATTAACATTAAAGAGCGCGAATTGTGTGATAAAATTGAGAGAATTTGAAACTGAGACCTTGTTCGTATAAAAATAACAAAGCACATTGGATTATTGGACAGGATGCATGCACTTTTTGTCCCAATGTTTTGCATATTGGATACCCGTCTTCAAACACCTCTGAATAATTTTTTAGATAATCAGAATGCTCTCAAATAGATCTTTATTAAGCTGCTTCGGCAGATACAAGTCCGGGAGATCGCGTTGGTCCACCATGTTTTCAATTTGAGAGTTTCATGTGCGCTGAAAGCTCATGTGCTCCATCTTACCTAGACAATCACTTAGTGAACTTACTATAGTATCAGCCTCACAGAGCATCCAGGCACGGCACACGGGTGCCACAAGTAGTTGATCCCAGTCTGAAAGACTCATTTTCATGTTTGTTTTGTTTTTTTTACGAAAATTCCAAATTCTTACGGTTTAATAACTGGCCATCTTAATCACGGTTAATTGTGATATTGGGTAATCGTTAGAGCCCTGCATTTCAGCCCGAGCCCGACGGGCCCCGACTTATTTACGACCCTAGGGCCGGGCTTCGGGCCAATTTTCACGTCATAGTTCACACGCGGGCCGTGCCTCGGGCCTGTTTCAGGCTTAGATTTTTTATAGCCTATATTTTAGACATAATTAAAATATAATATGAGAAGATGACGATTGAAAAGCAAACATAGAAAGACGTTTTATAACCTATCACACTGACATGTGACTGACACACGACAGTGCTCGCGCAAACACACACAGGTTTCCCGGCGGCGCGATCCGAGATTCGCGCGACCGGCTCGTTCTGTGTTTAGTGTCCGCCAGCAGCAGAAGGAGCGAGCGTGACTTCAGCGCAACTGGAAAAAGTGCGACTGGATTAAAACCTTCCACTGTGGATGCTGTGCTTTTTCTCTTTACGATGCTCTGTAAGAGACTATTCTGATGTGAGGCTGTCTTGTTGGTTTTCGTTTGATTGGGCTTTATTTGTATTAGTCTGTTGGAAACTATTGGAAATAAGAATGGCCATGCATGTTCTGTAGTGAACTTGAAGACTTGATTTTTGAGATAAGATAACCTGCATGTTTGTTTTTAATTTAATGTAATTTATTTGATTTGTTTAGATTGTAGGCCTATTTAGCTCATTTAGTTTGTGAACGTTGTTGCGACTGAGCAGCAGAGCAGTTTGCCTCAGCTTTTCAAAAAGGATAATAAACGTTTAAACAAACGTTAACTGTCTGTGTGATATGCTTAAATTGTTTTATATCTATGGATTTTATTGTAGCCAAGTAAGTGTTGATTTGAGAGGCTAAATGGATCAAACATGTTTAACTCGCTGTCGGCTGCTTGGTCGTTGCCTATAAAAAAATTTGGTCGTTGCCTATTTGTCCGAATTACCTTAATAAATAAATGAAAATAAACTTACCGGTAACTACTTTGCCACTGAGAACATAACATACTATATATTTTAATGACTGCAACATAGTCAGGCTGTGATGTCTGGCAGGCTTTCTTTTTTTTTTTTTTTACGGGCTCGGGTCGGACTCGGGCTGATAATTCTGATGAGCTGTCGGACACGGGCCGGGCTAGGGCCTGAGCGTCTCGGGCCAGGGCCGGGCTAGGGCCTCAATTTGAGGCCCGTGCAGGGCTCTAGTAATCGTGTCATCCCTAGTGCTAGATATTTTTGGCCGTTTTTTGTTTGATGTTTAAGATAAGTTTTAAACAGTTACATTTTTAAAAACATTTGAGACCCTGCTCTCAGTTTTCTTTTCAGTTGTTCCCTTAACTTTGCATTAAACCTTTAGAGATTGTTTTTGGACATTTTGACATGACTTTCTACACTTAATGAAACAAAACCCAACTAAAAAAAAAATTGGTAACACTTTACGGTAAGGGTACATCAATTATCATGAATTCATGTATAAATTCATGCATGAATTCATGTATAAATTCATGCATGAATTCATGTATAAATTCATGCATGAATTCATGTATAAATTCATGCATTAATATCTCATGAATCATCAGGAACTTACACAAGTTCAACGTTTTTCATTCATGACTTCATGGATGAACAACACCTTAATTAAAACATTAACTAAGATGAGCACATCATCATGAATTATGATTTATTACGCATGATCATTATGTTTTCTTTGTTCACAGTTATGCCACCATTAATAGCACACTGTTTATCAGTGTTTCAAAGGACCTAGTCACCACTTTAGTTGAGGGGCCACACACATGATGAAGTCATTAACAGATAATGCTTAGTTAAAGGAACACTCCGACTTTTTGGGACTTTAGCCTATTCACCTTATCCCCCAGAGTTAGATAAGTCCATACATACCTTTTTCATCTCCGTGCGTGCTATAAGTCTGTTTGACGCACCCACTGCTAGCCTAGCTTAGCACAAAGACTGGCTGTAAATGGTTGCAGCTAGCATACCGCTCCCAATAAGTGACAAAATAACGTGAACATTTTCCTATTTACATGTTGTGATTTGTATAGTCACAGAGTGTACAAAAAACAAAGTCACATGAGACACAGACATATTTTAACCGTATAAATACTGGGAACTATATTCTCTGAAGGCGAAGCACTGCTACTTGGGCGGAGTGATAACCGCAGCACCTGAGACGCGCTCTCTGCTCCTCACCACGGCGTGTCTCAGGTGCTGCGGTTATCACTCCGCCCAAGTAGCAGTGCTTCGCCTTCAGAGAATATAGTTCCCAGTATTTATACGGTTAAAATATGTCTGTGTCTCATGTGACTTTGTTTTTTGTACACTCTGTGACTATACAAATCACAACATGTAAATAGGAAAATGTTCGCGTTATTTTGTCACTTATTTGGATTAGTATGCTAGCTGCAACCATTTACAGCCAGTCTTTGTGCTAAGCTAGGCTAGCGGTGGGTGCGTCAAACAGACTTATAGCACGCACGGAGATGAAAAAGGTATGTATGGACTTATCTAACTCTGGGGGATAAGGTGAATAGGCTAAAGTCCCAAAAAGTCGGAGTGTTCCTTTAATGATGACTACTGTATTTGATTTACAGAATTTTTGTGCTATGAGCTGTGATTGGTCTATTTTGGGGTCTGTTCAATACAGTAGTCATCATTAACTAAGCATTATCTGTTAATGACTTCATCATGTGTGTGGCCCCTCAACTAAAGTGGTGACTAGGTCACTGACTGAGACAAAGAACAAAGAAAACATAATGATCATGCGTAATAGATCATAATTCATGATGATGTGCTCATCTTAGTTAATGTTTTAATTAAGGTGTTGTTCATCCATGAAGTCATGAATGAAAAACGTTGAACTCGTGTTAGTTCCTGATGATTCATGAGATATTAATGCATGAATGAATGCATAATACATGCATGAATTTATACATGAATTAATGATAATTCATGTACCCTTACCGTAAAGTGTTACCAAAAATTTGAAAAGCTGTTTGTGCCTCTAGTGTAGAAAGTCCCAGTAATATAATCCTTGCAGAATTTCCTGAAATGTTGTGGTAGTGAACACTGTTTAAACAGTGAGAAGTCACACATCAGCCATGATGGATTTCCGCCAAAAATACTTTATAGAAAGAAGGCACATTTTTGAAGCTTTAAAAACGTAAGAAATGTTCGGGATCTGATTGCTTGTGAGTGTAGATTACAAACATGAATTGCCAAGCTGTGCTTTATCTACTTAATTGTAAATAAGGGTGAATTCTTGTTCGTTGCAGCTCTAAAGGGCCATTCAGATGAACTGGCTTATTTTACAGACCTGCTACCAGAACAAGAACTTGCCAGGATCTTCTCAGTACAGACCGATCCTTTTCTCTAGATCAGTTAATCCAGGTATTAGACAGAAATACCATCAAGAACTTTAACCATTTCGCTGATGTCCCCCAGACTTGGCAACAGAAGTAGACTCTTTTCAAAGTCCCACCCTCAAAGAATGGCAATGGCAAATTTGAGCTGTACTGTTCTCCAATCATTTAGTCCTCTTAAACCCCAATCCTTTTTTACAATCGACATTCAACAGCTGATGGATCCCCACCCTACACAACACAGAAGAAAAGCTTTAAGAAAGTTCATCAGCTTTAAGCTGATTATTCCATTAGGAGGTCAGTTCAGTGCACTGTAGTCGAGATGGGTGTGTGGTTAAACCCATCAGGCCATATCATGTCTCACACATCATGCTCAATTCCCATGCTTCTGTATTCACACTTGAATACATTTTTTCATTAGTTGTTGAATGCATTCGAAGTGTAGAAATTGCTTATTATGACTCGTTAGCAGTCAGTGATCCAATGCACTGGGATTATCATGTTATATAACAACAGGTTTGACAATTGGATTGTGCCCACTGAGTCCTCCAAGTACACAACACAATGACACACAGCTTGAAGTGAGATTACAAACAGTCATGAGCTGTGAACATAAAAGTTGAGTTTAAAAGCACCACATAAACATGCATCACAATATCATTATTTAAAAGCATGCACTTTGAGAGAATTTAACTGATTATTTTAATTTATTTGAGAAAATTAGTCGGATGCATGATACAGCCCTGAGATCATGCAGTCCTGAATAATCTGTCCACGTTTGGATTAAAGGATATGTAGGTTTTAGGATTTGGCCGTATTCATAAAACATTTGATCTTCCCACTAAGAGTTCTCCTAAATAGCAGGAAGTTCTTAGGTAAGAGCTTCATCTTAAAACCTATTCACAAAGCTGCTGAGACTTGTGTAAATTGCTTAGGTGTTTTCCATAAGCATGTGAAACTTGTGAGGTTTCACTTTCACTTGCCCCATGCAGCTGGTTGCCATGGCATTTAGTCAAATTTCTCTGTCCTTGCAACAATGAAGCTTGTCAGTATCTGCATGACAATACCTGTAAATGTAATTTTCCAGGCAAGGGATAGTGTACTACAGTTATTGGTGACCCTGGACCACAAAACCATTCACATGGGTACATTTAGTGAAATTGAGATATATACATAATCTGAAAGCTGAATAGATAAGCTTTCCATTGATGTATGGTTTGTTAGGATAGGACAATATTTTGCCAAGATACAACTATTGTAAAATCTGCAATCTGAGGGTTCAAAAAAATCGAAACATTAAGAAAATCGCCTTCAAGGTTGTCCATTTATGTTTGCGATTGCGCTGCATTCACTCACAAAAATAAATGTTTTATATATTTACGGTAGGAAGGAAATTTACAAAATATCTTCATGGAAGATAATCTTTACTTAATATCCTAATGATTTTTGGCATAAAAGAAAAATCTATAATTTTGACCCATACAATGTATTGTTGACTATTGCTACAAATATACCCATGCGACTTGTGACTGGTATTGTGATCCATGGTCATATTTGAGTTATGGAGGTTATTAAAGGGGGTCTGGCGGATGAGTGTATGCACACTAGAGGCACCCAGCAACGGCTTCAAAGGCTGCTTTAAATCCTGCAGCACCACTCGCATAGTTTTCCTTTAAATTACAATATATTTGTCCCAAATCATTGTTAGTACACACTGACTTCGCCCTAGGCTGTATATTGCGTATAGACAATTTTTCAGTAACAAGTTTATTTTGTTGTTTGGCAGATTAAAAATACATGTCCATGATATGGCCGGTTTCTGTTACTTCCATTTGTACTATTGCTATTACAATTTGTTTTTTGATTGATGCCACTTTGTTCATTCTTAAAGGGATAGTTCACCCAAAAATTCTGTCATCATTTACTCACCCTCATGTCTTTTTTAAATCCGTAAGACATTTTCTTTCATCTTCAGAACAAAAATAAAGATATTGAGAGATTTCTGCTATTGAGAGGAAACGGCTTTGTTAAGGTTTCTTGTCCTCTCACATTGACGGTTATGTTACGTAAATTATAAAGGCCTATTTTCAATTCAAAATGGCGAAATTAGTCTGAAATTTATTATTATAGTTTAACTGATTATGTTTGGCGCCGTTTAACATATTTCTATCTTAAAGTAACACTATGTAGCTTTTCAACCTTCATAATATATTTCCAAGACCCTTGTGATGGTACATCAACTTACAATAGGTTAAATGACACGTCTGCCATAGCCTGACGTGGTCTGTATCGCTTTTACTGGCTCTATGTAACTTCGGGTTTCGAGTAGTAACCCGAGCACAAAAAGAACTACAAAATTTGACTGCTTTACGTCAAGCGTTGTTTTTCTTCGTTTCTGATGTCGCAATACATCATACTTTCATGAAATCGTGCAACATACTCTACCTTGTCTGTGGACATAGTTCATTCCAAAGCTGGTGCTGGATAAACAGCGAGCGTGCGACAGTAGGCTGCGGTAAGCTAAATTATTTACGACAGCGGTAATGGACAATTCCGCTTCCAACCAGTAGGGCGACCGCAGAGGAAAAGTTACTTAGTGTTGCTTTAAAACAGCTGTCAATTGTGAAATATTTAGTTTAGCTACTTGCATCTTATCTCACACTTTGTGACCATTTAACAAATGCTCTTGATGCTATGCAATATCCTTGTAGCACTAAAGTCGAGTAAATACTATATTAGGCAATTATTTCACAACTATTATATACACCTCGGAGAAATACAGAAGTCTGGACCTCGGTGACCTCATAGCTGACAACGGCCATTGTTGTAGTACTTTCCTATTGACCAGACTCACATGTGAGATTTTGCATTATTCACCTGTAGAAAGTCACCAAAAACCCTTTTGGTGAATTACAGTAATTGTTTTTTGAAAAATAATTGTTTACTGTAAATACATAAAGGGAGTTATTGGCACAATTTCACCTGTAGTAAGTCGGTCCGGTCAATAGGAACGTACTACAACCATTGGAACATGAAAAAACCCTTTTGGTGAATTACAGTAATTTTTCTGAAAATAATTGTGTACTGTACATGCATGAAGAGAGTTGTCACATTTTATTGTCAAAATTTCACCTGTAGTAAGTCACTCTTATCAATTGGAAAAAATATTAGCAAATATTAGCTGCTACTCATTAATATGCTTACCATCTTTTGTGATAATCTTTGAAATCAAAGTGGCAG
Organism: Semotilus atromaculatus; assembly: GCA_031834385.1. Taxonomy (NCBI): domain Eukaryota; kingdom Metazoa; phylum Chordata; class Actinopteri; order Cypriniformes; family Leuciscidae; genus Semotilus; species Semotilus atromaculatus. The sequence continues at coordinate 29,310,629 of JAULUF010000010.1, read as the reverse complement.
CTCCTGGACTTTTTTAGGAGAATGTGAGGGGGGTTTAGTCATCTAGCATTAAGAATACAGCACAGCTTCTAAAACGATAGACCCCCAGGGGTTGGAAGACCCCCCCATAAAAAAAATGGTTAAAGGCATTATTAACTTACTGTATTTATTGCATTTTATTTATTAATTTTCCCTTAAAACTATACAAGGTCACATTGTAAAGTATGCACAGTATTTAAGCACATAGTAGTTAGACATATGTTGTCAATTTCACTCAACGCCTCTTTATTATTGTGTTATCTTATTAGCTCCTTGAATAGACGGTGTCTTGGTTACTAATATAACGGCCATTCCCTGAAGGAGGGAACGTGTCACTGTGCTTTCATGCAAGTAAAAAGTTTTCTTGAATATTCAAGACTGATTTTCTCTTGCAGGACTATCTTGCTCACATCATAGACACAGGAGATCTTCCCATCAAGCCAGAACAGGTGTGTGCTCTATTTGGAAACATAGAAGACATCTATGAGTTTAACAGGTAAGAACTCATTCAGTATTTGCTTGTTTTTTGCAACCAATCCAACACCAGCAGCATCAAACAGTCATTTATTGAAAGCGTGTACAGACATCAGAATGCCACACCTTTGCATAGATTGTGTACAAAGAAGAATCTTAATTTTAGGAAAAACAGTGGTGACTAAAGGCCTGTTCACACCAAGAATGATAACTATAAAGATGCATTTATTAGCGTCTTCACCAACAGAATTTTCATTGTAAGCGGTCACTGCATTTATGTGGTCTGCCGAGCTGAAGCTCATGCCTTACTTCAGCTCGGAAAATGGACAAGAACGAAATTTCTTAATCTTCACAGACTCTATTTCTGGCCTTCAAACACTGAATCTGTAAAGACTGACCACCCCAAATTATAAGTATCTTAGCTAGAGCTTTTCTGCAAGAAAAATCTTCTGTTATCTGGTAACGAGAAAGCAGACATCGCTGCAAATGCAAAGGAGGCTCTCAATATTTGTCAAATTCCACCCTTTGACCCAGAGCCGGCACCAAGGCACATAAATCAGGGGGCCGTCGGCTGCCGAAATCACGCTCAGCCAGGGGGGGGATTTTGATTAAATATGACAAGGGCACATAACGTTGGTTCAACTTTGCATTTGTAGTGGAAACAAACCAACACGCATTTGTAATCGCTTTCGAATTCATACTCGCTCTGCGCTTTCGAATTAGCTCATGTTCAGCAGGGAGAGGGGGGAGGCGGGGGCACAGTAACTCATTTGGGTGGGGAAGGTCCGTGAATGCGCATAAGCCTCATGAGTAAGACACACAAACATGAATATGATGCTGGTAGCACAATCGGATAGGTAGCGTTTTTCGCTGTCGATATTGTGTAACCTACTGTTTTAATGGAAGGTTGCAAAATCTGAGTGGGTAGCACAAATCATCATAAAACCGTCCCTGCTCTGACCATAGACCAATAATAAAATCTTATATTAATAACAAGTGGCAGATGGGGATTTGATTGGATCATTGCATGGTTGTGGTTTGCAACTGCTGTAATCTCATGTGAGTGACAGGTTGCCCCATCATCACAGAAGAAGAGGGAGGGGAAGTTATTTTGAATAAATATTATGAGGGCACGTAAATGAAAAAAATAAAGATGTGCTTGGATAAATCATTTAAAATAATCACTGTAATATTCCATAAAAAAACTTTAAATATGTGATTAGACTTACTTTTGAAGCGAATTAAAAACGTGAAATATTGTAATAATATTTTCAGTTCCTGTTTGCTTGGTTGACTGAAATGTAACTGATGTGCAGCGCATGATGTGTGTTTTGGGAGTTTTTATTTTACTGGCCAAGAAACTGTATTTGAAAATGTACATAAAACTGCATTTATTTTTTCATGTTGTTTTTTTTGTTTGTTTAAAAAAAAACATCTCCTCAGTTGTCTCAGGCCATATTCACTGGCTGCATCTAGTTTAAATTAAGTCTGGCAATGGTGTCATGACATCCAGCAACTCCTCGTATGCGCTTCTGCCTCAACTCCCGTCACATGTAGTTCCTCTGAAATAGGGCGCAATAGCATACAGTCTGCCGGACCGGAAGAGGCAGACGAGCGCGCTTCCTGATCTGGCTTGAGAGCATCGGAGCTGGCAAACAAGGCCTGAGAAATCGATAAACCCATCTCAAGCTCCTAAGCACACTACCTCAGTGGGACCCGAGCCGTGGGGTGCACACACTCTCTGAAACAATGGGGGGATGGCTGTGTGATAGATAATCTGTCTTAACAAAATGTTACCAATTGATAAATTCTCTCAAGTAATTTCTCATGACTCCTTTTCATGTTTTATTTTATATGCATCTATTAGATGTTTTGATCCAAAGTGGGTTGAAGTACATATGTGTTCTCTGAAAATCAAAACCCATGACCTTGCCGTTGATGCCGCCTTGCTTGCTTGATACTGCCTACCTGAGCTATAGGAAGATTGAAACCTTAAAGGGGTCATGACATGGTTTTTTGTTTTGTTTTATTATGTTCCCTTAGGTGCAATTATAGTATTACTATAGTTTTTTGTACAAAAAAACTTTTAAAATGTAGTGATTTATGACATTTTCCCACCCTGTTTCTCACCTCTGATTCAAACAGTCTGTTTTGGGGTGTTTCTCCTTTAAGAGTTCAGTGTTAACACCCACTGTTATGATTGGCTAACGTCAGTGCTGCTTATGCATAAATTATTAACGTTAATCATTTTGTATCACATGTAGACTACACAATGCCATCGTGTCAATTCTCAATTGATTTTGATTCATATGCGCGGCGGAGGGAGGGAGAGGGAGAGAGAGCAAGACAGTTGTTTGAAGGCGCTCGGGGCCGGGGCCGGGGCTCTCTCTCTCTCTGCTCGTTCTTTCAGTAACATGCCCTGTCACACTCATCTGATCACTCACCGTTCAAATAAGGCTTTGGCGCGCTGCATATGCTGCAAATAAACTGCATCCAACTGCTTTCCCTGACATCTGGATTGTTCGGCAGCGTATTCAAACATGTTGTATCTTGTAAACAGACCCACTCGCTGCTTGACAACGCATGCGATGATGCGAAATGAAGCGTAGTTGTCCTGCGCTGGAGGCGGTCATATGCAAACGACTGGTACGTCACTTCGCACCGTGACGTCACTTCTAACCATGGATCCAGAACGAGCTGTATTTAGAGCTTGATTAAATAAATGCTTCGTTTATAATGGGGAGGACGTCTTAAGTTATGAAACTTGCAGGAAGTTTTAATAGTACATAGATCTCTTATATACCAAAAGATCAAGGCAAATTTGGTTTCTCATGTCATGACCCCTTTAAAGATCCCAAGAAAGAAAGACACTTTTCTTCTTGCTGTTTCTGGCGCATAAAGGATAAGGATATAAGGATTTTTCAAATAGCATATAGGCTTTAGGTATACCACAGGTACATGAGCCATGATTTTCTAGGCAAAGAGACATTCTCATTTTAAAAAACAATTGTTTGAACAAAAATCTGAGTAATGGATGATAATCAATATGATCATCTATATTTTTGGTCTATTTTCTGGGAAGGTGCTGTAACTCAAGGCTTGAGATTTTACTGAGATGCATATTATTTCTCTCTATCTGTCAGTCAGTAGTGGCATTTTTACATGTTTTTAAAAAACTCTGGATGGAGACTTAAACGCACACCTTTCTTCATCAGTCCATTGTTTTTGAGCGTAATTGTCTCCTCACCTGTTGTCAGGTGTTGGTCTACCCCAGAGTGATACTTTTCTCCTCAATACCATACAGTAAGTAAGTGAGTGAATGATTGGCGTGTTTTTTGTTTGTGCTTCCTCACAATTGCATGACAGAAAGTGTGGGCATAATTTCCTTTGTTTGCTGTGGTGTTTGTTAGCTAATCCCGGAGTTATGCTTTCAAATCCATTTTAAACATGGATTGAACCTGGACATGAACAGGAGATTCAGATTTCTTATACCAGTGGCAAAGAAAAAGTGTCTTTTATCATGTTATTTTTAAAAGAAATAAGCCTTTTACCACTACTATTAAGGAAATGCAAGGCGCTCCTTACACACATTCATGGAGTAAGAGATGTTCTTTTCTCATTGGCCACGGATAAGAGGATGAGTGACTTGCAGACTGCATGTGCTGTTGAACAACTTATGACGTGACTTCTTTTCTTTATCACAAGGCCTTTTGCCAGCTTAATGCTGTAATGGCCTTAGGAGTCTGTTTTGTCTTTACAGTGTTCAGAGCATGTGGTGTTTTAATTAACATTATTTTGATGTTTTGGGGTTTGTAAACATGTTTTCTCTTCTTTTTTTTTAGTGAGCTGCTTCAGTCACTGGACATGTGTGACAATGATCCTGTGGCCATTGCCAGATGCTTTGTGATCAAGGTGAAGTTTAAATGGATCTGATCATATTTCAACGATATGGTTATATAACTAAACTAAAGTGTTATTGGGTATACTATGTAACTTTTTTGTTCAGAATTGTTCAGAATATAATAAGCGAGTACATCATGAATCCATCTTCCAAACCGTGTTTTTGTCTTATTCTGAATCACTACATTCTGCCTATAATAAGTGTTTATATTCATACTATTTTAAACGGAGCGGGACAACACCCGCTGTGGAGTAGCCCAGTACCATGAGTAGCATGACGTGTACATGCAGTTACAGTACATATTTAACACCAAAAGTCACATAGTGTACCTTTAATCATTAAATTCTTTAAAATCTTTACATGAAAACAACCTCGTCATACTCAAACTCCAGAAGATAAGTGGGCTAATTATAGCATTTGATGACTTCCAAATAAAATGTTGTAATTGGAGCTCATTTCTGCTGAATATTTGCATTGTGTGATGTGGTTTTGTGTTGTTGTGTGCCTTATTGACTTATCTTTTTTCTCCTATATTTAGCGTGAATACTTTGACATCTACACACAATATTGCACCAATTACCCAAAGTAAGTTGCAGTAAATGGCCAAAGTAACACATAATGCATTATGTTGAAGAGCCTTTGGCTAGGTTTTCAGATCTTCTGCATCAAGGAAAAGCACCTTTGGTGTCTTGGTAATATTGTGTACAGTAATATGATGCTGTCATTTTGATTTCACCTTGGACTTGGCAGCTAATCTTAAAATTAAGAAAACAAATACAACTGTGATGTGTATTTATAACTATTTTATAATTTTAAATAATTTTTTAACATTCCAATATTTGAGAATTTTGGTCTGAATTTGCTTAATTTTCATTGAAATAATACGTTTTTTTAGATCAATAACTTATATTTATATAGTGGTCGGATCAAATTAATTATCAGTAAGGTCTTTAATGCCTGGACAAGCACAAAAATCCAGGGCCAATACCAGAGATTGATGAACCCATATAATGCATTAGATGAAATGTGTCACATAGGGTCTTTGAACCTGTTTACACCTGGTATTAAGATTTTGGTCGATCAGGTCACAAGTAGACGAGGGAGACACATTCCCGTTTACACCTGGTGTTTAATCTCTTTTATCCATTTTCATCCACTTCTGTCCTGATTTCTTCGAGAGGAGGGTCTATGGGTGGGTAAATGTATGGGCTATTACAGATCTTTTGATCTTATAGACGAAATAGGCTTGTGCAATTTACATATGAATGCACCCGGAGACGACGGAAAAACACACAAAGAGCATCAACTTTAGTTTCTGCTCTGACAGCCTCAAGACCAGCCGAACACTGTTAGTGTTAGAAATCAGGAATGGTGAGAAAACATTGTGCATGGTATGTTTTTCAGCATAAAAAAAAAGTTTACATCCTGTCTGGCTAGTGCGCTTTACGCATTAGATCAGTAGGTGGAGAGAATACGGTGTTTTGTGGTAGTTTGAACACATTGGATCACATGAGCGTTTACACTACGAAAGCAATCCAGTCTAATGTGTTCTCGACTACCTCTGGAAGTGGTGGAAAGTGGACAAGCTCAAAACGTTTTAGACCCCCTTTACACCTGTATTTAGCATCGTCCACTTGTGATATGATCGACCAAATTCAGTTGGTGCATCAGTTAGCACAGCATCAGTCTTTTGTGTCCATACTATTCACACATTTCATGTCGTTTTCACACAATATGCAGTCAGTGAACACATTTCCACAATGCTTGCATTTTCTTAACAGACAAGCTATACCTCCCAACAAAATTATGGATTGTTTTTGTAGTATTTACAAATGTTAACACACACCATCCCACAATAGCAAAAACAATATTCCAAACCTTAGATACAGTATAAAAACATCTTCCTCTGCAATGATATCAGTTCAAAACAATATATCTCAGCTGATAATAAACAAACAATTGAATAATTGACCCACAGCTTATTTATGTTGGGTGAATTCAGTCTGGCTTAGACTCAGTGGCAGGGGTTATGTTTTTCTATTACATTGACACTTATACAGTAAAAGGAGGACTTTGAAGAGTGATGTTTTTGGAAACAGAAACACTAAAAAAAAGTTTTAGTGTTTGTAAAAAGACAAACAGTCAGAGATGTAGTGAGAGGTGCAGTGAGAGATGCAGTGAAAGGTGCAGTGAGAGATGCAGTGAGAGATGCAGTGAGAGATGCAGTGAGAGGTGCAGTGAGAGATGCAGTGAAAGGTGCAGTGAGAGATGCAGTGAGAGATGCAGTGAGAGATGCAGTGAGATGCAGTGAGAGATGCAGTGAGAGGTGCAGTGAGAGGTGCAGTGAGAGGTGCAGTGAGAGATGCAGTGAGAGATGCAGTGAGAGATGCAGTGAGAGATGTAGTGAGAGGTGCAGTGAGAGATGCAGTGAGAGATGCAGTGAGAGATGCAGTGAGAGATGTAGTGAGAGGTGCAGTGAGAGGTGCAGTGAGAGATGCAGTGAAAGGTGCAGTGAGAGATGCAGTGAGAGATGCAGTGAGAGATGCAGTGAGAGATGCAGTGAGAGATGCAGTGAGAGATGCAGTGAGAGATGCAGTGAGAGGTGCAGTGAGAGATGCAGTGAGAGGTGCAGTGAGAGATGCAGTGAGAGATGCAGTGAGAGATGCAGTGAGAGATGCAGTGAGAGATGCAGTGAGAGATGCAGTGAGAGATGCAGTGAGAGATGCAGTGAGAGGTGCAGTGAGAGATGCAGTGAGAGATGCAGTGAGAGGAGCAGTGAGAGGTGCAGTGAGAGGTGCAGTGAGAGATGCAGTGAGAGATGCAGTGAGAGATGCAGTGAGTGGTGCAGGTGCATGGAGGTGGAAGGTTTATGACCATCAGTCACATGACCAGATGTCCCTCCTTGAAGCCATGGATGCTGGCTGCAGGGACATCACAGTTCATGATTGCCACGGGTGGATCCGACATACCAAGCGGTTTTATCCCAGGTGCATCGCCTTGGATAATATCAGATGTGATGTTGATGAAAACTTGTGGCCTAACCCTGAAGATCGCAGAGATTAGATACAGTAATTTTGTGCTTTTTTTAGTTCCCCCCCCTTTTTGTCTGGACTTTTTGCTGTTGTTGTTTTTTTGTTCAAAATGTGTTTCATGGATATTTTGTTCACTATAAGCAATACTGTAACACATTTTCTGTTCTATCATGTGAACATTACTGTATATGTGGACATACAGTTCCCAACCAAGAAATTTAGTGTAAATACGGTGGACTGCATGTTTTGCATGCAAATACCTGTAAAACTGAAACATAAAAGTCTATTCAGTTTTTGTAATGTCAACAATAGCCAGTATTTTGAAACCTGGTGTACTTTGATTGACTGCATGTACTTTGTGAAGTGAAAACAAGTGTTATTCTTTGACAGAATCATTTAATTTTGATTCAGATTTCCAGTGTTTTGGTAAAGTTAGTGTGTGCAGAGAAAGATATGTTCTATTTTGAAATGAAGAGTTAGTATACATTTAACAAAATGTGTTTTTGAGAAGAAAATTATCCATTTGGCCAATTGTGTTTTGTAGGTGTGAGTCTGTGTTAAGAAGAGTTTAGAAAAAGTATCTAAAGTATGTGTAAGCGCTTATTAGCGATTGAAAAAAACTGTAATACCAGGTGTGAACAGGGCCTCTAATGTTCTAAAGCACATTTGAACTGTGTAACCTGTCGGTTGTCTTTACTGTGTGTGCAGCTCAGTGCTGGTGTTTGAAGCATTATTTATTTCCCTTGTCAACGTTGACTCATTTATGAATTATCAGAGGGTTGTTATTTAATGTTGAATGGGAGTTACTCTTATCAGTTTGTATAGTGACATATTTGTTAGTGTGTGCTGTACTGTTTTTCACTATTATACACACTTTCACTTTCTCCTTAGCTCTGTGGCTGCTCTAACAGACTGCATGAGAAACAAAACGTTTGCCAAGTTCTTCAGGGAGAGGCAAGCTACTTTAAAGCGATCTCTGCCTCTGGGATCTTATCTTCTCAAGCCTGTCCAGAGGATCCTCAAATATCATCTGTTACTTCAGGTTAACCAACCATTCCCAGAATAATACTGTATAGAATAGTAAAGGCTTCAAATCACCCGCTGTGAGCAATGCTTCCATTGTCATGCATGATCATTTTTGTTGGATTATGATTTGCACTGTATATTATAACATTGTGTGTTTAAAAGACAGTTATTGAAAAATTAGATCAGTGGTTCTCAACCAAAATGGATCCCAGAATGCAAAATGCACACTGTAAAAGGAGCATTTAGAGGGGAGAAAACGTTATTTGTAGTTGGCATCAAAGGCTGTGTCCAATCAAAATGTACTGTATTTTAGTACAAATTCATTGATCACTTTGTACAAAATCACACTTCTGCTGTTGTTTTATACATTTAAAAATTTTTTCTATTTAGCCTTATGTCATGTAAAAATGTGCATATTGTTGGGCCTATATAGCTTGATTGGTTTGAAGGACAAAACGTTGGGTTGTTTGAAAAATCTAGCCTTTGAAGCAAAGATCATTGCATTGTTAGTAGTTATTGTCTTCAATCACAATTCATTTGAATGTGTCCTTTATGTTGTAGGAGATTGCCAAGCACTTTGATCCAGAGGAGGAGGGTTATGAGGTGGTGGAGGAGGCCATATACACCATGACTGGTGTTGCGTGGTATATAAACGACATGAAGAGAAAACACGAACATGCAGTCCGTCTTCAGGTGGGCTCACAAACACACATCAGAGAGTTTGTGTTATGAGCCAGTTTCACAGCTTTCAACTGTCGCTTTTCAAGTGCCGCCCCCACTTCACACTCACAATTAAACACAATCTTTGAGATGCACGTGAAACACTGGAGATTTTGTTTATTGATAGAATTGCTCTAAAATATGTCATAAAAAATATGTCTAAAATATGTCTAAAAGGGCACATGCCGCCCTGCCGGTCTTGTTTATGTTTTCCGCATATTTAATAAAGATTTACAATATCTGTACGTCCCTCATCTATCTCAGGAAGTCCAGTCTCTGCTCATAAACTGGAAGGGACCTGATCTGACTACATATGGAGAACTGGTTCTCGAAGGCACCTTTCGTGTCCAACGTGCCAAGAACGAGCGTACACTCTTTCTCTTTGACCGCATGCTCCTCATCGCTAAACGAAGAGGAGAACATTATGTCTATAAGACCCACATCTCGGTATGACAGCACAAGAAAATTATACTTCATTTTTCATTCATGTCTAGTCTGAGCAGTCAGCACTAATGTAAAGACCCCATTAAAATAGTTGTTTTCTCTTTCCTCATGCAGTGTTCAACGCTCATGTTAATCGAGAGTGCCAAGGACTCGCTATGCTTCAGTGTCACTCATTACAAGCATCCCAAACAACCTCATACTGTTCAGGTATGTCCTCAATGATTTGTCTTTACATGAATACAAATCTTTGGTTACACTTTTTTTTACAGTGTCCTTGTTGCATAATTTACATGTACTTACCATAGTAATAAAAGTCAGTTATGCATAATTACATGCAACAAACCCTCAACCAAATCCTAATCCTACCCTAACCCTTGGTAAGTACAATAAGTTGCTTAATATTACTCAGTACTCAAATATATAGTTACACTGTAACAATGACACCTTAAAATGAAGTGTAACCCTTTATTTTAAGGTGACGTAGTTACTAAGTTCTGATTAATGTTAATTAACTACATGTACTTACTATAGAGTTATGGTTTGGTTTGTTAATTAGTTGCTTGTAATTATGCATATTTCACTGTTATTACTGTAGTAAGTACATGTAGTAACGTGTAACTACATCACCTTAAAATAAAGTGTTACCAAATCTTTTATTCATAAAGGGATAGTTCTGCCACTGCCAAAAACATGTATTTTGTTTACATAAACAAAATCTCTTTAAATAAAAAATATTTACACAGCCCTTGCCATTCAGCAACATAGATTCAGAAAAACACAGAAAGTCCCTTAGAAAGACTCCATTACTGTGCTTTGGTCATCTAAAGTCATATGATGGTGTCACCTGCACTGCACATCTTAAAACAATTATGAGACAAGCTTAACATTGTAATGTTTGGTTAAAATACATTTCAATACAATAAAAAATGTAACTGTTTCTCACCCAAAGTTATCCCAATGACTTCAGAACTCTGTCTATATACAGTACTATGAACTACTTTAATGGTGTTTCAATTGCCCCTTGAGTGTGCCCTCTACAAAAAAAAAAAAAAAACATGAAATGGCATGGTGTTGAGTAAATAACAACAGAATATATTTTTTTATCGAACAACTCATTTAATGGTTGATTCTCATTAGGCTAAAACCGTGGAGGAGAAGAAATTATGGGCTCATCATATTAAACGGCTCATTCTAGAGAACCATCAGGCTGTGATACCACAAAAGGTATGTAATGATTATTGGGTTTTGTATTTGAAGACATCTAAAATTCATTTGGACATTTTGGATGGTTCTCTTTTAGGCAAAGGAAGCAATCTTGGAGATGGATTCTATTTGTAAGTATTTAAAACCACTCATGAACATGTTTCATTTTTCATACCATTAGTGTGTAAAAAAAAATCATCATGGGCCTGTTTTAACAGAATACTTTTTTCTTCCAAGACAAAAAGTATAAGTACAGCCCTGAGAGACTCAAAAAGTCAGAGGAGTTGTCTAACTCTAGACAAGGCCGGAGGCAGTCAGGTAGGTGCACAGTCTTGCAACTGTAAAACTTTAAATCTTGAATTTATTTTATTAATTTACTTTTTCCAATGGACTGCTACTTTATCTTCCAACAGAACCGTCTAAAGAGATCTTGAAGAACTCTAAAGGTAAATCTCCATGTGTCCATTCTGTTTTTAAAGATATCATTTTGATGTTTTAAATAAAGAGTTCATTAGTGTTAGCTGTTGACAAGATACAGTGGGAACTGACACCTCTTGCTTCTATTTGGCATTTTCTAGTGTAGTACGACAATTTTTAATTCAGAATTATATTAACTTAAGGGATAGTTCACCCAAAAATATAAATTCTGTCATCATTTACAGCCTCAGGTTGTTCCAAACCTGTATGAATTTCTTTCTTCTGTTGTACACAAAGGAAGATATTTTGAAGAAAGTTTGTAACCAGGCTGCTTTGGTGCACAATTGATTTTCATAGTAGGAAAGAAAATACTATGGAAGTCAATGATGCCCCAGATCTGTTCAGTTTCCCACATTCTTCAAAATATCTTCCTTTGTGTTCAACAGAAAAAATAAATTCATACAGGTTTGGAACAACCTGATGGTGAGTTCATTTTGGGGTGATATGAAATGTCGCCCTTTTGTTTTAATAAACCCCCAAAATGCAAAACCTGAAAATCCATGTTATCCAGCATGATTTGAGAGTGATCACAAAGCACCATGTGGAAGCAAGACATTTTACTAATGTCACTAATTTGCTTTCTGTTTTTTTTTTCTTTTCTTTTTTTCATCTGGCTGATCTGGTGTCTGGGTAAATTCTTCAGCAATACTTAAGGTAAGAAGCCAATAAATCAACCAAAAATGCCTAAAAAAAACCAAGACATTTTTCAACATCAGATGACAAGTGTACAATTTGTTCCTTTTGATGTGCTTTTTATTTTATTGTCCACAAGCTGTGGTTGGAAAAAGAACAAATACTTACTAGTAATTGAAAAAAAAATATCCCATTGTTAAATCTGCTAAGTTATTTAAGTAAATGTACCACGTTAACTACCCACTGCTGGTTTTAGAGTGAGCTCAATAACGTAGAGCACCTTTATTCCCCAAGGGAAATTCTTTCTCTGTTAGTTTGGTTCATGTCCTTGTACCTCATAAGAAGAAATCTTTGTGACTTCATTGTGACTCCAGCATTCTGACAGCGTGGGGGCGTTGGCCGCTGACAAGTGGCCTTTACAAGCCACTTCTAGTGTTAGTGCTCTTGGCTTGTGCGAGTCTTCAGCTGAGAAGCCTGTCGCACGAGAAGAAAACTCTCTTGAAGGCCTGATTCCCAGTGATAATGAGGAGGCGGTCCGTAGCTCGCCTTCTCTGAAGGGCAGATTGATGCAAGACAATGAGGACGAAGCAGAAGGAGAGGAAAGTGACTCTGACGATATCCTAATGGAGGACAACCAGGTAGCTGACTTTGCCAGTTCCATGTTGGCTGCCATTTCCTGCTGGCACTATAGAGCCCGAGCTTTGCTTTCCATGGACTTCACAAGGGTGAGGTTCTCTGCCACCAAGGGGGATTCTGTCATACCCCGACCTGACCTGCATGTCTGCCAGACCTCCCTGCCATGTTGCATGTGCTCTCACAGAATGCCTTAATCCACTAACAGCGCATACAAGCTGAAGCTAACTCTGTAGATCAACAGCACTGCTAGTTGGAACTAAAACAAAGTTGTAACAAGGAGTTACCTTATTACAATTCATCGAATAATGCATACTGTACAGTACTTATGATTCATTTTGTTCACTGTATTGCTGCATTTCACTTTGTTGAGAGCAACATCTAGTAACAGTGTTATTATCGTTAATGATAAAAGTTTGATAAACTTTTTAAATTTTTTAAAGTTTTTCTCTGCATTCAAAATTGTAATAATAACCCCTAAAAAATTGGCCTACCCATCCATTTAGATTTAGCATAGAATAATATTTTCAGGTCTGCACATATTATCACACATGGATCAAATATCAAAATTCAACACCAACAAGCATCTGTGTATTTAGAAATTAATTTTCGTGCTCCGCCCCATTTTTCTTGCATATGCGACTTTAATCATACTTACATGTTCATGAGAGGATCGCTTTGAATTTGGCAAATCTCACAAGCATGTATACAACATGGTTAACCATGTTTTATTTACCTTGTAAAATCATTAAAGGTAAATCATTTCTTTCGTAATAGATTTTCGAAAATAACAATTTCAGGTTACCCCGTTTTTCAGTGTTCGTTTTAGTGTGCCACCCTACTATGTCCCTCAGGCCACCCCATTAAACATTTCCTGGAGACAGTCAATAAAAACACCCAGCAAACACTCTCATACTTGCAGAACAACACACTGCAACGGAAGAACGTAAAACTGAGAACCTTAAATATATCACTAGTAATGCGATGCTTCACCAGACAACAATTTTTTTTTATTTTTTTTTATGGTTTTCCAGATTTGAGGCATTTGTCATATTATAATGATATCCTATTGTGGTTTTACATTTTCACATTCAGTCCCTCCACAGCAGTGTTTGATGGCTAATATTCATGAGGAGCGGTAGTTCAGGTCCAATGAGATTTTGGAAGCATTTAATTTTACAGTCCTGTTCCACATGTACATTCTATATAATTATTATAGTAATTACAATAACTTGTTAATAACTTGGTACTAACCCTGAACCCTAACCTTAACCCATGTAGTTACCCAGTACTTTCTTAGAAACTAAATATTGTACTTAAGTACACTGTAAGTACATGTACAGTAAGTGCACATACTGTAATGTGCAGCCAATATTTCTATGTGTGCGTGGCTACTGTGCAATGTCACAGAAATAGAAAGTAATATTATTTTGCCAAATTATTCTAATTAATGACCATGGACCGTTTAAGCACCAGCTGTTACTTCTATAAGTTACTTCTTAGTAACTCAGTGCCCCTTCATGTCAAAACTAGGCTAAGTCACTAACTTATGCATTACTAAATATTTTTTGCATTGCACCATTAAACTTAGTTGAGATTCATCTCTGCGTAACTAAATATTTACTTAAGCCTCCGACCAGGAGTAATGGTTGGAATAAACTAGACTGACTGAATTGCATCAATAAGCTCTTGTTTTTCCTGACAGACTTCAATCATTGTATGACGCATTTACGCCTACTTACATTTTAAAAGAGAGAACATTGTGAACAAATTACTTTCTTAGTGGCTCTTCAACAGTATTAATTTATTGATCCTTATTCATTTCAAATACAGTTTCAGACTGTTGTATACTGTATATATTATGTTATGATTAAGTAATATCGTATTTTAATGGAAACATATTTTTACCATTAGTTACTTGAGGCAAAGAAGGTTAAACTGAAATTGACGGCATTTCAACACAACCTTTCCCTTGTGTATTTGAAGGCTGCTATTGGATAAACTGAGGATAAACGTCATATTATGCGAATATGTGTTGTTTTACGGAGAGCTTACAACCTACTAGCCATGTTCTGCCTTAAGAACAGATGATGCAACTGAACAGTTACAAACTAGCTAGCAGTTACTAAGTCTCTAGTGTGGAGTTTATGTTCCAGTTTAAGAACGTTCGAATGGCTGGTGTGACCTGGGGTAGCCAGGCTCACAAGGAATCTGCATGCACAGAATTATGCGGGAAAAGTCCACAGATTTCCACAGAATTGCATCATTCACAAAGTTCTACTTATCCTCCACCTCTTGTGTGTTCACTTATTAAATAGTGTACTTAATTTGATTTTGCTTTCAGCCATCAATAAATCTGCATTACTGTCAGTTCCGTTTAACACATTTTTAACAAGATTTTCCTCCCAAAATCAGCACAGAAAAATGTGGGAAAATCCTACTTCATCTGGTCGTGCTAATGAATCTAACTTAAACCATATTTGGACTGAGAAGAATTGTCTTACTTAATAATTGTCTTGCTTAATAATTTGTTTCTAATGATATTGCTTATTTAACAGTGTTATGCCTATGCATTGTATTTAAAGTTTTAAAGTGTCAAACACCCATGAATGCTAAAAACATGTTTTTCTGTTAGGATGAAGAGGGGTGTGAGGTCACTGAAAATAATTTTAATGGAGAAAATGGCCCATCAGTTGAACAGGTGGAGGCATATCTTACGGATGAAAAATATATCTCAGAACAGGTGAGTTGTTTACTTAACCCTCTGGGGTCTAAGGGGTTTTTGAGGTCCTTGAGATGTTTTGACATGCCCTGACATTTGTGCTTTTTTCAGTTGCTTATAAACATATTAATGGCAAAGGTGTAATTACACTACATTTAGCACAAATAGGGCTACAAATATATGTGAGCAACATGTATGTACATGTTTGTATTTTTGAGGGAATAATGTTTATGCGTGGTTATTCAAAAAACTAAAAATTAAAGTTTCTGAAATAAGGCCACAAAACACATCATTAACATGTGTCCACAAGACTTTTGACTAATGGATGTACTTGCCTAGTGTTTTTGCTTCAAAATGATCTGAAAATCATCCTGCCTAATCATTCACATAACACAATACATTGATTTAAATTTTTTAAAACAGTTTTTGCTTGCAAAGGCAATATATGCGCAGGGGCGTGACTTGCTGTGATTCACACCTGAGAAGACAAAGACCCTGCATACTAATGACCCTGGGCATACTAATGACCCTGCATATTAATGTGCCTTTCATTCAGGTGTGTCACACAAGAAAGAATGCGAGGACAAAAATAAATAAATAAATAAATATATATATATATATATATAATCCAAATATAAATGAAAGTCAAAAGCACATTTTTAGTACATAGTCATACCTGGAAACAAATCCTGTTCAAATAGGCTATATGGACCATTCTACAGAATTAGTTAGAGTTAGAAAGTTAGAGTTCTCAGAGAGGAAATTTTTTTTTTTTTTTCACAAATTTTTTATACATTCAAATTGTATAATTTCTAAGGTAAACATTTCTAGTATGCAGTTAATTCTCATACTGTATCTTCAGAAAGTTTTGAAATATATCCTCTCCTCAAATGTGTCACTAATAAAAAACCATAATATTAAGATTTTTTTTTACATCTATCTTGTCTTTCTTTTTTTTTTAAAGTAGGCCTATAGCCTGGATTTTATCATTCATATTTCAAAGTTAAGGATTCATTAGTTTGATATAGTCTACATTGGAACAAACACTATAATAACATCTTAGATTATGAGCTTATTTTTAACAAAACATTCTAACGTTATATATTTAACATATGAGCAGAAACTGGTTAACTAAAGCTTATTTGATGTCTAATTTAGAGTAAAAAACTTTATAATCTATCCCAAACTAGTCAACTAAATGTTGTCTTTCATATTTCGTCTGTAACAACAACAGTGCGAATTCGTGCTGTTCATTCATCACACAGAGAGAGACACGCAATTCATATTAAAACAGTATTCGCGATTAGAACAAAACACTTAAGAATAAAAAACTTACTATGACAATCCTCGCTGGATCCATGGCTCCTCGAAGTGAAATTAATCCAGCACTTCTGAGGTAAATTATCCAGAATTATTCCTCACAGCCTCACAAAACGACATAGACTACCGGTACATTGGTGTTTTATCGAGCTCGTGTGGGCGTTGGCAAGTTTCAGATAATTTGCGTTTGAATAGCGCGCGCTCTCTGTGGGCGTGGTCACATTAAAAGATAATTAGCTGAAATGAGAACGCCTGACATCTCTCTCTTTTTATATAGATTACATAAACACAGAATATTTGTTTTAGTTTTGAATTAGATCATTTAAAAGTACACACTTAAATGATTATAAAGATATATTGCTCATGCCTGAGTGAATAATATTCACTGAGTTTTGTTTACGTTTAGAGACATGCTCCAGAAAAAAAGTTCACGGAGAGGCAGAAAGCACACCCTGTTTATTTTCTTTATTTTACAAAAGCACAATGTTTTATTTCGATTGTAAGTGGACCCATAAAAAAGTAGACATTTAACAGTTTATTTTTTCATATTTCTTAAAGGTGCCATGTGGAATGTCTGCCAAAAAAATAAATAGGGGCAGTACACCTCCAGAAAGTTGGCCTACTCTAGTCTGTTTTTTAGTTTCGGGTTGTTAATCTTCTAAAACCGTCAAATCGTCCGCTTTGTCCCGCCAAAGCCTATTTTGATCGGCGAGTGATGTAGAATATAATGACTGCTGCGCTTGACAGGGCTTATAACGAGCAGAGAGAGAGAGAGCGCCCCGGCCGCGCGCGCGCACTCTCACGTCTTCAAACAACACGAGCGCAGTCCTCCTGCTCTCTCTCTCCCTCGCGCATATTAATCAAATCAATTGACACGATAGTAAGACCGCAGTTCATTTGGAGATTTTTAGAGATTAGAGACTCAATGAACAACATCTCAACACTAAATTATAAAGGCCGGTCTCATATAGACGCGATTGACATCAGGTTCAAGTCCGCCCACAAGCCGTGCGAGTTATTCGTGTACTACAGTTTGGCTGGTTGTTATGTTGCCCGCATACCGCCTCCCATGGCCTAAACTGGTATTATGACACCGGCCGGGCCGGGGCTAGTAATTTAGCATGCTAATTCAGGTTTATATCTCGGCAGCACTATAACTTGTCATTTTTTTAATGACATCATTGCATTTATTTCTTCTCATTCTTTTGATACGTGTAGCTCATTTTTTGGATATTGTTACCTAAATTTTTACATATGGCACCTTTAAGTGTGTATGACCAAAAGTGACGGAGTATTTTAAATCTATTTTGCTGCTATGTGAAAAAAATCGTGCAAAACGCGCCGGCGCGTTTCTCGACTCCAGAGGGTTAACTTATTGATTATATACAGTAATTGTATTAGTTTTAGTACTTGACTCCTTGAACTAGAATTGTACTGATTGGTTATAAGTTAATTTAGTAAGTTACAGGTTACCATAAAGCTTACCAATGTTTTGAACTATGGTATGTATCGTATCATGAGGTTATTGGCAATACCCAGACATATTTTAAACAAACCCATAAATCAAGGGATTTAGCTTGTTGTAACTGTAATTTATTCTCTTCTTATACCCTCTCAAGGACAAATCTCAAAACCTGAAAATAGACTCTTACTGGGGATCCACTGAGAAATTAAAGCCAGACAACTTTAGTGATCCAGAGTCCATAGAGATGGACCAACAGGTCCCAAATATTCAGGATCTGGAATCAGCAAGGGAAAAATATGATCAGAAAGGTCCCAAAGAAGAGACAGAAGAGGCCTCATCTCTGTCACACCAAACCGACACCCCTGGTGAATCTTCAGAGGAAGAGGAGAACGCAGAAGAGAAATCAGACTCTCCTAGCATTCTACCATCATCTGTGCTTGATAAGGCCAGCGCCATTGCTGAACACTTTGTCTGTGCCACACGTCGTAGTAGCATAAGCGCGGATGTTTGCCCATCTCCACGTCTTCCCAGCAGGACTGGAAGCAGTCTAAGTCTGGGAGATTCCCATGATCGTCAACACCGCCTTGCTAGCACCTGCTCACCTGAGTCACATGGCATTCCTTTTACCCAGGAAGCCCTTGCATCAGCAGACTTCATGATCGGGTCATCAGAGGACGACAGACTTTTTGACACTGATCGAAGCATTGACAGAAGAAGGGATTCAGCGCTATCCCGGCAAGATCAACTACTCATTGACAAGATAAGGAGCTACTATGAGAATGCAGAGCACCAGGATGCTACTTTCAGCCTAAAGCGTAGAGAGAGCCTTACTTACATTCCAAGTGGGCTTGTTAGGAATTCAGTTAGTCGTTTCAACAGCATTCCTACTGATAAAGACCTTGTCTTTGAGAAGACCTATAGTACATCTGGACCTGATGAAGCTATAGAACCTCTTTTTGTTACCTCGGCTCTATCAAAGACCAATTTGAGTGCAAATCCAGCCTCTCTGGAACAACCTGTTATCAGTGATCCCACAGATTTCACTAAGCTTGACTCTGATGCAGATGGTTTCATGAAACCTGAGTCCGTCTATTACCAAACTGAGAGTAATCCGGAAGAGGTTTTCCGTCCCTCCTCTGACATGATCAAAGTCTGGCAAGAAATGGAAAGAGAGGTCACTAGATGTCAAGGGGACCTCAAAGCACTGAGGCCCAGAGAAACTCCTTATTATAGAGGAACCAGTCCCAGTCTCCTCAGAAAGAGTCCTAACCTGGGTAAAAAGACACAAGGCATTGATGGACAGGTTATTTCTGAAGATTCAAATCTGAGCACTATCAGAGAGGAGTCCTTCACACCATCACCTTTGAAAGATAAGGAAAACCGTGCAGCCAGTGAGAATGATACCATCAGACCCAGACAATGTGAGGATGAATGTAGACCCCTTACATTTCTAGCCCCCAGAGTTATCAGGTTGAGAGGAGAAACTGAAGATGGGGGAGATGCAGGAGCACAGTCAGCAGAAGATGCGGATTCATCCCAAAATAAAGTTCTTCATCTTGCAAGGAAGTACAGTCAACGCATTAAGTGCACACAATCAGTGCTGAGACAGAGGAGTGAGGAGTCTGGAGATACATGGTCGGCCACGAGGAACCTTCTGTCGGTGGTGGAAGAAAAGCCAGAGGAGACCAAAGGTAAAATGGATCTTTTTGACTATAATCAAATCTTTATTTTAAAAAAGTGAACTGCATTTTTAACCAATTTTCTTCCATACCACAACATATTACAACAACAGAATAGAACAACAGAACTGAGACTTTTTGCATTGCTCCTTGTCTGTGTTTGCAGAAATCTTTTTATTAGTCTTTTTGTGTATTATTAATGAGTAATTGAATCATTTAATTTGTTCACTGAATTCATTTAAAAACACTGATGCTTTCGAGAACGAAATCTGTTGCATTTTTTTTTATCTGGCTTAGGCTTTTTAGCCTCTGTTTCCATTTCCAAAACAAAAATAAACAAAGAAAAGGCACCGTGTGGCTTTGCGCAAACCTTGTGAATAGATATATTCAGAATAGATTCACATACACAGATATACAGGATACAACCAGCAGTGAAATGTACTGTAAATATGGTCTGCTCCATTGACTGTGCTTAACATAACAAATAAAGTAAACCTAAGTGCTAAAACAGTATATAATAAACTGACAACAGTAATATTATTCAGAAATATATAAAATGTTCAAAAAAGGGAGAATGTTTAAAACGCATGTTATATTGCAGCAACAATACAAGTGCAGCTGTGCAACTGATGCTAAATATACCTGAATATACTGAGCGAGATACTTATGAGATGAGTGATACAGGCAAGTTAAGGAGTCTAATAACCTGAGGGAAGAAGCTGCTCCTAAGCCTCTCAGTGTTTGTCCTCAAACTACGGAAGCAATAACCAGATGGAAGCAGGCTAAACAGACAGGTATCAGGGTGGTTGGAGTCCTTGATGATTTAACAGCTCAATTTCTGCATCGTCTGGCTCCCTGTTCACTTCCGCATAGAATATAAGATCCTCTTGCACACTCACTATTGTCTGTATGGTGCGGCCCCCACATACCTCACTGATCTCCTTTCCCAAACACCTCCACCCGGACCAGAGCAGGCAAACGACATCTCCTGGTTATACCTAGGACACGGCTCAAGACTATGGGCGACAGGGCTTTTAAAGCATCCGCTCCTCGTCTGTGGAATGCCCTTCCAGTACAACTCAGAGCTCCCAAGACTACGGATGTTTTTAAATAAGAACTGAAAACGTATCTTTTTAGAAAAGTGTATTTTTAAGTGTCTGTGTATTTATTTGTTTTTAATTTTTTTCATTTTTGTAAGCACTTTGAGATTTGATGTCAAATAAATACAATTCATCATAATCAGTCCAGATGTTGTACGTCCAAATAATAACTTTGATTTTTACTTGTGTTGGTTTCCAGTTTAAAGTGGTTGGCTTAAATATATGTTGGTTGCAGTGATTCTACTTAATGTTGTTCAGTCTTTAATGTACTGTATAACCAAACATAAAATGATCTTATGTTTTGCTGCTCCACAGGTAAACCAGACTTGATGCTGTCCATGACTGCAAATGATCAGGCTGATTATGATAGAGACCAGAAGTCCCAGCTTGTGACTCCCAGCCCAGACCACACTCCTAATTCTGTCAGTAGCCCAAAGGTCTTGTCCCCACATCTGTCCCATTCCAGGAGTCCTCTTAGTCCTCCACCTGAGAACTTCAACT
Source organism: Semotilus atromaculatus (assembly GCA_031834385.1). Classification (NCBI taxonomy): domain Eukaryota; kingdom Metazoa; phylum Chordata; class Actinopteri; order Cypriniformes; family Leuciscidae; genus Semotilus; species Semotilus atromaculatus. Next base: position 29,289,281 of record JAULUF010000010.1, on the reverse strand, counting down.
GGCCAGATGTCCGTGAGCTTTGCTCCAAATATGCACACTTCGGCAGCTCATTTTCTCAGTCAGGCCAAAGTCGCTCTGTGGCAGAGATGTTCGACGGCACTACTCGAAGACGTTCTAGCTGCTCTTCTAGCCGCATGCTCACCTCTAATGGCTCCACAGACTCTTCAATTCACACACTTTATCCGGGAAGGGATACGGGAGAATTGCTGACTCGGAAGCATCGTACTGGCTCTCTGGACCAAAAATTGGGTAGTTTGTACTTGAGTGATCTGCATAGTCTTCAGAGGAAAAATGCCAGCAGTGGCTACTATGTCTCCGCTCAAGCTACCCTTCCAAATGAGAAGAATATAATTGTGGTTGAGAAAGTACCTGAGGATACACCACCAGCAGAGGTGGACCTGCCTACCAAAGAGTGCATGAAACCGGAAATGACAACAGATGACGGTTACGTCCAAATTCGCTCTCCAACTTCTCGTGAGAAGATCTCAATCATGGCTGTCATTGACCGCTGTCGGGCGTATCAGGAGTCTGAGGAATACCGTCTGAGGGAAGAGGGAGGATCTAAGACGGAGAGGAGCAAAAAACTTGAGAAAGCTCCATCCCCTAGTGATTACTTAGATGATGTTGTTAAAAATGCATTGGATTCTGGGAAGAAGGATGGCGCTAGTCAACACAGCGTTGTCAAAAACCTCAGAGAAAAATTCCAAAGCATAAGATAAAATCACTAGTTTTATCGTTATGTATTTTATGTTTTAGAAATACTGGAAAGTTGTTGGCTGTGAAATACCTTTGCTTCATTAATTTCTCTCTTTTTTAATGTCTTGACCACTGAAGGTATGGTCAGTATATATTATGCTGTAGCCAAATAAATAATTTGGCGAATTTAAACCTCAAACCTAATATTCTTTGTTTTTTATGCTACTTTACTGGCATTTTGGACACTGTTTGATTTATGTTGCCTACTGTTAAACCTATGAGAAACCTTTGGTTTTTTATGGTCTGGATACTAGGCAGCAAGTGTAAATATTGTACATTCTTGTACATGCATTCATTCTGATGTACCATTCGCATAATTGATTGTAGATATACATGTATGTGTTTGGTAATCATTTTACATAAATGTAAAGGTAATGACATTCTTCTTCATGATTGTTTAAATTTTGGCAAAAGTATTTCAATTCATGTAATACAGTATACTCTGCCAGTATATACTAGACTTTAGTGTAATTCCAGTCTAGACTCTAAATGGATCAAACCACTTGAACTAAAAGATAAGTTAAAGCTTGTTCGTAGATGGCATGCATGGGCCAAGTGTATATAAAGTACCTTTGTATCAAAGTGGATTTAGTCCCTTTTTCTAGGAAACTAGATCCTAATGTTTAAAGACATACTGTAAGAACAAGTAGTACAGTATGACAATTTTATCTGACGTTTTAAGCTTACCATGTGTCACTGTGGTGCATGATAAATCTGCCACTAACATCAGACTTTGGGTGATGCCACAATTTGGTAAACACTGTTGGTTAAGCAGTCCATTCTGATAGACTGGTCTTTGTGTAATTTTCTTCATAACTGCTCTCTTATTGATCATTGTGTCTCTCTCTGTTATTTATTAAGATTCTATTGATTCCTCTTGTCTGTCTGACTTAATACAAATGCACCAAAAAAATACAGTTCATAAAGTGGAAAGTCTGGAAAATTCACTCCATAATAAAACCGAAGGAAATTCAACTTAGCAAAGACTTGGACGGATTTTCTTTATGTCCCATTTTAATGACTCTGATCTGTAGGCCTCGAATGCAAATCTTAGTCAAACCAAGAGCATTTATGACTCCTATCAACACTGTTTCCGAGGTTTAATCAAATCAGAACTTGATAAAGGCTCCATGTCAGTTTATGGTTTGATATTAATACGATAGTCATGCAAATGTGTTTTTCAGATATGAAACTAATATTTTTCTGAGTTTTTCTAAGTTCTACATCCAGCACTTGAATGACTTTAGCCATTCAACATAAGCCATCACTGAGCTACTGTAGCAGAATTTCAGCATTTAAATGTCAAAACATGGAACATGTTTTGGAACTATATGTAACGTACAATATTTACCATTTAAATCCCTCACGTAACCAAAGTCATATTACATTCTTTGGATTTACAAATTTCGCTAAATTATAAGAGATTAATAAATGCTGAAGAAGTTGTTCATTCTTACTTCGTTAACTAATGTTAAAGGTGGTATCAGTGATTTCAGGCCCAAAAATAAATGTCTAATCTTTCCTAACGATCCGCTAGCTGCCCGCCCCATAAGCATGCCGTCAAAAAAACGCGTCTCTGTAGGCAGCCTAGGCTCTGAGATGTGCACACAAAAACAAATGGGTACAACCACCACTCAAAACCAAAATAAACAGTGTTTCAACCAATCACCGACAGGGGCGGGTGTTGTGAGGTTTTGAGCTCGTGCACGGCTAGACGCGAAGTCGGAGCAACACCCGCCCCTTCATAGGTTACAAGGATTTCATCATAATAAGAGTCCTAAGAGTCCAACAAAAGTTTCCCCCCAACCAAAACAAGCATAAGCAAATGCTCAAAATCAAACATACAGGAAGATAAAAACCAAAACAAAATAAACTTTCCGGCATGGCACCTATACAGACGGTATACAATACATATAGTAGGCTATATATATATAGCCTATATATAGGCCTATACACACATATATATTTTAACTTAAGTGAGCATTGTGCAGGGCTTTACTGTGGCAGTTCCACAGAGTTCCAAACATAATTAATGAACCTTATGGTAAAGTGTAAATACAGCTGTTCCTTGTTTGTTTGTGTTTGTCCACAGTGCATTAACTAATGTCAACAAATACAACCTTTGATTTTAATAACATATTAGTAAATGTTGAAATTAATATTAGCTAAGATTTTATTATTACCTTTATTTAACCAGAAAGAAAAACTCATTGAGATTAAAAATACCTTTTCCAAGAGCGTCCTGGCAGGCAGCAGCACAATTAACAAGGTTGCAGACATATAACATGAACATAAAACATATAACAAACTATGCCGGTAATAAATAGTAAGTTACAAGGTCATAAAATATCAAATAACAACAGCAAGGATGCCTGAATAGTCAGTCATCACATCTACAGCCAGTGTGTGTAGCCTCCATGTCATTTAAAAGTAATTTAAAATCAATCAATGAAACTTCTCCTGAAGATTCAGGACATTTTGCAGCTGATTCCAAGCACTGGGGGCCGCGTACTTAAACGCCCCTTTTCCCAATTCAGTCCGGACTTGAGGGACAGATAAAAATAATAAGCCCTCAGAACGAAGACAGTATCTTCCTGTACCTTTCTTTTTGATGTACGATTGAACGAATGGGGGAAGCAGACCAAGAATAGCTTTGTAGATAAAAAATAATGTCTACGGGTGGACAATGCAGACCAACCAACCCGATCATACACAGAACAGTGATGCGAACCTAAGAGCTCCGTGGGAAACAGTAGGCTATCCAACAATTTCAAGCTTGAAGTGGACGCATACATGTATAACATCGCCATAGTCCAGCACTGACATGAAAGTGGCAGCAACAAGCCTCCTTTTGGCCTCAAAGGAAAAACATGACTTGTTTCTAAAATAAAAACCAAGTTTCAGCTTCAGTTTTTTCACCAACTGCTGAATGTGAGGTTTAAAAGAGAGAGAATCATCAATTAGGATACCAAGATACAGACTCAATCTCGGAGCCCTGAGAAGTAGTGATGGGTAAAAGATTCTGTGACTTTGATTTTGCACTGGCCATCACTACTTCTCTATTTAATAAATTCTGTAGAAGTATTCTACATTCTTACTATACTACATTCTTAGAAGTGTTTTTAGCATTCTTAGTTCACGTTAACTAAAATTGTTAACTAATTAACCTTATTGTAAAGTGTTACAATTATAAGAAAGTGTTTTTGAACTAATATTTTTTCCTTATGTTTAATTATAGAATAATTCCAAAATTACAATAATATCATTTTTTTCTCTAAATAATAGTTCTGAATGTCCTGTTTTATTTTACACCCTTTCAGAAAATCATTGATGAATCAAAGGATTGGGCCTCTAAATATTCACACTGTGGCATTTTACAGTGCTGTGATATTCCTGAATCATGAATAGTCTTGGATGATCTCAATTTCTCAATCAAGTCCATGTACTTGAACTGTAAGTTAACTCTCACTAAATAACCTGACAAGAAACAATGAGGATGTGTTAATTTTAAAAGGCGATGAAAGTACGCCACACAATGGCCATATCTAGTAAATGCACTGTGAACAAAAAATCAATCTGAAATTTTATCAATTTTAATTTCCAACCTATCCTTCTAGATATGTTTGACACCTTTAAATATTGTTTAAGAGGACTGATGAAAATAAATGTGTATACTTATATTTCCAAATACCTGCAGTTCTTCAACTTTCTGCCACAAGGAAAAGTGCGTAGGCTACGTCTGCTCAGAACCTGAGCACTTTTCCATGTCAAAGACTGTTTTTATCAATATGAACGTTGACGTGGGTTTTAGCATACGCACACTCTAGTTGAAATCGTTTTATTAATGAGGCCTCTCAATAGCACACGTACATCACGGAGACGTCTATTTAATGTGCGTGTTTACATATTTTTTGGAGCGTTTGCTCATCTCCAATATGTCTATAGACTGTTTCCTGTCAGATGTCAAGTAGATGTTTCGAAAATGTCTTTAGATGTTTATGAATTAAAATGTACACTCACCGGCCACTTTATTAGGTACCCCATGCTAGTAACGGGTTGGACTTCAGCCTTTTGCCTTCAGAACTGCCTCAATTCTTCGTGGCATAGATTCAACAAGGTGCTGGAAGCATTCCTCAGGGAGTTTGGTCCATATTGACATGATGGCATCACACAGTTGCCGCAGATTTGTCGGCTGCACATCCATGATGCGAATCTCCCGTTCCACCACATCCCAAAGATGCTCTATTGGATTGAGATCTGGTGACTGTGGAGGCCATTTGAGTACAGCGAACTCATTGTCATGTTCAAGAAACCAGTCTGAGATGATTCCAGCTTTATGACATGGCGCATTATCCTGCTGAAAGTAGCCATCAGAAGTTGGGTACATTGTGGTCATAAAGGGATGGACATGGTCAGCAACAATACTCAGGTAGGCTGTGGCGTTGCAACGATGCTCAATTGGTACCAAGGGGCCCAAAGAGTGCCAAGAAAATATTCCCCACACCATGACACCACCACCACCAGCCTGAACCGTTGATACAAGGCAGGATGGATCCATGCTTTCATGTTGTAGACGCCAAATTCTGACCCTACCATCCGAATGTCGCAGCAGAAATCGAGACTCATCAGACCAGGCAACGTTTTTCCAATCTTCTATTGTCCAATTTCGATGAGCTTGTGCAAATTGTAGCCTCAGTTTCCTGTTCTTAGCTGAAAGGAGTGGCACCCGGTGTGGTCTTCTGCTGCTGTAGCCCATCTGCCTCAAAGTTCGACGTACTGTGCGTTCAGAGATGCTCTTCTGCCCACCTTGGTTGTAACGGGTGGTTATTTGAGTCACTGTTGCCCTTCTATCAGCTCGAACCAGTCTGGCCATTCTCCTCTGACCTCTGGCATCAACAAGGCATTTCCGCCCACAGAACTGCCGCTCACTGGATGTTTTTTCTTTTTCGGACCATTCTCTGTAAACCCTAGAGATGGTTGTGCGTGAAAATCCCAGTAGATTAGCAGTTTCTGAAATACTCAGACCAGCCCTTCTAGCACCAACAATCATGCCACGTTCAAAGTCACTCAAATCACCTTTCTTCCCCATACTGATGCTCGGTTTGAACTGCAGGAGATTGTCTTGACCATGTCTACATGCCTAAATGCACTGAGTTGCCGCCATGTGATTGGCTGCTTAGAAATTAAGTGTTAACGAGCAGTTGGACAGGTGTACCTAATAAAGTGGCCGGTGAGTGTATGTAAAACTGATATCTTATAGACGTCTATCAGATGTTAGTAAGCAGCAGATGCTTTCCAGATGAAGTGATCTTTAACAGCATCTTGCAGACGTACGTGTGCTATCTAGTCTTCATTTGATTTGATTTTGCTTTACAACTTAAAAAAAAAAAGATTACTGTCTATAACAACTTAAAAAAAGGTTGTGACTCTCATATATGTCCAACAGTATATTATTTTCTTGGATCTGTAGGCTATGGAAGCCTCTCAAAATACACACTACGGTTATGACTATTTGACTATTTTTCAAATAAAAGATTTTCTGTATAATAAATTGATGAACATTTTCTTAAAAACAAAGAAAAAGGCCCTAATTGCTGTTTAAAAAAAGGTCACCCCAGATTAATAGTTGGAACAAACATATAACAAACGTTCATAAGCAGCACCTCCTAAAACATAGACCTGTTTAGAACATTCTAGAACTGTTGAGAACTTTCTGGAATTTTCTATAATTTTTAACAGTCCAAATCTGGGTACATATAAAGGAGAAAGGGAACTTTATGAGCAAACAAAAGTTGTAAAATAAGCTCTATTTTTTTAAGCAAAAGTTAATCGATTTATGAAACAGGAAATCTTTTATTTGAAAAATAATCATACAAATGTAGGTTCGCATGAAATGTATTATATACTGAAGGTATGCATAATGAATATATACAGACGTTACTATATGCTAGCCACATTTTCAGTCATAAAAGCAGATAAAATTAAAGACTAATATATATTTACACATGAAGGGTCTTCCTTTTTATTTAAATTTTTTTTTATCATGGATTGCGTTATATGGAATTAATTCCACGTCTTTTATGAGCCACTCTCACATAAAGGAAAACACATGATGTTTAGGGTTTAGGGTCATAACCCTAATACACACTCTGTAGGTCTCTTTAAATCCTCAAAATTGCAAAAAGGTATCATGAACATGTTTTCACCTCAAATATATTTTCTGCTCCAAAGTTATTTATATCTACACAACTAAAATAAGTAGAACAAAGTATTTTGTTTCCAAAATGGGTGTTAATGGCTTAAATAAATGTATAACAAATTAGATGAAAATTGTAATACACTTTGGATGGTTCATAAAATGATATCAGCGTGACATCTGTTAAAACTTAGAATGAATTTACATTACTCAGTGTTTATAAGAAAAGAAAAGGTAGATAACAAAATCAAATAAAAAGTGTTAACAAAAGCTGGATTTGGATTTGAGCGGATCCGGGATGTTTGATTATTGTTGATTATTGTATGACTCCTATGAAATGAAACATGGATGTAAAACTGTCGTCACAAGATAATTGCTGTCGAGTCTGGAAGTTCTAATAGATTACATATGCAAATGAAATAATTGTTTTGGAATTATTACATATGAGCCATATGATACAACAAAACATTCATAACACCCAGGTAAAAAAAAAAAAGCAAACTGTTTAATGGTGAGCTGATAAACCACTAAACAAATCTACTGTATACAATCATTTCTTAGTGCAGATATTTAGAAACATTTTTTCCAAGATTGACTTGATTAACACCAGGATTGTAGAGTCTTTTTAACCTTAAATGGGAAATAAATAAATAGAAAAAAAATGCTGTAATGGTCTCACAATTACAGACACAAAGCAAATACAATTCAATCTTCATGGTGTCGTTTACCTAATAACGCAATGTGTTGATGGGACGCTGGTACAGAAAGATGTTTTGTACTGTATGTACAGTTGTGTGGTTCACTGCGCATTCACACTGTTGTCATCAGAAGATACTGGTTGTCGCAATATTTCTATAGGCCTACCGGCCAATTGCAAGCTAAACCGGGGGAAGATGCCCCACTCCCCCCCATACATTTTAACGTGCAGTATTATAATGCATCAGTCTTATTAAGTGAAATAATAATCATAATAAATTACATTTATATAGGGCTTTTCTCTGCATTCAAAGAGCTTTACATCTCCTCAACCACCACAAATAAATAGAAATGTTGTAAAATTATTCGAAGAGTTAAGATGGCCCCTTACTGGGGGAAACTAAGAATGTATAAATTATATCAACCTTATTATTTATGTCATTTTAAAAGTCATAATTATAAAATACTAAATCAACCATTCTATATAATATTTAGCATTATTTTATTTATTTTTTGGGAATAATTGAATAACTTATGACAGACAATTTATGTCAGAATCCCAGTTAAAACAGATTCATCTGAAAGGTAAATTTATTCCATGATTTATATACAGGCTTATGAATATTTACATATTTAATTGACCGTATTTTAATTGAAGATATGTCATAATAGCAACACTGAATTCAAATGTAATAATTTCACTCATTTAGGCTATGGGTTTTATTGAAAAGCTTCTGACATTTACAAAGTAATTCATGGAATTATTAAATAAAACCCCCATGAATTACAATAAGTATAAAGAAAGAAAGAAAGAAAATAATGATAGTGACATTCCACTCCGGGTGAATTCAGTGGGGCATCTTACCCCAAAGGTCTAATTTGAACTCAAACCCAATGGTTTTCAACACTGTTCCTTACCCTGCTAATATATACAAATTCCTAAATTGAATATTAGTGTGACATTACCGTTGTGGATCTTATTCAGAATATTTAAACATCATTTTGTTGCTTTTAAAACATTCAAAATCACAAATACATTAGAATATATGACACTTAAAGAATACACGGCTAATGTAAACGTAGGGGCGATAGCCTGTTACATCCAGCTGTGTTCTGTTCTCACCAGTGATAGCTCTTTGTCATCCCAAATAAAAAAAAACAATCACTTTGTTGCATACAATCATAAAAGCATATAATATAGTGTGGCAAGGTGAAGGTAACCCGTTTTTCAAGTTTTTACCTGTAACACACAGCAACAACACTTCACAGCATCACACGTGATTCTATAATAATCTAGCAGTCGTTTACACACGTAAACTTAAACACCCTTAACACTCCAGACATACAGTATGTGGTAAAGTCGCAAAACTACGGTGACCAGGAGGGGACAAGTTTGGTTCACTTAGGTAATGTCCTGGTCATGGGATTGATTGATTTGTGGGAACCCTTTATGTTGATCCACAACATCTTAACATGAGTTGATTCAGTGAATGTGACATACATATTCATTTTAATTGTACTCCACTTTGTATATCCTCCAAAAGCGTCATTGTTATAAAAACGCCCTTGTATGCAATTGTATTGAAATCAGTTGTTAATTTTAACCTTTAACAAAGTACCAGCTGACAGGGTTCCCTGTATAGTTTACAACATTTGCTGAGAAAGATCATTTTTGTCTTTGAGAAAAATGAGCATGTACTAGCCTATATATCCATAAATATAACCAAATGAATCGACGTTGAAATTTGTGTCAATACCACAGTTTTACAAAGTAACATTTTCCTATGGATTTTCAAAAAATTCTCAACAAGATCTCGTGGCTACAACAAAAGTGAACCAAACATATCCCCTCCCAGTCACCATGCTAAACATTTATACCAAAGGTTGATTACTTTTAACAATATTTTTGATAATATTAACAATATTTTAACTTGGGAATTCAACAGTAGCCATATTCTCAAAAGCAGCAAAATTCAATTAATAGCACGATAGCATTATATCTAAAATAACTGGTAAATTTTTTTTGTTTTCTGGCAAAGCAAGCTAATGTCTATGCCCGTGTTGAAGGCAAGCACTAGGTATTATGTATTCCCTTTTTGCCATGCTGTTGATTTGTAGCAGCCAAGTGCATTATATGATTGACAGTGAATTGGTTTGGGAAATGGATTAAATGCTACAATGGTTTTCAAAACAGACGGCAACACAACACCAACGCATTCACTCAATCATGAATGACAACATGACGTACGGACAATCGCTCAAGCAAGCCACTGATTACAATTGTTGAAAAGAATAATGTTTACAACCGACTTTAGCTTGTGAAGTGTGTCTGCAGTCTTAGAAAAAGCATATGACGCATATTTGCACCACAGGTCGTTTTACAATACTTTTACAAATACGCCACAAATATTGCAGTCTCCAAAGAAATGTGCAGTTGTTTACTATGCTTAGACAACATATCGCCCTCCCTCGGGCCCTTTGGGACCTCGCTTTGCACTTGCATTGGCATTACTAGAAGTGGCGCTGGTAAACTCCTTGGAAGCAGATTTGGTTTTTCCCCTGGGAGAAGGTGCCATAGGGGGCATCTTTAGGATTCCTCCAGGCTCAACAATAGTGTTGATCACTAAGGTAAAACAAAACACAAATGGATATAGGAAAAGCCCCAGAATGTGTAGCATACAAGGTCAAAGCTAAAGATCTAATGCTAATAAACTCACCCTCAAGTTGTCTCTGGACTCTTCGCAGTTCTTGGAGAATAGATGAGATTTCCTGCTTGCAAAGCAAGGAAAATGGATTACAAAATCTCTGAAATGAAAGTCTGGTCTTAGAAATTGCCTTTAATCCAGACAGAATTTACCTTATTAGATGTCTTAAGGATAGGAACCTCATTTTCAGCATTGATTTTTGCCTCTATTTCCTCCCAGACTTCAGTCTTGTTATGAAACAGAACTCTAAAAGAAACAATATTTGTGGGACTTTAAAACAAAGTGCTCAGGTGTTTTGTCTGTAAAGAACATCAAAATGCATTCAGTGCTTTTCAAGTCTATTAGCTTTAAAGCTATCTACCGTACTGTATGTACTAGTGACCTCCTAAGGTTGACAAAGTCACATATTTTCACATATTCTCTAGGATGAGAATCTCCATTCCCTTACTACCCCGTTAACAGCTAGCAAGTGGTTTATGGTTATGATGTACCTACAGACTATTTGACCTTTAAATGGGAATCATACTTCATTTTCTCTGCTAGTTGCTCCGTGTTCTCTCTGATAGCCTGGGAGAGCTGGGAGACTGGGTTCAGCATTAGATTGTCCAGAATTACCTGTGATTAAATTAAGAGTCAAGGGTTAAAATTAAGAATGATGTAATTGTAGTTTATCTATACCGTATCTGAGAGACACTGCCATTGGCTATGAAGGTTGTAACACCCTAAGCAAATGACTAATGGATCAGTTTATTAGTGTAATGAGCAAAGGATTTGACCAATTTGACCTCTTCACGGTTCCAGGGACGCCGTCTGGAACTGTCATGGTCGTTCATATTTGAGTCCTGGTCTATTGGACTAGTTGAGCCTGGAGGAACCTTTTGATAGTTCAGACTGGCCTCGGGTATATGCTGTACCAGCTGTAGATTAATCAGGGATGGGAAAGCACTAGTAAGAACATGTGGACATGACAATGGCAGGTAAAATTTGATGTTTACAGATATACATCTCTGAGCTCAGATTACAATGGAGGCTTCAGAGATACAGCTCTGGTAAGATATCTGTATGATCATGCTAATTCAATTGTGAATAGCAAAGGGTTCTATGTTCACAGTCAACATAGCTAGACAATCTCCTTAAAGTGAACATAACCTGTTTTGTGAACATACAGCCTTAAGAGTGAGTTTGGAAGTGAAGTTCCATGCATTAGGGATGCATTAGGGAATAAATCAATTAGAGCAGAAGTTTCAACAACAGGTTCCAAAGGTGGACATCAGACAGCTGTTAGTACATTGATTTTGGACAACACTTGGTGATAATGAGTGATGAACTCAGCACCTGAGGTAACAGGAACCTCTGTAATGATGCATATGGTCTCTGCACAAAAGAGAAAATATACAACAAAACGTATGCAAGATTACAAAAAAAAAACCTTGTACTTAAGTCTTAATCCTCTTTGGGGACACAATATAATTATCAGGAGGTGTACCATGCACTTCACCATGACTTCTTGGTTACCGAACATGCTTGGTTCCCTTTGACTTACCTTTGATTTGATCTACTATGCAATATCCTCATTGGCACAATGAGGAGAAAACAAACATTTGCAGCATGTTCTGCTTCATACTGAAAAGGTAGTGGAATGGGCCAGTGTATATGATGGGATGCCATTTAAACAAGCAAACAAACTTTAGGCCTACCTCCTCTCTAGTTGAGATAGTGGATGCAGGGGTATTTGGCATGGAGCTTGGGGAAGTGGTAGCTCCTGTCTGGGAGTCACCATCCCCTGCTACATCATGGATTTCACGTGCAAGAATGGCAAGATCTTTGGCCAAGTCTTGACTCAGCCTAAAGGATACAAGTATTAGTTTTGAAATATATATAAAAATAAAATAAAAACAATCATGCATGCACCCACACACTACCCAAATGCATTACCATATTACACCACCACAAAAAAAGAATAACCTGGCAATCTCTGCACTATGAGTAGACCAATTCTGGAAGTGTTCATTCTGAGTTTCGTCCTCTTCCGTTTCCAATGAGACACATTTCAGCCTCATTTGAACAGTTTTCTGTGGTGTCTGTGTCTGAGTTGAAGCTGAGGCATGGGAGCGCTTTTGCTTAGAGTTGGATTTGGTCTCAAACTCCTCCTCTGAGGTAGAGGAATAGTCGGAATCCTTTTGTCTACGGTGGGAACCTCAAGTTAAAAAAAAACAAACAAAAAACATTTCTATCAAGTGAACATTTCTAATCAAAGTATCATGTTTGTAATCTGAAACAAAGTCACAATATTGTCAGTAATAATGAACAATTATTGAAAATGTTGAAAAATGTTATGGCACTCCAGTGGTCTTGTCTAGAGGAACTGTATTTATAGACCTAAGAGTATTAAACTGACTGATACTCACCAGCTGTGCTACTGTGTTTAACTTGGTTAGAGCGGGTACGGGTGGAGGAGTGTTTCCCTACTGATGCAGACCCTTTGCCAGAAGCCTGCCTCACCTCACTTGAAGCCCCTTTCTTCACACTGCTACTCGCCTCTGTAGGATGGTTAGAAATGCCATGCTTGCTTGAGGTGGATTCATTGTCACTTGGAACAGTAAAGGATCTAGTTCGTTTCCGAGGCATAGCAAGAATGTCCAGCCTTGAGAGTTTCTTGCTTTCAGCAGGAGTCTTACTGTGGTCGGAGCTCTGAGATGCACGGTCTGTCTCCGCACCCTCATTGTCTGAGGTCTCACCTAGTCGAGCTCGGCGGAGCATCGAGGCACGGGTTGGTCTTGGGGCTGAAAGGCTATTGGATCGGGTCAGCACCTGAGGGCTTCCTTTGGTCACCTTACTGGGGTCCTCCTTCTGCAGGGGTGCTGTGATTTTTTTGCGGCTGTTGGGCCGTGAACTTGACTCATGGTCAGAAGCAGCAGCTTCGTGCCACAGCTGTTGACCATGCTGATTATCCGAAAGGTCTAAAGAACCACGATTACCAGCACTGCGACGAAGCTGGAGACGACGACTCATTTCAGCTTTACTAGTATTATCTGCAGAGGCATGATTTCTGCGTTTTTCTGATAGCCGTTCACGTGCTGTAGGTTGCCGTGCTTTGTCTTTTGCAGTTAAACCGGAAGATGATTTCTCCTTACGCTGGTCACTTGCGGATGTACGCTTCTTAGGTGCAGTGACAGGAGCATTTTTACTGCTGACCATGCTTACAGTACTGGCAGTATCAACATCTGAATCACCAGACAGGGAGTCCTCTTGTGCAGGAGAGCTTCCTGTTTTTGAGCGTTGACTAGATCCAGGTAACTTCTCTTCTGGTGATGCCAATGATTTCTCGGCTTCCTTAGGAAAGGTAAATGTATCTTGGACCGTTTCCTCTGTATCCAAGCTTCTCAAAGCAGGATGACTAGAGATATGTGGTAGTTTCTTGACTTGAATGTTGTTACTTGGCCTATCTTTGGTAAAACTCTCCTGTCGAACAAATGAAGTTGAGGTCTCTTTGGTTGGCACCACATCCCTGTTATGTGCCTGGAGGTTCGGGGCTGACGAGTTGGGCTTCACTGGACGCCTAGACTCATGGCCACTCAAATGTCGTATCAAGACAGTGGTTGGAGGTATCTTGGGAGAGCAGTCTCTCTCTGGCTGCGAAAGAATTGGACTTTTGGATGGATCGGACTTGGATGAACCATCTTCAGAACCAATATAAAATGAGGTGGGTTTGGGAGTGGGTGGTGGCATCTCTCTTAAACCTCTAGAATGGTTTACATTTTCAGAAGGTGAAGGTATTGAAGTTCCTCTCTTTTCTTGGCTTCTTCCACTCCTATCAAGGATGGAGCTGTCATCTGAACGGCTGGTGTCACTCAAACTGTCTGGGTCCACATCGTCTTGGACACGTAGCCTCTGATTGCAGTCCTGCTGCTGTGGTGCTCTAGAACCTTTCTCTGGTGGTTCATGGTCCACATTCGTTTCATGCCGGATCAAGATACTAGGGGTTGAGTTCTCCAGTTTTTCTCCAGGTGGAACCTGAGGAAGTAGTCGTCTGGTCCTGAAACCTTGACTGCCGTCTGATTCCGAGATATCCAAGCTTTGACTAATCATTAATGTCACTCTATCATCTTCAAAATCAAAAGAGTGAAAATAGTTATTCAAAATTTGTATTGCCAACTGGTTCAAACACCACTTCATCAACAAAAATACCTCTGTCTGCAGGCCCATTTTTGGGTGGAATTCCCACAGATCCTTGTGTAGCCCCAGGATCACTATAAGCGTCTGCTAGGCTGGCCCAGCGTGAGACCCATTTAGGCTCTCCTACACCAGGATGTGCCTAAATCATGAAGGGCAACAACTATCAATCATAATTGCATTAATTGTTCAATATTCACTGACACTGTTAGGATGACATTTAGTAATGAAGGATAGCACTGCTGTCAGAGCAGTACATAATTGCAATACCTGCAGTGATTTGACTTGGTCCCCACCATGGCCCTGTGATGATGTTGACATTATATCAGCTGCCATACCATGGCTATGACTAAAGAATAGTTGCTCATCTTTAGCATCATCAATCACAGGCCTATAAACTCCAAGAGTCTGACCACTGTATTCTGGTGCATCTAAAACACCAAACACCTGTGGAATGAGAACAAATATAATTTACTATGTTTCTCAAACACTACTCAAACATTTTAAGACCACATTGGTTAAACAGGCGGTGCACCCCAAAAACAGATATTTATATTTCAGACAACTCAAACATTGCACTCAATTTGCTTTTGAGTGCCAAAGAGCCACAATTTTCCACTCTTACCATTCAACTTACCAATCACTTACTTTGTATCTGTACAGTACACAGGAATAGGAGAATTTTACACCAATTGTATTATAGTATCTACATATCTCTTTCTCAAGAAAAAAAAAGGCTTTGTCACCTGGTCAATCATACTTCTAGCTTCCTCCACTTCCTTATCTTGTGACTCTGTCTCAATTGTGTAGGTACCAGCATCACTCAAACTGTCCTCCTCCTCAGTTCGTGTCACCCTTGAGCCCTTAGTTTCAACACCACTAGCTAATTGTGGTGAAAACGGGGGCACAGATGACCCAGCTGAGCAGACTGGGGAGGCACTAGAAACTGGACACCTTCCAGGAGCTTGTGAAGGGACGGAGACAGGGGAGGATATTGGGAGAAGAGACTGGGATAATGCAGGTAGTTGAGAAGGAGAAGATGGGTACGACAGAGATGATGGACCAGAGGGCTCTGCTGGGGAGGGTAAAAGAGTGTGTGATGGGGACATCATCACAGGTGGGGCAGAAAAGGGAGGTGGGGAAGTTTTCCCTGTATCCTTCAAGAACTCTGCAGTAAATTCCTGAGCAAGATTGGACTTCTTGCCCACACTCCCAAAAGGCTTAATGGTGATAGCTGGTGAAGAGCGAGAAGAGGTCCCTAATAAAGATGTGTTGGTCCCATTATCTTCGGTCTTCTCCCTCTTCAGTGAGCTTGATCGCTGTGAACCTCCATGGCTTGAACCTTTCAGTGGAACAGTGATTTGCTGTGTTGGAGGAACATGCCCATGCACAGAGGCTGGCCTTTCCCCATGAGCCAGACCTTTGCGTCTCTCTAGTTTGGCCTTCAATGCAGAGTAGGAGTCAGCATGCGCAGAGTTGTGGGTAAAGGACTGTGACCGCTTCTTTCTGGGATTATCATCAAAGAACTCAATAATGAAGGCCTGCTGGGTGTGAGGCTCAGGGGGAATGGGCTTAACCTCTGTCTGGTGAGGGGAGGAGGCTTCTTGTACAGGATGAGCCTCACTTTCATCAAGATCGCCTTGATGGGGTTTGTGTGGTGAGACTGACTGAGGATGATGAGTTTTTTGCATTGAGACAGACGGCTGGGACAGAACTGATTCTGATGGTTCAGATGTCTTTGATTGAGCTGACTGATGTGACTGTACTGATGATTGTGATTGCATGGAATGATGTGACTTGCTGCGTTTTCCATTCAGTACAGGGTCTTCTGAATCACTCTGGGTTCCATCATCATGATGGTGTCCTATTAGGATTACAAATATAGTGTATATTATGGCTGTCAATCTAATTCTAAATAAATAATGTAATAAAAATTCATGCAGTTAATCATTCCTCGTAGCCTGTATGCCAATTCTATATTTATTCATTTTTACTGAAATCATGATAATCAAAGCTTGAAGTTTGTTTTTACTAAGTCTACAGCCAGATTGCCTCATCTAGACCTACTAAGAGCAGGCACAGCCACAGAGAGAGTAACAAGGTATACACACATATATATATATATATATATATATATATATAAAGAACATTTTGTATCAGTGTGAGTCTAACAGGAAGTACATTTTTAAGGAATTGCAAGAAATCTCTTACCTTTGAGTGTCCGAATATGCATTGCTAAGTCACTCTTAGTGCTGTACACATCCTCGCAAGGTGGCCGCCTGCACATCATGCTGACATCACTCTGAACAAGCCAATCTGCCACCTTGCTCTCAGCTGACAGAACCTCTGTGGGTGTGGCTGCCAGAGAATTACTGGGCTGTAGCTGCTTGCTACGCTGACGAGAGGAGAACTTGGTCACGTGATCCTTGATTTTAATCTTTCCTGGCATGCAGTCATCAAACTCGATAGTAAAAGAAGCATGACTTTGGACAACTGGAGGTGTAGAAATCAGAGAAACATTGGTGTCTTTGGTTGGGATGTCAATCAAATCCGTCGTTGGGGACTTGGGTTGCATATGGAACTCCTTTGTTGGAATTTCAAAATAGCTGGGCTCCCGATGGTACAGGTAGGTTGACTTGGCCTGGCCGTCACGGATCTCTTGAACAGAGACGCTAAATTCATCCTCAGTTATCTCCTTTGTGATCTCTGTCAACAGACACCCACACCAAACTATGAATATAGTGATAAGACAAATGTCCATATTAAAAACTCAAGTGCTCAGGGAGGGAGGACAAGTGCTTACCTGAATGATTATCCCCTGACCTTTGTACTTCATTGTGTGCTCCTTTGTTCACAGAGTCCTCCTCACCCCACCATGATGGCTGTCCATACAATGGTGTTGGCCGGGGTACAGGAGACTCTGAAGAGGAACACATGTAAACACAGAAAGAGAAAGAGAGATGATGAGTTAGTTATGTTACATCCCAGGGTGTTCTAATATCATTTGTAGTGAGAAAATGCTCGCGGTCCCTGTGTTGTGCACTGTTTCTCTCCCTCAGGTTAATTACCATCAGCTGCAACTCATTGTGAGCATGCCCGAGACTGAGCAGAGGAGTATAAAATAGTGCACTTACAGAAGCCAATGTTGTAGCACACTCTCCTTAGCATGGAAATTGTCTGTGTGTGTGTAAGCTGAGTGAGAACTAGTGCTTACCGTTGAGTTTGGAGTGGGATCTATGCTCATTTGCTGTGTGATTTTGCATTTGCTCCAGCAGTTACTTATTTGGTTGACCAGTTTATCCTTGTGAGGGATGTATTGTAACATTCTAGTGTTGACTGTGGGTAACCTAATTTCACTTCTTATTAGCTCTGTTTACTTGTTTATGCTTATCTGGAAGAGGGGGCCTTTTTTATTATTTTTGTGTATATTTTTCTCCTGTTTTTGGTTCGAGAGAAAGCTCAGGGAAGTGTTTTTTTTTTTTTTTTGTGAAGACAACCGATCTAGAAGAAAATAGTGTCCATAGTTGCCATAGTGCCTAGTAAGTAGGCTTTTAAGTGTCTATATTACACAATAATATAATTGTTAACCACTCACACATGGTTAACACAAAATAATACATCATATTATATGTTGCCATTAGTATTACTCTTTGCATACTCACTATACTATGAAATATTTCAAAAAAAAATTATTATTATTATTTCAATATTTTATCTAAAAACTCAAACAACCCTCATGTTGATTTTTCTATTTCACTTTCTTTGTATTATTTGTAATAAAAATAGATATGACATACATAGAAACATATTCACTAGTGATGTCAGACTTTTAGACACCACTGTACTGTATGTATATAGATTTAATGAGCTTTTCAGCACTCTACGGGTTGAGCGGTCCATGAGCCATGTGGTGCCAACAGATGCTCATTGATGTATGTGTCAATGCAGTGCCAGCAGCTGGACTAAGGCATAAGGATTATCTTTCGTATCTGTCACCTGACCAAAAGCTCAACTAGGAGGGGTTTACAAACAAACCAGGCCACCGTATTACAGAGTTTAACAAATGCTGTAGATAAGAGACAGAATCTTGTTAGATACCCTCTGTACTACTGTTACAAAGCATTTTCTTTCATTCTTTTTCTCACTTTCTCAGTCTTTTTCTCCTGACTTTGGTCATTCTTCATCATCACTCTCACCTGTGAGACTCTTGCGTTCAGATCGCTCTAATTTGGTCCTTTCTTCCTGCAGGTTCTGTTGCTTTCCCTCTGCAGATTTTATGTCCATCTGCAGCTGACTGGTGTACTTCTCATGCTGACACAGCACCGGGCAGTCCACCAAAATATTAAATGTATAAAACATAAATAATTCTTTTTTATATGCTTCAGATAGAACATAAAAAAGACACACTAACAAACAGTTAGAACCATACCTTGAGGGCCTCTTCAGGGACTTTATGTTGACTCTTCTCCAGAATATACACATGTGAATGTGCTCTTCATCTTAAGTTAAGTACATTACAACTTAGATGTATACACATTTCTGAATACCTGTATCTTAAGCAGAGAGGAATTTAAATCAAGGTAACATTTAGACAATTAGAAATTAGAAAACAGACAACAAACTGCCTCAACCAAATTTAAGGTTTCATGCTTTGGCATGCTGATCAGGTAAAAGATATCATATCCAAAACGAACAATGTCCGACAGCTTGAGGGTTATGTATGTTTGGTCTGGAATTCTCAAGTCATTCACAAAGGTCTGAAATGAGAGAAGAAAAACAAATGATGTATATGTGCCTGAGATATTGGAATGCCACAGCGAATGAAGGCAGGTTATTAGGGAAAATGCTTTAGTCTCAAAAAACAATGTGCAATTGTTTTCTTCAATCTGAAAGGGAAAAAAAAAACATTTATATTTACAGTAATTCATTTATCAGATTATTTTTTAACTAAAGCGATAAATAAGGAACATCACAAGACATTAGTCAAGATTGAACAATATTCATTGTACAGAATCTACTTTTGTGTTCTGCAAAAAAAAGAAATGCATAAAGTTTCAGTACGATATGTGAGTGTGAATGCACAGTGAAAAGTAACCGTACAGTTTTTGCTTTAAGGAGGTATTTCTATCTGATTCTACCTACAAAGTCCAATTTTGTTGTTGAAACCTATACTTCAATCAGGTTCATGTACCATAAAACAAGGTAAACATAAAAAATCTGTTTTAACTTAATTGACCCAATATACAATTTCCATTCAAGTTCAGAATGGACACATTCGACACATGCACAGTTGCTCCTTGCTGATCGGCGGATTTTACTTCAATGAGATATTGTATATTAAACACATTAAGTTGCATAAAAGTGAAAATCACACCACAATGGTAACCACAACATCCAATAACAGTATACTCCACTAATAACATAAACTACCAACATCTTTCTCTTTACTGTAAAACACATAAAATAACACTTAATGCCTAAATTTACTCTCCTAACATAATTGTAACATTTATAGGAGTTTCTGTTACTGCATGTTGTACTGCATGTGTTTGAGTATGCCTGTGTTCAGGCTGTGAGCACTCAAAGATTAAAGTCTGTCGTATTTTGAGGTTCATTATGTACATATTGTATAATGATAAACATCATTGTTAATCCAATCAAACTTATTTAAGATATACACTCACCGGCCACTTTATTAGGTACCCCATGCTAGTAACGGGTTGGACCCCCTTTTGCCTTCAGAACTGCCTCAATTCTTCGTGGCATAGATTCAACAAGGTGCTGGAAGCATTCCTCAGGGAGTTTGGTCCATATTGACATGATGGCATCACACAGTTGCCGCAGATTTGTCGGCTGCACATCCATGATGCGAATCTCCCGTTCCACCACATCCCAAAGATGCTCTATTGGATTGAGATCTGGTGACTGTGGAGGCCATTTGAGTACAGCGAACTCATTGTCATGTTCAAGAAACCAGTCTGAGATGATTCCAGCTTTATGACATGGCGCATTATCCTGCTGAAAGTAGCCATCAGAAGTT
The DNA here is from genome assembly GCA_031834385.1 of Semotilus atromaculatus. Classification (NCBI taxonomy): domain Eukaryota; kingdom Metazoa; phylum Chordata; class Actinopteri; order Cypriniformes; family Leuciscidae; genus Semotilus; species Semotilus atromaculatus. The sequence continues at coordinate 29,268,715 of JAULUF010000010.1, read as the reverse complement.
GGGTACATTGTGGTCATAAAGGGATGGACATGGTCAGCAACAATACTCAGGTAGGCTGTGGCGTTGCAACGATGCTCAATTGGTACCAAGGGGCCCAAAGAGTGCCAAGAAAATATTCCCCACACCATGACACCACCACCACCAGCCTGAACCGTTGATACAAGGCAGGATGGATCCATGCTTTCATGTTGTAGACGCCAAATTCTGACCCTACCATCCGAATGTCGCAGCAGAAATCGAGACTCATCAGACCAGGCAACGTTTTTCCAATCTTCTATTGTCCAATTTCGATGAGCTTGTGCAAATTGTAGCCTCAGTTTCCTGTTCTTAGCTGAAAGGAGTGGCACCCGGTGTGGTCTTCTGCTGCTGTAGCCCATCTGCCTCAAAGTTCGACGTACTGTGCGTTCAGAGATGCTCTTCTGCCCACCTTGGTTGTAACGGGTGGTTATTTGAGTCACTGTTGCCCTTCTATCAGTTCGAACCAGTCTGGCCATTCTCCTCTGACCTCTGGCATCAACAAGGCATTTCCGCCCACAGAACTGCCGCTCACTGGATGTTTTTTCTTTTTCAAACCATTCTCTGTAAACCCTAGAGATGGTTGTGCGTGAAAATCCCAGTAGATTAGCAGTTTCTGAAATACTCAGACCAGCCCTTCTGTCACCAACAATCATGCCACGTTCAAAGTCACTCAAATCACCTTTCTTCCCCATACTGATGCTCGGTTTGAACTGCAGGAGATTGTTTTGACCATGTCTACATGCCTAAATGCACTGAGTTGCCGCCATGTGATTGGCTGCTTAGAAATTAAGTGTTAACGAGCAGTTGGACAGGTGTACCTAATAAAGTGGCCGGTGAGTGTATATAAAAATGTCTTCAATTAAAGTAGGATATTTTTGAGAGTGTGTCAAGGTGTTAAAGGATATTGAGGTTTCATCATATTAAAAAAAACATGTACAATTACTGGATAAAACCAGTTATTGTAGATGTTACCACATGGAGTACATTTTCTGAGTTGAACAGACTGAAAAAGAAATTCTGTGTGTTAGAGAGTGATGAAATTAGTTGAGTGTTTCACCTCTCCCTTTAAAGTCCCCGTGAACCAGAAGTTGCAACTGACTTTACTTCAGTGTTGTGACGTATTTCCAAGTGAAACGGAATATTGAATAGAGAGGGGGTTTATTTTAGCGCACCTCCTCTCCATCCCTCGCTCATAGCAGACTGATGGTTGGAGGGGAGTGAGTGGTTAAGGATATTCAACCCAAGGGAAGGACATTATCATTCCAGAGCGGAAACACCACGACAAACTCATAGTATTTGAGTATTAACTTGCACAGATTATTTGTTCATCACAAGATTAGAAATAGTAGTGCAAAATAGTGACGAAAGTTTCCTATTCTAACCATAACACATTTGTCATTGGTCAATATGTCTGTTACTTCTGTCCATTTTATTTTTAAAACCAAGGGGAAAGATAATGTCACAGTAGTCTGTGAAAAGACACAGTAGTCTCTAAAAGTTCCTTGAGTCACAGTTTTGTTTAAAAGCTTACCCCATTTAAACTTCCAAGATCCTTGACAAGGTGCTCATCTGTGGCAGGGTTATAGTTGATAACAGCATGCTGTTTATCCACACTCCGAGACTAAAGGTGAAAAAGACATTTAAATTAGCCATCTTGATTCTTTACACTTTTTCACTCCACCCAAACAATACTCTCATACATGTTTGAGGCCTCCCACCTAATTCAGCTGGAAATGGTTGTGCTCTTTTAGCAAAGTAAACAAAAGTTGGATTTTTAAAATCATTAAACAGGTCCCACATTTCTGTTGAATATTTCTGCTCATATTTTTATCATTCTCAAAAATTTGTTTTTCTCTCATTCATGGAACACAAAAGGGGGATTTTTTTTTTTTTTTTTTTTTGTAAATCCTGGCTGCAAGAGCTCGATCTCATTTTAAGATCAAACTTTCAATTATGGTCAGCAAAGCCAAATCTGTTTACCCCTTTGCTCATTGATTGATCAAGCAATTTAAGTAGATCAAGTAAAGAAATGCATGTTGCAGGTTACATGTTTACTGGTACACTGCAAAAACCTCAGGGTTAAATTAACGGCTCAGAGTTGTAGTTAATGACATAAAAATAGTAGATTCACTCTACAAGTAATGACTGATGACACCTTTGTATGTGTACAAAGGTGGTTGAAATCTGCAATTGCTTGCAATCTTTAAAACTCCAGTCATGGAGGACCCAGTGTCCTGCTTTGGTTAGGGTTAGGGTTTTGCTCTAATCAAACACACCCGGACAAGGTAAGGATTTCAAAATTGCTTGCAAATCACAGACAGTAAAACTGGCAGGAATGGAGTTGAAGAGCCCTGGGCTGCGTTTCCCGATAACATTGTCTCTTAGCGCGCTACGAAGACTCTTAAGGTATAACGTGTTCTTCGAACCATACCTTAGGAAGCTGCTTAAGATATGCCTTCTTACGTGCGACGTGACCAGGTGCTGTCCGTGAGATGGTGCTGAATTGGTTGTGTCACAAATTTTAAAAGTGTATCATATATTGCTGCCACAATAACCATTTAAAATTGTTACGTGCTTTCTTCTCTTTCCCATTTTTGTTCGCTGAGGTGGAGCTGCGATGAAATATTGTTCTTGTAAATACTTTCCAGCATTTCATTTCAAAAAGGATTAAACAGTGAATTTTGAATCTCTTCTTGTAAACTCACAGATGTGGTTTCAGACGGCAATTCAATTACCACATGACCTGTTTGTCAAAAAACAGTAGGTAATTTGACCAGGGATTTTTTACGTGGGTTGGGTGAGAAAAAAACACTGACATTATGGATTCAGACGGCAATAAAATCACTGACCGTACGATCCCATGAAAAACAATTAGCGTCCGAATAGGACTTAACTGACAGTATGCTTTCACTGGCCTTTGAAAGCGCTCCGCAGACGGCGCCGACTTTTAGCACAACTATTCGCTGTATCGCTGCCATTGTTTGAGCAAACTCCCCACCACAATCTTTAAATAGACTATTACGCCTTTAATAGTTTGCCAGCTGATGTACCTTTGGATGATATAATACAAATTCTAACAACAATTTTATTCTTTGCATGAAAACACTTGAATTAGCCTAATTGAACACTGTCTGGGTGTATTAAAACTTCAGAATTATATTCGTGTAGACCTGCAGCAGTAAAGCTAAGAGTGGTCCAGACCAACCTTCCGAACGTATGATTTTCAGAAGGTATACTTAAGAACGTTTCATGAAACACGTATAAGGTACAGCTTAAGAACGACGTAACGTTAAAGGATTAGTTCACTTTTAAAAAAACTTTTCAAGAATTTGTGCTTATAAAACTTAAACTTTTTAAATTATTTTTTAAATGACCGATCGTTTCGCTAGATAAGACCCTTATTCATCGTCTGGTGTCGTTTAAAGCCATTTGAAGCTGCACTGAAACTGTAATTTGGACCTTGAACCGTTTTGGGTTCCATCGAAGTCCATTATATGGAGAAAAATCCTGGAATGGTTTCATCAAAAACCTTAATTTCTTTTCGACTGAAGAAAGAAAGACATGGACATCTCGGATGACATGGGAGTGAGTAAATTATCAGCAAAGGTTTTTTTAAAAAGTGAACTAATCCTTTAAGAAGGTTTCGGGAAACACAGCCCTGGTCTTCAGCATTTCATGCTCCTGACAGCAATGAAATACTCTTTACTTTTTACACTTTTTTGGATTCAGTGACAGTCAGCCAGAATTTTACACATGTGAGTTCCCAAAGGTACATGAAAGGAACTACAGTACTAGTCTTTAAACAACAGCAGCTTTCAATTTTGAAATTTTTATTATAAAGTTGTAATTAACTGTAATATTGAGATCTTTGGCATTATTCCTCTGTTTTCAAAAGTTTAAATGTTTTTTTGCTTAATGTACACAAGCTATATTAACCAATTTGTGTACTGGTCCTCTGAAAAGTTTTGATGTCTCTATGTGTAAAACATTAAGCATTTTGTGCATGTAAAACAGATCACTGAATGTATTGTACAGTTGTCAGTTATGTTCTTTGAAGAGGAAGAAAAGGTTTGAGCAACAATTGGATATAGTTGTATAATTAAGTGATGATTGAGCATTAGTGATGAACACCTGCTGTTAACAAGCACTGAAGTAAATATAAACACAAGAACTACAACTGACTTCCAGCCACAGCCTTATGCCGAGTTCAGACTGCACGATTCTAGCCCCGATTTTGGCTCGCCGACAGGTTTTGAGAAATCGCCGACAAATGCCCGAAATCACAGGCAAATCGGTGCTCGTTCACGCGAGTGACAATCATGCAGTGGAATGAGCAAAGACGTGATCTGAGAGAATCACAGACGAGTCGCAGACGCCCGTGAGATATTTGGCATGCTAAATATCTGGACCTGTCGGCGATTCAAAATCCTGCTGTGTGAAAAGTGTTCTGACTGAAAACTACATCGGCGATGACCGACCGAGTTATAGACCAGAATATCAGTATTTTAATAGATAGCCTATATTTACAATTATATCAAACAGAAACAAAGTAGCCTACATATTGCTTGACCAGCAGCACATTGCAAAATTATTTATTTACCCCCAACTCTCTGGGGAAATGGTTGGGGAGAACAGCAGTCTCCCCAACCATTTCCTCCTGCATAATCTTTTTTTTTTTTTCTCCTTTCCGCTGCAAATCAGCTCACAGATAATTGGGATCGCAAGCTTCTTGCAGGCTATAATTTTTAATAACAATTTGAGTCTCGCGCGAGAACTTCGGTCTCACGCACGCGTGATCTTGCGTTATTTTCTTATCACTTCTCGCGAGTGTTTGGTTGTGAAACGTAGTTTGCGTGCCAAACAGTTGTCGGCGATTGTAAAGTTATGCAGTGTGAAACCTCCTGTCGCCGATCCATCGTTCAGTGTGAACACAGCAATGACTGAATGCTGGCCAAGATAGTCACGCAGTGTGAAAGGAACAGTGACCCGACTACTTTGAAAATCGTGCAACTCGGCATTAGATGAAACGTCTACAGAAGTTGTTATTGAGAATTAACAGAGGTTTAGAAGTTGATGATTTATTGAGTTTAGTTTAAGGTCACCATGACAGACATCAGTATTTGCTTTATTGTTTTGTTTTATTGAACAAGCGAGATATTATTAGTTTTATTCAAAACTGTTATTCTACAGCATAAGAGCCAGCAATTTTTTGGCAATCAGTTAAAATGAAAACAATTTACAAACAATTTGTACTAAAAAAAAAGTTATATCTAGCATTGCTAAGACTCACACAGACATCAAGAATCAGCATATGAATCTCAACAATGGTGACCATTAAAAAACGGATATTAGATATAAATTTGCAATTGTGAGTTTATATCTCACAATTCTGACTTTTTTCCCTCAATTGGGAGTTAAAGGGTTAGTTCACCCAAAAATGAAAATTCTGTCAGTAATTACTCACCCTCATGTTGTTCCAACCCCGTAAGACTTTCGTTCATCTTTGAAACACAAATTAAGATATTTTTGATTAAATCTGAGAGCTGGATCACTCCTTGTTTCCCAAGGGTTTGAAACTTGCCGGCCCAAAAAAGTTATTAAAGACATCGCTAAAATAGTCCAAGTGGCTCAATCTTAAGTTTATCAAGCGACGAGAATACTTTTTGTGCACAAAAAACTAAGCAAAAATAAAGACTTTATTCAACTATTCATTTCCTTCTCTGTGGGCCTCGAGGAGTTCACGTAGTGTAACAGCGCAACGCTTCTGTGTTGTACGTAATCAGTAATCTTCTATGTGACCCTGGATGAATGAAGTAAACGCTACTAATTTAAACTTAAAAAAACAAACCATAAACCATAACTTCTGGCCAACTGTCATATGCACATTCATGAGATAGATGTTGTGATGCGTGATGTAACCATTTCTGTGTGTGGTTCTTGAATCATAAACTATCTAATTGCCTTTCACTTGCATTACATGGACTTGGAGTTGAACTATTTCCCTAATAATCTGGGATGACACGAGGGTGAGTAAAGAGAATTTTTATTTTCGCATGGACTATCCCTGTAATAACCAGGATATAAATATTTTTGGACAGGATATTTTGTGTAAGTTCAGATATTGTTTTGTAGAATATAACTATGCACAATCCCTCTGATTTTTGTTTTAAATGGTAGGCAAAGCAGATTTTACAAGGATCTATATCAACTGTAGCAAGAATCTTTACATATTGTTAGATATGTCGCATATCACTTCATAGAAAGACTAACTGTGTTTGCATGTGTGCTAATTGGAGCTTTTTCACTTGTTTAGAGTTGAAACAGAGGAAAGTGAAGTACTGGACAGCCTTAAAGAAGTGGAGTTGGAGGTCAAGAAAGCTGCAGAATGCATAACTGAGAAGGCTGATGAACAATGCAGTGAACTGAACATTGTTGTTAACCATGCAGATTAAGGCCAGTGTTGTACAAGAGTTTAAAAAACTTGATGTTCTAGATGCAGTCATTCAGAAAGTCACTGATTTATCCAACTCATTTCAGATCATTTCCTCTCTGAGAGAAGCACTGAGCTGCAGAATGTGTACCAACATTCCTAGTACGATTATTGTAGTTGCTGCATGCTGTGGCCAAGTGTCTGGGTGTGTGGAGTGTGTTCAGACCTATCTCAATGGCAATGAATTGTGCCTTTTGTGTAAGACTGCAGGGTTCTCCAGCAAACTTGTGTCAGGGGTCTGAGTGAGGCACTGGGAAAATCGAGATAATCATCTTCAAAACTGAAGATCATCCAATGCATTTCATGTCATTACAATGTCAGCATTTGATTTTGTTTTAGATCAGTTCAGGCAAGGATCTGTCAGTTTAGGGTTCTCTTAATATACCAAACTTTTTGGTCATCATGCACTTTATTATTACTTTTACTGTAGATAGTACTATTTCACATTACTTTAATGACATTGTCATTTCCGGATACTTGATTACGGTTTCAGTATTTCTATTCATTAAAAATTACAAGTTCTGATTTGCAAATCGGCTTACTGCACTAATAATTCTTTTTTTTCTTCTTTTTTTTTTAATGGTGTTAACTTTTCTTTTTTCTTTTTTTCTTGTATAGACTGTCTTAGATTTTTTTATGATTTAATAGCTTTGCTACCGTAGGTTGTGTTGCTATGCAGCTTTCCGTGTTTACAGTTGTTTTCAGTCGCTAACAAGTGTTTGTCCAATCAGTTGTCACATTTTCAAAACTCTGAACACAGTTAGCACAGCATCGGTCTTTTGTGGCCATACTATTCACACATTTCATGTCGTTTTCACACAATATGCAGTCAGTGAACACATTTCCACAATGCTTGAATTTTCTTAACAGACAAGCTATACCTCCCAACAAAATAATGGATTGTTTTTAGTATTTACAAATGTTAACACACACCATCCCACAATAGCAAAAACAATATTCCAAACCTTAGATACAGTATAAAAACCTCTGCTTCTGCAATGATATCAGTTCAAAAACAATATATCTCAGCTGATAATAAATAATAAAAATAAATTGTGTGTACCGGTTTATATGGGTTGTATGATTTGTTATTTGTATCTATTGTATTTATTGATGAGCAGTTTAGTTATATATTTGTGAGTGGTTTTACAGTAACCGGACCTCAGTACCTAATTTCGTTCCAACTCATGTACCAGGTTTTGGAATGACACAGACACACAGCTTATTTATGTCGGGTAAATTGGGCCAAGCACAGCTGATTCCAGTCTGGCTTAGACTCAGTGGCAGGGGTTATTTTTTTCTACATTGACACTTATACAGTAAAAGGAGGACTTTGAGGAGTGATGTTTTTGGAAACAGAAACAGAAAAGACAAACATTGAAATGTCTGGACGAGGAAGGAGAAGAGCAGGCCCAGTGAGAGATGCAGTGAGAGGTGCAGTGAGAGATGCAGTGAGAGATGCAGTGAGAGATGCAGTGAGAGATGCAGTGAGAGATGCAGTGAGAGGAGCAGTGAGAGGTGCAGGAGCAGTGAGAGATGCAGTGAGAGGTGCAGTGAGAGGAGCAGTGAGAGGTGCAGGAGCAGTGAGAGATGCAGTGAGAGGTGCAGTGAGAGGAGCAGTGAGAGGTGCAGGAGCAGTGAGAGATGCAGTGAGAGGTGCAGGAGCAGTGAGAGATGCAGTGAGAGGAGCAGTGAGAGATACAGTGAGAGGTGCAGTGAGAGGTGCAGGAGCAGTGAGAGATGCAGTGAGAGATGCAGTGAGAGATGCAGTGAGAGGTGCAGTGAGAGATACAGTGAGAGGTGCAGGAGCAGTGAGAGATGCAGTGAGAGGTGCAGGAGCAGTGAGAGATGCAGTGAGAGATGCAGTGAGAGATGCAGTGAGAGGTGCAGTGAGAGGAGCAGTGAGAGGTGCAGGAGCAGTGAGAGATGCAGTGAGAGGAGCAGTGAGAGATGCAGTGAGAGGAGCAGTGAGAGATGCAGTGAGAGATACAGTGAGAGGTGCAGGAGCAGTGAGAGATGCAGTGAGAGATGCAGTGAGAGATGCAGTGAGAGGAGCAGTGAGAGATGCAGTGAGAGGAGCAGTGAGAGATGCAGTGAGAGATACAGTGAGAGGAGCAGTGAGAGATGCAGTGAGAGGAGCAGTGAGAGATGCAGTGAGAGATACAGTGAGAGGTGCAGGAGCAGTGAGAGATGCAGTGAGAGATGCAGTGAGAGATGCAGTGAGAGATGCAGTGAGAGGAGCAGTGAGAGATGCAGTGAGAGGAGCAGTGAGAGATGCAGTGAGAGATACAGTGAGAGGAGCAGTGAGAGGTGCAGTGAGAGGAGCAGTGAGAGGTGCAGGAGCAGTGAGAGATGCAGTGAGAGGAGCAGTGAGAGATGCAGTGAGAGGAGCAGTGAGAGATGCAGTGAGAGATGCAGTGAGAGGTGCAGGAGCAGTGAGAGATGCAGTGAGAGATGCAGTGAGAGATGCAGTGAGAGATGCAGTGAGAGGAGCAGTGAGAGATGCAGTGAGAGATACAGTGAGAGGAGCAGTGAGAGATGCAGTGAGAGGAGCAGTGAGAGGTGCAGGAGCAGTGAGAGATGCAGTGAGAGGAGCAGTGAGAGATGCCGTGAGAGATTCAGTGAGAGGAGCAGTGAGAGATGCAGTGAGAGGAGCAGTGAGAGATGCAGTGAGAGATTCAGTGAGAGGAGCAGTGAGAGATGCAGTGAGAGATGCAGTGAGAGATGCAGTGAGTGGAGCAGGTGCAGTGAGGTGGAAGGTTTATGACCATCAGCCACATGACCAGATGTCCCTCCTTGAAGCCATGGATGCTGGCTGCAGGGACATCACAGTTCATGATTGCCACGGGTGGATCCGACATACCAAGCGGTTTTATTCCAGGTGCATCGCCTTGGATAATATCAGATGTAATGTTGATGAAAACATGTGGCCTAACCCTGAAGATCGCAGAGATTAGATACAGTAATTTTTTTTTTGTAGTTCCCCCCCTTTTTGTCTGGGCTTTTTGCTGTTATTGTTTTTTTGTTTTGTCCTGAATGCTCTTGTGTGTTTCATGGATATTTTGTTCACTGTAAGCAATACTGTAAATCGTTTTCTGTTCTATCATGTGAACATTACTGTATATGTGGACATACAGTTCCCAACCAAGAAATTTTGTGTAAAAATGGTGGATTGCATGTTTTGCATGCAAATACCTGTAAAACTGAAACATAAAAGTCTATGCAGTTTTTGTAATGTCAACAATAGCCAGTATTTTGAAACCTGGTGTACTTTGATTGACTGCATGTACTTTGTGAAGTGAAAACAAGTGTTATTCTTTGACAGAATCATTTCATTTTGAGTCAGATTTCCAGTGTTTTGGTTCCAGTGTGTGCAGAGAAAGATGTGTTCTATTTTGAAATGAAGAGTTAGTATATATTTAACAAAATGTGTTTTTGAGAAGAAAATTATCCATTTGGCCAATTGTGCTTTGTAGGTGTGAGTCTGTGTTAAGAGTTTAGAAAAAGTATCTGAAGTATGAGTAAGCGCTTGTTACCGATTGAAAAAAACTGTAGTATACAGGTGGGGGATTTATTATTTAAAAAATAATGATAATCGAGATACATATTTAAAAGGGATTTAAAGGAATAAGAATGGAAAAAGGTAGGACTAATCTAAGTAATCTATTTAAACTATTTGCAAATCATTTATTTTAAAATATGGACACATTCACTCTATTCGTAGGCTATGTCATGTCGAAAACGCAAACATGTCTCGTTTTTTACACCTAGATACAGCCTAATTATATTTCCACGAACTCTCGCTTTGTTGAGACCAGCCGCCTTTGATTGTGAATTATCGAATCTCGATAAATTTGGCATTACTTTTAAAACAAACAGCTATACTCATTTACACAAATAAAATGGAGAAAAAAATAATTCATTTTTTTTTCTCCATTTTCTCCAAACCAATTTTCTGGATTTTTATTTACCCCAATTCCCCCCCAAAAAAATTATTCGTCTCTTTATCAGCAGGACAATCTCGAAGCCCTTCGAACCAATACCCACCGTCTTCCTTTCATTCAAAGTCAGTCCAGGCAAAACCATGCCGCCGAAAGAAAGTGGGTAGAAATAAACGCAAGCATAAATCTTATCAAGCATGCTTTGTGTTTTTACGAATTCATGTGTATCTTGCATTGCTTATATGCTTAAGTGATATAACTGATATTTGTACCCAGTGCATTCTGGGTACCATCAATCAAAACTGAAATTCAGACACTGAATCTTGATGTCTGTGTGTGCCTAACTAAAAGGTTTTTAGAAGTGTAAATAAAAACATTGTATCAGAATAACTTAGGAAATCCTTTAAATTACATTGAAAATGCTAAAATTATTATACTGTACAAGGCCAGTGCTGCTATAATCAGCAAAGTATATCTAACTCAGAGACTAGGCTCTAAATGAGTTCAATGACTTAAGTCAAAATATGACTATGTTAGAGAATATGAACAGCCAACCTGAATACAACAGCCAAACTAAACTTAATTTTAAAAATGTAAGGGTCAAACACTGATCATCATAATGGTGACATAAATGTGTGATTTTTCTCCTTTAGTGATTCTGCTTTTTAACATAAGGTGTCTTCAATAATCCTCAATCATCCCTCAATTAATCACTTAATTTTCTCATTTACTTTAACACTGCTTCAGTGTTTATATGAGTCCACACTCAGAGTGTTAATTTAACAGATTTTGCAGTGATATCATCATGTTAGTCTTGTTAATTAGTGTGGTATTTTCTAAGGTTTCTATTTTAATAAAGCAGTTTTTAGGGCTAGTACTCCTATTGAGGTTTCCATTTTAGGTCTACTCAAAAATAATTAAATGTAATATAAAATTAAAAGAAAAAAAAATAAATAGCAATAGTTAATAAAAAAAAAGATGTTTTCACTCGAGGACATCATTGTTCGTTTCCACGGCAACATTGAACTTCAGTGCTTCTCACAGCTTCTCGTACCCTTAAATTTATCAATTAACTCATTACAATAGAAGCCGTTAGCCGAGAAATTGATATGCCTATGTATATATGTATATGCATATCTAATGATATGCTGCATATGTCAAGAGTAGCAGATTCATAATTTGTTTCGGTTAATTATGAAATGGCGAGTTCTTGAATCATTCGGGGGCATCGAGGCATGCATCAATATAGTAATAAAGTAATAACTACACTGTTAGCAATTGATGTAATTTTTACAATAAATTTTACAAGAACATATTGTATTCATGCTTTTTTTTGTAAATGCAAATGCATGATGGGAAATGTATCGACAGTCCTGTAATTTTATTGTAACTACACTGTAAAAGCATTATTTTACAGCCACTGCATAGCATTGTGGGATCGCTGCTGTTTGAATTTTAAAATTGCTCAGCGGCGGCCAACGGTACCAGAATCAAACATTTTTGGAAGAAGGAACACATCTCGGGTATGAAACATTAACAATCTATGTTATAAGTCTATGGATATTTTAAAACTGGACCCGGTCACAGATAAATCCCCAGTGTTAAATCAACACTGCTCAGAGCACATACGGTCCCACTCTACAGAGTGTTAAAGTAACACTGAAGGAAGCAGTGGTAAAGTTAATGACATAATTAAGTGATTAATTGAGCATTATTGACGAACACTTGCTGTTAAATATCTGAAGATCTCAGCAGAGGAGGATTAAACAAGTCCACAAACAGCATTACAGCTTCACTTATTACTAACCAGACTGACTTTATATCTGTCATATGTCTATGAATGGTAGTTTAGATGTTGATGTTTTAAAATGTTTGGTCACCATTGTGGTGATCAGTGTTTCCTTTAGTTGGGCAGTTTGACTCTTGGCAATGTAAGTGCACTTTTGGTGTTTGTAACAGTGTTTACTAAAGCGCATAATTTGTTACAAAGGAAATCAAACACAAATGTGTTCAGGTGTTATAGTTCTCATTATCAAAAAGTAGAATGATATAAAAAGATGAAAAAAAACCTGGCCTAAATTTGTAATTAAAAAGAAACTTTCACCTTTCTTGACACAAAGCAGACATTCAGAATTTTTACATACATTGCAGAATTTTTTTGGAAACCATCATTATTTTTTAGAAACAAAAAGACATCAATAATCAGCATATGAATCTCAACAATGGTGACATGCTTAATGCTACAATGCATGCTGGGAGTCAAAAGTTTTAAACTATGGTGCCTCCCAGAATGCATTGTGGCATAAAGCATGTCACCATTGTTGAGATTCATATGTGGATTCTTGATGTCTGTGTGTGTGTCCAAATATTACTTTCCCAATTAAAAAAAAATAAATAAAAATTTGGTCTTGATGTCTGATCTGTATAAAGAAATTAATGTTATTGAACACAACCTATTGATACCAACTAACCACATTCTGTCATTTTTTGTACTTTATTATCTTGTAAACTATAGGCCCATCATCAGATTACTTTTGTTTCTGGCTTTCTATGTAACAAATTATGTATTTTGGCAAACACTGTTACAAAGACCATATATTTATAAAGTCATCAAGAGTCAAATTGCCCAACTAAAGGCAACACCATTCACCATAATGGTGATTTTAAAACATCATCTAAACCTCTGTTAATTCTCAATAAGAACTTCTGTAGATGTCTGACATATAAAGTCAGTCGTGAAATTCCTGGCAACTTAGTTGCAGTAAATATACAGTATATTGTAATAAATTACAACATTTTACTGTAATAATGCTACTATAATCACAGTAGCACTGCTGTATGAATACAGTACTTTATTGTAACAGTAAACAGTAACAATCCTGTATTTTACTTGCTGTAAATTTACTGCAATTAGTTGCCAGGAATTTCCTGTAAAATTACAACAAATGTTAACATTGTACAGTAAATTGTAATAAATTACAACATTTTACTGTAATAACCCTACTATAATCACAGTAGCACTGCTGTGTGAATACAGTACTTTATTGTAAAAGTAAACAGTAACAATCCTGTATATTACTTGCTGTAAATTTACTGCATTTAATTGCCAGGAATTTCCTGTAAAATTACAACAAATGTTAACAGTGTACAGTAAATTGTAATAAATTAGAATATTTTACTGTAATAATGTTACTATTATAACAGTAGCACTGCTGTATTAATACAGTACTTTATTGTAACAGTAAACAGTAAAAATCCTGTATATTACTTGCTGTAAATTTACTGCAATTAGTTGCCAGGAATTTCCTGTAAAATTACAATAAATTGTTAACAGTGTAATAAGTAGGCTTGCCTAGATACAACCCAGCAGGGCAGCGGGAGAAATAAGTAGCCAGGCCACCGTTTCTCCCGTTACTCCCAATGGCCAATTTAGCACACACTGTTAGAGCTTACCAGGTTTTTTTACAGTAAAACACTGGCAACACTGTTTTAATGGAAAATGGTATGATATTGTCAGAATTTGGCCTTTTTTTACAGCAAGGGTTAACAGTGCAGTTATTATCAATAAAAACGGTCACTCTTTTAAACTTAGTGTGTGCAGTGAGAGATGCAGTGAGAGGTGCAGGAGCAGTGAGAGATGCAGTGAGAGCATGCTGCATGCAGTGTTAATAAAGCAGTTCCATCAATGAAATGATAGAAAAGTTAGTCCACGGCCACACCCCCGTGCTAAAGCCCACGGTGCAAATTACAAGACGAAAATTAGAACAAGAACAACAGAAAATCAGTTAGATTTCTTTTATTCAAATGTTTGTTTCTGAAGTCACAATTTAGCATAAGTAAAATTGAAAAAAGGGAGGAAAAGGCAACTATCCATTAATAATGTAACTGGAAAAACAAGGAAAATGTATGTCTGGTTTAAATTTTTCATTTTTGCATTTTATTGTGAAGCGTTACACGGACCCTTCCATTTCTCCTTTATCTTTTATCCACATGTTTTTATTTGAATTGACTCTAAATAAGTCAAGTATTTGCTAAGGCATATATTTTTTACATATAAAAAAAATTATACACATTTGATCTTTTTTGCTTTCTTGATAATGGTTGAGCAAGCAGCGCATTTTACTCCAGACTTTGACAATCCTAATCCCATTAAACAGATTAAAACTGATATGTTGACTTAATTTGATGCAACTATAGATACAAAACAATACAAAATACAGATTTTGTTTTGTATTTTTATTACATGAATATAATTAAATAACAACCTATTTTAAGACTCGTTTTTACATCTGAGGCATTAAAATATTTAATGGAAAGTCCTTTATTATGATCTACTAAATACATTGTTAAAAAAAACTGACCCTTGTTCTGTCAGGACAGCTATCGTCAAATACGATTGGCAATTGCATACAGTTTGGATTGGCGGTATGGTTCTGTTCTGGACGAACTCCCTGCGCATCCATACAGCGTAGCATGGATAAGAGCAGGGAGAGCAGGAATAACCCTCCTTAGGGTAAACAGAACAGAACCAACATGAATGTATGCAGGTATCATTAATTCAAGATTTTAAAGTTCAACAATCTGAGAATTTATTCTGATTCAAGAGGAATCAGAATGCCACCCTGACTGACGAGAGGAGCTGGGGATGGAGGAGGGTAATTCGCTCCTGAGAAACGCCATAGCTGCTGATAATACTGAAGGAACTTATATAGGTATACAGTGATAGGCGTTGTATTCCTATAGTGGATCAGCTGAGTGTCAGACTAACATGACCTGCCAGAACTGACGCTACGCTTAATTTATCCACTTCAGGAAGTAAGGACTGGGTTTCGCCTCACACCAATGGACCATTACTGACACAAGCTCATAAATCTGTTCTCCCAACAACAGTACTTCAACATGACACAACACAAAATACTACATCTGTAGTGCTAGCTTTGTAGATCATTTCAGCTATTTCTTCCAGAAGATGTCAAATTCAAAATGTAACATATTATTTTTAAGAATTGTTTTCACCAAATGAAAATCAAATTATTTTAATGTATGAAAACTTAAACATGCTTATGTTCAGCCATGAGCAGTAAGCTGTCACTATAACACTAGCTGCCACTATGGCAACAGTTCCTGAGGATTCAAAAACGTGGTTGAGACACTTTTTACACTTCAGAGAAGGAAGGGCACATGAAAACCCTACCTGCAGCATGAGCTCGCAGTCCTCCCGTCCAACAAAGATCATCTCCCGTGGCAGACGGTGACGAGTACCAGAGCTGCTGACCAGGAACCATGATGTCACACTCATCTTTGTTGCTCAGAGAAACCCCTTTGCATCCTGTAAAAGATTGTTTCTTGAGAAGAAATACAGGTTTTAAGAAATATTTTAATACTAGGAGAAAACTGTTAATTGTACAGTATGTTACATGTTACAATACCATGCAATATGAAAAAAAAAGTATTAACTCATTTCATTACCAGGAAATCGACTGCCTTAAATTGACCAGTTTGACCTATTTGGTGGGTGTGTATTTTTATTTTACACTATTATCCTTTTCAACCCGACAGGAAAATCCTGTAGTTTCCACACTAAAAAGAGTAAAAGTAACATTGACGCTGTGTTGCAGTGAGGAAGTGAATATGAGTGTTGAACATTAATGCTGAACACCAGCTGCCACAAGCTGAAGGAAAGGAAGAACTTCACTGACTTCCAGCATTAACCACTATGACTTTATTTCGGACAAACGTCTATAGAAGGTCTTATTGAGACTACTATTTCATTTTAATAAACACTACAACAAAGACCACAAACTTGGCCTAAAGGCAAGAGTCAAACTGCCCAACTAAAGCAAACACTGATCACCATAATGGTAACCAAACATTTTCAATAAAACATCAATACCTCTGTTGATTCTCATAAATACATTCTGCTGAGATCTTGAAATATTTGTTGTTATTTTATTTCCAGTAGATTTCAGGCTGTTATAGTTGTTGTATTTTCTGAAAGTGGAAACATGATGTAGACCAACATCACATTGTAACATTGATTCAATGATATTGCCGTTGAATTTTGGATGAAAAAATAAATTCAACATTAATTGTGGGAGCAAAAGTGATGTTGAGTCAATGCAGTTAAAATTTACACATTTACATAACATTATGCCGATGGTTGCTATCTATCTGGGACCCTAACCAAACACACCTGATCCAGCTAATCAATCTCTTAAGGGTTACTGGAAGCTACAGGCAGGAGAGTTGATCAGGGTTGGAGCTAAACTCTGCAGGACAATGGCCCTCAAGGAGCAAGTTTGATATTGCCTTTGCATTCATTGATCTTTTTACATTACCATCATTGTAAAACTACACTAAGAGTTCCAACAACAATCAGCTACAATGAAGAATTTCTTTGGCCACACAAAGCACAAAAAAACCCAGACATACTCAGATATCAAAAATCAACACGTGAATCTCAACAATGGTGGCAATAAAACCACATGCTGCAGTGCATGCTGGGAGTTTACTGGAACCCAGCATGCATTCCGACATTTGATAGACATACACAGACATCAACAATCAATGGTGACTAAGTCATGCAGAAGTAAAAAAAAAAAATATGCACAAAGGGATTTCAATAGCCATCAAAATAAATTCAAGATGCTATTAATATAAAATCAAAGATTAGACTCAGGAAGAGATCAGTGAATCTCTTGTGTTTTTGCTAGTGTCATCAGTGACTATCAGGTGTCTGAAGTCACTCACTTGTAATTTACTCTGACAAGTGGATTATATTAGTGAACTGTGTATTAGTATATTGTTTTCTACAGTAAAATGGTTTTTATGGAAAATGGTATGATACAGTCAGAATTTGTCCATTCTTTTACAGCAAGGGCCAAATTAATGCAAACACATCGGTGAAATCAAACCAAACATTTTCAATTAAACATCTCGATAAGAACTTCTGTAGGTCTACAGAAAACAGAAAAAAGCCATACTACAATAGGTGTAATAATGTGTAATGGCTGGAAGACAGTTGTTGTTCTTGTTGTTCCTCTTTCCTTTAGTGATTCTGCTTGTTAACAGCAGGTGTTCATCACTAATGCTCAACAATCACTTACATATTCACTGAATTATCTCACTGCAACACTGCTTCAATGTTACTTTTACTCTTCAAGTTTTAATTTAGCACATGGTATTTTTACTGTAACATACTGTAGCCTAGATTACAGTAAGAACTGTACAATAACAGTAAATTACAGGCTGGGTGTTTCCAGTATTTTACCATTAATTTACGGGACAATAGGCAGCAGTTTGGCAATTTGGTAGGCAGCAATTTATATACCCTAGAACTATAGACATGATGTGTTCTTGTTTTAAATGAAGATAGGTATTCTCAAAATGGAAGCTTAACAGTTGCACATTTACTGATAGTTTTAAGACAGCTGTCTAGACATATTACGTCGAAATAACAGCCTATTTTTCAGGTTTTATTTGAAAAGTTAGCCTTTGAAAAGGTTTAGACCTGTTTCATATTAACAAAGGAGGAAATTGAGATGTCAAAAGAGCAGATAAAACGTTTCTTTTTAAAGATATTTTTAAAAATGTGCCAACGACCTGTAAGAAGCTTTGATATTTCAGCAGGCCTGCAGATAATTCATCGATCTTTCATCTGGTCGTCTCAAAGAGACGATGCTATCAATTATTCATATCATACACGCGCATACACGCGCACCTTACATCGGGCCTGTCTGCTCTGCTTCATGCGATCATACAGTAGAGAGTCTGAGCATCAATGGGTTGGTGATGGAGGATCAGCTGCCGACGCCTTCTGCTGCCTTATTTCTCTCTCTCCTCCACAATTACATCAGACATTAATGTTACATCAGTATACGTCAACCAAATCCACGAATTTACAGATATTTAGCAATATTGATTATGGTAGCTGAATTAGGACATCTCCGATCTGAATTTATTCGCGTAATTCAAGCGCATATCAAACGCTCATGTAGGCTACATGAATCTTTATGAGGTAACAAAACATTAACCTTTCTGTATTGTGAAATAGACAGGCTACATCTAGTGCGCATCTGCCCTTTCATCCACAGCCTCCGATGACACTGAATATCCTCCGACCTTACCTACTCGACTCCAGATGCGCTGATCTCTCCCAGATAAACAAACCAAACGTATTCTCCCCAATGCGATAGGCGCTTCCGCGGCTGCACCGTTATTCTGTGAAATCCAGTTTAAAGGTCGTGGATTCTCATCAGTGTTGTGGTTCCATGTAGACAACACCCTCTCCCGTTAGACACGGATCATGCTGTCATGGCATCTGCGTCCAGCGCCGCCACCGGTGCCCAGAGACTGCAACACCAGTGCCTGAACAACCGCGCACCCGCGTGGGGGTTCAATAAAGCTGGCCGTGCTTATTGGCTGCTATTGAAGTAAATGTGCATTAATTCCAAACACTTTATAGCCAACTTCAAATTTGATAAATATTCAACATATTCTTTTTCTTTTTCAGTCCATATTTCACCACAAACATGTACAGGTGAAACTCGAAAAATTTGAATATCGTGCAAAAGTTATCATTTTGATGAATATGGGTATGAAAACCCCAACTTAAAAATCTCAGAAAATGTAAATATTACATGAAATAAAAAATAAAAAGGATTTTAAATGCAGAAATGTCGGCCCTCTGAAAAGTAGGTATAATCATGCATATGTATACCTATAGTTATATATACTATATTAGTTTCACCTTTTAACTTGAATTACTGAAATACACAAACTTTTGCAAGATATTCAAATTTTTCGAGTTTCACCTGCAGTTTTATATAGATTTTTTTTTTCATGAAAAATATGGGTAACCAAAAATTTAAAGGTATTACCGAAATATAACACTAATAATTTTACAGGTTGATGCAGGCAAAGAACAGATTTAATGGTATAGTTCATCAAAAAAATATAAATTCTGTCATCATTTACTCGCCCTCAAGTTTTTCCAAACCTGTATGAATTTCTTTCTTATGCTGAACACAAAATAATATATTTTGAAAAATGTCAGTAACCAAACAGTTGATTGATGGACCCATTTACCTCCATTGTTTTTTTTTTTTTTTCTCCATACTATGGAAGTCAGTGGGGTCCATCAACTGTTTGGTTACCCATATTCTTCTAAATCTCAGCAGAAGAAAGAAATTCTAACACCAGGTTTGAAGCAAATTGAAGGTGAATAAATTATGACAGAAATTTTAATCAATCCATTATTGTATTGTTTAAAATTCTATGATCATTTAACCATGATCGTACAATATTTCAATGTTTATCTCGGTTATATCAATGTTTACAGACACTGGTATTTTACAGGTTTTTCCTGGATTATTTCAAATGATTGGCAGCAACAGAACATTAAACACTGAGAGCTCTCACGATCTCAGCATCTTCATTTATTACAATCCAGTTTTACTTTATTTGTTTTATATAAAAGTTCTCATTGAGAGGTTTAGATGTGGATGTTGAAAGTAATACATTTTGATGGTGATGAGTGTTTGCTTTAGTTGGGCTCTTGACCCTTGACGTTTTAATAAATATTGTTTAAATAAGTGTTATTGTGGCATCAGAATTATGACAATCTGGTATTCAGAATTTTAAGTCATAACTTGGGTAACCCTGTCAAAACATTTTCTGCATTATGACTTCATAAAAGTTTTATAGTTTCACAGAACTGCATGAATTTCAGTAGTATTACAGTAATAACTAACATTAAACAATTTAATCAAATATTTTACTCTGATATCAGTTAATCAGGTCACTGAATGATGACTATACCATCACTAAAAGGTGATCAACATCATCTGGATAACATCCTCTTGCATTTTTTGCCATTGAGTATCAGAAACAAACTGTTAAAGTAGCCAGAGACAAACTAACTGTAAAAAGTCCAGCATCAAGAGCACAACTAAAGCAAACACTGATCACCATAACATCAAACATATTATGTTAATTCTCAAGAACTTGAGAGAAATACAGTCTGCACTGTAAAAATTAAATCTTAAAAAAACGGTCAATGACTGTCAGCTACGGCTGCCAAACAAAAAACGTAAAAATAAAGTAAAATATCCTTATTTAAATTCAGTGCAAAAAACATTTCCAACATTTTTCCTTAGCTGTAATAACTGGTTTTCTGTAAAACATTTATTTCCTGAATTATTATGATCAAACACCTTCACTGTAAAAAAACAAACAAAAAAAACATTACAAAACTGTCAAATGACTGTCAGCATTGATTCTAATAATGAGATCTTGGGAGATCTGTCAGTGTTTAATGTTCTGCTGGGATTTAAAGGGTTTCTGTTGTCTGAGTTTTCTGAGTCACCGTTGTTCTGAAGAGTTGAGCCTGTGCTTCAGTCCAGGAGAAGCAGATAAATATTAACTTTATACTGTATGTTGCTTTATTTAAGAGGCAGTAAGTGTATAGTTGCTGATACAGTAACATATAGTTGCATTAAGTCATTAGTTTTCTGTGTTACGTCCTACACTGTAATTTTATTTTACATTTTATGTGTGTCAGGCCACTAGGTGGCAGTAGTGGTCGCGTCTCTGCCTTCTTTTGTGCAGGTAAAGCCAGGTGAGAGCAGTCATCCGCTCGGTTGGGATTGGGAAGGAAAAGAAGAGAAGAGTATAGCCTCACTGATCTCCACTGAAGGGAGGCTTGTTTTTCTGCTCGTTGGATTTGGTTGTTGTCTCTGTACATTGCTGCTGCTGTTCAGTTCTGATTTATTTCAAAACTTGCCCATTTTATTTATTAAAAGCTTGTATAATTAGTGTCACTTTTTGTTGCTGAACCCTACTGTTAAACTGTTTATCTGATGTTTCTCTTGTATATATACAAACTTGGAAGTTCTAGGGAGTGGGTGCCATTTTTATTTTTTTAATGCTATGCTTTTCTCCTGTTTAAAGTAGAGAGGGAGTAGGGGAACTATTTTGTTGTTTCTTTCCTTTTTTTTTCTTAAGGTAAGTGTAGATTGGGTCCCTATAGTTAGAGGTATTTTGTTTATTTATTTGTTTTGGCTTTTTCCATTCCTGAAGTTAACACTTCCTATACTTGTGCTACACCAATAAACCTAGTTGGTATGTAACTGAAAACTTTAGTTAAAGTTTGGTTGGTATGCCAAACATTTAATACTTTAGTTAACATTAACTTTAATGTTGCTTCCCCTAGACTGGGTGGAACATAACATCTGCAAAAGATGTGCATTTTACCGTTTTCTTGTAAAAGTTTTTTTGCACTTTATTTAGATTGGTAAAGAGTGTTGGACGTGACAGGAGGGCCACAATAGGAGGATACAATATGATGAACAAGTCGCCCAGTCAACAATTTGATCTAACAGTGATCTCATCATGGGGTTACGACGTCAGCAATATAAGGTCACAGTGAGCAAAAAGTGTTGACTGTTGATAATAAAGATAATATCAAAATGTAGTGGCCCGATTTCATCCATGTACTAAGAATCAATTTTACATGATCATAACAAGTCAGGATTTCTAACGCATGAGATCATGCAGCATGTCAATAAAAAAATCTGATTAATTCTATAAATAGCAAAATCTATGTACAATAATTTTTAAGCCCATCACTGAGACAAATGCAAACCTCAAGAATCAGCGTGGCAATCTCAATAACGGTGACATGCTTCTTCCGCAATGCATTCTGGGTGCATCAGTGGCTCCCAGAATGCACTGCATGTCACCGTTATTGAAAATCACACTGTAATTCTTGAGGTTTGAGTCTAAGTGAAGTAGTGGTCCAAAATGGCTTCCCCCCCCCCCCCATGAGTGAAGCTGGTAATGCTGTTTGTGGAGTTGTTTAATGAAGTTGGAGCAAGACATCGAATTTTGGTTGAAAATGAAAATTGGGCTGACGTCTAAACATTTGATGTCTCCGCTATGTTCATGTCCAATAACAAGAGCTGGGGTGACCTCATACTGTGGCACACACACACAGTGTATATACAATGTGCACTCTGAGGTTACACTTTTATTATATTCTCAATTTCATAAATGATATGTTTATATTGATAATTTTCCTCATGAGAGATTCATCAACAAACTCAAGAGGAGATGGACTTCAATATATATATATATATAAAACATATCTTTCAGTCAGCCCTCTGCTAAAAACAAGACAACCACTCAAATAACTAAAGCTCTTTTTTTTAAGAGAAACATTCACAATTTTAGAATGGAGTGTATAAATACAAAATGTTTCATTTTAACGAAGTAGAAAAACATTTAAAATATAAAATAAAAGTAAAAAATAAAAATAAAAATAAAAATAGAGAGAGATACACAAAAAAACAACATCCAAGATTATTTGGTTTCATTATGGGGATTCTCAGAAATGTTTGACCTGTGCAAATTTAGCCAGCTGTTTATCTGGGTGTAAAATACTGAAGTCTACTTGTCATGTTATTCATTGTTATGTAACTATGAAAAAAATCTGCATTTGGCAGCATTCTTTGGGGGGTGTAGGGGGACAAATCATATAATTATTCCAATGCCAAATATGCCAAACATGCATTCCTTGAAATGCAATTCTTACATGGATTCATATACAACATTTTAAACTACATAATAAATATTAGGTACCATGAAACATGTAAACAAAAAAACTTTTACATTTTAAAGAAGGCTAAGCAGATTGTTTGACAATTGGAGTCATATATGAAGACAAACATTAGTATTGTTTCTTGACAATTGCGAGTCATGAATGTATGAATACATTTCATAGACAGATCTTATAAATTATAAAATGCAGTGACATAAAAAAAAATCCTTTATTATCTCTAAATGAAACCACCAGTACATGGCTGTAGAGTTCCTTTAAATAGTGCTGTCCCCAATGGTGCAAAAACAATCTGAATACTGAATGTCTAAATGGAGCTGTTCTGTTTGAGAAAACTCTGGGTAACAGTATGCATCCTGAACCTTTGAAAGAAAATTTTAATAAAAAGGAATCTAAATTCTCAATCAATCATTTCTCATAAACTCATACTCCAACATAAGTCTCCATCGGTAATTCATTACTTCTTTGGTATTCAGGTAATATTGTGTCTGACACAAACCATGATACACTACATTCATACATAAGGACCATGTTTTTAAGTACAACTAAAGAGGAAAGAAGAGAAGGAAGAAAGTAATACAGATTTGGAACAACATGAACGCCAGTAAAGAATAAAAAATAAAAATTTTGGTTGAACATTTCAAATTTAAGAAACAATGTGCATTTGGGAGAAGCTAGCAAAATGCTCAATAAAGAATTTGACTGAACAATACCCACTGGTGAAAGTGTGAATCCAGTATGGGAAGGGTGGTACTACTGAAGAAGTGGAGTGCATCAATGAGGAGTGTTTTTGTGCAGAAAGTAAATAGCCCCAAAATGAAAATTCTGTAATTTATTCAACCTTCAAATCTGTATGGCTGCTTTAATAATGCAAAGGTGTAATGTTAAAAAATTGACTGGCAACTCTTACTTATAATGGAAGTGAATGGGGACTGGGACCATCACACTGTGGTCACACGAGCATCGCGATTTGACACGTCAAAAGCAAATGAAACCCATTATAATTAGTTATGCTGTCTACACTGGATGTGGCGCAACACAACAGTAAACTGATTCCCCGTTCTGTTTCTGGCACACTCCACGTGTTTTACGCTACTCTTCTGACATCAGGACAAATGGGTTTGGAGCGTTCACTATGACACATCCGGTGTAGGAAGCCTCAAGCTGTGGTGCCTTGACGTCACAATGGTCGTGCTCAGTGTGAGGCCTGTTGCATGAAGCCGGTTTCAGTTGCTACCCAGGTAAATTTAAGATTAATTTCAGCAAACTCTGGTTTTTCGGGCTCAAGAAGGTGGATTGGTTTTTAGTGGTTCATCACGGTAACTTACGGTCACTTGTGCTACACGGGTAACCTGCTAACCCACAGCAGGTTTTATTCTGGGTAAGAGATCGCAAACCAATCAGCTGTGAGCAAAGTGACATCTCACACACACACACACACACACACACACACACATATATGTGTGTGTGTGTGTGTGTTATGCCATAAAGCCACTCCCCCTGTTCTCTTGCTCCAAATTAAAGCACTTCATAGTGAAAGAATTTAGACAAAATTGTCTGTCTTTTGCGGCAAATTATTTATTATATTTATATTATATGAATTATAATTATTTATAATTCATATACAATTCATATAATTATTATATGAATTAACAATTAACATTAAATTTTGCATTTAAATTAATATACAGTGAATATATACATATAAATACAAGCTTTAATATAAAGCTTTTAAACTGATTAAGCTTAAGTGTTTTCTTGTGAACTTATATAAATAATTATTTTAATTTAATTGATTCACTTGCATTTTTCATAACGATCTCTTAATCTTCAGCAGAAAAGTGAATTGTGCTGCTCTCTCAGTCCGTGTTTCGTGTGATTGGCTGTTAATCATAAACTCTGGATCAAACTCTGAGGGGACAGAGATTGTTTATCGTTGTTAGCACTGAACCTGATCTAAACCTTACGGAATGAAAATATATCCATATATTTATGATCAATATATTATATGGTGTAAATATACTGAAAAAAAATATATATTGCGTTAGTATATTGTGTTATATATTACAATAAATGTAATAATAAAGAAGGGATTTGCCACTTTTCATATGTTGGAAAATATATTTACAATACTAAATGTAAATACTCTGTAATACTGTTGCAAAAAATAATTGCCTTCAATTTCTCAAGGATATTTTAGCCAAATTTAAGCTTGAATTTAACCCAAAATAAAAGCTTCTATAAAAACATACATTACAGTGTCTGGAAAAAAAATAAACTATGCATTCATTTCTATTTATCAAACTGACAAATGGCAATTCCTTATGTATTATTCAATAATTTATATTGTAATATATAAAACAATATATAATTTAACATATTTATCAATATATTTACTAAATATATTATATTGTTCATAAATATATGGAAATATATTTTCGTTCAGTAAGGGAAACAACGTTGGATTTGTATGTTTTTGTCAACTCTAAACCTCTGAAGCTCAAGTTTGTTTAACTAGCTTCCTGCAACAGGCCTATGGTGTCAAGCTCCACAAATGACAGAACTGAAGTTTTGGCCGGATATCAAAAAATCTGTTTCACATAAGGAAGATAGTCATACATATTTGGGACTTGGGGGTGAGTAAATCAAAAAATTTCTGGGTCAACTATTCTTTTAAAGGGTTATTTATGCTGTGCCACTGGCAGAATATGAGAACTGAGGAAAGTGGGGTCTTCTATCACTGTCAAAAGACTCCATGTTTTCAACTGGAAAAAAGAGAAAATGAAATGAATTATTATTTTTCATTTTATATCATTAGAAAGCAACCTGTGAATCACCACTAGATGGCGCCTTCGTTATCAACCAAATATGTGTTGATTGAGAGTTACTGTAAGCCTGTAGTGTAATGTCACCTTGGCCTGGGGGTGTGATGGTGATGGTCTGCCCTGTAAACTCCACATCAAAATAGCGAGTGTCTGTTTCTGAGGTTACCTGAGGCTTAAAAGGTGGAACAAGCTGTGGAGAAAAAGAAAAACAATATTATACTTGAGTGACCTCCATTTACAACCTAGAGGCATGTCATAGCATCCCAGATAGCAACATTGTGACGGCCCAGATCCGGGCCTCATCTAGCACATGCGGAAAGATGATCTGGCCCACATGCATGGAATGGAATGACGGCCCTTTGGTGGCTCACTCCTGTTTGCCAGATCTGGGCCGCAAGCAGGCCATAGCAATGCCACTTGGCAAATTGCCAAGAGCAAAGAAATAAACCAGAACTGGAACTTATCTGAGCCACAAAATATGTATAAGGAGTCATCTCAGCCTTAATAAGCCTGTTAACAAGCAGAATCACTGAAGGAAAGAAGAGAACAGAAAAAGAGACGAGCAGAAACACAAGAACTACAACTGACTTCAGCTACAGCCTTAGATTAAATCAACTGAAGACAAAAGAAGACATTAAATCTGTGAATATCTCAGCAGAGCAACATTACCAGCTTCACTTATTACTTATTAACCAGATTTACTTTTCTTATTTTTTTTAAGTTAAAGTTTTTTATTAAGAATTAACTGGGTTTTTTCATTAGAAGTCACCATAACAGTGATTAGTGTGTCCATTAGTTGGGCTCTTCTTATTATTTCTTTTGTGTTTTTTAGCTGTTGTGTTAGTCAAACACATTTGCAAATGCAAAGAAGGCTTAAGTGATGATGCTTACATCTTGATGAAATACACTGATTCACTGCTGTCTTTTGAATCTAACAATTGTGTTGTTCTATCAATGTATTCACATTACACACCCTGTGTTACTGCAGCAATCAGTTAGAGGGTTTTAACAAACATGAGCACAATGAAATAACCTAAACTGACACGCAGAGATATCAACAATGGTGACAATCAATAAAATATTTAGATAATCAAATCAACTCTGAACGTCACAAAAAATCTACTACAACTGCAAAAAAATAAAAGCAAATATTTAGAATTTAACAAAATTATAGGATGGTTCAGCTGCATAATTTATTCATGCAGCAATGCATGCTGGGAGTTTTGTACTATGGGCCAGCATGCATTGCAACAACGTACTTTTGATTGTCACCATTGTTGAGATTCATGTGCTGACTGTTGATATCTGTGTGTGTCATCATAGATTAACTTTTAGTGCTCATGTTTGTTAAAATCTTCCAAATGATTTGTGTAATATTGCTGGATCTCATGCGGCTGTAATACAGTGTTGGTAACGCAAATAAAAATGGCACAATAAACTTTTAAGATTTGATCAGATTCATCACCATTATAAATTATCAACAGGTAACCATCATCACCTGATCTCAGTTTGATCTACCTTCCTTTACTACTGTAAATGTGTTTGACAAACACACTGTCACAGCAGCCAAACAAGACAAAACATATAATAAGAGTTAAGAGCCCAACTAATGGAAACACTGATCACTGTTATGGTGACTTCAAATGAAACAGTTTTCTTAACTCTGAGTCTCAATAAAAACTTTTGTAGACGTCTGACAGAAATAAAGTCAGTAATAAGTGAAGCTGGAGTTGTTTAATCCTCCTCTGTTGAGATCTTCACAGATTTAATGTCTTCTTTTGTCTTCAGTGGATTTCATCTAAGACTGTGCCTGAAGTCAGTTGTAGTTCTTGTGTTTCTGCTCATCTCTTTTTCTGTTCTTTTCTTTCCTTCAGTGATTCTGCTTATTAAGGCTGAGATGACTCAGTATTTAATAAACACACATTTTGTGTGGCTCAGATAAGGTCCGGTTATCTGTTTTTTTTTTCTTTGCTCATGGCTGACATGTGGCATTGCTATGGCCTGCTTGTGGCCCAGATCTGGGAAACAAGAGTCAAATCATTACACACTGCATGTGGGCCAGATCATCTTTCCACGTGTGCCAGATGTGGGCCGGATCTGGGCCGTCACAATGCATTTGTCAATGACTACATGCTATTATTATTATTCACCTTCTTCTCATAAACATCTTGCCACTCAATGCCTTCAAAGAACTTATGCTGCATGATTTCTTTTGCATCATCTGGACCTCCACCTAACCTGCAGACAAAAACAACAACCCAAGAACAGATAAACAAACCCCTGAACAGCCAGATTCCCTGGTTACCTTTAAGGCCTATTCCAACAACTTTCAGAGAACTGTTAACAAATTCACACACTCATACGGAAAAGTATGCTTTCACTAATTTTTCACAGCCACGCTTTTTTTGTTCTATGTTACAACAAAGCACCTCTTTCACAGAAATTCCTTAATAGGGCTTTTCACACCCTGGGTCAGTCTAAACACCAGGTAAAAGGAATCCTGGGTTAAGGTTATTTTGCTTCATGGTCACTCTGCTCACAATTTACCAAGTGTTAAAAATGAATAAGATGACACGTCGCACTGTAAATTCCTAAAGCCTGGGTTAACATTGTTATTTGCATCCCAGTCAACACGTTGATCTCCTGGTGATCTCTCCATATGATTACAATGTGAGGTCACACTGAGCTAAAAGTGTAACCGCACTGCGCACTCACTGTGTGCTCATATTATGGCCACAATATGAGGTCACCCCAGCTAGAAATGTTTTTGGACTCCAACATCACCCAGATGTCAAATTTTTGTTGAAAATTAAAATTGGGTTGACGTCTAAACATTTGATGTCAGGCTCCAACTTTATTAAACAACTCCACAAACAGCATTACCATGCAGCTTCTCTTATTACTAACAATATTTACTTCTGTCATATGTGTGGAAAAGTTCTTATTGAGATTAACAGAGGTTTGGATGTTGATCATTTATTGAAATTAATAGTTTGGTTTGATGTCACCATTATGGTGATCCATGTTTGCTTTAGTTGGGCATTTTGACTCTTGATGTTTTATTGTTAGTTTTTCTCTGGTTGCTGTAGCAGAGAACATATGATCTGATTATATAATCATGTCGTGCTCTGATTAATCTCATAGAATTAATTATTGAAATGTTTAAATACAAAAATTCTGTAAAATAAATTGAACAACTGCTTCCCATACACACTCAAACCTCAAGAATCAGCGTTTAAATCTCAATAGCAGTGACATGCTTCATACCGCAATAAATTCAGGAATTAGAGTGTCAATCTCAAGATGAGTTTTTGGATGAAGCACCCAGAATGCATTGTGGTATAGTCAAGGGCAAAGAGCCCAACTAAAGCAAACACTGACCTCCAAACCAAACTTCTTTTAAGAGGTTCAGTCCTGTGTCTGCTGGGAAACTTTATAAGAATGTTAAGGGATAATGTTATATCAATGTTATCATGTTTCAAATGTTTTTAGAGAGTGTTATCCTATCTTTTAGGTGAACATTTTGGTCACAAAAATAAAATTATCTACAGAAAACATTATAAGAACATAACATAATGCTCTCAAAACATTCATAGAACAATAAGATTTCTAGCTGGGATGAGCTCATATTGTGGCCATAGTATGAGCACACAGTGAGTGGCTGTGAGGTTACACTTTTAGCTCACTGTGACCTCACATTGCTGACGTTGTGACCACATGGTGACATCACTGTGAGATCAAAGTGTTGACTGCACTGTAAAAAAAAAATTTTTAATCCACATTTTACAGAAAATAACTGTGATTTTTTTTATGATCATTTGAGTATCACAGCATTGCAGGATATTCTATAGCAGTATTGGCATGCAAAATTAACAGCCAATATTTAAAGACTTAATATTTCACTTAACAATAAAGTATCGGTATTGGTATCAATAAAGAAGGCAACTGCATGATGACTATTATCACCAAAAAGTGACTAGCATCATCTGATCTGAACTTCTCTTGGGGTCCTACCATAACAAATGTGTATCAGAGACACATTGTTAAAGCAGACACGTTTTTTTTTAAGATTTCATTTTTTACAGTGTGGGTAAGATATTAGACTCAATGGAGGAGACTAGTCAAGTGTGTAATGGATTAGTGCTTGCCCTCCGATTAGTGCTTGCCCTCCGATCTTTTCAGCATTATGTGATCGGTCTAAGGAAAAAACATTCATATCCCCTGAATCAGATAGGTAATGTTGGATCAAACCTGTGTTTTTTGACATGCCAGCATCTGTCACTGTACATAAAAAAGTCAGTGAAATCGACTAAATGAGGACTTCAGTTTATTTTTATGGTAGCTATGCCATGAATGTGATTGTTGTTGGTACATTTTACCAGTATTTAAACATACTTCAAATACAAAATGTTTAAAATTTAAATATGAAAAACATTCAATATGAAAATTATTTTCAAATAAAGTTAAAAATTATTTTTCCAATCTTGAAAAGGGTGGGTCTTCTTATATTCAGGGTCGCCTTATGAACAACAAGAGTCTGATGCTGCTCACCAAATGCCCGTGATTAATTGATCATCAGCATGTGTGATCACCTCTAAAAAAAGGAGATGTTTTTGACAGTTTCCTGGTCTGAAGTCCAGGAGGAAAGGAGGAAAGACATCAGCAATGATCTTAGAGAAGTAATTATTGCTGTCATCAATCTGAGAAGGGTTATATTTCCATTTTTCAACAATTTGAAGTCTATTATTCTACGGTAAGGAAGATTTACAAGTGGAAAACATTCAAGACAGATGCCAATCTTCCCAGAAGTGGTCCCAAGGTCAGACCGTGCAATGTTCAGAGAAATCGTAAAGCACCCAGGAACTACACCTCAGACTCTACAGGCCTCAGTTAACATGTTTAATGTTAAAGTTCATGGCAATACAATTAGCAAAAGACAGGACAAGTATGGCATGTTTGGAAGGGTTGCCAGGAGAAAGCTTCTTCTCTATAAAAAGAACGTAGCAGCATGGCTTAGGTTTGCAAAGTTGCATCTGAACAAACATCAAGACTTCTGAACAATGTCCCGTTGAACAGACGAGACCAAAGTGATGTTTGGCCATAATGCAAAGCGCCAAGTTATAAAATATCTAAACAGCATATCAGCACAGACATCTCATACCAGCTGTCCATCATGCTGAAACAGGCTTGTTTTGCAGCCACAGGACCTGCTGGGCATATTGCAGTCATTGAGTCTACCATGAACTCCTCTGTATACCAAAGTATTCTAGAGTCAAATGTGAGGCCATCTGTCTGACAGCTAAAGCTTGGCCGGATTTGGGTCATGCAACAGGAAAAATATCACAAGCACACCAGCAAATCTACAACAGAATGGCAGAAAAATAACAGAATCAAATATTGCCGTGGCCCAGTCAAAGTCCAGACCTCAACCCGACTGAAATGTTGTGGCGCGACTTTAAGAGAGCTGTGCATAAACAAATGCCCATAAACCTCAATGAACTGAAGTAACGTAATAAAGAGGTGTAGGGTCTGGACCAATCAGACACACACTAATTATTCATATTCATTATATTTAATGAATATAAAGGTCTATGAAACTCCCCCAAAACTAACATCACAAATGAAGGTATTATGTCGACTGGGTGTCCTTACAGAGCACCTTAAGACTGATAACAGACTTTTATGACCTCAAAGGAATGTGGCCACATGCGCAAGAGAGAGACAATGGAAAGACAGAAACAATCTTTAATACAAACTTTGCTGCATTAGTCATAGACTAACTGATATATGAATGGACATGCATCCCAGAAACGGTGTGAATGATTTGTGTACTATTATGTATAACACTATGGTATGCAGTGTTCGAACTATACCGTGTCCTTTGGGGGAGCCCAATTTATTTCCAACGGGGGGTGGGGGGGGGGACAGTTCGTGCACTTGCGCATGCCGAGGATTGAAGCGCCTTTCAGACAGAATGCGCGGAGCTACGCTATGAAACCGAATCATTTCAAGGACTTCCAAAGATACATAACAGCTACAAGTGTATGCAAGTCTATGCAAGCATTATATACAGGATTCACCCTATTATATCGACACAAATTGATAAGTCAAACAGACATCCACAAATAGTTTATGAATAGGCTGTCTTTGAGTTCCCTTGAACAAGGGTTAAATTACTTGTCAGGCTACAGAAGAATACCACAATACCTCCGTTTAATTAGACCTAAGACATTGACAGTCACGCAGACCTATAACAACCCAGCCACAACACAGAATTGGGAATAAAAATGTGTGACGGGAGCGTTGTCCACCTCACATGTTAATTCTATCATTATTTAAATTGTTTATTTTTAAGTTTAATTTAGTATGGTTTGTTACTTTATTTAAAATCCCTTAGTATTAGAAATAAAAATAGGACAAGTTAACAAGTTAAACAGTTTATTAAAGTTTGAATGTATAGAAGGGTGCACACTACTTATATTCTTTCTTTACTGTTTGACTTTACCTGGGTCCTGGATTCCTCTGGTCCATGGAGTGAACGGCCGCATTCCACGTGCCAGCCAACAAAGGAAGAGGCAAAAGGAACCTCCACATTTCGGCTGTTACACTTCAGCCTTCACATTTAGGCTGTTACAGAGGAAATTGAACTGTACCATCCTGATCTGATGCGGAGGGGGATTCCTTTGTGTAATTTCATTCAGTTTAATTCTATTTTGTTTGTTTGAAGTAGTTTATTCAATTATGTTTGGCATGATACGGAGTATATTTTTAGTTAAATATTTGTTGTTAATTGGGGAAAGTTTTATTTTGATATTTACCTTTCTTTTTGTTTGATAGAGGCTAAGGGGTATATCTATCCACAGTGAATGTGTGAATGGCAGTCAGAATTTGGCCAGCCATAGTAACATCTTGGTCTGCTGACCTTAGTGTTTTGTTTGTTGTTGCCGGTTTAGTTTTTGTTAGTTTCAGTTTACTTTCATTTTATGTCTTTGATTTTTATATGGACTTTATTTTGGAAATTACTTTCATTATATTTGCACCTGTATGTAATTTTTCTTTGGAAGAAATAAATCTTCTCGTTGGTTCATTACCTGTCCTGCCTGTTCTTGGCCACGCCCGTACAAATGGTGGCAGCGGTGGGATGGCCAGTAAAGGACAGTGCTAAGTAGGAGCAATATGGCTCCAAAGAAATTGACACTGTGCAAACAAAGAGAAGAGGCAAAAGGAACCTCCACATTTCGGCTGTTACACTTCAGCCTTCACATTTAGGCTGTTACAGAGGAAATTGAACTGTACCATCCTGATCTGATGCGGAGGGGGATTCCTTTGTGTAATTTCATTCAGTTTAATTCTATTTTGTTTGTTTGAAGTAGTTTATTCAATTATGTTTGGCATGATACGGAGTATATTTTTAGTTAAATATTTGTTTATATTTGCAGGTTTGGTGGAGGAGCTGGTGGAAGAGCCAGAGGCAGTTGGAGGAGTTCCTCAGATGGCTGATGTTTCTGGACAGCTGACTTTGCAGGACCTGGCAGAGATGTTTCGTAAGAATATGGAATTTCAACAATGACAGGAGGCCCAAATGGAGCGGGAGGCAACTCGGCAGGAACAACGCTGGAAAATGTTGCAGCATCAATTTAACCTTCTCAGGGAGGAAGTGGATATTCAGAGATGCCAGAGAATGTGTCCAATGCTTCAGTGGCCCATGCTCCAGATCCGCTACGAGGTATGATTGAGCCAAAGTTGCAGAAATTGAATGATTCAGATGACATTGAACATTTTCTCACCACTTTTGAACGAATTGCTCTGGCCTGTAAGTGGGGAAAAAGTGAGTGGGCCCTGCGACTAGTTCCCTTATTGACGGGTAAGGCTAGGAGTGCTTATGTGCACATGGACATTGAGGAGACATTAGATTATGACAAAGTAAAATGTGCCATATTAAGCAAGTATGCCATTAATCCTGAAACTTACCGTCAAAGATTCCGCCCACTGGAGATTGAGCCTGATGAAATGCCAAAAGAACTTTATGTACGCCTTCGAGAACTTTATGAAAAATGGGTGCAACCCAAAGGGAAGACTGTAGAGGCTGTGGCGGAAGTGATTATTTTAGAGCAGTATTTGAGAATGCTTTCGCCAGAATTGCAGGTATGGGTAAGAGAACACAACCCTAGTACAGCTGTTGAAGCTGCTTCCTTGGCGGATGTTTTTGTAGCTGCTCGCTCTCGTTCCCAAGCTTGGGGTGCGGCTCAAAGGGGAAATAGGGACAATAGGAGTTTGTCAACATTTGGTCGAGGTGAAGGTAAATTTAATTTCGCTGGTAAGAAGTCTAAAAGTATAGATAGTCAGTTCTCTAGACCTCCACCTCAGTCTAGTCTGTTGCCTATTTGTTATTATTGTGGACAGGAAGGGCATAAAAAGCCAATGTGTCCTAAGTTATCGGTGAAGACTTCCCAAATATGTTCTGTACCAACAGAAAAGTTGACTTTACCTCAAACCCTGACAGTTCCTGTAGAAGTGAATGGGGAAAAGGTGAACGCATTGATAGACACTGGGAGTATGCTGACGTTAGTGGAATGTAAGTTGGTTCCAAAGCATGTCAAGGAGAATAATGGTAATGTGGTCATTAGATGTGTACATGGTGAGGAGCAGATCTACCCTATAGTAGAAGTGCAGGTAGTGGTACAAGAGCAACCCTATTTGTTGAAAGTGGGAGTAGTAGAAAAATTGCCATATCCTGTGATTTTAGGGCAAGATTTTCCTCTGCTGTTGAACCTCTTGCCTTTTAACTCGGCTTGTAGTATGGTGATGATCCGAGCTCAGGTTATGCAGTCTATGGATGAGTCTGAGACCTTGAAAAGTTTTCCCTTCTTTGATGCTGAGCTGGAAGCTGGACCTGTTAAAGTAAGGAAATCTAGAAGGCAGAGAAGGCAATAGAAGTATAGATATGTGGAAGCTGACGGTCAGGAACAGGCTGGTAAGCTGGATGAATTGATTGGGTATAAGATTCCCAGTAATATGGCGGAATTGCAACAAACTGATCCTGTTTTGTCTTTATTGTATCAACAAGCTATGGTGACAAGTCAGGGAGAAGGTGGGAATTCTGTGGAGGATAGAGTAGTAGAGAGGTTCGTTCTTCAAGAGAAGGTGCTGTATCGACAACAGGGAGATGGTTTACAGATGGTGGTACCTAAGGCAGTACAAAATATAGTCCTGTCTTTGGGTCACTCCATTCCTTGGGCAGGTCACCTGGGTAGGCAGAAAACGCTGGCCCGAATTAAGAGACATTTTTATTGAGCTGAGAGCTGATGTTGTAAAATTCTGTAAAACCTGTCCAGAGTGTCAGTTGACCTCTAATAGATTCCCCTCTAAAGTTCCCCTTCATCCTCTTCCAGTTATGAGAGTCCCATTTGAACGGATTGCAATGGACATAGTTGGTCCAGTAGAAAAAGTAGAGCAGGGCATAGGTTTATGCTAGTGGTGAGTGATTATGCTACCAAGTATCCAGAGGTGTTTCCTTTGAGGACTATTGGAGCTAAGCAAGTAGCTACCTGCTTGATTCAGTTGTTTTCTCGGGTAGGATTTCCTAGAGAGATACTGACTGATTGTGGAACCAATTTCACCTCAAATCTCTTAAAGCAAGTCTACCAGTTATTGAGCATAAAGGGCTTGAAATCTACGCTGTTCCATCCTCAAACGGATGGATAAGTAGAGAGGTTTAATCAAACCCTCAAAGCTATGCTCTGTAAATTCATCAATGAGACTGGCTCCGATTGGAATCAATGGTTGCCCTACTTGCTGTTTGCATATCGTGAAGTACCCCAGGCCTCAACAGGTTTTTCACCCTTTGAATTGTTATATGGTCATGATGTGAGAGGACCACTATCACTGTTGAAAGAGACCTGGGCTGGTGAGAAGGAGGAGGGAGAAGAACTAGATGTTGCATCCTTTGTCGTGGCAATGCATGAAAAATTGCAAAGAATGACAAATTTGGCTCAAGAGCATATGGCAGAGGCTCAGCAGAAACAAAAATCCTGGTATAAGTCTGCAAGAACTCGTTCATTTGTTCCCGGTCAGCAAGTGCTGGTGATGTTGCCCACAGTGTCCAGTAAGTTGTTAGCCAAGTGGCAAGAGCCTTTTAAAATTCTTCAGAAACTGGGACCTACAACTTATGAGATATCAACCCCAGGACAAGCCCGTTCCAAGAGAATTCTGCATATAAACCTGTTGAAAGAATGGTCCCCTCGGAAGGAATGTCTGCTGATTCGATCTGTGGAAGATGAGGAAGAGGTGGAAGAGCAGTATTTTCCTGGTCTGAATTCTGCAGGGCTCAAGGTAGATCATCTCTCTGAGTCCCAGCAGCAGCAACTTCAGTCTCTGTGTCATCCTGAATTGTTCCAGGCGAAGCCTGGTCAAACAACGCTGGTCGAGCATGACATCGTTTTGAAAGAAGATGCAGTTCCAAAGAGACTGAGTTATCATATACCTGAAAGATTACTTCCAGCTCTTAAAAAGGAATTGGACTTGATGATTTCTTTGGGGGTGATTGAACCTTCCAAAAGCAAATGGTGCAGTCCTGTGGTCTTAGTACCAAAAAAGGATGGAACTACAAGATTTTGCATTGACTTCCGATATTTGAATTCAGTTTCGAAATTTGATTCATTCCCCATGCCTCGTATTGAGGAATTGATTGAATGCCTGGGAAATGCAAAATATCTGAGCACTGTTGATCTATGTAAAGGTTACTGGCAAGTGCCTTTGAGTTCCAGATCCAAGGAATTGACTGCTTTCCGTACTCCTTGGGGCCTACATCATTTTAAGACTATGCCTTTTGGCCTGCATGGGGCTCCTCCCACTTTCCAAAGACTGATGGATCAGGTATTGCACGGCTTGTCTGATTTTACTTCAGCTTACCTTGATGACATTGTAATTTTCAGTGAAACATGGGAGGAGCATTTAAAGCATTTGCAGATGGTTTTAAGACGCCTCCAAGAAGCGGGACTGACAATCAATCCTGGTAAATGTGCCCTGGCAAAGAAAGAGACTGAATACCTTGGGTATGTCCTGGGAAATGGGGTCATCCGGCCACAAGTGGGGAAGGTGCAAGCTAGTCCTGTGCACTACCTAAGACCAAGAAACAGGTGAGGTCTTTTCTCGGACCTCGGTTGGGTGGATTTGTGCCCAATTTTTTTTCTAGAGCTGCGGCCCTAACAGATCTGATTAAGAAGAATGGCCCAAACCAGATTCAGTGGACTGAGCAGGCCCAGAGAGCTTACCAGGATATTCAAGTAGCCCTACAGGAAAGCCCAGAGTTGCACAGTCCAAGGTTTGATCAACCCTTTGTGTTACAGACGGATGCCTCAGGAGTTGGACTAGGAGCCGTGCTACTTCAAGGAGAAGTGGGAAACTATCACCCTGTGGCCTATATTAGCCGAAAACTGTTTCCTAGGGAAATGCGTTATTCCACTATTGAGAAGGAAGGCTTGGCAGTGAAATGAGCCTTAGACTCCTTAAGATATTATCTCTTGGGTAGGCATTTCACTTTAGAGACTGACCATAGAGCACTCCAATGGCTGAACAGCATGAAGGACACCAATGCCAGGATAACCCGCTGGTACTTGTCTCTGCAACCCTATCAATTTACAGTTCTCCACCGGCCAGGAAGGGAGAACTTGACTGCTGACTTTCTTTCCCGCCATGTGGGCGAGTAACCGGAGGTGGGGGAGAGTGTGACGGGTGCGTTGTCCACCTCACATGTTAATTCTATTATGATTTAAATTGTTTATTTTTAAGTTTAATTTAGTATGGTTTGTTACTTTATTTAAAATCCCTTAGTATTAGAAATAAAAACAGGACAAGTTAACAAGTTTATTAAACAAAAGACAGTTTATTAAAGTTTGAATGTATAGAAGGGTGCACACTACTTATATTCTTTCTTTACTGTTTGACTTTACCTGGGTCCTGGATTCCTCTGGTCCATGGAGTGAACGTGCATTCCACGTGCCAGCCAACAAAGGAAGAGGCGGGGCTTCAGCCTCCACATTTAGGCTGTTACAGAGGAAATTGAACTGTACCATCCTGATCTGATGCGGAGGGGGATTCCTTTGTATAATTTCATTCAGTTTAATTCTATTTTGTTTGTTTGAAGTAGTTTTGTATTGTGCTTCAAGTAGTTTATTCAATTATGTTTGGTATGATACGGAGTATATTTTTAGGTAAATATTTGTTGTTAATTGGGGAAAGTTTTATTTTGATATTTACCTTTCTTTTTGTTTGGTAGAGGCTAAGGGGTATATCTATCCATAGTGAATGTGTGAATGGCAGTCAGAATTTGGGCAGCCATAGTAACATCTTGGTCTGCTGACCTAAGTGTTTTGTTTGTTGTTGCCAGTTTAGTTTTTGTTAGTTTCAGTTTACTTTCATTTTGAGTCTTTGATTTTTATATGGACTTTATTTTGGAAATTACTTTTATTATATTTGCACCTGTATGTAATTTTTCTTTGGAAGAAATAAATCTTCTCGTTGGTTCATTACCTGTCCTGCCTGTTCTTGGCCACGCCCGTACAAAATGCCTTACCTTAACACAGAATTTGGGACCCCCCCAAAATTTCACGAATCACGTTTTCAGGAGAGCCCATGTCTTATTAAGGGGAGCCAAGCTCCCCCTAGCTCCCCCTTAGTTCGCACCCTGATGGTATGTTTGATTGGTATGTATGTGGTTGTACAACCAACCAACGGTCAATGTAACCTCACCTGTATCATGTCTCCTACCTAATTAATCCTCACCTAATGACTCACACTTTGATGTACATCACCTTCCTTTAGAATGCAGTGTGGATTTGTTATATCTATCTGAGCATTACTGAACAGAAAAAGGTTGAGGCAGAGGTATAATCACTGTTAGGACAGAGACTCATAAATCTTGCCACCAGATGAAACTCCCGCCAGAAAGTCAACTCCTCTCATTGGTAAAGCAAGCTGAGAGAGGTGGGATCTTCTCGGGCTTTATTTAGAGACAGTCCACCGTGACCTCCCTCTCTTGGTTTTTCGCATCTGACCACAACACTGCTTCTGCTGATACC
Source organism: Semotilus atromaculatus (assembly GCA_031834385.1). Taxonomy (NCBI): domain Eukaryota; kingdom Metazoa; phylum Chordata; class Actinopteri; order Cypriniformes; family Leuciscidae; genus Semotilus; species Semotilus atromaculatus. Next base: position 29,229,746 of record JAULUF010000010.1, on the reverse strand, counting down.
CCCAAGTTATTATTGATTATTAATATTTCATAGAGCTGATCCTTTACAGAGGAAAGGGACTGATGCGAGAATGATGTGATAGAATGATACTGTCATACAGAAAATCATTCCTTCAACTTATAAGTGGCTAAAACAATTGACCTATGGCTAAGCCACGCCCCAAAACGCGATGAGCCAATCACAGTGCACAGCTTACCCAATACACTCGGACATTCTTTGCTTCCACGTCCATTGAAATGCATTGCAGTTAGTCAGTTTTCACTCGTTTTTATATGTTTTTTCTTGTAATTTTAAGTTTAAAATGGTCAAACGGTGTGCATGGGGTACATGCAACTCCGACACCAGTATCCCGAGAGGCTGGGTGACGGTGTGTATTAGACAAGGATGTCTACATCTCTTCTAATGTAAGTCAACAACGTATTTGAACGTTATCTTTATCATCTCTAACGTTAGCCTAACATTAGAAAACGTTAACGTTAGCTTCTAGCTGCATTGTACATCATGTCACTTAGCTTCATTAACGTATCTGTAAATAACCGAGATAACAAATGTTAGCAATGTTGTGCTGAATGATTCATGTAAATACTGTAGCACCAAACTAACGGAGAGGTACTCTTGGTAAATATGGTAAAAAGGCTTGTCCTGGAAACGTAACGTTATGCAACTTAGACCTGTACATATTTAATTTGATCATGAACCATTAATTACATATTGAAGCACAATATTTTATACAACTTTATACCAAAACAACTGGGGAACTTAGTTTTTTTTTTTTTAGCAAAACATAAGCCTTTTCACTCCTCTTCCACATATTCAAACTATTTACATACAGTGTCAATAGACAAGAGGTCATGATATTCAAAAGGTTATTGATTTGTGTTGATTTAGTGTGAGTAATAACTCCTAATAAAATGCTACATAAAAATCATCAATTGCCTCCTGTGAAATGTCTCTAACTGTGAAATCTGCCATAGCGCCGTCACCGAATGTTGACTGTTTGTCCGAGTGAGTGGAGGGGGCGTGGCTTAGCCATAGGTCAATTGAATCACAGGGTGCACTTGGTTTGTCACTCATAACTTTTCCATTTTGGCTTTGTTTTTGATAAATTAATAATGACACGGTGTAATATGTAATTTGTTGTTGTTCGTTTAAGACCTGCCAATGACCAGATGATTTTTATTATGTTCTGTTACGTAAAACCATACATTTCCAAAGGCTGTTCTTTCTTTTTCACATGACTATATGTATATATATAATTATTATTTATATAATATTATTATTATTTTACTCTATTCAGGGTTGCATATAAATCGCAACAATTCAAAGAAATGAGAATCTACTAAAACACTCACAGACCTTCCAGGTTGAATGAATCAATTAAGAAACGCATCCTTCTATAGCATGGACTCTTAAAACAGTGGACCATACAACACCAAGAGTAATCACTTGAACAATTTAGAGATCTCTCACCGCTGTTTCGGGTCTTTCTGAAGCAGCCCTGAGAGCAATGATTTTGCCTCGGGCCCAAGTGTACGAGGGAAACGGATCTCATCCATGAGGATTAATTCAAAGAGCTTCTCATGATCCTGGTTGTAGAAGGGCAACCGGCCGCACATCATCTCGTACATGACCACACCCAACCCCCACCAGTCCACCGCCCGGCCATAATCATTGTCCTCAAGAACCTGCAAAAAAAAAAAAGCAGCAGAGAACCTGAGCCACAAACTTTGAATCTCCTGCACCCATCTTGTCCTCGGTTGGGAAACAACTTGACCCCCTTCAATTTGCCTGTCACACAGGGGCACAGAGGACACAACTCTTACTCTTGTAAATCAAATAGCTAAACACCTGCAACAACCAAAATCACTTTGCTCTGGTTCTTTTAATTTATTTTACTTCTGCTTTTAATACTATGCAAATTGACATTCTTTTAGAACAACTTCATAAGATGAATATGAATGGTGGGCTCATCCACTGGATTAGAAGTTTCTTAACTGACCGTCCTCAGATAGTCTTAGTGAATGGGGTCTACTCAGATGAGCTTGTTATAAATACTGGAGCACCACAAACAACCTCTGTTGTTTTCAATTTATATAAATGACAGGACTGTGCACAGCACCAATGTTAGTTTACTTAAATATGCTGATGACATGGTCTTGGTAGGACTTCTCACAGAAAATTATTACTTTATAATAATGCCAACTTTAAAAAAGTTTACTTTAGCCAAGTCACTTTACTGCATAAGACATATAATATCTTAATGCCTAAGTGTCCACATTTAGCGGTTCTGAGCTGAGTAGGATAGTTTATATTTAAAGGTTGTATCAGTGATTTCAGGCCCAAAAATAAATGTCTAATCTTTCCTAACGATCCGCTAGCTGCCCGCCCCATAAGCAGGCTGTCAAAAAACTGCGTCTCTGTAGGCAGCCTAGGCTCTGAAATCTGCACACAAAAACAAATGGGTACAACCACCACTCAAAACCAAAATAAACAGTGTTTCAACCAATCACCGACAGGGACGGGTGTTGTGAGGTTTTGAGCTCGTGCACGGCCGGACGCGAAGTCGGAGCAACACCCGCCCCTGTCGGTGATTGGTTGGAACACTGTTTATTTTGGTTTTGAGTGGTGGTGTACCCATTTGTTTTGTGTGCAGATTTCAGAGCCTAGGCTGCTAGGCTCCTTTATTTCTATGGAGCTTTGTTTCTTCAGATGTAGTTGATCATTTGTTTTGAATTATTCTATTTTCTAACAAGGTATGAATATGACTTCATTATTTACATTTATTTTATTTTATTCTATTAGCAGTAGTTCATTTATTTAGGTAAAGTGACAATGTGTGGTTTTAACATTTAAATGTCCTGTTATAGCCCTGAATAGTACCAAAATGTCTCAATTACGTATGTAACCCTGGGTCCCTGAGTAGGGAATGAGATGCTGACGCTATAGGAACACCCACCAGATGTAACGATTGTCTGAACTTAGAGCCTCTTGCTAGAAGTGGCTCTTGCATGCAGAATGGTCTCTGTAATCTCTGATGAAAGAGCAGATCTAATCAAAAGCCCCACCAGAGAGCCTCACTCTGTCATCTCACACTTTCCTCAGAACTCCTGGATGCAGACTTACAAGCCAGAAAATAGACCATTAGGGAGCAGACATCACAGTTACATCTCTTGCAGCTGCGCCCACATTGTGGTGGCAGGAAAAATAGTGGTAACAAGTGGTAACGGGCGAGATCCACGGAATAAAATGGGGGAAAAAAAGTATTGTGCCGTTGAATGTCAGAATCGGGATGCAAAAAAAGCTAATTTTTATGGAATACTGTGGTCGAAGACGCCCTTTATGGCCATTAAATGGACAGACTGGAATGATGAAACATCTGATGACTACACTGTTAACCCTTGCTGTAAAAAAAGGCCACATTCTGACAGTATCATTCCATTTTACATTAAAACAGTAATATACCGTAGAAAACAATGCTATATTTGTCGTTTTCGAGAAAGTATCCTAGAGGAATATACTGTAAATTAACAGCGATCAAAGTCGACACTCAGAGGCTGTGTTCCAAATCACACCCTATACCCTATTCACTATTCCCTACATTAGTTCACACATACAGTCCACTTGACAGAGTGAACGAAAAGAAGAGAGTGAATTCAGACACTGATGAACACCTGACAAGCAGAATCACTGAAAGACAGAAAAAAGAGAAACACAAGAACTACAACTGACTTCCAGCCACACTGAGTGTGAAACCAGTTTACAAACCGGTTTAACATATTTCTTTTATACATGTACAAAAGTACTTGTTAAGAATCAACAGATATTTAGTTGTTGATGTTTTATTGAATATAATAATATGATGGAGATCAGAATTTGCTTTAGTTGGTCTCTTGACCATTGACTTTATAACATTAGTCTCTCTCTGGATTTAACTGTGAGTTTATAAAACACATTTGTTATGGCAAGAAAAAGCCAAGAGGAAGTTGATCAGTAGTTTTTGGCTGTTGTGGGGATCCCATTATCATTCTGGCCTTGTCTGATTTGCTGATCTCATTCTGTAAGATTTAAATTTATGGGTATTTAAAGGGCACCTATTATGGCATTTAAAATGTTCCTAATATTGTTCTGGGAGTCCCCAACAACAGTTTTACGTGCATGCAATGACAAAAAACACTTTTGTTGTCTTATAATATGCATTTATTTTTACCTGATTTGCTCACCGACTCTCAAATGATTCGTTTAACGACTCATTTTTCAAACCCCTCCTTTGCGTGACGCTAATCTGCTGCGATTGGTCAGATGACCCAGTCAGTTATTTTTTGCGTTAGCCCAAAGCTTAAACATATTGATAAAGCACTGCAGTACTACAGGTATTGCTCTATTCTTTATGACAACTCCAATAACAACGACAAACATTTCACATATTAAAAAAAAATGACATTGGAGACCTAACGTTAGAAGCTGCGCTGAGCGTAACTTACACAACACACACACATTCTTGAGCATGCTACAAAACCCATAAAAGCAACAATCATTAATAATACTTACAGGTTGCGATTCGGAGGAGGACGCTGATCCAAATAAACTTGGTACTGAACCTTCCTTCAGTATCAACCGGCTCGCGAATTCATATTTGACAGCATTTATGTTTTTGAAGCAATCATCTTCAAAATGACGCGAACACAGCAATAACTTCGGACTATACATCTGTGGTATAGTTGCATATATGAACTGTAGCCACTGATTCTTCAAATGCTCGTCTCTGGGCAGATGAAAAAATGTCGCTTTTCACACTTCAGAACACATCGTCTCGTCGCCAAATGCACACTTCAGAACACATCGTCTCGTCGCCATGATGTTGTTTTCAAGTTTCCCTGGCTTCTACGAGTACGAGCGCAATGAGTGGGCGTATCTTATTCAAATAACTTGTACAAGTAACGTCATAAAGTTAGAGAAAATGCATCGTTCGTCGAACGATTCATATCAGCGACTCAGAGTCGACTCTTACTTTTGAGAGACAATAACTTTGTATACAGTGAACTTTCATGTTTAAAACTTTGCAGAATGTTATCGTTCACTTAGATCTATGTTACACACTACATGAAGGGCAATTTTCAAAAATCCATAATAGGTACCCTTTAATATGTGTCATAGTACTGTAATTATTCTATTTAAGAATATTGAAATAATATAGTGCATTAAAAAATGTTGAACTCTTGCTTGAGTCAGACAAAGACAGACATCAACAATCAGCATATGAATCTCAACAATGGTAATAATCAAAAGTTTTATGTTGCAATGCATGCTGGGTTCCAGGATAATATAAAACTCCCAGCATGCACTGCAATATGAATAAATAAAGAACATAATTATTCAGGGGCGTAGGAAGGAGTTTAACATTGGGGTGGACACCAGGGGCGATTTTAATTTTAGGGAGGCTCAGCCCCCAATGAGAACACACAGGGTTTTTCCTGAAAGAAATTTTTTTACATTTTAAAGATAAATTCATTAATCTGGTGCACTTTGAGTCATCCAAATCAACTGTTGAAAATGAAAATGAAAAATCTCCCCGCCAATCGCAGAAGGAATGCTCATATTGACCGTTAACTGAAAGTAAAAAAATTGACTGATTAATACTAACAGTTAAACGTTGTTTTTTTTTACGATTTTTTTATTTATTTTTTTGCTTCATGGTTAAAAAAAATAAAATAAAAATTGTTAACTCACTGAACGCGTCGACATGCGCAATCACACGCGCCAACAGATATTCTCCCTGAGCAAGCAAAATGAAGCGAGAGAAAAGAAGTAGCCTAGCTAGGCTACTCTATGTGGGACCATTTCGACAGAAAGGGCGACGAAGTTACTTGCAAAATATGCTACGTGGTATTAAAATAAAGCAGTCGTCCAAGTAGCCTACAATGCAGTATCACTTGCGAAGCAGCTTCCCGAAGCTGCCATAGCGAGACGTTGGCCGTTTCTCAATATGCGTTCTTGTCTGTACTTGTGTTCTTGTGGACTTGTGAAACGTCATCAGTCGCTGCCCAAGTACTGTCCCAATTCAAAGTTCACATCTAGCCAAGTCCAGTTCAAATCCCCGGATGTGTTCTTGATCCGCCCCTTTTACCGAGGATGCATCGAGAGGTGACTTGTGCGAACTTGAGACAGCCATGTATCCCAGAATGCATCTCGCACCAACCAGCAAGCGCCAATCCCAGAGGAGAAAACCCGCGTAATATCAAAATACTACTGTTATTGTGTTATGAAATGTAATTTTAAGAGTGTTTCAGGCGAGAATGTTGTTGTTTAAAGCTCAAATCTGTGGTTTGTTTATAAAGATAGCGCCTATTTGAAAAATGTATCTAAGGCTTTCGGAATTGTAAGATCCAGGCTAGCACCGGCCGTCTCAAACTGTCAGCAGCGCTCTGTGTGCTCGTCACCTTGTAAGTTCATTCTTCCAAAAACAACTAGCAAGAGCGTTCTCCCCAAGAACACAAGTCCGTTCTTTGCATTCTTGGTTTTGAGAAACGGCCTTTATCTCTGTATTCCCGAACATCTGTGCCATCGGAGACTAGAGGGTGTTTTCTCTCTGCGCTCCAGACTTAGGCTACCCAACAGCATGTAGACTGTAATGCTACTTTTTAAAATAAAAACTAGACAAGCTGTGGATTGAGGTAGGGCTGCTATTTTATTTGACGGAAAAACTTAGTCTGATGGAGAGAAAAAAATGCAGTTTTTTCAACGCAAACTGATTCAGTGTTTTCTTTTTGTCATCGTAATTTGTTAATTATTTAAGCTATAAAATATATATTTACTGTAGTCTTATTTTATGTTTTTTATTTATATTATTGTATTCTGTTTTTCTCTGTTGTCACTGTCAGAAATGCTCCGTGAAAATTTTATCTGAATCTGTTCTGTATGCTGCTGTTTGCACTTTGCACGTTAAATTAAACCCTTTGATAAAAAAAATAAAAAAAAATGTTTGTATTTTTAATGGGTCACAGATATGCATCAATTTTATTTTTATTTAATGCCAAGTCAATTAAATCTTATCAGTTAACCGTTAATAATCGATTAACGAGCGGCGGTTGTCGGTCGGGAAAATTAACCGAAATGAGCATCCCTACCCGAACCTATGAATTCTCTGATTTAGATATTTTCTAAAAATAAATTCTAGTGAAATTCACCTGGTCGCTAAGGGATAGGCTATGTCAGCCAAGGATATTTACCATTCATATGTGCCAAATGTCTGTCAGATTTCACGCTCCTTAACTCTTCTTCTGTTTGGTTTTTCCTAACTCACTGACGGTGCACGAGCTACTAGAGCTACTATAGGGAAAACATGACATGGATTTCAGGAGAAATAGGTTTTGTTAATGTAGCCTATAGTGTAAGGCAAGTCGAATGGATTTGGGAAATGGACCGGCCGGGATTTTATATTTTCGGAGCTGGAAAGAAAGACGTATTTGCAACCGCCCGCATAATCATACAGTATGATAATATTGGGGGGGACAAATTGTCCTTCTTTGAATATTGGGGGGACGTGTCCCCCTGTCCCCCCATAGGATTACGCCTATGTTTTGCCACAACTGTTGAGAGACATGTGCTGGTTTTTTAACACTGTATGTGTTTTTACAAGACAATGTAGCTCTGTTTCTTTGGTTGTGCATGATGTACTAAAAAAAAATTCCACTGTAACTGAACTGTAGTTTCACTTTTGATAGAGGATTAAACTCTGGATGAGATTAGTGAATGAACAGGCTATGTGACGATTTTGTCGTCATAATCAATATAATAAACTGCATTCCCAAGTCATGTGCGTGCACGAGTGTTGTTTGCAAAAACACAGTTGAAGCAGCAAGAGAAAAACTAATGTTAAAAGTCAAACCAAACATTTTCATTTAAACATCTCAATAACAACTTCTGTAGATGTATGACAGAATTAAAGTCATGCTGGTTAATAATAAGTGTAATAATGTATAATGGCTGGAAGTCAGTTGTAGGTCTTATATTTATCTATTTTGGGTCACCACTGTGCTTCAGTCCAGGAGAAGATCTGCAAACACTGATGATATACTGCATGTTGCTTTATTTAACAAGCAATGATTGTGTAGTTGTTGGTCCAGTGGAAATCTCTTTATTTACAATATTTTTTAAAGGTCTCAAATGAAGTAAGTTCACAGTAATACTTTGCTCACATTATTAGTGCATTATAAATTTTAGTTAATACATCTAAACGACAGTTGGTCAATTTAAGGCAGTCGGTTTCTGCAAGTGAAATTAGTAAACTTGAGTTTTAATTTAGTGCAGTAACATACTGTAGATTACAGTACAGAACTGTACAATTAACAGTAAATAACTGGTAACAGTGTTGCCAGTATTTTACTGTAAAAAAGCCTGGTAAGATTTAACAATGTAGTCTACTATTAAAGCATGAATTTGATCACATGCAGTTCATAGGGGACCTAATGATTAGTCCTACAGTCACAGCATGAAATCTATATCATTTTACAACATTTAAATCTAAAATATTTTTATCTCACATTTCTGACCTTTTTCTCGCAATTTAGGGTTTATATCTCCCAATTCAGATTTTATATAACTCATAATTCCAAGTTTATATCACAATTCTGAGACAAAAGTCAGAATTGCGGAAAATAAACTCGGGGAATCCTGAGGATAATCCTCCCTGGATTTCTTTCTCTGTTTGCCGTTCATTTATTATTAGAATAATGTATATTTACCAACTACTAGTTCATGGAACTTGTTTCACATCTCTTTCATTGAATGTTTTATTACCTCTGGAGCGAGATACTCTGGTGTACCACAGAATGTCTTCATTGTTGCTCCGTCTGTAATTCCCTCCTTACACAGGCCAAAATCTGTGATCTTTATATGGCCATCTTTATCCAGCATCAGGTTCTCCAACTACCACAGAATAATTATATTCCTTATAATGTGACATACTGTACGTTTGATCGTGATGTAACAAGTAGCATTACATAAATACACTTTCTGACAAGTCATTTCAATTCATTAATTTATCATTCATCTATCATTAATTTTTCTACTATATTTTTCTACCTATCTCACCTTTAGGTCTCTATAAACCACGTTTCTCTCGGAATGAAGGTAATCCAGGGCTGAGACGATCTCTGCCCCATAAAACTTCGCTCTCTCTTCCGAAAAAACACGATCTCGCGATAAATGAAAGAAAAGCTGTGATATAAGAACAAATATAAAAATTTATTTGAAAAGGTAATCTTCTGGGGTAATTTATTATAATTAATAGACACATTATTTGAATAAACATTTGATTGTTAAATGAAATTAAAAGAAAATATTTATTTGGTTAGTTTTAATGAACAGTCATTGCTAAACTTCACCTTTACAAGAGCTCACCTCTCCTCCATTTGCATACTCCATAACAAAACATAATCGGTCATGAGTCTGGAAAGAATACTTTAGACCCTGCAACACAGAGGTGACATTAGGAACATCATTTTGCTAAAGCACATAATTTGTTGCAAAGGAAGCCATAAAGAAATATGGTCTCCTTAAAGAAAAATATCATAAATTATCAAAAGTAGTTATTTGATAACAATATTTTGTTGACACTGATCAGACTTTTAGAAATTTTATATACACTATATATAGTATACACAATACAGACATACAGAATCAGCATATTATTCTCAACAATGGTGACATGCTTCATGCCGCAATGCATCCTGGGAGCCATTATAATATAAAACTCCCAGCATGAAATGCAGCATGAAGAATTGTTGAGATTCATATGCTGATTCTGTATGTCTGTGTCAAAAAAAAAAAAGTATACATATTTTTGCTGCAGTGTATTTAAAAATCACAAATCAGAATGTCTGATTTGTGCCAACAAAACAATATTGGTTAAAAATCTATCGATATCAAATTGTTACTTTTGGTCAGTGATAAAATTAGTGGATTATTCTATTTTATGATGCTAAAAACTATAACACCTGATCATCTTATTACATGGTGTCCTTTAAAACAAATTGTTACAAAGTCTAATAAGTCAAGAGTCAAATTGCCCAACTAAATGAAATACTGATCACTATAATGATGACCACAAATTTTCAATAAAACATAAACATCTAAACCTCTGTTAATTCTCAATAAGAACTTCTTTAGATGATTGGCAGAAATAAATTTAATCTGGTACGTAATAAGAGAGATTTAATGTATTTTCAGTTGATTTCATATATGGCTGTTGCGGAAGTCAATTGTAGTTCTTGTCTACTCTTGTAAAAGTCTTTCCTTCATTGATTCTGCTCGTTATCATCTGGTGTATTCAATGTTGGCAATAAAAAATAAAGAGTTCTTAATTCATTTTTTAAGTCTTTTGTTTAAATTTTACTTAATGTTTTGTGTGCAATATGCAGTTATTCATTTTAAATGGTTGACTTTTAAGGAATTGAATTGATTAATTCTAACTCAATTCTTATTTGTTGAATTTAATTAATAATATTGCTTATAATCTGTTGCCACACTTTCGTTGAGTAATATAGTGCATTATTTTAACGGTGTATACTTTTTTCAGTTTTTATAATCTGCAGGCCTTGAAGGAATGTTCAAAGCAATATAATATTCATTTTCAGTAGCTATGTTTCCATTTAAAGTTGAGTAAAATTTGAATATCGCATAAAACATTTGCGAATAAAGCACCATTTCTGAAAATTTTCTTTTCCTGGGAAATTGGTGCAAAATATCTAATAAAAAAGTTGCTGCACTTGGAGAAGAAACTGTGGCTCTTTTTTCCTCCATCATAAAGGACGACAAACTCAAATGCTGTCATGGTATCTTACGTTCGGATGCCAGGCAACCTACACAGTTTTAAAAGTATAGCCAAAAGATTTGAGCGTTTTCTGATTTTAAACCTGGAACTCTGGCTCAGTTTATTTCTTTTATAAGTGTGGTACTGCAACCACACATTTTGAAGAGTTAAAAAATTTCGAATCAATTCATTGATTGTATGGAATGTATGTACTGTAAATTACATTTACTAGTGTATAAACCACTAATTCTAAAATGTTTTTACTTTGATAATATCAGCTTACTGTTAAGAAAGGGTGTTTGGAGTTCTGGAGGACCCGGTTTTCAGTAAGTGTGTGTGCAACCTCATCCTACAAATAAATAAGTAAAGAAAATAACTTGTTAACTTCTTATATACAGCAATTACAACGTATGTATAATTAGAAATTGTCAAAAGGAAAAAAAAACATTGTACATGTGAACACACAATGCAATGTTTAAATTTACTGAAAGAAAAAGTAAAAATAAAAGCGAAGGACATACTTTTGCTACTATCACATCCTTCTTGAGAATTTTCATGGCATAGTATTTTCCCGTGGCTTTCTCCTTCACCAGAATGACCTTCCCAAAAGTGCCTTTCCCCAAGAGTTTAAGGTATTCAAAGTCATGCATTGTCTGCACAACATAGAGAAAAGTCTTTGAGAAATACAGTTTTAAATGAATATCTAATGATAAAAAATTAAATCTTTATTTAAAAAATAAAATCTTTGATAAAAAAAGAAACATTTATTTACACAGATTTTTTTTCAATATTTGATTTCTTTTTCGTTATCTTATAGTGTTTACTTATGAATTATTTTCCTTAAGAAAATAATAGGAGAAAGTATTTTAATCTGAAAAATACTTGCCACATCTTAACATTTTTATAGAAATATTTGAGAGGACCAATAATACTGGGGAGGGGGGGGGGAGCTGAACATTTCAGCTGTAATCCTACCACTTTGAGTCGAGGTTTGGACAGGTACATCTCCATGTCCATGGGATCAGGTGAAGAGTCCATTCTCTCTTCCTCCTGCTTCTGTAGACTATCAGCCACAGCCTGGATGGCCTTAGTCCACTCCTCCCTGCAGAAAACAAGAAAATCTCACAGGGTAAAATTTACTTTAGGGAACTTGAGGAGTGCTATCATGAATTTAAGCAAACCAGTTTATACGGTAAATGAACTGTACTGCATACTGTATGCTCATGAATATGACAAACCAACCTTTCTTCTGGAGTCTCAACATGAAAAGTGCGCTCAATAACAGTAGTCCACTGCAGGCACCGAATAATAAAAGTGTTTGTCTTTGGTCGCTCCGTCTTCATCAGCTGACATTCTGAGAGAGACAAAAAGAGTGTGTGCATTTTGGGGTTCTTAAGAGGGGTTAGGGAAGGATGTAAAAGGGGCCAGATACAAACAAAAAAAAGGAAAAGTGAGAGAGAGATAGAGAGAGAGAAATGAGACAGGGCTGCAACTTAAGTCCCACGCTGTTCAATATATACATAAATGAGTTAGCGAGGGCTCTGGATCAGTCTGCAGCACCTGGTCTTACTCTACTGGACACTGAAGTCCAATCTCTTCTGTTTGCTGATGATCTGGTGCTGCTTGTGACTAAAGAGGGTCTACAGCAGCATCTGTAGTGCACAACTGCACAACTTCTGTCAGTCATGGGCCCTGTCAGTTAATCCCAAAAAGACAAAAATAATGATTTTCCGAAAAAGACCCAGCCGCCAAGGGCAACATCATAGTTTTAAATTGGACAACATGCTCCTCGAACACACACAGGACTACACTTACCTTGGCATAAATATTAGCAACAGGAAATCAGAAAGCATCACAAAGCCCTGACCTACCATGAGATGAAGCCAGAGAAAAGCCCTTGGCCGACTGGTATTAGAGCTGATGTCACAAACTGACAATAAACCAAACCAAATAATTAAAACAAAAAAAGAAAAATACCTCAAACATTGGACAGATGCAACAGACAAACAAAGTAAATTGGAATGCTATTTGGCCCTAAACCGAAAATATTAATTGGCAAGATTCAAGTGAGCACCTCAAGTGAGGTAAAGTGAGCGACCCTAAACTGAGAGAAGTCCTGAGCATGTAGAGACTCAGTGAACACAGTCTGAGCATAGAGACAGAAAGACACAGACAGACCTGGCTGCCGAAAGAAGAGCGACTGTGCTCTCACAGCACTGAGAAACAGGTGGAAACAGAGCTACACTTTTTGACATCCTGCCCCAATTATACAAATATTAGGGACACTTTCTACAAAGTTTCTAAGTGGGTCCCTTTTCACAACCCACTAGATATACTTCCATCAGAAATCAAATGTGGACAAACTGTGTGAGGTCCTGTCACGAAAAAAGAGCCTCCAGCAGGACAGGGCTACCAACTATTCACCATGCCAATAATGCTATTTGAATCTTGTGAGAGAGAGAGAGAGAGTTCACCTGTAAATTCTCCCCAGTAAACTGTTAAAACAAAATGGATACCTACGTGCCACTGAGAAGTTATTGAGTGGAGTTTCCAGCTGGTCAATATCTTGCGGTCGCTCTTTGTACCCAATAAAAGTTCCGTCACTCTTGAGTAAAAAGTATCTTGGTCTCCACGTCTTTATATATTCTCCTAAAAATAAAGACAGTAAATTTAGATCAGTTGAACATCTTTAACAAAAAGCTTTCAAACATAATACATAAACAATAATATGATATTATTATGAAGAGAGAGTTCTAGTCTTAGAGCTCAAACATGACAACCTGGGGCTCAGGTCAGGAAGCAGACAGACTGGCTAAACCTACCGTCTGCCAGCTGTCTCACTGTGTTGCTGTAATTTATAGAAATGTTTTCAAAATTACTATGAAGTCTAGTTTCAAATATAATTCAAATATAATATAATAAGAATTGTTGATGCTTAATGAACAATGAACAATATATAGTGTAAATGATAAATCACAAATGAGATTTAAGCTGGCTACTGTATACAGGCCACCAGGGCAATATAGACTTTATCGAAGAATTTGCTGACTTTCTATCAGAGTTAGTAGTGGCTGCAGATAAAGTCCTAATTGTTGGTGATTTGAACATACATATAGTTTGGCATTTAAAGACATTCTTAACTCTATTGGAGTTAGACTCATTTGTTGTAATCATACTATCACATGGAATAGATGTTGATGCTGTTGAAATTCTGCAGCAGAGCGATGACATCTCAGATCATTATCTAGTCTTGTGTAAACTTTATTTAGCCAAGGCTGCAAAGCTGACTCCGTGTTACAAATATGTTAGACCGATCACTTCTGCCACTAAAGATTGCTTTATTAATAATCTTCCTGATCAGTTTCATCATCTCAGCATCCTAGATAGCTTAGAAGAACTCGATATTGTGACAGAAACTTTTAACTCTCTCTTCTCCAGCACTTTAGACACAGTTGCTCCGTTGCGCTTAAAGAAGATTAAAGAAACTAGTCCAACGCCGTGGTACAACGAGCACACCCTGGCCCTTAAGAGAGCAGGCATAAAAATGGAGCGAAACTGGAAGAAAACAAAACTAGAGGTATTTTGCATTTCATGGAAAGAGAGCTCGATTGCATACAGAGAGGCCTTAAAAGCTGCTAGATCTGCTTATTTTTCAACCCTATTAGAAGAAAATAAACATAATCCTATAGGTATTTATTTGAAACAATTACTAAACTAACGAAAAATAAAGCTTCAAGCCCAGAAGAGCACAACAGTAATGACTTTATGACCTTCTTCACTTATAAGATTGATCATATCAGGGAGAAAATTATAACTATGCAACCGTCTACTACAGTATCGCATCAGGGAGTGCATTGTAGTCTCCCTGAGGAAAAAATCTATTCATTCATTGCTATAGGAGAGGAAGAATTTTCTAAACTCGTTAGATCATCTAAATCGACAACATGTACTCTGTAAAAAATAAAATCGTAAAAAAACGGTCAATGACTGTCAGCTACGGCTGCCAAACAAAAACCGTAAAAATAAAGTAAAATATCCTAATTTAAATTGAGTGCAAAAAACTTTTCCAAACTTTGTCCTAAAATGTTTTACAGAAAACCACTGTTATTTTACAGTTATTTCCTGAATTATTATGATCAAACACCTTCACTGTAAAAAAAGGTTTGTCAGCAATGGCTGTCATACATAAACCATAAAATGAATGTAAAATATCCTAATTTAAATAATAAAGTCTTTTAAATAAAATACTTTTTTACTAAATAACATATTCATTGTAAAAAGTGAAACCCTTTCTATAAACTACATGCATGATTTCCTGTGATTATATGTCACTACATCAGCAACTACACAGTAACTGTCTGTTAAATAAAGCAACACACAGCATTTCATTAGTGTTTCTCTGCTCATCCTGGACTGAAGCTCAGGCTCTACTCTTCAACACAACGGTGACACACAAAACACACCATACAGAAACACTTTACGTCCCAACAGAACATTAAACACTATCAGATCTCTCAAGATCTCAGCATCCTCACTTACTACAATCCAGCCTACTTTAATACTAACATTCTTATTGAGACTTAACAGAGGTTTAGAAGGATATATTTTATTGAAAATAATAAAGTTTGATGCCATTATGATAGAGATTAATGTTTGCTTTAGTTGGGCTCTTGACCCATCAGATATTAACATTAGTATTTCTCTGACTGCTTTAACTATGTGTCTCTAATACATATTTGTTATTGTGGGAAACCGAGAGAAACTCAGATCAGGTGATGTTGGTCACTTATTAGTGATAATAATCATCATGCAGTCATCTGCTTTATTGATACCACCTGATAGGTATGATTGATTGATGCGTGATTAAGTTGTGAAATAATAGTTGTTAATTTAGCATGCCAGTACTGCTATAGAAGATAATTGTGATATTAAGATTTTATGAAGTAATTATGCAGAAAATGTTTTGACAGGATCATACAGACTCACTCAGACATCAAGAATCAGCGTATGAATCTCAACAATGGTGAACAACTCTGACCTATTATAAAGTCACAAAAATGCTTTGTTGATTGTCACCATTGTTGAGATTCATATGTTGATTCTTGATGTCTCTATACTCCTATCAAAATTAATCAAATCAAAACATCTTTGGTAGAATATAGTTTTTTTTTTAATTGCTCTAGTACTGATGCCACAATATTTCAAAAAGTCATGTGAAAAAAAGTATGATATTGATAATTGCCTTTGTATAACACTAAAGTCCATCTGTATATAATATATTCACAGCTAATCTCAGAGGTTTGCCTGTCATATCAGTGAATCAGACCACCATATGATGACTATAAAATCATCAGTAAATAACCAAAACCATCTGATATTTTCGCCTGCATTCATTGCCATAACAAAAGTGTATAAAAACACAGTTAAAGCAGCCAGAGAAAATCTAATGTTAAAAACTCAAGGGTCATGAGCCCAACTAAAGCAAACACTGATCTCAATCATGGTGACATCACATTTCTGTTAAAGTTCTTTACACTTTATTTAAATTAGTATATTTTACTTTAATTATACGTTTTTTGTTTGGCAGCCGTAGCTGCCAGTCATTTGACCCTTTTTTTACGATTTTTTTTACAATGAGGGTATATGATCATAATAATGCAGGAAATACCTGTGAAATAACAGTGTTTTTTTGTTTTTGTTTTATTAGAAGATTTTACTTAAATTTTCTGGTTTTTTCTTGGCAGCCGTAGCTGCCAGTCATTTGACCCTTTTTTACGATTTTTTTACAATGAGGGTATATGATCATAATAATGCAGGAAATACCTGTGAAATAACAGTGTTTTTTTGTTTTTTTTTTATTAGAAGATTTTACTTTAATTTTATGGTTTTTGTTTGGCAGCCGTAGCTGCCAGTCATTTGACCTTTTTTTTAAGATTTTTTTTACAATGAAGGTTTATGATTGTTATTTTAGAGGTTTATCCTGAATTATCACGGTGTTTTTCAGTTTATTTAATTTAGGATGTTTTACTTTAATGTTACAGTTTTTTGGGGACTGCCAGTCATTTGACCGTTTTATCATTTAACTGTTTTGTTACTGTTTAATTACAGATTATATTTGTAATTTTACATACTTTTTATGTAATTTAAGAAAACAGAAAAAATACTGTATGAAAAATACAATCAATTTCCTGTTTAAAAAATGTGAATTACTGCAATTTGTCATTAATGTCAAAATTTATGTCAGCTGAATTTTTATTTTACAGATATTATTTGTAATTTTACAGTGTTTTGAGTACAATTTAAAATTAAAGGAAATGATCGTCAAAAAATCACAGTTATTTTCTGTAAAATTAGGAATTTTTTTTACAGTGTATGTTAGACCCTATACCGACTAAGCTATTGAAAGAGATGCTTCCAGAGGTCATAGATCCTCTTCTCAACATCATTAATTCATCATTGTCACTAGGATATGTACCAAAAACTTTTAAGCTGGCTATGATTAAACCACTTGTTAAAAAAACGCAACTTGATCGTACAGAATTAGTCAATTACAGGCCGATCTCGAATCTACCTTTTCTGTCAAAGATACTAGAAAGGGCAGTATCCTCACAACTGTGTTCCTTTCTAGAAAGAAATGGTATCTGCAAGGATTTTCAGTCAGGATTTAGACAGTACCATAGTACCGAGACAGCTCTCATCAGAGTCACAAATTATTTGCTCTTATCATCCGATCGCGGTTGTATCTCGCTATTGGTGTTACACGATCTTAGTGCTGCATTTGATACTATTGATCATAACATTCTTTTAAATAGACTCGAAAATTATGTTGGCATAAGTGGAATTGCATTAGTATGGTTTAAATCATACTTATCTGACCATTATCAGTTTGTAAAAGTAAATGAAGAGATGTCTTATCGATCACAAGTTCAGTATGGCGAACAACAAGGCTCAGTACTAGGACCGCTGCTGTTCACTCTGTACATGCTACCCTTAGGAGATATCATTAGGAAGCATGGAATTAGATTTCACTGTTATGCTGATACTCTATATTTCTTCACGTCCTGACAAAACGTACTAATTTACAAAATTAACGGAATGCATAGCTGATATAAAAAATTGGATGACTAGTTAATACTACTACTTAATTCTGAAAAAACAGAGATTCTAATTATTGGACAAAAACTTCCTCACGTAATAACTTAGAATAATGTCTAACACTTGATGACTGCTCTGCAAAGACTTTGTCGTTGGTTAGGAACCTGGGTGTGCTCTTTGACATCAATCTTTCATTTGAAAGTCACGTGAATATTATCTGTAAAACCACATTTAAAAATATATCTAAATTACGTCATATGCTCTCATTGACAAATGCGGAACATTTAGTTCATGCTTTCATTACCTAGAATATCAAAATCGACTGCTGGCGGTAGAATCTTTTCCTATTAGCACCAAAACTTTGGAACAGTCTTCCTAACATTGTCCGGGAAGCAGACACACTCTGTCATTTCGAAGCTAGACTAAAAACACATCTCATTTTCCTAGCATACACATAACACACTATAGACTTCTATAATTCAATGTTAGGCTGCAAAGATTAGGTCAGCCGGAACCGGGAACACTTCCCATAAATCCTGATGTACTCATTACATCATAAGAAGAATGGCATCTACGCTAATATTAGTCTCTCTGTTTATCCCGAGGTTTACCGCAGTCCGCCGGATCCAGGCCGTTTCCAGATCTGATGAAGGGCCTGGACGCGACGACAGCGCAGTCCTAAAGTGTCTACTAGTCCCTCCCCTGTAAAGGCCTCCCTCCCATCCCTTACCTCTCTACAGATAAAGCATTGTCGGGATAATTCTGGTTTTCTGTTGAAACGGTGTCGTGTTAGCGGCCCCTAAGTTAATAACTAATGATCGTTGCGACGGAATTAAATCAATCAAAACTAACTTCAGCTGGAAAATAACTTTATTCTAGAGCTGCCATAAAGCCAAAACAATTTCTGTTACTTTAATTTCCCATTATCACTGTGAAGCTGCTTTGGAACAATCCACATTGTTAAAAGCGCTATATAAATGAAGATGACTTGACTTGACTTGACTTGACTTGACTTGACTTGACTTGACATGAAGCCAAGTATAAAATGGAGGCATAAACCGTAATGAAAAATCTCTGATACACTCTAAAAAATGCTGTGTTGGCTTTAATTAACTTTGTTATGTCAACTGGTCCCACATAACTAGGTTACGTTGGATTTATGTAACATTATTTATTTCAATTAACTTAAGTATATTACATAAGGTTAATCCAATGTTGTTTAGTTGAATAAGGTTAACAGTCTTAATTTTATCCAAAACAATTACGTTAATTAAGTTCAATTATCCAAATTTTTTTTTTTTTTACATTCAACGTTAATGAGATAATTAAGTGATTGATTGAGTGATGATTGAGCATTATTGAAGACACCTGATGTTAACAAGCAAAAATATATTTTTTAAGATACCGTTATGGAGATCAGTGTTTGCTTTAGTTGGGCTCTTCACCCTTGAATCAATAACTTTAGATTTTGGTGTTGGTTCTGTTTTGATGTAATCATAATTTGACCTGAACCACAAATCTCATTTGGCGAGTTATGTCTACATTGTCGATTACTGCAGATCTGTGATTCTACAACTAACGATTATCAGCATTTACAATATAATCCAAAATATTTCTATAAAGTTGTTCTGATCAAAATATTTTGAGAATTACTTTATTTAGACACACTGACATCAATAATCAGCCTGTGAATCTCAACTATGGTGACAATAATAAAGCATGTTGCAGTGCATTCTGGGTGCTGCCAATCAAAACTCATTCACGACTCCCATCATGCATTGTGGTATGAATAAATTATGATCTGAATTGTTGTAGTAATTTCCTTTCCCTAATTGAATATTCCGTTTGTCACCATTGTTGAGATTCATACACTGATTATTGAAGTCTGTGTGTGCCTAAAAGGAAGATTTTGTTTTGTCAGAACAGCTTTTAAGAAATCCTTTAGATTATTTAGAATATTATGGATTTTTTGTAGAATCACTGTGATGCTGTAATCAAAAATATACATTTAAGTCAGAGATTAGACTCCACTTGAGTTCAGTTATTCAGGTCAAATTATGTCAAAACATAACCAACACCTGATCAACTTTTCTCTTTGTTCATCTGGCAGTTATAACACGGATACAACAGCCAAACAAAAATTTAAAGTTAGTGATTCAAGGGTCAAGAGCCCAACTAAAGCAAACACTGATCACCATAACGGTGTCTTAAAAAATAAATTTTCTCCTTCAGGGATTCTGCTTGTTACCATTAATAATTATCAATCATCATTTTAGGATAATTGAACTTAATTAACTTAATTGTTTTGGACAAAATTAAGACTGTTAACCTTATTCAACTAAACAGCATTGGATTAACCTTATGTAATTAACTTAATTTAATTGAAATAAATAATGTTACATAAATCCAACATAACCTAGTTACATGGGACCTGTTGACATAAAAGAGTTAATTAAAGTCTACTGTTAACATAACAAAGTTAATTAAAGCCAACATAGCATTTTGTAGAGTGTATATATAATAAAAATACATTACAGTTCACTACACTACTAGCACGAGACACAAGCCCTGCCTTTTTCCCCCCGATGCTAGGAGGTAGCCAGAGGCCTGGGATCCGACGTGCCGCTGGAACGAGGGCCCTGGTGCCGGGGCAGCAGGTAGCATTTAGCCGGTCTTGCTTGACAGTGGGCATCAGCCGCAGGGCGGGGCTGAGAGGCCTGCTTGGCTGGTTTCGCTGGCTGAGGAAGGGTCTTGGGTCTTCGCTGTCTTGGGCCTGCTCAAGGCCAAGCTTGAGCGCTTAGGCAAGAAGTGTCGCATTGCCTGGGACGACTTCTGAGCTCCAAAAATCCCTTCACCGCTCCGAAAATCCCTTCACCGCCGGGCCAAAGAGGCTGGAACTGGAGACAGAGGCGTCGAGGAACGCCATTCTTTCCACGTCCTTGATGTCCGTGAGCCACAGGTGGCACTCGAGCATAACCATGTTACCTCAGGGAAGAACGGAGTGGGCCTATGACGAGGGGCCTGCTGGCGCCCCGGCAGGAACCAGCCGTCCAACCGACTTCGAGGAGGCACCTCGGCAAGTTTCCCCACTGCGAATAGCTACGCAATACGAAGTGACCGCTCTCAAAAGGGAACAGTTTGATACTTACCAGGACTGCATTTAATTAATTATCAATTTTGTAGTTTGTAGAATAATTTATATTATAATTAAGAATAAGAAGACTATGCAGTGTTATTTTACATTTATTCAATGTATGTACCTGAACAGTGAACACTGTTCGACTAACCTGAAATCAAAAAGTACTGTTTATTTAATTTGTATCTTTGTTCTATTGTATTCATGTTCTATGTTTATAATTTGTTTATTAATTTCTATGCAGATTCACTCCCGCCCACAAAATCACCCCAATCATTCTAGGATGATAAATTATTTCCAAATTGAGCTATTCAAGTCATCTGGTGATTTTATTTTTCATACTTTTTCCAATATTGCACAACCCTAAAATAATTTACTTCAACATTATTTCATAATGTGAAATAAACTGAGATTTGAAGGGTCTAGAAAGAAAGCTAAAATATCTTAAAGCAGCACTATGCAGGATTTCCGTTTTTGTCAAACAGTGACCCCTAGAGTTGCTGTGGAGTACTTGTACTGTCGTAAATAGCACTCACGCAGAGATGTCTCTGCACTCACGGCCTGATCCGCTCCCCCTGTACACCGGTACCTGTAACCATTGCAATAACTCTGAAGCTGTTCTGTTAAGCTAATAAAAACTGCATAGTGCTGCTTTAAACGGGCATGGCACCTGTAAAATTTTGTCTGGGTCAATAACTCTTATTCTGTTACCAATTTTAGAGGGTATTAAAATTATTACACAATAGCCTACATGCCAGCTTAATAAAAAAAAGGATGATATGATAAATGTTATATGTACAGTATTAGTTGTTTGCAATAAGAAAATTAGAAGTTGTTTGCAAGTCAAGTGGTACTATTTCTATTCTTATGCAGAGACGCAGGCAGCCATTATCTGTGACCGACATACAAATTCTTCACAAATTACAGAACAACTGTCACTGGCTGTTCTCCTTTAAACCACATTGATTGCAAGTCCACATCTACGGCTAGCCCATTTCTTCTTGTTGGGGAAGTACCCGGCACTACTTTCAGGTAAAGTGAAGGGGCATCCCTGAACCTTTATAAAAGAGAAAGAAGAGATTTTACTTTATTTGATCAGCTTATCTACAGCCATCAAAACAAACAGGAAACTGCTGTTTAGTTCTGAATAACTCACTCAAGATAAGGTTCACACAAACTCAACTAGAGAAAAAAAACCTAAGATTAAATAAAAGCAAGACATTCTCTGTCAAAGGCAAGAGTTCACATTATTAATCAGTCGAGAGTAGTTGTCACCTACACAAACCTGCACAAGATTACTCAAAAAACAAAAACTACAGTAAGAAGTCATGACTGATTGTCATGGTTGAATTTTTATTTCTTTTGTCTTTTTTTATTTTAATGTCACCACACTAGTGGGACTTCTGGTAACTATGTATCGGATTCTTGAAAACAGGAAACGACACGAAAGATAGCATGGCCACACAAGCAGTTTAAAAATGAGCTACTGCTATTGCTGACTCATTTCTGCACTGATATACAAACACATGCACAGTAAGATCAAATCACATGATCGTCCAGGGAGTGTGTCAGTCTTTTTGACTGTGTGTGATAGAAAATAACCTTTTTATTTAGAGGAAATACTTGCCCCCTGTAATTCATTATTCATTTATGTTACCGGGTATGATATATGATATAAAAGGCTGTAATTTGATCTATCCAAACATTAAAAGAAACAGGCTATGGATATAAAACCCAGTGGAATATTTAAGCAAAAAAAAAAAAAAAAATCCAAAATAAAGATATTAGATGTGATTTATGTATCAGCAATACATTCTTTCAACAGGTAAAAGTCAAGAAGTTCTCCTCTGAGAAAGATCAATCTTCACTAGCAACATTTGATCTAAGCATCTATTAATGCGATAATAGATTAATCCGATTATGTATACATAATCAACAAGAAAATTGTTCTGTTCCAGATTAAGCATGGCCACAGTTTCCACTCAGTGACTTCCTTCTGCTTATGGACATCAAGTAAGTTTATATAGACGGACGAGCCGGAGAGGAAGTTAGTTAGTTAGTAAAGGTTATTATAAATAACTCTTTAGGACAAGCATATTTGAAAACAAACAAATCTCATTTGTCAACAAAAAAAAAAAGTGAGAAAAAAAAATTTGTGAAACATCAACAGATTATATTCAATACAGTGTCCTACACATAGGAGAAAAAAATAACTCCCCAAATCCCTTGTGGGCAAAACAAGCATGCCGCCACACTAAGCAGCATAAATCCAGGCAAAGGCAGAGCTGCTTTCATCTGGGCCTAGAGTGCCATTACGGGTGGTGTCTGTCTGCATAGCTGAACTGGGATGACCTTGCCTACAGAAGCACACAGCCCTGCACTGTCCGGCAGTCCATGCCTCATGGGCCCTGGCAAACTGAGGCTAGCAAACACTCGGAGTGCCTCAGGGCTTGATATTCAGCCCTTTTTCTGTTTTCTGCTTGCCACACCCTCAGGCTTTTTTTCCTGCACACTGTTATGTCTGCCTCTTTGGCCCAATGACTCTGATGCTCTGTGGTTTGCAAGGACAGACATGCACTCAACATTTCCATGCTTTGAAAAGTGCAAAACAGTAATATCCTCTCACTGACACGTAATGTTGGAAAATTTACTTCAGAAAAATGTGATATGATGATGTTGGCTAATTTTTAAAATACTAAATAAATGAGAAAAGTAATATTAAACACTGCTAAAACGAAGCAGAATGGCACCTTTTGTAATGGCTATAGGCACATACAGCCTTTTACATTTTCACTGACAGTGTGTTTACATTTGCACACAGGAGCAAAGTGTCCGTTCAATTGATTCCTATGGGAGTCGAGCTTCATGCTTGCAAAGTGAATTGTAAGACTGACAGCGAATTGTAGAAAGCGTTGAGAGTAGTCAAGAGCATCCAAAAGTTAAGAAATCCTATGCAAACAGCTGTAAAGTTCAAGTAGTGATGTCTGTCTTGAGTGTTTAAAAATATGCATATTGTGCAGGAGTTTCTGCTGAATTTAGTGCATAAATCATATTGTTTACATTCTGGATGCTTTGCAGTTGTTACATATATTACATTTATTGTAATTTAGGGCGCTTTCATTGTAGGCGAGTAGGTGGCTGGGTTTACGAAATGTGCCACTATTGTTACTTTGGACATTCCAAAACAAAGCTTGCATCTTTCCAACTGAAATAATGTGCATAAAAGATCATTATATTAGCCATGTGCTGAATAAAACTTCAATTCAATATGCCCGCTATGCCTTCAGACACCCCAAACTGGAAGCAGTTTTGAGCGGCACTGAGCAGAGTTTTGACACACACACCGCGAGTGCTACCAGGCAGTGGTGTGTGGAGGACTTCTAAAATGATGACACAAAGTCCCATCATTTAGTTTGATTTGTAAATTCATGTTCCACTTGATATTTACACAGTTCGAACACCAAAACAATAGCATAATTGTTTACATGTTGTATTGTTGTCTGATCAAGTTGCTGCATTTTGACAAATTTGACAAATTTTGACAAAAAGTACTTACGTAAGTAACAAACGTACCAATTACAGAAACAATAACAGAAGTGCATATCTTTGTTGAAATTTTAATGTAGAAATTTAGACTGTAATTCATATAAAATGAACAGTAAAAATACATAAAATAATTGTTTGACAGTCAATAACCACCTCTGTAGAGCTGTTATAGTTTAATCGAATTTGTTTCAAAATTGATTAACTTTGCAACATTGACACTGTTTTATTGAACTGAACTGAATCAATATTGAACAAACTTGCACTGAATAATGTACTGTAGAGCTGCTTCACAGTTGAGTTGAGCTTGTTTCATCATTGATGAACTTTGCAACATTGACATTGAAATAAATTAAATGAACATTGTGCTAAATAATGGCACTTTAGTCTTTTGTAGAGCTGCTTACAGCTCAAATTGAATTTGTTTCATAATTTAAGAACTGTAAATCATTAAAGGTATATTGTTCATCAAAAATGAACATTCTGTCATCAATTTCTATCTTCTGCTGAACACAAAAGAAGATATTTTGAAGAATATGGGTAAAAACAGTTGAGCCGTGTTTCCACTGTCGGGCCAAAAGCAAACGAACTAGCGTGTTTCCACTGTCACATCCAGGGCTTGATTGGGCCGCATCAGGACTTTCTCTGGGCCAACGGCCAGGGGGTTTTGGCCCGCCGAATACCCTGGTCCAAAGGGGGCCAACTGGAGCTTGAGAGGTGGTCATGAACAGAGGTGGAGTTTACCTAAGTCACTTTCAGACAGCGAGTGCTTGAAATAACTTCCTTGCGAACTGATGGGGATTCTGTTAGCTAAAGGCTACTTATGCTTAAACCTCCTCAGATTATATCGTTTTGTGGAAAATTAATAGAAATGCTCACTCTTTGTAAAGAAATGTGTCGTAAACATGATATTTTGTCAACATTTTTCTAAATGTTTAAGCCATTGGACTTAAAAGCCTTAATGGAGATCCCAAATAAATGGAAGCAGGTGCAAATGAATAGGAAATGAAATGAAATGAATACCAGTTTGATTCAGCATGACTGATGTGCACTCCTGACACAAATGAATAAATTACTATCATTGTAACCTTTTTTATTGTAAAACGTTGATGAAATATTGATGCTGGAAGTCTTTAAGTAAAGACCAAACGGTTACTTCTGTCTTGCTCATTTTGCGATCTAGCTCGTTTTCAGTCAGCTGGTGAAACTGTGGGTTGTGTGAGGTCGTTCTATGACGTGGTTGAGTGACATTGCTGCGGGACTACTGGGTCGACAGTGGAAATACAACTTGATTTTGGGCTCGGGGCTTGAGGTCCGAGGCTACTGGCCCCACCCGGCACGCTGTTAGCCCTGGCTCGCACTGGCCCGACAGTGGAAAAGCGGCTATTGACTTCCATAGAATAAGAAAAAAAAATACTATGTAAGTCAATGGGGCACATAAACTGTTTGGTTACTGAAATTCTTTAAAATATCTTCTTTTGTGTTCAGCGAAAGAAATAAATTCATACAGGTTTGGAAAGACTTGAGGGTGAGTAAATGACAGAATACAATTTTTTAAGTAAACCATTCCTTTAAATCTGTTTTTAAATTTCTGAAACTGGAGGAAAGCTTCATAGAAAATGTACCTCGCTTATGTAGCCATCCTTCCTTCACAATGGCAACATCACTCATTGTGGCTGGAGAGAAAACCCTCGTGTCCCTTTGACTCGGACCAGGGGTAGAAGGTGGGAAGTGGTGGGTGTCTTCAGTCTAGACATTCAGCAGGACAGGTGGTCTGTAGGAAATAGAAGACAAAATTATTATTATTTTTTTTATTAGATTTTTTTCAAAAGCTATAGGGAAATAATAGTAATTGATCCAATTTTATAAAAAATACTTTATTTCTGAATTAGTCAAAGTCACATAAGCTACTATTATTGTAGCTTTATCCCTCAGTTTCAGCTCAAAGTGTGCTTGCAGTTTTCATAAATGTGTCTCTTACTGAATATATTTATATTGTGTCTGTTTAAATGAAATAAAACCACACTGCAAAGACAAACAAACAAACAAACAAACAAACAAACAAACAAACAGCTGACAGGAATGAATCTCCAGTGTTTACACCAGGCCTTTGCCTACTTTACAGCTCTGCACACTTTTGGCATTCTCTTATTATTTATTTTGCAAAATAATTATTTTACACATTATAATTTACGTATGCATAATTTCTATTCAGACATGGGATACTACAGCGTTTAATGGTCATTGCGATCAGGTTCAGATGAAACCAACAGCACACTTGCATGTGGAAGCACAAACTGATCAATGGACTTTTAGACCTCTGAATGAGAGCCAGCAGTGTCTGTCTATCATCTTTTTTATTAAGCCATCAGTCAAGTGTGCATAATTGATATTTTTCACTTTGCACACACATTTTTTTTTATTCTGATCACAATTCAAAGCGGAATTCACATGACCCATAGATTCATTACTGTTGTAGCAGTGTATCCACTACTTATATTGCTATTTTTAGCATAAATTCATTTAACATTTAAACTTTTGAATAATGATTTTATGTAATTTTAGAGTTTAACTCCATTCATGAGTATGGCATGTTTAAAATCATTCTGTTTCTGTCATTACTACATTCACACCAGTAAAAGAGTGTGTAAACATGGTCCAGAAAGAGTCAATCACATACACAACTGTATGCATAGTTGCAAACTCAACGTTCCTACATCAGACCCAGGGTACACAAATTCTTTGACTAGGTTTTGCAAATTAACTCCTTAAAAGACACAATAGTTAGTTACAGTATAGTATTAGAACGAGCCGAGTCAACTGGAGAATAGCTTTGACAGTAGTTTCTGAGGTCTGTCTATTAAAACCTGCTGCCCTTGATGCACCCCACAGCTATGCAGCCTCCGGCTGCTTGGAATGCAGTGAGAAAGAACAGCGTTCTCCTGCCTCAGAGCCGTCTGAAACAACAACACCTATGTGATCTTCCCCTCCCCCTGCCTCAGAGATCAGCTACTCCGAGATGCAGGTTCTCTTCTGACACAAAACACACACGCATGCACAAAATATACCATCACTAACCCTGGGATGACAACACATGTTTGAAGCAAAAAAAAGTTTGATGACATGCAATCACATAATCTATGAGAGAAGAACACAAGCATACGGTAAAAAATACACACTGAAGAACCATTTACTCACAATGATGCCAAGCATGAGTATGGTGATGCCAAGCATGAGCAAAGGTGCACATAGACCTACAACCCTCGGGCACAACTACCTTCTCTAAAGTCTGTCTGTCTGTCTCACATAACCCCACACGCACCAGGGAAGTCTCATGTGTGTCTGGTGCTGCTACTGCAGCTTGTCTCTGAGAACGGCCCCTCCCAAAGCAGCCACGCTGTGGGAGAAAAAGAGAGGGTAAAAAAAGTGGGCGGGTGACCAAGCCTGTGCTCAATGCAGCACTCCATATGAACTCAATGGCCTCACAGATGGTCACGTGGCACAAATAAAGCGAAAGAGTGAGAGACAGAGGCCACTGAGGCCACCCACTTCATTCAACATTTCTACTCTTACTCGTGGCTCAGTGAGAGAAAGAATGGGAGGAAAAGGCATCAGTGACTCTGGTTTTTAGGAGCGTTCAATGGCATATTTGGCATACTCAGAGGAAAAATGTATTGCTCGGTGGTTGCTTTTCCTTAGCTCAGGAGACTAGTTGTGATCTTATATATATCTTATTTTAGTATCAACAGCATTTCAGATGTTTCTCCTAAATTTCCTTAGGACAAATAAAAATAGAGAGACATGAGAAATATTTGAAAGAAAAAGAGTAAAAACTGAGAATGTGGTAGAAGAAACATAAAACATATGTTTATTGTCTTGCTGCAATCTCTTTCTAGACTCCATTATAGGAACATTTTATTGCTCAGATGTTGTTGTTTTCATGCTAAGCAAATGTAAAGGTGCACATATAGACCTACAACGCTCGGGCACAACTACCTTCTCTAATGTCTGTCTGTCTATCTGTCTCACACAACCCCACACATGATTCTCATATATCTCTCATTTTAGTATTAACAGTGCCTCAGATGTTTCTCCTGAAATTCCTTAGACACAAAAGTAGACACAACTGAGACATGAGAAAGTTCTGAGAAAAAGGAGTCATGGACGATCTCTTTATTGTCTTGCAGAGGTTGCTCTTTTTTTTTTAAATATAATTATTTTATGCCATTGGGGTTTTTCACCTTTAATGGACAGGACAGTTGGAGGAGAGATGAGAAGGGAACATGAGCAGGAAATACCTTTACCCTGTCGATATATATATATATATTATTTTATAAATAATATATCCTTTAATCTAAAAATCTAACCTTTCATTTTAGTAAAATAATTGAAAGTGGAGGATAAATCACATTATGAAATAAATGCTTTTCTCCAAAACACACTGGCCATAATTATTGGCTCCCTTTTATTAAATACTTTTTGTAACCTCCTTTTGCCAAGATGACAGCTCTGAGTTTTCTTCTATAATGCCTGATGAGTTTGGAGAACACCTGACCTGAGATCAGAGACCATTCCTCCATACAGAATCTCTCCAGATCCTTCAGATTCCCAGATCCATGTTTGTGCTTCTTCTCTTCAGTTCAGCCACTCATTTTCTGTAGGGTTCAGGTCAGGGAACTCTGACTGTCATGGCAGAAGCTTCATTTTGTGCTATGTTACCCATTTTTGTGTTGATTTTGATGTTTATTTTGGACCGCTGTCCTGATGGAAGATCCAACCACGGCCCATTGTAAAATTTCTAGCAGAGGTAGTTAGGTTTTGATTTTTTATCTGTTGGTATTTGCTAAAATCCATAATACCATGTATCTGAACAAGATGTCCAGGACCTCTGGCAAAAAAATAGGCCCACAACATTAAAGATCCAGCAGTGTATTTAACCGTAGGCATGGGGTACTTTTTATCCCTGTTTGCACCAAACACATCTGGTGGGTTTGCCACCAAAAAGTCATCAACCAGGTCCCTTTTGAAATTCCAGTCATGTCTGACAACTGAATATGCTGGAGTTTACTTTTGGAGGACCGAGGGGGATTTTTCTTGAAACCCTCCCAAACAACATGTCGTGATGTAAGGATTGTATGATATATTTTTTGAGGATTTCTGACCCCCAAGACTCAATTAATGTCTGCAATTCTCCATCTGTGATCCTTGAAGTGTCTTTGGCCACTAAAATGTTCCTCCTCACTGTGCATTAAGACAATATAGACACATGTCCTTTTCCAGGCAGATTCGTTACATCTTTAGTTGATTGGAACTTCTTAATTATTGCCCTGATGGTCAAAATTGGGATTTTCAATTCTTTAGCTATTTTCTTACAGCCACTTTCTATTTTGTGATGCTCAACAATCTTTTGATGCACATCAGAACTATATACTTTGGTTTTACTCATTGTGATAGATGATTAAGGGAATTTGGCCTTTGTGTTTCCTCATATTTAGACTCCTGTGAAACAAGAAGTCATAGCTAGACGATTTCATGGTTCCTAGTCACCCTGGTCTGCTAAAAAAGGTAAATATTAATGGGAATATACTTCAGATATATTTTATTCATAAAAAAATATCTAGGGGTGCCAATAAATGTGGCCAATGTGTTTTGGAGAAAAACCTTTATTTCATAATGTGATTTCCCTCCCACTTTCAATAAATGAAAGGTTCGATTTGTGCACATTTTTTGAATGATAGATCAAAAGGATAAACAATTCAGATTTATTTTTTACAGTAATTTTTTATCATATTTACCAGGGGTGTCAATTGACCATGACTGTATATATGTATAAAGGTTACGTACATATCCCTCGTTCCCTGAAGGAGGGAATGGAGACATCACGTCGGTTACCGACGAATAGGAATCTCGCTACATAGGCCAATCTACTTCAAGTGTAACTAAAACGAGGCAATACACATTGGCATGCGATAACTGCATCAGCTGCGCTGCATCGCGGCTCGCACATATAATGAGCAGAAGGTGCATCGCATCTTCAGGTTTTCGCTGAGGAGCTGCCGAGCTGGAGATTTTATCAAAGAATTTGCGGACTTTCTATCAGAATTAGTATTGTCTGCAGATAAAGTACTAATTGTTGGTGATTTTAATACACATAGATAATGAAAAAGATGCATTGGGATTGGCTTTTAAAGACATTGTAAACTCAATTGGAGTTATACAAAATGTGTCAGGACCTACTCAATGTCGTAATCATACTCTAGATCTAATACTATCACATGGAATAGATGTTGATGCTGTTGAAATTCTGCAGCAGAGCGATGACATCTCAGATCATTATCTAGTCTCATGTAAATTACATTTAGCCAAGGCTGCAAAGCGGACTCCCGTGTTATAAATATGTTAGACCTTTAACTTCTCCCACTAAAGATTGCTTTATCAATCTTCCTAATCAGTTTCATCATCTCAGCATCCCAGGTAGATCAGAAGAACTTGATATTGCAACTATAATTTTGTAGTCGATCTAAGAGTATTGTGTGATCTATAGTATCGAATGCAGCACTAAAATCAAGTAAAACTAGTATTGAGATACAGCCTTGGTCCGAAGCTAAAAGTAAATCATTTGTGATTCTAACAAGCGCAGTTTCAGTGCTATGATGTGGCCTGAATCCAGACTGAAACTTTTCATAGATGTCATTTTCTTGCAAGAAAGAGCCCAGTTGAGTGGACAACTTTTTCTAGTATTTTAGACATAAATGGAAGATTTGAAATGGGTCTGTAATTTGCTAGGTTATTTTGATCTATTTGTGGTTTCTTAATAAGAGGTTTTATAACTGCAGCTTGAACGTTCTTGGAACATGACCTAAAGATAAAGATGAGTTAATAATATTGAGAAGAGGCTCTTCCACTATAGGTAACACTTCTTTCAGTAGTTTAGTTGGTATAGGATCTAATAAACATGTTGTTTTAGATGAAGTGATACGTTTATTTAACTCTTTTTGTTCTATAGTTGTAAAGCATTGTAATTGTTCTTGCGGGGTGATAATTGCTGCTGAATTGTAAGGCGCGAGCAAAGATTGAACGTTTACAATTGTGGTTCTGATGCTTCCAGTTTTCTCGGTGAAGAAGTTCATGAAATCATTACTACTAAACTGTAATGAGGTATTTTGTTCAGACGACGTCTGTTTATTTGTTAGTCTAGCCACGGTATTAAATAAAAACCTTGGATTGTTTTGGTTGTTTTCTATTAATTTGCTGAGGTGCTCAGCCCTGGCCGTTTTTAGGGCCTTTTTATAACATGACATACTGTCTTTCCACGCGATTCTAA
This sequence comes from Semotilus atromaculatus, assembly GCA_031834385.1. Taxonomy (NCBI): domain Eukaryota; kingdom Metazoa; phylum Chordata; class Actinopteri; order Cypriniformes; family Leuciscidae; genus Semotilus; species Semotilus atromaculatus. The sequence goes on along the minus strand of JAULUF010000010.1, from coordinate 29,197,838 downwards.
AGACCTCTAAATTAGTTTGTTTCCATTTACGCTCTAAATTACGGGTTTCTCTCTTTAAAACATACGTAGTATTATTGTACCATGGTGCTATACTTTTCTCTCTGACCTTTTTTAATCTAATGGGTGCAACAATATCCAATGTTCTAGAGAGAATGGTGCTCATAATGCTAGTTAGTTCGTCTAGTTCATCTGTTTGTTTGGGTTCAGGCAGCAGTTGAGACAGATCAGATAAGCTATTTGAGAAATTATCTATGGTGGATGGAAGGATTGTTCTACCTGGTCTATAACGTGGTGCAGCATGACATTTTACAGCAGTACGTAATATGCAAGTTACCATGTAATGGTCAGTGACATCACTTTGTGGAATGATATCTATATCGGTTGGATCGGTTCCATATGATATAATTAAATCGAGTGTATGATTAAGACGATGAGTTGGTCCAGTGACGTTTTGCTTGACCCCAAAGGAGTTTAATAAATCTGTAAACGCAGCCCCTAACGCATCATTTGAATTATCTACGTGTATGTTAAAATCTCCAACAATTAATGCTTTATCGACGTTGACCAATAGATCTGAGAGAAAGTCTGCAAACTCTTTTAGGAAATTGGCATAAGGCCCTGGAGGTCTATATACGGTAGCCAAGGCTAGAGATAATAGGGATTTTTTTATTACATCTAAGAGTGTAACATTATAGGAGAGGAAGAATTGTGCAAATCTGTTAATTCATCTAAATCGACAACTTGTTGTCACGATACACACACACAGAAACGCAGATCCAATAGCATTCATTTATTGGGGTAATCCGTACTCACATACAGTCCAGGCAAAGGTTCAATATCAAAAAAGGCAAGCCAACATAAAACACAAACGAGAATCCGGTAAAGTAAGGCAAACAGTGTGAGAACATTAAACAAGGACTCCGTGACAAACACTGAAACTGACAGGGTATATATACACAAGTGCTCAACGAGGTGACGAGAAACAGCTGAACACAATGAACACTCAGTGACAGACAGGATCATGGGAAATGTAGTAACAGAGTGTAGGACACCGTGCAGGAAGAGGACCTCTAGTGGTTACCCAGGAAACACAAACCAGACACTGTGACACTTGTATGTTCGACTAAGCTATTGAAAGAGATGTTTGCAGATGTCAAAGTTCCTCTTCTAAATATCATTAATTCGTCTTTGTCTCTAGGATATGTACCAAAAACCTTTAAGCTGGCTATGATTAAACCGCTTGTAAAAAAAACCGCAACTTGATCCTAAAGAATTAGTCGATTACAGACCGATCTCGAATCTGCCTTTTCTGTCAAAGATATTAGAAAAAGCAGTATCCTCACAACTGTGTTCCATTCTTGAAAGAAAGGATATCTGCCAGGATTTCCAGTCAGGATTTAGACCGTACCATAGTACAGAGACAGCTCTCATTAGAGTCACAAATGATTTGCTCTTATCATCCGATCGTGGTTGTTTCTCTCTATTAGTGTAACTAGATCTTAGTGCTGCATTTGACACTATCGACCACAACATTCTTTTAAATGGACTAGAAAACTATGTTGGCATTAGTGGAATTGCACAATGGTTTAAATCATACCTATCTGACCGTAATCAGTTTGTAGCAGTAAATGAAGAGATGTCTTATCGATCACAAGCTCCATCTAAAGCCTCGTATTTCTCTCTGTTTTGAACCATAAATTTACGATCATTTCTAGAGTTTATACTACTAATATAGTTTACCTAACATCTCAGACTAACCTAACATCGCTAGCTTCCGTTATTGTTAGCACAACACGCTTGTATCTCGTTAGCCTGTTAACGCTTCGCCCGTGCGCTTAGTTATTTATTTATTTTTCTCGTGCGCGCCCGCGCCTCTGAGTTCGTAAAAAGCCCAGGTGAGTAAGAATCAGTCAACAAACACGGTGAGTAATGTCTTGTCCTGTTATTGTCACCTGCACCTCATGCCACATGTTTACTATAGCCTTCCCCGTCGGCAATATAGGGTTTATATGTGATAAATGCAAGGAGACAGTCAGGCTGACGGAGAAGATTTCAGAATTAGAGACACGCATCCAAACTTTAATTGAGGATAGTAAGTGTGCTCGAGCCTTAGATACTATTTTGGATGCGCCTAGCATAGTGAATCATTTACATGATTCGGTTCCGGCTGAGTTATTGCCTGTGCAGCCAGGCAGATGGGTAACTGTGAGAGATCGCTCTAGTCGCGGATCAAAAAACCACTCTTCTGTTCCGATTACCATAACAAATCGATTTGCCCCACTCAGTGAAACACCCACTGAGAATCATGTTGATTATGCCCTGGTAATTGGCGATTCTATTACACGGAACGTGAAAATAGAGACACCAGCCACCATAGTCACATGTTTGCCGGGAGCCAGAGCGCCTGACATCAAAGCAAATTTAAAAGTGCTGGCTAATGCTAATCGTAAATTCTCTAAGATTGTTATTCACGTCGGCACAAATGATGTTCGACTTCGCCAGTCGGAGATCACCAAAATTAATATTAAAGAGGTGTTTGAACTGGCAAGTACGATGTCAGGCACTGTAATTTGCTCTGGTCCCCTTCCTGTTCGAAGGAGTGATGAGATAGTTAGTAGATTGTGTTCACTCAATGGCTGGTTGTCTAATTGGTGTCCGCAAAATAATATAGAATTCATAGACAATTGGAAAAGTTTTTGGGGCAAACCTGACCTGTTGAAAAGAGATGGTATTCATCCCTCCTGGGATGGTGCTGCTCTTCTCTCTAGTAATTTGGCTCATAGTCTTAGAGATAAAACATGACAATCTGGGGCTCAGGTCAGGAAGCAGACAGACTGGCTTAACCGACCGTCTGCTAGCGGCCTCACGTCACCAAGGTCAGATAAATCCCATCACATAGAGGCTCTTTCATCTAGATATCATCATATAGAGACTGTGTCTGTTCCCCGAATTTGGAAATCCAAAAAACTGCCAAAACTTTCTAAGGTTAAAAGTTTAATTGATGTTCAACAAATAAAAAACAGATATAATACAGATGAGCAAACGATAAAGCTTGGGTTGTTGAATATTCGATCCCTTAATTCAAAAGCGCTCATAGTTAATGATAAGATTACAGACTATAACCTAGATGTGCTGTGTTTGACAGAAACCTGGCTAAAACCAAACGATTACATTACTTTAAATGAGTCCACTCCGCAAGATTACTGTTATAAACATGAGCCTCGTCCGAAAGGCAAAGGGGGAGGTGTTGCTGTAATTTATAGTAATATTTTCAAAACCACTAAGAAATCTAGTTTTAAATATACTTCTTTTGAAGTGTTGGTGCTTAATGTAAAAATACATAGTGTAAACAATAAATCACATTTGAAAATTCTGCTGGCTACTGTATACAGGCCACCAGGGCACCATAAAGATTTTATCAAAGAATTTGCTGACTTTCTATCAAAATTAGTATTGGCTGCCGATAAAGTCCTAATTGTTGGTGATTTTAATATACATGTAGATAATGAAAAAGATGCATTGGGACTGGCATTTAAAGACATTATAAACTCAATTGGAGTGAGACAACACGTGTCAGAACCTACTCATTGTCGTAATCATACTCTAGATCTAATATTATCTCATGGAATAGATGTTGATGCCGTTGAAATTCTGCAGCAGAGCGACGACATCTCAGATCATTATCTAGTCTCGTGTAAATTACATTTAGCCAAGGCTGCAAAGCCGACTCCGTGTTATAAATATGTTAGACCTATCACTTCTGCCACTAAAGATGGCTTTATTAATAATCTTCCTAATCAGTTTCATAATCTCAGCATCCCGGATAGCTTAGAAGAACTTGATATTGCAACAGAAATGTTTAAATCTCTCTTTTCCAGCACTTTAGACATAGTTGCTCCGTTGCGCTTAAAGAAGATTAAAGAAAATAGTCCAACGCCGTGGTACAACGAGCACACCCGGGCCCTTAAGAGAGCAGCCAGAAAAATGGAACGAAACTGGAAGAAAACAAAACTAGAGGTATTTCGGATTTCATGGAAGGAGAGCTCGATTGCTTACAGAGAGGCATTAAAAGATGCTAGAACGGATTATTTTTCAACCTTATTAGAAGAAAATAAACATAATCCTAGGTATTTATTTGAACAAGTGGCTAAACTAACGAAAAAGAAAGCTTCAAGCCCAGAAGTTACCAAGAAACACAGCAGTAATGACTTTATGAACTTCTTCACTTATAAGATCTATAATATCAGGGACAAAATTATAACTATGCAACCGTCTACTACAGTAGCGCATCAGGGAGTGCATTGTAGTCTCCGTGAGGAACATTTTGATTCATTTGTTGCTATAGGAGAGGAAGAATTTTGCAAACTTGTTAATTCATCTAAATCCACAACTTGTATGCTAGACCCTATACCGACTAAGCTACTGAAAGAGATGCTTCCAGAGGTCATAGATCCTCTTCTAAATATCATTAATTCATCTTTGTCTCTAGGATACGTACCAAAAACCTTTAAGTTGGCTATGATTAAACCGCTTGTTAAAAAACCGCAACTTGATCCTACAGAATTAGTCAATTACAGGCCAATCTCAAATCTGCCTTTTCTGTCAAAGATACTAGAAAAAGCAGTATCATCACAACTGTGTTCCTTTTTAGAAAGAAATAATATCTGCGAGGATTTTCAGTCCGGATTTAGACCGTACCATAGTACTGAGACTGCTCTCATTAAAGTCACAAATGATTTGCTCTTATCATCCGATCGTGGTTGTATCTCTCTGTTAGTGTTACTTGATCTTAGTGCTGCATTTGATACTATCGACCACAACATTCTTTTAAATAGACTAGAAAACTATGTTGGCATTAGTGGAATTGCACTAGCATGGTTTAAATCATACTTATCTGACCGTTTTCAGTTTGTAGCAGTAAATGAAGAGATGTCTTATCGATCACAAGTTCAGTACGGCGTACCACAAGGCTCAGTACTAGGACCGCTGCTGTTCACTCTGTACATGCTGCCATTAGGAGATATCATTAGGAAATATGGAATTAGCTTCCACTGTTATGCTGATGATACTCAGCTGTATATTTCTTCAAAACCTAACGAAACTTACCAATTCTTAAAATTAACGGAATGCATAGCTGATATAAAAAATTGGATGACCAGTAATTTCCTATTACTAAATTCTGAAAAAACAGAGATTCTAATCATTGGACAAAAAACTGCCACACGTAATAACCCAGAATACTGTCTAACAATTGATGGCTGCTCTGTTAAGTCTTCGTCGTCGGTTAGGAACCTGGGTGTGCTCTTTGATACCAATCTTTCATTTGAAAGTCACGTGTCTAGTATCTGTAAAACCGCATTTTTCCATCTTAAAAATATATCTAAATTACGTCATATGCTCTCACTGACAAATGCGGAACAATTAGTTCATGCATTCATGACATCCAGGCTAGATTATTGTAATGCTCTTCTGGGTGGTTGCCCTGCACGCTTAATAAACAAACTACAGCTAGTTCAAAACGCAGCCGCTAGAGTTCTTACCAGAACCAGGAAGTATGACCATATTAGCCCGGTTCTGTCAACACTGCATTGGCTGCCTATTAAACATCGTATAAATTTTAAAATATTGCTGATTACTTACAAAGCACTAAATGGTTTAGCTCCCCAGTACTTGAGCGAGCTCTTAACGCATTATAGTCCTTCACGTCTATTGCGATCTCAAAATTCTGGCCAGTTGATAATACCTAGAATATCAAAATCGACTGCTGGCGGTAGATCCTTTTCCTATTTAGCACCAAAACTTTGGAACAATCTTCCTAACACAGTCCGGGAAGCAGATACAGTCTGTCAGTTTAAATCTAGACTAAAAACACATCTCTTTGGCTTAGCATACACATAACACATTATAGATTTCTATAATTCAATGTTAGGCTGCATAGTTTAGATCAGCCGGAACCGGGAACACTTCCCATAATTCCTGATGTACTTTGTACATCATAAGAAGGATGGCGTCTACGCTAATATTAGTCTCTGTTTATCCCGAGGTTTACCGCGAACCGCCGGATCCAGGCCATATCCAGATCTGAGGAAGGACCATCACATGGACACGATGACAACGCATCCCTGATGAGCCAGCCCATCAACACTGTGAAGGCCCATGAACACCTCAACACACTCATCTCCTCACCGGCCGGATGACCCAACCCAACCAGATGAACTGGATAAATATCATGAAAGTTCTGATCACATCTGACTCCTGACGTTATGCTGCCTAACTCATAATCATACACTGTTCGTTTGTTGGCCAAAGGAGGACTGGCCCCCTGACTGAGCCTGGGTTCTCCCAAGGTTTTTTTCTCCATTCTGTCACCTGATGGAGTTTTGGTTCCTTGCCACTGTTGCCTTTTTCGCCTCTCTTCGCCTTTGTTGCCATTGGCTTTTGGCTTGCTTAGTTGGGGACATTTAACATTTAATTTTGAATTTAACAATACTATTACAACATTGTTTTTCTGTTATCTCTGTAAAGCTGCTTTGAAACAATTTGAATTGTAAAAAGCGCTATATAAATAAAGGTGACTTGACTTGACTTGACAAGTTCAGTATGGTGTACCACAAGGCTCAGTACTAGCACCGCTGCTGTTCACTCTGTACATGCTACCATTAGGAGATATCATTAGGAAACATGGAATTAGCTTTCACTGTTATGCCGATGATACTCAGCTGTATATTTCTTCACGCCCTGACGAAACTTACCAACTCACAAAATTAACGGAATGCATAGCTGATATAAAAAATTGAATGACTAGTAATTTTCTACTACTAAATTCTGAAAAAACAGAGATTCTAATTATTGGACAAAAAACTTCCACACGTAATAACCTAGAATACTGTCTAACACTTGATGGCTGCTCTGTTAAATCTTCGTCGTCGGTTAAGAACCTGGGTGTGCTCTTTGATACCAATCTTTCATTTGAAAGTCACGTGTCTAGTATCTGTAAAACGAATCGGTTACCTAACGTAACCTCGGTTCTCTCTAGATGAGGGAACGAGTATTGCGTAAGCTAGCTTACGCTACGGGAAAGATTCATCTTTTCTGAGAAATTGAAGCCAAAAAATTATCCTATAATTTTGTATCCATTGTCAACGCAGTTCAGCTGCAGCAGACCATGAGCGGGCTAGCTAGCAGCTCATTGGTTCGCTCACAGGGAACTGCTTAAGCCTATGAGGAGACGCGAATGAACTCTCGGCCAATGAGAGTCAGACATGCTCTGATTGCGTCAGAACCCGCCGAGTAGGGCGTGGTCAGAGAGTATAAATATCGGCGTCATAGGCTGTAACTCTGGTTTTCATTAAAATGAAGTGAGAAACGCTAGTAGCACAAGCACGGCCAGGAACGCAATACTCTTTCCCTCATCTAGAGAGAACCAAGGTTACGTTAGGTAACCGATTCGTTCTCTTACGAGAGGTTCTCTCGTATTGCGTAAGCTAGCTTACGCTACGGGAACACCCGGTCAGCGCCGTGCATGCTAAGCATCCACTTATGAGTCCCAGGGGAGACCCGGGGGAACCCTTGATAGTGGGAATGAATATATGTACATGTGACAGGGTCAGCGGAGCGGGCCGGTGACTGTGTAGTACTAAGCACCTGATAAGAGGGACAGAGCGGGAACCGGTCTGTGTGAATAACTCTTTTTTAGTGCAGCTCACCAGAGAAGCTGTAACATACTAAATAGCTAGTAGTTTAGCCTGCAAGGCGGGAACTTCGATATTATAAAATCTGACAAAGGTGGAAGGGGAAGCATCCTGCTGCCACACAAATGTCATGAATGGAAATTCCGCTGGACCATGCCCACTAAGAGGCCATGCCTCTAGTGGAATGAGCCCTGATGCCCAGAAGGCATGGCAGGTCTTTTGACGCGTATGCGGCTGCAATGGCATCAACTATCCATCTGGATAGAGTCTGTTTCGAGGCGGCCAACCCCTTGGTGCGCCCACCGAACGAAACAAACAGCTGCTCAGATCGTCTGACCAGAGCAGTACGGGAAATGTATAATCTCAGGGCCCTGACCGGACACAGGAGATTAGAGTCAGATTCGTTATCGGATGCAGGCAGAGCCGATAGAGAAATAACTTGTGCCCTGAACGGGGTACCAATCGCTTTTGGGACATAACCATGTCTAGGTTTGAGAACGACTAAGGAGTCATTGGGCCCAAACTCAAGACAGGAAGCGCTAGTGGACAGCGCGTGAAGGTCTCCCACACGTTTTACTGATGCGAGCGCAAGCAGAAAAATGGCTTTGAGCGAAAGGTATTTGAGGTCCATGGTGTTTAGTGGTTCGAATGGGGGGGCTTTCATAGCTTCGAGAACTATGGAAAGATCCCAAATCGGCACCGAAAGGGGGCGTGGGGGGTTCATCCTTCTAGCTCCCCTGAGGAAGCGGATGACCAAGCCGTGTTAGGAAGGAACCTCGCATGACCGTGGGTCCAAATTTCTGTTGGTGCACCATTTTGAGAACACAGACCATTTAGACGCATAGAGCCTTCTCGTAGAGGCCGCTCCAGCCTGCATGATCGTGTTTAACACTCCCTCTGGCAAAGCAACGGGTAGTTGTTGATCACCCACGCGTGTAGCGCCCAGCGCTCTGGGTGGGGGTGCCAGATCGTGCCGCGAGCTTGGGAGAGGAGATCTGCTCTGACTGGAATGGGCCACGGGGCTGTCTGTGACAGCTGAGTGAGCTCCGGAAACCAAGTCTGACCCTCCCAACGCGGGGCTATGAGGAGCACCGAGTGGCGTGTTTCCCTGATCCTCTGAAGCACCTGTGGTAGCAGAGAAACCGGAGGGAATGCATAAAGCGGGCAGCTGGGCCAGGTCTGGGCTAGCGCGTCGTCGCTCTTTGAGAAAAATATTGGGCAATGGGTGTTCTCTTCTGAGGCGAAGAGGTCCACCTCTGCTCTGCCGAATATTCGCCACAGCTTTTGGACTGTAAGAGTGTGCAGGGACCATTCCCGGGGGGAATGGGGTTCCTGGACAGACTGTCTGGACCGTCGTTCAGATGGCCCGGCACGTGCGTCGCTCTGAGCGAGAGCAGGTGACACTGCGACCAACTAATATGCGTTCTGTCAGTCTGAAAAGATTTCTGGATCTGAGTCCGCCCTGACGGTTTAGATAGGAGACCATGGCTATATTGTCCGAACGGATCAGCACGTGGTGACCGTGAATGCGCGGGAGAAAGCGCGTGAGCGCGTTCGCGACCGCCAACATCTCCAAACAGTTTATGTGGAGGAGGCTCTCTTGAGTTGACCAGAGGCCGAAGGCTGGTGAGCCCTCGCAGAGCGCACCCCAACCCGTGTTGGATGCGTCTGTCGAGATAACTTTTCGGCGAGAAAAGGTCCCCATGGAAATGCCCCGCTGAAACCATTCTGCCACAGTCCATGGCTGCAGAGCTGTGATACAGGTCTGCGTTACTTTTTATCAGCTGGCGGCCCGTGGTCCACGCGCGATGAGACACACGGCTCTTCAACCAGAACTGAAGCGGGCGCATGCGCAGTAACCCCAGCTGGAGCACCGCGGAGGCTGAGGCCATGTAACCCAACGCCTTCTGAAACGTTTTCAGAGGTGTGAGTCTGTTCATCTGAAAAGATGCGGCGAGACGCTGAACGAGCCGTCATCGTGACCGAGTCTAACTCTATACCCACGAAGGAGATAGTCTGACTGGGTTGTAGCGCGCTCTTTGTCCAGTTGACAGAGAGGCCCAGGGCTTTCAGATGGTCGAGGAGAACTGTCCGATGAGACAGTAGCTCTCTCTGTGATTGTGCCAAAATCAGCCAGTCGTCCAAATAGTTCAGTATTCGCAGCCCCTGACTCCGCAGGGAGGCGAGCGCCGCATCCATGCACTTCGTGAACATACGGGGCGCTAATGATAGGCCGAACGGAAGGACGGTGTATTGATAAACCTGGCCTTCGAAGGCGAAACGTAAGAATGGCCTGTGAAGGGGATTTATCTGAATCTGAAAGTACGCATCTTTCAGATCTAGTGAAATAAACCAGTCCCCCTGGCGCCCATGCGCGAGGAGTTTTCTGATAGTGAGCATTTTGAACGGTCTCTTCATGAGAACTTTGTTCAGAAATCTGAAGTCTAAGATTGGTCTGAGGCCGCCGTCTTTCTTGGGAACAAGAAAATAACGGCCGTAAAACCCCGACTCGCTCATAGACAGAGGAACTCTCTCTATAGCCCTTTTGCACAAAAACTTTGCTATCTCTGAACGGAGCAGCGTCACTGCTTCTGGGTTCACAGTAGTTTCTAGCCGTGCTCGAAAACGTGGAGGGCGGCGGTGAAACTGTAAGCGATAGCCTAGCCTTATTGTGTTTAGTACCCACTGGGAAATTCCCGGAATAGCTTCCCACGCTTTGAAGCGTAACGCTAGGGGGTGAATGGCTACATGGTCCCCGTCGCTGCACATAGCGGGCTGCGTGAGCGCGCTCATAGTATTTAAGACAGCGGGACTTATGCTCAGAGAGGAGTTTTTGGGCCGTGTAACAGAGTGAACAGAGGGGGGACGCGCACACGGGCTCGTGGGCGCGCTTATGCACCCTGAAACTCGAGCGATTTGGAACTGCTTTATGAGAGTGGACTCTGTGTGAGACACGGGAACTGAAGTGCTTTTGTGTATGAGTGAACACTGTGTTGTGGGCACATTTTCTACACAAGAGGCTTTTATGCTCTTTTTGCGATTTTTCTGGGTCACCGTGAAAACGGCGTTTGTGCTCATGCAAGCGGGAAAAGAGACTGGCTTGGTAATGGCGGAATACACTGCTGTAGTAGCCGCGTGCGCGGGGACTAACAGAGGGCGAAACTTTGACGGCGGTCCGGCCGCGGCGGGAGAGCGCCGTCTTTTTCTCAGCTGTGTTAGGCAGACTTCGAGTGATCAGGTTTCAGCGCGCTCCTAGGCCGAGGCCCCCGAGGCGGCGGCGGTCTGTGGCGGCTGTCAGAGCGAGAACGAGGGCGGCCGCCCTGGCGCCGCTGAGAAGTCTGACTGTGCTGAGCTGGGCGCTGGGGTGGGGCTCGTGCAGGAGGCTGGTCACGTGAGCGGCCTGCAGAGGAGCTAGCGCGACGAGGCAGAAAGAGGTTCATGGCCTGGGAGGCTTTCTGTACTTCGGAAAAACGGTCGACGATACCCGTGACGGCAGATCCGAAGAGGCCGGATGGAGAGAGCGGTGCGTTGAGAAAAGCGGCGCGCTCAGAATCTCAGAATCTCCCATGTCGGCGAGTGTGAGCCACAAATGTCTCTCAGACACACAAATGGCGGCCATGCATTTCCCCAGGGCTTGAGCGGCAGATTTTTTTGGCGCGAAGGGCAAGGTCCGTGGCGCTCCTCAAATCCGCGACTGGAGGGAAATTTCTTCCACTCTCATCCCATTCGCGAAGTTTGTCACCCTGTAGAAACTGCAGGACGGACATGGAGTGAAGTGCAGAGGCTGCTTGGCCGGCGGCTGAATAAGCGCGGGCGTGAAAGCTAGAAGTCGCTCTGCAGGCTTTTAGAGGGAAGCACAGGTAATGAGCGCCATCTCGTGGAGGGCGGGCACAGATGTGCGGCGACCAGGTCCTCTACAGGGGGAATGGAGAGATAGCCCTTCTCTGCGGCTCCATCCACAACGCGAAGCGGGGTGGAAGAGTCAGAGCGAGTTCTAGCAGAGAGCGGGGCATTCCAGGACTTCGCGAGTTCCGCGATAAATTCCTCCTCGATACCAGCGCGGGTCCCGTGGATTCTCGGGCCGAGGAGGCGTGAGAACCGGACCATTCCTCACTGTCTGAAGCGAGAAGCGAACATGTCTCCTTGATGTCCGCGGCATCATCTGAGGCAACAGAGCGGCCACTCGGCGGCAGCTGTATGTCCGGAAGCGGCGGAGACGGAGAGCAGGAGGCGACAGGCTCCGGCGGGATGAACGCTTCAGGCTGGGGTTCCGGCGGCCTCTGAGAGCGGCGTTTCTTCTTCCGCGGCGAAGTCAGAGGCGCGGAAGCATGTTTAGTGACGTGAAGTCGAGCCCGCAGGGTCGACAACGGCATGTTTTCGCAGAGCTCGCAGCCGCCGTCGGCGAGGGCGAGCTCGGCGTGCTCCAATCCGAGGCAGAGAGCGCAGATGACGTGGCGGTCTCCGCCCTCGAGGGGAGCGCGGCAAGAACAGCAGGAAATTTTTAGAGACATCTTGAAAAAGACGCTCAGCTCTTTAGATTCTAAAGACATCACTGAATCATGCTATTTCATGATGATTATAAAACCATCAACAGGTTACCATCATCACCTGATCTCTTTCACTTTAGCTTTATTTGCTGCTGCAAATGTGTTTGACAAATACACTGTCACAGCGGCCAAAAAAGACAAAATAAGAGTTAAGAGCCCAACTAATGGAAACACTGTTATGGTGACTTCAAATTAAACACATTAGATTTAAACCCCTGTTAATTCTCAATAAAAACGTTTGTAGATGTCTGATAGAAATAAAGTAAATCTGGTTGGTAATAAGTGAAGCTGGTAATGCTGTTGTTTAATCCTCCTCTGCTGAGATCTTGAGAGATTTAATGCCTTCTTTTATCTTCAGTTGATTTCAATTGGCTGTGGCTGGAAGTCTCTTGTAGTTCTTGTGTTTCTGCTCGTCTCTTTTTCTGTTCTCTTCTTTCCTTTAGTGATTCTGCTTGGTAACATGCAATTAGGCAATAAGGCTGAGATGACTCCAGATTTAATATACACAGATTTTATGTTTCAGATAAGGTACCGGACCATATCTGGTTTATTTCTTTGCTCTTGGCTGACATCTGGCATTGCTATGGCCTGCTTGAGGCCCAGATCTGGGAAACAGGAGTGGGCCACCCAAGGGCCGTCATTCCACGCTGCATGTGGGCCAGATCATCTTTCCACATGTGCCAGATGTGGGCCAGATCTGGGACGTCACAATGTTTCTATGTGGGTCAGTCACAACTTCTGGCTACTGGGGTTCCTCAGGGATCAGTGCTTGAACCACTTCTCTTCTCCATCTACATGTTATCACTAGGATGTGTCATTCAGAAACATGGCTTTTTCTATCACTGCTATGCTGATGATACACACAACTCTACTTCTCATTCCAACCAGATGATCCAACGGTACCTGTTCGCATTGCAGCCTGTCTGACAGACATTTCTTGCCGGATGAAGCACTATCACTTTCAACTCAACCTTGCTAAGACAGAGCTGTTTGTGATCTCAGCCAATCCAACACTTCAGCACAACTTCTCCATTCAGCTAGGTTCATCATCCATAACTCCATTCAGGACAGCAAGGGAATCTTGGAGTTGTGATTCATGATCAGTTAAGCTTCACAGGCCATATTACTACAAAGGACTGGTCCTGCAGATTTGCTTTATACAACATTAGGAAGATTAGTGGTAAGCCATTAGAGCAAGCCACACAACTGTCCAACTTGTCCAAGCTCTTGTGCTCTCCAGAATGGACTAAAGTAAACAGTTTAACAAAAAGTGCTCTCAATATAACACTGAACAATGTACCAACATAAATAATAATAATAATAATAATAATATAATATTTTTGGGTTTAATTTTTATAACCTACAGAGAACGTCATCAGAGGTTATTTAAGCCAAATTATAGTCCTGTTTGCCGCACATGTTCAACATGTTTTCTTTGAACGTTCTCTGTTGGTTATTTTGGAGTTTTATTTTATAACCATGTAAACTGAAACGTTGCAGATGATACCAATATGCTACAGAGATTATTCTAATGCTGAAATGTGCAATTTATTTATTACACATTCGGTCTCTCTTGTCCACTGTCGGACACACTCGGTCTCATTCGCTCACTGTCGAGCACATGAAAAATGCTTCAGTGAGCTCAATTACAGTAACACCGTATTTTTTTGTCAGTAACGGTATGGCGTTGTAACGGAGGGAACAGTAATTCGTTTTATTACTCGTTACTGAAAAAAATAACGCTGTTAGTAACGCCGTTTATTTATAACGCCGTTATTCCCATCACTGCTTGTGAGATGGGAGTATCGAGAAAGCGTACTTTGACGACCTCTCGCACCTCTGCATGCCAGCCAGGGGGGTGGTTCTGGACCACCAAGGTGGACATCGTCTGGCTGAAGACCTGCGCTGTGACTGATCTATATTTTGATCATCAAATTTGGCACCAATATACTGTTCAATACAGAACATATGTACTGTCTATACTGCCAAGTTTTCCATGCAATGGAGAATAGGCAAGGGGGCCGTGTACCTAGAGTGCTGAGCGAGTATTGGCATTATAAACACTGAATTAATACCAACATATGAAATTAAGGACATGCATCAGAAAAATTATAAATGTTGGACAATAAAATCAGGAATTAACAGCTTGACAATAAACTGTTTTTGCAGTAGGCTATGTATTATATTATATTGTAATCATAATCATAATCATAATCAATCTGTCTGTTTCTGTGTATCTGTGCTGTTGTCAGTTGGCATTTTCACTCCAAAATGGCGGCCACGCTACCGGAGCGCCACCTAGTGGCTGTTATCAAAAAAGCATCAGAGTTTCGAAGCACCTTGGCCCAACACAACAACAAACATTGGGACAACATCTGTTTGCTACCTGGGTCACCTCTTGTCTTCTATACTCTTTGGTTTCATTGAAATGGTCTATATGAATGAGATAGAAGCTACCCAGAGGAAAGAAAAAAGGTGATCTCTTTCACATCTCAAATGTTTCTGCTGGACATTAACATCAAATGGAGACTTTTGCTTGAGTCTCTTGCTTCTCACACTTTAGTTCAGAGACAAAAACACTCTCAGAAATTTTCCTTTAAAGTGTTAAAAGAAATATCAACAGCATCCCACTCTGTGCTCAGATTTTTCTCTTAAACTAAAGACTCAAGGGGGTCTCATATTTGTCTCCTAAGTTTTCAGAAGAGATCTCAGAAACATCACACACTGTACTCAGATTTTTCTCCTTAGAGACACTGGATCAATTCGTACAATTCGCAGGGCTAGATGGTTTTTAGCGAACATTTATAGATTTATGTATACGTTTATAACTGTTTCCTACATTCTAAACATGTTTGTTAGACACCTGGCGACTGGACACTAAACTTAAGCTTTTGGTTGACCACCACACAAGCACAAATATTCACCAGACACAGTATAGGCTAACATCCATCCCTGTAAATTAATAATTGCTCTAAAAGACAAAAAAAAAAAGTTTGTTAGTTAATTTAGAACATTTCTGTATTAATCACCTGTTATGCATTGTCCTAAAAAAGCAACAGAACTTAAGAAAATGTGCGACTTTTGATAAACGATTCACTGTCACACAGCAACATTGTGACGTCCCAGATCCGGCCCACATCTGGCACATGTGGAAAGATGATCTGGCCCACATGCGGCGTGGCTCACTCCTGTTTGCCAGATCTGGGCCGCAAGCAGGCCATAGCAATGCCACATGTCAGCCAAGAGCAAATAATTAAACCAGAATTGGACCTTATCTGAGCCACAAAATCTTTGTATATTAAATATGGAGTCATCTCAGCCTTAATAAAGCCTGTTAACAAACGGAATCACTGAAATAAAGAAAAGAACAGAAAAAGAGATGAGCAGAAACACAAGAACTACAACTGACGTCAGCTACAGCCATAGTGATGATACACAGGGCAACTTTTTAAAGCAATGTTGCTGGGCGATGTTGCCATCAACAGGCAACTAGATGAGACACAGGACCCACAACCGATCTAAATTATCCAGATAGAAATTGATTTCCCATTTTCAATGGGAAAGTGCCCAAGCAACAAACGTTCGAACTATGAACTTTGAACAAGATTGCTCAAAAAGTTGCCCTGTGTATCACCTTCAACTGTAAAGAAAAGAAGACATTCAATCTCAGCAGAGGAGGATTAAAAAACTCCACAAACAGCATTACCAGCTTCACTTATTACTAACCAGACTGACTTTTATTTCTGTTAGACGTCTACAGAAGTTTTATTGAAAATTAACAAAGGTTTTACTCTGTTTCATTTAAAATCACCATAACTGTGATTAGTTTTTCCAAGTCAAGTCACCTTTATAGCGCTTTTTACAATACAAAGCAGCTTCACATAACATGAAAATAATACAACAAAGTTAGAAAATTGCGTCATTATCCACCTTAAGTAAGGCAGATGTTTACATAAGTTGGGCTCTTAAATCTTATTATATCTTTTGTTGGTTTTGGCTGTGACAGTGTGTTTATTAAACCCATTTCCAGTAACAAAAAAAGCTAAACCGGACTGAGATCAGGTGACGGTGGTTACCTGGTGATGGTTTAACAATCATCATGAAGTAGCCTGATGTAATTTGAATCTAGAAATTGTTTTGAGCCATTAACATGATTTGGCCTTTTTTCTAGGCTAATATAACCAAGCAGTTTTTGGGCTGATTTAAGTTTACACTCTTAGAAGAAAAGGTTCTATATAGAACCTTAAACGGTTCTATCGGCGCTACGTATTTGGAACCCCTATAGGTTCTATATGGAACCTTTTAGGGGTTCATTCATTATCATTTGTTTTGTCCTTTCCGGATTAAATATTTCATATTATTGACAAACATCAAGACCCTAAAATGTATTTATGAATGCATGTGAATGATCACAAAATTCAAGATATGGGGGTTAGAAAATGTATATATTTATATAATTTTCTGTAGTTAATATCACACGAATAGTGCCATTTCAGTTTTTCTCCTCCAAAAATCAGCATGATTAAAATGTGATATTAAGTTACTACAGTTTAATAACAATAATTTAATTACAAGTACAAAATGTTGCAGAATAATGTAATATATGAATGAATAATAGCCTATAAAGAACCTTTGTGCCAAAAGAAATCATTATAGAACCTTTTTAGCATAAAAGGTTCTTTGGAGTAGAGTAAAGAACCCTATGGTTCTATATAGAACCCCAATGAACCCTTTTTTCTAAGAGTGATAGAACCTTTTAGGGGTTCCAAATACGTAGCGCCGATAGAACCTTTTCTTCTAAGAGTGTACAATCCTACAGAAGTAAACCACTCTTTTGTTCTCAAAGATATTATGAAAAGAAAGCCCTGATCATTTATCTATTTAATATGTTGCCACTTGCCAACTATATTTTGCAAGCAAGATTTTTCATTCAGAAACAAAAATGGTTTAAATCACAATTGTGTCTTCCACTATTTCTTAATTCTCTAATTTCATCCCTCAATGACAATGATAAAAAAATGTGATGCTTTATAAACAACTATTTAAATGCTTTTAATTTTAATACTATGCTTTTCTTAATTTATGTAGCAACATAAACCCATGGTCATTCTATTTGGCTCTTTATTTAGTTATGTTCTTAGTATCTTAACATATCAAAATTTGAATATGTTTCCCCTGTTCATGTTTGTACTTATTTGTTCTAATAAAAAAGAATGTTTTTTTAAATCCTCAAAGAGACCTTATACACACAATCTAACATAGCAAAAATGTTCCATTTGATAATGTGGGAGGGTGGAACCCTAAAAAGGTGAATTATTGATAATTATCTCTATGAGAGAAGCATAGGGATTTACAGGGTTAAACTTTTAATTGCATAGCCTACATAAATTATAAAACACTTGACAAGTTCCCAGTTCCCTGGTTGAAACAGCTTGGTTTGGCTAAATGTCGCTTACGGAAACCAGAATACAAAACATTTGTGTAATTGTGTAACCTATTCAAAACCTTATATGCTTCTGTGAGAATAACCCTTTGTAACTAACAATCCATTCTCCATATTAGAAATACATACAGGATTGTCCTCCAAGAAACCAAGTCTTTAAAAAATGTTCTCTTAATTTTCACTATGCCAATAATAAAAAATTTTTTTGTTTTTTTTTACTTATTCACACAATGCTACAGAACCTACCATACTAATAGGCTGATATTAGATACATTTGTTAGAGATTCGAATTTTACTGTAAACGTGTTGTATTCCATACAGTGACATAGCGTCAGCCCAGATCCGGCCCACATCTGGTACGCATGGAATCCACACTATGTTACTGTCTGGGATGTTTGTTCTTGATTCCTGCATCAGTTTAACCTGTTGCCAGAGTACTTGTTCCTTTTTTTCTTTTTGAGGTGGTAGGCATTTAATACATGGTGCTTTACCGCCATCAACTGGTA
Organism: Semotilus atromaculatus; assembly: GCA_031834385.1. NCBI lineage: Eukaryota > Metazoa > Chordata > Actinopteri > Cypriniformes > Leuciscidae > Semotilus > Semotilus atromaculatus. The sequence continues at coordinate 29,179,651 of JAULUF010000010.1, read as the reverse complement.
AGGACTTGATCAGGATTAAATACATTTTTATACTATATTCTCTTATATAACTCTGTCGGTGACTAAATTGCATGAAGTTTGCATGAATCAATTCCTTCCTGTCATTTTAATATTTGTGACACATCATCACTACTCTACTGTCTCTTCCTCCTTGCAAAACTCTTATTTCCCTGTGTCATGTTTGAACTTAAGTCTGGAGAATTGTTTAAATTTCATAAAACCATACCTGCTGTATCCTGTACCCTTCTGACCCTCATTTGCTGTTTAATTACTATTCATTTCAATCTTACTCAAATTGTTTGGTATGGTTTTGGAGGATCGAGAATATAGTAGGATTTCACTCCGACTATATTAACATAATGTCCATATCTCTTTGCTTTTTTATTTGCACTCCCATCTGATATAAAATGTGTTTTACTCCTACATGAACTGGTACCGATACAATAACACTTAATCCCATCATCTGAATCCTATCATATGTAATATTGCAATGAAGATGTTGGTCTTTTATTATGTTCTGTGTTAAACCTATATGTTCACCATTGCCTTTGGCTTTTGGCTTGCTTAGTTGGGGACACTTAATATTCAACAATATTATTGATCTGCCTGCATTGATACCATTATATGAGAACTGAACTGAGCTGGACGATGACATCACTGTTTTCTCCAGAGCGCCTATATATATAAAGGAACTAAATGAATAACTTTTTTAAAACAGAAATTAACCATCACTGAAATGATTTAAGCAGGACATTATTTTCTTCTAGATCTGCTGTACAGCTGAAACAAAATTGGTTGCATTATTTTCCTGTTATCACTGTAAAGCTGCTTTGAACGATCTGCATTCTAAAAAGCGCTATAAATAAAGGGAACTTGACTTAAATTAGTCTATGCCTAACCAAGGAAACATGGGACCCTTTGTCATGAGTTTATTATTTGTCATATCAATTTGGGGAATATATAGGACCCCAGAATGAAACATCTCATGACTTTGACTTAAATTAAACAACAACACTATACCACAAATAACATTTATATTTATATATATGTTATATTTATATCGTATTTATATAATCAGTTAGGCTATAGTCATTAATAGGACAATTAGTGGTGTTTTATATTCAAGAATGACCCAGTGTTTGTGGATGAATCATAACCTAGTGAACACATTGTTTCATTCATGTCCATCGTTTCATTTGTATACGATTTTTGACTCAAAAACAGATGCACATTTATCATCTCTCATGCACATTTATCATGTCTACTGGCGTAATAATGATTAAAAATAATTATTAAAAAAGAGACAATAGAACGTTAATTGGGAAAAGAGATAAATTATATAACAATAAATATAGGCTAAGTGATAAAAAGCAGTTGCAGACTCTCTGCCTCAATACAATGTGCAACACTTTACATTACATTTTCTCGGCATCTCACAATTTCGGTCCACATGATTCTGAAGTGGATTTAGTGCTCTGAGGTTTTGCATTTTTTTAGACCTGGGACAATCTTGCACACGTACTTAATGTCTCCCCTTTATTTTAACACTCTTTGCTTGGTAATGGCAAACCAGCATCCCATGGTCCCAGCGTGCAAAACATTTTAAATTTTACACTACAGAAATGTCAGTAAACATTCTAGGACTTCTTATTTAAAGTCACCAATTAAATCAAAATTTTAAAAAATTACCGGAATTTAAGTGTTTATTATGATTTGTCAGTCTACCTTATTATTATGAAATTCAGCAATTAACAAACCACAACAAGGATTTAATCAATTCCTGATAGACAAAATTACAAGACAAAGATATACATTTTCTTCTCAACTGAGAAGCTGTTTCACTTGGATGTCACAAAAGGGAAGAAAAGATTAACACGATTTCTGTTTCATGCCAACATAGTGTTTTGTTTTGATTTTACTGTATAGTCTCCCTAAGGAAAATTTTTATTAATTTATTGCTATAAGAGAGGAAGAATTTTGAAAACTCGTTAATTCATCTAAATCAACAACTTGTATGTTAGACCCTATACCGACTAACCTACTGAAGGAGATGCTTCCAGAGGTCATAGATCCTCTTCCTAAAATCATTCATTCGTCTTTGTCTCTAGGATACATACCAAAAACCTTTAAGCTGGCTATGATTAAACCGCTTGTTAAAAAAACACAATTTGATCCTACAGAATTAGTCAATTACAGGCCGATCTCCAATCTACCTTTTCTGTCAAAGATATTAGAAAAAACAGTATCACCACAACTGTGTTCCTTTCTTGAAAGAAATGATATCTGCAAGGATTTTCAGTCCAGATTTAGACCGTACCATAGTACCGAGACAGCTCTCATTAGAGTCACAAATGATTTGCTTTTATCATCCGATCGTGGTTGTATTTCTCTATTAGTGTTACTTGATCTCAGTGCTGCATTTGACACAATTGACCACAACATTCTTTTAAATAGACTAGAAAACTATGTTGGCATTAGTGGAATTGCACTGGCATGGTTTAAATCATAGTTATCTGACCTTTATCAGTTTGTAGCAGTAAATGAAGAGATGTCTTATCGATCACAAGTTCAGTATGGCGTACCGGCTCAGTACTAGGACCGCTGCTGTTCACTCTGTACATGCTGCCATTAGGAGATATCATTAGGAAACATGGAATTAGCTTTCACTGTTATGCCGATGATACTCAGCTCTATATTTCTTCAAAAACTAACGAAACTTACCAATTCACAAAATTAACAGAATGCATAGCTGATATAAAAAATTGGATGACTAGTAATTTCCTACAACTAAATTCTGAAAAAACAGAGATTCTAATTATTGGACAAAAAACTTCCAATAATTAATAATACCTAGAATATCAAAATTGACTGCTGGCGGTAGATCCTTTTCCTATTTAGCACCAAAACTTTGGAACAGTCTTCCAACCATTGTCCGGGAAGCAGACACACTCTGTCAGTTCAAAGCTAGATTAAAGACACATCTCTTTGACCTAGCATACACATAATACATTATCGACTTCTATAACTCAATGTTAGGCTGCATAGATTAGGTCAGCCGGAACTGGGAACACTACCCTTAATCCTGATGTACTCGTTACATCATAAGAAGAATGGCATCTACGCTAATATTAGTCTCTCTCTTTATCACGAGGTTTACCGTTGTCCACCGGATCCAGGCCATATCCAGATCTGATGAAGGACCTGTGCCTGGACGCAACGACAACGCAGTCCTGAAGTGTCAACTAGGCCCTCCCTGTGAAGTCAGCCAGATCCGGGCCGGATCCAGATCAGATGGTAGACCTTTGCCTGGACCCATCCTCAACGCATCTCTGAAGTGTCAGCCTCATCAGCCCTGTGAAGGCCTCATCAACACGACAGCCATCAGCACTGATCCTCAACAAACTCGTCACCATACTGACGTTATGACTCCAAATTACAACCAGATGTAACTGGATAATATTCTGAATGTTCTGATCAAATCTGCCCTATGACCTGTAATGCTGCCTGAATCATACACTGTTCCTTCGTTGGCCAGAGGAGAACTGGCCCTCCGACTGAGCCTGGGTTCTCCCAAGGTTTTTTTCTCCATTCTGTCACTGATGGAGTTTTGGTTCCTTGCCACTGTTGCCTTGGGTCTTGGCTTGCTTAGTTGGGGACATTTAAATATTCAACAATATTATTGATCTGCTTTTTTCTTCTAGAAACAAACTTTTTTGTATTATTTTCATGTTATCACTGTGAAGCTGCTTTGATACAATCTGTATTCAGGGTTGCCAACTCTCACGCATCTGGCGTGACAGTCACGCATTCAGCCTCAATCTCACGCTCTCACGCTCGACAAAGAAATCTCACGCTAAATGAGACATTCTTCTGTGGTGTATTATTATTTTTTTTCCTCATGTGCGCTAATTTCCGAATTACTAAACAAGTTCAGGCTCTTAACTACTGATTGGACCACTGCTGTGTCTAATGCCTTTCTCTGATTGTCGATTCGCTGGAAACATTTGTCGTCGTTACGTCAGTGACGTCCGTGACCGTAATTTACCCTTTTCACACGCGCTCACGGCACACATCTTTCTCAAGCAGAGACAAATCGCGAGTCAAAGAGGATACTGACACCGACAGACAAGACAGAGAAAGTTATAGGCTACTTTTGATATGGAACAAATTCTCTGCTCTCATATTCTGTCAATATTTTTACGAGATTCAAACAATAAATACAGTTTTTGGTGCTTTTAACCCCTTAACTGTCACTCCCACTTTTTTCGCATAGACATGAAAATCACTATGCAAATCACTATGTAATTCAAGAATGCTTTGGGATATAGACCTATGGTTGGTCTTGTTTTAAAGAAGACATTTGCCAGATTGTTGTTGAAGTGAAATAAATGATGAAAGTGAAATAGAAAAAAAGTTATTTAAGTTTGAGTTTATGAAAATGAACAATGTAAAAAAATAATTATTAAAATTTTATATAAAATATATATATTACAAAATATATTTTACTCTAAAACTGCAAGAAAATTAAAGCCAAAAATCTTAAGAAGTTGTGTTCCAAATTTTAGGCTAATATCTCAAAAAATAATCTTTCAGTAATATTTTATTTGGCCGCAGTACCAATTTCTTTCACTAGGACAGCCAAGCTTCCTTACTGACCATATAAGGGCGCCTCCATGTTTTGAGTGATCTGAACCATGTATTTCCATAATTTTCATACAATTTATGAAGTAGACATCCTATTTAGAAGTAGTATGGGTGGTTTGACAATATTTGATTTGAATTCAACCTCTAATAAACTCATAAAGAGAGCACACATGTGCGTTATAGCTCGCAGCCGCATCACACATCGAGAATCGATAATATTTTTCTTTATATTTGAAACATATTCAGACCTTTTTTTCTAATACAATTGAATTGGTGTTATCTTTTGAACTCTTGGCATGAAAACAAACTGAGGTTTCTACCAATCTTTCATGATTTTTCATATTTATTGCCATTTCAAAATAAAGGTCATAACACGCCTAATGCATATGAAATATTCTTGTTGCAAATTGATAAATAACTGCTCCTATGTAATTTATTGAAAAAAAAACAGCCACCACATATGAAAACTAGAGATTGTCAGCTTTCAAATGATATATAGTTTGTCAATATTACTTTAGGATTTTACTAAGATATTATTGTTTTATTGGACGGTGACAGTTAAGGGGTTAAATGTGACAGACTGTAGCGCTTCAGCTGAAACGGCACGTGATACAGTACAACTTCTTTTTTTTATCATCACCCCCCCCCCCCCCCCCCCGCCCCCGCCCCCGCCCCCGCCCCCGGTCAACAAATCTCACTCCAAGCAAAACTCAAAAGTTGGCAACCCTGTGTATTGTAAATGTGACTTGACTTGACTATAGGCTATGGCTGCATGATTTGAGTTTATTTTGTAATGTCTGTAGGAACTACTGAACATAATATACAATAAGAAGAAGTGTATAGAGTGTGTTACCCCTGTCAGAGCTTGGTTTCGCCGATTGAACCTGCATCGGATTTACAATGTCTGAGAGAAGAGACGTGCAGTAATCTGGTGACCGTCGGCTTTGGGCTGCTTTTTTGCGCATGCGCACAGATTGTATCCGGAAGTTTTGAACCTTAACTGGTCTCTGATATTTACTGTGTATAATCACGCGGTGTTTCTGCTCAATTAATGATTTTATGTTCAGTTTTACTGGTGTTTTTCTTTTTTCTAAAATAAAACCATTATTACAGTACGTTGATAGTCGCGAATAGGTCAAATGTGGGTCATTTTAGGCTGGCCATAAACCCACGAAACGCTTCAGCGCAGCGTTGACGATTTTTACGTACACCACAGCGCGAGCTCGTGCTGCCATGACACCTGCTGAAGCGGCGCCGACGAAGAAACACGTTCGGTTTGCCAGGATGGAAGAGGACATTGACCACGACGAGCAGGAGGAGGAGGAGGACACGCTTTTCGACAAGCGTAAAGACATTAGAGAGGGGCTGAAAAGTGCGCTGAAGGGGGGTAAAGGGGTCCTGAAACCGGACTCCGACCAGGTTGATGTAATTCGACCCGGACGGAGCCAGAGCAATACTGGGACATGCTGGCGATGGCTGGTCAGCCTTTCGCTTTGCGCATCGTTTCTCGGACTGGTGGGTCTGTAATGTTCAGCTTGCATGTGGGAAATAGAAAACGATCATAATGAACACATATGGCTTTGCACCGTTTTTTAATGTCCTATCTCCTGTTATTTTAAGTTGGAAGGTGTTCTGTGGCTGTTTTTAAAAAACAACTGAATGAAAACAATAGGCTAACTGGGAATAACGTAGACGTTCAAATCATTGTTATGGTAATTTCCCGTTCGTCTACAGTATTGTCATGAAATAGGATAATTTCCATAAGGGAAAATGCCTGACAAGTTTACTTAGGTAAAGTTGGTTTTATATTCGCACATTCGCACTTAAACAGTCTCAATAACAAGCGCAATAAAGCACATTTTTGCAAAATAAAAGCAGCTACATGATCTTTAGGACAAAGATGGTGAACTACAACACTCTCCACAATCAATCAAAATGGGCAAATATTGTTTTAATGGCATACAAAGTTGCGAATGTTCACTAAACATTCAATGTGTGTGGTAAAGAAGATAGGGACCATCTAAAAAGTTCTATTTTTTTTCCATTGTGTGCAAACAGACAACTACATTTTTGCAAAGTACAGATGTACCAGCAAATCTCTCTCACGTTATGTGTTCTAATGCTATTGATTGTACTTTAGCAACAATAAAAAGTGCATTGTAATGATTGTATTTAGGAAATCTGCCTAACTGTACATAATGTACATAAATATTTTTAGAATAAAATTACATTAATTCACCAAAGGGATTTTTTACTTTCCGAAGGTTGTAGCATGTTCCTAGTGACAACACTGACTTACTACAGGTGAAATTTTGACAAAAACTCCCTTACTGTACGTACAGTTGACACATATGTTTTTAAAAAAATTACTGTAATTCACCCCAAGTATTTTTTCGTGTTCCAAATGCTGTAGTGTTTTCCTAGTGACCAGACTGACTTACTACAGGTGAAATTTTGACAAAAAGTCCCTTACTGTACGTACAGTTGACAAATATGTTTTTTTAAAAATTACTGTAATTCACCCTAAGTATTTTTTCGTGTTCCAAAGGGTGTAGTGCTTTCCTAGTGACCAGACTGACTTACTACAGGTGAAATTTTGACAATACCTCCCTTACTGTACAATTATCAAATATGTTTATGTAATGAGCATATTATTACATATGTTTATTACATATGTTTATGAAATAAACTGTAAATCACCTATAGTGTTTTTTTATATATCCCAAAGGTTGTAGTACTTTCCTAGTGACCAGACTGACTTACTACAGGTGAAATTTTGACAAAAACTCACATACTGTACGTACAGTTGACAAATATGTTTTTTAAAAAATTACTGTAATTCACCCTAAGTATTTTTTCGTGTTCCAAAGGCTGTAGTGTTTTCCTACAGACCAGACTGACTTACTGCAGGTGAAATTTTGACACAAACACCCTTACTGTACATACAGTTGACAAATATGTTTTTTTTTTTATTACTGTAATTCACCCTAAGTATTTTTTCGTGTTCCAAAGGGTGTAGTGCTTTCCTAGTGACCAGACTGACTTACTACAGGTGGAATTTTGACAATACCTCCCTTACTGTACAATTATCAAATATGTTTATGTAATGAGCATATTATTACATATGTTTATGAAATAAACTGTAAATCACCTATAGTGTTTTTTTTATATATATTCCAAAGGTTGTAGTACTTTCCAAGTGATTAGACTGACTTACTACAGGTTAAATATTGTCAATAACTGCCTTAAGTACAGTACATACATTTTATTATGAAAATTTGAAAGATTATGTCATTTCACCTTTTTTCATGTTCCAAAGGTTATAGTATGTTCCTAGTGATCACTCTACTCAATTGATTTTGATAAATGTATTAGGTAAAAGTAGGTATTATAACTGCTGTTACTTGTACAACACATTTATTTCATTGATTAAAAAACTGTAAAGATTTTAGCTTAAATCATATTTTCAGCGTTATAAATAAGCAACACCCTTATTGTAATGATTCAAGTTAAGTTTTTGTTATGAAGTTCTGAAGAAGTGGATTCTGGAATCCACTGCTGCTTCAATGTATATCTAATGAGGGATTATAATCAAGGTATCAATCCATTTTTTTCCTTCTAAATATCAAATGAGTTGAATGACTTCTCTAGGCTTGTGAGATTTTACTTTGTTATAGAAATTACCAGTGTGATTATCGAAAATGTTCATGAAAATGTTTCATGTATCCTTTAAATGTCTGTATTTGATATATGAGGTGTGACCGAAGGGTCTGGCCCATGCCAGGAATGCAGTAACAGTGCTTGCTCATTTAGCCTGGCTTCCAGAGATGAAATGTGGACTTCTTTAACAGGTGCCACTACATCCATCTGCTTTTCTAGGGTATCCTGATAGCAATGGTCTCAGGGATCATTGAAACCTATAGTTGAGAGACCATTTCTTAGTTAAAGCCTTTACTTTACAGTTAGATTTAAAGTGTCCTTTCCTTGAGATAAAGAACATGTTATCTTGATGTTTTGAGAAGACTCTCCTGTTTATTGTTAAAACCTGGCCAAATCCAATCTTGAAGAAACTGTCTTTGTGTGTTAGTATTCTTGGTTAGAGGTTAAGGAACAAGTGGAAATATAGTTGCAAGCAGCGATACGGGGCCAAGAGCAGGAAGAAATCAGAAATTGAACATGCATGAAAAAACAGCTGGTTCAGAAGTACAGGTGAAAATGAACTCAAAATGACCAGAAGTTCAGATGAGAATGAACACTTAATTAACAAGACATACTTATTTCTAATCCAAGAGGAAGAAAGATTAGTACAACATTGAATAAGAAAGGAATCGACATGACACAACATTACACACAATTTTATAAAGTCGTCCCACTCGGCCTTGAACCCACTATCTCTGGGTCAGATGCCTGTCACACATCTCATTGTGACACTGGGAAGTTGTGGTTTTGCCAAGATGCAGAAGGTCCATAGTTCAAGTGAGAAGCAACTCAAAATGAATAATTTTTATATAAATTTGCTGCATGTTGTATTTATTGAGTTCCTTCACATATAGACACCATGTCTGGAACAAAAGCAACTTTTACACTTTTTAAGGCCACAGTACCTCTTGCGGTCTGGGCACGTGCCACACAGGTTTCAAACCCACAACCAGAATGGATCAGAGCTCTTGGCACGTGGTTTAACTGCTTGAGCCACTCAGTTGACGCTGTCTTACCAAGCTGCAGAGGAGAGGCTTCAGTGTAAGAATGAGCACAAAAGCATGTTAACCAGATTAACATGCTAAGTTAGCTTAATGCTAATGTAACTTATGGTTAGCCTGATAGCTGAAAAGCCACATTAGAAAGAATGGTATCTGGTTAGCATGCTAACCAATTAACATGCAAGCTAACTAGCATAAGGCGCGATTCACATATAGCGCCTAATAATGCATAGACAACGTTAGGCGCGCCACGTGAAAAGTTTAGATGTTTTTATCTCGATGCGGTGCGGACGCGCTTGGAAATAACGAGCACGTTACACTGTGACGCGTCGCATCCATTATGAGCGCGCATATCACACCTACATTTGAAATAACGAACTTGAGTGCGTTAAATAAGCGATGTGTGTACAGGTCCTAAAGCACCAAATACAGGCTACCTCAAATTTGGAGACACATATCTCGGGAACGGTAGCGAATATCAAAAATATTAGTTGCTTCTGCACTGATAAAAATTATTTTGTGAAAACAATGTAATTTACATTAAAAAGTTAGTTCAGGCAAGAATTAAAAAAAATAAGTAAATTCTATAGTAGTACTCAATTAAATCGTGTAGAAATGAAAGCGTAAATATCAACATTATAAAAAATTAGGTTCCCATCATGCACTGGGCCTTGAATAATTAATGAGGTTGATTTATCACTGGTTTCCAGCTGTATTTATACTATTTTATCATTGCTTTTGTTGTTAGGGTTAGTAACTTGCCATTTTGTGACATTTGGAGTTAATTTTCTACTTAAAATGACACATTCAAACACAAAAACGATCCATCAAATGTTACCGTCATTGTGTATTGTGTACCAAGTATTGAGGTCTCTGCGTTCACACATACAGTTTCTGAATTAAAGATATGGTAACACACTATATCTATTGTATTGATTAATTAGATGTTTCTAAGTAAATCACATTCTTAAAATCCCCAATGAAATCAAAATTGACAATATTTAATTTGTTTGTCTAAGTTGATCGTTTTGTGGAGAACAAATCATCCATGCAAGTCAACAAAACATTACTTTGGGTTGAGAACGCTTAACCACTCCACTCAAACCGTATTAAGCCTGTTTTATGTTTCTACGGTGTACCCCCGCAGACCCCTCTGCGTCGCCGCGAACCCCTCTCCGATCCCTACGCCGTAGCTCGACGTGCACCTCCAAAAAATTGTAACTACGCGTCGAGGCGACGCAGACCGCAAGGGCTGTGATTGGTCAGATTCAACGCGATGCAACGCAACCTGACGCAGAACCATAAAACGGCCACGACGCCGTAGGAGTGACGGCGTAGCTACGCCGTGGAGTTGACGCAGAAGCATAATGAGGCCTTAAGTCTGTATGAGCGAGAGGAGGGGCGCTAAAGTAAAACCCTGCCCTCTGTTCAATATTCCGTTTCACTTGGAAATACGTCACAACACTGGAGAAAAGTCGCTTGCAACTTCCGGTTCATGGGGACTTTAAAAAGTGAAATCTAAATCAATGTAATATTGTGTGAAATGTATTAGAAAGAAAACTTCAACCAAATAGATATTACTTAACCTTTTATTAGCTTAGTAAAATGTACTTAATTTCTTTTGTTACTTTCACTTAACTTAGTTAAGTAGAGTTTACTTAATTCTATGTGTGAAATTTACTCTAAAAATATTAATGCAAAAACTTGCCTTAAAAGAATTAAGTAAATTTTACTTATTGTTTTTTTCAGTGTGTGTGGATCGGTCCAAAGATCATCTGAGCCAATTTCCGTGAGAATTGAACAAAATTTGAATGAGTAGTAGCAAAAAAACAACACTGTACTTTTCAAAATGGCCACTACTGTAATGGGCGGAGTCTTAATGTAAGATATTGATTGTGATCAGCATGAGTGGAATCAGGTGTACTAATTTTCATTTTTCTAGATCGAAGTTATAACCCTTTCAATGTTTAATTTTTTAACTGGTGGTGGCACTATAGTTGGTCCTAGAGACTCAAAAATTGGTCCAATTACTATTCATTACAATCACTACAAGTGTGCCAAATTTCATCATTGTCCTATGTTTCGTTGATAAGGCTGCCATAGACTCTCCATATGGAATAATAATAATAAGAAGAAAACTAACAATTACAATAGGGGCTATCCTCTTTGGGGCTTTGCCCCTAATTATTAGAGATTGACTGACTACTTTTCTTCGACATGTTGGTGCTCAGCAACCCAGATCTGTGACCTGGAAGGTCACGACGTGCCTAAATTCAGGGTCAGAGTGTCAGCCGCATAATCAATGGAGATATGCTTCAGTCTATCTATGTGTAGAAAAAGTGTGTTTATTTATTAGCCAATCAGAATCATTCAACCTGAAGCAATTAGACCTTGGTGAAGGAAATAATTGCTATCATTTTTGTAAATGTACGGGGAAGAGGCCTACAAACTCCTTGTGATTCTTGAAGCTGACTTCTGCCTGATGAAGCTGCAAACTATCTTCAGTAAAATGTTCTTTAATTTATTATAATTCTGACTCTTGTTTTAAATTGACTGCACTTCTAACTCCTGGTCTTAATTAACTATATCTGGTCCTTGGGTCTTTAACTGTAAGTCCCAAAATACAGATATACAGGGTAATCTATATTGCAACAAGGACAATAAAGCAGAAGTTTCTGCAGATATTCTTTAATGACACAAAGTTTAGCCAACTTATTTCAATTTTAAAAGAGGCATTTGGTTCCACTGTTTAACTAGGTACACAGTGAGCACAACCATAACCAATTGCATTATGCAATGAATAAATATTATATAATTTCTAAATATAAATAAATGTTCAATTTCTAAGATATGTTTGTTTACCCAATAACAATCAGAAAGATAATAAAAATAAAACACACAGTCATTGTTGATGTGAACACTAAGTTACTTTGGTTAAATTCGATGTTGGAGGGGGGAGAAAGACCATAAAAGTTAATGTCATGTAAGGACAAAGTTTGTAAGTGGTGGAGACAAACTATATTGCCATGTCAGGTGGCTATATCAGCACATGTGACTTAAAATATGTGAATATATTCACCATGAAGGACAATATATTAAGGACAGTCAACTTACAGCATCCTCTTAAAAAACATTATTTTGGATATTGCATACAAAGTTATACCGGACCTGTGTATTGGCTTCTGCAAACCCATCATTCCTGCTGTACAAGAAGCAAAAATTACATGTTGGTCATAAAATTACACGGTGGTCATAAAATTCTACACTATACAGTATCTTAAATGTCTCCATGATCTTGCTGTAAAAATCTGTCAGATTTGCTGCACCAATGAGAACAGGTTCACTCACTGCTGTTATTAATAATGTAGCCCCTATTAATGTACAACAACCTAAAACAAACAAAACCCCTTTTAGTGAATTACAGTGAATTATATTATTAGGTATTGTCAAAAATTTCACCTGTAGTGAGTCAGTCTGGTCACTGGGAGAGTACTAAAACCTTTGGAAAATGGAAAATCACTTTAGGTGAATTACTGTAATTTTTTCCATATGAATATTTGTGTACTGTATGTACAGTAAGGGTTGTATTGTCACATTTTCACCTGTAGTAAGTCACACTGGTCATTAGGAAAGCACTACACCCTTTGGCATACGAAAAAATACTTTAAGTGAATTACAGTAATTTTTTCATAAACATATTTAACAATAGGAAGTACAATAAGGGAGGTATTGTCAAAATTTCACCTGAAGTGAGTCAGTCTGATGATTAGGAAAGCACTACACCCTTTGGAACATGAAAAAATACTTTAGGTGAATTACAGTAATTTTTTCATAAAGATATTTGACTTGTACGTACAGTAAGGGAGGTATTGTCAAAATTTCACCTGGAGTAAGTCAGTCCGGTCACTAGGAAAGCACTACACCCTTTGGAACATGAAAAAATACTTTAGGTGAATTACAGTAAGTTTTACATAAAACAATATTTGTGTACTGTACATACAGATGGTGCGTAAAGCAGCCTAGGTGAATACGCAGCAAAGATCAAACCTTAAACTAACTTAACCCCGCTTGGCAACTTTCCTTTTTAGGAAAACTTGACAATGTTCATGTGACAGGGCGCTGTCCATGTATATGTGGTACTGAAGGTCCTGCATGATCTTACCTGCACCTTAAAATTTCAATAACTTTTAATAACTTTTCAGTGGTTACCCAAGTTAAACACTTGAATGTTATTAAGTACTCTCCAAAGAACACACTACACCATGGGGATTGGCATATTTAGTGCGTTTAGTTGACTGTGAAATGCAGCAATATAGGCCTACACCTTAAAGAACAAGTCAAACACGTTGGTTTTATATTCGCGTGCTTCCGCTCAATAACTCGTGAGCTGAATATTGTTACTACACAAATAACATTGTTTTAATAATGTTTAATAATTTTCCTCAAAACGAGCTTTCGCAGTGGACAAAATACATTGATCTCTGTGCAGGCGGCTGAGAGACAGATCGGAAGGGATCAGTCAGTAACAGTCAAAAACACACACTATAGTGTCACCAAATTTAGATCACACATCACTGCTGTCCTGGTGGTTAGGCTATACTAACACTTATTTGGGGATTTTTTGCATTATTTTTATGAGTATTATGAAAAATTATACAATTGTATTGCATTTATCCAAACAAAGTGTTGTTATATAACGAGCAGGACAGCAGTGATGTGTGATCTGAATTTGGCAACAATACAGAGAATTACAGTGAAGTTTTTGAATATTTTGTAGTAAGACTTTTCGGGTTTTGAACTTTGCAGATGGTCCCTTCTCAGCAGCCTGCGCATAGAGATCAATGTATTTTGTCCACTGCGAAGGAAAGCTTGTTTTGAGGAAAATTAGGTTGTAGCTGCTGGTGTTAAATGTGTAGTTATATGTGAGGTGTTATTTGTTTAAGTAACAACGTTTAGTTCACGAGTTATTGAACCCGGAAGTTCGTGAATGTGCGAATGTGCGAATATAAAACCAACTTTACCTAAGTGACAAGTTTGCAGAGGTGTAACATGACCGGTTAATCTGGGCCTGGGTACAAGTTAACGTTAATATTATGATATTTTGACAAATTATACTAATTGGTTACCATATCCATGTGCTATTGAGTATATTACACAGTATGTGGTATTAGCATGGTGCTATGCTAATATTCACTCAGGCTGTAGTTTAGTAAAGCAATACTACACACATCCCAGAATATTGGTGTGGCTGGTCAGTGGAAAATTATTTTCTGTTGCACATTTAAATGTCAATAATCATAAGCAGTCATAGTTTTTAAACATATTGTATGCATTCACACAAAGTACATTTTATTTATTAAATACCTCATATGTTGTTTGTTTTTTTACCAATACAATATATTGGTATTGTTTGAAGAACCATGAAAAAACTGGTATGTGAATATAAAATTACCATTTTAAGTCCTTATTTAACAATCCATTTTATGTGCACATGTTGGAATGTGCTGCACATAAATTATCTTCTATATTTTTATATTTCTGCATTTGTTTATATGGTATATTTATAGGGAATGGCCATCGCTGTATTGGGCCCTACCTTTGAAGACCTGGCTATCAATGTCAACCAGAACATGAGTTCCTTATCCTATATATTTGTGAGTCGTGCATCAGGATACATTGGAGGCTCCCTGATAGGAGGGATCCTTTTTGACTGTGTGAATCCCTATCTGCTTTCTGGTAAGGCCCATGAACTCAACAGAGAAAAGGACAATGTGTTAAATGAAAGAAGCTTTTTAATATTTAACTTTAGTAAATGATTTACTTATAAAAGTGTGTTTTTAATTATTATGGGAGTTGGTCTAACAGTTAAAGATATGGACTCTGGGTAATCACCTGATGAAGCTAATGTGTTTAGATTTGAGTAACCTTTGATAGGTTTCAGTGATCTGACGATTTTTGATTTTTAGATTTTTAGAGCAGAACTATTTGTTTCAATGATGCAAAAAGAGAAAGGGGAAAGCACAGAAAGGGCAAAATAAGAGGAGGGCTACAGAAAAGCGAGCTAAATTGCCCAAAAGAATTCCCTGTCACTCTGCTACCAACTATCACGCATGAGTTCAATGATAGTTGGTGGGACCATGTCTCATGGTGTATGTTTTGTGGTAGGACCCCACAGAGTTGCATATTTATTGACTGAAATGTTTTTGAAAAGTCATGGCAGTTAAAGGACATTTGTCAGTAGTACACTAGAGTATGTTCTCCCCTTTATTTTGTATTTAATTATATTTTTTGTGGATATGTGATTATTATGATTCCCTTGGTGATTAATTGCTCACGGTTGGTTATTGTCTGCAGGCTTCTCAATGTTAATCACAGCGTTTGGGATGTCTGGCACTCCCTTCTGTAAAAAGGCTTGGCTGCTCACTGTCATGATGTCTGGTGTGGGGGTTTCAATGGGAATTTTAGATACAGGTAAGCATGCTCCTGGTATAGACAGTGCTATAGTATAAAATACCAGCATTAAGCAATTAACAATGTGAATTTTACGTGACAGTCAGTATACAAAACAGGGTTCGTACAAGGTGCTTAAAATGCACTTGAATTAGACTTTTAGAAATTTAAGTCCTGGAAAACACGTTTATGAAAAGCGCTTGAATTATTGAAAGACAATATATGTGAACTTAGTGTTTAATTTTATTAATAAGCAATCTTTTCACACAAAATGAACACTGCAGCCCATCAGATATAGATAAGAGCCATTTCGCATGGCTATGAGTGTGATATTGCTCATAAATATCCAAGTATATGATACAGCTTTAATTTTTTAGGTCAATCATATATTCATGGGAGAAAAAAATCAGTTTGAATAAGGAATAGTATAGTATACTATATAGTATAGTCATAGTATCCTTTCAATGATTAAAGTTACCATCATCGCAATTGCTGCACTTTATTTGTACTATTTTGTTTTATTGGTTTATTTTTGTTCATCTATTTACCTTTTTTAGAATTTGAAAGATAATAAAGATATTGCTGATAAGTGAGATCTCTGATTCAAGTCCTTGAAAACCAAAAAAGCAGTGCTTGAAAAGTCCTTGAATGTCATTTTAGAGTGTCTGCACGAACCCTGAAAAGTCCTGTATAGCTTCTACTGTAACTCTTTGAGTTTTGGTTGTCCACAGGTGGTAATGTTCTCATACTGAACACATGGGGAGAACAGGCTGGGCCTCATCTGCAGGCTCTGCACTTTAGCTTCGCTGCCGGAGCCTTTGCCTCCCCGATCATAGCCAAGCTGCTGTTTGGCCACCGTTCCCACAATGACTCGATTAATACCCCTCTGGTGTCTGGCCACGCATCTAAGACCATTGTGCAATTCCCCCTGTCAAAGATCATTCCTTTACCATCCATGTGGGCCTACGTCGTGATTGGTGCTTTTGTTTTACTTGTGTCACTCTTATTTTTTATCCTGTACTGCTGCAGTTCCCCCAACTCAAATAGGGCAAAGACACCCTCAGGGAAGCAGGTGTTCTCCAAACGTCACAACATACTAATATTCCTGCTGTCCGTGTTCTTCTTCTTCTATGTTGGAAGCGAGGTGGCGTACGGTTCCTTTATATTTACCTATAGCAAGGACTATGTTAATTTGGAATCGGATCATGCAGCGGAACTGAACTCACTGTTCTGGGGAATGTTTGCAGCTGGTCGTGGTCTGGCCATATTCTTTGCAACTTGTCTGCGCCCAGTCACCCTGATCCTGATGAGTCTCGTGGGCACCACAGTTTCCTCGCTCCTGTTGTGTCTATTTAGCAAAAATGTCCCAATGCTCTGGACCTGCACTGGCCTGTATGGGGTCTCCATGTCTACCACCTTTCCCAGTGGGATTGCATGGGTTGAGCAGTACACGACTGTGACGGGCCGCTCAGCTTCAGTGTTTGTGGTGGGTGCAGCTCTTGGAGAAATGGTTTTGCCAGCTCTGTTGGGCTTCTTACTGGGGAAGGTGCATAATCAGCCGTTGCTGATGTACCTGGCCCTTTGCACATCCACCTTCACTTCTATCCTGTTCCCAGTCTTGTACAAACTAGCGTCCCCAGGAGGGGATGCCACCTTATGGAAAACATCAGGTAGACGTACCAAGGATGCGGATGACAGCGAGTACCGCCAAGCTCTGCTGGAAAACGTAGAGGAAGAGAGGAAGATTTCACTCTGACTATATTAAAAACATAATGTCCATATCTTTTGTTTTTTTATTTGCACTCCCATCTGATGTAAAATGTGTTTTACTCCAACATGAACTGGTACCGATACAATAACACTTAATCCCATCATCTGAATCCTATCATATGTAATATTGCAATGAAGATGTTGGTCTTTTATTATGTTCTGTGTTAAACCTATATGTTCACCATTGCCTTTGGCTTTTGGCTTGCTTAGTTGGGGACACTTAATATTCAACAATATTATTGATCTGCCTGCATTGATACCATTATATGAGAACTGAACTGAGCTGGATGATGACATCACTGTTTTCTCCAGAGCGCCTATATATATAAAGGAACTAAATGAATAACTTTTTTAAAACAGAAATTAACCATCACTGAAATGATTTAAGCAGGACATTATTTTCTTCTAGATCTGCTGTACAGCTGAAACAAAATTGGTTGCATTATTTTATCACTGTAAAGCTGCTTTGAACGATCTGCATTGTAAAAAGCGCTATAAATAAAGGGAACTTGACTTAAATTAGTCTATGCCTAACCAAGGAAACATGGGACCCATTATTTGTCATATAAATTTGGATAACATATAGGACCCCAGAATGAAACATCTCATGACTTTGACTAAAATTAAACAACAACACTATACCACAAATAACATTTATATTTATATATATGTTATATTTATATAATATTTATATATTCAGTTAGGCTATAGTCATTAATAGGACAATTAGTGGTGTTTTATATCAAGAATGACCCAGTGTTTGTGGATGAATCATAACCTAGTGAACACATTGTTTCATTCATGTCCATTGTTTCATTTGTATATGATTTTTGACTCAAAAACAGATGCACATTTATCATCTCTCATGCACATTTATCATGTCTACTGGCGTAATAATTATTTAAAATAATTATTTAAAAAAGAGACAATAGAACGTTAATTGGGAAAAGAGATAAATTATATAACAATAAATATAGGTTAAGTGATAAAAAGCAGTTGCAGACTCTCTGCCTCAATACAATGTGCAACACTTTACATTACATTTTCTTGGCATCTCACAATTTCGGTCCACATGATTCTGAAGTGGATTTAGTGCTCTGAGGTTTTGCATTTTTTTAGACCTGGGACAATCTTGCACACGTACTTAATGTCTCCCCTTTATTTTAACACTCTTTCAATGCTTGGGAACGGCAAACCAGTAACCAGAGGTGGAAAGAGTAATAAAATATTCTACTCAAGTAAAAGTACTACTACTTCAATGAAATTTTACTTGAGTAGATTTTTAGAAAGGTACTTTTACTTGTACTAAAGTAAAAGTAAAAAGTAGCTCATTTAAAATTTACTCAGAGTAAAAGTTACTGAGTTACTTTTTTAACAGCGGGGGTGGGGGGCTCTCCCGTTTAGGGTTGTAACGGTATAAGATTTTTACAGTATTATAATGTCTCCGAAAAAATACGGTTTATGGTATTAAAGGGATAGTTCACCCAAAAATTAAATTTAGAAATTTAAAGTGAGTAAAAAAAGTGTCTTATTTAAATTAATAACTCCTTTATTATGCACTTATTAACCATTAACAATGCACCTTTGCAGTTACCTTCACTTTTGTGTGTTCTTCAAATGGATAATTTATTAATAATTTATCACACAATACACTCATCTTAATAAGACACTGTTCCCACTTTATTTTAGGTAGCTGCAAAGGTGCATTGTTTATGGTTAATAAGTGCATAATAAAGGAGTTATTAGCCATAATAAGGCATTAATGTAAACCTCTTACAGTCTAATTACTGTCATTAAAACATCCTATTAACATTGATAAGTGGTCAATAAACTTTTAACAAGTTTCTAATAAGTGTTCATAAATATCTTGCAAGCAATAATAAACGTGTTTTAGGACATTACTAACACTCATTAAGTCTAATTAATGTTAATAAACATCTTATTAAGGTTCATAAGGTATAAATAGCTTGTTAACAAGTTTCTAATAAGGGCTTATAATTGTCTTACAAGCAATAAAAATAATTGTGCTTTAATTAACCCTTATATGAAGTAGTTAATGCTTATATGCATCTTATAAGGTCTTATAAGTGTCTTATTAACTGTTAATTATTGCTTATTACTGCACCTTCCGGCCAAACGCAGGCCAAACGCAGTCTACTTGCGTCTAAAGCACTTACGCAACTTATGACGTCGAAGTAGCGTAGTGCGTCATGGCGTAGCAGTACGTCGCATTACTCGCAGTCTCGCATAAATTGCACTTTAGACTTAAGTGGAATCCGTATGTTCTTGTGGCCGGAAGCTAGTTATTTTACTTTAAAAAGTTTTAAATATGGATTTTTTTTACACAAAGTCAATGCTTCGCTTCAGAAAGCCTTTATTAACCCCCGGAGCTGTGTGGAGCACTTTATGATGGACAGATGCACTTTTATCATGGATAGATGATAGATAACAGAAACAGCCATTCACTGCCATTATAAAGCTTGGAAGAGACAGGACATTTTTGGACAACTCTGATTGTGTTCGTCTGAAAGCAGAATGTCATACACATCTAGAATAACTTCAGGGTGAATAAATCATGGGCTAATTTTCATTTTTGGGTGAACCATCCCTTTAATCAATTATTAAATAAATAAACGGTATCATTAAATTATGGTTATTATTATTATCATCAGTTAAAATGACAGTTAAATTAATGAAAACATGTTCTTTTGGTTTAACAAATGCTTTTATTATAACAAACTTAAAACCATTTGTTTGTTTTGTTTAATAAAATTTCAATAAAGCATGTCTAAATTCAATAACTGATCATTAGATTAACAACTATTTTTAACATGAATAATTTATTAAAATGTTTAAGAATAGAGTCCTATGAAATGTATTTTATTCAGAAAATTAATGTTTCTTTTTATAATTAATACAAATAAATTTAAACTTTTATCCTTTTATTTTTGGGAATTGAGATTTACTCAATTAAACCGGACAAAGAAAAAAAAGATATCCTTAAATTATGTTTAAATTTTATTTTTAAATTCATATCATCGTTGTTATTATTTTGAGAAGTACGTTCTATTGTACGTTCTTTCAATTTATTCATATAGCCTACATCATTGCGTGTTTTACATGATAGGCCTACCTGCGTTATGTAAATCCATTAGCATGACTTCCGGGATTCGCTCTGCAAACGGACATACCTTTCTCTGCACAGATGACAGATGGATGATGATTTGCAGCCACATTGCCTCAACATTTTGGCAAATTGGATATCCATCCTAGAGGACAACCATGCGTTTTTCCTACATATAAAAGTATTCACATACTGGCCATGGTTCGCTTCACAAGAATTCAACGGCGTTTCACTTTCAGCTGGGTCTGCGTCACCAGTTTTTTGCAGCACCTCACTGCAGTACACGCGATCCAGGGGGCGGAGTTGGATCCAGATATAAGGGGTGGAGATTGGTAGGTTTAGGGGTGGGGTTAGGGATCAGGGGGTGGAGCTGGGTAGGTTTAGGTGGGAAACCTTTCTTGTTCTGCAGTGAGGACCATCTCGTTTTTTGCGCGTTTGTTCTCCCGCCGTTCAATCAATAGGCTACAGTAGTTTCCGGAGCGCGATTTTTTTTTCCCGAATTTCGAATTTTTTTTTTTTTTTACGGATGTGATTTAAAATGTAGCGAAGTACAATACTTCAAACAAAACGTACTTAAGTAAAAGTAAAATTACAGATTTTAAAAACTACTTGAAAAAGTACAAGTACACAAAAAAACTACTCAATTACGTAACGCGCGTAAATGTAATCCGTTACTTTCCACCTCTGCCAGTAACCAGCATCCCATGGTCCCAGAGTGCAAAACATTTTAAATTTTACACTACAGAAATGTCAGTAAACATTCTAGGACTTCTTATTTAAAGTCACCAATTAAATAAATATTTTAAAAAATTAACGGAATTTAAGTGTTTATTATGATTTGTCAGTCTACCTTATTATTATGAAATTCAGCAATTAACAAACCACAACAAGGATTTAATCAATTCCTGATAGACAAAATTACAAGACAAAGATATACATTTTCTTCTCAACTGAGAAGCTGTTTCACTTGGATGTCACAAAAGGGAAGAAAAGATTAACACGATTTCTGTTTCATGCCAACATAGTGTTTTGTTTTGATTTTACTGTATAGTCTCCCTAAGGAAAAATGTTATTAATTTATTGCTATAAGAGAGGAAGAATTTTGAAAACTCGTTAATTCATCTAAATCAACAACTTGTATGTTAGACCCTATACCGACTAACCTACTGAAGGAGATGCTTCCAGAGGTCATAGATCCTCTTCCTAAAATCATTCATTCGTCTTTGTCTCTAGGATACATACCAAAAACCTTTAAGCTGGCTATGATCAAACCGCTTGTTAAAAAAAACACAATTTGATCCTACAGAATTAGTCAATTACAGGCCGATCTTCAATCTACCTTTTCTGTCAAAGATATTAGAAAAAACAGTATCACCACAACTGTGTTCCTTTCTTGAAAGAAATGATATCTGCGAGGATTTTCAGTCCATATTTAGTACCATAGTACCGAGACAGCTCTCATTAGAGTCACAAATGATTTGCTTTTATCATCCGATCGTGGTTGTATCTCTCTATTAGTGTTACTTGATCTTAGTGCTGCATTTGACACAATTGAAGGACCGCTGCTGTTCACTCTGTACATGCTGCCATTAGGAGATATCATTAGGAAACATGGAATTAGCTTTCACTGTTATGCCGATGATACTCAGCTCTATATTTCTTCAAAAACTAACGAAATTTACCAATTCACAAAATTAACGGAATGCAGCTGATATAAAAAATTGGATGACTAGTAATTTCCTACAACTAAATTCTGAAAAAAAAGAGATTCTAATTATTGGACAAAAAACTTCCAATAATTAATAATACCTAGAATATCAAAATTGACTGCTGGCGGTAGATCCTTTTCCTATTTAGCACCAAAACTTTGGAACAGTCTTCCTACCATTGTCCGGGAAGCAGATACACTCTGTCGGTTCAAAGCTAGATTAAAGACACATCTCTTTGACCTAGCATACACATAATACATTATTGACTTCTATAACTCAATGTTAGGCTGCATAGATTAGGTCAGCCGGAACTGGGAACACTACCGTTAATCCTGATGTACTCGTTACATCATAAGAAGAATGGCATCTACGCTAATATTAGTCTCTCTCTTTATCACAAGGTTTACCGCTGTCCACCGGATCCAGGCCATATCCAGATCTGATGAAGGACCTGTGCCTGGACGCAACGACAACGCAGTCCTGAAGTGTCAACTAGTCCCTCCCTGTGAAGTCAGCCGGATCCGGGCCGGATCCAGATCAGATGGTAGACCTTTGCCTGGACCCATCCTCAACGCATCCCTGAAGTGCCAGCCTCATCAGCCCTGTGAAGGCCTCATCAACACGACAGCCATCAGCACTGATCCTCAACAAACTCGTCTCCATACCGATGTTATGACTCCAAATTACAACTCAATGTAACTGGATAATATTCTGAATGTTCTGATTAAATCTGCCCTATGACCTGTAATGCTGCCTGAATCATACACTGTTCCTTCGTTGGCCGGAGGAGAACTGGCCCTCCGACTGAGCCTGGGTTCTCCCAAGGTTTTTTTCTCCATTCTGTCACTGATGGAGTTTTGGTTCCTTGCCACTGTTGCCTTGGGTCTTGGCTTGCTTAGTTGGGGACATTCAACAATATTATTGATCTGCCTTACTTAAGGTGGATGATAACACAATTTTCTTCTAGAAACAAACTTTTTTGTATTATTTTCATGTTATCACTGTGAAGGTGCTTTGATACAATCTGTATTGTAAATGTGACTTGACTTGACTATAGGCTATGGCTGCATGATTTGAGTTTATTTTGTAATGTCTGTTACATAGGAACTACTGAACATAATATACAATAAGAAGTGTATAGAGTGTGTTACCCCTGTCAGAGCTTGGTTTCGCTGATTGAACCTGCATCGGATTTACAATGTCTGAGAGAAGAGACGTGCAGTAATCTGGTGACCGTCGGCTTTGGGCTGCTTTTTTGCGCATGCGCACAGATTGTATCCGGAAGTTTTGAACCTTAACTGGTCTCTGATATTTACCAATTCTGATATTTATAATCACGCGGTGTTTCTGCTCAATTAATATGGAGGACCAACTCTACCATATTTAAAAATAAATGCTCAATAAATAAATAAGCATACAATTAATTGCCACAAAAAATACAATAAACAAATAAATGTAGGTAGAAATTAAATTATACAGTGAGACATAAATGTATATATCTCTTTTAATTAGCTTATTTATTTATTCACCTTTGTAATAATTACCTTATTTATTTATTGTCCGTTATAATCTTCAACTTTATTTATTAATTACTTATTTTTTTAAGTATTTATTTATGTGCATGTTATAATATTTTTGTCTGTTTTATTCTTCCTTTGTATTTTTTAACCCTATTTATTTCTTCAATGCTATTTATTTCTGCCTGTCGTTTTTACATTTCTGTATGCATTTCTGCCTCATTATGCAAATGAGGAGGGGCTGTGTCTTAAGGGGGTCGCACACCGAAAGAGAAGCGGAGCGCCTGTCGCGTCCCGTCTAGGACAACTCGAGGTAGGGCACACCGGATGCGCACTTTCTCAGTGTATTCACCTTTTTCACGGGACGCGAAACTACCCATCATGCTTTGCGCGTGCGCGTAGGCAGGATGATCGAAACTTCCGGTTCGCGGGTTGACGAGTTTAGATAGGCGTTATTGGACAGCTCTGAAACGAAGCTTGTAATCTGTTTTACATAATTGTAATGTCCATAATGGCAACAAGCAATGGTAACATTAGTTCGCGGTGGCAGCACGGGCAAGACTATTTAACGAAGATCGTAAACAACGTAACTTTGTCTGTCCCTCATCCTACGAAGTTGACAAGCGCCACCTCCTGGATTGATGATATGAAACAATGGCCAGCAGTCACATTTGTTGACATATTCAATTATCTTGTTTTGTCTGAGGGTGTCGACGGCGAGGAGCTTAGAAATTATAAAAGCACGGAAGCATACAATTACTTACACAGTAATAAAATTGGACGAATTCTTTCCCATAATCATCAGCAGTTCACTTTCTTAAAAGCGGAGGTAGAGCCGAGTCAGACTATAAATAAACCCAATCACATTGCGTGGGTCATGTTACAAAATAACGGAGTAGTGGAAACAGCTGGATGCTCCTGCGTAGCTGGCCCTGGTAGGTCTTGTAGCCACGCAGCTGCTGTGTTGTGGAAGGTGGGTATTTATAAATACAGCAACAAACAGCAAATACATTAAATAGTCTGTGCAGCGTGATACAACATGAATTCATTTTTACACAGCAATATTTAAACAATAATAAATGTAAATTATAATACAATTATTTAACTTGAAAAAACGTTAGTGTGCTAATGGTGATGTACTGTGCAATAAGTAATAAATGTTTTTAATAAAAAAACAATATGTTCTGATTTTTGAAAGGGGCAGAATGCAGTGGCCAGTGGTATAACAGGGATATCTTGCACTGATGAACAGCGTAGATGGAATGCAGGGACCAAAAGAAATCATGAACAGAAACGAATCAGCCAGATAACATTTAGACATCACAGAGCTGAGGAAGTATATGGTGCGTCATCAGCAAGGGAGGGAGAAAGGCTAGCATCGACACCATGCTATGACACACATCATGACTTCAGGGAGAGAGTCGGTTCTTTAGATACAAAAGCTCTGTTTGAACTAAAAAATAGTCTTTTAGAAAAGTGCTACAATGCAAATGTACCAGAGCAGGCAGATGACATTGATAGCGTAGAACTCCACCAGCCACATGGGGAGACTTTGACTTGTGGTAAATGTAAAGCTTTTTACAGCAACTACATAGAGATGAACAGCGACCAGGCAGCTGTATTGGAGAGTCAAACACAAAATCAGAGCTTGTCAGAGGTTTGGCATAGTGCAAGACAGATAAGGATCACTGCTAGTTCAGCTAAAGGTGTACCAGTGCGAGCAACAACAAATCCTGATAAATTCCTGAGAGAGCATCTCTTCCCTAGCTTTCGGGGTAGTGCGGCTACAAAGTATGGGAGTGAGAAAGAGGTAATAGCTCGAAACCTTCTTGTAGAACAAGGTCTACAGGTGTCCGTCTCAGGTACCAGGGTCAGCCTGACAGAGCCATGGCTGTCTGCAAGCCCTGATGGCATAATAAATGGTGTGGAACTTCTGGAAATAAAGTGCCATATCCCTAAGAACACCACCTCTCTAGCAGACCATTTTACTATGAGTTATAGTGACATCAAAGTGGTTAATGGGAAGCCTGAATTACAGAGGAATGGAGTCAGGGGCTACTACAGACAGATACAATTAGGCATGTTTTGTACTGGGCTGAGAATGGCAAAACTACTTGTCTGGTCACCAAAAGAACACATTCTGTTAAATGTACCATATGATGCAGAGTATGTAGCAGAGCAGGTTACGCGTCTCAGAGGCTTCTACTTCTCTGTGATGCTTCCTAGTGTAACAGGGACAGAACGTGTTCTGTTAAAATGTATGTATTGTTTGTTATAATTTACACAAAAAGGTTTATTTTCATATATATCTGATATACTTGTCTGAGAATGAGGGTGTTTTCCTTTAATTGCTGTGACGTCATCATGAGCCTGCAAATTTCCGGTTTTGTCTCCACCTCTTCCTCTTGGCATTGTTAATGCACTGAGGAGGTGAGTTATTTATGGCTCTTGTAATCTTAATTAATCTTTACTTTAATAGTTGGTTTTATGTTTATATTTTTACTGCAATGTATGTGTATTGTGTTATTTTATTTATCTATATGGTTTTTTTATCCTAATTAAGTTATATTTTTGTCTTTGATCCGTATATGTGGAGATGAAAGCACATGGTGACTAAATGCACGTCACATTTGTTTTATAGAGTGATGTAGGGGCGTCTCACTCAGACTGTCCTATATGTTTTGTGTATCAGGTATGTTTTCTCTGTTTTATGTTGCTCTTGGCATTGTTAATGCACTGAGGAGAGTGATGTAGGGGCGTCTCACTCAGACTGTCCTATATGTTTTGTGTATCAGAGTAAACCCAGTGAAACCGCCGCCTGTGGTCCAGTGTCTTTCTACACAATGCAGACAAGTGCTTTTATAACTGGTGTCGCGGGCCACCGGTTACACTAGAGTAGTGGATGAATTCACTGCCGGACGACTGAAACTGAATGGCACATACCTACATATTGTCAGAAAAGCATAAACCACTGGTACAAAAACTAAGTGTATAGATCCTGACTGACATGTAGGAGGAAAAAAGTTCTGACAATGTGTCAATGCAAGTTTTCAAAACCATTTTGAATTTATTTGATATTAGTTCCTTGTTTACAGGTTTTGAACTTGGCAAGTTTTGTATGTTTTTTTTTATTTTTTTTTATTAACAAGTATATATATTTATGTACAGTATACACAAAAACAGAAATTTGAAGATTTGTTTAGAATTAAAAATATGAATTATTGTGATTAAATACATATGTACAAATTTGACTACATGCAGTGTGAGCATTAATTTTCTGCTTCACGGATCAGGTCACCATGCAGATTCACTAAAGCTGCACATATATGCAGAATTTGATCAATCTTTGGCATAAGGTTGATAGGCAAGGTTTGTGACAACACCTTGTACACTTTCAGTCTCCTAATTGCACGTTCAACATGTATCCTTACATTTGCAATCCTGCGACTGCACGTGACTTTTTCTTCTGTCAGCTGTGTTTGGTTGGCTGAAGTGAGGAATTATTAAGTTGACTTGTCTTTCATACAATAAGTCTCTTATCAAAAAACCCCTATCCACCATCACTTCATCACCCGGTTTTCAAGAATGCCAGAGTCACACGTGATAAATTTGTCGCTACAGCGGCCCCCATATGCTGCTGATATGAACATTACTAGACCACAAGGTGCAATAGCCACTAAGTATTTGATAGTGTTGCAAGCATAGTAGTGGCTGTACGATTCAGACCTTGAGTCAAGATTCTTTGGTTTTTGGATTTCACTTTCACTGCAGTCTAAGATACAGGTAACATTATGATAATGTTGCTTAAATGCCTCTGGTGTTGTGGCCCTTATAGTTTCTTTGGGGAGCCATGGTATCAGATCCTTCAAGACTACAGCCATGGTGTCAATCCAAAAAGAAATGATCCTGCTCACTTGACTCACTGATATACAAAATCGAATGGCTAGGTCTTCTATCAAAAGGTTTAATTTCAGCTTCATTAGTGTGAACAAGATTTGCTGTTCAACTTCAGTCTGGTATGCCACATTCGCATGGGGACGCAGAACAGCTACAAGCGTATGAAATGTGTGGAGTGGGAGCCCGGTGTACAGGTTTGAGTCAGAGTCGCTTATCAGAGTAAGAGGCTTGAATGTATCACACTGTGTTGACTGGTTTACACAAGTTACACTGTGCTGTCTCTTGCTATAACAATGCTCCTCGAAGATGTGGTCTTCCCATTGTGTTCCAACAGAGGCAAAGTTTTTAGATGTACAGCCGTGGTCATCAACATTAGATTGCATGGAGCTTGGGGCAGATGCAAGACTCTCTTCTTCAGGCCTCCCTTCGTCCATTCCAGTGTGCTCTTGAACACCAGCTCCTGTAAAAACAGACAAACCATTATAACCATATCTATAATTATCTGGGTCCTTATGTTATATTTCGAAAAGAATGATTTAAAAAAAAATTGTATACAATAAAAAACGTTAGCCAATTAGTAAAATGTATATATTTTAGAATATAATCATGCAAAATTTTTGTTTAGCACTAATACACTTTTAAATGGTATGTATGAAGGACCAAATTCTGGGTTTTTCCTGCATTCCGTAATGAGCTTATAAACAATTACTGATAGGTAGTATTTTGTTAAACATTGCTATTAGAGCGGTGATAAGATTTAAGATCTTACTGCTGCAACTGGTCAAATGAACAAACAGACCACACTCTGCTGCCAAATAATTTAGTCAAATATTTACTCAGACCTCTTTGACTAAAGTGGAACAGAGTAAACCAACATATTAATTTAAATATTCAATATTAATTAAAAAAATAAGCTCAACTGCGCAATATTGAAACTTAAAGTGGAGCGTAAAGTTGACTCATTTAAACGATTCGTCATACTGATTCAAAACACTATAAGGCCCAGTCCCAAATCGCACACTTCATGTGCACTTTCGGTCTTGTGGACTTACAATGGCTGCCGCGTGCGCGTGTCCGTTAAGTCCGTGAGACCGCAGTGTGTCCCATTTGTCATTTTTAGATCTCAGAAGGGTGCTCGCGAGCGCCCCCTCTGTGGTCGATTTGCGCCCTTGATGCGCACTTTTGCCGAGCCCGCGCTGATGCGGACTCCACAGCAGACTTCTTCCCGACATTCAAAGCGGCGTTACGTCGCGAAAGTGCGGACTCAGAGGAAGACCGCGAGTGCTTAGGGTTCCATTTGGGACAGGGCCTAACACACGAGTGTGGGAGTCAGAATGGTTTATTTAAAGAGCCGATGCTAAAGAGTCATTTGTTAAATGAACTAGTGATGGGAAGTCCGGTTCTTTTCCGCGAACCGGTTCTTTCGGACAGTTCGTTTCAATGAACCGGTTCAAAAAACCGGTTCACCAGTTCTTTTACGTCATCACGTAATGACGTCAATTCTATCATCCCGGCGGATAAAAATACTTTAAATTAAAGGCATTTGTAATCATAACTTCAGTTAAATAATAGTACTCATCGTCATAATCATCTTGGATAAGTTTCTTACATTTACGTTTTGCAAACGAACCCTGCTGCAGCCTAGGCGATGTGCTAACGCGGATGTATTACATGTTTTAAAGATATAAAATGCATAAATGGTCTTCATCATTTTATTTGTCATTAAACAAACTTACATTTCGCCGAATTCGCCCTCTCATTTAAGTCCTGGGTTCACCCGTACTGCGTGCTCATGTATCAGCACAGCATCAGTCGGCCGAAAGAAAGTTCTGTTCTGAGACGGTGCTATCACGCATGCGCAGTATCTCCAGCTCATCGGTTCTCCGTGTCGAACGTGTCCGAAAGAAACAGTTCTCGGTTCTGTACTAGCGATTCAAGAACTGCAACAACCAGTTCTTGACTCGAGAAACGTAGCATAGGTCTGTGTGTGCTGAGCTGAGAACTGCTGAAACATGAATATACAGGCGACAAAACTAAAAAAAATCTATGCATGTCTCCAGTATGTTTAATTCGTTATGCTAACACATTATAAACATTTGGCAGTGCACCATTAAAACCTTGGCAAGAGTTTACATCAAAGATTTATATAAACTTAGAAATTAAATGAGCTGTTCCTGAAAATATTAGGCCTATTAGTATAATAATAAATGTTTAGTTTGACAGTTTTACAATCCAATCATTGTTTCCAAACTTTTAAATAATACAGTGATAATACAGTATATAAACATGTCTCCAAAATGTTTTATTTTGTTACACTTACTGATGTAGGCTACTAACTAAATACTTAGGAAACGTACATTTCTCCCTCAGAAAAAAAAAAAGCACGCATGCTCAGTTCATCAACTTATCAGTTCTCAGTATGTCGAACGTGTCCGAAAGAAACAGTTCTCGGTTCTGTACTGGTGATCCGATAACCGCTGTACCTGTGCGTTCGGTAGTACACGCATGCGCAGTATGGCGCCGCCGGTGTGTGTACACTCATAGAGAATAATAAGATTTTGATTCGTAAGCATTGGACGTTTTACATAATGTTATATTAATATGAAACACAAACAAACAAATCCAACTCTGAAATTGCAGTTTATTTGCAGTTTATTTAAATTGCAGAGTCAACAAAAAATTACAAGAAATTACAAACAATGCGAAATCTACGTTAATTAATGTTCTTTTACAGACCTCGGCATAACAGATAGCGTTTTTTTGCCCCCTGGCTGCGCGCGCATCCGGTATTGTTTGTATACAAGAAACCCGTGTATTACAAAGGTGAATAAATAAAGAAGCTAATTAAAAGAGATATATACATTTATGTCTCACTGTATAATTAAATTTCTACCTACATTTATTTGTTTATTGTATTTTGTGGGGCAATTAATTGTATGCTTATTTATTTATTGAGCATTTGTTTATTTCTGTATTTATTTTTAAATATGGTAGAGTTGGTCCTCCATAAATTAATGATTTTATGTTCAGTTTTACTGGTGTTTTTCTTTTTTCTAAAATAAAACTATTATTACAGTACGTTGATAGTCGTGAATAGGTCAAATGTGGGTCATTTTAGGCTGGCCATAAACCCACGAAACGCTTCAGCGCAGCGTTGACGATTTTTACGTACACCACAGCGCGAGCTCGTGCTGCCATGACACCTGCTGAAGCAGCGCCGACGAAGAAACACGTTCGGTTTGCCAGGATGGAAGAGGACATTGACCACGACGAGCAGGAGGAGGACACGCTTTTCGACAAGCGTAAAGACATTAGAGAGGGGCTGAAAAGTGCGCTGAAGGGGGGTAAAAGGGT
The DNA here is from genome assembly GCA_031834385.1 of Semotilus atromaculatus. Taxonomy (NCBI): domain Eukaryota; kingdom Metazoa; phylum Chordata; class Actinopteri; order Cypriniformes; family Leuciscidae; genus Semotilus; species Semotilus atromaculatus. Next base: position 29,148,486 of record JAULUF010000010.1, on the reverse strand, counting down.
CCTGAAACCGGACTCCGACCAGGTTGATGTAATTCGACCCGGACGGAGCCAGAGCAATACTGGGACATGCTGGCGATGGCTGGTCAGCCTTTCGCTTTGCGCATCGTTTCTCGGACTGGTGGGTCTGTAATGTTCAGCTTGCATGTGGGAAATAGAAAACGATCACAATGAACACATACGGCTTTGCACCGTTTTTTAATGTCCTATCTCCTGTTATTTTAAGTTGGAAGGTGTTCTGTGGCTGTTTTTAAAAAACAACTGAATGAAAACAATAACTGGGAATAACGTAGACGTTCAAATCATTGTTATGGTAATTTCCCGTTCGTATACAGTATTGTCATGAAACAGGATAATTTCCATTAGGGAAAATGCCTGACAAGTTTGCAGAGGTACGTGTAACATGACAGGTTAATCTGGGCCTGGGTACAAGTTAAGGTTAATATTATGATATTTTGACAAATTATACTAATTGGTTACCATATCCATGTGCTATTGAGTATATTACACAGTATGTGGTATTAGCATGGTGCTATGCTAATATTCACTCAGGCTGTAGTTTAGTAAAGCAATACTACACACATCCCAGAATATTGGTGTGGCTGTTCAGTGGAAAATTATTTTCTGTTGCACATTTAAATTTCAATAATCATAAGCAGTCATAGTTTTTAAACATATTGTATGCATTCACACAAAGTACATTTTATTTATTAAATACCTCATATGTTGTTTTTTTTACCAATACAATATATTGGTATTGTTTGAAGAACCATGAAAAAACTGGTATGTGAATATAAAATTACCATTTTAAGTCCTTATTTTACATGTAAGATAACAATCCATTTTATGTGCACATTTTGGAATGTGCTGCACATAAATTATCTTCTATATTTTTATATTTCTGCATTTGTTTATATGGTATATTTATAGGGAATGGCCATCGCTGTATTGGGCCCTACCTTTGAAGACCTGGCTATCAATGTCAACCAGAACATGAGTTCCTTATCCTATATATTTGTGAGTCGTGCATCAGGATACATTGGAGGCTCCCTGATAGGAGGGATCCTTTTTGACTGTGTGAATCCCTATCTGCTTTCTGGTAAGGCCCATGAACTCAACAGAGAAAAGGACAATGTGTTAAATGAAAGAAGCTTTTTAATATTTAACTTTAGTAAATGATTTACTTATAAAAGTGTGTTTTTAATTATTATGGGAGTTGGTCTAACAGTTAAAGATATGGACTCTGGGTAATCACCTGATGAAGCTAATGTGTTTAGATTTGAGTAACCTTTGATAGGTTTCAGTGATCTGACGCAATGATTTTTAGAGCAGAACTATTTGTTTCAATGATGCAAAAGAGAAAGGGGAAAGCACAGAAAGGGCAAAATAAGAGGAGGGCGAGCTAAATAGTCACTCTGCTACCAACTATCACACATGAGTTCAATGATAGTTGGTGGGACCATGTCTCATGGTGTATGTTTTGTGGTAGGACCCCACAGAGTTGCATATTTATCGACTGAAATGTTTTTGAAAAGTCATGTCAGTTAAAGGACATTTGTCAGTAGTACACTGGAGTATGTTCTACACTGGAGTATGTTCTTATTTTGTATTTAATTATATTTTTTGTGGATATGTGATTATTATGATTCCCTTGGTGATTAATTGCTCACGGTTGGTTATTGTCTGCAGGCTTCTCAATGTTAATCACAGCGTTTGGGATGTCTGGCACTCCCTTCTGTAAAAAGGCTTGGCTGCTCACTGTCATGATGTCTGGTGTGGGGGTTTCAATGGGAATTTTAGATACAGGTAAGCATGCTCCTGGTATAGACAGTGCTATAGTATAAAATACCAGCATTAAGCAATTAACAATGTGAATTTTACGTGACAGTCAGTATAAAAAACAGGGTTCGTACAAGGTGCTTAAAATGTACTTGAATTAGACTTTTAGAAATTAAAGTCCTGGAAAACACATGTTTATGAAAAGCGCTTGAATTATTGAAAGACAATATATGTGAAATTAGTGTTTAATTTGATCAATAAGCAATCTTTTCACACAAAATGAACACTGCAGCCCATCAGATATAGATAAGAGCCATTTCGCATGGCTATGAGTGTGATATTGCTCATAAATATCCAAGTATAGCCTATGATACAGCTTTAATTTTTTAGGTCAATCATATATTCATGGGAGAAAAAATCAGTTTGAATAAGGAATAGTATAGTATACTGTATAGTATAGTCATAGTATCCTTTCAATGATTAAAGTTACCACAGTCATCGCAATTGCTGCACTTTATTTGTACCATTTTGTTTTATTGGTTTATTTTTGTTCATCTATTTACCTTTTTTAGAATTTGAAAGATAATAAAGATATTGCTGATAAGTGAGATCTCTGATTCAAGTCCTTGAAAACCAAAAAAGCAGTGCTTGAAAAGTCCTTGAATGTCATTTTAGAGTGTCTGCACGAACCCTGAAAAGTCCTGTATAGCTTCTACTGTAACTCTTTGAGTTTTGGTTGTCCACAGGTGGTAATGTTCTCATACTGAACACATGGGGAGAACAGGCTGGGCCTCATCTGCAGGCTCTGCACTTTAGCTTCGCTGCCGGAGCCTTTGCCTCCCCGATCATAGCCAAGCTGCTGTTTGGCCACCGTTCCCACAATGACTCGATTAATACCCCTCTGGTGTCTGGCCACGCATCTAAGACCATTGTGCAATTCCCCCTGTCAAAGATCATTCCTTTACCATCCATGTGGGCCTACGTCGTGATTGGTGCTTTTGTTTTACTTGTGTCACTCTTATTTTTTATCCTGTACTGCTGCAGTTCCCCCAACTCAAATAGGGCAAAGACACCCTCAGGGAAGCAGGTGTTCTCCAAACGTCACAACATACTAATATTCCTTCTGTCCGTGTTCTTCTTCTTCTATGTTGGAAGCGAGGTGGCGTACGGTTCCTTTATATTTACCTATAGCAAGGACTACGTTAATTTGGAATCGGATCATGCCGCGGGACTGAACTCACTGTTCTGGGGAATGTTTGCAGCTGGTCGTGGTCTGGCCATATTCTTTGCAACTTGTCTGCGCCCAGTCACCCTGATCCTGATGAGTCTCGTGGGCACCACAGTTTCCTCGCTCCTGCTGTGTCTATTTAGCAAAAATGTCCCAATGCTCTGGACCTGCACTGGCCTGTATGGGGTCTCCATGTCTACCACCTTTCCCAGTGGGATTGCATGGGTTGAGCAGTACACGACTGTGACGGGCCGCTCAGCTTCAGTGTTTGTGGTGGGTGCAGCTCTTGGAGAAATGGTTTTGCCAGCTCTGTTGGGCTTCTTACTGGGGAAGGTGCATAATCAGCCGTTGCTGATGTACCTGGCCCTTTGCACATCCACCTTCACTTCTATCCTGTTCCCAGTCTTGTACAAACTAGCGTCCCCAGGAGGGGATGCCACCTTACGGAAAACATCAGGTAGACGTACCAAGGATGCGGATGACAGCGAGTACCGCCAAGCTCTGCTGGAAAACGTAGAGGAAGAGGAGCAAGAAAATGAAAGTGAAGCTGACCAGTGGAATGATGCAGACTTTGAGGTGATAGAGATGGACGATGCCGGCCTGTTGAGCTCTCCTTCCAAAGCCTCAGTGCCACCTGATGTTGCAGCCAGTGTGCTTGCTGCCCACTCAGTGGCCACTCCATTGTCAGCACCCTCAAAAGACACCACAACCCTGGCCCAACCTCTGTCTAACACTCCATCTTTTTCCACAGACTCTCCAAGACGCAAACTCTTATTGTCCCTCAACAGGGAGAAGAAAGACTAATATGTTGCACAGCGTCAAATAACTCAGAAGAACTGAGAAGCTAAATCCTGCACTCCACATCAACCTGAAGCATTTTTTTCTTTGGTGAAAAGATCACACTAGCCAGTTGATTTGCACTTTCTAAATGCCAGTTGCATGTTTGACGTTCCTTATGGCAACACCAAACCTTTTCCGACTCACCGCTGTACAGGATTATCTGATAGAAGTTTAATTGGCATTTTAGACATTAACTGAGAATTGTCCTGTCAATGACGACCAGCCTTATTATTGGACACCAATGTATATTAAGATATTGGGACTTCTATATCTCTCCTTATTTGTTGTTGATTGATTTACCTCGAATCGATGGTTTTGTAAATTGTAACCAGCACAATACACTAGTCTTAAGAACTGTGAAAAGAGGAAGACTTTTTTTGTATTGTATGGTTATATAGATTGGATGTATAAAAAGTTTCATTAATAGTGATATTTTGATGCTGAAGTCTTTCTTGAAAGTCCTCCTTTTATGTTAACAAATTATTTCTATTCAATCATATGGATTGCTTGGTAATTAATATTAGCACATTATGGCTTAAATTGTGTGAATTTAAGCCCCCTCAGAATGCTGATACTAACCAGACTTGATGCATAAAATTACATTCATCACTTTAATGCATGTAAATTGTTTTTGTCCTAACAAACTACAAGTGATGGGACCATTTCAATTGCCTGTACTGGGTAGCCCTGTTCATCTTGACATCTCATTTGTTCGAAGTCCCACTCAACATGATTGTATAAACATCATATATCTTCTGTAGTGGGTGTACTGTATCATACAGCAGTTTTGCTTTCAGTGTAGACAGACAAGTCACTTCTGGTTTGGACACAGCATGTGATTAGAGACCACAACTGCCAGTTTCCACTATATGCAACATTTTTATTGTCTGTATCACATTTGTATTGCTCTGTTAATAACCAATATGTGGAAGAAGTGCTGCACTGCATAGATATTTGACTTGTTTGTGAATTGCAGTAGTTATGTAAAAACCAAAGGACCCATTTCAATAGAAACAAGCATTTGTTAAATACATCAACTTTTATTATATCAATATTAAATCTCCACCCACAAATGTTCTTTAAAAACAAAGCACCTTAAGTTTTTACAAGTTTATAAAAACAGGTTACAGAGCTCTGAAAGCTCTGGAGTTTTTACATAGGTAGGTAACAATGTCTGGTTTAGAATAGAGAAAGCATTAGAAAAGTTTTTTAAAAGGACAAAAAAAGAAAGTACAATTGTGCACACAGACAATATAAATTATCAAACATATTGCCGAAGTCCAAGTTAAGGCTGATACTGACTTGCTTTTCCTCAGACTTGCCTCAGTAGAGAATGGACAGGTATAAGCAAGGCATAAAAAAAAAAACCTCCAATATTTTAGTTTTTTTTTTCTCTTTTTTTTTTCATCAGTGCTCACAGACAGAATTTTGGATCATCATATGCAAGGCTTATTTACAGGGAGGGGGGGGGGGGGGGCAGTACTGAATCTCCTTGATTAACAAATTGCTACAGTACGAGGTTCAGCTTAGAGAGGATTATGCTGTAAATGTTTGTCCTGACAATCTGCAGAAATGTACCAAATTAATTAACACTCTGACAACAACCATGAAGCAAATTCAAACACAGTGCATCAAAATCATCTTCCTCTTTTCTGTATTTAAGGCCTCTTCAGTCCCCCACACTGCCATACCAGTCAAACAGTATTAGATGGAATCTCTCTAAGGTCACGTAGGGGAAAAAAAGCACCTTTTCAAACTATGACACATTGAAATTGTGCTGAATGGCACAGTGTTAATAGCACCAGAGTAAAATGAAAGGACTATCAGAACTGCTCCAGCAGCTGGCGAAGGTATGGTCCTCGGGAAAGATGCCGACTGACACGAGACAACTTGTAGAGTATAGGACAGTCCAATGAGACACATGGCACCTGGCGCTCTGCACTGCCACTGCAACTTCTACATACCTGTCAATCAAATCACAGCAGAAAAGAACAAAAGATTGATATATCGTGACCCTAGTCTCACATAGCCAGACTTTTCGACCAAATCTGGTCCCCATTGCAGCTTAAAGGGATAGTTCACCCCAAAAATGAAAATTAGCCCATGATTTACTCACCCTTAAGTCATCCTAGGTGTATATGACATTCTTCTTCCAGACAAATACAATCAGAGTTATATTAAAAAAATATCCTGGCTCTTCCAAGCTTTAGAAATGGCAATGAATGGCAGGTTTCTGTTTTGAAGTCCATAAAAGTGCAGGACGAGCCCGTTACATTTTTTTAATATAACTCTTAATGTATTTGTCTGAAAGAAGAATGTCATATGCACCTAGGATGGCTTGAGGGTGAGTAAATTATGGGCTAATTTTCATTTTTGGGTGAACTATCCCTTTAAGGCCCTTTCATACATCAAATGTGTTGCAAAAAGTGGTCTTTTACACCAAAAGCCAAAAAAAGTCTCCATTCCTGGGGCCTCATTTATAAAACTCTGCGTAGAATCCTTACTAAAAGTGTACGTACACCGGAAAGCCAAAAATGGCGTACGCAAAAAAATATTCAGACTTATAAAACCGTGCATACGCCAGAATCTGCGCAGAATTCACTTTATAAATCCCAGTCAGCGTAAGATTGTGTGCCCATGCGTCTCCACCCCGAAATAACCATATATGGACATAGTTTATATAGTTTTACTATGCATGTCCTCATCTGCATATCATTTGCATATTATTATTCATCCACGTGACCGGTACCACACATTAGGAAAATATGAAATACGGATGTCATTAATAAAAATTATTTAATAGCCTATCCTTGCCTTGTTTTTGAATAAATAAATAATTAAAATAGTGTAAAATACATTTCAGAGAAAGTTTTTCTCAATCTTTTCCACTGGCCAAACAGTATTTTTAATTGATTTATATTTTTAATGGAAAAAGATAGACTTTGTTGTGCATTATTTGCACAAAACTATTTTTCTCAGACAATCTGCTATTATCATGATAAGCAATTAATCTCTGTAGTTAAAACATTAAAACACAGCATGCCAGAGGAAAAGTGTTGCATTGCATCCACAACAAATATTTCTATTTAATGAATATAAAAGTGTTGTAACTTCTCAGTAATGATTTCATGTAGTTTATGAGACTACATTAATGAGAATGGCATATTTAATCTAAATGTTTATATCAGAAGTAAAACATAGTTTAAATCATTCTTTTATTTATTTAAATTATTATTGTGAACATGCACTGTATTTATGATTAGGACGTATAATGAAGATGTATGGTTTTAGATAGGCTGCGTCAGTTTCACTAAACGGCCCAAAGCGCTCGCTGGCGCGGACATTTAAGAAGAGATGGATGTTTGCTTCATGTGATAGGCTTGGTGAGTGAAATTATGTTTGTATTATCTTTATTTATATAGTATTTGCACCCGGTTAAGAATGCTGATAATGATAATTCAGGTTGATGCAATTTGATTTATTGGGTTATGTAATAGGATAATTTAGAAGTTTTTCATTTTAAATAGTTATTGCTATTTGGGCCAATTGGTGTCGCCAAAACACATACTCTTCTAAAAGAGTGCGTACGCACGGTCAAGAGCATCCTTACGGTGCGCACTTATTTACGCCAAGTTTATTTTTTATAAATCCCGATATGTGAGTGGGAAAATGCGTACGCATATTTCTATGCCTATTTTGTGCGTACGCAACGTTTATACATCAGGCCCCAGGTCTCACAACAAAAGTACAAGACCGTTCAGCTCTGTCAATTCACCAATACAAATAAATGAAACAGACATGTTGTTTAACTGAAGTCATTTGCATGGCTGAATTTGAACACTCACTATTTAGCAGTGTCTGCTTACCTTCAGAGTAAATGATTCATCTACATTTGTAAAATTGTAGATATTTATTGAAATATTGCAGGTTTGAATAGTATTCTGTGTTTGTATTACACTGTTTTATTCATTTGGAAGAATACGGAATGTGTTTTTGTGTAAGTGAGATGAGTAAAGAGCATCTGTTGCAGAAATCAGCATCTGTCTGGTTTCACATACAGTACAAATGAATCATTTCACAAACCCAACTCTTCTTTTTTCTTAGCTTAAAAGCAAATTGACTATATATTACATTACTCACTACTATTTTGCTTTTTATAAATAAAGAAACTTTAATTAGAGTCAGATGTAGACCATTACCGGCAAACTAACTGACATGTCAGTTGATCAGTAACATCATTTCTGGAGACTTTGAGCTCTGAGGTGTGAACGACCAGGCTAAACGGGGGGTTTCATGAAATTTAAAAAACAAAAACATACAGTAGCTTACTCCCGGACACTGTGTAAAGCCAGCTAATCAGTGAACAAACTATGGTATTCTAAGACTAACCAGCATGACCTCTAACCTTTAGGAGCTGTTCTTGCTGGCTTTCCCAAAGCCGCAAGTCCTGGTGTAGGTGAACTGCAACACGCTGCGGTTCGGCCCGGCATCGCTCACACACTCCCAGCTGTGTCAGCTCATCACAAACTGGGCAATGCAGCGTTGTAAAGTACTGAGAGATAGTGCCCTTTCTTGTGCCCTCATCTCCTCCTCCACCCCCCGCAGAGCTCCATGCCTTCTGTACCTGTGCAATGAAAACACCACCAACAAATGCAGTGGGTTTTTTTTAAATGTCTTTTTCTTAAAAGGTGAATTCTGCAAGTTTTTTAATGTTAAAACTCAATAAATGTGTTTTAACTGATGTTGCTTTGTAGAGCTGGTCTGGATACTTAAACAGAACGATGTTTGAAAACCAGACACCCAGTGTTTATACTTTTTATGATAATCAACCAACTAATGCTTACTTACGGTTGTCTCTGCATATGAAACTGGGATAGGATAAAGTATTTTATTATGTAAAAAAAATTATACGTCTTCTATCCCACCACCAGATGGTGCCTAGTATAATTCAGTACGATTTAGATCTCAAATAGCTACACAACAGACAAAGAGCAACCGAAAAGTACAAGAACTAGTGAAGATGCACCCATTGAAGCTGAACAATGTTTCATTTATATTCTGCATTTGCTAAAAGACAAAATGACGTAACTAACCCTCGGCAACTCGTGGTACCAGATGAACACATCTACTCCAATCAAGTTAAAAATTCGTGCAAGTGGTGGCAAGATCTGCTTGGTGATGTAGTAGGTGGCGTTGAGGCGCAGGCTGGGGTCTTGCAGTACCTCTACAGGACGCCGAACCAGCTGTATGAGAGGCACTCCCGGCGTCCCGTACACAATGACATATGGCACACGCTCACCCACACGTGGCTCCAACCGCCGATCATGTGCCATCATACGCCTAAGACACAGACGAAAAAGGTTTATACAACAACCTTTGTGGGACATTTGAATGCATTTCGATTCAGCCTGGATTCAGAACAAGGAGCAGCATTTTCAACAAAGATAAAATTCCCCTAAACCATACCTCAAATCTAATTTCAACATCTGTTAATGGATGTGTTGCTAAGCAACAGCCTTAGTCTAGCACAATAATAGTCTTGCAGCACGCATGCAGAAAACAAACCGAGTCCTGAAAGGTCTGCATGTAGTGGTAGTGAGTAGTGTAGGCTACAATCTTTTTCACAAGTAAAGAATAGATTCATTATAAATGAAACTGACAATATTACCATGACAGATGTTACTGAAATGTTTTTTAAACTATTATTGTCGTTTTTGTATAGCTTAATAAAAAAAGTTAATCTCAACAGAAAAATAGATTTGTGAAGAAAATTCTTATTATAGATTTGTAGTAGGGCTGCACGATAGTGAAGAAAAATGCGATATCTCATTAAATAATGCAATATTCAATATACGATATGATAATGCTTAAAGTGTGCAAAATAAACTTAAATTATCTTTAAAATATATTTAAAATTATATAACCTTCATACGTGTTTCACATTCTTTTTGTAACAAGAAAACATCCCTACAACTTCAGAAAGTGAACAGCAGTGTTTTACTGTCGCATAAGAAGTGTTATTTTAACATCAGTGTAAACCACAGGGTTCAGGGTTTCAGGTAGGCGTACATCAGGGTTATTTAACAACAGAAACGTAATAAAATGTAAAAATAAAACACTGCTTAGTTTTCACTGTATAATCTATCAACTACAATAGCAGCGAGGGACAAAAAGCCAGCCAGCCAGTTTCAGCCAGTGACTGAAAGCCGCAGAACCGAACAAGAAGATTCGAGAGACGCGTGTCACTGCCCCGGCAAGTTTAAAAGGCTGCACTGCACTGCACAGCACGGTTATTTATAATGGAGGACCATACTTGTGGAGCCACAGGACCGGAGATTGTAAAAAACAAGGTTTAATGTCAGGATAGCTTTTTCCAGGTAGAAAGAGTTGATGCAGGAGAAAGGTTTCAAAAGAGACGCTGAACTTTCCTGCTTTCTTCTCAACAGGTAAGTCAATGTTACGGTCTAGATTACAAGCTTTTTTTCATTGCTTGGTCGCTTCTCTGCCTTTGGAAACTTTCAATTCTATCAAACATCCGTTTGTTCGTTGTGTCAAGCTGCAGTTTGTTTGAAATAACAAACCTGTTCACCCGAAGGAAAACTCGATAAAGTTCTATAGAAGACATCCTGTTATAGATTTTTGGTACATAACGGCAACCGTAGAAGCAACGCGCATTTGAAAAAGCGAGGCGCTGTAAAGCACTATTCGTTTGAATGCAAAATACAATTTCACCACTAGAAATTCCTACACATTGTACCTTTAAGCTTTGGTTATTAACCCTTAACCCTCTACTGCACGGTGTTGCCATATGGCAACATACCCTTTCTTTGGACATTTCTTGAAATTTGAAAATAAATATGAGCTCTGATTGATCTTAAATTCATAATAGAACCTGGTGGTAACCAATGATATGCTTTGATGACATCACGACACTACACACACCCTTGCACTGTCATTCTTTTCACATACTTTTGATGACTCCAGTTGCTGAAAAAGTACTCGTGAATATGTGAAGATTTTCCTAATTTTTTTCATATTTATTCAGAATTAAAAATTACATCAAGCATCTGGGGAAAGTTCTGATCTTTTTTCAATCATTGTCACATTGTTTTGATAATTCTATTACCTTTTTATTTAATAAAATAGGTATGTTGCCATATGGAAACATTGTGCGGTAATGGAACAATATTTTGCCCATGCTAATGCAGAGTAGCTTTGTATGGATGCATTGATATAGTTGGATGGTTGTATTCTACTCATATATGTATATATATTTGTATATATTTATAAAGTAAAGTAAAAGTAAAGTATAAAAGTAAAATATATATACGCTAACTTTGTTTAGAAAATGCACAGTGCACAGTGTTGAGCTGATGTTGGGAAAGGTGTAAAGTAGATCAAGAATTTGAAGTTTTTGTCATTCGAAAATCTGTATGGTGAACATAAAATTACTGTATGGTAATAAAATAATAAGTCGCTGTGCAGTCCCCATGCACACACACACACACACACACACGCAAAGGCACAAACACATGCATGTTCTATCATCCTACACTTGATGGCAGCAGTAACAATTTTTTCTTATATTTCAGTTGAAGTTGAACAGTTCTTATGAGTTTGCGCCAGATGTTTTGTAAATATTGTTGAAATAATACTTTGTTTTTAGCTTTGTGTACAAAATATGAAACTAATTTTCAATTTAATTTCTATAAGACAGGTCTGTAATCATATATGAATTTCATGTCATTTTGGGAGAAAACTGTTCCATTGTCGCACAATGTTGCCATATGGCAACGCACCCAAAAGTACCCCCCCCCCCAAAAAAAAGAACAAAAAAAAAAAGAAATGTTCATTTGAGTCTATTTTATATGTAAAAAAACACAAAAAAATTTTTCCATGATTGCATAATAATGCGTGCAGTAGAGGGTTAAGTACAAAATGGCCTAAAAAGATAAAATAACCACTTTTCCTTTAATAATAAACATGAGTGCTATCATTGTTTTCAGTGACCAGTAAATATCTGTTGACATCTCAAAAATGAGTTTTAATCTCAGTCATCCGTATTTGGCAGTGACCCATGTATCCACCTTTCCACACACGGATATACACTCGCTCACCTGGTTAGTTCCAGAGCAGGGACACAGGCCCCTGGACGGTACGATCCGCTGCCGCGGTACTCTTTGGCAAAGATGAGGTCCTGCATGCTGGCTTTGGCCTCCAGCACCTTCACACACTGCCGCTGCACATACTGCTTCACCTGGCTGATGTCACGCGACTCAAAAAGCAGCTTCAGAGATCGCTCCAGAATCTAACAAAACAAAAACTTAATGAAACCCCTTCAACTGACATTCGACAATCCCACGGTCAATGCATCTGCAGTTACAGTCTAGCAACAAGAGGTTTCTGGGAAGTGAATGTACAGGCATGTCACGATGCGTAATCAAAAACTGATACAGACTGGGTGAATAGCTTTGTTGTGTTCGCTGCATGTCATCTCTGTTTTCACACAACACAAAGTCCATTTGTAGTCCAATTAATGTGTATACATGTGGATGAAACTGCAAAAAAATCGCATTATCCAGATTTCACAGTAAAAACAAATGGTACGATTTTTGTAAGAAATTGTTTTTCATGACGTATAATCATGAAATTATTTTGATTATATGTCAAAATATACAGGGTTACGGAGGGGGTGTATATAAAGATCTAAATTTAGATAATATATGACAAAAAAAAAACTTTTAGGATAAACAAAATGTATTGTGACAAAACAATACATATTTAATAATTTAGTCATAATTAAGAAAATGTGTGACCCAGTGTTAATCCATTGAAAAAATGTTTACTGACAAAATGTTTGGGCAAGGCTTTTTTTCATTTTGTCAATAATTTTCAAGTAAAAAGAAGAAAGGCAACACTAGATTTGGGAGACTTTCATCTGCTACCTCAATAGGAATGTTATTCCTTAATGCAATGTATTGTAGGCTGACTTAAGTGTTGTATATTAATGTCACTGGATTTTTAGTAAAGGCGGGGGATAGTAAATGTTTTAATTTTTTCCGATTTTATTACGTTTTATTTTTATTTTTGTGCATATAAGAAAATTTATCCTGGAACCTGTAATTATTATGTTTGAAAAAAAAAAAGCTACAAATCACCACTTTCTATGCCACGCCCCCTGCCCCTGACATCACAGAAACTCAAGAGCAGACTACCGGGGGAAAGAGGAGGGATGAGGTGTTTTACAAATTTTCTTTTTTATATATTATGTTTATCATGCATACATGCAATTTTTTTTGTGTGCATATGAAGACTGGCTGTAATTTGCGAGCGAGTTTAGCAATCTTCCATCTAGATCATTAATAAAAATAATTACGTGTCATCCCAAAAACGTTTCATTAAGTCATTAAGTAGTGTACAAATAAATTACAGTCATCAAGGCAAAAGCCACATTAGAGGATTGTTTTTGTCGAGACCCAGCCACTCAGCGGAGCTTCAGACACAGACGACACGCTCACTGGACGTCCCGAACACAGCAATAGAAGAATAAAACAAGAAAAAGCAATGACACAAACACCACCACACTTCTAATGGATCATGAGTATTGATTGAGTTGAATTATTTTTATACGAGTCAACACTTTATTTTTTGGGAAAATCCTTCATAGTGGACATTAAATATATCACCCTCATATTCAGTTGTGCGCTGTATAATTTTTTAAAATGCAAAAATACATTCTGTGTGACTACTCAGTGCAGCCTGGTCTACATATTTTGATGTATTGTTTTCTTAAATAACAATTGTGTCTAAGGTTATTTTTCATAATAATAATTATATTACTGAATAGCAAATAATATATATTTTTTCAGTTTTCTCAGATTTGACCAAACTCTGCTTCCCATTACAACTGCAGTGTGACTGACAGGTGGAACAGTGAGATTATCAAGCGAGTAGGCAAAAAGAAAAGAAAGATTCAGGAATGCTGGTTACCTTGGCAACAGCGGGGCAGCCATCACGACGTACAGTTTCAATGCCTTTGGCATCAAACACTGGATTTTTTTGATCCAAACTCTCATACATGTATCCAACGTAACGCTTCTTCGTCTGTAAAACGCAGGGGAGGTACACCTGCACAAACACACAAGAATGCAGACAGACAAAATTAAAAAGCACAACCAATCATGTGGCTTAAAATAGCTCTGACACAGAGTATACTTTTAGACAAACCACTAATAAAGCACTTCACGAACCTTCTCAAATTTCAATTTGATGGGTTTAGGGTTGGTGGCAGTGACAGCCTCTGCAATTTCATTACCAATCTTAAATGCCTGTTCCTTGGTTGCTCCTTTCAACAACACAAACATACTAAAAGAGAAAGAGACTTGTATCAGAGACAGCATTCAACTGTTTACCAAGCAAGCACAAAACTAATTTCCACAGACAAGCAATTTGCCTGTTCACACTGAATGACACTGAACTACTGCACATTTTGATGCTGATGTTAATATTGTCTGCAATTTTATGAGTAATTTTTACTTTAGTTTTAACACAGAGTTCTGTGCAGACAACACTCTCACGAATCAGGCAGGGCAGGGACTTTATCAAAATCAATAAGCGGCATACGACAATTGATAAAGTTTTAGAGGGAGGAAGTGCCTCCACAGCACTATGATTGGCTAGTTAACCTGACAATATGATATCACGTACACTCTTGGGCATTTTTAGATAATTCAATAAAAAAAAATGGGCCAAGCTACTTAACGAAATTACGAAATTAACTACTTAAAAAGCCATTGCTGTCTCAGAAAAACTTCAAAGACAGAATTACATTTTTGGTAGAATATTTTGTTTTCTTTTTTATGTAAAAATCTGCTGAGAAGTATACTAATCAATGCATCTCTAGCAGAGTGAAGTTGGAGGAAGAGTGTCATTGTTTTTGGAGCTGCTGAAAAACATTGCTTTTAGCTGCTGGTATTGGTGAGATGCTTCACTGTGATAAAGTCATTTAATGCTTTGAAGTACAGGAGAATATTGCAGAATGGCTTGCTTCCCACAAATGAAAGGTTATCTAAAGAGGAATGATCAGATGTTATTTTTCAACGAGACAAGACAATCAAGAAGTGGCTTGAGAACAAGTCCATCAGGCTTATGGTTTTATCTACTCATGAACTATTTAAATCCTTTAAAATACAACAACTTTTGGCTAGGCCCAATTTTTGATTTTTTTGCCCAAGAGTGTATGAAAATGGTCTGCAAATCAGACCGAATGAGTCAAATTGGAGGAAATGGATCAATTGCAAAAAAAATAACACCACCACTTAGTCAGCAAAATTGTAGGTGAGGTCACATCTTCATCGAAAATAACTTATGTATCCAGTTTTATTTCTCTACCTGTCTGTATCTCCATAGACCACACGCGCTCCCCACTTCTTGGTGTCATTGACCATCTTTATGGCTCTCTCCAAAGTCTCTCGGGCCTTGTGCACAATGCTGTCGCCTACCTGGAGTATGAGGAGATAGACATTTTCTCTGGTTTCTTTGGCAACATAGTAATCTCAAAACACATCCCGTTTAATTTCAGTCTTTCTTAATTGGTATGGAGCAATTTTGCATGCACAATTTGAATAGAATCTAAAATGTAATTTAAATCGGTGGCTTTACTTCAGGAGCCAGATTTTATATTAGACATCAAGTGGCAAATTAATACAGTACCAAAATTGGTTTAAAACCAAATCAAACATTGAAGTGTAATAATTGAACCACATAGGCCTAACAATATGCTAATTTATGACAACGGCTGCTAAAAGAATTGACTATTTGCTTTACAGCACTATTTATCTTTATAGTTTGAGTGTTCAGTCTGTAATATTCTCTTGAATTTCGATGGTTTCAGCAACCAAAATTGTACTGCACAAAACCAATTTTTAAAACAAAATCCTTTTAAAAGGTGATAAGCCTATTTATTAAGGACCATTTGGTTAGTTGCAATTCATTCTTTGCATCTAGCATTGTTTTTCCTATATGATCTAGCCTGGCTAACGCCAGACCCAATTCTCGTTGAGACTTGGGTCTGGGAACCACATGTACATTTTCTCGTATTTGAGGCGTGGTTTACGAATGCCCGGCGCCGTTTATTGGGTGCTAAGAAATGTCTATCAAATGCGCCTGCCAACATATGTCGTCATTGTCTTGCTGCTCCCTCCCCGTTCTGTGATCCCGTTCTGTGATTGGTTCCCTAAATGAGGCGAAAATCTGGGCCATGGTATCCATACTGCCTTTCAGCGTGAATAAAATCGCGCTGCGGGAAGGCAGAATGGGGAAACCCAGACTATATATGATCTGTAATCACATTAAACGCGTAACTCATTTTTGAGTTGAGAACCACTGATTAAAATGCCAAGTTACAGCATGTACCTCAACGCTGGGCATTCGTCCTGAGAAGCTGGCAGCAGTGTAACCGAATGTGACATTAGCAATAAGTTTGAGGCCAAGCTGCCTGGCATCCAGAAGGCGCATTAGAGCTTTGTCGTTCTTGTACGCCTTCATGGACTGCTTCACCATGATCCTGGTCTTCAAAATCTCCTCCAGCATACGTGGAAGTACACCCCTCCGCACTGATGACTGAGCACACACAAACAAACCGTGAGCACAACCGACTTTGACACTGCCATTGTAAGAAATATTACAAATAAATGTTAGTAGAAAATCCAGTAGCACCTCATTGCAGTACACGAGATCCAGGGGGCGGAGTCAGATCCAGATATAAGGGGTGGAGTTGGGTAGGTTTAGGGTAGGTTAAGGGAATCAGGAATCAGGGATCAGGGATCAGGGGGTGGAGCTGGGTAGGTTTAGGGATAAGGGGGTGGAGCTGGGTAGGTTTAGGGATCAGGGGGTGGAGCTGGGTAGGTTTAGGGGTGGGTTTAGGGATCAGGGGGTGGAGCTGGGTAGGTTTAGGGGTGGGTTTAGGGATCAGGGGGTGGAGCTGGGTAGGTTTAGGGGTGGGTTTAGGGATCAGGGGGTGGAGCTGGGTAGGTTTAGGGGTGGGTTTAGGGATAAGGGGTGGAGCTGGGTAGGTTTAGGGGTGGGTTTAGGGATAAGGGGGTGGAGCTGGGTAGGTTTAGGGGTGGGTTTAGGGATAAGGGGGTGGAGCTGGGTAGGTTAAGGGATCAGGGGTGGAGCTGGGTAGGTTTAGGGGTGGGTTTAGGGATAAGGGGGTGGAGCTGGGTAGGTTAAGGGATCAGGGGGTGGAGCTGGGTAGGTTTAGGGATAAGGGGGTGGAGCTGGGTAGGTTTAGGGATCAGGGGTGGAGCTGGGTAGGTTTAGGGATCAGGGGGTGGAGCTGGGTAGGTTTAGGGGTGGGTTTAGGGATCAGGGGGTGGAGCTGGGTAGGTTTAGGGGTGGGCTTAGGGATAAGGGGTGGAGCTGGGTAGGTTTAGGGGTGGGTTTAGGGATAAGGGGGTGGAGCTGGGTAGGTTTAGGGGTGGGTTTAGGGATAAGGGGGTGGAGCTGGGTAGGTTTAGGGGTGGGTTTAGGGATAAGGGGGTGGAGCTGGGTAGGTTAAGGGATCAGGGGTGGAGCTGGGTAGGTTTAGGGGTGGGTTTAGGGATAAGGGGGTGGAGCTGGGTAGGTTAAGGGATCAGGGGGTGGAGCTGGGTAGGTTTAGGGATAAGGGGGTGGAGCTGGGTAGGTTTAGGGATCAGGGGTGGAGCTGGGTAGGTTTAGGGATCAGGGGGTGGAGCTGGGTAGGTTTAGGGGTGGGTTTAGGGATCAGGGGGTGGAGCTGGGTAGGTTTAGGTATATGTAAGGTGGGAGGAGTTGGATCTGGATCCGACTCCTCCCCGTGGATTTCATGTTCTGCAGTGAGGACCATCTCAGAAAATCGACAGTTAAAATCTGTCTGGATGAAATTATGCGACTGTGACTGCACATCTGTTGTATTTTATATTAATTTCTGCTCATAGAATGACCTTTATGATGCTCGGTAACCAAAAGCAGAATTGTATAATAATAGTGATTATTATTCACAATATTTAAATTATTCCTTACACCCTGGTATCCTTTCTCATATTTTAGTCGCTACTGTTTTATAACAGCAATAAGCCCTAAGAAAATGTTGGTTAACTTTGTGCATTGCATTCTCGTATCCATCAACCAGTGACAGTTTCTGAAAAGCCAATCCAGTGGCAATTTTGGAAATCCTGTTTCACGTACTATTATTCACAGATAGTAAGCAGTACAGTATACAGTATATATCATACAGCAAGTAGCAAGCTAGTATTCTATTTCAACTACTCGATTTAAAGGTCTCATCTGGTGAGGATCATTCAGTATTTAAATGAGGGTTTAACAGTGGTGTAATCTCAGAACTACCTTAACAAATGCGACACCATTGGGAGAAATGGTGATGTCATTTCTGAGCTGGTATAGGAGGTCAGGAGGGACTCTGAGAGATGTACAACCAAACCTGAACTCATCACACCTGAGAGATAGTGTGAGAGAGTGGAATCGATAAACATTTATGAATCACACAACAGATACTGCAGATATATGGAAATGCTGCATTAATACACACTAGGTCTAATGTAGTTTTACTCTAAATCCAAAAGCACGCTTACGTTCCGAGATTCTCAACATGGCCAAGGCAGGTGGAGTAACAGTAATTGTAGGCAATGACTATGGATGGATACAGTGACTGGAAATCTAACACAATGACCGAGTTGCTATAGAAACGCGACTCTGGCTCCATGACCAGTGGGATGCACTGCGGGGCTCTTTGCTGGGCGCGCTGCTGTGTGCTTGGGGTCACTGGGATGTAATTCAGTGGCTTCGCAATCCTTAACATCATTGATTCCACACGGTACTGCAAGAGGAGGAAAAAGATTAACTATCAACACGAAACTGCAAATTATGGATCTAATAATCAAAAACTTAAATATAAAATACACATGTGAATCTCTCTTTTTCAAGAATGAAAGGAATACTGTTTTTTTTTTTTTTTTTTTATACAACTTAATCGATCATTTTCCACACAGAAAATAAATGAAGGTTGGGAATCAAGAACCAAGAGAATAACTTAAGACTGGATGGTGCAAAAAAAAGAAACACAGAAAGGCCACACATCTTTCTATTGTTATGTTCACACTGCTTGCAAGCAACTAGTATACAGCATGACAACTGCAGTCTTAAGGCAGGAATACATTTCACAACTTTAAATGTTTTTTAGAAAGAAAATAATACCTTTTTACTCATCAATTATGCATGGATCAAAAGTTACAGTAAAGAAAATGACTTCATACCTAAAACAATGATTTGGCCTCCTATTCCATTGCCACGTTGTTTCTATTGTTGTCAGCATTAAGTCTGAATCAATTGGCTGGCTATGTAACAATTTTGATGGACTTATTTTGTATCTTTCAGGAGGGTGTAGTCATTTTAATCAATCATTATATATATATATATATATATATATATATATATATATATATATATATATATATATATACACAGTGAAGAAAATAAGTATTTGAACACCCTGCTATTTTGCAAGTTCTCCCACTTAGAAATCATGGAGGGGTCTGAAATTGTCATCGTAGGTGCATGTCCACTGTAAGAGACATAATCTAAAAAAAAAAAATCCAGAAATCACAATGTTTGATTTTTTAACTATTTATTTGTAAGATACAGCTGCAAATAAGTATTTGAACACCTGAGAAAATCAATGTTAATATTTGGTACAGTAGCCTTTGTTTGCGATTACAGAGGTCAAACGTTTCCTGTAGTTTTTCACCAGGTTTGCACACACTGCAGGAGGGATTTTGGCCCACTCCTCCACACAGATCTTCTCTAGATCAGTCAGGTTTCTGGGCTGTCGCTGAGAAACACGGAGTTTGAGCTCCCTCCAAAGATTCTCTATTGGGTTTAGGTCTGGAGACTGGCTAGGCTACGCCAGAACCCTGATATGCTTCTTACAGAGCCACTCCTTGGTTATCCTGGCTGTGTGCTTCGGGTCATTGTCATGTTGGAAGACCCAGCCTCGACCCATCTTCAATGCTCTAACTGAGGGAAGGAGGTTGTTCCCCAAAATCTCGCAATACATGGCCCAGGTCATCCTCTCCTTAATACAGTGCAGTCGCCCTGTCCCATGTGCAGAAAAACACCCCCAAAGCATGATGCTACCACCCCCATGCTTCACAGTAGGGATGGTGTTTTTGGGATGGTACTCATCATTCTTCTTCCTCCAAACACGGTTAGTGGAATTATGACCAAAAAGTTCTATTTTGGTCTCATCTGACCACATGACTTTCTCCCATGACTCCTCTGGATCATCCAAATGGTCATTGGCAAACTTAAGACGGCCTTGACATGTGCTGGTTTAAGCAGGGGAACCTTCCGTGCCATGCATGATTTCAAACCATGACGTCTTAGTGTATTACCAACAGTAACCTTGGAAACGGTGGTCCCAGCTCTTTTCAGGTCATTGACCAGCTCCTCCTGTGTAGTTCTGGGCTGATTTCTCTCCTTTCTTAGGATCATTGAGACCCCATGAGGTGAGATCTTGCATGGAGCCCCAGTCCGAGGGAGATTGACAGTCATGTTTAGCTCCTTCCATTTTCTAATGATTGCTCCAACAGTGGACCTTTTTTCACCAAGCTGCTTGGCAATTTCCCAGTAGCCCTTTCCAGCCTTCTGGAGGTGTACAATTTTGTCTCTAGTGTCTTTGGACAGCTCTTTGGTCTTGGCCATGTTAGCAGTTGGATTCTTACTGATTGTATGGGGTGGACAGGGGTCTTTATGCAGCTAACGACCTCAAACAGGTCCATCTAATTTAGGATAATAAATGGAGTTGAGGTGGACATTTTAAAGGCAGACTAACAGGTCTTTGAGGGTCAGAATTCTAGCTGATAGACAGGTGTTCAAATACTTATTTGCAGCTGTATCTTACAAATAAATAGTTTAAAAAATCATACATTGTGATTTCTGTTTTTTTTTTTTTAGATTATGTCTCTCACAGTGGACATGCACATACGATGACAATTTCAGACCCCTCCATGATTTCTAAGTGGGAGAACTTGCAAAATAGCAGGGTGTTCAAATACTTATTTTCTTTACTGTATATATATATATATATATATATATATATATATATATATATTAGGGCTGCAACAACGAATCGATTAAATCGATTAAAATCGATTATTAAAAAAATTGGCAACGAATTTCATAATCGATTCGTTGCGTCGCGCGAGTATCAATAATTTTTGTATAAAAAAAAAAAGTTGAGTTGAGCGCGGAGCGGAGCAGAGCTATGAGGTGCCGGACTGGACAATGCGCGCGAGAGAGACCGCGTGCGTCAGCCGCGAGCGACAGAGTGTGTCTGCGCGCGAGCAACAGTGCGCAAGAGAGACGTACCGAGTGTGTTTGCGCGCGAGAGACACCGTTGTACGCGAGAGAGACCGAGTGTGTCAGCGCCATGGTCAGCGCCCGAGCGACAGTGCACGAAAGAGACCGAATGTGTCAGCGCCATGGTCAGCGCCCGAGCGACAGTGCACGAAAGAGACCGAATGTGTCAGCGCCATGGTCAGCGCCCGAGCGACAGTGCACGAAAGAGACCGAACGTGTCAGCGCCATGGTCAGCGCCCGAGCGACAGTGCACGAAAGAGACCGAGTGTGTCAGCGCCATGGTCAGCGCGCGAGCGACAGTGCACGAAAGAGACCGAGTGTGTCAGCGCCTCATGGTCAGCGCGCGAGCGACGGTGTGTGTCCAAGCATTAGTAAATTGATACATAGTAATATATAATTATTATATAAGAGGCATGGAAGTTCAATAAATGGACAACAATATAAATAAAAAACAACAATTAAATTCTTACCACTGAATTAGCAGACTGTGATTTGAATTAGAAGATGAAAACACTTTCTTGTCTGTCCCAAGTTCCACTACAAGGGAAATATTTTTTCCAAAATTTGCAGCACTTTATTTTTCATTCTTAACTCTAAATGACTGAATGGGAAACTTCACTATATCCTCGGAAAGGATGAGGTGCAAAATATGCCTACCTTACACACCATATGAGGTAGTCAATCCATTGTATTTGTTTTTTTATATAATTTATATTGTATTTATATTTCATATACATTATATTTATAATTAATATTAGGATAGACTAGAGCTATTATCTTCTGTTATAATTATTATTATTGCTATTATTATTACTGCGCACCTATTATCCGACAGCACGAAACTTGTCTTTTGTGTGCATGTGCTTGTCAAATTACTCAAATGTCAAACATTTTGTTAAAGATAACACATTTGACAAAAAAAAAACACAAGTTTGTGAGTGTCTGCATTTGTGAGTGTTTGTGCGTCTGTGAGTGTGTGCGTCTGTGAGTGTAGTATAGAGAACAATTTCTGACCTTCAAACAAATCCTAAGTTTTTTGATTTGTATTTTTCTTTATTTTGTATAAATTATTTTTTGTTCTGACAGCTCAGGTCCCTTTAAACAAAAATATCCATCTTTTTGAGCACTTTATTTTAAAAAAGCCTATGTAAAGCATACATGTTTTTTGTTGTAGTCCATTTTTTTTTTTTTTTTAATCATTACTTTAACAGCTCAGGGATGTTCAAGGAGCAGCCCGTTAGTGCACTTTCTGATTATTTGAAAGATTTGTGCACTGTGAATTTACACTGTCAGTTCTGTTTTTGAATAAAGGCTTAGATATGAATGTTTTTTTATTTTCAGGTTTTTTTCATCCGATTCATCGATTAATCGAAAAAATAATCGACAGATTAATCGATTATTAAAATAATCGTTAGTTGCAGCCCTAATATATATAGCTAAAAGGCATGTGTGCACTATGACAGGTTTTAGACGGATGATTACCTGTGAGCCCCTGGTTAGCACATGGTAGAACTGAATTCCAAACACACGTGCCAGCTCACTCGTCCTGCCAATAATGTCCTGCTGCTGGAGTAACTGGACTGTACCACACACACGGCTCACATAATGATCCACCACTTTCCACCTGACCCAAACGAAAGCAACAGATAGATATCAGAGTATGGAGGTCAAAAAACACCCTGTTAATTTGTTTGTATGACCAGTAAACATTAAATGTCACGAGCACACAAAAAATATTGTATCCATAATGCAATACAAAAAAATCCAATACAAACTTTATTTTTTTATAATAGCTGGTACCATACAGTCAGGGGCACAACTGCACATTTCCTGAGGGGTATGCAAGACCAGTTGTGGCGGCCAGTCTTTATGTTTTTTTACCGACTACCAACTGCATTAGATAGGCAAGCCAATAGGCGGCTGGATTCAAACGGTACCGTGTGTATTTGTTTTGCACTTTAAAGAAAGTGCAAACACTACGTTTTTAATTTGCAGCGTTAAACATTGTAGCAAATCACAGAGAAATCTATTGAGTGCATGAATGCAGTGTCCAATCAAGAGGGTCAGAATCTTTCAGTTTCCTTTCAGGGCAAGATCACGGAGCTCTGAACGCTCACACATGCATTCATTTTGCTTTCAACAAAGTGTGGACATGATGTAAATAAGAGATTCATTGTGCTTTGATAACAGTTGATATCACTTGATATAATAAAATCATATTTTGAATTCTTTAAAAATGATAAACAAAAGTTAAATTAAAATGTTTCCTTTTATGATTTAATTTTTTTAACTAACATTTGATTATGACGTCTTAAAGACGAAGAATGATTTTTGCACAGTAGTGCCCCATGCAGCGCCCCTATTTACCACATATACTGCATACACCATATTTGTGCCCCTGCAGACAGTATATATGGTACAGTTGCAGTAATTCCATTCTGAAGTTAGCTTTGGTTAAAAGATCAGTCCTTCCAGAAAAATGCAGAGTTTTTTTGTGATTGTTGCGGCCAAAAAAAGTGATTCCCCCAACACCCTGTTCTCACTAGGCTACTACCTTAATGTAGAGAGTCATGATTTATTTCTTCCTATGATAAGTAAGCATACTACATCACAGAAAGTGCTGAGAATATTTAAGTTCTCATCTTGTTTTATTTTAAAAAAAAACTAAAAAAACATGGCTAAAACTTACAAAACATTGAGTCAACAAGTTCTGTAGCTTTACAAAAGGAATATGCTACAACTTCTGTAAAAATGAATAAATATAATATAAAAAAATATAAATGTGTGCTTCCTGTTTTACAGTTCGGTTAAAATAAGTGCTTCCAATGCACAAAGTGCAATCTCTTACTGTAACGTAAATTTACATCATGTAACACACCGGGAAACTGCTTTGCATGGTCTTTTGCGGCAATTTTTGTTGGCAAATGAGACTGATTTGCGGGCTTCATCATGGCTTCATTGCGGGGTTTGCAGCTTTTCGATGATGTTCACAATGCGGAATTACTTCATAACGTTCCCATAGCAACAGGGGGAACGGCTGCTCTTGTGTTAAGTAAACAACATTTTTCAACTTTCTGCTAAGATATATGTGACTTTTTTGCAATGAAAATGCAGGGATTATGAAATTATGCAAGCCCTGCATATTTTGCGTGGAAATCTGAAAGTCATGCGGCAAAAGTGCAGCGTATTTGATTAAAAAAATGCGGACTTTGGCTGATTATGCATTCAATTATGCGATCGCATAATCACGTTTTTCTGGAGGGACTGAAAGATGAATGGATAAATGATGTTCCAAGGAACAACTCTGCAATAAGACCAGTAATTGGCATTTGACGGATGCGAGATCCATTCTCACCTGTGCAGGTGTGTGTTGTGGTCAAACCAGTCAGAGAGTGTGCGATGGCTGTAGAGAGGAAAGCGCTGATGCAGGAGGTGGAAAGCCACATTCTCAAAAGTGTAGTTATTCAACGCAGCCTGCAAACATACAGGAAGCACTTGATTAAAAGGAGCACACTCAGATAAACAGTGTTAGCTCTGGCATTCTGGGGGAATAAATGTGAAGTAAACCTCAGTCTTCATAACTCTCCACAAGTTGAGGACAATACGTCCAATAATATGGATTTCCGTCATAGTGTCTGCACCATATTCATCTTTTTCTGCCATGAACCGATTCTCTTTTGAATCTCCTGTAATAGTAATGACATCAAATACAACATTTGAGAAATGGGATACAGGGAAAAGGCACAGATTTTGTGTGTGTGTGTGTGTGTGTGTGCCTATCCTCTGATACCAGGTTTTAGTCTGGGCTGGACTGTGTCTATCAAATGACAGGGCAGAAGTTCTCAACTTAAGAAAATACACTAGGCTAGACAGAGAGCACTGGATGACTTTGTTCCGGTGAATTTTTATTTATTTTTTTCTCTTGAAGCTGATGTAGACGACTCTTTCTTTTCTTTTTTGGTTTTGAGCTTGCACTACTCTATTTTACTAGTTTGGAAAGTAAACACTCTTGCTTTAGTAGCAAAACTAGTATAGTGTCTTTGATGTTACAGCCCATTTCAGTGGCATCGGTGTATACATGAAAAGCAACATTAGAGTGCATTTAACACCTGGTAGTATTTTGTAGAACTTGCATCCACTTGAGTCTAGACTGCCACTATTTACAACACTCACTATGCCAGGGTATTACTACATCGTTCCCTTGGAATTATAAGGTTCTATCTGCGTTCTGAGCAGTTTTGAGATATTGAGCTTCAAAGTTTTTGCATTACATATAGGAAAATGTGTATGGGGAACAAGTTTCTTTCAAACATAAAAATAACAGGGACCCTAAATGTACAAAACACATCACATAATGTAAATAAGTTGTCACAGAATAAGAATATGTGAATAACTAAATTTTGACAAAAATGTCAGATAGAACCTTATAATTCCAAGGGGACGACATGTTAATAAATGTCAAAAAACTTTAAAAAATACAGTATATAAAACCAAACTTGAAGCCAGCAAGAAAGTGATGCACACACCAAGCCCAACTGTTCGACATCTTAAAATGCTAATCCTAAATAACTACTCATGTAAGTGTAGAGACTATTATAGGAAATATATACTCTTTAGCAAAAGCAATACTTCATTAAAACACATCAGCGGGCACAGGGCACTAAACAGGTTGCGGACCGCTAACTGAGCTAACCGTACCTGGCACACGAGAGAGCTGCTGGCACAGGTCCACACCGAGGGTTGAAGCACGCTGCAGTAGGTAACCCCAAGAGTGCATCTGGACCTCATATCCAACCAGAATGTCTGGGTCAAACCTGCGGGAAGGTGGTGTGTTATGAAATGTTATGAGTGTTTTTGCTGTAAAGGGTCAAGAGCTCATCATTATTATTATCATCCTTTAAGATTATGTAAGAAAAAAGTGCTCATCCTCATGCATTTCAAACCAGTATGTTGTTGTTTTTTTCTACTGAACACTAAAGGAGAGTACAGAGGAATTTATTTTCCAAATGACAAAAAAGAACCTCCCCTTATGTGTGAACTTTGTCTTATGAAGTCATAAGATTGCTTAGTGTGAATCAAAAACAGTAATTTAAAAAAAGGAGTCATTATAACTCCTTTTTGGCAGTTGAGGAAAACATATTCAGTGAATGAATACAATTTTGGCCTGTTCATCTCAAAGCGGTCACGTTTGTTTTTGAGTTTTGTTTCATGTCCATGCTGCACGGCCCAGGCCCACCACTGCTAGGCCATACTTCGGGTCCAGTTCCCCTTCAAGGAGTTGGCCCCCCATCCCTCCACCTGGACCACCTCCACTCCTCAACCCTCGAGGACTTTCTGCTTGACTTCTGACTTATGGGGTGGATGTTCACTTAAGGCATCAGATCAGGTGCCACCTTTTTTGAAGGGGGAATGTGTCACCCTTGTTTTTGAGATTTGTTTCATGTTGTTCAGGGCCTTTATTTTGAAGTTTTCCCATTGTCATGTTCCTGATTTTGTCATGTGCTCCCATTGTCATGTGTCCTATGCTGTCATTGGTGTATTGTCTTTATCATTGTGTTCAGGTGTTCCTTGTTTAGTGATTAGTCCATTTAAGTATATGCAAGTATAGTCCTCATGTCCATATAAGCCCTCATAGTCCATGTAAGTATAGCCCTCATGTTCCCATTGTATCTTGTTTAGTATTATTCGTGTAACCCACCGTTTGGTGAGTTAAGTCAAGTCAAGCCAAGTCACGCTTTGTTAAGTAGCGTGACTTGTTTCTGTTTTCACGGTTTCAATAAACTGCACGCGTTCAGTTCAACTCGTTATGTGGATTATGTTACAATTGCATGAATTCACACCATCTGGAATATAAAGCACAAGTTGTAGGACTACTTTTTGACACTGTTTAGTTTGGAGCGTTATAGAATGGTCACTATGTAACATTGCTGAATGGAAAAGAGAAACCTACAACATTTCCTTTTGAGTTCAGCAGAAAAAAAAAAAGTTTGGAACAACCAGAATAAATGGCAATTACATTTTTTTGGATGAACTGTTCCTTTACCATTAAAATATTTAAAATTGTATCAATATCAGTACATGCACGTAGGATTGCAAAAAGAAATCCATAAAAGAGATAAACATGTTTTATTATAAGATTAGTCAGGCTGTGCTGTGAAAGAAAAGACTTTTTATGGATACAAATAGAGGTTGTGAGTGAGTGAGTGAGCTACTGTGTGAAAAGTGTATGACCTAAACGAGTCTAAAGGACAACTTGGGTCGTACACTTTATTAAGAACTTCAAACAAACTTGTGAGCATAAAGTTGTAATGTGACATACTGAACAGCACACGTCTCAAAGCATCTGACAGGGCATGAGACATTATTTCCCAAGCACATTAACTTTTTTAATTGTGTATTTTACTTTATACATAGATTATAAAAAGAAGTATCCAATTAATTGTAGAAATAATAATAAAAAGTTGATCTTTTTTTTTTAAAATGCAGCCGCACATGAAAATCCAATAGATACACAGTTAACCTACTTTCTAACTATGTTAGAGATCTCTTCAAACAGCTCCTTCTCATCACTGGCATAGGTCACCTCCAGTCCTGTCACACCAGATCTAAAAAGAAAGGGTGCTGTGCTCCTGGAGGCTACAGTAAGAATACAACAAACAAACATTTCATAGTACAGTATATAAAACATGTAGGCCTTGTTTCACAGACAGGGTTTATATTAAAACAGGATTAGGCATTAAAGTAGATTAATTCACTAATCTCATCACTGACCAAAAGTGGTTATTTTTTGTTAATAGATTATATTCACTAACAATAATCTCTTGCCACAGATCAGACATTCTGAATTTGGACTTAAATACAATGAGTTTTTTTTTAGACAAACAGACATCAAGAATCAGCATATGAATCTCAACAATGGTTTCAAGCCACAATGCATCCTGGGAGCCATGAGCCACTATTGTGGATCCCAGCATGCATTGCGGCATGAAGCATGTCACCATTGTTGAGATTCATACGCTGATTCTTGATATCTGATTCTTGATATCTGTGTCTTAAGATTTTTTTTCCCCATAATGTAATTTAAAAATCAAAATTCAGAATGTCTAATCTGTGGCAGGAGAGTATTGTTAGTGAATATAATCTATGAACATCAAATAACCACTTTCGGTCAGTGATGAGATTAGTGAATTAATCTACTTTATGTTGTTGAAAACTATATCACGTGATTATATCTGATTATCTGATGATCTTTGTTTCTGGCTTTCTTTGCAACAAATTTATGTATTTTGGTAAAGACTGTTACAAAAACCTAAATATTTTAAATAAATCATCAACATCTAAACCTCTGTTAATTCTCAATAAGACCTTCTGTAGACGTATGACAGAAATAAAGTCAATCTGGTTAGTAATAAGTAAAGCTGATAATGCTGTTTGTGGAGTTGTTTAATCCTCCTCTGAGAGATTTATGTCTTTTCTCTTCATTTGATTTAATCTAAGACTGTGGCTGGAAGTCAGTTGTAGTTCTTGAGTTTCTTCTGTTCTTGTTGTTTCCCTTTCCTTCAGTGATTCTGCTTGTTGCCAGCAGGTGTTCATCACTAATGCTCAATAATCACTTAAGTATCTCATTAACTTTAACACTGATTCGGAGTTATTTTAATTATCAGATTTTGCTGAGTATCAGAATTGATTTTCTGACATGCGCACACTGCACGAATATACAGTTTCAAGCTGTTTGTGCATACTATTCTCCTACATTGCTTCTTTTTTTATTTTTTTCTATTAGGGGTCCAGATTAGACGTTGAGCACATGAACCGTTATGCCCTGCTCATTTGCTATTTATCAAACAGTAGAAATGCCCATTCCCACGCCCACGAAAAGGACTGATGGGATGTTGTTCTGCTCCACTTCACAAAAATTTCTGAATAACATGAGTCATTTACGACTGCAGCTCGTTCTGCATGTCATTACGCCATTTCCACGTCATTGCACATGTGCGGTCCTTTCCAGTTTCAGTTTCCAATCTGATAAAATGTTTACATGTTCTCTTGGTCGGATTAGAAATGGAATAAACCACCCCTTTCTGATCAAAATTTCATTCAGATCAAGCTCAATCAGATCGATTAAAGTGTTTACAAGAAGGCTTTTCAGTCCGATTGAGTTGTCAATCCGATTACTAATGGATTATTTGTTTCCATGTAAACATAGCCATTGTGAGGTAGAAAAATTTATAGTTTTGACACCTTGGTTTCAACAAATGCGAAGATTTTATGTCTGAAAAATCTACAGTATTTCAGTATACAGACTTAAAGTATAATGACCTATATGTCAAAAGATCAAAGAAAGGTTGGTTCCTCAAGACCCCTGAAACTAACAAGTAGGGTTCACTTATCGCCTAAATGGTTGCCACATGCCGCATCAACATGGAGATTTCTAGTTTGCTGCTTTTCCATGTCACGACTAGTACACATCAGTTATAGTAAGTAAATCAACAATGATCTCACCTTCAGATGAACCACAAGAATCTTTATCAATGACAATGGCCCCCGTCATCTGGATAGTGTCAGATTTGGGGAGAGGGACATCAGAACTGAGGCAGTAGAATAAAGCAAGAATTGGGTCGAATTCAGGGTCAGGCTCAAGGTCACGTCGAGTCCTTGCATGAAGCTCCATGCTTATCAGTGTGAGGTGCTGTACCTGCAGTAGAGGGATTCAAACTTGAGATGAGAATAGTGAAATGAAAATGGACTTGAATTTCTAAACATGTGAGATGAAATCAAGAAAACAAAGCTTTCTCCGCTTTACATTTTCATGCAAGTTTGATCAACCACTCAGTTTAATGAAAGCTATTCTTACTACAAGACAAAAATCAATTCCTACCTCATGCAAGGCTTTGGCCTCCTGTAAGTTTTGCATACTGACTTTAAAGCCATATGAATTACAGATTGACGGTCCCTCAATCTCGGAGTTCTCTCTCTTTGAAACATTGACATTGGTAAGCTGATTCTGAATGGGATAAAATGAATGTGCTATAAAAACTGCAATTAATATAATACAATATACTATTATTACTATATAATACTGTATCTTCGAGAGATTCATAAACTCACAAACTTTGATCTGACCTTAATTTGTGTGGTAAGCAATACTCTCCGTAAAGCATCTTTTTTTTTGTTACTCTTCCGATGTAGCCGCTGTGATCTGGGCTCCATGTCTGCACAAGAACAGATACAAAAGAGTTTTGCAATGAGTGGCTTAAAGGCAATGCTTAGACATTGGCTGTCTTGGAACAGCTGAGCTTGAAACGCTGGTTATGTCATCTGAATCATTCATTAAAAATGAAATTTTTAAACTGTGGGTCGCAGAGAGGAAATTAATTAGTTGTACAAGTTTGGGAATGGTAACCCATTTATGCCATGTCAGAAATATAAGCAATCAAATTTAGTTAAGTTCATTGATAGGCACGTAGTGGATTCCAGTATTAGGGACTAGAGTTGTGATGATACCAAAATCTTAGTAGTCGGTACTAATACCAGTACTACATTTGCAAAGTTGTCACAAATCTGTTTTGTTTTTTAAATGGTAACTATGGGGGGTATGCAGTCTAAATTGATGCGAGTAGGTATTTTGCAAACGGAATACTTACTGCTGATTGGAATAGGCATCTGTCAATCAAGATATGCAGAAAGTACAAGGAGGCTGCAGTCAGACAAAAATGTTAAAGAAAGCAGTCTAAAAAGTGAGAGTGGTGTAGAGGGAAAGAACAGCAGGTTTAGTTTTTAATGCGAGCGACCCAAAAAACGATTTGCACTTGGTGCTCATAGCCTCTGCCAACAATCTAAGAAAAGTTTCCAAAAAGAAATTGTCGAATTACATTTTCTTCCCATGAAAGATTTTATGCTGGAATTACAATAGCATACATAATGCTATGAGATTAATTTTTTTTAAATATATACAGTACTGTGCAAAAGTTTTAGATCGGTAAGATTTTTTTATGTTTTTAAAAGAAGTCTCTTCTGCTCACCAAGGCTGCAATTATTTGATTAAAAAAAAAAGAGAAAAAACACAGTAATATTGTGAAATATTATTACAATTTAAAACAGCGGTTTTCTATGTGAATATATAGTGAAGTGTAATTTATTCCTGTGATCAAAGCTGAATTTATCATCATCATTACTCCAGTCTTCAGTGTCACATGATCCTTCAAAAATCATTCTAATATGATGATTTGATGCTCAAGAAACATTTATGATTATTATCAGTGTTGAAAACAGTTTTTTACATTTTTATTTCATGATGCTATGATGAATAGAAACTAAAAAAGAACAGCATTTATCTAAAATCTGAAGCTTTTGTAACATTAAACTCTACCCTTCAAAAGTTTGGGGTCAGTAAGAATTTACATTTTATTTTTGGGGGAAAGAAATATAATAAATCAATACTTTTATTCATCAAGGATGAGTTAAACTGATCAAAAGTTACAGTAAAGACATTTATAATGTTAGAAAATATTCTATTTTAAATAAACGCTGTTCTTTTGAACTTTCTATTTATCAAAGAATTTTGAAAAAAAAATTGTACACAACTGTTTTCAACATTGAAAATAATAATGAATGTTTTTTGAGCATCAAATCATCATATTAGAATGATTTCTGAAGGATCATGTGACACTGAAGACTGGAGTAATGATGATGAAAATTCAGCTTTGATCACAGGAATAAATTACACTTTACTGTATATTCACATAGAAAACCGCTGTTTTAAATTGTAATAATATTTCACAATATTACTGTTTTTTTTTTTATCAAATAATTGCAGCCTTGGTGAGCAGAAGAGACTTCTTTTAAAAACATAAAAAATCTTACCGATCTAAAACTTTTGCACAGTACTGTATATATATATATATATATATATATATATATATATATATATATATATATATATATTTTTATTATAAATTTATACATTAAATATACAACTCAAACCGCCAGTAGGTGGCATTAAGTTGCGGTCTTGAGTCATTCGGTCAATTCAACGATTCGTTCAAACGGCTGATTCATTCAGTAACAAAGCAACTGTCTACAGTCTTTAGGAATGGGTCATTGAATCACTGACTCATCCAATTTATCAAAAAAAACAAAAAAAATTATTCAGTATCAAAACACAGCTGAGTTGCTTGGAGATGCACAACAGTTGTGCAGTGGCTTTGCTTGGATCTATTTTCGTTGTTCGAAATAGCAAAAAAAAATATATATATATTTTAACATAATATGACAATATTGTGTCTGAAATTAAATTCACAATAATAACTTATCGATTTTATAAAGTTACATAAACGAGATCACATTTGCAATTGTGCCATTCAGGAAAAAACAGCACTCTTGCTCATGTGATATGCTAAACTAGATCATGTGATATAAAAATACTGAATTATAGGGGCATTTTAACTGTACACAAACAAGGCATGCTTTTGTCTGTTGTTGTTTTTTGCAAAGTGAGTGACATTATGACAATGTTAACGTCAGCTCGCATCGTTAAAACAACAATTATCGTAGATACAGCTGTAATTTTTAATACATGCACACACAAATCGACATTCAACTGCCTGCAGCATTTTCAGCTTATCCTGTGGGATAGATGTAGATATCTTGTCCAATCAGCTGTATATATTCCATTTGCAAAATATATGTACCTTTTCAGTTGTGTGACTTTATTTTGTTTTCAAATTTGTTGCTTTCTGGATAATTTGTAGTTTATTATTTATTTATTTATTTTGTTTTCAGTATTGTGATTTGTTTTGCACTTCTCAGCCACTTTACATTATTGATAACAGAACTGAACAACATTTAGCTAAAAGATTTAAACTCCAATGAAAACCATAAAAACATACCCTCATTTCTTATTGGACTACAGCTTGACCCATCATCATCATCATCATCAATGCAGCTTCTCCTGTGGACAGGTGTGCTATGGAGCAGGTAAGAGCATTTGACATCTGGGTCTTTAATGGGAAAAAGTGATGGACTCAAGTGGTCCTTTGGCAGTACATTTTCAGTACCATTGAGATTTTGAGACTGATCCATGTCAGGGGATTGCAATCCATCAGTAAAATCCTCCTTGTCCTCATTTTGTTTAATCTCAGCTAGGCCTTGCTGCCATGTAGAAATCTCAGGAGAGTTTGGAGAAGTGATAATCTGATAACTTTTGTTTGTCTCCATGTCCAAGAAACATTTCACACTCTTAGGGCTAGTGTCAGATGAAGCTGCCATAACTGGTGAGAAAAGGTGGGGTAAACTTAAGCCATTCCTACTGATACTCTGCAACTTTGAAGCTTTTTCAAGCATTTTATCATGATGTTCTGAGCAAGGTGACATCAAGCCCTTTTTCTGAGATGAAATCTTGTCATATGTACTCTGCATCAGCTCTGCAACTGTCTGGCCACACATTTGTTTCTTGTCCCTCTGAAGGCAATCATACTGTTTTTTGGCCTGCAGCCAGAGCTGCACCTCTTCTGGGCTTGGAGCACACTTGCAGGGAAGCATGATCACTTTGTGATCACTGACAGAAGATGGGTTTTGGTCCTTGATAAATATAGATGATTTAAACCCATAGGTTGGTACAGAGGCTTGATTTGTCATGGCACAAAATGCAACTTTCCAAAAACGTAAGCCGTCTTGAGATAAGTCTCCATGAAATTCAACTAGTTCATTCGCCAGCCTGGTTTCCAAAATCAACTTCCGACCACCAACCTCCCTGAAAAAAAAAACAGTATGAATGGGTTATGGATGATTTCATAATCAAACTTAAAAATTAGAATATACAAACACAAAACTCATGCAGGTGGATCCATTATAAATGTTGTGTATTCATACCTTGGCTTCAATGGTGCATCTGATGGGTCACTGCAGAATGGTTCCTGGTAGGTGGCTTCTGAGAGATCCAGATCCATCAAAGTAGCTAAGATTTCTTCTCGAGTAGGCGGAGACATGAGAGGTTTGAGAATATGAGTTCCTCCGCTCTTTGAACTCTGACCAGCATTTTTCAGCTGGGACAGTGAGTTGATGGACCGTGGGGAACTGCTTGGTGTTGCTGAACTGCCATCTAGGGGATCACTATTTGGGGAAACACCACTATAAGCAAAATTAGCAGAAGTAAGGGGGGAAAAGGGCTCTGGGTCAAGCAACACATCTCTCTTTTCACAGTGAAAGTCCTGAAAGTGGCTGAGGCCATGGATTTTACCTAAAGAGCCCACCCAATCTTTGCTAAAGATCTTTTCTGAATCAAGCAGAGACAGAGATACCTTACTGGTATACACACTGCCATTTTCACAAGATGTCTTATCAAAGAGTTCTGGACTAAGAGCCCCAGACTTGTTCCAGTCCTGTTCATGCTTGCTGTTCTCATCAACGTCAAAGAACTTTTGTGATCTGTCACCCAACCCAACCAAGGCATTGATTGCCTCCTGACTGACATCACTGAGGAACTTCTGAGGCAAGTGCTTGTCAGTTAACACAAACTGGTTACTTGAATAAAGACTGGAGAACTCGGTTTGGCCAATGGCATTGATATCAAAACTGTAATTGTCTGGGAGCTCCGGGGACAAGCTATCCTCAATAGAGCAACAGCTGTCAAAGCCAGGATCAGACAAAAACACAGGACTGTCATCTGATGAAAAATAGTCAACTCTCATATCATCCGGTTTTCTTTTCTTACTTCTGATTTTGGACTTTAACTCTTTTGGCACTTTAGTTCTTGCACCCCTTGGTTGTCTTGATGTTGATGAAAGAGCTCTTCTAGATTTGGCTGGTTTGGAAATATCAGTTGATTGACTGGTAGAAAACACAATCTCAGTCATTTGATCACTTTTATGTGGTTCGTTTCCTGCCTTGAGCTGCCTCTTCTGGAGAAGCTCCTTCAAGACAGCCAGTCCAGAAGTGATCTCAGGAACACACATTTCCCTATTTTTAGGGTCTGGTGGCAATGTGAGACCTGTGTGAGATCCGCAATCTGTAATTGCACTCTTAACAGATGACATAAGGGAGGATCTACAATCAACAGACTTCAATAAAGTTGTTATGTTATCTTTCTTTCTTGTTTGCGGTCTTCTAGACTTTACACTGGCTTTTCTGTTTGATTGTGAATGCTGTACGATACTGGGGTCTGAATTGAATTCATAGAGATTTTTTGGAATGGTCCCATCTTGACTAGTATTTTTTGATTTTGAATTGGAACTGCTGTATGTGATGACAGAACATGGATAACCTACAGACTTTGTGGCTGGGGAAAGAGGTTTTTCAATACAGGTATTGGGTGTAATCGGTGAATCTTTTTGCGAGTCATTTGAGGAAATGGAATTGATGAGAAAAACATCTTGATTTGACTTTTTTCCAAGGCTGGTGACCTCTGTTTGGGAGTCTGAACAACTGACAGTAAGATCCTCTTGACTGCTTTTTTGAAAACTGGGACGTTGGAAAGGAGTCATGTCATCAGATGAGGAAGTAATAGGTGCAGTGTCAACTGACTGTGAAGCCTGTGAATTATTACTCTTCTTACCTTTGACCTGTTTTTTTCTCAGGGATTGCTTCTCATTCAGCATCCTGCCTTTCTGAGAAGTTGCTGTGCCATCTCCGAGAACAGACCCTTCAATACCTTTACACTGTTTTTTTTGCCTCCTTGAAGCTGCTGGAATACTTCTCCTTTGTGACTCCTCAGTTTTCACAGAATCTTTGTTCCCTGACTTTGTTGAGGTATTAATTCGTCTTTTTGGGCTGGTAGCAGAAGCCTTTTTAGGCCTGGGTGTGCTGCTTCTATCCCACAGACCTCTTCGGCATGGTTTTGAAGCCAGTACTTGATAGGGTGAACCCAGACATGGATCATTATGTGGGTTTATAAGATGATCATTTGAATTTGATTCCAGTAAAGTCTCAGTAGGAGACCAACATCTTGGTGGGGTTGAATCAGTAGGACTGGGGGCTCTTTCTGACAAATAACCCAACTCCACCATCACATCAGAATACTCTGTACAGCAGTCATCAGTGAAATCGTTATAACAAGGCCATGGAGGGGTTAATTTTGGTAAAGTTAACAATGCTTTGGGACGCTTTGCCCTCCTAGTCTGATTTGCTCGTGGACATCTAGATCTTGGGGAGGTGCTGGCCCTCTTTGATATTGGATTGACCTTGGTTTTTCGTTTGGGACATTTCTTTACTTTTGGCTCAAGTAGCGGGTACTTCACTGCCGTAGACTCTGGCACTTTGGGCCAGAATTCTTTGAGAGGAGCGAGCTTTTTGTATTCTGCAAGCTTTTCTGGTGTTAAAACTGTGTGCGTTTCCTCAGCCTTAATTTTAGAAATCTTCACTAGCATGTTCTTTTGACCTTTGAATCTGTTAATGATTATATATTTGATGATGATTGGTGGCTCCTTTTTAGCCAGTTTCCTCTTTTTTTGGCTGAAGACATGATCTTTGCCTTTAAAGCCTTCATGTTGCACCAAAGCTCGTTTGAAAGAACCAGAACTTGAATTATCCCCCTTTCCACTGTCGCAACTCCTTTTTCTTTTTGTCCGCAAGGTATATTTGCTACCTGGCAAACTGGACACCTTTGTGCAAGAGACTTTGGTGGGAATATCTGCAAGTTTTTCCTCTACTGAGCTCTCAAGTAAACCTTTAATAGATGGTGGATCTGAAGTTTTCATGTCAACCTCCTTATACATTTCTGGGAGAAAGTCTGGAGTGATGGAAGGAAGCGCTGTGGCTTCCTCTTTCATAGGAGATGGAGTCCTTACAGGACTTACCCGTTTTTGACCTAATGTAGTTCTCTTTTTGGTCAACTTTAACCTTGACCTTCGCTGTTCAGGATTGTCTAAGATACAGCAACCATCCCCAGTCTTGCTAAAGGCCTGTTTTTTTATGGGTCTGGACAGGCAATTAGACAGAATTACGCTGGGAAAAAATTTGTAGTGTGCCTCCTGCTGTGCCACAATGGTCCTCTCAGTTTTATTCTCTTGGTAGTCCTCATATCTTATTTTTAGTTCACCAACATCTTCCTCTTTTCTTCCCTGTCCGGTCTCAGCTTCTTGAGGGACCAAAGCTTGGTTCTCTTCCACAGGGCTTTGTGTCTGTTCAAAACTTATCACAGTACTCCTGCAATCATTTGGATTGAGTTCCATTTCAGTCTTGGTGGGGCAGTTCATCAGCTCAGAATAACATACAGAGAAGCTCCTGTGATTTTCCAGGATAGATAAATGGTTCTTTTCCAAATTTTTAATACTGGTATATTTTTTTATGTTCATGGGAAGCTTAGAGGTTCCAAACACTGAATCATCAGGATCTGTCTGATTAAGGCCAGTGGCTTGGTTTTCACCAGTGTACAAAGGGTGCATACCAATTTTTTCAGCACCAATTTTAGATATATTTGCTGTATTAGAAGGGACTGGGTGTTTAACTGGTTGAATATATGGCACCTCTTTGTTAACTCTTAATCCAGTTGAACATTCGTTTGCCTCTTGACTTTTTAAATGCTTATCTGCTAAATCCTCTTGATTGAGTCTCTGTTCAGCACATTTGTACTCAAGAACAATTTTAGCAGAGGACGGTGGTTCCATACGGACAGCTTCATTTGGAAAATTGTTTCTTCTACCAAGGATCTTTTCTGTTGCTATTAGAGATGAATGTGTCCTTGATCCTTTGTCTGTTAGTGATGAATCTACAGGAAACAAGACAACAAGTATACACCACTGCACCAAAAGTAATCATATTTGTCATTGTAGTTTATTAAAATACTTAATTAAAATTGAGCTTACCACTATTCTCATCTGCAGCTCCATCCAACTGTGGAATGGACAAGTCAGTAAGGAGAGCACTGTTTCCATTCCAATACACCTCTTCATCTGATGAGGCTTGCTGCTCTTCGCTAGAGCTTTCATTTGCTTCTTTCATGCATAATCTGTTCAGGGAGGCAACACCGATTATGATTAAACAACATGCCAGCAAATTAAATAATGCACAATCATAACTCACACACGAACTATCATCTGTCTGCTGTGGACCAGCTAGTTTTTGCCTACGAGGCCTATTCTGAATGCCTGTTAAAAGGGTTCAATAAATTGAGTTTCCTGATCAAATGAATCTGCCTAATAATCATTTAAATGCAAAATAGAATTAAAAGCAGACAATTACAAAAATCCTAAAATGAAATTTGGTGACCTTTTCCTGGCAGAGGGTTCTGGCATGTCACTGTCCCATCTTTGTGACATGATTTTACTGAGCTCTGACTCATTTTTCTCCAGCTCAGGCCCAGCTTCCTCATCATCACTGTTATAGCCGCAGCTAGCAGACAGCTGCTGGGACACTGCTCTGGACCTGTCGGCTCTAAATCCATCATCTGTCAATGCTTCTAGCAGATCAACCATGGCCTCGTCTTGATTGCTGTCTGTTAAAAAAAAAACATTGTTGAATATGTAAATGGACATTTTTAAATATAATAAGAACATGTATAAGAGAAGATGTATACACATATGTATACACATGCAAAACTGAAATGAATGTGAATATAAAGATATGCAAATAAAGAATTGGAAAAAAAAATCTTAATCAGGATTTTTTGTTGTTTTCCAATACAATATCTATAAAATGTAAAAAAATAAATAATTGAAATGCCAATTTATTGTTTTATGCATAAAACAAAAGTAAATGGGATAAGAAATACAAACTAAAACAAAAATAAAAGATTAAAAATGATCTCTGAATATACCAATTATGTTATCTTGCACAATTACAAATGATCTTTTAAATATATTCTGATCTATTTATGTATAAGTTGCTTGTGGAATCAGATATTATATTTGTTATGATAGTCTTGTTACCAAGTATTGCTGATTGGTTGGTTCTCTGAGAGAGAGGGAGGAAGGTCTGACTGTTTTCCAACAAACTTAAAATGGC
This sequence comes from Semotilus atromaculatus, assembly GCA_031834385.1. Classification (NCBI taxonomy): domain Eukaryota; kingdom Metazoa; phylum Chordata; class Actinopteri; order Cypriniformes; family Leuciscidae; genus Semotilus; species Semotilus atromaculatus. The sequence continues at coordinate 29,109,305 of JAULUF010000010.1, read as the reverse complement.
CTCTTCATCAACAACTGCCACTTCATCATCTTTCCCACCATGCCTTTTTGTATCTATATGGTGAAAGGGAAAAAAAAATTATAGACATTTCATCAGACGTTGTCAAAAAGTGAAACAGTCAGAGAGAAAGCTTTCCACAACACTAATTTTCACTGTGTAGTCTCTCTGTTTTTGCAGTTTCCTTTCCTCATCATGAAGCTGCTTGTCACTCTTTCTAGTGACAATGAAAGGGTAAAAGGGTTTAAAGGACAACTCCGGCGCAAAATGAACCTTTGGTCTAATTACACATTGGTACATAGTCAACTGTTCTCTGCGATTTGTTTTCATAATTATCGAATGTAAAGAGTTTTATCTCTAAAAACTGTTTAGCTTATAACTCTAGTATAGGGCATAGAGTAATGAAAATAAAAATTGCTAGTTAATACTACTAACAAGGCTCAAAATAGCCCAACACTAACACGGTAGCATAATGAGGGTCCCTACCTGCAAACTAAAGCATTGAGAACGTTGTAAGTGTACAGACAGTTTAATAAGAAGATATTTTATAAAGACAGTCCACTTCGCTTATACAGACAGGAGCCGTTCGAGCATGGAAGCTCGGAAATTTGAGCATGTCTTTGCGTCATTACGTCACACCCGTACACATAAAGATGGAGTTTCGGCTAGCCGGCTATACTGCGCGTGAGGATGTTGACGGTGGGGAGATGTAGCCTATAGCCTTTTCGCAGCACTTTACATAATTAAACTTATGGCGATCCAGAAAGATCCAAACAACAATCATCAGTGTCAACTGGAGATTCACCAGTAATAAAACCCAAAAGACTTCATACTTCGGATTTAAAAAGGCTAGAGAAAAAGCAACCGTCTCATGCGAACACAAGGATAAACATCGACGGGGCTTTTGAAAGGTGCGTGAACTCTGTGTCCGTTTTGAACCCCTTCAAAACACAGAGACGTCTTTTTTCTGCTGAACAAGACAGACATTTCAATAGTTCAATCGTGTAACAGTACCACAATTGTTTTCTTAATTCACACAGTTATGGAGTTTTCTTTGTTGTGCCTTTCTCGTTTAGCTATTATGAAGAATATGAATTCTGAACTACACAGGTAAGCATAAAACACATTAAATGTAGTCACGCAATGCTGATGTTGTTAACATTAACAATTTGAGAAGAACAAAGTATAATTTGTACGGTTCGACATGATAAACGATCGTTAGATTTAATCAGCGCGATTTACAGCAATGCTTTTCCCCCCTTAGTTGATCAGAACAAAAATGGATGTTACTTAAAAATACATAGTGTAAACGATAAATCACATTTGAAAATTATGCTGGCTACTCTATACAGGCCACCAGGGCACCATAAAGATTTTATCAAAGAATTTGCAGACTTTCTATCAGAATTAGTATTGGCTGCAGATAAAGTACTAATAGTTAGTGATTTTAATATACATGTAGATAATGAAAATTATGCATTGGGATTGGCATTTAAAGACATTGTGAACTCAATTGGAGTTAGACAACACGTGTCAGGACCTACTCATTGTCGTAATCCTACTCTAGATCTAATACTATCACATGGAATAGATGTTGATGCTGTTGAAATTCTGCAGCAGAGCGATGACATCTCAGATCATTATCTAGTCTCATGTAAATTACATTTTGCCAAGGCTGCAAAGCCAACTCCGTGTTATAAATATGTTAGACCTATAATATAACTTCTGCCACTAAAGATTGCTTTATCAATAATCTTCCTAGTCAGTTTCATCATCTCAGCATCCTAGATAGCTTAGAAGAACTTGATATTGCAACAGAAACTTTTAACTCTCTTTTCCAGCACTTTAGATGCAGTTGCTCCATTGCGCTTAAAGAAGATTAAAGAAAATAGTCCAACGCCGTGGTACAACCGAGCACACTCAGGCCCTTAAGAGAGCAGCCAGAAAAATGGAGCGCAAATGGAAGAAAACAAAACTAGAGGTATTTCGGGTTTCATGGAAAGAGAGCTCGATTGCTTACAGAGAGGCCTTAAAAGCTGCTAGATCTGCTTATTTTTCAACCCTATTAGAAGAAAATAAACATAATCCTAGGTATTTATTTGAAACAGTGGCTAAACTAACGAAAAAGAAAGCTTCAAGCCCAGAAGTGTCCAAGCAACACAGCAGTAATGACTTTATGAACTTCTTCACTTATAAGATTGATAATATCAGGGACAAAATTTTAACTATGCAACCGTCTACTACAGTATCAGATCAGGGAATGCATTGTAGGCTCCATGAGGAAACATTTTATTCATTTGTTGCTATAGGAGAGGAAGAATTTAGCAAACTCGTTAATTCATCTAAATCAACAACTTGTATGTTAGACCCTATACCGACTAAGCTACTGAAGGAGATGCTTCCAGATCCTCTTCTTAATATCATTCATTCGTCGTTGTCTCTAAGATACGTACCAAAAACCTTTAAGCTGGCTATGATAAAACCGCTTGTTAAAAAAAGGCAACTTGATCATACAAAATTAGTCAATTACAGGTCGATCTCGAATCTACCTTTTCTGTCAAAGATATTAGAAAAAACAGTATCATCACAACTGTTCCTTTCTCGAAAGAAATGATATCTGCAAGGATTTTCAGTCCAGATTTAGACCGTCCCATAGTACTGAGACAGCTCTCGTTAGAGTCACAAATGATTTGCTTTTATCATCCGATCGTGGTTGTATTTCTCTATTACTGTTACTTGATCTTAGTGCTGCATTTGACACAATTGACCACAACATTCTTTTAAATAGACTAGAAAACTATGTTGGCATTAGTGGAATTGCACTGGCATGGTTTAAATCATACTTATCTGACCGTTACCAGTTTGTAGCAGACAGTAAATGAAGAGATGTCTTATCGATCACAAGTTCAGTATGGCGTACCACAAGGCTCAGTACTAGGACCGTTGCTGTTCACTCTGTACATGCTGCCATTAGGAGATATCATTAGGAAACATTAACGATGGGACAGTACCAACTTGTTCCTCAGAGTCACAACCTGTAACTATGATTTATTGTTGATGTACATATTTTCTACCAGGTGTTCAAAATACATAGTTTTGCGTTTTATATTGTGTTGGTCTCCAGCTAATTGGTTAACTCACATTATTACTATGTAACTGAAATACTTCTGCTAATCAGCTGTGAGCCACTATTACCTAAAACTGTGTCTATTAATGCAGATTGTCTGTCGTTCTCACTACTTTGAGGAAAAATTAACCCTCTGGGGTCTAAGGGGTTTTTGGGGTCCTTGAGATGTTTTGACATTTGACATTTGTGCTTTTTTCAGTTGCTTATAAACATATTAATGGCAAAGGTGTAATTACACTATTTAGCATAAATAGGGCTACCATAATATGTGAGCAACATGTATGTACATGTTTGTATTTTTGAGGGAATAATGTTTATTAGGGGTGTAACGGTACATGTATTCGTATTGAACCGTTTCAGTTCGAGGCTTCCAGTTCGGTACGCATGTTGTTGCGTTAACCACTGAGCTACCGTCTGAACGCTATTAAATTTCGTCTTATGCTCTTCCTTAGCCCCATTGATAGCCTAATATATTTCTGTTGCAATGTTTTATGTTGTACTGTTTTCACTATTTATTCAATTTAATTTCAGTATTGTGATTATGAATTCGTTTAACTACCGTAATTTCCGCACTATAAGGCGCACCGGATTATAAGGCGCACCTTCAATGAATTACCTATTTTAGAACATTTTTCATACATAGGGCGCACCGGATTATAAGGCGCATAAGATACTGCAGTCAAACGTTTGACTGGGTTTGCGTTATGCATCCACTAGATGTGCTAAAGGGAATGTCAACAAAACAGTCAGATTAAGTCAAACTTTATTAAGCGGTCTGACAACTCCGTTCACTCCCATGGTAACGTTGTTCAAACGTTAAAGGAGAACTCCGGTCAATTTTAACATTGAGCTGATTTTTTTGGTAAATTTGGAGTGCTGTCAGTACAGATATCAACGACAAAAACCGGTGTTGCCTACACCGTGTTATCCTCTTTTTAAAATTTGCACCCTGTTGACTTAAACGGGACAAGTTTTAAACCTGCTTTTAGCCTCTTAACAACCTTAATGTGCACAGCCATGTGAGTGAACACGGTGAATCTGACTGCAGTAAATGTAAAAGATATGAATAAAAATGATGTTTATTCAGCCAGCTCACATACCCGTATTTTCTTCCTGTTTTCGGTCGAAGTCCACAGTAGGCGATTGTCGAGTGCGCGCGCGCGATCATTGGTAACTAAGCAACAGTGGAGACTCAGACTGTCAGCCGATGACGGTGCTGTGTGGTGTTCTGAGAATATCAGCTCAAATGGATAGTTCATCCGAATCAGACGTTGAACACACGGAGGAGGTTTGATCGCGAGCACGCAAACTCTACAATCGACTACTGTGTGTGGACTTCGACCGAAAACAGGAAGTAAATACGGGTATGTGAGCTGGCTGAATAAAGAGATTAGCCTATTCCTGCCTTCGTGAAAGCTCGGATCACAGTTGAGACTGATATATCAGCCCAGGCATCCACGATCCATTGGCAGATAGTGGCGTGAGTCGCCCGGCGCTGTCTCCCCGTCTTGGTGAACGTGTGTTCACCATCCATATATAAGGCGCTCCGGATTATAAGGCGCACTGTCGTTTTTTGAGAAAATTAAAGGCTTTTAAGTGCGCCTTATAGTGCGGAAAATACGGTACAATGTTTCACTTGAATTCATCTGTTACCAGCTTTCAATCACTCTGAATGAGCCGCGGCGCAGCGTTAGATTACGCAATAGAGAGAATAAACGGACACCTTTCAAAGTCTGTGATTGTAGCGCCTCTTAGCGGTAAAAGGCAGAAAATACAGATCCGAATCTCCCGCGGCGGTAAAAGTATTATTCTGGTTGAGTAACCACTGTAGCTGTGAGCGATCCCTATTTTTCTTCCTAACACGACACGTTACACTCATAGGTTACTACGTAAACACCTTCCCGTAATATAATATATATATATATATATATATATATAAAATATAAATGAAAGTCAAAAGCACATTTTTAGTACATAGTCATACCTGGAAACAAATCCTGTTCAAATAGGCTATATGGACCATTCTACAGAATTAGTTAGAGTTAGAAAGGTAGTTCTCAGAGAGGGAAAAAAAAAGGTATTTTTTAAAAAAAAAAATTATACATTCAAATTGTATAATTCCCAAGGTAAACATTTCTAGTATGCAGTTAATTCTCATACTGTATTTTCAGAAAGATTTGGAATATATCCTTTCCTCAAAAGTGTCACTAATAAAAAACAATAATAAATAATATAATGAGAAGGCTTACATTGACCTATTAAGATTTTTTTTACATCTACCTTGTTTTTTTTTTTGTTTTTTTTTTAGTATAGCCTGGATTTTATCATTCATATTTCAAAGTTAAGGATTCATTAGTTTGATATAGTCTACATTGGAACAAACACTATAATAACATCTTAGATTATGAGCTTATTTTTGACAAAACATTCTAACGTTATATATTTAACATATGAGCAGAAACTGGTTAACTAAAGCTTGTCTATGTTAGATTCAAAAAACTTTAGTTTTGGATAGATTATAGTCAACTAAATGTTGTCTTTCATATTTCGTCTGTAACAACAACAGTGCGAATTTGTGCCGTTCATTCACTCACACACAGACACGCGATTCATTTAAAAAAAAATTGTGGTATACAGACACTCCATATCGCGATTAGAACAAAGCACTTAAGAATAAAAAAAACTTACTATGACAATCCTCGCTGGATCCATGGCTCCTCGAAGTGAAATTAATCCAGCACTTCTGATGTAAATTATCCAGGATTATTCTTCCTCACAGCCTCGGTATGTACATTCATCTGATTAAACTTGGTGTGTTCTATCGAGCTCGTGTGGCCGTTGGCAAGTTTCAGATCATTTGCGTTTGAATAGCACGCTCACATTAAAAGATAATTAGCTGAAATGAGAACGCCTGACATCTCTCTCTTTTTATATAGATTACATAAACAGAGAATATTTGTTTTAGTTTTGAATTAGATCATTTAAAAGTACACACTTAAATGATTATAAATATATATTGCTCATGCCTGAGTGAATAGTATTCACTGAGTTTTGTTTAAGTTTAGAGACGTGCTCCAGAAAAAAAAGTTCACGGAGACGGAGAGGCAGAAAGCACACCCTGTTTATTTTCTTTATTTTACAAAAGCACAATGTTTTATTTCGATTGTAAGTGGACCCATAAAAAAGTAGACATTTAACAGTTTATTTTTTCATATTTCTTAAGTGTGTATGACCAAAACTGACGGAATATTTTAAGTCTATTTTGCTGCTATGTGAAAAAAATCATGCAAAACGCGCCGGGGCGTTTTCAGACCCCAGAGGGTTAAGCATGGAGCAAGATTTGTTTTACCAACGTTTATGTTTCATAAGTCATTCACGTTTGTGCTCGGCTAACACATGCGTTGTTATTGATACAGTTATAATAACTAGATCTTCCAATGTTTCATCATCGTACTCGCTCAGATTGATGTGGTAAAATTGATGCCATTGTTACTGTCTTTACAGTTTGTATAATCGCTGAGCTTTAGGAAGTCTCAGGAGCTGAAATTTAGTCATGGTAATGTGGCGTTTCGTTTAGCGCTGTAAGCGGTAGACCAATCACAACAGACTGGGCTGTCTGGCCAATCAGAACAGAGTAGGCTTGTGGAGAGGAGGGATTTAGAGAGACTGATTCATCTAGAATCATTTAGAGAGACTGATAGAGAGAGTTGTTTGAGAATCCGATGATGAATATTATGAGAAAATTAAAGCGTTTTTTGAGCCTTTGATGCATGTAAACCTATTGTAGAAGACCTTCAAAACAACATGAGAAATCTTTAAAATAGCACTATAGGGGCACTTTAAAGTTACATGTGAGGAGCATAGGCGTCAATCAATGTAAGTGCACCCCAGGAAACATTATAAAATAATGCAGTTCATGACCTTCATCTCTAGGTACAAGTCAATGCAAAAAAACAAAAACATTTTTACTAATTACTTAAAGTCTAGGTAGTTGCTAGGGTGTTCTCGGTGGTAGTCTCGCAAAGCAAGACGTTTGTCTGACAACGTGAGGTCTGGCCTCTTAAACCATTGCAATTGGCCAAGGACCAGTCACTCAGTAAGGAGGCGGCCATCTGACTGACTGTAAAGTGACCAATCCCTGTTGTTTTGTTAAACGTCATGTTTAGGGGCGGGTAAATGTTGCTACAATAATTCGGTACTTTCATGTTTACCTGCATATGCCGCAGATATTCCCTTCTCGGTCAGGTACTTGACCTGATCTTCCATTATAGATGTGAGAGGACACACAACTAATAATAGGAAATATTCTACAAATCGTCAGACTCTAGGCTCCCGGAGAACCTACTGAAGTCAACCAATCAGAATTAGACCTTTGCCTTCATGAAAGTGTTTCCACTTTAGGGTGGAACGAAGTTTTATGTATGCGAGTGTTTCAGGGAGGTTTCGATGAAAACATTTCTTATTTAGCCAATCTCAGTTTTAATGCTTCAAATTGCTTTCATATTGTATTTGTGAAGGAGATCCTTTTTAAAGCCTAACATAATAAAATAAGGCATCTCATGACAACATATTAACATCTAGAAAAATCAATAATTAACCCTTACAATTAACCCTTTTTTTATTACAACAATTAATAGTGATGCAAGCTAATAAGCATGTGAGATAATAATAGTGATGTTTTGCATCGCAAGCACCACTAGTAAGTTTGAACACAAAATCTGTATGTTAGCTTTCTCAAGACTGTGCATCTTACCTTTGAAAGCATCTTGATGCACATCCACTTGGCTGGCAGGTATGAAAGGCAAGTCATCTGGGCTTAGCACAGCAGGATAGAGTGAGAGCTCAGGAAAAGAATCAACTTCAGACCCAGTCTGAGTCCTACAAAACAAAGTTAAATCAACATCAACTCTCTACCTACGCACTCTGACGCAATTCAATTCTTCCAGCATCCTTCTCCCCCCAGTCTTCTGAAGGATTTGTACACAGCTGTCAGGAGACTGGGTAGTGATTAAAACATCTCACTGAAATCTCTTTTGTCCCTCAAGACTCGGAAGAAAAACATTTATTAAAAAGTTATGATAAACTTCACTCACACGTCAAATGCATTTTCCCTGAGAATTTCCTTAAACCTCTTCATGAAGATTCTTTCACTCTCTGCAAACTCTACAAAGCCTCGATCTGAAACAGTAACCATTGAAACAGATTTAGGCAGCATGGTAAATTAACATCAATAGTGGTTCTGCACAAAAATAATGCTCTTTGCACTCAAGAACTTTTCTCACCTTGTGATTCAGGCATTTCAATTTGAGAGCTTTCACTTTTCTCACGTCGTCGCTGTTTCTCATCATCCCAGATGGCCTGGAGACCAGGGTTTCTACCAATCTGATCTGAAAACAACATTTAAAAAAAGCATGCTCATGAGTTCACCACATAAATAGCACAACTCCAGAAAGACTCAACTAAAGCTTAAAGTTGAATCCAACAGAGTCTGATTTTGCCACATTGCTTTTCCCAACAAGCAAAAAATACATGATACAAAACAATACAGTTCTAAAAAATTAAGACAGAATATTAGGCAGAACTGTGAAAGTGAACGATATATGAAAAAAAGTATTAATAGCATTTGCCTTTCTATTAGTAATAGAAAGGTAAATGCTATAATTCCTCCTATTGTCTGCAAATACGCATTATTTAATTCAAACAATACATCTTTGAATATCTAATAAATAGGGGTGTAACGGTAACTACATGTATTCGTATTGAACCGTTTCGGTACGAGGCTTCCGGTTCGGTACGCATACAAACCGAACGATTCCTTGGACCATTTTTCCTGCCGACAAAATCCGCGCTGGCGCGAGCGCGACCACCACAACGTTGCGCAACATCAAATGGCAAACGTAATGAAAGCGGAACGAAATTGCGCTACTCATTATATTGTGTTTCACGGACCGTTTATCAGTTCGGACCAGCAACATCTGTGCAGCGCGAGCCGATCAAGCGACACTGTTTCTACACAGCGCTAAGACATCCAGTAAAGAAAGCATTTGAATTCGCCACTGAAGTAATAACATCACTGCGAGATCTAGTGAGAAGCATTCACATGTCTCCGTTATTAACCGTAGATCTCTATTAGATCAAACAGCGCTGACGTGGGAACCAGGAGAAACATTGTGCCGTGAATGAACTAGTAATAGGCTTTAAGTTCACAGATCAGCAACATTCACCATGGATTTAATATAGTAACACTAACTTTGTAAGTTTGGCTGGAATAGTGAAATGCTTTCAAGTACTTCACACGTCTTTTTCCAGCACTTCAAAACTCAAATATTATATAAATATTATATAAATAAATATATATTTAAATGTTATTTTTAATGTGATGACCAAAACATTATTTATTCATCCTTCAAAAATTACCCCCATTTATAAACCTGAAAGTTTCAAGATGTAGGAAAACTCACACTTATTTAAAAATATTTTTTCTTTTAATAAATAGGAAATTTCTCTGGCATTTCTTCCTTTTTGTTGTATCGAAAACGTACCGAACCGTGACTTTAAAACCGAGGTACGTACCGAACCATGATTTTTGTGTACCGTTACACCCCTAAAACATTTAATTCCCCAAACCTTGCAACTTTGGCAAATCCAGCTGTTAGATCTTCTGAATTGTACATTTGTAGTAGGGCTGGATGATTAATCGAAAGGTAATCGAAACTGAAATTCAGAGCCTATAACCGACGTAATTTTACCATGTCGGTTATTTCGTTTTTTTAATCCTATTAATATTTCCGCCCACTGTGTGTTAATGTACTTTCCTCATAAAACAAATTACCGCGTGTGTAGTCACGTGACTCCGCCCCGTCCAGTCTGCGACATTGAAGCAACATGGAGAACTCAAACACAGAGTCAACTCAACAACAGGAGCCGCCTGCACCAAACAAACACGCAGTGTCCGAAGCCAAGGTGTAGGCTACTGTATCATGTGCCGTTTGAACTGAGGCGCTACAGCTATGTGTCACATTTAAATGCGCCAGAACGGTATTTATTTTTTGAATCTCGTTAAGATATTGACAGAATCTGAGAGATGAGAATTTGTTCCCTATCAAAAGTAACCTTCTCTGTCTTGTCGGTCGATGTCAGTGTCCTCTTTGCCTCGCGATTTTTCTCTGCGTGAGAAAATGGTCAATTGCATGAGTCTCACGGTCAATGCGTGAGAGTTGGCAGCTCTGCATTATTTGATGCTCTTACAACATTTGTTTACAAGAGATGCAAGTTATTTTCTACTTTTAAGATGTCAATATTTACAATAATTTATTTTGTTTACAAGAGATACAAATTATATTTGACTTTTCAGATGTTAATATTTACAATATTTTGTTTACAAGAGATACAAGTTATATTTTACTTTTAAGATGTTAATATTTACAATAATTTATTTTGTTTACGAAAATAACTATTTTTAAAAGTTCTTTATTTTCAACATTTTTAGGAAACTTTCTTTTTACATTAAAACTTAAATTACTTTTTTATAGGACGTTTTTATTTCAAGCATTGTATGATTTGATTCAATTGTTTGAAATATTTAATAAATAAGCATTAATAGCTATCTGTGTGTTTCCTTATTTTAGAATCAAAGATATGCACTCTTTCATTAGAAAAAATAACCGTGAACATATTTACAGTATAAGCCTTGCTAGTGACATATGAGAAAGAATTTTTTTAAATAATTGTAATCGAGGTAACTTGTTTGATTAATCGCGATTATGATTTTAGCCAAAATCGTCCAGCCCTAATTTGTAGCCTGCAAAAAACGTGTGTATTCTGCGTGACACTGCGTAGATATTTTAAACTATTCCAGTTGGCCGCTATGTCTTATTCACTGTGTACTGTATGTAACATAACTGCTATCTTGCCTTTTTTTGAGAAACTATGAAATGTAAAATGAAAAAATATGAATATGAAACCAACTATAGGATTAAAGAATCAAAAAGTTTGTATCTAAAATATAAATCGGTTTATTTTCAAGTTCAAATTATTTTATAAATTATATTTTCAAATGAATTATTTCTTATTTGGTAAATATTTAAAATATAATTTTATTGCAATGGTTATGTATGCGTAATTTACTTTAGTTTTTTAAAAACTAAAGTTACTATGTGACTATGTATAAAGTGAACGTATTACGTGCCGTCACGAATGCGCATCACAGAACAGAGCAAGGCGAGCATTTGTGCTCATAAAACTTAAACTTTTTTTATTTATTTTTGAAATGACCGATCGTTTCGCTAGATAAGTCCCTTATATATCATCTGGTATCGTTTAAAGCCATTTGAGGCTGCACTGAAACTGTCAATTGGACCTTGAACCGTTTGTACCGAAGTCCATTATATAATGTAATTATATGTAATTATATCCATATGGAGAAAAATCCTGGAATGTTTTCATCAAAAACCTTAATTTATTTTCGACTGAAGAAAGAAAGACATGGACATCTCTAAATCCACAAAGTAATTTGCCACAAACATATGTAAAGTACATTTTTGTTACATAATAATGTCTGTGCTCAAAAAGTAATATATTCAGTGAAATAAAAAACTGGAAGTGTGCCAACCCTTTTTTTTTTTGCACAACCACACCGATTATGGATTAGTGATGTATGCAATCACAGATGTTATTACCCCGGTGTAGGCAGGGACTAGCTCATGCTCACACAACAACAACAAAAAAAAAATCCTTACTCTCAATCTCTAAACGGTTGAGAACATCAGCAGCCACAGCATCGACCTCCAGCTCGCACACACTCATTCGTTCCACCTCCTCTAAAACCAGAGAACTGCAAAACACACATGAAATAAAGGTAAAAATGACATACAATGCTGGTATGTATTGACATATAGCAACAACACAAACAAACCTTGGTATGTTGTCCTCCTCCCAGCGAGTACACATTGTACCCCTCAGCTCGCTGTCACTGAGTTTGGACATACAGGGATTCTTCCATGGGCTGGTGCTGCCCCCTATATTCAACATCTGCTCACCTACAGAAACAATTAGTAATAGAGGTGCAAAGTATAAAAAATCCTTTTCTTCTCATGTATTAATTTGTAATAAGTTAAAATTGTCTTAATTCTAACAAAGACATCTGTTTTTAAACCTCTGGGCCTCTTCTGTCAAATGACCGAAAAAAGTAACGTTTAGAATTTTTTACAAAAATTTACTTCGTCAGAATGGGATGACACTTGGAGACTTTTGTAGCATTAGCTATGTGAACGCACAAAAAAAGTCACACGTGGCTCCTTCGCAGTCAAAAATGACTGACACAGAAAATTAATGGGAAATACGAAAACTACGAAAAAAAGTTTTTGGTGAGCCACTGTGCAAAAAAAAGTACACAGAAATGAAAAGGGTGACACTAAAATGTCAAGAGTGCAAAATAGACACATCCACCTCCCCCAACCCTCACTAGGGTTGCGCGGTAGACCAGTACTGGTAAACGTCTTGGTTCCTAAACGTAACCTCGGTTCTCTCTAGAAGAGGGAATGAGTGTTGCGTAAGCTAGCTTACGCTACGGGAAAACCTCTTTTCTCGAGAATACTGAAACCAAAAATGATCCTATAATTTTTTATTAGTTTAAAACGCATTTGCTGCAGAGAGCAGACCTAGGCGAGGCAGATCGCACGCCTATTGGCTGCTCTGCGGCAACTGCTGCAACCTATCGAGAGGCTGTACGTGATGTAAGCACCAATGAGGGCGCTGGCACCCTCACCCGTCACGTCCCGCGCAAATGCTAAGAATCAATCACCACACTGACCCAAGAGCGAGCACCCAGGGCTCATATGATAATGGGAATAAAAAAGCTGACTTGGAGTGGGCTTTATAATGTCAGAGGGCAACCTTGTTACCTTAATAGAATAAAGGTGCTTAATACTGTATAACAGTCAGGGTAGACATAGCCAGCCTGAACTGATATCCTGCAGTCTGGAGAACGAAGTCCAACACAACCACATAGATTAACTAGACTAAGAACAATCCAGCTTAAAGAGCGGGGACTTCCAGGTTATAGAACCTTATAAATGTAGACGGAGAGGCCCAGCCTGCCGCCATACAAATATCTTGAAGTGAAACCCCCCTAGACCACACCCACGAGGAGGCCATGCCTCTAGTGGAATGAGCTCTGACACCCAGAGGGCAACGAAGGCCTTTAGATGTAGAAGCTAGTGAGATAGCAACCACTATCCACCTGGAAAGGCTCTGTTTCGAGGCAGCTAGACCTTTTGCGCAGCCACCAAACGAAACAGAGCTGTTCTGACTGTCTGAAAACAGCCGAACGTTCCACATAAAATCTCAGAGCCCTCACTGGGCAAAGGAGACTTACGTCACACTCGCTGTCAGATGCAGGGAGAGCTGACAGGGAAATGACTTGCGCTCTGAGAGGTGTGGCAACGGCGTTTGTTTGGGGACATAACCATGTCTTTGTTCGAGGATGACTTTGGCCCAAACTCAAGGCACACTGCACTAACAGATAGTGCGTGCAAATCACCCACCCGCTTGACTGAGGCAAGAGCCATCAGGAAGTTGGTTTTAAAAAGACAGATATTTCAGTTCCACATATTGTAGTGGTTCAAAAGGGTCACCTTTCATGGCCTCTAGGACAGAGGAAAGGTCCCATAAGGGAACCGAAGGGGGTCAAGGAGGGTTTATCCTTCTAGCTCCCCTGAGGAAGCAGATAAGGTCGTCCCTACCCAATGACTGACCATGCGTGTGTTTGACAAACGTAGCAATGGCCGCCACATACACTTTGAGCGTGGGTGGAGACCTGCCCTTATCCAAAAGCTGTTGTAGGAAAGAGAGAACCTCTGACACCCCAGAATCTTGCGGATTCAGGTTGTGGGCTGCGCACCAACCTGAGAACACTGACCATTTAGAATCATAAAGCCGCCTAGTAGAGGGGGCTCTAGCTTGCGTGATCATGTTTAACACTCCTTCTGGGAGATCAGGGGGTACCCGTTGATAGCTCACACATGCAGAGCCCAAAGCTCGGGGCGTGGGTGCCAAATCATGCCCCGGCCTGAGAGAGGAGATCTCTCCTCAAAGGGATCGGCCACGGAGCCCCGCTCTGTAGCTGCATCAATTCCGGAAACCAAACTTGGTTCGGCCAGAACGGAGCTACGAGGAGCACAGAGCAGCCGCTCTCCCTGATACGCTTGATCAGACGCGATCAGAGGAAAAGCATAGAGAGGGCGGCTGAGCCAGTGGTGGGCCAGCGCGTCCCTGTTCTTTGTGAAACATACTGGACACGGAGCGTTGTCTTGTGATGCAAAGAGGTCGACTTCAGCTGTGCCAAAAGTGTCCCACAACAGCTGAACTGTCTGAGGGTGGAGGGACCATTCTCCTGGGGGAACGTTGTCCCTGGATAACCTGTCTAGAACTACGTTTAGATGACCTGGCACATGCGCCGCTCTCAGCGAACGCAGGTTGTGCTGAACCCATACAAGAAGGCATTCCGCCAGTGCATGAAGGTTCCGTGATCTTAAACCACCCTGGCGATTTATGTAGGAGACCACCGACATACTGTCCGTGCGGACTAGGAAATGATGGCCCTTTAGAAGGGGAAGGAAGAACCTCAAAGCGTTCTCGACCTCCATCTCTAGACAGTTTAAGTGTAAGGGCCTATCTTGACTCGATCACAGGCCAAAAGTTGGTCTGCCCTCATAGAGGGTGCCCCAACCTGAATTGGAGGCATCTGTCGAGACTACTCTCAGGGACGAGACAGAACCCAGCGTTACGCCTGTCTGAAACCAGTCTGTCCGTCTACAGGGCTGCAGAGCTGTGACAGTTCTGAGTTACCTTGAGACGTACAAGACCGGAGGCCCAAGCCTGGCGCGGGACCCGCGTCTTTAGCCAGTGCTGTAAAGGGCGCATCCGAAGCAGGCCTAGCCAAAGCACCGCTGAGGCCTAGAATCCTCTGAATCCTCATGAAGCCATGAGGCCTAGAATCCTCTGAAATTTTTTGAGAGGAGTTACATCGTTCACTTTGAATGACCTTGCCAGGCGCTGGATGCACAGCGCTGGATGGACGCTGTGACGTCAGCCGCGCTGTCATTGACACAGAATCCAGGTCTATTCCCAGAAACTAAGTTTTCTGATTGGGAGATAGCGAACTCTTGGTCCAATTGACTTCATGTCCGACAGAGTGAACCATAAGTGTTAGAGCCCTGCACGGGCCTCAAATCTAGGCCCTAGCCCGGCCCTGGCCCGAGACGCTCAGGCCCTAGCCCGGCCCGTGTCCGACAGCTCATCAGAATTATCAGCCCAAGTCCGACCCGAGCCCGTTTAAAAAAGAAAAAGAAAAAAGAAAGCCTGCCTGACATCACAGCCTGACTATGTTGCAGTCATTAAAATATATATGTATATATGTTATGTTCTCAATGGCAAAGTAGTTACCGGTAAGTTTATTTTCATTTATTTAAGTTAATTTGGACAAATGTTTTTTTTTTTATAACGACCAAGCAGCCGAAAGCGAGCTAAACATGTTTGATCCATTTAGCCTCTCAAATCAACACTTACTTGGCTACAATAAAATCCATAGATATAAAACAATTTAAGCATATCACACAGACAGTTAACGTTTGTTTAAACGTTTATTATCATTTTTGAAAAGTTGAGGCAAACTGCTCTGCTGCTCAGTCGCAACAGCGTTCGCAAACTAAATGAGCTAAATACAATCTAAACAAATCAAATAAATTACATTAAATTAAATTAAAAACAAACATGCAGGTTATCTTACCTCAAAAATCAAGTCTTCAAGTTCACCACAGAACATGCATGGCCATTCTTATTTCAAATAGCCTAGTTTCCAACAGACTAATACAAATAAAGCCCAATCAAACGAAAACCAACAAGACATCTTCCTAACATAAGAACAGTCTCTTACAGAGCATCGTGAAGAAAAAGCACAGCATCCACAGTGGAAGGTTTTAATCCAGTCGCACTTTTTCCAGCTGCGCTGAAGTCACGCTCGCTACTTCTGCTGCTGGCGGACACTAGAACGAGCCGGTCGCACGAGTCTCGGATCGCGCCGCCGGGAAACCTGTGTGTGTGTGTTTGCGCGAGCACTGTCGTGTCAGTCACACGTCAGTGTGATAGGTTATAAAACGTCTTTCTATGTTTGCTTTTCAATCGTCATCTTCTCATATTATATTTTAATTAATGTCTAAAATAGGCTATAAAAAATATAAGCCTAAAACAGGCCCGAGGCCCGGCCCGCGTGTGAACTACGACGTGAAAATTGGCCCGAAGCCCGGCCCTAGGGTCGTAAATAAGTCGGGGCCCGTCGGGCTCGGGCTGAAATGCAGGGCTCTAATAAGTGTCTCTCAATAACGGTGAGGGACGCCATGTTCCTTCCAATGGCCCGAGCGGCGGACTTGGTAGCTTGTAAAGCCAAGTCAGTAGCACTTCTCAGGTCTGTGAAGCCCTCGGGATCCGGGCCCGCCTCGTCTATAGCACGGAGGAGGTTGGCTTGGGATATTTGTAACTCTGGAGCGCAGAAGCAGCCTGACCAGCAGCGGTGTAAGCGTGGTTTACGAGGGCAGAAGTAGTTCGGCAGTCTTTAGAGGGCAACGCGGCCTTAGATCGCCATCCAGTGGAGGGCGGGCAAAGGTGCGCTGCTACAGCTTTCTCGAGGAATAGAAACGTACCCTTTGTCCTTTGCGCCATCCACAACGGAGAGCGTCGAAGAGACAGATGTTCGCAGCCTTGCCGATAAAGGAGCCTTCCAGGATTTAGATAGCTCCTTGTGCAGCTCGGGGAGAAAAGGAGTGGGCCTCAAGGGAGGCATTGAGCGGCGACCAGGGAGAAAACAGCCGTTGAGTCTGTTGGGCGCGGGCTCATTGGGCAGCGACCACTCGAGGCCGAGGTCTTCCACGGCCTTAGTAAGGAGGTGGAGAAGCTCGGCATCCACACTGGCTCGTACTCCACTGGACTCTAATAAGGAAGGGGCGGGGTCCCGAACGGAGCCCGACCACTCTTCACTCCCCGAAGCGAGAAGAGATGGGAGCGACGGGGGGCGGGCGCTGGCCATCCATCCGTGCACTCGCGAACAGAAACCTCCTCCGGCGGTCTCTGAGAGCGACGCTTTTTACGGCGCGGCCAAGACGATGGAGTCGTGGTGGCGGAGTCCACGTTGAAAATGGCTAGTCGAGCCCGCAGGATCGACAAAGTCATCACGTCACATTCAGGGCAGCCGCCCTTGGACAGCGCGTGGTCCGCGTGGTCCTTTCCCAGACAGGAAGCGCAAAGGATATGGCGGTCCCCGTTGCTGAGAGGGGCTCTGCATGAGCCACAGGAAACTCATGGCATTTGAAACAACGCCTCACTCTTTTACGTAGAGAAAAACGTGAGTGTCGCAGCAGCAAACACACACGGAAGCGTAATGAAAAGGATATAGGCACCGGATAGCGCAGCAGGTACGGCGACTGAAGGTGGCGAGAAGACGACCGGCTTCCTCAGCAAACGCGTCCCGCTGAAAGGCTTTTCGACGGTGCAGGCTTCTTCTCCGAGATCCAGCGATGTGAATACTTCGCTGAAGAGATGAAAATCAAGGAGCGTCCTATCGAGTTCGGCCTTATATAGGCTTAAGCCACGCCCCTTTGCGCGGGACGTGATAGGTGGACATTGGTGCTTACATTGGTGGTACAGCCTCTCGATAGGTTGCAGCAGTTGCCACAGAGCAGTCAATAGGCGCGCAAGCTGCCTCGACTAGGTCTGCTCTCTGCGCAAAAAGGTATGACCTTCCCGAACACCACCAGAGTCAGGCTGGTGTCTATAAGGATCCAGACTCTGTGCTTTTGGTTTGTGGTGGAAGGGTGCAGGTCTGTAAAGAAGATGTCACAGAGAAAGCCACGACGGATTAGCTGAAACTCTGCTTAGGATGAGGAGGAAAGCTTGGGTCATCAGGGGTAGAAGAATAGCTCAAAAGGTTGTTGACCGCTACATTCAGTGTAAGAAGACCAAAGCAAAGAAATTTCAACAAGTGATGGGTAATTTACCGCCAGAGAGATTGCAGCCTGTTGCACCCTTTGAGTTTACAACAGTAGATCTCTTTGGACCCAACTTGTGAAAGATGACGTTAAGAAAAGAGCATCGAAGAAGGTCTGGGGTGTTGTCTATGGCTGCATGTCAAGCAGAGCAATCCACACAGAGCTGGCTAACACCCAATCAACAGAAGGTTTCTTGATGACCTTCCAAGGATTCACTGCAGTTAGGGGCTATCCAAAAAAGATCTATTCAGATCCAGGCACCAATTTCAAACAGTGTCACAATCGCTGCTGCTTCAGCCATTATGTGGTAGAAATATCCAAATAAAAATGTGTTCAACAAGCTGACAGAAGTTTATCCATTTCTTTGTTGGAAAGTTAAAATGTAACTGAAGGTTTATTGTTGTCATTGTAAATTTTCACTTTCACATTAATCAGTAACATTATTACTAGATTTGATATCCGGCGTCTTTCTGTCACCTCCTCAACCTGCTTCCCTTAGTGTTTTTGCACGTAAAGGCGAAAAAGCGTATTACACTGTCCTCAACACGGCGTGACAGCAGATTAAGTAGAGGCTAGGACTAATTTGCATAAAAAGTGTGATAACAGTGTATCCCTAATTAAAGGGTATTATATCAAATCTCGGTTCAGAAGTTGAGCCTCTAAATTAATCATGTTTAAAGCATCACTGCTAAAAACATTAAAGCTAAAAAATCTATATAAACTCTAGACTAATAAACTAGTTGGATTTTGGACTAGTTGACCACCCTGCTGTTTTACATGTTGGTCAGATAATCTTTCTAAATGGCCGGCACTGTGGGCAATGTGAATTAGACTTTTGAATCAAAAGTCTGGCAAAGAGCAAGACTACTTCTTGTGTGTATGAATGTCTGTATGCATTACCTGTTGCACTGCTTTTTCGAAACTTAACAGCAGCAAGACTGATCATGTTCATGCCGTAGAGGTTGTAATCGATAAAGAGCTGCAGCAGGAAGGGAATATGAGCTTCATGGGGCTGAAAACTCTTATTCATTACAGCTCCACCCTGCAGGAGTTCACTCACCCTACAAAGAGAAAACATGCATTCAATCAGTAACACCAAACATGATATACCAATCAAAGTTTGGCTTTCCACGTTCTTTAAGGACTTTTCAGAGACAATGATTTTTATACTGTACAAACTGTATTCTATCCACTAACCCTAAACCTATCACAGAATAATTTTTTCACATTTAAAAAAAACAAACTATGATTTATAAGTATAAGTTTATAAGCAAAAAATGCCCACACAAGCACCAGGATTTTGGATCTAGCCATCTTTGTGGGGACATTTTGTAGGGTTTACCAGACCACACACCCATTAATTCTAGAACACACCACATCACTAAAGGTTACTTTGGTACCGAATTTTCAGTAGTAGATGCCAATACAAGAAAAATTTTATGAATCTCGATATCCTTTTCAGTACAGCAAAACCCATTGATATTTAATTTTTAAACGATATTAATTACATGAAAACAATGCCATATAACAAAGCTTTTTTCAATTAAAGGTGCAGATACTGACAGCTAGCGGTTGAAATGGGTACTGCAGTGCAAATAAAAAAAATTGGAGAGAGATGTTCCCCCACCCCCTCCTGCTCAGACTTCAAACTCATGCTGGTTGCCAGATTGAGGACACGCAACTGGAATGAGCTCAATTGACAATGGAATGTGAGGATACTTACACAATAAGTTAATGAGTTGATTGTTTTTAAATTTATGATGAGTTGATATGAGTTTTTAATATGCTCCAGTTCATAGAGATTTTTGGCAGGTTGCGGAGGCATTTTAGGTCGGGTAGAATCTGCGATCTCTGACCCAGTTTGTTCACTGGCTTCCATGGCTGCAATATGCTGTGTTTTCCACCAACTGGCAACCTTTGGTGGCAAAATACTATTGGGTAAGTTGGCATGGCAACATGCGATATCGGATTTTTATAACCAACTATTTTTAACAGACTATTTTTTATAATTTCCTAGGTCAAGAAAGAGTCAAAGTAGAAGTGGTACAGTCAAAATGCTGCATCTGTAACTGCAATGTAACTGTAAATGTGTAACTGTAACTGAATACTCTTTTTTTTTTTATGCTTTATTTAACATCACAACTGACATTATAAATGTAACAGCACGAGTCAGATACACGAATGAATAAGTTTTAATTACCGGGCGGGAAATAACCCGATTTATAAATAAAGTCTCGTAAGCGTGGTTTACTTGTGTTGCCTGGTTATTGGTTTCCATGTAAACTGGGACAACTGGTTATTTCAATAAGCTGATTTTGGGAAGTTAACAGCGTAACAGTGTGCATATAAACATGCTCATTACAGAGCTAGCATCAGTGGAGCACTAAAGATGGCGTCTGAAGAAACGAAAGGTGCCGTTGACGTAACACAAAGTATCCAGAAAATAATGTGGCCCATTCAAGTATTTGTCGGACTTTAAACCTGTTGCTACAACTATGAAACTAAAAGCTACCGAGCAACTACAGATGGCAGAGCATTGAATAATATTACTACATAAAACAATAAAATTGCCTAGGCCAACATAAATTAGAAATTTTGACTCATCTATTCATAAAAAATAAAACGTTTTAGACCACCAGATATAAATGCATCTTGGAATGGATACATAATTTCAGTGGCTTTACCAAAAATACACACAAGTTAGTAGTGTTGTAGTCAAGACCACCTAACCCGAGACCAAGACAAGACCAAGACCAGAGTGTATCGAGACCGAGACAAGACCAAGACTTTTAGGGGCCAAGACCAAGTCGAGACCAAGACCGAGGGAGGGCGAGACCGAGACCAAGACCAGCGCCCCACACTACATGACACAAAAAAATGTGAAACATGATCAAAAGAGCTTCTCAAATTGATCTGAAAGATCCACATTAGCTTAAAAATACATAGCCTAGATATTAAACACTCAAAGTTTAAATAAACGTAACCATCTTTATTCAATACTCCTGGGTGACTTCCATCATTTAGTACAGAATGTAAAACAATTATTCATTGTTCATCACTAAAGTCTTCACTTTTCTCCGCCTTTTATAAACAATACATAAAGTTATATTGTTTTTAAACCTACAACAATCCTTTTTTAAAGGTATTTTAGCACAATTCACAACCGGTAATTCAGGAAAAAATATCCGAATGCTCCACATGAAACTATGGTCTTCCGACCTTACCATCATGTTGATTTATTTTTATTAATATGTGCCATGCAAGACAGCGCTTAGGAGACGGCGAACCCTTGTTTATACTTTCGCCTGGCTCAGAAGAGAAAGAGTGCGCGCGCGCGACTGGGGCGCTCTCTCGCTCTCGCTCTTGCTCGCGCTCTCTCTCTCTCTCTCTGTCACACGCGCAGCAGTTCGTCTACATTACTCATCGATCGTTTTACATCCAATAAAAGCAAGGATGTTAACAAAAAAATGAGACAATATACTGGCAATTTAGTGATATTTCCACAGTTATGGTCTTGACTGGTCTTGAAAAAGAATCGCGAGTCCTCAATGTCCGAGACCGAGACAAGACCGAGACCAAATGCGGTCGAGTCCGAGACCATCAAAAAGTGGTCTCGAGACCAAGACCGGTCTCGAGTACTACAACACTACAAGTTAGTAGGATACCACCATCACCAAAAGTAATTAGTTGTCTCTGCTTTACTGCAAAACACACGATTGGCGACAGCTTCACTAACACGAAACACACGTTGTGACCCTTTTAACAGATGCATTATTTTATGGTAAGTTAGAATAGCCAGAAGTGCAACCGGTGACAAACAATAACAATTCAGTGAAGTCAACTAACTACGACCAATTATCTAGCCCTCCAAAACATGGAAAAAGTTTTCATTATACCTTTAGCCTACTCAGTAGTTCATAGGTTAATGTGTCAAATGTGCTAGCCAAAATGTGACTGCGAAACAGTAGCGTAGAGTTGTGTAGCTAGACCTTCAGACTGCAAGAAATAGTAAATCTGGTGCAGTCCATGAGGATGAGATGAAGCTGATGGACCAGTTTCCAGGTGGACCGTTAAAGAACGCAATTCTCCTAGAAATCCTGTAGAATTCTTGAAGTGTTTCCAATTTTGTTTGCCTTAGGCATCAGACGTTCAGCCAACACTCCGTGGGCGTGACGTCTGAGGCTGAGACTAGACTGTTCTCAACTAAAATGTTGCTTTTGCTTTTAATATTAATGCTAGAAAGCTTAGGCACTTCGCAATTGTGATTTAAAAAAAATTGTCTATACCATTTCATCATTAAAATTAATTTTTACATTCATTTTATCAATTAGAGAGGCTTCTCTTGAAGCAGGGTCAGACATTCTCAGGGGGTTGGGGGAAGATGACCAAATTAATAAAATCAGATCAGATTTCGCTCCCCTTCTGACGTCGGAAGGGAATCTTATAATATTACAGCCCCTTAATCTGCAAATTTCCACCCACAGCGCCGCCATTTGGTTTTCGCAAGCGACAACAGTGTAACCAGTCCTAACGCGATGGCAAATGTTCAAGCAAAGCATGCAAACTATTATGTTGTTGGCTGCACAGATGAGCAAAGAACACTATTTAGAGTCCCAACCTAAGAGGAGACAAGAGAGCAGTGGATTTATTTTATTTTCAACGGAAATCCCCTAGAAATGTATCCACTAACCATTCAGAAACGTCCAGGTGCATCTAAAAGTTGTAACCTCTTCCTGAGTCTCTCTCTCCATAACGCTGCACTCCGCTACTGGTTACCTGTTTGTTATTGTATCCGAAGCTTGTGTAAAGAACCGGCCTTCTTCTGAACGGGGCGGGGAGTGGAGAAGCAGCTCATTTGCATTTAAAGAGACACACCCAAAAATGGGCAATTTTGACCAGCTATGATAAATGATCTGGGGGGATTTTGAGCTGAAATTTCACAGAAATATCACACAATCTGGGGACACCTTAGATTTATATTACTTCTTGTGAAAAGGGGCATAATATGTCACCTTTAATAAACACCCTGATGCTTCCGAGCTTATATAATGGCAGTGAATTGCAACCATCAGTTTAAAGCTCAAAAAAGTGCATCCATCTATCAAACGAACTCCAAACGGCTCCGGTGGGTTAATAAAGGCCTTCTGAAGCAAAATGATGAGTTTGTGTAAGAATTGTGTAAAAATATTCATATTAAAAACTTAATAAAGTAAAATAAGCCTCCGGCCAAACGAAAATACGGATTCGACTTAAAGGTTGTATCAGTGATTTCAGGCCCAAAAATAAATGATCACATTCATCTAATCTTTCCTAACGATCCGCTTTTGTTTTGAGTGGTTGTGTACCCATTTGTTTTTGTGTGCAGATTTCAGAGCCTAGGCTGCCTATAGAGACGCGTTTTTTTGACAGCCTGCTTATGGGGCGGGAAGCTAGCGGATCGTTAGGAAAGATTGATGATGTGATGAATGTGATCATTTATTTTTGGGCCTGAAATCACTGATACAACAGGGTTGGCAACTTTTGAGTTTTGCTTGGAGTGAGATTTGTTGACGGGGGGGATGATGATGAAAAAAAAAGTTGTACTGTATCACGTGACGTTTGAGCTGAAGCGCTACAGCGGTCTGTCACATTTAAAAGCACCAAAAACTGTATTTATTATTTGAATCTTGTAAAAATATTGACAGAATATGAGAGCAGAGAATTTGTTCCATATCAAAAGTAGCCTATAACTTTCTCTGTCTTGTCTGTCGGTGTCAGTGTCCTCTTTGACTCGCGATTTTTCTCTGCTTGAGAAAGATGTGTGCCGTGAGCGCGTGTGAAAAGGGTAAATTACGGTCACGGACGTCACTGACGCAACGACGACAAATGTTTCCAGCGAATCGACAATCAGAGAAAGGCATTAGACACAGCAGTGGTCCAATCAGTGGTTAAGAGCCTGAACTTGTTTAGTAATTTTGGAAATTAGCGCACATGAGAAAAAAAAAAAATACAGCACAGAAGAATGTCTCATTTAGCGTGAGATTTTTTTGTCGAGTGTGAGAGCGTGAGATTGAGGCTGAATGCGTGACTGTCACGCCAGATGCGTGAGAGTTGGCAACCCTGGATACAACCGTTAATGCCATGGTCCTGCTGTAAGGAGACATGCAGATGTGGAGAGAAGCAATAAACGGAAATGTCTGTAATGTAAGATGCCTATGACAACATTCACTCAAGAGAATTCAAAAGCAAATGCTTGTCAATCAGAATTGAGTTGTACCCAACATTAATGTTACTGCTGCACTGTTTTTCCAACTCGGTGTCAATACTTTTTGATATCCTTTTACACACCCACACACATACTAAAACTCACCGTTTGACCATCTGTGGGTTGTATAGGTAAATCTTCATAAAGGTTTTTTCCTTCATATGGTATCCATAGAAAGGCCTGTGGAGAGATAAGACGGTCAGATCTTTGTCCAAATGTTTCAATAGGTAAACAACAAATATTCAAGCAAAAAAACAGCCAGATTTGGAATGTAAATAGTAGAGAAAGAAAACGTGTGTTGAGTAACGGTATACTGGATCTGTGCATAAGTTCTTAAAGTAACAGCAGCCTAGTATACCTGCTGCTGTGTCATGTTCATGTAATAACTTTTGTTACTTTAATTGTAAGCATTAATCTTAATTTTACAATGAAGAGTTTTTAATTACTTTAAATTAGGGCTGTCAAATGATTAATCGCATCCAAAATAAAAGTTTGTGTTTAATACATAATAAATGTGTTTGTACTGTGTAAAATTATTTTGTATATACAAGTACACACACGTGCATTTATATATTTAAGAAAAATGTGTTATTTATATATAAAATATAGTATATACATGCAAATATTTCTTAAATATATACAAGCATGTGTATGTATTTATATAAAATAATTATACACAGTACACACACATTTATTATGTAAACACAAACTTTTATTTTGGATGCAATTAATCGTGATTAATCATTTGACAGCCCTACTTTAAATCTAAAATGCAAAAACTTAAACATGTTTATTTCATTTGTCTCTTTATTCTATTGTATTTATTTGTGCTATTGTTTGAAATTTGTTTATTTGATCTTATTTTATTAGACTGTTTACAGTACTTGTCTTTTTTTGTCAATTTAGTTCAAAGTTTCAAATAAAGCCCCCGTCTGCTGTGTGTAAGCTATTGCAACAATTATTCTAATTATCAAAAAATTAATAAATACGGCAGTTTTCCCCATGGTATTGAAAATGGTATTGAATATCTATATTTTTCAAGGTGTCATATCGAAGTTAGACATTTCAATATCGTGACAACACTATTTTCACCTAGTGATTCCACAGACTAGTTTATTATTTCTGGCACCAATCAACGGTTTTAACTAGCCAGGGATCATACGACTTCAGGTTGCTCTTGTTCTATAATATTACTGTATGTTCTATGGTGACAGAAGAAGATAAATTCCTGTCCACAAACTGTGCCCCAGTGTTGTTGCATGAAATTAGTTTTGTATAGTATAGTACAGTATTTGTATAATGGCCAAATATTTTTTAATTACGCAGAAGTGAAAAAGTGAACCCAGAGTGCTTTGCCTTCAAAAAGCACTTATGAGCATGGCTACAAGATATATCTTATGGTTATTTTTAGCTTTTAATGCTCCTAAAATTAAACATTGTAATTGCATTTTTACTAAATCTAACTGATTTATTTAGTAAGATTTACTAAACTAATCCAATTACAGAGCTCCACAATTTATTTCTTCATTTGATAAAATGATCGAGTTGATGTGCGCATTTATGTGTCACAAGCTTAAAAATCTGAATTAATCTTTTGACATGCGCACACTGCATGAATATCCAGTTTCCTGCTTCTAAGTTATTTGTTTTATTTGTATTTGTATTTATTATTGTCATTCTGTACATGTTGACACATGAGAATGAAATATGTATTCAGGACCAGCAGTGTAATAAAAAATATAAATAATATACAAAATACATACACTAAGTAAAAACATAGTTTGTTAGACTAAATTTAAATATAACTTAAACTTAAAAAAATGCCTGACGAATAAAACCTATATAATAAAAACTAGGCCTAAACATCCAGTTTAAAAAGCAGTGCATCAAATTCACATATAAACCAGAGCATCATTGTGACATTGAATAAGAGGTATAAATTATAAGGGGAGATCAATCCTAGGAAGGGAATTCATGAGTCTCACAGCCTCTGGAAAAAAACTGCATTTAAGTCTTTTTGTTCTGGCTTTAACAAAAAACGCACTTTTTTAAAAAGCATACTTGATATTTATCTATTTAGGTTCCTAAAAGCTTTGTGCTGTGTTGCTTATTATTATCATCAATACTGTGAAAGAGTCCAAAGCGAAGGACTAGTGGGGCATGGCCACCGTATGCAGCTTTTAACATGATCCACTTATTTAAAACGTCCTAAATTATATTAACATCTACTATATAACCTTGATTTAGCTAATAAACATCTAAATAACTACAGCTTTGTGGAAATTAATTATCTCCGTGAGAGATGTTCTGTGTAAATGCATAGATAAAAAACGTTTCTATTTCTGACAATGTGTAATGTATGGTATGCGTATTGAACTGAATATTCCTGCGTGTTTCAATCTCTTCACTCTTCAGCCCATCAAACAACACAAAACTTTTAAAACTGTAGGTTTAAATGAATACTTACATTTATAGGGAGTTGATAAGACTCCCCTGTCATTTTATGTTCTCCATTTGAAAACAGACTTTGTAAATGTATTTTGCCTGTTGTTATAAATGAAAAGATGCAACTGGGATTATTAAACTGCACTAAAGTAATCATGGTTTATATTCAGGCGGTTTAGAATCTTTTATGCTTTATGTGTTACAATTATTTTTACATGCTATTTTCGTAACCCGTTTGTGTACCGGATCATAAATTTTTTGTTAAAAAAAATTAAGAACACTTTCGTCACAGTGCACAGTGTAACATTTATATATTATTTTTATTGTGCACTCTTTCAGACTATTGATTGTAGAAGTGTGTTTTG
Organism: Semotilus atromaculatus; assembly: GCA_031834385.1. NCBI lineage: Eukaryota > Metazoa > Chordata > Actinopteri > Cypriniformes > Leuciscidae > Semotilus > Semotilus atromaculatus. The sequence continues at coordinate 29,082,089 of JAULUF010000010.1, read as the reverse complement.
TTTTGTATGTAAGGAGGGAGTGAAATTGCAGAAATTACAGTTATTAAAAAGTGTTAAATACAAAAAGTGTTCAGGTCAATTTTGATCATTACCGTAGACATCAATGTTTATATCTACAATATTAATGGTGGTACAATATTAATATATTTATAACAACAAACTGTTAAATTAATAGTAAGGCTCTATTTCAGAGTAGGATCTTCCCCAGCACAATTGGAACTACCAGTGGCGTAAATGTACGTTGGTTGGTCGAATGCATGCGAAACACCAGCCCCCACCATTTTTAAAAAGCAAATGTTAACACATTTATAGCCTATATGTTTACTTCATTAACTAAATCCACAAACATGGAAAACAGCGATCCATGGACCGATGCCAAAGTCCAGGCACATCTCAACCTTTACGCTGAGGAGGAAATCCAATGTGACTTTGAAGAGACCAAGCGAAAACATGATTATGCGATACGCTATAATATTTTTCCGTATACAGTTTACTTACTTTGTTTAACATTTCCATCTAATAATAACGTATTAGACAGGACTGTTAAACGGATCGTATACTAATGAAGACTAAAACGGGAGCGCTGTGTGCTCAGGCTCTGGTGTTCTCAGTGGCGTCGAAATAAAAGTCTGCCGAGCCGTCAGAATAAAAGACGACACAACAACCAGAGTGGCAGGATGTAAGAGACTGCTTATGACACTTCAGACTGAGTTCCTACTGGCAGTGCGACTGCAACCAGAAAATAATTTAGTTCTCGGGGGACCGCCCTGGCGGCTAGTTCTGCAACCAGAAAATAATTTAGTTCTCGGGGGACCGCCCTGGCGGCTCGCCGAGTTTTAATCTGCAAAAGTCGTTTACAGCCATGTTCACTCCGGTATTTCGCTCGCATCATCAAGTGTTTACAGCAGGTTTACAGTGGAAGTTCGATCATAGATTTGAGTTCGATGCATGATGTCTGTGTTTAGATGCGGCTGTGTCGGCGCATAACATAAACTTATCTGATTGGCTTACGGGTAACCAATGATTTTAAACTTCAGAAATCGCCCCCTAGCGAGAGAGAAAACACTTCTCTATTATGCTATTCCAGACTCTGTCTACGAAGCAAAGTGCAGTAGCAGAGTCTGGTATTACCAGGCTAGGCTTTTTGTTGCGCGTACACCGAGACAGAGCTAAAGGCAGAGAAGCGAAAGTATACTTTGGGCATCTAGTGCACGCTTAAAGGGTCAAACACACAAATGTGTGTCAAAATGTCTGTCTTTGCAAGTATTTATGTAAACCGAATCGGTTGTTTTTAGTGAATGTAAAGAGTTAGGAGAAATTCGGATTCCAAAGCATCAGTACTGGATCCATGCATTAGGTCCTAATACCCATCTAATACCTACTGCTGTCTGTGTCCTTAAAGGGGTGGTTCGGAATTTTGGACATCGGGCCTCATTTCCAAGTGAGCCTTAGTGGTATTTATCAGTGGAGACAGTTTTAAAAAAATGTCATCCAGTCGTCCCAGTTGCATAGTTCGCCGGTGCTAGGCTAGCGCGAGTCAATGGTATCGTTTTAGCCTGCCATTAAAAACAGTTTTACCCACTACACAGTACACCAAAAGCAAATCAATTATAACGCCAGACTATCGATGTAAGTGTCTGTTGAGAGAATAATGTTAGAAATCAAACGATCCTTTCATCGCATTGCAATAGTTATATTTTTTTTACCTATATTTATTAGCAGTCTACAGCAGCGGCGGAGTGATATGAAGTTACCTAGGCAACCGCGAGAGCCGGTCCACATGACAATCACGCAAGTGTATTTACCTAATAGCAAGATAGGACTATGGCAACGTTTGAAAGCAATAGAGATTGCTAATGTGACGCCATCATGACGTATTACCAATGGTGAACGCAAAGCATTTTGGGAATCCGCGGCACAAACATAAGGCGCCAGACTTGATTGCATGGAGGGAAAAACGCTGTGTTCAAGATGCCATCTACCTGCTGTGTTATAAACTGCAATAGTCGTTCTCACGATAGAAGTGGCATTTGTCCACAACAACCGTAAACTCACTCCCTTCATACATACAACACGCTGCCCCCACATGTAAACCATTCATCCCCTCTATCTTAATCCAGCCCTTAGCCACCCCCATCAGTTTGGTCTGAAGTGTGCTGCTGGGGACAGAGACGCTTTCGGAAGTGCATTTTCAGAAGTGCTGGGTACAATGACGTAATATACGTAAATGTATGGTTAGTAAAAAATATAGGCCTACTAATGTCATAGAACGGATGTACCTAATACAAATAAACAAAACATCTCCAGTTAACTAGCAGAGCATTTATTTAGTTCGCTATTAAATACGAGATCTAGCGCTTAAATCTGTTTTTGAGATCCAACTGAGCGCTCGTTGCCGCTGCTCATGCATAGTGTTGTGGCTCGCGCACAGTCCTCAGTCGGACGCGCGCTTCAATCCATCGCCGTTGCAGAGACTCTCTGTTCGTTCCGGTAAAATCACAAAATAAACTGCACACAAATTTGTCCCTGCTTGATATAGACTGTAACCACTGATGAACATGTTCGGTTTTGTTGACAGAAAAAAACTAAACGTTGTGTGGATTAGAACCCGAAACCTCTGACACGCTTGGCAGAATATCTACCACTAGACCATTTAAGAACTCAAACAATGTGTGCGGATCGAAGTATTTCATTTGGAGGGATGACGTCTCCTGACCTGTCAATATGCTCGTAAGGATCCAGTCCTTTGATTCCCTTTATTTTCTCGTCATATCTCATCTTTGCATTAGGATTTAGTTTTAAGCAGTATGGTCCAACAATGTTTTCTTTAGCCCGCTGCATTTTGTAGGATTATATTATATTATATTCTGTTTTTCATGCTAATTTTTCATTATTTTTATGCCAGAACGCTATAGCCTGCTATGCCAGCCCATGTAAACGGGCCAAACATACCCATAATTCTTTGCGTTCTGATGACGTTGCCGTCCAGTTGGTCACATGTCTTAGCGATCTCTATTGTTTTAGAGTCTCTGCCGGTGTCTCGTTGTCCAAGCTCGCAGAAATAATCCAAAGTTGAATCCTTTCTGGATCTTTAAAAGGAAATTTGTGGAAACTTCTCCATGAACACTTAGATTTGTTCTTGCAATTGCGAAATGCACACCGAATCACCATGTTGCCTTCGTTTACCTCAACTACTACTAGCTACTGTTCTGTGTTTACTTTTCGGCGCAGTACTACCGGAGCGAAGTAAAATTCCGCTGCTGCTGAGAAACTAGTTCCCGTAAATGTAATCATTGAGATGAAAAGGATAGTTTGATTTCTAACATTATTCTCTCAACAGACACTTACATCGATAGTCTGGCGTTATAATTGATTTGCTTTTGGTGTCCTGTGGAGTGGGTAAAACTGTTCTTAATGGCAGGCTAAAACGATACCGTTGACTCGCACTAGCTTAGCACCGGCGAACTATGCAACTGGGACGACTGGATGAATTTTTTTTTAAACTGTCTCCACTGATAAATAGCACTAAGGCTCACTTGGAAATGAGGCCCGATGTCCAAATTTCCGAACCACCCCTTTAAATGTTAATCAAATAACAAAAGCAAAACTTGCAACCAAAAAAATCTTATAAACCAACATGAAAAAGAATCTTGATGAGATCATGGTCGTGACATTGCATGAAAAAAATTGTGATATGATATTTTTGCCATATCACCAACACCTAGTAGCCATCCAAGCAAACACTTGCGTGCTTTTTACACATACATGCCAGACACCAGAACCACTTTAAAGATGTGCTGCACATTAGACGAGGGGTTTCCCATGCTGACATTCAGGGCTCTGTCAATACTGTAGGCCATCTGTCGAAGGTAACGATCTGCTTCCTGTCCAAATCCGTCATACGGCACGTAGATGTATGGAAACACGCCATGCAGATGAAGACATGTCTTCTGGCCTGGAAACAAAAGATAAAAAGCATCAGCATCATCTTATGCCGAGTGATGAAAGGGAAAAAGTTTTTTTGTACACTTCTCCTCTCAAATAAGGTAAATTCTACTTCTGCAGTCTGTTCAACAGCACGACACTTCACTACTAATATCATCATTGTGTGATAAATATCCTGCACTGTACAATGAACTTGAAAGCAATAAGCCACAAGAGGCCAAGCATTGCAGTGACTGCAATACAGTTATAAGTTATTAGTGTTGTAAGGCACAATGAAAATCTCAGTAATCAACCACAGAAGTATCGGTAGTTTTACCAAAACATTAAAACCAACAAGTAAAGCAATTTGCATACAAGAACAATACAACCATATAAGGTATTGTTTTTTTCTTTTGTTTTCTTTCACTTGATAGTACTTGATAGGACAGTAAAATGGGGGGATATGCACATTAGTGGAGTGCGATATTGACAAAAAATGATATCTCGATATTTTGTTGATAACGGTGAATAGATGATATTTTCCTGAGTGTGCTATTGTGATGGGTATATGACTCCTAAAGTTGATGATATTCTTCATATTCTGTGCGGTGGTTAGTTATAATTATTATTATCATCTTTATTTAATCAGGGACATTATACACATACACATTAATAGTACATAACATGTAAAATGCACCAGATTTAGCCAACACTGGCTAATTTTCATTTGTTGTCCCTTACGCAGGTTGATGTTAAGGACACACACGCTACACAAAATTAAAATTGTGACTATAAAAAAAAAAAACGAACTGCCATACTAGAATATCTATAAATGTTCACAAATTTGATTCAACATTAACCATATTTTCAGCTTTTTTGAGAAACCACAATGACCTGTTATTTGTTTTAATTCTTTCAAATCTGTTGGAAGTCTATTCCACTCATGTGTTCCTCTAAAAGCCAAAGATAGCTGACCAAAGGTAGTTCTTCTTAGTGGTACCTTACAATCACCACTAATACCAGCTTGTGTACTGTCCTGTTATCTAATCAATATAATCCTTAAAAACAGGGGGAGCAAGGCCATTTCAAATCTTAAAAACAAGTACCAAATCATTTCGCAGCAGTGACAAAGTTGAAATAAGTTGAAATACATTTTTATTTTTACCTTTTATATGAATTCTTACCTTCATTGGGGCATTTTTTCTTACCTAATTAAATGTAGCCTACGCATAATTTATTATGTCAAATTACTACATTTAATTAAATTAGAATAATACACACTGTTTTTTGTGGCTGTTACCAATTAAATGAAATCAGTATCAACAAAATCCATCTTTGCAATGCAGAGGAAACACAGAAGCTGCATCTGAAGTGGCATTTAGATGTATTTACACAGACTGTTTAATGCTGCTCAGAGGAGACAAAGGCATTTAACCTGCAGTTACAAATTCATAAATAATATTTTGAAATATTAAAAGATAAACTTAAATTTAAATGTGAAACTTAAAATCATCAGTAGGTGGCGACAAGTCACTGTTAATAAGCGAATCACTGAGTCATTAATTCAACAAACTCATTCAATTGACTGATCTTTTCAGGAACGAGGCATTTCATCTTCTTATTGAGCAAGTCATTGAATGATTCATTCAACCGATTTGTTCAAATGGCTTGATTCATTCAGTAACGAAACACCACAAAATATAACTCATCCATATCTCTGCTCAGCACACATGTACAACATACTAAATAAACTTAATATTACTTACTTAAAACATACTTAATAAAGTAAATCATGCAGTGAGAGCATGCACTCTAAATGCACATGTCCATTTAACCTAAATCCGAAAAGCTACATAATGCAGTCAGTGTATGCGTGGACTCTTTAGGCGTGTTTTGTTTGGTTTTTGCAAAGTGAGGGACATAATGTCAGATTCCACATCATTAAAACAACAATTATGATATTATTGTAGGCAATATATATCGCACACCCCTAATGTGCATTGTGGAAACTATTTGATTTGAATTAAAACATACTGTTGACAAGCAAAGGGAACTTCTATACATCCCATGCTCAGGGAATAGGGAGCAGTACGTAGGGGCCCTGTCAACCGGAACGAAGTACTCAAGAGTACTCCAAAAGGACCGCAAAGATCAACCGTGAAAACGATGATCATATGACTTTAAAATAGGGCTGTACAATTAATCGAAATTAAAACGCACGCGATTTGGCAAAGGCTGCAATCATTTTATGTGCAGCTTTGTCAGTGCAGTGCAGCTGATTGGTAGTAAATGCTGCTCCATCTGAATGGCAGAGGGTGCTCTCATGCAGACGCGCCAAATATGCCCCGCCAAAGAAGTATGATAAAGCACATCATTCTAGGAAATCCCTATCAGGCATAATTCTATCGCTGTAGCTGAATACACAGAAGATTGAAATGGTTTGATTGATTAAACATGACTAATAAACACACAACTGCCTTATTTTAAGATGCCACATCATCTCACAGAAGGATGCTCAACTGTCGTTCTTCTGCCCTCAGCTTGTGTTTGCTTTTGCAGCGAGTTAAACAAAGGCTTAGTAAAAGTCGTAGACAGTTGTCAGGGTCAAACTTTCTTTACTGAAGCCCAATTTGTGAAACTGTAACACAAATGAACAATGATATCAAAAAAGTATATCTTACAATATTACATAGATCAAAACAACATTTAAGATGCACATAAATCGCCTTTACATAACATAGAAGATAGCTGTGTTAAGAAGGACAAACAATCAAGCCTCACAATTATGTGCCTCAGGTTACATTTAACATGTCGTATGCAAATCGTTCTCAAACATGCTTAACCTATCAAAACACATGTAATCATATTTTACTGCTTAGATTAGTCTTTTAAACTAACAGATTTTGCCGTTTCAAGAGCAAAACAAGGATGGACGAGGATGCACCTCTATACTCTGCACCATGAGCTCTAACATCCAAAATGGCTGATATATTATTAAAGGCGACGTGCTACTTAAAGTGACCACAAGGTGTCAGTATTGACAAAGTAAACTAATATAACTAAGGCCAGGATAGTCGTTATGAAGTGAATTAGAACACAGTCTGTAATGATTACTTTAATAATGAAAATACAGTTAAGTGTAAGATCTGTTATATACAAAACATGATAATAAGAATACTATGGAATTAGAATTGGGGCTGCAACAACTAATCGATAAAATCGATAATAAAAATCGACAACGAATGTCATAATCATTATTCGAGTCTGCCCACAGTAAACGGAAAACTTCCGCCAGTCTCGTCAAATCACAGCACTGAATAACGCATCGCTATGAACAAAATGCATCTAAAGATAGTGGAAGAAATAAGACTGAGTTGTTGCGGGATAGGTGCATGATCCAAACTGCCCAAAACATGAGAATTATTCATTTTAAGTTTCAAGCTAATGTGTTAGCGTAATGTTGAATGCGGCTTCCCTGTCAGGGGCTTTGACAGATGTGTGTGCCTCTTAGAGGATAAAGAAATTTCCTTGGAATGTTCTGCATGAACACACACATTCACTTTGGACACAGTAACTGTGACCAAAGTGAATGTGTGTGTTCCTGGAGAACATTCCACGTATCTGTTAACACTGAGTTTTGTGTTTTTGTTTTTCTTTATTATCTTCATTTTTAATGTAGGGATTTAAACTGTCCTTTTACTTTATAGCTCTTTTGCATATAGGATAGATAGACATATTCCCTATAAATGTTTTCATAGCCCTCAGTTGGCATGTTTGTTTGAAGGACAGCATTGGGAGGATGTGGTTTGTCTATAAAATAAAGTAGAAAATTGATCAGATTAATCAAAAGAAATAATCGGCCAACTAAACGATTATCAAATTAATCAATATTTGCAGCCCTAATTAGAATGTTGTAAATACTTTGCTTAGTTGCCTCTGTTTTTGCACATTGTAACATGCCCTTCCACTAACATTCAGACTACCACACCAAGTTAACTTATCAGGGTGAAACTTGAATTAGAATATCATGCAAAAGTTTTAATTTTGATGATTATGGCTTACATCTTATAAAAAACCCAAATTCAAAATCTCAGAAAATTTGAATATTACATGAAATCAATAAAAAAAATGGATTTTAAATACAGAAATGTCGGCCCTCTGAAAAGTATAATCATGCATATGTATATAGTTATATATACTAAATATATTAGTTTCACCTTTTACTTTGAACTACTGAAATACCTTAACTTTTGCCTGAGTTTCATCTGTATATCTAATACTTCTTTCAGCTTTTGTCAAAGTCACCAATGGATTTCTTGATGGCTTCTGACTTGTGTAATTTCCATTCTCATCCTTCTTGATTTAAGAGCAGCAGTTTGGTTTTTGGTGTGAAGGGGACAGCTTTGAAGTGGTTTAAATCCTATTTCACGGACCGTTCTCAGTTCATTTATTTGGGTGGTTTCAAGTCTGAGATTAGCTCTGTTCTCACTGGTGTTCCCCAGGGCTCAGTCTAGGGCCTTCTGCTATTTAATATTTATCTGTCACCACTTGGTCACTTGTTGAAATCGCTTAGCCTCTATTATCACTTTATACTAATGATACACAGATTTATATACACTCAAAATCTTGTGAACACCCTGGTGTTGGTTTTATCGCAGGCTTTATTTCTGAGATAAAACATGAATGAGTAATAATTTCTTGTGTCTGAACAGTGGTAAAACTGAAGTCATGCTCATTGGTTTTACCATCATCAAATTTCCAAAGCTGGTTCTCGGTCTTCACTTTGACTATTTATGGCTCGGTCTTGGAGACTCAAAGCGAGGAACCTTGGATAAAGGTTCTGTATAAAGGAACCGTATAAAACATTGCATGGCTTGGCTCCACAGTTTTTTGAATTTTTACATTCCTTTTTACAATCATTTTACAATCATAGATTGCGATCTTCACAATCCAACTTGTTGGTTGTTCCTCATACATGCTTCAGATCTATGGGTGACCGGGCTTCTTCATATGCTCCTGCCCTTTGGAATTCTCTGCCTTTTGAACTTAGGGAAGCTCAGGAGCTATGACATTTTTAAAGGTAGACTTAAGACCTTTTTTTTAAACTAGCATTTGTTGGTTGATGTTACTTTTATCTCTTGAGCTATGTATTGTGTGGCGAGCAGGACGAGGCCAAGGGCCATGAGAGTGCGACACGAGGCCGGTGGTGTGATTACGGATGAGAGACACCTGCGCGACGCACCGGTCTCGTACCTCTCACGGAGGCCCAGTCCCAAATGGCACACTCCGGACTTGTGGACTTCCTCAGAGTCCACACTTCGGTGACGTCATGTAGTGCAGACCTATAGGGCCCTTAGCGCGAGTCCGCGAGGGCGCATTGAGAGGTATTTTTGGTAGAGGTCGACCGATTCATCGGTTTTGCCGATTAATCGGCACCGATAGTTGATTGGTGGAACTATCGTTATCGGCAAAAATCCATACCGATAGTTTTTCCTGGTTGCGTCCGTTGCTGGAGTGGCTGAGAAGTGCGCGCTGTCATACATTACACAGTACGAGAGAGCAGAGAAGGGTCTGCTGGCATTATGCAGTACAAGAGCGGCCTCTAGAGGTGTAATAATGACTATCACTGATGCCTCGTGTTGTTTATTTTGACACGTGACGCTGCGCGCTGCACTGAGAGCACACGCTGCGTGGACAGCGCTGGCATCAGATGCGCGTTTAAAGCACCGACAGCGAAAAGGTATTCATAAAGTTCATTTTGTCATGTCATATTATAAAGTGATTAATTTAACTAGATGCTGCATTAGTAGAGAAAGAACCGCACAACAGTATGTTTGTTTGCCTTCGAGGCTGAGAGGACGCTAACATTAGTAGTACCTCAAGCGGTTAAAACACTGACAAAAATAAACCTAAGTCCGATCCGAATAGTTAATGTCACAATTGTTACCATCTATTTGCATTAGTTTATATACAGCTGGTCACTTTTATGCATTCATTATGCAGCGAAGTTGCATATTTAAAGCTAGATGTAAAATAGCAAACTGAAATGTTCATACAGCCGACAGAAACAAATCAGAAAAGCATTCGATTTGTGTTCAAAAAGAACTGATGCTCACGCTGAAAACATTTCAGCGTTTGAACTTGTTTGAACAGTGAAAAACTTTATAAAGCAAGATTCTGTGGCATTTCCTTATAATGCAACGCATTATAACAGCGCACATCCATCTATCACAACGGACGCGCGCTCTCATTTCATTCAAATACAACTTGCCGTCTTGCGTCTCCGTTTTTGATTGTATTGAAAATGAAATCAGAGTTTATTTATTGTTTACAGAGTTTGATAATATTGTAGTAGCCTAATGATCTTGTCTGGATGAGTTTTGTATGCTGTACAAAATGGATGTAACAGTTAAACAGTTACATTTTGAATGCAGTTACATTGTTTGAACGGTTTTATTTGTTATTTAGAGTATTACTTTTTGTTTCAGTTTGAATGAAAGTCTTTTTTTTACTTCAATGTTTATTCATATTTATTTAATTTAGCATGTTTTCATGGTTCATACAGTTTTTTTTAAATAATAAAGTTCAGCACTGTTTTACTTACACAGAGTGTTATGTTTGTTTTTAACCAGTATACATTTTAAAAACTATCGGTTGATTAATCGGTTATCGGCAAGTGCGGCCCAACCTAGATATCGTTATCGGTTGTTGTTGTTTTTACAATGAGTTTAAGAAAAATGTATAGGTTTCAATATTCATACTACGTTTATATGACTCAGTAAAGCCATGACATTCAGTTCTATTTATGTAATGAATCATAATGCGATCGTATTATGTAACGCACTATTATTATTAATAGTTATTATTATTGAATATTATTATGTTTGAGATATCAACCACTGGTCGATAATGTCTGTTACTGTTAGTAACAACTGGTAAAATGTACGCCTATGTCATAAAAACCATAATAACACTTAAATATTCTCTTTCTCAGCCATGTTTACAGTCTGTGCGCAAAATCTCCTCCCATCCGTTTTCTGATTGGCATTTCGCAAGGATTCCTGGGTGGTTAAAGTGCGTGGAGCCTGCATCTATGCGGGCTTCGCGGAAGACTGCTTCAAGGGTACAAAGGGGGCGCTGCTGAGCACTCTGAGTTAAGCGCGTGTAACTAATACTAATATGTAACTAATATGTAGTTTTTCCAACCTTCATAATATATTTCCAAGACCCTTGTGATGGTACATCGACTTACAATAGTTTAAATGACACGTCTGCCATAGCCTGACGTGTAGGGGGTGTGCCGGTTATGATATAACCGTGAGTGTCATGCCGCTTGAAATGCGTTTCTACTTTGTTTCAGTAGTTCAGTGTAGTTTGTTTATATTTGTAACCATAGTAACGCGGTACCCGTGCATGTAGGGAATCAGGAAGTAAAATTGCCATGCGGTAATCAGCTACATCAATGTGTGAGCTCTATCGTCGTCAGTTTCTGAATCGATCGCTTTTCCTTCTCCCTTTTTGCTAAGGCAACGTCTGTGAGTATTTATCATTATTTAACATTAGGTTATTGCTTATTTTAGTTTGTAAGATTATTGAGAAGGCTAAGTTAGCTTTGTTTATTGCTGCTGCTGGTTTTTTACTAGCTCGATTGTGTTTATCATATAGCCTACACTGCTATGTTAGCAAAGCTGAGCTATTTATTACACTGTTACTGTGTATCTGCATTTGGTTAATAATATTGACATCTCATTGTACTGTATTGCAGTTTCACAAAATTCCCAGTAAACTTCTTGGAAATGAATCATCTGTGTCCTGGAGTTTCTTGGGAGTGTTTAAGCTGAATGGAACACAGTCCATGACAGTGAGACTGACTGTTATAGTTGAACACCATCATTAGAACTCTATAACCGCCAAAACCGTGTTATTAAAATATTTTGCAGATAAGGTTATATACTAAAAGTGTTGGGGAGTAATGGAATACATGTACCGGCGTTACGTAGGCTATTCAGAATACAAATTATGAGTAGGCTAACTGTAATCTCCACAGAATATAAAATATTTATTTTATTTTTCATGTTCGCATTTATGAGGAAAAAACAATTTTACGGACGTGACCGCTCTGAAAGCGGCACTAAAAGATGCTTTAAAACTTTAACAGAGACATCAAACAGAAAGCACAAAACCTTTCTTTAAAGTAAATTTCATTTTGTATTAATTGCATCTTAATTTTAATCAATGTTTCATCAACCAATTGCCTGGATTCAATAAATAGAAGTAAATATAGGCTAGGAGACGATAGATAATCACGAAACAGAGGCGCCGGCGGGTTAATAGGAGCTTGTCTCGTAAATTAACCGAAACTCAGCGTATAAGGTAGCCTCTCTCACAGACATGTCTACTTTTAAACAGAACAATTCAAAACAAAAGAAAACAGACTAGGCTATAGACTGCTCTCTGCTTATGTAATCCGTATGAAATGTGCATTTCTCTCTGGCGCATTCACTAGGCTACTGCGAAGATTGCAAGTCACCATTGTTGACAGCCGACACTGACAAAGCACTTGTTTATTAATAAACAATTAAAATATCTCCTTTCTATATTTTACATATTCATAATCAATCATTACTTTTGCCTGTATTGTGACAGATTTTAGGTGCTTTATTGGCAGCGCCACCCTTACATACACCCTTAGAATCACCCTGTGTGTGAGTCATTCATTCACTTCTCGTTGTCTTGCTGTTAATTTTAAATAAACGTACAGCAAGTAGAGCAATCAGTGTCTGCTCGTTTATTCAAACTAAGTTGTCCAATAACAGACGAACGTCGCAACGCAATTATTGCAGAACAACGCAATTACTTTTTTTACTAGGAGCGCTGTTGCCCCTGACTGAAAACTTTAGGAGCGCAAACAGAAAATTTTGTATAATAATTGCAATTCAATTATTCACATTTTGCCCCACAATAACTGTACTGACAAATGTTTTGATAATAAATAACATTGTACAGAAATTACAATCTGCAGTTTTATTTTAAGTTCACAGGGCTCCTTCATCATGAATCCTTCATCTTTAAAAGCTAACGTATGGAAAATTGCCATAATTTCATTGTGGCCTTTTTTCTATTTTTGTATGAGAGCTGCTTTCTGTATTGTTTTGTTTTCACATCAATATGCTGTAATCAGATCTGTTATAAGTACATTATATGTAGGTTTAATGCTGTTTTTGATTGTGGTATACAGTAACAATTTCAAGTCATAAATCTTAGACTCTTTATTATTTATTTGTGTATAAGTACAGCTTTGCATGATACTAATTATTCCGAAAATGCGTATGTCCACAAGCATTATTTTTGTATGAAACCTGCTGGTACATAATTCTATATTTTTAGAATATCGCTTAAATGAACGACTACTAGTCGACTAGAAAAATCTTTAGTCGAGGGCAGCCCTACACAAAGGACAAACACTTTCAAAGGACAAAATTTCTAAATCCCTGGTTGCCCTTTGGGCAGGCACTCTTCAGATTTTGGTAGCCGGAAATGTATTTAACAAACCTGAATAAAAATAAATAAATAAATAAAAATCTAGAAAATTGGATAGGGGTCAAAACATCAATCAAAAATATTTTCAAAACACAAATATCAACAATTGTATATAAAACAAATTAGTAGTACAAATACATGTACAAAGTACATAACAGTATAAATATGCATTTTGTTCTAACTTACTGAACTGAAATTTTCAGTAGAACTGACATACCAGTGTAAATCCATTTACCTCTTAACATTCACACACGCGCACAAACAAATGATTTTCTCAAATTTATCCACTGTTCTCTGGAAGTGAAATGGCAGAGCTCATTAGCAAATCAAACGCACTGTGGTTGAAATCAACCGTCTGGTTGAAAGATAAGCTGAGGGAAAGGATGGATTTGGAAGCAGAATTTGCTAAGTTGTACAACATGGACACAATAACTGTCTTGGTTCTTCAAGACATTTACAATTCTGATGAATTTGGGCAATCTTATGTCTTCAAAATTAAGAAAACAAATTGAATGAGTCTTTGTTCCTAGTTTATGCCCACTTCTAGGACAAGATATTTGAATTGAAGAATCAGAGGGAGGTTTTCACAAGAAAAGCGAATTTGTGCTCCTTTTGTTGAGCTTCCTAGTTTTAATGCCCAAATTGTATTTCAATAAATTTTAGTTTTTCCATGTTTGATGGAGATTGCTTGTATTCTATTCAAGGAGTTGAACATAAGTTCTAGGGTATTGTTTTAACACTATTCAGGAGAGACTGCAGCGTAGGAATATAGCTGATACAATGGGTCTGATCAGAAGGTAAAAGTTCATTCCACATTCTAGTGGTTGGAATGGAAACAGAGATATTCAAGCCTCAACATTAGTCCTGATTCACACACATGGAATGTGAGCTCTCCAGTTATTGTATAATGATATGAATGTATAAATCATGTTTTTATAAGCATTTTTCTGGATCTCTTTCGCTATTTTAACATACCTCTGTCTTCCTCCATTTTTCACTGCAGTCACTCCAAGGGATGGAAGAATCACTTGCTTACACTATGTTAGAACAGTGCTATGACCAGCTGGTTGCCTAGCAACTACACATTGCTGGGATGCGTCTGAGTGAGCATGTGCTACCCTCTGGATCCAGCCGTGTGTGTGGGGGGGGGGGGGGGGGGGGTCAGTGAAGCAGTCTCTCACCTAAAGCTCTGTCCTCTCGAGCAGTGGTTCTCTCAGATTCAGCTTAGACTTAAAGGCAGAATAGTTCCAAACAAACTCAGTCATTTTGACAGAAAAAAACCCCCAAGAAATAATATAGTTTATAGGCCTATGTCAATTCTACGTAGTACGCAAGACCTGCTTTCTCCCTCTTTTTCTCTCACACATGCAAAGAGGGAGAAAGCGAACGCTCTCTCAGCCAAACAATGGTAAGTTGGGGCACACTTCAGAATCTCGCCGGAAGTAGGTCATCTGGGTAATTTTTGCCCACTCTTTTGTGAGTACTGTGAATTAGGACTTCTTTTGTCACATAGCCTACCGTTTTTCACCTACTAGGCCAATATAGTAGATAAGTATGCTATTTCGGATGCAGCCACGGACATTCATTCAGAACTTCACATGGCGAATGCAGGAGTTTCTTAAAGTTACAGTTGAAGGAACAGTCACTGTCCCGATCGGGCCAGTCCTGCATGGTCACGAAAATAAAATTTTCAACCTTGCCAATTTAAGCATTCATGCACAAGAAGAGAACTTGCGCACATTGCGTGAGAAGTTTTGTGTGCACACGCTGTCTGAGACAACTTTCTGAGTGTGCTTCAGCTGCAAGTTTCAGACAGTGTGCAAATAATAAAATAAATTATCTTTGACATTCTCCTTGTGCTTGAATGGACAAATTCACTCAGCCAGATTTATCTCAAAATGTCTGCCTTGGCTAGTATCCTAGTAAACATAGCCGGTTATGGCTTAAGTGAAGGTAAACAGTAGAGAAAGACAATGCATGTACTATATTGGATACGTACATTATTCTTAAAGTGACAGCAGCCTAATATTCATTTGGCTGTCTGTTTTTAATGTTAATAAAACTACAAAAGACAAAGAAATCACTCACTGCTCTTCACTGAATAACTTTTTTGTAAATTTACAAAAAACGTGATTTAATTTGTACAGTGAAGAAGATTGCATGCAGTCTGTTACTTTATTCAACTTCTGTACCTGTAAACTAGTTAAATCTACCTGAAAAGCACTGATTATTTCATTTGTATCTTTGTTCTATTTTATTTATTTATTTGTGCTATTGCCTTTAAGTTTTATTAATGACCATTTACTTGTCTTCAATAATCTTTGAAATTTAAATTAGTTAGCTAGTAGTTTTAGCAGTGGTATTTCGCTTGTATTCGAGAAATGTTCAATTTCGCTGGTATCAAAAATTTGTCAACCCTATTAATTACAATACAACGATACATGGGTCAAAAACAATAACTATTTTATTTATTTATTTATATATTGTGGTGAGGCTGGTGAAAATTTAATAATTGAATTGATAATCGACATCTGTATCGATACCCAGCAAATAACATTTACTGAAACTGAAAATGAACGAATGCTCCTCTGAATAAAAGCTCCTGTCTTGAGCGTCAGACAATAGGCTATTTATTAATTACAACAGTGACTTGATGCCATATAAATTCTCGCAACCATGCATTAACAAAATTCATAAAACGTTACCAAGCCACTGGAGAGTAACACCATTTTAAAACAGATTTTTTTAACTCGCAAGTGGCGCTTTGAACCCTGGCTATGTAAATAGTGTCCCGAAGCTGACGCCGCAAGCTTGTGCAGCGCTGTCAGGAGCAATCTGTGCATGAACATTTTTACATTTAGCAGTTTATTTAGTAATTATTTAATACAATAACAATTACCACCCCCTTGGATCAGCACGCATGATGAATTGCTAAATTTAAACAGTGTAAAAGGGTCTAATTTGCTTATGTTTTGTCTTGCCAATTTACACATTTACATTTAACCCTTTAAAACCGCACGTATCATATTTGATACACGAGTTTCTAAGACATATATTGAATCAGTGAGAGCAATACTTTCTTTGAAAACCTGTTGTATCTATTTTGATACGTGTATTTTGCCATCTTGTGGAATTTCACTGTACTGCAGGCAGTAGAGGGGTGATTTTTTTAGCTTTTCAAAATGGCGGCTGCGATTGGATCAAGCCAGACGCTTTCGGCAGGAAAATAAAGGCTAATTTCAAGTTGTTAAAGTAAAAAATAATATTGGATTGCGCCTGATATAATTAATTTAACACTTTCTGAATTGAAATAATGCATAATTACTTAATAATTTAATTGTTAAATTACAAGTAAATTGTGTTGGAAATTGTGTATCAAATTTGATACTGCAGGTATTAATGGTTCACGCATAGTGGTCTTTCACGCATAGTGGTCACTACAGTGGACAGCTATTTAAAAAGCATTTTCTTGAATTTGCAAGGGTTTTGATGGCAAAGTTGCACATCAATCTCTTCAGTGGACCCTGGTGCATCATCCTATGCATTGCAACCAAGTTGTAAGCCATTGTGTTTTGATTTTTCCACCCTCCAAACCAAGATGGCCAATGGCCTGTCAGACATGCCAAGTTGCTCCGGAATATCCACCCATTCCTTCTATCCTAGGACACTCTTGTAGGTAAAAAAAATATTGTAGCATCAAGCAATATCTAATGAGTCATATAAGACAGTAAAATTTTCCACATTTTGATTTTAGATTGGGAGAAAAATCTGATTAATCACCTGTCCACTATAGTGGACCTCATGCATCAATGGCTATATTTTAGCTACAATTCATACTTTTATTGTGAATATTGTTTTTGAAAAAACTTAATCTGCAGTAACTTTTTTTTACTTTAAATAAGTTATGTAATTACATAATTTGTGACTTGTAATGCATTATTTTTCTCATTTCATCAAAAAAGTAATCTAATTGCGTAATGCATTACTTCTTAGATCAAAAAAAATCTGTTTACGTAATGAATGTTACTTGTAATGCATTTATTTACTCGTAACATCAAAAAGTAATCTGATTAAGTAATGCACATTATTGTAATGCGTTTCTTTACTCGTAACATCAAAAGTACTCTGATTACGTAATGCATGTTACTTGTAATGCATTACTTGTTAGATCAAAAAGTAATCTGATTACGTAATGCATGTTACTTGTAATGCATTACTTGTTAGATCAAAAAGTAATCTGATTATGTAATGCATGTTACTTGTAATGTGTTTCTTTATTCATAACAACAAAAAGTAATCTGATTATGTAATGCATGCTTCTAACACATTACTTTACTTGTAACATCAAACAAGTAATCTGAATGCGTTATGCCTGCCCCAACACTGCTCATTTCAGATGAGATTGAAAAAAACATATCGCTAGGGTTTCTCAGAAGAGGGCTATGCTAGAAATGTGTCCATCTCTAACATAATCAGAATTATCAGCTAATAAGGGTAAATTGACACTCTGGCACACTGGATATTGCATCTGAGTGTTTCCACAGTTGTACCTTGACAGGCTGTAGACATTTCTGATGGAATCAAATCCTCATGTTCTGATATCCAAGATAGGCTACACGAAGTGCAACTTGTATGAAGGTCAATTGCCTTTGCAATATTTCGGATTTATAATTTTTTTTTAATAAATTTTATAGTTTTCACATGATTTGATGTAATTGTATTGATTAGTTTGTTAAATACACATACTTTATCTGTTTGATTATTGTATTATGTTTAATACAATATCTCTTCAGTTTAAACCATAAATGCATGCTGTCCACTCAAGTGGACATCTGAAAATCTCTTTGAAAAATTTGTTAAAAAAAAATAATAAATCAAATCAAATCTTGTTTTTCATGCCCTAAAAGCAATAAAAACACAAAGGAAAAAAATCCTGACTGAGGTTATCATAATTCATGCATGAAAGGGTTAAAGGCATAATAGATTTTTTGTATCTAAAATCTACACTGTTGTAAGCAAAACGTTCCCAAAAAGCCTGATGTATCAAATGTGATACAAAAAATATATCATAAACAAAATGAGTTGGCAAAAAAATTTTTTTTTATTTTGATTCAAGGCTTAATAACATCTAATTTCCAAAAATATATAATTTTCTGCCATTTTTTTAATGTGTCAGGCTTTAAAGGGTTAAAACGAGGTTCGAAATACGTGAGCTGTGATATACTGCTATGCCGACCACACGTCATGATCTGAGAGCAACGATTAGATGAATATGTAAATATGTGCTGCCATTGCTGCGCGCTTTCCTCTCTCATTGACAAACACAACAAAATTGAGAAACCAGCAAGCATTTCAATAAAGCATTAGAAAAGCATTTGATTATAGCAACGTGGTTTGCACGAGCTCTATGGCACTCTAATAAAGTCACGTCATCTTTATATAATAGATGGCTTAAAATCAAGCAGCTTTACTAAACATGAAAAACAGTGCCAGTGTCTCGTTTCATCAGAATTACAATTTAATTTTATACTATAAAGCAGCTCCTCCAGTGTGTTTATGTTTTCACTCATGGATGTCTAACCTCGACCGACTGAACTGAACAGACCAAATAAAACCGAAACTAAGTCAGTTTTGGCCTGATTTTGTTCGAAATGACGTCTCATCAGTTCGTTCTTTGATTTCGATTAGTATATCGGGGCCTTTATGATGAGATCATGGGTGTTTAACCAAAAGCCCCATTGTCACAGTCACAGACTTATACTGAAGGAGGACATGTTAAGGCAAGTCCAAACATTTTCTCAATAGTTTTTAGGCTTGTTCGACTTCATGCAGCGCTGCACAGACTGATCGGCGGCTGACTTGAAGCAGTGTATGCCAGTTCGAAATTTTGTCCGACGTGACTGTGACGCAGCAGCCGGCCTGTTCATTCTGCGCAGTTTCTCCAGAGCAGCTGCACGAGCTCTGATGACAAAGCATCGGATCCACAATTGGCCGAATCCAACAAATGACAACGATCACATGCGTTTCATGTTTCTTCAAACACCTTCAGTTCCACTAATGCTCACAAATCAGCATTTTTATAACTGTAAAATCATGTTTAAAATCATGAACTACTTTTCATGTAGTTGCGATATTATATTGTGTCATGTTTATCAAAATAAAAACAGATACAAAAAAACTCTACGCTCATTGTGTTTCTTCTTCCGGTTTGTATTTCCACAGCATTAAGGTAAAGGTAAGGTAATTTTACTGATTTATGAATGTACTGCTTGTTTTTATATTGTTACATTTGTTATGACATCCGCTTCAAACATTACAATGGTCCTGATAACTTTCGTTAACTCAACAAGAAGTAAATCCACTTCACCGACTAGGCTAATTACTCTTTGAATAGAAATGCCATAAAAATATACAGAGCCACCACAAAAATGGAAGTTCCAAACACAAAATTCTAAAGATGGCTTGTTTCTCTGGCGCATAAGGCCTATAGATTTTTTTTTTTACATTTAAAAAAAAAAAAAAAAAAAATCGAAATAGGCATTTTTGTGTTTGTCATAGTAGTTTATAGGCTTTGTTGTTTGCGGTTTTGAAACTTTGTGCTGCATTGTATTTTTTTGTCTGTAATTTGGTGTGTCGCGAATTAGAAGTCTAAAACAAGAACTTTTAATAGAAATGTATGTCAGAGGATTTCGATGTCAGAGAGGAGGAGCTTGAGTTTGTTGCACAGCCCTATTTGTTTAAACCGTGAGAGCTTACGATACTCCTACATCATGCATTGTGTAATATCATTTTAATAACGGTTTAAATATGGACTTTTTTTCTTACACAAATGCATTGCTTCGCTTCAGAAGGCCTTTATTAACCCTCCGGAGTCTTGTGGATTACTTTTATAATGGATGAATGCACTTTTTTGGGCTTCAAATTTTGGGCTCCCATTCACTGCCATTATAAAGACTGGATTAGGCAGGTGATTTTTTTATATAACTCTGTATTCATCTGAAAGAAGAATGTATGCCTAGAATGGCTTAAGGGTGAGTAAATCATAGGGTAATTTTTGGGTGAACTATCCCTTTAACGAGAAACTGTACATTATGTTTAGATTCTGGGTTAATCTGTTTGCCTGTACAGTATGCATCATCAATTAAGTGACACTGAATTTGGTCTTTTAATATCACTGTCTTACTACATTATACTTCAAACATGTTAAATGGCTGGTGTGACGTCACGTGAAAATAGTGCGTTTAAAAGGATTCTTGAAGAAGAAGAAAAATGTAGGGAGGGGTCGAGGGCCTTGATTTTGTCCATCGGGAATTGATTGGATCTGTAATCTCATGTGAGTGACAGGATGACCCGCCCTCGCGTCGGTCAACACGTCATCGGAAAAGTCGTTGCAAGAGAGTAAATTTAAATTTAGATTACAAGTGTACATTCATTTAAATTATTTTTTAAAAAAATATGTCCACGGATAATGCATTGATGATAATCACATAAATAAACACTGCAGAATTCATTTCTTTTTTTTTTTAAATAAGAATTTAACATTTTCATTTTATGTTGACTACGAAACAGTGTTATAGCATTTCAATTAGTAACTCTTGGTATATTGAGAAAAGAAATGTGCATGCATGTTGTAGAAACACTAATATCACCACCCCAGAACAATGACCCCGTCTGTCTTTCTCCCAGCAACCTTAAATCACAGCGAAGACAGTCTCACGTGATTATGAAATCAAATATCACAGATGTATTGCTATGATTACATATGATTTGTAAGCAAATATAGCATAGGGATAGTCAACAGATAGCGTTTAGGTTTAAGGTATACGGCCGGAGTAAACACGTCCACATGGCGGCGGTCAGATCATGTTGACAACATGGCGCAAAACCTCCAGAACACCAAGAAATATGTTCCTTCCCCACTCTTAATGCACAAAGACCACAGGCCCAGAAACTGCTTAAACTCGTGCGATAACGTTTCCAAAAGTTATGTGATGTTTTCACGCAACAGGAATACACAAATTTATGCATGCATACCTGCTGGTGTTGCCCCAAAGATCCGCACCACGGGCACTTTCTTGACATCGCTCTCTCTGAACTCAGAGTAACAGGCGTCCAGCTCTTGGATCGGGCTGCTCATGTAATAATCCGCCGTGACGATCCTCAATGAAAACATGGTTGCCCTGCAGAACCGAACCGAACATGAGGTGCTATTGACAAATAAAGATAAAGGTAGCAGTCGATCCTAGTTGTTCCAGCTGCGTGAAACAGGCGGCTTTGAGCAGAGCGTGATTTGCAGAAAAACGGAGCTCAAACATTCGATAACCCAATGATGCAAATGATTCCCAAAGATCACTAGCTTTAATTCCTAGCCAAACTCTTCAAATACAGCATGTATTCCGATTTAAAAGAAAACCTAATGTTCACTCCCCCTCCTCTGTAATACGACCACGACACTGTTGGGCAACCCTAATCATTCCCATCCAGCCCATATCCACATATAGTGCACTGCAGCATTTCTTGCAGCCAGCAGCTGGGTCAGCCAGTTCAGCTCACTTCACTTCTGTTCTGCTGCTGCTGAGAAGGAAGCTCCACGCTGTCTCTGCCCTAATTGGTCAGAACCAAAGACAAAGCGCCTTCTGATTGGCTTACAAGAAGATAAGCGCGCTGATTGGCTTGTGTTAAGCGGAAGTAACAGAGATGTTACAATTAAAAGCCTCAGATTAAATAAAAATTAAAATGTATTCGTAAAAATAGTCGAAAAGACACCGACGACAGGAGCTATAAAAAAACGACTTGATCACACCAGATTTAATTTAATTACCTATTCAGGTATGCTGATGCGATTTGAGAGTCATACCGTTTCTACTACTTTTGGTGTAACGTTAACGTTAGGTGATTTTTTTCTTTAAACTGCCCCTGTCGTTTCGGTAAACAATACTATTGCGAGTGTGTCGACAATAAACGCGTAACGTTAGGGTGCTCGGCTGCAGTCAGCGGACGGTCGTGTGTTAGGCGAAAGTATAAAGAAGGATTAAGTGATACTAACAGTGGTAATGAGAGAAAGAAGCTTTTCGAAATGATTCACAGTAATGAAGCGCTCGAAATGCGACGCGCTGGTGACGCCTGCTGGTCAGAACTGTGTAAATGCAGCGCAAACTCAGCCGAAACTACCAAGTACAGCAAAACATGCATAAAAACACCATTACAGACCTGCGAATGTTTTGTTGAAAGTGTAGTCTATCAAATTTAATTAACAAATAAATAATCTAATGCCATTAAAGTGGCTTTATAAGATACGTAATTTTATTCAAATGGCTTGTTTTGTTTATGGAAAGCATGATTAATCAGATCAAAAACAGACTATAAATGGGTTAGTTCACCTCAAAATTAAAATATTGTTTATTTTGTATATATTTTTTTATATGTCATTTATAAATGTTATTCCAAATCCATTAGACTTTCATTCATATTCAAAACACAAATGAATATATAACTGTAATGATTGAACTTTGTTTTAAACAAAACACTGTTACACAACAATACAATACAATATTAATAATGAAACATAAAAAAGAAAAAAGAAAAAAACGAAGAAAAAAAATATATATGCAAAGTTAAAATAAATACAAAAATCCCTGACAGCACTTTATTAAATACACCACACACCAGTACATTATCTACATGGTTCAAACATTAATATAAAGTTTTTTCTTTCAAGCAAATATGTTTCAATAAGTGCCCACTTCTGTTGAAAAAAGTCAGATTTTGTGTCCATTCTGTCACAGTAGGTATATGCACCTTCATCCAGTTCACAGTGATTATCTTCCTAGCTGTGATTAAAAATATATGTAATACAAATAAGTGGCATTCCCAGAATATATGCACATAGTCCCCCACCATCCTACAATCCCTCCAGCATTGTGACAATGGTGAAGAACTATCGAATTTGGCAACCACCAATGGAACTCTGAAGAATCTCATTTTCATTTTCCAATCAAATTCCTTCCACATGTGACTGCTAATGTCAAGTCAAACCAAGTCACCTTCATTTATATATCGCTTTTAATAATTTAGACTGTTTCAAAGCAGCTTTACAGTAATAATAGGAAATTAAAGTAAAAGATTGTTTTGGCTTTACAGCAGCTCTAGAATAAAGTTATTGTCCAGTTAAAGTTAGAAATAATAGTCAATTATAATCTGCTAATAATCTTAGTACAGCCAGCATACATATCTCATCCTCTATTATAATATTTAACTGTAGACCATGTTCAATAATAAAATGTTTTTCAACAATTGTTGGAGTTATTTTAATGATGTCCCAATGTTTATAATTTATAATATAGTCATAATTAAAAAATATCTAAAGAAATCATTAGATCTCAATGTAAACCTATCACATAATTGAGAAAAAGATCTTATGGTCTCCCATCAAAAATCTGATAAACTATTTTAAGCCATTCTCTTCCCATCTACTATAAAGTCACTGTCCCATAGGGGACAAAAAGGGAAGGACAGAAGGGAGAAAATCCGGGTTATCTTTAATGGGTATTGCACGTGATAGGGCTATTACTCCTCTAAACTGTTTTGTATTGTGGAACAAATTTTGAAAGTATGCTGTATCTGTCACTATTATGTTCAGTTTGTTTTCATTTGTCACATGTTTTCCTTTGTTCAGTTTTCCCACCACTCATTTGTTACCATGGTCACCATCATTATGAGTTCATTTGGTTGAGCTGTTCTATTTATCATCCTCATTTGTGTTTGCTATATAAGTAGGCAGAGCCGGCCCGAGCCTTTTGGGGGCCCTAAGCAGAATTTGACTTGGGGGCCCCCTCCCACTACGCGGAGTCACCTGTGCTTGACGATTATTGACACAAATGTTACACAATAATGATACATTATAAATGAATACAGTGAGGTTATGTATTAATACAAAATAAATACTTACTAAAAAATAGATGCCTACTTAAATAAAAAAGTTTTAACTTTTACTTTACTCTTTTACTAACTCTTTGAAACTTCTTAAAACAAACTGTCTCAAAACATATAAAATAAATTATTTGCTAAAATAATGACAAAACTGAGAAATCAGAAACATAATAAGAGCAAGGGTAAAAATAAAAATATTATTATTTCTCAACTGTCTCTATACAGTGTAACTGTCCTCAAAATCTTTTTTATTATTATTGTAACAGACTTTGTTGGATTGTACATGACAAAATCCAACAAAGTCTGTTGCTATAATACCGGTTCTACTGGCGCTCGTTGTATGTGTGTATGCAATGTATTTTTCCCCTCGGGGCTTGCCGTAGATAGGAATGAGTTGCGCGCACTTGGAGTGTCGCGGGTTTTTGGAGTTAGTGATCTGATATGTGGTAGGCCTATAATAAAGTGGAGAGGAGTTCAAACTGCTATGTTTATTATTTATTCAAACTGCTACCCTTAAACCCAGAAGGTTAAGTTCCCCTGCGGCGGTTTTCTCCAACTTAAACCGATACCGTGACTATGCGCAGTTGCGCACGAATTGTCTATGCACGCGCGAGGTGTCTAGATTATGCGCATGACTTAAACGCTGGCAGATACAGCAGCAGTTGTAGGTATATTGATCGTGAAATCAGAATTTTCTTGTCTTGAATAATTCATTCAGTCAATCATATTCTTTCATTCATTTATGTCACTTGTTTAAGTCATCTAAAAAAAAGATTTTTTTAAAAAACTCGATTGGGGGGCCCCCTGGCCCCCAAGCAGCCGCTTAGTTCGCTTATGCCTCGGGCCGGCCCTGTAAGTAGGTCCCTTACGTTAATTCTCTGTCTGATCACAGTTGTGTGTGTTTTTTTAATCACCTGTCTGCCTGAAATTATTCAACTTTGAGTGTTTTGATCTTGATCTGTCTGTCTTTGTCTTCCTGCCTGAACACGAGTGTGACCGTATCCATATATTTGTTTTCTTCACTCTTTTCTGTGCTTGCAAATCCATGAATGGAACTTTCAAAGTGACTTCAGGAAGTGAATTCTGTTCAATATTAACCCATTCTGCCTCCTTATCAATACCAAGCCAAGCAGCCTTAGCCCTAAGCTAAGGCGTGGTCCCATCACTGACTTTGCCCCAAAACATCCTGTTCTGAGAAAGGAAGTTCTCTGTCTGTTCGAGAAAGGAGCGATAGAGCGTGTCCCTCCGAGCGAGCAGGAAAATGTGGATTCTACAGCTGCTACTTCGTTGTGCCAAAGAAGGATGGAGGATCGAGGACGTTCGATAATGGACCTGAGACCCATCAACCGAGCACTTCACAAGCGCACGTTCAGAATGACAACACTGAAACAGATCCTAGCACAGATCTCGGGGACTGGTTCGCTTCAGTGGATTTAAAGGACGCCTACTTTCATATTCAAATAGCGACGCACCACAGGCGCTTCCTGAGATTTGCTTTCGAAGGCACGGCATATCAGTATTCAGTGCTTCCGTTCAGCCTGGCCCCCCCGCACATTTTCAAAGTGTGTGGACGTAGCGCTTTCTCCCCTCAGATCGAGCGGAATGTGCATCCTGAATTATCTGGACAACTGGCTGATTTTAGCCCACTCAAGAGATGTGCTAATCAGTCACGTGGAAACGCTAGGACTGATAGGTAGGATCTAGATACGCTGGGACTGCGTGTGAATATGCAGAAGAGCGTGTTTATACCGAGTCGGACCACAACATATCTGGGAGTATGTTTGGACTCGATGGCGATGCGAGCCCACCTCTCTCGGGAGTGCATAGAGATAATCTCATCGAGTCTGCACCGTTTCAGACCGGGCAGGTCTGTTTCACTGAGGGAATTTCAGAGGCTTCTGGGACTGATGGCACACTTCTTCAGTGTGGCATCTGGGCCTGCTGCATATGCGGCCGCTGCAGTTTTGGCTGAAAACTCAAGTTCCGCCGAGGTCGTGGTCTTCAGGCCACAAGCGTATTACGGTCACCCACAGTTGCGTCAGCACTCTGAGACCGTGGAGCAACCCGGATATGTTCAGTCCAGGAGTTCCTTTGGGTATAGTCACTATTCACAATTATGTGATCCACATCCTGAACCGTGGAGCAGACATGCTTTCGAGGAAGTGGATTCCTCAAGGAGACTGGAGACTTCACCCCAGATCAGTTAAAATGATTTGGGATTGATTTGGGAGGGCGGATGTGGATCTATTTGCCACAAGTGAGAACACGCACTGTCAGATGTTCTTCTCACTATCTCCCTCCCCGATGACGGGAGATGCTCTGACATTGCGTTGGCTGGAAGCCAGGCTTTACGCGTTCCCTTCAGTGAAGATTCTGCCTTTGGTGTTGTGCAAAATCATGGAGGAGTGTCAGTAATCCTGGTGGCCCCGAACTGGCAGAATCAGCCCTGGTTCACGGACCTGAGAGAGTTGATGGTGGCTCCCCATGGCAAATCCCCCTCAGGAAGGACCTGCTGTCTCCGGCAAAAGACAGAATATGGCACCCCAGCCCGAGCTGTGGAACCTTCATGTGTGGCCGCTGCGAGGAACCTAAATGATCCCGAATCTCACGGGGGCACGCGCACCTTGTATGAGGCGCCTCTATGCTCTGAAGTGGGGAGTGTTTACAAAATGGTGCCAAGACAACGATATTGACCCGGGGACCTGTTCCATGTTGTATGTTTTGCGCTTTCTACAGCACAGAATGGATAGCGGGAGTTTGCCATCCACGCTAAAGGTGTATGTGGCCACTATTGCTGCTTTTCGTTCCCCGGTTGACAGGCAATCGATAAGCACGCTCTGGTAATCAGATTTCTCAGGGGAGCGAGGAGATTGTGTCCTTCACGGCCCTCTGGGCTGCCGTGGGATTTAACTCTAGTTTTGAGGGCTCCATCTCTACCACCGTTCAAGCCTTTAGCTTCGATTGAGGTTAAGGAGCTTTCCCTGAAGACGGCTTTACTTCTTGCTCTCACCTTCACACTGTAACGAAACTAGCTCAGGTTTGGGGAATACGTATGCAATACTTATTGAATCAAATTCAACAATTATTGGACACGGGTTGAACCAGATTAACCATACATAAAAATCACCCAAAAGGGGATGATATAGTCCACGCGTCTGCTTCAGATATACATAGGTAATTAACACAACGAATTGTAATTAATTAAGAATATATATCATATGGAGACAGGCTATATTAATTTTCAGAAATACCTTAATAGAATTAACCGCACCTCAAACAATCAGTTCGTCCGCCGAACTGCTGTTAGGTACTCTTGATCAATTCTCAAGAAGGTTTCTTCTTAGCGTAAGTTTACTAATCAAATCAGTTTACTTAACAATGTCAGCTCGTAGCTTAAGATCACACATTAAAGAGGCTTTGTTTTATGATCAACAAACAGAGACAATCAAGAGTATAATGGAGTTTAATAAAATGAACTAGAATATGCAACTACATCTAACAACTAACATATAGAATAATGTAGACAAAAACAGGAAGAAAGGGAAATGGAAACAGGAAAATACACTTTCTACCCCAGCCGACCTTAAGAGACAACAAGGAACATACACACTTTAATGCATCTAAATTTGGATAGAACAATATACTTGCACAGGGACCTTTGGTGTCGCTGAACGTGCGCGTGTGGATGGCCCAGTCCCAAATCGCACACTTCATGAGCACTTTCGGTCTTGTGGACTTACAATGGCTGCCGTGCGCGTGTCCGTTAAGTCCGTGAGACCGCAGTGTGTCCCATTTGTCATTTTTAGATCTCAGAAGGGTGCTCGCGAGCACCCCCAAGTGGCCGATTTGCGCCCTTGATGCGCACTTTTGCCGAGCCCGCACTGACACGTAGCCTGGTTCTACCAGAGTCTCGTACATTTCATTTGTACAGAGAGTCTGGCACCGCTGCATTGACAATCGTTAACTTCCTTGTAGGCGGGTACTCTATTGAAATCTAAAACTAGTCACTCTGGATCTGCCACCAATCGCTAACGTTTGCTCGTGACGTATGTCGAACCCCGTGGGGAGGAGGGCCACAACATCATGGCCAAAACAAAACTATGCAAAGATTGTTCTTGCTCCGGCTTTAACTTCTTGATATTCGGCAGCGTTACTACAACGGACCGAATGGCTTCGCTCGCATCTTTCTCCGCTGCCATTACTGAACTACAACTCAAAATAACGCACAATGTCATCGTTCTCAGCCACTCCCTCTGTTCGCTGATTGGCCCTACAAAAAATGTATCGGAGAAAACCAAAGTCTACAGCAGAATCCCAGACGTAGTACTGAAGGAAAATGAAATTGAGCGGAAGTGTGTAGGAGGGCGCAGCCAGGCTAACTGACACGGGCTCCGCAGCAGACTTCTTCCCGACAGTCAAAGCGGCATTACGTCACGAAAGTGCGGACTCAGAGGAAGACCGCGAGTGCTTAGGGTTCCAGTTGGGACAGGGCCGATGTCCTCTTTGCTCTAGATGGAGGCGTTCTTTCAGAGCGCGTCTTGTTCGCGGGAGGTTCAAAACGTCATAATGGTACGCAGTGGAGGAGAGTCCATTCACCCGGAGAATATCGGACTGAGGAAAGTTAAAGTGCGTAGTTCGGTCCGGAGACGTGAACGGAGCACTAACAAAAAGAAGACGCTAAACGCAAAATAAACAAAAGACAAATAAGACGAGACGAAGGCAGCACTAACAAAAAGGTAACTTGAAGAAGAAGAGAGAGAGGGACCTGCGTCGCGATCTTTTAAAGTGAAAGTTAACGCCCCTTCTTTGGCGGAACGGACCAATAGAGTCTCACACGTTTGGGCGCGCAAAAGTCTTCTCCTGGTGACGTCATTTGCGTGTTTCTATGAGATCTCAAGTTTGGAACTTTTACTTTGGAAATAACATAGTGGACTACTTTTTACCGTGGTCTTTTTCATATATTTGGTTAGAGCGAGTCAAGACATTTATTTGATATTAATCAGCTGGGGTATAGCGTACAGACAGGGGTAAATGTGTTCTTAAATTCTTAATAGGAACCTTTAGGGTTCAACTACACAATTGACATCCTAGTGTAACGAGCCCCACGTGATGGGACTCCACTCTGCGTTGTGTTGTGTTGACGAATTCAATAAAGAAGCTTCAACCCTCTTGCTGTATAGCACGGTCTTTATTTTCTGCACAAATGAGAAATGTTGTAAACATTTATATTTCGTGGCTCTCTTCAGCTAATAGCTTAGCACCATTTGATGGCTCGTCGAGCCACGAGATAACCTCCTCTCGGCTCAGCATGAAGTGAACTGAGTGAGCAAGCCGAGCGGAGCGCGCCAGAACAAGTATGTACTCTTAAAGCAACAGTGCACTTCAACAAATGTGCAACAAATCATATATATCTCGACTCAGAAAACAAAATAGTCCATACAATTATATAAAAGAAACAGGAGGATTTTGAGTGAAAATAACAACTAAAATAACCTTGTTACATTTACCCCTCCTTAATTTCACCAAAATCCTTCAATGTACCATAAATACCCTTTCGATTAAACTCACTTGACTGGCACAAGTGAAGCATAAATCTAATTCATGCAACCAACATAGAAGTTACCTCAATTTCAAGGTTCAGGAAAATAAGAGGTTGATCAAGTCTCGTATTCCCCGTGGGTTAATGTGATGCCTAATACGCCACACAGCACTTGGCCTATTAACCTGGGCATCTTTCACAAACATTGTCGGTACATCATATCTCCAAAAGTGAACACTCAATTAAAATGTCTTAACCTCTCAAGATTGGTGTCTGCACCATGGATTCAATTAGTCTATTAACAGATTTAACTATTCTCCCTACTCTGGTTCTAACAGGTTCAACAATCTCCGTATGACGATGTGCATCAACAGGAGGCAATGCTTCAACATAAGGTAAGTGTGGTGCGACTTTTTCCGAATGTGAACGTTCGGGGTCCGTAGACATTGCATCTGAATGCAGTGCGTTGTTTGCAGGCACTGTGTCTATCAAATTAGAATCACTCATGTCAGTCTGGATTGGATCGCCTGCAGGTGAAACAACTGATATATCGCATATAAAGCCTGAAGAATCCTGTGTGTTTGACTGGCTTGATGTGTCAATCGTTGCGGTCTGTTCAACTCCAGGATCATTCATATCAGAATCTGCACCAATCAATGGCTGGTCCATTTCACTGGGTCTCAATCCTTCACCTCCGCTGGAGATTGGCAAGAAATTCACTTGCAACAATAAATTCCGATGCACAACTCTTGTCCGACCTTCTCCATCTCTTATTTTATAGACATGAATGTCTGGATTCACATTGACAACAGTGTAGTTTCAGACTTGTTAGCCACTAATACCCGATCTCCCACAGACAGGTAAGTGCCCCTGACCCGCTTGTTGTATTGTTGAGCTTGGTGCTGCTGTTCAACAGATGAATGCTTCTGGGCAATCAACATGGCACTCTCCAGACAAGACAACAGGGATTTGGCATAGGAGTCATAATCGGCAACCTCTGGGTTATCAAGGACCTGTCTAAACATGACATCTACTGGTAGTCTGGGTATACGGCCAAACATTAAGAAGAAAGGCGCATAACCAGTAGTCTCATGAATGGTGGCATTGTATGCAAACGTCAGAGTTTGGATGTGCTGCGGCCATTGCAATTTTGCCTTCAGAGGAAGAGAGCGGAGCATGTTCCCTAACGTTCGGTTAAATCGTTCCGTACCACCATTCCCCATTGGATGGAAAGCCGTGGTGTGAGATTTAGCAACACCAGCCAGATGAAGGAGCTCAGCTATGAGATTACTCTCAAAATTGGTTCCCTGGTCAGAGTGTATCCTTTCAGGGAACCCGTAGACACAGAACACATTGTCCCAAAGCTTTCTCGTCACCTGCTTTGCGGTTTGATTGGCACAGGGGAACGCATGAGCAAGCTTAGTGAAATGGTCGGTAACTACTAGTACATCCACTGACCGCTGCTTGGAGTCTTCAGCCGACCAGAAATCTATGCATACTAGCTCCATTGGCGCCGAGCTCTTGATGCTCTCCAGAGGAGCCCGGGCAGAAGGCTCTGGTGACTTTGCAAAGACACATCTCTCACAAGATCTGACATAATCTCTGATGTTCTTCTCCATGTCAGGCCAGTAAAAACGCTGTCTCACGAGGGAGAGAGTCCGGTCCTGTCCCTGATGTCCGGCAAGATCATGGATGCCAGTGAGAGCTCGATCTCTCAAACAACCCGGTAACACATATTGGAATCTTCTCTGTTTTGTCGCAGGATCTTTTGTTACTCTATATAACACATTGTCTCGAACTTCCAGCTTATCCCACTGTTTAATCATCCTTAGCACTTGTGTACTAGCACCATGTCTGTCACGCCTTGATGGACGTTTTCTGCGGACAACAAAGGGCAGCACATAAGAGATGGCAGGATCGTTTTGCTGACTTTGCTGAAGCTCTTGCTTACAAAACACAGGGAATGTGTCCGGGAAACCTTCTGTCCACTGCCCATGTTGGACTAACTGAAGTGCTCTGGTTTCAGCTGCGTCCATCCAATGTCCATGAAATTGACAAAGAGCTCTGATGTCATCCGCTTCATATTCAGCTCTGGGTGAAGAGAACTCCGCAGACTTGTAGGATTGAACCTGGCAGCTGAGCTTGAAGACGTCTTGAACAGAATCCTCCTTTACATTATTGGTGGCTTCTACCAGGAAAGGATATGGTTCAACCAGTAGCCTTTGCCCGATAGAATTGGCAAAAGGGTCGCGGCTCAGAGCATCTGCTACCACGTTTGCTTTACCAGGAATGTGTTTCAGGTCAAAAGTGTATGACGCCAGTTTTGAAACCCATCTAAGCTCATAAGCGTCAAGCTTGGGCTTAGTCAAAATGTAAATCAGGGGATTATTATCAGTCCAGACTGTGAATTTATGTCCCTTCAGCCAGTGGCTAAACTTTTCACATATACTCCACTTTAAGGCCATAAACTCCAGTCTGTGAGCTGGGTATCTGCGCTGTGACACACTGAGAGTCTTGCTCGCAAAAGCAACTGGTCTGGCCCTAAACTAAACTCTCCTTTGGGCACTTGAGACAACACAGCCCCCAAACCATCCAATGAAGCATCAACTGAAAGAATGAAGGGCTCCTTGAAATCAGGATGAGCAAGCACGGCACACTCCAGCAAACTGATCTTCAAGTTGTTAAAAGAAGCCTCGCACTCTCCTGTCCAATCAGCTGTGGTAAGTTTACGGTAAGTGCCCTGGTATTTTTTATCTTTTGCCAACTTCCCTCGCCGTTTCTGTCCTGCAGTAAGTGCAAACAGAGGCTTTGCAATGGAAGAACAGCTGGGGATAAAATGCTGATAGTAGAATACCATGCCAAGAAAGGATTTAAGTCTTTTGACAGAGGGTGTACAGCCATCATTTTCCATCAAGTCTTGAGCTGTCATCCTTGAGATTACCTCCACTTTGGCTGGATCAACAGACACTCCTTTATTGTCAATGATGTGGCCTAGAAATTTGACTTGTCTTTGAAGAAGATGACATTTTTTAGGGGACAATTTCAGATTGTTCTCCCTTAGTCTCTGAAACACTGTGCGCAACCTGGAAAGAGCCTCACTTTCAGATGGTGCAAAGACAAGAAGGTCATCAAGATAGCACAAGAGCTTTGAGAAATTCATATCCCCGAAGATTCCAAGCATCATCCTCATGAAGGAAGCGGGGCTATTACAAAGCCCTTGTGGCATATGGTTATATTCATGAAGGCCCAGCGGTGTGGTGAAAGCCGTATACTTCTTGTCTTCCTCATTCATCGGTATATTATAAAACCCTGATGTGAGGTCCATTGTGCTAAAGAAGCAATTTCCTCCAAGCGCAGCAAGGCAATCAGCCTGGTGTGGCAGGGGATGTGCGTCCTTCACGGTTCTGGCATTTAGCCACCTGAAGTCTGTGCAAATACGCAACCCACCATCCTTCTTCCACACCATCACCAATGGTGATGCATACTCACTCGAAGACTTCCTGATGATACCTCTTTCTTCCATGTCAGTGAGAACTTGTCTTAACTTCTCATAGTGAGCAGGAGGCACTCGCCTATAAGGCAAGCGAAAGGGTCGATCATCAGTTAACCGTATACGGTGTACATATTCTTTGACTTCACCGCACTCCGATGGTTGTTTAGAGAAGATGTCTTGATAATCTGCTAGTAACCGGGTTAGCTCAGACTTACAAGAGTCACTGATCTGACTCCAGTCAATGTTAATATCACTAAGGCCAAGTTCTAACAAACTGTCATCCTTCTGATTCATGGGACAGGAAGTACATGAGACATCTGACTCTGTTTTCACTGGAGCAATATGTAGACCTGAGAAAATCTCGAAATCCTCAGATGCAATGCAAGGAAACACGTCAGCTAGTTTGCAGTTTCTTTTCAACGTAACCACTTTATCTGTTGGATTTATAACTGTCATAGGCACCCACCTATCGCCCCAGAGTGGTGTGACAAGGCGGCCGACTAGAATATTACGGGGCAAAGCTTTGGAATTGGTCGGCTCAACAATCACTGTGCTGCCAGGTGACATGGGTGCGTTAGTTGGTAGACAGCCCCAAACCAAATGTTCATGCTCTGGCAAGAGCACTACTGCTTGAGTGAGTTTTACTGTGCCTATTTTATCAGGGAAAGTTTCCCCTTTCCAGCTATCAACACCTGTGAACATTGACAAGAACTGCTGAATGTCTCCGGTAAGCTGATGATCAGGTCTACAAGCAATGTCCCAATAATCGCTGCTGCTCTTCAGCTCATGAATCAAGTGTTTGATGATATTAGAGCCCAATATAAGATCATCACGTTGGCCAGACACGACCAAACAGGGGACAACACATTGGATGCCAAAGAACTGGATCTCTAAATCATAGAAACCCTCAGGCTGTGTATGCTGACCGCCACAACCAACCAAGACAATGTTTTCTTCAGAATGTTTCATCACAGGCAAGACACCAACTGATCTGATTTTCTCTTCAGCATTTTTACTGATTGTACATGCCATAGAACCGGAATCAAGCATTCCGTTAAGCTGAACATGGCTATTGACACGCACAGGAACATAGAAAAGGCTACTGTAAGCTTCAACTGTTTGACTGGATTGAACAATTATCTTGGTTCCATTAGGAGCACTATTACAATTCTCTTCGTATAGCTGAGCAGGATCACATTCTTCATGAAGGGCATTAACGTCTATACCCACATCACCCCTTCCCTGACATGGGTTGTCTAGTTTAAATGCTGAGATGGTCTACTAGTATCACTGCTCAACTGGTGTTGGCGATGATTGGCTCGCTGAGGGCAGTCCTTTTTCCAATGCCCCAGAGTTAAGCAACTCAGACATCGGTCTTCCTGTCTGCAGTGAGACACTGTGGAGTGATCCAAGGATTTACAAACTCTACATGGTTTGCGGTAAGACTGAAACTTTGCAGCTTGATGAGGGCTGGCTTGAAATTGGGTCTGCTGAGTGACAAGACGGTCTAACAGACTCACTAGGCTTTTCATGCAAGCAGTGTCACTGCCAGACTGTGCTAGGGGAGAAGGTGGAACTGACCAGTCGGGGTTAAATGCAGACGTCTCAACATTTGTGCCCTGAGTGCAAACCCTGCGCTCTGTTTTATACAAACTGTGCGACTTTGCAAAAGTTTGAGCTTTTCGTTCCTGCATATGTTCATCAAGCCTCTCTTGTATCTCACAGGCCGACCATTTTTCTGCTGATTTAAATTTGAAAACATTGGAAAGAGACTGATCTGGGCAATGCTTAATAAACATCATACTGATCTCATGGCTAGGATCACAAATACGCCGACCTTGTCTCTCTAAACATTCCTTCGCAACATCCATTGTCTTGTTCAACCTGATCCAATACTCCATAACATTTTCGGAGGGCATCGGCAAAGTATTGTAAAAATCGGCCAGGGGCATACTAGAGTAGGCGATTGTACTGAAGTGCTGTTTTAAAATGTCAAAAATCAATTGTGTGCTCTTCCTGTGATCAACGGATGTGTGATTGCGCAATTTAATTCTCACTACATCACCTGCTTTCCCCATAAGCCTATCCAAGATTTCTTGTGACTGTTCATGGATCGGAATGGCACGTTTCCTCAGGTACAGAGACATCAGATTTTCCCATTCTTCTACAGTCAGTTTGTCCGAGCCATCACCCCTAAATATAGGCGGCTCTTTTACATCTGATTGCATCACTAGCTTGACATTAGACAGTGACATCTCAGTTGGTTTTTCAGAATTACTGCCATGCGTACTTCTATCAGATCGTAACTGAGCAGTAATGGACTGACCCACTTTTTCAGCTATTTCATTAATGAGAGAACCCAAATCTGGATTTCGATCAACTGGATTTGCCATGGCACGATCTACATATCTTGTGGAAGTCAGAACTGGTGTACCAAATACACTGCTAGTAGGCCCTGGTGTTCTTGGTTCAGATTCAGAAGGAATTCTGAAAAGACCCCTCCCCCTACCAAGTCGGCTACTTTGGTCAAATGACACTTTGTCGTCCACCTCAAATTTACTGACACCCTCAGCCTTGTTTTTCTAATGTGTTAATCAATTAACTTCAACAGAGAAATAAACGAACAAAAATATTTCTCTGAACAGCATAAGCTAAAGACATTAAGCAATAAGCAATTAATTGGTTGAAAGTCTTAATTTGAGTTGATGCTGTGATTCCTTGAGAGAGAGAGAAAAAAACAGTCCACTCCGCTTCAATATAATATAGTTCTTCAGTCCTTGGAAAAAAAAATACCTAAAACCAGTCACTGCAGCCTCCACCGGCGAACGAACAGGCGTCGGTCTTTGGATGGATCCTTAAAGGTCACGGCACCATTGTAACGAGCCCCATGTGATGGGACTCCACTCTGCGTTGTGTTGTGTTGACGAATTCAATAAAGAAGCTTCAACCCTCTTGCTGTATAGCACGGTCTTTATTTTCTGCACAAATGAGAAATGTTGTAAACATTTATATTTCGTGGCTCTCTTAGCACCATTTGATGGCTCGTCGAGCCACGAGATAACCTCCTCTCGGCTCAGCATGAAGTGAACTGAGTGAGCAAGCCGAGCGGAGCGCGCCAGAACAAGTATGTACTCTTAAAGCAACAGTGCACTTCAACAAATGTGCAACAAATCATATACATCTCGACTCAGAAAACAAAATAGTCCATACAATTATATAAAAGAAACAAGATTACATTTAAATTAAACAGGAGGATTTTGAGTGAAAATAACAACTAAAATAACCTTGTTACACTAGCTAAACTTGATACAACAGTATAACATTTAAACATGCAGGAATACATCATATATACATTTCAGAATCATTAATTTCGGGGTTTTAATGTCAGGAATGCATCGGTGTGTGTGTTGTGTCTTTTGCCGCATCTGCATTCCTCCCCGCTGGGGAGGGGTTTGAAGATAAAGTTTTTTCCTTTGATGTCATCTCACGGATGCATCGGAGTGTGTGTGCGGATCTCTGGTTAAAATCGTTATATTGTAAAGGTGTCAGGAATCACTTAAATCTTCAGACTAGCTGGCGCTAACTAATGATCTAGATAGGGGAGTTCGTGAAGTGTGGGCTTTATGACCCGTTTGTAAGAATGTGTGTACGGCGTTCAGAATTACTGAAATCATGATTCTTCATTCATACGCTACAACACGTTCTCGGTGAACGATGATTGCATCTGTTTCGGACCTGGCAAGTGCAATGTCACTCTTCAGCCGAGACCAGGCTACGTTCCAAAGTCACTCAACACACCGTTCAGAGTACAGGTTGTTTCCCTGCCTGCCTTATATGCTGAGCCGTCAGCCTCGCGTGACGCTGGCGTTCAAAGCACTATTTGCCCGGTCAGGACTATACGGATGTATATGAATCCCTCTGCCTCCTTTCGTCAGTCGGACCAGCTGTTCGTGTGCTTATAACGAATATAATGAGGCACGTGCTGTTTCAAAACAGAGACTTTCTCACTGGATTGTGGACCCTATTGCTTTGGCTTTTGAATGCCAGGGGAAAGTTTGTCCCCTTAACATCAGAGCTCATTCTACGAGGACGATTACTTCATGGGCCTGATATGTCTATCCAGGATTTATGTCTTGCTGCTGGCTGGTCTTCCCAGAACACATTCACCAGGTTATACAAGCTGGATGTACCTTCTGTAGCGTTGCATGTGCTTTCGAGTTAAGTTTACTCTTGTATTGTGAACTGTTATAACCAGCTATGCAGTAGTTACCATAGCTGCTAACTCTGTGTTATGGCTAATAAGGTTGATGCAGCTGTCACCGCAAACTCCGTCGACACTGTGTTCTACTCTCATGCTTGAGTCCTTATTGTGTTGTGCTGCCCTGATCAGGCCCTAATCAATTGGCCAGCTGTACCCAGCTGACGTTAGCCCATAAGATTTCAGCGAAAGTGGAGAAGGGAGGAGTTCCCATTTACGCCACAGCTGAGGTAATGTCTCGTTCCCGCCTCTTAGTAGTTAACCGAGGTTACGATAGTAACCGGAGACGATATTCAATTTAGCTCCAGATATGTTATTTTCTGTTTTCTTCCCAACCCCCTCTTTTTTTTGAGACAGACTTAACTCATTCACTTAGCTACCTTTGAGGTAAACGAACGTGCTGAATTATGAAGCAATATAACAACAGTAATAGCCAATGAACTTAATTAGAACTATTAGTGAACTTGATTACCACACTTTTAGTAGCCCAATAAAACAACATGCACAGATTTATTTTTCTGAAAGGACAAAAGAAAACTACTTTAGCTCACCAGGACACAGCTACCACC
This sequence comes from Semotilus atromaculatus, assembly GCA_031834385.1. NCBI lineage: Eukaryota > Metazoa > Chordata > Actinopteri > Cypriniformes > Leuciscidae > Semotilus > Semotilus atromaculatus. The sequence goes on along the minus strand of JAULUF010000010.1, from coordinate 29,043,837 downwards.
ACCTCATTCATTTGCAAATGGATGAGTCAAGTTCATCAGCAGCTTCCAATGGTGTCAAAAGCACAATTCCCCACCCACTCAAAGATGCAGCAATTCTGTCCTAAATGATTTTAACAGGGCAAATCCTTACCGGACGGTTCTGAAATCATACACCGAACACTTTTTTTGGAGGGAGAGAGAGATGCTTTTCGGCCGCTTGGTATCAGTCACGGCCGTGGCTTGAATATTCTCTAGAGCGCGATGCATGCTTTTTTTTCCCGTGTCAAGTCTTCGGTGTTGCTTTCTCTGAAAATGACACGTTCATTTCGACAGGTTTTCGAAACTGGAAAGCAGCATTAGGAAAGCAGCATTAGCATTGGTCTTCAAAAACATGCATGCAGCCAAGCTCATTTACAAGCCTCGACCTCATGGACAGAGTTTCTCCGCCGACAGGTGTCGGGGGAGACTGTAGCATGTTTGCTTGGCCCTGTACCTGCTGGCCTCTTAACTCCACTGCCAACACCTCATCGACCCTGGTCTCACATCGCCATAGACTTTATCACTGATCTACCCAACTCACAAAGACACACCACCATACTCACCATTGTTGATCGATTCTCCAAGGCTTTCCAGTTAATCCCACTGCCCAAACTTCCCACAGCACTTGAAATAGCTGAGCTCCTCTGTAACCATGTGTTCCGCTTCTATGGCTTACCCATGGATATAGTGTCAGACCGGGGGCCTCAGTTGACATCCAGGGTTTGGGCCGCGTTCTTCAAACATCTTAACGTTAACATCAGTCTCACCTCCGGTTATCACCCGCAATCCAATGGACAAACTGAGCGTCTGAACCAGGACGTCATCCGATTCCTTCGTTCTTACTGTCAACAACAGCAATCGGACTGGAGCAGATACCTGTTTTGGGCCGAATACGGAAGAATTCGGATACGAATACGGGCCCAGAACTCTCTTGTCAAACCCGCCACTGGCATGACCCCCTTCAAATGTATTCTGGGCTTTCAACCTCCACTATTCCCCTGATCTGGGGGTTCGCCAGTGGGTTCCACTGATCTACCATCCTTCACTGAATGGCTGCAAAAGAGTGAGGAGGTTTGGGACCAGGCTCACACTCATTTACTTCATGCAATCAAACGTCAAGAACAACAAGCCAACCGTCATGGCCGTCCTTCTCAGGAGTACAACCCCGGCCAATGGGTTTGGCTTTCCACCAGAGACCTAAGACTCCGACTTCCATGCCGCAAACTCAGTCCCAGGTATGTTGGCCCATTCCAAATTATTAGACAGATTTCTCCTGTAGCATTTCGATTGGACCTACCCGCTAATTACCGTATTTCTCCCACGTTCCATGTTTCCCTACTGAAACCTGCCGTTGGTCCGAGAGGAGTGAGGAGGGAGCCATACCACAGACTCCTCCACCTATCCTGGTTCATGTCAAGGAGGCATATCGTGTGCACGAGTTTCTCGACTCCAGACGCCGGGTCAATATTCTCCAGTACCTGGTCGACTGGGAGGGGTTTGGCCTGGAAGAGCGATCCTGGGTCAACTCTGGGGATATCTTAGACCCCACACTCACTGAGGAGTTTCACCAGACACATCCGGAGAAACCGGCCCCTCGACCTCGTGGAAGACCCCGCCGTCCTCTGCTTCCTCACGTCAGGAGGATCTCACTGAGTCTGATGATTCACAACAGTTGAACATTATCTACATTTATGAAGAAAAAAAAAACTTCTATGGGAGTACTGAAAAGCATTTTTTTTTCTTACAGTGTGCTTTTAGCCCATTTGTAACCTACTGTATTAATTATAGTGTTTCAAATAAATCATATACGTTTTTGCAAGAAAGGTTATGTCCTTTGTAAGGTAAGGTTAGTCTCTCAGAGACTGTCTTCATGTTGGCAAGGGGCTTGAAAACATAATTATCTACAAAAGGGGGGCCAGGCGAAGCTTATTTCATTTTTATAATATTTCTTCTATTTTTTTTATGCAATTGTTTGGAGATTTTTTTTAATTTACCTTTTAAATTACTATATATTATTAATAAATAATAGAATTTAAGCACATTATTCACATTCTGTCAAATTAAATCCAATAGCCTACATGCAACAACCAGCTCAAAATATCTAACATTTGGGTGTCTCTGTCGCCCTCTTGTGGAAAAAAGTATTCGTGATTCAAATGAAAGTTCTATAGGTTTTTGGGCCACTAGACGAACACTAAATTTTTTAAATTTCAAAATGACCCGAGGGAAGAATGAAGGCTAAAACATTTCCACCCATGCAGACATGATGCCATTTGTGTATTTACTAGCCATATCAACACTATATAGAGAATAAACATTAGCCAAAATTTTAAATCTGTGAAAGATATCGCTGAACATTTATTTAAAAATAGTTTGTCCAATCTTCAATCTGTTATTTAGCAGTTTAGATAACATGCTTCTAACAAGCAGAAAATTAACCAGATTTAAATCCCAGTTGCACAGGTGCATGTTGTAACATATGCGTTACTGCACCGCTATTAAAATGCTGTTAAATTACGTAAGCAATAATAATTCACATTTATTACTTATGAGAATCTTATAGAGAAACCTCGAGAAAGATGTAAATAAAAACTTGAGAGTCAATGTTCAGAAATTATTACTTCAAGAAATGTGTTCTGTCTCGTCTTTGTCATCTCTTCTTGCGAGCTGTGTTCAGTTATGCGGTTTTCTGAATTTCTGAGTGGTACGTCATCTTGTTTTTGTTCATTGTCAAACTCAAAAACTCTCAGATATAACATTTTAAGCTGTCATATTTTACAACCTACAATTTTTATTTCTCTCTCACTCTCTCAGCCATTTGACCATCATCAACCATTCAATATTTTATTAGGGGGAGGGAGTTGTTCCCTCATAATATTTTGCACACGTTTCTCTGGTGAAATGTGAAATCCTGCCTAGTTTTGCGTTGGATTTCAGATCGTCCCGTTGTTCTCAAACTTGATTGGATGGCTCAGACTTTTCGCTGCGCAATATTTGCATAAATATAATGTAGAATTCCCCGAATTTGCATATAAGTGCACGTTTCCTGAAGGAACCGAAAGCAGGTGTGACGCTGTCCAGGAAGAGACACGTATAGGCTCTGAACAGGTAAGAAACCGACAAACCTGTAATCATTAAACGAGTCTATTCGTGCATATGTTTGATCATAAAACTTTTGATCTATTTAAAGTAAAAAGCAGCATTGAACTTTAGAGTATTTTATGTGCTTTGACGATTGGTATTGTTTCATAAAGAGAGGTCAGAGTTTTCATCTCTAGACTCACAGGAGGCCTCACGAGCTAGGCTAAGTTGTACTTTTTTAGTTAACACGTTATTTCGATAGTCCACTTTAGACTTTCTACTAACTATAAGTAACTTTGCAACTATATGTCAACTAACTGTCATTAGAGTATTAGTAGACTATCTGCTTAATATTTGCCAACACTTTATTTTGTTGGTCCCCAAATACATTCTACTGACTATAAGAAACTTGGCGACTAGCCTACAAGTCAACTTATTCTACTAACCCGAACCCTAACCATAATTAATCTGGTCATAACTAGTCTACTAATACTCTAATGAGAGTTTGATGACATGTAGTTGCAAAGTTACTTATAGCTAGTAGAATGTCTAAAGTGGACTATCAAAATAAAGTGGAGCCCTTTCTGACTTAAAATGCCTTCTACTGATTCATCTCTAATTTTCCGAACGGTGTTGTGTGGTTTTGTGCTATTTACCCCATCAGAAATCACAGTCTGAATTCAAGAATACGGGAAAAAAGCAATGGAATCTTTTCAAGGTAAATCTGTTTTGAAAAGCTTTGTTTTACACAATATTTTGGTTTTGATGTTTGATGTCAATGTTTTGAAATAAAAATCAATCAATCAAAATGCAGATTACACACAGATATGAAGTGGTTCGATTTGAACACATTTACAATGCAGAGCATTTTTTTTTTTTTATTGTTTTACTTTCCCCCCCCTGCTGTCCAACTTACTAACTTGAAATATTTCAGAAATGTTTCAGACACCAGTATAAATACAAACCTAAAAAAATGCTCAAATATTTCCACTAAATGATTTTGTAGTGTCTAAATATATACCTGAATGCATACAGAATCGAATTAACTTCAAATGGTCAAACTTTATGATCCAGGTGATCAGGTCATTTGCTTCATATACTCTTACTTAAAGGTGGGGTATGTGATTCTCTTTTTTGTCAATTTTTTCAAAATCACACGAAATCCTATTCATAACCCACTTACAGCCACTGAGTTAGAAGCACTGAAATGAAAATTAAGCAATTTAATCATCTGTGGAACGGGCAGGACTTGAAAAACCAAGTCAATCCAGCCAATCATTTCCAAGACCACCTAGAATCATTGGACAGTAAGTCAATCAAACGGTTGTACCACCACCACATATATATATAATCTCCAAAAAAGATTATTTAAACATGATAAATCAACATGTTATCAAAATAGAAGTGTAAAAGCTTTCTGGATCAAACTAAATTAAGTATCATTTTAGGGCTTTAGGTCATTCTGACCTGAGGATGGTTTCACTTTATTTGGATGGTCCCTTTAACACATTCTGTTGACTATAAGTAACATTGCTCCTGCATGTCTACTAACTCTCATTAGAGTGTTAGTTGAGTATTAATAGACTGGAAGGGTTAGGGTTAGATTAAGTTGACATGTAGTTGCAAAATTACTTATAGTCAGTAGAGTGTCTGTTGGAGGACCATCACAATAAAGTATTTGCAGATATTAAGCAGAGTCTACTAATACTCTAATGAGAGTTAGTTGACATATAGTTGCAAAGTTACTTATAGTCAATAGCACGTTCAAAAGAGACCATCAAAATAAAGTGTTACCATTAATTTTATTACTTTATCATATTTCTCTTTTAATTTCTTTTATAACTGTTTTAATTTTACTTGCTTTTATTTTGTGATTATTTTAATTCCTTTCTGTGTAAAGCGCTTTGAATTGCCATAAATGTGCTATATAAATAAACTTGCCTTGCCTAAATATAAATGCATGTATTTATATAAATTTTTAAATCATATTATAATAATTATATGAATGTATTATATGAATTAAAAAGAAATTATAACATGCTTTTATTTGGAGTGAGAGAGACTTTGTGAGAGTGGCTTTATTGCATAAGATACATGTCACAGTACAGATTGGTCCAGTTTTGGTTTGCGATCTCTAACCCAGAATAAAACCTGCTATGGAGCAGATTAGTTGTGTAGCGTAAAACCAATCCACCTTCTTGAGCCCGAAAAAACTGAGTTTGCTTAAACCAATCTCGAACTTACCTGGGATCAGCTTTGTGCAACAAGCCACAGAAAATGTTAGAATCATGGCTCATATTGTAATAGTGATCTTTATGGGACATTGTCGCATGTCGCTTTATGGCAGAAAAGGCCAGCATGCTTTATTTCTCGGTTTATTCATGGTGGGGTTAAATTTTCCAGTGGAAGGGATTTTTAGATATAGACATTGCTAATGTTTAATCTCATTTAAAGTCGACATGATAGTCTTTTCTTACCTGGCGAGACTTGATTTTGTCCTTTGGGAATTTATTGGTTTTTAGTTTTTTGTCTTTGTTTTTTGTATTTATATATAATATAAATAAAGACCGATAAATAATTGGCCGATATAATGACGTCATCCCTAAAAAAAATTATCACATTGGCATTAAGGCCAATACTCACTTTGAACTCAGTTCTGATTTTAATTTCTGAAAAGCCTCTTTTTGTGGTTTTCCCCAGCACCAATCCTTTGTATCACTAAGCAGATCTTTGAGTGGGTGTGTGTAGGATGCAAAGTAGAGACTTGCCCAAATAATTGCCCATCCCCATAACTACCCTTACGGAACCAAAATATATGGGAATATATTACATAATACATTTCCAAATATGGGAAACCAGTTCTTATATTTTTCAATATACTGCAATATATGTCTGGCTATATATTAATACATATAAAATATTTACAAATGAAGACAAAAATGGCATCACATTGTAATATTCACAAAGTTTTATCCTTTATTGTGTACATATATTGCACATACATGTTCCCATATAAAGGTGAATGTAAGTACACACACACTCTCACACACACACACACACACACACACACACACACACACACACACACACACATACACACACACACACACACACACACACACACACACACATATATATATATATATATATATATACATACACAAACACATTCACAGAATGAGTTACAACAGATTCCTAGTTCCCAGCATTCTTTGCTTCTGACTAACTAGAAAAAACTAGTTAAAGGAGAGCAAATGTTAAAATGAAGTGTTATTTGATGTGTTTTGCTCAGTATTAATATAGGGGCAGATCTGTTAGTGTTTAGTGCTCTATTCATTTTGAATTTAAAAGGTTTTCTGGTATGTCTGAGTTTTTGGGGTTATTGTGCTGAAGAGTTGAAACATTTAATACTAAATGAGGTGTAAACCAGTTTTTTTGTTGAGATGCCTGGATGGGATCTCTTCAGATATGTTTAAATGAAGGATTGTCATTATTATAAGATCTCTCCTATGTATATTTCAATAGCACTAATAAGAGGTGATTTGATTTGACGTATCAATTTATATTGGTAACACATCTTCATGTGATATGAATTTAACCAAAGTATATGAAATTCCCCATACTTAAACTTTAGAAAGCGAAATTCACATGAGCTTGCATGTCCTGTCTCCTGTATTGGCATAGAATGTAAGTCAGTGGATTGAAAAATGTAGTGTGACTGTAACCAGCCCTTGACCACATGTTTAGAATGCGCAGTGGTGAAAGGGTATAATACAGCATTACCTGTGCTTCTGTAATGTAGTTTATTTCTGATATTATATCATACAATTTGATTGGATACACATCCTTTAAAGTTATCAACAAAGTATATGGGAATGATTTTCTTTTTTAATGTTGATATGCCATTTTATTATGCTATTAACAGTGCATCATTATATGGCAGGTTGCGTATTGTTTAGCATTGTTTGTCCCTGCTTTCTGTGACACTAGAACAGACATGTCACCTTTTTAGGTCATGGTGCCACCAGTTGAGAACTACTATATAACAGTACTTATTAATTAAACAAGTCAATGCCTCTACATGTTATTTGTCTGAATCAACCAAAGGTATAGACAACATTATTGCTTACTCCTTTCATGCAACATACATAAACCTCTCTCTTTTTTTCTCCATTTGTCCAATTGTTTTGTTTTCACAGATCACTGTCCACATCTTAGTATTCCTGTAGAGACGGATGAGTCTATGACCTCGTCTTCGCTTAATCTGGCCTGGCCAACATGCCAACAGTGCCAGTCACACAACTCTAATGAGGCAGGCAAAAATGGGAGATTCGGCCCTGAGATGTGTGCCTGCAATGTAAGCAGGCTGGATTACCTAGATGGTTGCTGTGGGCTTACTCCTAAAGTTTTAAGGGTTAGTCCCTTAACCAAACTCTCCATGAGTGATTCACAACGCACAGCGAGTCCTGCAGGCCTGCCCAGTCTCTACTTGCCTCAAAGTTCAGGAAGACACCTTCAGAGAGACTGTAGAGACCACATAGAAGATCTGAGTGAAGATTTCTCAGGCATCAACATTCAAAACCGCTGCAATTTTCCTGTCCTATATCCACACGCCCGAAACCCTGTGAGTGAGAATGAGGAGAGTCTAGAAAAGCCTAAACCTCTTTGCTCTGACCTGGGTGAGAATTTCTGCAGATATTCTCCACCAAAACAGCCAGGATTTTACGGTATGTCTGTTATTGGGTCATGATATGAGGAATAAAATTTTCTGTAATCTTATGACATACAAGTGGTCATTTTGCTATAAAAATACTGTAGGTTTCAGACCGCACTCCAAAAAGAGCAAAGAGTGTCTTCCACACTTGTGGTAGACATTTGCATCTGGCCGCCTCCACCACAACAACACATCAATGCTTTCTTTACCTTGTTACTTCTATACTCCATCTAGCAGTGGTGAGGAGTGAGGTGAAAAGGAGAGGGATACAATGTTTGCCAATTATATTAATTAAAAACCATATATATTTACTGATGAGACTGGGGACAGAATGAGGTGTGGAAAGAGGTGTTTTGCAAAGATAAGCGAATAAACTTGACTAACATTATAAGTGAACTTAAAGGAACATATTAAAATAAAAAGGGTACGTCATGACCCCTTTAACACACGTCTGTTTGCATGTAGATCATAAGCATTTTATCATCAGATATCATCCATCGCCCAAGTTCCGTTTTAATGGTTAAATAAAATTTAATCTAAAGACCTTATGAAATATGTTTTGCCCCCTTAATTATTATTATAACAAATTTTGGCTAGATTGTTTTTTTAATGGTTTAATTAAACTTTAGTAATCAAAAGGCATGCCTCAATAATTTTTTTTTTTTTAACTCAATAATTTATTAAAATGTTTCAAATAATAGGCCCTTATGATTTCTTTTTCCAGAAATTATGTTGTCTGTTGTTGTTGTTTTTCTGGATTTATCAAATAAAAACATAAAACTTTAACAATTAGATTAAAGTCTTCTAAAATATATTAAAAGGAAATTTGAACAATTCCTTTTATGGCATAACAAGGTGCTGGATAAAAGGTTTACTGTTAAAATTAAAACATGGAGGAAAAAAAATATTATTATCATCTCTTTGAGAAGTACATTCTACTGTACAATAGTAATATATTTCTGTTTTCTTCTATATCTAACAATTTCTTCAAGTTAAACCAAACTTTTATTTTGAAGACCTTTAAGTTATTACTCTATAGGTTTTATATTAGAAATAAGGTAAAAGAAATCTCTTTTACCAGAAAGTTTGAGGTCCAGGCTTACAATGAATTATAGCCCCATTTATAGTAAGTATTACTATTCTATGAATATACACTCACCGGCCACTTTATTAGGTACACCTGTCCAACTGCTCCTTAACACTTAATTTCTAAGCAGCCAATCACATGGCGGCAACTCAGTGCATTTAGGCATGTAGACATGGTCAAGACAATCTCCTGCAGTTCAAACCGAGCATCAGTATGGGGAAGAAAGGTGATTTGAGTGACTTTGAACGTGGCATGATTGTTGGTGCCAGAAGGGCTGGTCTGAGTATTTCAGAAACTGCTAATCTACTGGGATTTTCACGCACAACCATCTCTAGGGTTTACAGAGAATGGTCCGAAAAAGAAAAAACATCCAGTGAGCGGCAGTTCTGTGGGCGGAAATGCCTTGTTGATGCCAGAGGTCAGAGGAGAATGGCCAGACTGGTTCGAGCTGATAGAAGGGCAACAGTGACTCAAATAACCACCCGTTACAACCAAGGTGGGCAGAAGAGCATCTCTGATCGCACAGTACGTCGAACTTTGAGGCAGATGGGCTACAGCAGCAGAAGACCACACCGGGTGCCACTCCTTTCAGCTAAGAACAGGAAACTGAGGCTACAATTTGCACAAGCTCATCGAAATTGGACAATAGAAGATTGGAAAAACGTTGCCTGGTCTGATGAGTCTCGATTTCTGCTGCGACATTCGGATGGTAGGGTCAGAATTTGGCGTCTACAACATGAAAGCATGGATCCATCCTGCCTTGTATCAACGGTTCAGGCTGGTGGTGGTGGTGTCATGGTGTGGGGAATATTTTCTTGGCACTCTTTGGGCCCCTTGGTACCAATTGAGCATCGTTGCAACGCCACAGCCTACCTGAGTATTGTTGCTGACCATGTCCATCCCTTTATGACCACAATGTACCCAACTTCTGATGGCTACTTTCAGCAGGATAATGCGCCATGTCATAAAGCTGGAATCATCTCAGACTGGTTTCTTGAACATGACAATGAGTTCGCTGTACTCAAATGGCCTCCACAGTCACCAGATCTCAATCCAATAGAGCATCTTTGGGATGTGGTGGAACGGGAGATTCGCATCATGGATGTGCAGCCGACAAATCTGCGGCAACTGTGTGATGCCATCATGTCAATATGGACCAAACTCCCTGAGGAATGCTTCCAGCACCTTGTTGAATCTATGCCACGAAGAATTGAGGCAGTTCTGAAGGCAAAAGGGGGTCCAACCCGTTACTAGCATGGGGTACCTAATAAAGTGGCCAGTGAGTGTATTTATTAAGACTTGAGACATATTGCATTATAAGAACAGTTGGAAGGATTACACATTTAAGAATATGTTTAATTTAGGTTTCAATACCAAAGTATATAAACTGAGAATGTTCTGGTTGTTGAATTTAGCATTTCAGGTTAGGATGGTAATGATATCAGCTGTGAAACAAGTTTCCAGCAAGAGAATCTGGCAAAGCCTGTTTTTTCTGTATTTGTCAGATTACTGAAACTCTTAATGGGTCTTTCCTGCCCATCCTATTTCTCTCTATTGTAAGTTAAATTAGTCAGATTTCCACCCTTTGTCTCTATGATAATGTAAAGGTTTTAGCAACCTAGTCAGGCTGATTGGATTATCGCTTGTCGCTGCAGTCATTCCAACATCGTCTGACTAAGGGAAACTTTTAGTCAGTAGTTTATACTTTTTCAAAGGGGGAGGGATTACATAGAGGTGGAGTCGCATGCAAATTTGTACATGATTCAGCTGGTTACCTGAGTTCATCAGGATGACAGTGTCAGGCATAGATGGTGATCCAATCAGCCTGATTAGATCACTCAAACATGAACACTATCATAGAGACAAAAGGCCAGCTGTACTTTGAGAAGTGACCAAAGGTTAAAGCCAGACACCTAAATTGCTTGACTTAAACTTCTTAAAAACTCATCATCATTTTATATGCAATTGGACCTAAAATAAAACATTTCTTAAATTTGTAACCCTTCAAGTTATAGTTGCATATATGTTATTTGTTATAATTACTTATAATTCATGCATTTGCTTTTGCAATGTGCATGTTCATAATGCATTATACACTGATTTATAAATGATCAAATATAAAATAGTTCCAGGGACACTTGTTTGCTGTTCCAATTAGTTATCAGTTATGTCTTTTGATGGCTAATGTTTGTATTAGAGGTCATGAATGGTAATTTTGATTTGTTAAAATCTCCTCAGCCATATGCATAATATTACTTATTTCAGTTTTAAAATAAATTGCTAATAGCAGCAACTTAAAATGTATAATGAGCACATCTTCGTGATTTCTTAACATTTGCTTTAGGAAAATTGCATCCAATGTTTTCACTTTACTGAAAGCCATCAATGCATTTATAGAGCTTAGTAACTGTATTTATACATTTAATTCACACAAGTATTTATAAGAACGCAAAACAACAATATATTGACTTATTTGACAGAAATAAATCTGAATTACTAAAAAAGTCAATGTAGCCTAACTATAATATTAAAACATTATAGCATTGCAGGTTGTATCTTCATAAACAAATTCATGGAAATAAATCATTAATACTTACAAATCAGTGTAATGAATTATCAGCATGCACATTGAAAAAGCAAATGCATGACTTATAAGTAATTATAAAAATAATATAAATGTAACAATACATCTTTCTTATAATGCAGTATAAGTCTGAATGAGTCTTTATAAATATATTTATAGACTAGTAATGTCACGGAATCGCCAAGCTCCACCTTCACTTCATCTCCCACTTGGTCTGTAATCAATCATCTCATTCACCACGCTCCATAAAAGATTGCACCATGCACACCTCCATTGTCTGGTCTTCGCCATAAGACGCCTGTGTGCTATTTATCTGTGGATACTTGCCTCTGTGTCTTTTATCTTCCACATGCAATCTCCATCTCCTGGCTCTGTTATTCTCCGGTTCCTCCTGAATACACCTTTAAGATAAGAGAACAATATTATCCCTCCATTCATCAGCGATCTAGGTGTGTGTGGTGCAACTCATCCATTTGGACTAATATATTCATCCTCACTCTGGTTGTTGTTTTATGATCATCTGCATTCCCATCTCACTGCATCTGTTTTAATAAACTGCCCTCAATTGCATTACTCACCGTTTCCGCTGAGTCTGTTTTCCTGACAAGTAATAGCTACTTATAAATAAGTATAAATGGAGCTATAATTCATTATAAACATGGACTTCATTGAAAGTGTGTTACCAAATGTCCTTTAAACATACACCGATTTTATCAAGCAAATAAATTTACATTATTATTTAAGTTGATACGGTCACCGTGATTTTGCCAAGTAAGACATGTTCCTGGATCAACATATTCATAAGCCTAAACTTGACATAACACTGTTAACTTGTCCCTTGAATCTGATCTGATTGGTTGATTGGAATGTTTTTCCTGGATCAACAAATATGTTGATCCAGGAACATGTAGTACTTGGTGTAATCACGTTCTATATTAAGTTATATTGTGGGAAGAGATGGAGAAATGTATTAATGAAAATGTCAGTGCTCAAGAGCTCTCACTTTTACTTCAACTTATGTCCCTACAAATTATTTGTACCCTTATGCTGATATTTATATGTTATATTTAGCTTGGCTGATAAGCCAAATATTTAGCAAATACTGAAACCAGTTAGCTAACAATGAAGAGTGAAATAAAGAAAAATGTCCAGTAGATTTTTATTATTTATTTACTTTTATTTAGAGTTTATTTATTAAAAGTGCGTGATTCATCAAGATATTTCATTTTGGTGGATCACCACAGAGATCATTTTGAAAGCTTGTATTTTGTTTGGTTAGCCAAAATATTTAACAAAGACTAAATTGGGCCGGGGAGGTGTAGAGCTTTTAGAATGACTGGTGTTCCAATTCTGTGGAAATCCATCTGCAGATCATAGCCATAACTTAACTGTATAGAAATTTAATTCTGTGTCTCGTCTTTATAGATGAGTACCCACCAGAGATTTTACATCACTGGCATAAGCAGCCTGCAAATTATCCACGTCCCAACTATCCGCTGCATCAGCCCCTACCTGAGCATGCAAGATATTATGCTCAGAACAGGTAACTTTATAAAATTATTATTATTTATTTATTTATTTTACAATAATGTGCCAACTACCAATCAATTCTAGTTTTAAATAACAAACATTAAAGTAGTCATATCTTGCCAAAACTAATTTGCCTTGGTTTTTATAACATAAAAAAGCTTGATGCAAAAATAACTTGTGGATTTGGGATGTCAGACAGATGGATCAATGCCATTGTTGTCTTTAGCTTGCACAGTTGCTTCTTCTTTTTTAAAAAAAGAAGGTAATCAGTGTCATCTTTTTTTCTTTTTTTATAAACTCCAATATTAAGTTAGTAGAATTTCATATTTTGATTTTGTACTACATACGCATGTTAATTGCACAACTTTGTGACCAACTGTCACCGTCAAGGTGGTTCGAGTCCAATTAAGTCTGCTACAAAGCTTTCACACACTCTAAAAAGTGCTGGCTTGTCTCAACCCATGTTTGGGTCAAATAAAAGTTGAAATCAATGGTTGGGCTTGTCCATAAATTACATTTTTAATGGTTTTATCTATATTTTACCCAAATATGAGTTGAAACAACCCAGCAGTTACAAATGCTTTGTAAATGTACATGCAGACAACCACAGTATTGCAATAACTAGCAATAAGGCAGTACAATAAAAAATATCATTGTCCATTTAATTAAGGAAGCTAAAGCCCTGCCCCCCCAAAAATTTTAAGTTAAGTGCAATCATAGTATTTGTGAATATGAAGTTGTACTATTTTAAAACTTTCCCTTATTAACTTTTCCTGGTCAGACAAGCACTACAGGTTGCCAGCTGTAGGTTAATACGGACTGCTTCCTAAAATGTCCCAAATACATCACTGGCCCTTGTGATTATCATCATCACAAAAACAAAATTAAGTTACAGTTTTTTTCAGTCGCTAACAAGCGTTTGTCCAATCAGTTGTCACATTTTCAAAACTCTAAACACACATCTTTTGTGGCCATACTATTCACACATTTCATGTCGTTTTCACACAATATGCAGTCAGTGGACACATTTCCACAATGCTTGCATTTTCTTAACAGACAAGCTATCCCTCCCAACAAAATTATGGATTGTTTTTGTAGTATTTACAAATGTTAACACACACCATCCCACAATAGCAAAAACAATATTCCAAACCTTAGATACAGTATAAAAACATCTTCCTCTGCAATGATATCAGTTCAAAACAATATATCTCAGCTGATAATAAACAAAAAAATGTTTTGTGTGTGTGTGTGTGTGTGTGTTGTATGGGTTATATGATTTGTTATTTTTATCTATTAGGGGTGGTGAAAAAAAGCGATTATTGATAAATCGCGATTGTTATGAACGAGTATGAATCGATTATAAAATTTTCAAAAATAGATTTTTTTTTTTTTGCATTATTTTCTTTTGTAAAAAATGTTATACCGGAAGTTGAACGTCACGAACGCGCCCAGTTCCAGTTAGCAAGCGCGTGTAACGGCCATAGACAGTAAAAGAAACGGCGCCCGCGGCTCGCTCTCTCCCTCTCTCACACACACACACACACACACACATACAGTTTGATGATCGCGCCCGCGGCTCGCTCTCTCTCTCTCTCTCACACACACACACACACACAGAGTTTGATCGCGCCCGTGGCTCGCTCTCTCTCTCTCTCTCACACACACACTGAGTTTGATCGCGCCCGCGGTTCGCTCTCTCTCTCTCTCTCTCTCTCTCTCACACACACAGAGTTTGATCGCGCCCGCGTCTCTCTCTCTCTCAGTTCGATCGCGCCAACTTAGTACAACTTGATCACTCACAAGTTAGTGTGTTGCATTTTGTCACTGTGTTCTACAGTACAGTATAAGCTGAAGCTACAGTAAGTTGTTCAAAAATGTTCATTTTGTCTTCTTAATGATTAAATTGGACAATTTTCTTCTAGAAAGACAAAGGTGTTCAGGTGGAGAAAAACCTTTTTCTTTACCTTGACATGTTTCGACTGCAACCTGCAGTCTTCCTCCACCTGAACAACACCTTGTCTTTCTAGAAGAAAATTGTCCAATTTCTACAGTATGTTGGTTCTGATCTACTTCCTAAAGGAAATAAGCCTTTCATTTATTTGTTATTGTTTAGTTCAACTTGATGAGTCACAACACAATGTGATGTATTCATTTCTGTGTTCTACAGAACATAAGTTACACAAATAATTCTGAAGTTATAACTACACGACACAGAAAGTGCTTTGAGTTGTTTTTACTCAATAAAAGAGTTAAGTAATTCAGCAGCTGACTTTTTTTAAATACTGCAATCACTTTGTAGTGTATTTTCGTTTACTGTTGTGAAATGGAAAATCAATAATCGCTAATCGAGAATCGTTAATAATCGAAAATCGACTGTAATCGAATCGGGACTTCAATAATCGTAATCGAATCGAATCGGGAAATCAGACAGATTAACCACCCCTAGTATCTATTGTATTTATTGATGAGCAGTTTAGCTATTTATTTGTGAGTGGTTTTAACCGGACCTCAGTACCTAATTTCGTTCCAACTCATGTACCATGTTTTGGAATGACATAGACACACAGCTGATTTATGTTGGGTAAACTGGGCCAAGCACAGCTGATTCCAGTCTGGCTTAGACTCAGTGGCAGGGGTTATTTTTTTCTATAACATTGACACTTATACCGTAAAAGGAGGACTTTGAGGAGTGATGTTTTTGGAAACAGAAACAAAAAAGACAAACACTGAAATGTCTGGACGAGGAAGGAGAAGAGCAAGGGGCCCAGGGAGAAGAGCAGGAGCAGTGAGAGATGCAGTGAGAGATGCAGTGAGAGATGCAGTGAGAGATGCAGTGAGAGATGCAGTGAGAGGTGCAGTGTGAGATACAGTGAGAGGTGCAGTGAGAGGTGCAGTGAGAGATGCAGTGAGAGATACAGTGAGAGGTGCAGTGAGAGATGCAGTGAGAGGTGCAGTGAGAGGTGAAGTGTAGAGGTGCAGTGAGAGGTGCAGCGAGATGCAGTGAGAGATGCAGTGAGAGGTGCAGTGAGAGATGCAGTGAGAGGAGCAGTGAGAGGAGCAGTGAGAGATGCAGGCCCAGTGAGAGGAGCAATGAGAGGTGCAGTGAGAGATGCAGTGAGAGGAGCAGTGAGAGATGCAGGCCCAGGCCCAGTGAGAGGAGCAGTGAGAGATGCAGTCCCAGTGAGAGATGCAGTGAGAGGTGCAGTGAGAGATGCAGTGAGAGGTGGATTGAGAGATGCAGTGAGAGGTGCAGTGAGAGGTGCAGTGA
Organism: Semotilus atromaculatus; assembly: GCA_031834385.1. NCBI lineage: Eukaryota > Metazoa > Chordata > Actinopteri > Cypriniformes > Leuciscidae > Semotilus > Semotilus atromaculatus. The sequence continues at coordinate 29,027,552 of JAULUF010000010.1, read as the reverse complement.
GAGATGCAGTGAGAGATGCATTGAGAGGTGCAGTGAGAGATGCAGTGAGAGGTGCAGTGAGAGATGCAGTGAGAGATGCATTGAGAGGTGCAGTGAGAGGTGCAGTGAGAGATGCAGTGAGAGGAGCAGTGAGAGATGCAGTGAGAGATGCAGTGAGAGATGCAGTGAGAGGTGCAGTGAGAGGTGCAGGTGCAAGGAGGTGGAAGGTTTATGACCATCAGCCACATGACCAGATGTCCCTCCTTTAAGCCATGGATGCTGGCTGCAGGGACATCACAGTTCATGATTGCCACGGGTGGATCCGACATACCAAGCGGTTTTATCCAGGTGCATCGCCTTGGATAATATCAGATGTGATGTTGATGAAAACATGTGGCCAAGAACATGTGAAGATCGTAGAGATTAGATGCAGTAATTTTGTGATTTTTTTAGTCTCCGCCCCCCCCCCCCCCCCTTTTTTTTGTCTGGGATTTTTGCTGTTTTTTTTTTCTTTCTTTCTTCTTTTTCAGAATGCTCTTGTGTGTTTCAAGGATATTTTGTTCACTGTAAGCAATACTGTAAAACGTTTTCTGTTCTATCATGTGAACATTACTGTATATGTGGACATACAATTCCCAACCAAGAAATTTAGTGTAAAAACGGTGGATTGCATATTTTGCATACAAATACCTGTAAAACTGAAACATAAAAGTCTATGCAGTTTTTGTAATGTCAACAATAGCCAGTATTTTGAAACCTGGTGTACTTTGATTGACTGCATGTACTTTGTGAAGTGAAAACAAGTGTTATTCTTTGACAGAATCTGAAGTATGGGCAAGCGCTTGTTAGCGATTGAAAAAAACTGTAATATACATTTACAGGGACAGGTTTTATAAACTCATAAGGAATAATAGAAAGTTTGAAATAATCATCATGTTTAATTTATGACACACTGAACTGACTTGCCCTGTACATATCTCAATGTTTTGCTTCCCTTTGGAGGCCCATCTTTAGACAAGCTGTTGTGAGGCCTCCTCACGTCACACCCCATCAGAGCACAGCCCCTGTGAGAGAGCTGATGTCAGAAGTGTCTGTCCAGCCGTCCCAACCAGCAGCTGTCGGCCACCTTCAAACACTGAAGCGCAACATCAGTCTTCCCGATGACTGCAGTGAGTCATGCTTCAAAGACAGATTTTCAGATCACCTTGAACTCTGACAACCTATATAGGCTATAACTTTTATTATTTTCAGGAGATGTTTTCATAACATACTCTGTGGACACTGCAGCAGAGTTGATGCCCTTCGTGAGTTTTTTGAATAATCAAGGATTCAGACCGGCTGTAAGATTGCCTACTTTTTGCTTATTTACAGTGTCTATTATTTAAACATTTATTGTTTGTCACATGTGTATACTAGATATAATAAACAACGAATACCATTTTCTTTTTTTTTAGATTGATATATTTGAAGACAGAGTTAGAGAAATGGACATCAACAAATGGATGGACAGTTTTTTAAAAAATGTAAGAATTTATGGATTATTATTACAGTGGCAGGAAAAGAGCTGAACTGTTTTTTGAAAAGTGATGTGTGTAATATAAAAAGAAATAGAAACAGCTTAATATATAAATACATGTAGGCCTAAATAATGTGAAGGCGGGCATACACTGTGCGATTTTTGTCCGATTTTGAGCCGAATTCTGACTCGTGCGACTCTTTTTTTCTGGTTGGGCAGATTTTCAGCTTTGTCGTGCGTTGTTTGTCGTGCAAGTGTTTGTTTTGCAATAATAGTTCGATTAACCTCTCCCGACAGCCAATCGGATGGTTGGATGAATTTCTGGCATGTCAGAAATTTTGGTCGCTCCTCGTGACTATATCGCACATTTAAAGCAGAGCTACGAATCGATTGCCCTAAACCAGCGGTTCCCAAACTTTTTTTCCTGCGCACCCACTTATATGTCCCAACCGGGCTGGCGCACCCCCAATCCCCCCTTCAAAAAAAAAAAAAAAAAAAACCCTAAAAAGCTTTGTTTTATCGCAATAAAGACTCATGTTTAATCATGCGCAAATAACCAGCACACGCATGACAATAACAACATCAACAAAGTTACAAATATAATGCAACAAAGCTACGCAGAAGCTTCCACTTTTAAGAGGACGAGTGACAGACACAGGCTCAGCAGGGCTCGAGATAATGATAATGTGTTGAGGACGAACATAAATATTCTCCAGGACGCCTAAAGGACGAAAGACATTTTTGGATGCGTGTTCATTTATTACTAGACTATTAGGCTAACTTACTTAGAAAATGCCAAAATTGACGTTAACCGACCAAGCGCTGACTAACGTTACAACGGAGCGCGTCTTCTCATGCTGTTACTATAGTTACTTACTATCACTGTCCAACTGATCACCCGGAGACTTGTTCCGCGGTAACTTACCGAGTGCATCTATCAAATGGCTTAATGACATCGCAAATATGCTTTTTAGAGAAGATAAGACAACGTTTTTTTTAAGCGCACTTCGCACCCCGCGGCATTTCAGGAGATAATCTTCGAATGCTCCACGTGAAACTTCAGTCTTTCGACCTTTTACCATCTTGTCAATTGATGTTGATTAATGTGCGCGAGGGAGAGAGAGCAAGACAGCGCTCGTGTTGTTTGAAGATGGTGAGAGCGCGCGCGCGGCCTCGGCTCTCTCTCTGCTCGTTCTTATCCGCCATGTCCAGCGCAGCAGTCATTCTATTCTACACCACTCACAATCAAATAAGGCTTTGGCGGGACAAAAACTATAGAGGGCATAGAGGCCGGCAAAAAAAAATTCAATGCAGGAAAATCCCTGCACAACCGACTGGATATTCACCGAGACGGGCATTCCGACTTAATTTTGAATTATCGTGTCAGTCAAACTCAGAGAGAAAGAGCAATGAACTTTGTATCTGCCCGGCTCTGTGTGCGTACACTTCTTGCGCTTGATGTTTAAACTGACAGGGCTTAAAATATATGGAATGAATGAAAGTTGCAGTGCATAAAAGAAGAGCAGTGCGTATAAGACAGCAGCTGTCTTCTTCTACGTCGTTTCTATCAAAAACTAATAAATTATAGTTTTTAAAAAAAAAAATTTTAAATAAAAGCTATTGCAAAGGAAATGTTTACTGGTCATGGTTTTTTATTTTATTGTATGGAAAAATCCCACTTTAAAAAAACAGACCGCCATAAAATTTTTCCTCTCGCGCACCCCCTGGTGGCAGCTCGCGTGCCCCTGGGGGTGCGCGTACCACACTTTGGGAATCCCTGCCCTAAACTCAGTGTTTTTTCCCTCACTGTACCTGCGTGAAAACAGAAGTTTAACCATTTCATCTTTAAAGCTACACTGTGTCATTTTTAAGTTGATTCTCAAAATGATATGTGCTCATTAATGTGTAATGATGACTTCTACCAACTAATCAAGTATTCTCATAAGCGTAGAATCTGCCATTTAGAATACGTACGAGCAAGCCGCTCAAATGGCGGAAGCCATGTTGCGCATCCATCTTGAAAATACATTAGCCAAAGAGGGACATACCTGGAAATTCAAGCTTCGCCTTTCGCGTTTTTACACTCAGTGGCAACGTGACGAATGCGAGGGGGAGATTATGAGTTAAACCGTCCTCGGAATGGGAGGGGCTAGAAAGTAATATAGTCATATAGACCCCTTTTGCGCCAACGTCACAATTACGTCACAGCGTTAGCTGGAGGCAAAACAAAGGGAAAAGTGAAGGCGGAAAATACAAACCAGCACAGATTCGGCTACATAATAAGGAGCTTAAATTATTATTATTATTATTAAATGTCATCTTGTTGTGTTGTTGGGTGCAAGAATCAATGAAAAATGAATAAGCTGTATCTGGAATTTTTGTTTCTAGAAAATATTCACATCATTAAAATTGCACCGTAATGTCACTCTTTACATTGTCGTCTTCTTGTACTACATGGCCATTCATTACATAGTTATAGGCTGTTTAAATCTAAAGATTTATATGCCCTCAGTTTCTCTTTACACTCAGTTTCTCTATTGGATAGGTGTAGAAGTCAGGCCACTCAACCAGAGGTAGCGTTAACGTTAATCCTGTCAGATCGTCCATCCATTGAGTGAGCGTGTACGGGTTAGGCAATCTGGTTCCGTCCGTTAAAATTAACTTTTGCAAATAACAATCGCGGTCCTGGACAGGGAGTGACCTTGTACATTAAGATAAAATCAGATTTTCTCCAGTCATTGTTAAAAAACAAGCTAACAAAACTTGCAAACTAGCGTTAGGGAAGCGGCCAGAGGGATCGTTCTTCCTCCACCTAAGCTCCGCGCACAAAAAAACGTCACCGTGTTTACTAACTGAAAAGGGGTCTATACAATTTCACCGCTAGATGGGAGAAATTTCTACACCGTGTAGCTTTAATCCAGCAAGAAAGAAAACGAAAAGAGGGAGATCTTTAAGTTCTGTAGCTATTAGGGCTGCAACTAACGATTATTTTAATAATCGATTAATCTGTCGATTATTTTTTCGATTAATCGATGAATCGGATTAAAAAAAACTGAAAATAAAAAAACATTCATTTCTAAGCCTTTATTCAAAAACAGAACTGACAGTGTAAATTCACAGTGCACAAATCTTTCAAATAATCAGAAAGTGCACTAACGGGCTGCTCCTTGAACATCCCTGAGCTGTTAAAGTAATGATTAAAAAAAAAAAAAAAATGGACTACAACAAAAAACATGTATGCTTTACATAGGCTTTTTTAAAATAAAGTGCTCAAAAAGATGGATATTTTTGTTTAAAGGGACCTGAGCTGTCAGAACAAAAAATAATTTATACAAAATAAAGAAAAATACAAATCAAAAAACTTAGGATTTGTTTGAAGGTCAGAAATTGTTCTCTATACTACACTCACAGACGCACACACTCACAGACGCACAAACACTCACAAATGCAGACACTCACAAACTTGTGTTTTTTTTTTGTCAAATGTGTTATCTTTAACAAAATGTTTGACATTTGAGTAATTTGACAAGCACATGCACACAAAAGACAAGTTTCGTGCTGTCGGATAATAGGTGCGCAGTAATAATAATAGCAATAATAATAATTATAACAGAAGATAATAGCTCTAGTCTATCCTAATATTAATTATAAATATAATGTATATGAAATATAAATACAATATAAATTATATAAAAAAACAAATACAATGGATTGACTACCTCATATGGTGTGTAAGGTAGGCATATTTTGCACCTCATCCTTTCCGAGGATATAGTGAAGTTTCCCATTCAGTCATTTAGAGTTAAGAATGAAAAATAAAGTGCTGCAAATTTTGGAAAAAATATTTCCCTTGTAGTGGAACTTGGGACAGACAAGAAAGTGTTTTCATCTTCTAATTCAAATCACAGTCTGCTAATTCAGTGGTAAGAATTTAATTGTTGTTTTTTATTTATATTGTTGTCCATTTATTGAACTTCCATGCCTCTTATATAATAATTATATATTACTATGTATCAATTTACTAATGCTTGGACACACACCGTCGCTCGCGCGCTGACCATGAGGCGCTGACACACTCGGTCTCTTTCGTGCACTGTCGCTCGCGCGCTGACCATGGCGCTGACACACTCGGTCTCTTTCGTGCACTGTCGCTCGGGCGCTGACCATGGCGCTGACACGTTCGGTCTCTTTCGTGCACTGTCGCTCGGGCGCTGACCATGGCGCTGACACATTCGGTCTCTTTCGTGCACTGTCGCTCGGGCGCTGACCATGGCGCTGACACACTCGGTCTCTCTCGCGTACAACGGTGTCTCTCGCGCGCAAACACACTCGGTACGTCTCTCTTGCGCACTGTTGCTCGCGCGCAGACACACTCTGTCGCTCGCGGCTGACACACGCGGTCTCTCTCGCGCGCATTGTCCAGTCCGGCACCTCATAGCTCTGCTCCGCTCCGCGCTCAACTCAACTTTTTTTTTTTATACAAAAATTATTGATACTCGCGCGACGCAACGAATCGATTATGAAATTCGTTGCCAACTTTTTTAATAATCGATTTTAATCGATTTAATCGATTCGTTGTTGCAGCCCTAGTAGCTATCATATATACTACTGTTGCTTGCCTACAGTTCATGTTGCAAAATGGATAAACCATATATTACCCACGTCTTCCGAGCCATCTGCGATGTAGCTACCGTGCCTCTTTTATTAATTTGTTAAATGCTCATGTTAAACAAGCTGTTTTTGAAATAAAGCTATTTCTAATTTTCATTGATGACTGAGTGTTCGGACATAGACTTATAGCCTATAATTCATTGTAATCGACCTTAATGTTTTTAGACAATTTTCAATGAGGAGTCAAGCTTCTATCTAATCTTCGCAGCATGCCGGTTATGCGGGGTTGCGCTATAAAATTATTGTGTGGCAAATTAATTATAATAGCCTATACATTTAATAATAAAAGTAGGCCTTCCCTAATAATAAAACAATAATAGGCTACTAAAAATAATGCTCTATTGGTGCAACCCGGCACGGGGTTTATCACACATATTTCACACGTATAGTGTGAGCAGTCAAGTCGCAGCTTGATGATCGGGCCGTATAGTGTGAGCACATAAAACGCGAGCTTTGGCTTTACATCGCATGCGATCTACTCGTTCAATGTGAGTAGGTAAACTTGCTGAAATCGCACAGTGTATGCCCTCCTTAGGCATTCACAGCAAAATACCCAGTGTTAAATTAGTATATTAGTATATAAAGTGTTAAGTTAACACTGAGGATTTTGCTGTGTTCATATATTGTTTTTTCCAAAAAAAGTGTAAAAACCCTGACTTTTGATACTATTAAAACATTGCTCCTTTTGTTTAAACATCATTCATAACTCTACCCCGGGTGCTCCAGTTTTTTTAGTTTTTGTTTCATAATTGAGCTCTTTGTTTAAAACAAGAAAAATCAAAAGTTTGAAATAGATTTCTTGATGAATGTAGTATTGTAGTCAATCTTGGGCTGTAGTTAAATGGAGCAATATCACGTGTGCAGGAGTGCTGTTATGAAAATGATCACAGTACGCATTCGATAAACAAGGAATTAATATTGAGCAATTTCAGGCAAAATTTGCCAGTTTATGTTTCTGCTCTCTGCTGGAGTCTGAGTTTTATTTATTTTTATTTTTTTTATGCAGAAGTCAGTGCTAATCATTGTAGTGATCAGTCCAAAGTATAAGATGGATGTTGAAGGAGATGGATCTGATCAGCATGGACTACACACCAAATACATACACACTCAGGTGAGAGTTGGTTGACAGCTGTCTTTTCAGATCCTTCTATATATCTGTGTGAAAGCTTCTTAAATTTATTTTATTGATAAGGTTAATCTTGTAAGATCTAGCATTTAACTATCAGGTAATGATGTAGTTTTAACTTCCTTGCATTGTTTTAATTACTTTGAGGTATCTCTAGCGCACTTGAAATATGTTATATTACTTCTAAAAGTTCAAAAAAGTCTACCTGTGATGTTGTGACACTTTAAAAAGGCTGTGGACTCTTTGCCTTATCTATTATAAATAGTAGTTTGTCACATGTGTAGTGAACTTATTTCTTCTCAATTGTAGAAGATTCAGAAGCGAAGACCAGGAGACTCGGGCTGTATCTTAAGCAGGATTCTTTATTGAGCACACAAGCTTGTTCGTTGCTGTAGTCTTCAAGCTAGTCACGAGTCTAACTAAGGGAGAAATTCCCTCACAATCAGGGTGCGATTTGTGAAAAAAACAGAGGGGGGGATGTTTTGAATTTTTTTTTATTGTTGATATAAAAATAAATAAATAGTGGTCCATTTCGGATGTTATTGTTCTATCGCACTGACAGCTCACATTACAGCGCTTTATTTAGTTTAATAGGCAATAGGTTACTTGACTTCTATTTATCAGCCTCTGCTGAACCACGGATTGATTGCAAAGTTAAACCATCACAGTAGAAACAGTTTTACTGCTGCTGCTAAAGTAATGACGTTAACGTTACACTGCGATGCTGAGCTACAGTCAAATGATAGAAAAGAGAGATGCACTATCTGTGTTAGTCAATTCGCCCGAATTAGATTAATTTGCGTCTACCGCGCTCAACGCCTCATTCGCGCCACGGGACCTCTAGACGCGCGTAAACTAGAGAATCAAGAGAACAAAGCGTCATGCTTCCGCTCAGTTCACATTTTTCAACTTGCGCGGAAGACGTTTGCGGCAAACGCGTCTCCTAATTCGCGTCTATTCGCGTCTTTGCACTGACTTTGTATGTAATCTACTCACCCAAATAATTAAATTCGCGTTCGGTGTGAACACACCATGAGTGAGTAATCAAAAAACCTTCGCTTTAGCCTCACCGTATATGTAACTTCGGCCATTCTCAGTGGTGTGACTGGGACACTAGCTCTGCTTGTCATAATAGAAAGAGAGAAACAGATAATCAGATTGTGATGTTTATATTCGGTTTATTCCCGCTTCAGTAATATACTGAATATGCTGCCTCCCTTTCGACCTTTCGACACACAGCTCCACAGCCCAGCAGACCTGTAACCGTCTCGCAAGTGTTGATAGGCTATTACTCGTGAGGTGTAACCAATCAGAGAGCGCCGTGGGCGGGACATTGAGCAGAGTGGTGATTACAGAGAGGCTGCGGCAGCTTTATCAGAGCCAGCCAAAGTAGCGCATTGTCTAATAAAATTGACTTTGATCAAACCACGGATCCGTGATAAGTTTTGTCCGTCTCGCCACTAGTGTAGTAGCACTGAACACTTTGAGGGGGGGATAAATTTATCCCCACCGGGGATAAAAATAATTAAGCAGAGGCAGGGATACATTGACCAGAAAGGGGGAAATCCCACGCATCCCCCCCGGCAAATCGCACCCTGCTCACAATTATAACAATCTTAAAAGGGGAGGGACTTACAAAGCATGTGAATGATGGGAACAGGTTTAGGAAACCAGTTCTAGATTGAAACTGTTGCCCATCTCAGTCCAAATCAAATTCCTATTCAGACACTGAGAGTTAAGAAAACAGGACCAAGGGTCTTATAGAGGGAAACAGGAATGTCAGGAAGAAGCAATTAAGAGTTTCAGTAATCTGACAAATACAGAAAAACAGGATTCGCCAGATTCTCGTGCTGGAAACTGTTTCAAAGCTGATATTCTAACCTGAAATGCACATTCTCAGTTATAATTTGGTATTGGAATCTAAATTAAACATTTAATACATTTGTAACACTTCAATCCCCTCTTTGGGAGTTCTAACTGTAGTGAACTTATTTCTTCTAAAGTGTAGAAGATTCAAGAAGCTAAGACCAGGAGACTCGGTTGTATCTTTTGCAGGTTCTTTATTGCACACGAGCTGGAGTTGCTGTAGTCTCTTCCAAGCGTTTGCAATTTGGTATTGGAATCTAAATTAAACATTTAATACATTTGTAACACTTCACATGCCATTTTTCTAGTGGGGTTTAATCACACCCTTTTTAAATGTGTCTTAAAACAAACTTGGGTTCACAGGACTTTAAGAATTTTATACCTATTTTAATTTACAGTTTAGAAATAAAATTCTGTTGAAGGTGCACAGTAAAAAACTTCTGTGTTAAATTAACTCTCCTGGGAGTTTATTTGACTCCACACTCGAGTGTTAAAATATGAGTGTTCATTGAACACTGAAGCAGTGTTAAAATTAATGAGATAATAAAATGATTAAAGGTAGGGTATGGGATTCTCTTTTTTGTCCATTTTTTCAAAATCACTTGAAATCCTATTCATAACCCACTTTCAGCCACTGAGTTAGAAGCACTGAAATGAAAATTAAGCTATTTAATCATCTGTGGAACGGGCAGGACTCAAAAAACTCCAGCCAATCATTTCCAAGACCACCTAGAATCATTGGACAGTAAGTCCGTCAATCAAACGGTCGTACCATCCCCCCCTCACGCGAATCAGGGCCAGCGTTGGAGGAAAGAAGGTAGGACCATTTGAGTTGTGTATTTTCAAAATCTGCCGGCCGTTTTGCAAATCACATACCCCACCTTTAATTGAGTGATGATCGACCATTATTGAAGACATCTGATGTTAACAAGCAGAATCACTGAAGGAGAAAATAAAAATTTTAAAGCCATCATTATGGTGGTCAGTGTTTGCTTTAGTTGGGCTCTTGACCCTTAAACTGTTAACATTAGATTTTGTTTGGCTGGTTTAACTGAGTTATTACTGTCAGATGAAAAAAAGAGGAAAGGTGATCAGGTGGTGTTGGTTATGTTTTGACATAGGCTAATCATCATTTGACCTGAACTAAACCTGAACACTAGGGATGGCTGACTCGAAACAGTCGTTCCGAAGCTTTGCGAGATCCCGAAGCGCAGATGTTTCGAAACACTGATTCGAAGCGTGATTCAAAACACCCATGTCACGTGACTATGGCTGAACGAAGCCTCGAAGTGTTTCACTAAGTGTTTCATCAGGTGTGATCCGCCGAATCAGCGTTTGATTGATACGGTCGGAAACAGACCACACAATCGCACATCTGTATAAAAGTGAAATCAACGCATATTGACCTCGTGGGTTTTTGTGAGAGGAGTTTGATTTTGAAATAGCGGATTTTTGGTGATATAGTGACATTTATAGTGCGATTTGTTTAGTTATATTTAGGCTTACATTTAAATTTTCACAACACATTGACTGATAGGCTAGAGACACAGAGTATATAGTGACACATTAATAGATACATAGATATAAATGTATATATACAGTACTGTGCAAAAGTTTTAGATCGGTAAGATTTTTTATGTTTTTAAAAGAAGTCTCTTCTGCTCACCAAGGCTGCAATTATTTGATAAAAAATACAAAGAAAAAAACAGTAATATTGTGAAATATTACAATTTAAAACAGCTGTTTTCCCCCCAAAATAAAATTTAAATTCTTACTGACCCCAAACTTTTGAAGGGTAGAGTTTAATGTTACAAAAGCTTTAGATTTCAGATAAATGCTGTTCTTTTTTAGTTTCTATTCATCATAGCATCATGAAATAAAAATGTAAAAAACTGTTTTCAACACTGATAATAATCATAAATGTTTCTTGAGCATCAAATCATCATATTAGAATGATTTTTGAAGGATCATGTGACACTGAAGACTGGAGTAATGATGAAAATTCAGCTTTGATCACAGGAATAAATTACACTTCACTATATATTCACATAGAAAACCGCTGTTTTAAATTGTAATAATATTTCACAATATTACTGGGTTTTTTTTGTTTTTTTTATCAAATAATTGCAGCCTTGGTGAGCAGAAGAGACTTCTTTTAAAAACATAAAAAATCTTACCGATCTAAAACTTTTGCACAGTACTGTATATAGATCGCTAGATTAATAGATAGATAGATACATATATAGCCTAGATAGATTAAAGATAGGCTACATATAAATACATAGATTATAGATACATCTAAATAGATTATAGATACATATTATATATACATATCTAAATACATAGATAGATTGTAGATACATATATCTAATTACATAGATAGATTAGAGATACATACCTAGATAGATTTGGATAGATCGATAAAATGGAGGCTCCCCAGAAGAGATGCCATACATCTGTAGTGTGGGAGCATTTCCATTTAGAAACCCCAAATAAAGTGAGATGTGTGTATTGTGATCGGCAGCTCGCCTACTGCAACAATACATCATCCATAAAACACAGGACAGTTTATGGGAACTTTGGTATGATCACCCCCTTGTCTATAAAACAGCTGGCACACTAAAGCAAAATATATCACTTTTTTTGTTGAAGAATCTAACAAGCCTAACACTTGCACAGTATGTAGTCAACGTTACATGGTTTTAGATATAGTGTCCCTAACTATTTTCTTGACAGACACAGGGTACTAGGAATTAGTCCAGCTGTCCTGACGAGTTGTGGAGCCAGATGATACACAATGCTACAGCTGATCCCACAGTGGAATTGAAAAAATACCTCAACGATGCGTTTTTTGCCCAGAACTCATGATCCCCTAACTTACTGGAAAGAGAGAGCAGTAGCTAATCTTTCCTCATTTGTATGTCCTAGCTAAAAAATATCTTTGCATGCCAGCAATAAGTGTCCCTTGTGAGAGGATTTTTTCAAAGGCTGGAGAATTAATCTTTAAAAAAGAAGTCGGCTAAGTCCATCGACAGCAGAGAAATTAATATTTTTGCAGAACAATCTATAAGAAAGTGAGACATTGTGGCTTGATTTCTTTTATTAATATTCATTTTTAATGACCAAAATAACATTATGCACTGTGAGGAGCCTACAGGTTACAAGCTTCACATATTAGAAAAATACAATAATTAAAAACAAAACAAAAATTTAATGGCTCGTTGTCAAGGTTGTTTAAGATCAACACCTGCAAGTGACCACTAGGTGTCACCGTGGAGACGGGTGTCGCATTGATTCGAAGCTTCGAAACAATATGGCACATATGCTTCAACTGTTTCATTGCTTCACGAAGCCTCGATCTGCCCACCACTACTGAACACTAAACTTATTTAGAAAGTTATTTTCCTTGTTTATTGCAGCAGCCCTGTGATTCTACAGCATATGATTTTTAGCATTTTCTGTAGAATTCTAAATATTTCTTAAATGTTGTTCAACTTAAAAGATTTTGAAAACATTTTGAAAATTTTTATTTACACACACATACATCAAGAATCAGCCTCTGAATGTCAACAATGGTGACAATAATAAAGCATGTTGCAGTGCATTCTGGGTGCCACCAATCCAAACTCATTTATTGTCCCATCATGCATTGTGGTGTGAATAAATTGTCTGAATTGGTTTAGTAATTTCCTTTTCCTGTTTAAATATTTAGTTTGTCACCATTGTTGAGATTTATACACTGAATCTTGATGTCTGTGTGTGCCTAAATGAAGGATTTTTTTTTTTGTATCAGAACAACAAGAAATCCTTTATATTGAAAATGCTGGCTCTTTAGCTGTAGAATCACTGTGATGGTGTAATCAACATTATAAATCTAAGTCTGGGATTAGCCTCTAAATTAGTCTTGTGATTCAGTCAAATGATGATTATGTCAAAACATTACCAACACCATCAGATCACCTTTTCTCTTTGTTTTTCTGGCTGTTTACCATTCAGTTTTAGCAGCTAAACAAAATCTAAAGTGAAAAATGTAAGGGTCAAGAACCCAACTAAAGCTAACACTGATCTCCATAATGGTGACTTAAAATTTGTGACTTTCTCTTTCAGTGATTCTGCTTGTTAACATCAGATGTCTTCAATAATGGTCAATCATCACTCAATTAATCACTTAATTATCTCATTAACTTTAACACTGCTTCAGTGTTGATTTAACACTATTGAGTGTGGAGTCAAATATACTCCCAGGAGAGTTAATTTAGTTTTTGCTGTGTGGATTATATTCAACTGGTTTGAAAGAAATTTTAAATATGGATACTTTTCAATCAGGATTCAGGACTAAAGACCGCACAGAATCGGCTCTGTTGAAAGTTATTAAATTGTACAACTATTGTTGAGCACTGTCTAAGAGTTTTACATGCCAGTCTGTTATTGTAGGACATCAACTATACATTTTCACGCACCGAAACTTGATGCTGAACAAAACGAACCGTGATTGGTTGCTTTACATATCAGTCAGACGGCCTCTTGGGTGATCTTTGGCCAGTGAAAGCTGCTTTGGAGGATCAGTTAGACATTTCAACGATATGGGACATATCACGTAAAGGTGATATAAATAAAGAATTATTGAAATGAGAAGTATTTTGGATTTATTAATTAAAATCACTGGCTTCTAATGACATAAAAAAATTAAATCGTAAAAAAACGGTCAATGACTGTCAGCTACGGCTGCCAAACAAAAAACGTAAAAATAAAGTAAAATATCCTAATTTAAATTGAGTGCAAAAAACTTTTCCAAACTTTGTCCTTAAATGTTTTACGGAAAAACACTGTTATTTTACAGTTATTTCCTGAATTATTATGATCAAACACCTTCACTGAAAAAAAAAAAGGTCAAATGACTGTCAGCAATGACTGCCATACAAAAACCATAAAATGAATGTAAAATATCCTAATTTAAATAATAAAGACTACTGCAGAAATCTTCATTAAGCTTTTTAACAGAAACACAGTTATTTCACATACCGGTATACATATTTACTTGCTAAACATTTTTTTTTTTACAAAAAAAACCTATTCACTGTAAAAAGTGAATATCTTGCTATAAACTACATGCATGATTTACTGTGATTATACGTCATCAATAACTACACAGTTACTGTTAAATAAAGCAACACACAGCATTTCATCAGTGTTTCTCTGCTCATCCTGGACTGAAGCTCAGGCTCTACTCTTCAACACAACGGTGACACACAAAACACACCATACAGAAACACTTTACATCCCAACAGAACATGAAACACTACCAGATCTCTCAAGAGCTCAGCATCTTCACTTACTATAATCCAGACTTCTTTCATACTAACATTCTTATTGAGAATTAACAGAGGTTTAGAAGGTGATATTTTATTGAAAATAATAAAGTTTGATGTCACCATGATAGAGATCAGTGTTTGCTTTAGTTGGGCTATTTTCCCTTCAGATATCAACTTTAGTGTTTCTCGGGTTGCTTTAACTGTGTGTCTCTGATACATATTTGTTATTGTAGGAAACCGAGAGATGCTCAGATCAGATGATGTTGGTCACTTATTAGTGATAATCATCATCAAGCAGTTGTCTGTTTTATTGATACCGCGTGATGGGCAGGGGCGGAGTGGGACCAAAAAATCTACCGGGAAATTTCGTAGACCACCGGACCTCGGCCAAAATTTGCTAAAAAAAATATACTACTAACGACATAGAACTAGGGATGAGCATTTTTTTTTAAATATTGTATTTGAATATTTGGGCTCATAAAAATCGAATCGAAATCGAGTTTTTTTCACCATTTTTGATCAAGCTTACAATTAGGCAATATACACATAACATACACATAGGCCGTAACCAGGGTTTGAAAATTAGTGAGGTCCGGGGTGAGGTGTATGCAATATACGCTCCATATAGCCTAAAATTAAAAATAGACAGACAGGTAGATGTTTGTGAAAAGCAATACCAGTGTTTCTCACAAAATCTTTTGGTAAAGCTGTAGTGAGTGGACCTCTGTCCCTCTAGGGGGGTTCGGGGGCATGCTCCCCCGTAAGAAAATTGTGTGCTTTTTAATGTTAAATTCGTCAATTTGGTGCACTCTGAGAGTTCAAAATAAAAAGCTCTAAGCCATATTCAGTGTGAAAATTAACACCTTTCCATTAGTGGATCTGGCAACACGGGATCTGGCACTCACGCCCTCACAACGCGCTCTCAAAGCCCCGTTCACTGCGCAGCAAAATGAATTGCAAACCCTCATATGTCCCTCAAGTTTAAACTTTTAATTAATCATTCAGAGAGCTTGAAATTTTATTTTTGAAGGTAAAAAAATGACAGAGGTCCGGACCTCGGAGTCGGTGACCTCATAGCTGGCTACGGCCATGACATAGCTTACTATATATCTTAAGGGTTTCTTTTAGTTGAAAACATTAAACAATATGTGTCAACAAAAAAATATAAAGAACAAAAGCATTTAAGCTCAAGCAACGCGAACGGTAAAAAAAAAAAGCAAATAAAGCAGACTGCACAGTTATCGTACAGAACGTACACACTCGAGTCAGCATATGGCTATTGTTTCATGTTCATAAATACAAATAACGTTAATATCCACATGCTCGAGTGAGAAAACGCGCTACGCTGACAGACACAAAATATACGTTAACGGTTTGCTGCTAAGCAAAGTTTCTAAAAGCACTTTGGGTTTTCAGTTCTTAAACCTGTCTCCCGGCCTCAACGAAACTTAAAGGAAGTAACGTTATGTCTCAAAATCATTTTGCTATCAGAAGATATCATATATCTGATCACTCGCGCTACAGCTGCGCTTACCTGTAAGTTGTTAACCCTCTGGAGTCTAAGGGGTTTTTGAGGTCTGTGAGATGTTTTGACATGCCCTGACATTTGTGCTTTTTTCAGTTGCTTATAAACATATTAATGGCAAAGGTGTAATTACACTCTATTTAGCACAAATAGGGGTACCATAATATGCGAGCAATATCTATTTACATATTTGTATTTTTGAGGGAATAATGTTTATGCATGGTTATTCAAAAAACTAAAAATTAAAGTTTCTGAAAAAAGGCCACAAAACACATACTTAATATGTGTCCACAAGACTTTTGACTAATGGATGTAGTTGCCTAGTGTTTTTGCTTCAAAATTATCTGAAAATCACCCTGCCTAATCATTCACATAAAACAATACATTGATTTAAATTTTTTAAAACAGTTTTTGCTTCCAAAGGCAATATGCGCAGGGGCGTGACTTGCTGTGATTCACACCTGAGAAGACAAAGACCCTGCATAGTAATGAGCCTGCATACTAATGAGCCTGCATACTAATGAGCCATTCATTCAGGTGTGTCACACAAGAAAGAATGCGAGGACAAAAATAAATAAATAAATAATATATATATATATATATATATATATAATACAAATATAAATGAAAGTCAAAAGCACATTTTTAGTACATAGTCATACCTGGAAACAAATCCTGTTCAAATAGGCTATATGGACCATCCTACAGAATTAGTTAGAGTTAGAAAGTTAGAGTTCTCAGAGAGGAAAAAAAGGTATTTTTTCACAAATTTTTTATACATTCAAATTGTATAATTTCCAAGGTAAACATTTCTAGTATGCAGTTAATTCTCATACTGTATTTTCAGAAAGTTTTGGAATCTCCTCAAATGTGTCACTAATAAAAAACAATAATATTAAGATTTTTTTTTTACATCTATCTTGTCTTTTTTTTTTTTTTTAAGTAGGCCTATAGCCTGGATTTTATCATTCATATTTCAAAGTTAAGGATTCATTAGTTTGATATAGTCTACATTGGAACAAACACTATAATAACATCTTAGATTATGAGCTTATTTTTGACAAAACATTCTAACGTTATATATTTAACATATGAGCAGAAACTGGTTAACTAAAGCTTATTTGATGTCTATTTTAGAGTAAAAATCTTTATAATCTATCCCAAACTAGTCAACTAAATGTTGTCTTTCATATTTCGTCTGTAACAACAACAGTGCGAATTCCGTTCATTCATCACACAGAGAAAGACACGCGATTCATTTTAAAACAGTATTCGCGATTAGAACAAAGAATAAACTTACTATGATCCTGGATCCATGGCTCCTCGAAGTGAAATTAATCCAGCACTGAGGTAAATTATCCAGAATTATTCCTCAAAGCCTCGAAAAACGACACAGACTACCGGTACATTAATCTGAACTTGGTGTTTTATCGAGCTCGTGTGGGCGTTGGCAAGTTTCAGATCATTTGCGTCTCTATAGCGCGCGCTCTCTGTGGGCGTGGTCACATTAAAAGATAATTAGCTGAAATGAGAACGCCTGGCATCTCTCTCTTTTTATATAGATTACATAAACACAGAATATTTGTTTTAGTTTTGAATTAGATAATTTAAAAGTACACACTTAAATGATTATAAAGATATATTGATCATGCCTGTGTGACTAGTATTTGCGGAGTTTTGTTTATGTTTAGTGACGTGCTCTAGAAAAAAAGTTCACGGAGACGGAGAGGCAGAAGGCACACCCTGTTTATTTTCTTTATTTTACAAAAGCACAATATTTTATTTCGATTGTAAGTGGACCCATAAAAAAGTAGACATTTAATAGTTTATTTTTTCATATTTCTTAAGTGTGTATGACCAAAGGTGACTGAGTATTTTAAGTCTATTTTGCTGCTATGTGAAAAAAATCGCGCAAAACGCGCCGGCGCGTTTCTCGACTCCAGAGGGTTAAAGCAGTGCAGTGATCATGGACAGCTGTCTTTCCTCAGTTTGGATTTCATGCGATTTCTCATTGTGGTGTACTTCCATTTTGTAATATCATTTTCATTTCAATAATTCCAAACTTTACGAGGCAGACGGCGACATTATGTTATCAAATACCACTTGTTAAACGCGCCGGCGCCACCCAGTGCATTTAATTATAACTGCGAGTTAGTGCTTTGGATTTATCATGGATTCACTGCATTAACGGCAAGAAAAGCAACGTAGTAAAATTCGAATAGTATTTTATTTTTCAAATAATAATTACAGATCGATTATCCGTGCACATCCCTACATAGAACTCACACCGACCGTCCGTTAAACTTCCAAAATATGACGAGGAAAAAGAGGTGTTCGGTGGCTTTTTACATCAAAGGCCGGCCCGACAGGCTATACCATTTGGGGAGGGGCCGCGCTCTGATCCCCCTATGTTTTTGAAAATCCTAGACATGGTTGGACCTGCCGAACGGGTTGAGCACAGTGTTGAGCAGAGACAGAGAGGCTGCACAGTGACAGTTTGACCAGCGGAAGCGGCCGCACATCAGGCCGCCAGATGGTATTGCTAATAATATAATATCACTTCACTATAGTATAACTATTATCAGACCAGCCCTCACGGCCTCAAAACAATACCGGCCCACCGGGAAAAGTCCTGACTCTCCCGATTGCCACTCCGCTACTGGTGATAGGTATGACTGATTGCCAAGTGATTCAAATATTAATTATTAATTAAGCATGCCAGTACTGCTATAGAATATCCTGCAATGCTATGATATTAAGTTTTTATGAAATAATTATGCAGAAAAGGTTTTGACGGGATTATACAGACTCACTCAGACATCAATAATCCGCGTATGAATCTCAACAATGGTGAACAACTCTGACCTATTATTAAGTCACAAAAAGGCTTTGTTGATTGTCACCATTGTTGAGATTCATATGTTGATTCTTGATGTCTCTATACTCTATTTTTTAAATTTCAGATTGCTATGATACTGATGCCACAATATTTCAAAAAGTCATGTGAAAAAAGTATGATAACAATAAAGTACATCTATATAAAATATATTCACAGCGAATATCAGAGGTTTGACTGTCATACCAGGCAATCAGATCACCATATGATGACTATATAATCATCAATAAATGACCAAAATTTTCTGAGATTTTCTCCAGCATTCATTGCCATAACAAAAGTGTATCAAA
Organism: Semotilus atromaculatus; assembly: GCA_031834385.1. Classification (NCBI taxonomy): domain Eukaryota; kingdom Metazoa; phylum Chordata; class Actinopteri; order Cypriniformes; family Leuciscidae; genus Semotilus; species Semotilus atromaculatus. Next base: position 29,008,371 of record JAULUF010000010.1, on the reverse strand, counting down.
ACACAGTTAAAGCAGCCAGAGAAAACCTAATGTTAAAACCTCAAGGGCCATGAGCCCAACTAAAGCAAACACTGATCTCAATCATGGTGACATTACATTTCTGTTAAAGTTTTTTACACTTTATTTAAATTAGGATATTTTACTTTAATTTTATGTTTTTTGTCTGTCAGTCATTTGACCTTTTTTTTACGCTTTTTTTTACAATGAAGGTATATGATCATAATAATGCAGGAAATACCTGTGAAATAACAGTGTTTTTTTGTTTTTTTTTAATTAGAAGATTTTACTTTAATTTTATGTTTTTTGTTTGGCAGCCGTAGCTGCACTGTAAAAAAATCCTACTTTTACAGAAAATAACTGTGATTTTTTGACGATCATTTTCTTTCATTTTAAAATTGTACTCAAAACACTGTAAAATTACAATTAATATCTGTAAAATAAAAATTCAGCTGTTATTTTAGGTATTGTGACATTAATAACAAATTGCAGTAATTCACATTTTTTATGCAGGAAATTGATTGTATTTTTCATACCGTATTTTTTCTTTTTCTTAAATTACATTAAAATGTATGTAAAATTACAAATATAATCTGTAATTAAACAGTAGCAAACAGTTAAATGATAAAACGGTCAAATGACTGTCAGTGCCCAAAAAACTGTAACATTAAAGTAAAACATCCTAAATTAAATAAACTGAAAAACACCGTGATAATTCAGGATAAACTGTAAAATAACAATCACATACCTTCATTGTAAAAAAAATCTTTAAAAAAGGGTCAAATGACTGGCAGCTACGGCTGCCAAACAAAAACCATAAAATTAAAGTAAAATCTTCTAATTAAAAAAAACCTTATAAACACTGTTATTTCACAGGTATTTCCTGCATTATTATGATCATATACCTTCATCGTAAAAAAATCGCTTAAAAAAAAGGTCAAATGACTGGCAGCTACGGCTGCCAAACAAAAACCATAAAATTAAAGTAAAATATCCTAATTTAAATAAAGTGTAAAAAACTTTAACAGAAATGTAATGTCACCTTGTTATATATATAAATATTGTGGCATCAGTATCATAGCAATCTGAAATTTAAAAAATAGAGTATAGAGACATCAAGAATCAACATATGAATCTCAACAATGGTGACAATCAACAAAGCCTTTTTGTGACTTAATAATAGGTCAGAGTTGTTCACCATTGTTGAGATTCATACGCGGATTATTGATGTCTGAGTGAGTCTGTATAATCCCGTCAAAACATTTTCTGCATAATTATTTCATAAAATCTTAATATCATAGCATGATTTTCTATAGCAGTACTGGCATGCTTCATTAATATTTTTTAAACTTAATCACTTGACAATCAGTCATACCTATCACATGGTATCAATAAAACAGACAACTGCTTGATGATGACTATCACTGATAAGTGACCAACATCATCTGATCTGAGCATTTCTCGGTTTCCTACAATAACAAATATGTATCAGAGACACACAGTTAAAGCAACCTGAGAAACACTAAAGTTGATATTTGAAGGGAAAATAGCCCAACTAAAGCAAACACTGATCTCTATCATGGTAACATCAAACTTTATTATTTTCAATAAAATATCACCTTCTAAACCTCTGTTAATTCTCAATAAGAATGTTAGTATGAAAGAAGTCTGGATTATAGTAAGTGAAAATGCTGAGATCTTGAGAGATCTGGTAGTGTTTCATGTTCTGTTGGGATGTAAAGTGTTTCTGTATGGTGTGTTTTGTGTGTCACCGTTGTGTTGAAGAGTAGAGCCTGAGCTTCAGTCCAGGATGAGCAGAGAAACACTGATGAAATGCTGTGTATTGCTTTATTTAACAGTAACTGTGTAGTTACTGATGACGTATAATCACAGTAAATCATGCATGTAGTTTATAGCAAGATATTCACTTTTTACAGTGAATAGGTTTTTTTGTAAAAAAAATAAAATGTTTAGTAAGTAAATATATATATGTGAAATAACTGTCTGTTAAAAAGCTTAATGAAGATTTCTATAGTCTTTATTATTTAAATGAGGATATTTTACATTAATTTTATGGTTTTTGTATGGCAGTCATTGCTGACAGTCATTTGACCTTTTTTTTACAGTGAAGGTGTTTGATCATAATAATTCAGGAAATAACTGTAAAATAACAGTTATGTGTTTTTCTGTAAAACATTTAAGGACAAAGTTTGGAAAAGTTTTTTGCACTCAATTTAAATTAGGATATTTTACTTTATTTTTTATAAATTTACTTTATTACAATGAAGGTATATGACCATAATAATGCAGTAAATACCTGTGAAATAACAGTGTTTTTTAGTTTTTTTTTTATTAGAAGATTTTACTTTAATTTTATGGTTTTTGTTTGGCAGCCGTAGCTGCCAGTCATTTGACCCTTTTTTTACGATTTTTTTACAATGAAGGTATGTGATTGTTATTTTACAGGTTTATCCTGAATTATCACGGTGTTTTTCAGTTTATTTAACTTAGGATGTTTTACTTTAAAGGACCAGTATGTAAGATTGTGGCCAAAACTGGTACTGCAATCACTTTCAAATTACTGACTCAAGGTTGCCAGATATGCTGCAGGATCCGATTACGACACGTTATTAGCTTGCTGCTGTGGGAACTAGAGCAGAGCTGGCAACCCGAATGCTGCAACACTACAGACTTCGTGATTGGTAGATCGGTGGAGGGTGGAGCTCAGACCAAAACACAACATGACAACATCAACATCAGTTGAGGGCTGCAACTTCACTTTTTAAATGACAATATCCTGGCCGGACTACTGTTGTCAGTGATATAAGTATTTGAAATCAACATGATTTCTTAATGTCTAGTGACATATCAGGGAAAATGTATGATTAATTGAAATAAATTTCTTACATACTGCTCCTTTAATGTTACAGTTTTTTGGGGACTGACAGTCATTTCACCGTTTTATTCATTTAACTGTTTTGTTACTGTTTAATTACAGATTATATTTGTAATTTTACATACATTTTTATGTAATTTAAGAAAAAAGAAAAAATACTGTATAAAAAATACAATCAATTTCCTGTATAAAAAATTTGAATTACTGCAATTTGTCATTAATGTCACAATACCTAAAATAACAGCTGAATTTTTATTTTACAGATATTATTTGTAATTTTACAGTGTTTTGAGTACAATTTAAAATGAAAGAAAATGATCGTCAAAAAATCAGTTATTTTCTGTAAAATTAGGATTTTTTTTGTACAGTGTGGCATAAAATTAGATTTTTATTGTTTTCTGATGTAAACACAGATTACTACATGATTTTTACAAATGTCATATAGCCTACAAATTAAATATTCTAAGTGTGAAGATCAGTGTTGATTAATGACAATGTATTTCTGATGATTTCATTAGATCTTTCACTGCTCTGAATTTGATGTGGTTACCTGGATTAATGCATAAGGATTTTTAATTTGTCCAATTGTTTTTTGATTGTGGGATCCTCTGTTATTGTGCTTAGTGTAAATGTATGTATTGTGATTCATGAGGATTGTTGGTGGATGTGTTAAACAAGATCATATTGAATGTGGATTTGCTATTGAACACATTTAATTGAGGGAATTGAGCAGATTTACAGTGATAATAGGAAATAAAGTAACAGAGATGGCTCTACAGCAGCCCTAGAATAAAGTTATTGTTCAGCAAAATTAGTTTTGATCGATTCACTTCCGTTGCAAAGATCATTATAACTTAGATATTTATTAACTTACACAACCGTTCTAACAGAAAACCCTGAATGCGCTCCGGCACGTTATTTATCGATTCCAAGTAGCCACGTGAACCGGAATTATCCCGAAAAACTTTGTATCTGTACAGAGGTAAAGGGAAGGGAAAGAGGCCTTCACAGTGGAGAGGCTAGTTGACACTTCAGGACTGCGTTGTCGTCGCGTCCAGGCGCAGGTCCTTCATCGGATCTGGATATGGCCTGGATCCGGTGGACTGCGGTAAACCTCGGGATAAACAGAGAGACAAATATTAAAGTAGACGCCATCCTTCTTATGGTGTAACGAGTACATCAGGATTTATGGGAAGTGTTCCCGGTTCCAACTGACCTAATCTATGCAGCCTAACACTGAATTATAGAAGTCTATAGAGTGTTATGTGTATGCTAGGTCAAAGCAGGGTGTGTCTGCTTCCCAGACTGTTCCAAAGACTGTAGGAAGACTGTTCCAAAGTTTTGGTGCTAAATAGGAAAAGGATCTACCGCCAGCAGTCGATTTTGATATTCTAGGTATTATTGACATTAGTGACATTATTATTAGCTGTCCAGAATTTTGAGATTGCAATAGATGTGAAGGACTATAATGCTGCGGAGCTAAACCATTTAGTGCTTTATAAGTAATCAGCAATATTTTAAGATGTATACAATGTTTAATAGGGAGCCAATGCAGTGTTGATAGAACCGGTCATACTTCCTGGTTCTAGTAAGAACTCTAGCTGCTACAATTTGGACGCATACAGTATATGTAAGATATTTTATACTCTTATAGGCTTGGTATCTAATTCACTTCCCCTCTGGCTTAGCTATGCATGTTTTTGATTGTTTCTGTTTTTTCAGATCCAAAATGAATTTATTCTACAGAGATGTTTGAACTTCAGATTGGTACCAGTGCTGTTTCCCAATGCTAATCAAGTAAGTCTCCAAAAACAAAATCTATATATGTATATATATATATTTATATATGAAGATGACCGTAAGTTTACAATCTGTTGCTTTCTCTGCAGAGTCATGTTCCACTGTGGCTACAAAGCACTCGTCTGTATCGGTGGCCTGAAGATGCTAAAGACCTGTTACTGCGTTTACTCAGAGAAGAGAAATACATTATCCCTCCGCTGGGCAAAGAGCTGACACTCACTATCAAACCCCTATAAGAGTTTATCTCATTACAGCATGTTTCACCTCAAAATCAAAAGAAAAAATAGGAAAGTCTATTTTAAGACCATCATTTTCATGTGAATTAAGGACATTGTCCCCAAAAAATATTACAAAAAAGACAAAACAAAAAAACAAGATCATTCTAAATAGGGATTCTTATTACCGCAGTGTAATTTTACTGTATTTACAGTGGTTTCTAAACTTTTTCATAACCTGAGACATGACCTTGCAAAAATCCTATAGGATTTCTTTGAAACATTGTTATTAATACAGTACTACAACTAATCACCTTCAATGTGCTTCTCTTTGTGTTTGGGATGTGAAGTCTCTTATAAGTGGCGTCTTAACTTTTTTGGCTTCATACTTTTAGAAGCTTTATATTTTGAGTCACACATAAGACTGTGGTCTCTTCATTACCCATCGTTGTACTGGTAATCTGATGGTGAGATATGGTTTGTCATATTTTCTTGTCTTTAAAACCATAGTGTCTACACCAGACGCAAGGCTTTCTATTCTGGACACAACAGACAGCATAATTGAATTGTGTTCTATTATTTACTTATGTCAAGTAGCTGCATAAGCGAGATCATTTTGCGGTGGGGTCTTGTATCACCCTGAAGATGTTTCTTTTGCATACCAATCTGCTGACTGTACAACAGATGACTATACACTATCCCCCTTTTTATAACTTATTTAGGTAGGAGCACTACAACTGAAAAGAGTATAATGACTGTTAGATCATATGTTCTGTAGACGCTCTTAATGAAAGCTGTAAACATGGTGAAAAATACACATAACAGTTAATTAAACATAGCATTGGACATGTGTAATTGTGTCATTTAGATTAATTGCTCCTGTAGGATTTCTCATTTGTAAAACATTGTTTGGATTAAAGCATCTACTAATTGAATTAAAACATGCCAAGCTGTAATGTCTGGTGACTAGATTAAACTTTTTTTTTTTAAGACAATTTGGTCAGAACATCTTTATTCTATAAGTTACTTTGACACTCTGTAGAGTGTGACCATATGTACTCTGAGCAGAGTTCATTTAACTCTGGGGAATTTGCTGTGTATGATTTAATTTGTTGGTTAATGATTTAATGCACTGAGCACTGCTGTAGTTTCACAACAACAGAATGCTACTTTTAATCAGAATTAGAATTAGAATCAAATTAGAGTTATATCTTAGTTTTACCAGCAATATATATAATTTGTGATTGCATTTTCTAAAGATATGGCCAGTCGTTGAGTCTACTAATAACATAGAGTGACAGCAATAGGAACACCCACAAGTTTCTTCACAGTACAGAGACTAGCGACATACAGTGACAGTCACTGAGGGTGTAAAGATTGTTGTTTTTCCAGGCTAGTCTTTTTCAGCAGGAAAATATTTGACCTGTTTAAACCTCAAAATTGTGTTCTAATTGGTCTGTTGTCAACTAATCTTAATTGGTAAATAGTCATTAAAGCTACAATATCAGTGTTAAAGTTAATGAGATAATTAGGTGATTAAGTGATGATTGAGTATTAGTGATGAACACCTGCTGTTTACAAGCAGAATCACTGAAGGAAAGAGAATAGGCTTGTTTGAGATGCGCCTTGCCTCGCCTGAAATGTAGTCAAGAGTAGGCGGCTGCAGTGAGGGGAGGAGTGAAAAAAGCGCAGGCAAGACAGACAGATCTCTCTTCTCACGGTGGATCAGACACCTGCGAGATCAAAGGCGGATATCGCGGGATTCACGGGATTCACGCTCGTGCACGGTGTTGCTAATAAACTGGATGTAATTTAAGTTCTGTTGCTTTTATATGAAAATAAATATAATGAACAAGACACCCAAAGTACTTGCTATTTAATTCCATTCCAAATATGTTTATCAATATTTTTTTCTTTAATAGCCTACAGACATATCTTTATAATTGTTTTATGTTTTTATAAAAATGACATCACATAACCCATATCGCACTGTCAGAGATTTTATTCACACATAACGTATGTATTAGCCTACACAACAAATGATACCAGAGTTTTAAAATCGAACATTTTAAAAAAGAACAATACATCACGGTTGTTTAAACCAATGAGCATTAAGCTGTGTCGTCAGCAAGTCGTTTCCCATCATGCTTTTGATCAGCGCAGTCGGTGGAGAGCAACTGTGCGCGACTGCAGAATCCGACACGTGCGGCTTGCGGTCGCGAGAGTTTTTTGACATACGTCAGCATGACATCAGAGCAAGGCGGACTGCCCTCGGACACATTTCTAACCGGCATGCATCTCGCGTTGATCACCGGTGATCGATTCTGCGCAGATTTTGCTCATCTCAAACAAGCCTAATTACTCACAAGAACACTGACATAAGAACACTGACATAAGAATTGACATAAGAGTTTTCTTCTCTATCGTCTCTGCCAGCATCTGACAGCGAGAGCGATGTTAATCTCCTCTGCCCTGTCAGGGCGCTGAGGGCTTGGCTCAAAGCTGCGTTTAAAAGTTAGTTATCAAGCATCTCAGTCATAATTTAAGTGAAATGTTGGACAAAATCTTGTCAGTCTAATGCCGAGTTCAGACTGCACGATTTTAGCCCTGATTTTGGCTCGCCGACAGGTTTTGAGAAATCGCCGACAAATGCCCGAAATCACAGGCAAATCGGTGCTCGTTCACGCGAGTGACAATCACGCAGTGTGAATGAGCAAAGACGCGATCTGAGAGACTCACAGATGAGTCGCCGACGCCTTTGAGATATTTGGCATGCTAAATATCTGGACCTGTTGCCGATTCAAAATCCTGCTGTGTGAAAAGTGTTCTGACTGAAAACCATTGGCGATGACCGACAGCCAATGAGAGAGCAAGAGACAGGACAGCAGGATGTTCGGGGAGGAGTTATAGACCAGAATATCAGTATTTTAATAGATATTTACAATTATATCAAACAGAAACAAAGTAGCCTACACTTGCTTGACCAGCAGCACATTGCAAAAAAAAAATTTACCCCCAACTCTCTTTGCAGAACACACAATCCTTGCTATCGTCTCCCCAACCATTCCCTCCTGCATAATCAGTTTTTCTTTTCTCCTTTTCGCTGCAAATTGGCGCACAGACAATTGGGATCGCAAGCTTCTTGCAGGCTATCACATTTAATAACAATTTGAGTCTTGCGCGAGAACTCCGGCCTCACCTCACGCATGATCTTGCGTTTCCTTATCACTTCTCGCGTGTGTTTGGTTGTGAAACGTAGTTTGCTGAGCAGACAGAAATTGTAGGCGATTCTTTCTTTTGTAAAGTCATGCAATGTGAAACCTCCTGGTGCGCGCCCTCGGTGCTTGAATACTCTCACTGAAACGGTGGCTGGCTGTTTCGCATATGACGTCCCGATTGCTTTGAATAGGGAGTGTTTTGTGATAACTTTTTGATGCGCGAGCAGCGCCGGGGGCGAAGTGTTTGTCAGTAAGCGTTGAGCGCTCGTAATAATAATAATAATAATAATAATAATTTGTTACATTTATATAGCGCTTTATCTGGGACCTCAAAGCGCTTTACAAGGAAGGGGGGGATCTCCTCAACCACCACCAATGTGCAGCATCCACCTGGATGATGCGACGGCAGCCATATTGCGCCAGTACGCCCACCACACACCAGCTTACTGGTGGAGAGGAGACAGAGTGATGAAGGCATTCAGTATACGGGGATGATTAGGAGGCCATGATGGACAGAGGTAAATGGGCAGATTTGGCCTGGGATTTTTTAATGACCACAGAGAGTCAGGACCTCGGTTTAACGTCTCATCCGAAAGACGGAATGAGTCGTGAGCAGGCCTGTGACTTACATTCATAACCTTACCTATATGAGGCTGTTTTGGCTGTGTGACAGAGCGGGCAAAGAGTAGGCGTGGGCACAGAGTTGTGGGCACATTTTCTGCATCTTACACTCGAGCGGCATTTGCCAGCTTTATGAGAGTGGGCTCTGTGAATGTGAGCTGCAGTAGCCTTTTCTAAGGGGACTGACAGGGCGAGATATTTCAACGGCGGTCCGGCCGCGGCAGGACTCAGACGTCTTTTCCTCCTTGCTGCCCCAGGGAGGACTTCGCTCTTTTGAGATTTCACTGGGTCGCCGTGAAAACGGTGGTAGTATGCAGGCGAGCGGTTGTATCACCGGCTCGTTGGCTGCGTAATACACATCTGCAGTAACCATGACTGGCAGACTGGCAGAGTGGAAAGCTTTGATGGTGATCCGGCCACGGTGGGACTTAACCGTCTTTTCCTCCTTTGAGCTGCTAGGAGGACTTCGCAGGCTCGGGTTTCAGCGCGATATTAGGTAGGGGTCCCCGCGGGGGAGGCGGCCTGTGATGGCTGGTCAAGAGCGATCTAGGACGGCCGCCCTGTCGTCGCTGCGAAGACGGAGGCTGGGCTGGACGCTGGTTGAAGCTTCGCGCAGGCTGGCCCCGAGGGCGGCGTGTGGCTGAGGTAGAGCGTCGAGGCAGGAAAAGGTTCATAGCCTGCGTGGTCTTTTGTACCTCCGAGAAGCGGTTTACGATCCTGTAACCGCTGGGCCAAAGAGGCCGGTGGGGGAGAGCGGGCCGTTGAGGAAAACAGCCTGCTCGGAATCCCTCACCAGGATAGAGCAGCTGTCAGCGGCGGCGTCCTCATCCATTTCATCCTCTGAGGCGGCAGCGCGTCCGGGAGGGGGGAGGAGAGAGAGAAGCTCGAAGGAAGGGTTCCGGCGAGCTTTTAGGCGCCACATCGGTCTCCAGTGACCTCTGGGAGCGGCGCTTCTTTCTGCGCGGCCCAGCAGAGACAGGCGGAGTGACAGCTTCGTCATTAAAAGCTTTGAGTCAAGCCCGCAGGGTCGACATTGAAAGCTCGTCGCACTCAGGGCAGCCGCCTGAAGAGAGTGCGAGGGCTGCATGCTCACGGCCGAGACAGAGAGCGCAGATGAGATGGCGGTCGCCGGTGCTGAGCGGCTCGACACGAGCCACAGGAAAAACGAGGCAGGGTCCCATTTGAGAGGAACAGTGTCAGGGTCAAAGGACTTCGAGCTGAATATGTACGGGTAAGTGTAACTGTCTTTACATTTACAATACAGTATTGGTGAAATCCAGTAGCAGCTGAATATGTACCATATCAGTACCACATGGATCCATTCGGAGAGCTACACAGGTACCTGTGTGATGTGATGAGAGTTCTGTATGTGTAGCACTGTAGTGCAGTAATATGTTGTTGTTTTTTTGTTACAGAGAATCTTGGTCATGGATGGAGCTGCACAGCCTCATGAATTCATTTTCATTGATGAAGCTGGATTCGACCTGAGCAAAACAAGACGACGGGGTCGTAATGTAATTGGCCAAAGGGCAATTGTGCACGACCCGGGGCAGCGCGAGGGAAATATCACATTGTGTGCCGCCATAAGCCTTCGAGGGCCTCTGCATCATCATGCAAAACTAGGTCCATACAATAGCCAACATAAACTCACATTTCTAGATGCTCTCCATAATATAGTTGTACAGAACAGACCAGATCAGCCCAGGTTTGTGGTGGTATGGGATAATGTCAGTTTCCATCGGGCTGCTCTGGTCCAGGCCTGGTTCACCAACCACAATCAATTTGAAGTGGTATACTTGCCCCCTACTCACCATTTTTAAACCCTATAGAGGAATTCATTTCGGCTTGGAGATGGCGTGTATATGGCCGCCAACCACATGCCCGCGTGCCTCTTCTGCAGGCAATGGAACAGGCCTGCGTCGACATTCAGGTGACAGCAATCCATGGATGGTTTCGACATGCAAGGGGATATTTTCCCCGGTGCCTAGCGGGAGAATGTGATGAGGTCCTGTGGCCAGACTCCAACAGATGGCGGGATCCATGAGCCCATGTATGCACAATTGCCATGATTTTCTGTGTTTACAGTATAGTGTTTTTTCTATTATTATATTTTTTGTTGTTGCTTTGTCTGAATTCATGTTACTGCAATGTACAGTGCTGCAATGTACAATATTGAGTAGGCCTATTTGCTTTTTTGTTTGTTTGAAAATGTGCCTCCTGAAAATATGCCTTCTGAATAAACAGTGAAAATCAAAGACTGCAGTGTTTTATATAAAGTAGACTAGTGTGATCCCCCTGATCTGAAAGTGTATGCATATGATGCAAGTATTTGTCATTTTGTCATCTGAGTTACATTTTGACAAAGGAATGTTAGGTTTTGATAGCAGAGTTTAGGTTTTGATAGAGTTTCAATTTGACACAGATGTGAATGGTATATTTCCCAGTGTTGTGTCATGTTTACTTATGTGCGAAATTGTGCAAAATGTGTTCAAGCAACGAGCGAAAACTGTAACAGGTGGTGACTGTGTAGTTGCTGGTCCAGTGGAAATCTCTTTATTTACAATATTTTTTAATGGTTTCGAATACAATGTAAATTGTATATAATGAAGTCGAACTGTAAATATAAATTATCATAAATTATCTTCATGTATGCAATCTAATTAAACGGCGCATATTTCAATCAATGTTAGTGCAATGCAAAAGCATCCGTGTTCTTGTGCACAACAGAATTAAGTTAGTTATTGTATACAGTGCAATGAAAGCTCAATTGAGTGCATTGCATAAAATATGAGCTGTTGCATTGCAAAGCATACCAATCGAATTCATTCCCTTGTGCATTTGAAGAAGTAACACATTAAATATATGATGTTGGATATAAAAAGCTTATATGTTATTCTTAAAATGCACAACGGAATTTTATTCTTGTGTACAACACATACATAATTCATTCTTCAAGGCACAATGGAATAAGTTAGTTCTTGAAAATAAAGCAATGAAACAAGCATAGTTTATTTGTTATATCAACAATCACAGCGGATTAGCACATATGTTATATGTTATCTTTTCACTGCACAAAGTAAATTCTCTTCCATGCAATGCAACACCTGATTTTTTTGTTATCTCTTAAATGCAACCAGAACCAGTTAGATTTGGTATGAAATGCAATGCAATGTAATGCACGTGTTATCTCTTCAATGCACAACGGAATACATCAGTTCTTGTATGCAAAAATATATATGTTATTCCTAAATGCACAACAGATTAAAATATTACAGTTTTTTTCAATCGCTAACAAGCGCTTACCCATACTTTTTCTAAACTCTTAACACAGACTCACACCTACAAAACACAATTGGCCAAATGGATAATTTTCTTCTCAAAAACACATTTTGTTAAATATATACATAAATATGTATAACTCTTCATTTTAAAATAGAACACATTTTTCTCTGCACACACTAACTTTACCAAAACACTGGAAATCTGACTCAAAATTAAATGATTCTGTCAAAGAATAACACTTATTTTCACTTCGCAAGGTACATGCAGTCAATCAAAGTACACCAGGTTTCAAAATACTGTCTATTGTTGACATTACAAAAACTGCATAGACTTTTATGTTTCGGTTTTATAGGTATTTGCATGCAAAACATGGAATCCACCGTTTTTACACTAAATTTCTTGGTTGGGAACTGTATGTCCACATGTACAGTAATGTTCACATTCAAAAGCAATCCAGTAAAAAGCAATTCAGTTTTTTTTCTTTACTGTTTACAGTTCTCTTACGAGAGTATCTCTCGTACTGCGTAATATCTTACGCTATGGGGAAAACCTCTTTTCCACGAGATACTGAAGCCAAAAATTATCCTTAATTTTTTATTAATGTAAAACGCTTTGCAGCAGCAAGCAGACATAGGCGAGACAGCTCGCGCGCCTATTGGCTGCTCTTGCAGCAAATGCAGCAGCCTATCGAGAGGCTATGTGTGACGTAATGACCAATAGGGCCACATCGCGCCCATATCGTCACGTCCCGCCAGAAAGGGCGTGGCCTTGCCTTATAAATAGGCTCGATAGGCTGGTACAAACTGATTTTCATCTCTTCAGCGAAGCTCACGCATCGCTGGATCCAGAGTGAGAAGCCACGCCGTCGAAGCAAGCTTTTCAGCGGGACGAGCCTTGGAGTCGCTGGCCTCGCCGCCTTCATCTGCCGTACCTGCTGCGCTTTCCGGCGTACAATATCCTTTTTCACTATCTTACATACTCTGAGAGTGTGAGCTCGCTTACGTAACGCGACTTACTTTTCTCTCCCTAAAAGAGCTGCGTCTTTTTCAAGATGCCATCCTGTGGCTCGTGCCGCGCCCCACTCAGCGACCAGGACCGTCATGTCATCTGTGTGTCCTGCCTGGGTGAGGATCACGCAGCTGTCGCGCTCGCTGACGGCGGATGCCCTCATTGCGAGCTGATGCCCATGGTGACTCTGAGGACTCGCCTGGCGTCATTCTCCGAGCCTACATCACAGCCCGCCGTGACGCCGCGCCGTAAAAAGCGCCGCGCCCAGCACGCTCCCGAGCTATCTCCAGCCCGCCAAAGCTCGCCGGTTCGCCCGCCAGCTTCGCCGGCTTCGCTCGAGTCGCTCACCGACGGACAACGGCCGCCGTCTGCCGCCGCGTCCTTCCACGAGCTTGACGAACCCACCGAGGCGTGTTCTCTTCTGGCGTCGGATAGCGAGGATTGGGCGAGCTCTGTGGACCTCCCCTCCGCTAACGTTCCCCGCGAAAATGGGGAGGAAGGACCCGAAGCGATCTGCGTGGCGGATTTGAGAAGTGCTACAGACCTCGCTCTACGCGCTGCAAAAGCCGCCGCACAAGCCATAGGAAGGAACATGGCCTCTCTCACCGTGGCTGAGAGACACCTATGGCTAACGCTGTCTGAGATGTCGGAAGCTGAGCGCTCTGTTTTCCTCAACGCGCCCATCGCCCCAGCGGGCCTCTTCGGATCTGCCGTCAAAGATTTCGCGGACAGATTCGTCGAAGCGCAGAAGACTTCACAGGCAATGAAGCACTTCCTCCCGAAGCGCTCAAGCTCCGCTGCAGGTCGCTCTAAACAGCCGTCTGCTCGCAGCTCTCAGCCGCAAACTGCGCCACCCGCCGCCGCCGCTTCACAGCGCCGCCAGGCCCGAGACCAAAGACCGTGCTCTCGCTCTGCCGGACGCCGCCCCCCTCAGCGCGGGCCCCGGCCGAGGATTGAGATCAAGCCCGAGGACTCAAAGCCTCCCTAGCCACCTTAGGAAAGCGACGGTGTTCAGATCCCGCCGCGGCCGGATCTCCACCAAAACTTCTCGCTCGTTCAGTTCCAAGCATTGTGACTGTTCCAGTGTATTTCGCAGTGAGCCAGCTGGTGTCTCAGCCCGCTTGCCTGCGCACAAAAGCCGTTTTTACGGCTACCCAGATAAATCCATTAAAAAGTGCATTTTCTGGTGTTCCGGCCACGGCCGATGGTGTTATGAGTGTTGTAAGAATGCCCACCCCCCAGTGCCCATTCCCACACCCAAACACAGCTTGCCACGGTGCAGAGCTAGCACAAATAAAATCGACCCCGATCGATTGTGCACACTATGTAGTGAACGCGCCCATACCACAATGCCCGCTTACACTACACACCGCGTGTCCCTTGGTTTCCATAAAAACGAAACCAACACACACTCAGTCGGCTCTAACCGACAGTGTTTTGAATGTAGTAAATGTGCCCGCAATCCCGCGCCCACGTTTTCTCACATGCACACCGAATCCTACGGGATTCGCCCCGCTCACTTTCTCTGCACTATCTGCCATAGAGAAACTGAGCGCGGCCAGGCTGCCCGCTGTGATCAGCGCGCCCCCCGCCTCGAACGCTGTAAACACAGTGTTGTGTTCCCAGTATGCCAGGGCTCTCGAGCTGCCGTTTTGCCACAGCCAGAGCCCGGATTTCATTCTACCTCTAGCTATTCACGCAGACGCGTGGTCAAAGCTTCCCGGGGTATCAGAATGGGTGCTGAACACTATAAAGAGAGGCTATTCGCTACAATTCGCTCGACGCCCTCGCCGTTACACGGCGCGCGTCGAAACTACGGTGAAAAACGAAGTATCTCATCTGCTTCGAGCCGAAATAGCGAAGTTACTGAGCAAAGGGGCTATAGAACCTTTATCTCAGGCTCAGAGCGAAGGGGGTCTATACAGCAGATATTTTCTGGTACCGAAAAAAGATGGGGGCATCAGACCCATTTTAGATCTGCGACAACTGAACAGAGTGCTCGTCAAACGCCAGTTCAGAATGCTTACAACCAGGAAAATCCTTGCGCAAGTGCGCCACGGGGACTGGTTTATGTCAATAGATCTGAAAGACGCCTATTTTCAAATACAAATAGCGTCCCATCACAGGCGATTCTTGAGATTCGCCTTCGAGGGCCAGGGATATCAATATACAGTCCTACCGTTCGGCCTGTCTCTAGCACCTCGCACATTCACGAAGTGCATGGACGCGGCGCTCGCACCCCTGAGGCTTCAGGGCATGCGAATCCTGAACTACTTGGACGATTGGCTGATTCTAGCTCGATCACAGTCAGAGCTCATAGAACACAGGGCCGCATTACTCGAGCACCTCGAGAAGCTGGGCCTCGCAGTCAATTGGGCGAAAAGCTCACTGTCTCCCAGCCAGAAAATTTCCTTTCTGGGAACAGTGTTGGACTCGCTATCCATGACAGCACGCCTGTCACCGGAACGCAGTCTAAACATTCAGCACGTCGCGAAATCCTTCCGCCACGGCTCGATAGTTCCGCTCAAAAGGTTTCAGAAAATGCTGGGTCTAATGGCCTCAGCAGCCTCTGTACTCCAGTTGGGCCTGCTTCGCATGCGCCCACTGCAGATGTGGCTGAAAGCGCGGCTTCCACCCAGAGCATGGACAGCGGGTCTGTTTCGTCTCAGGGTCGACCAACAGTGCGTTTCAGCTTTGGAACCTTGGAAAAGAACCGACTGGTATCAGTCAGGTGTGAGTCTGGGGACCGCTTCGAGCGTGAAGGTGGTGTCCACGGATGCCTCCACCTCGGGGTGGGGAGCACTGCTCGAGGGCAGACCGCTAACTGGCCTGTGGTCAGAACGGGAAAAGCTCCTTCACATAAACTGCTTGGAAATGATAGCAGTCGACAAAGCGCTGCGGCGCTTCTGTCCCCAGATAAGAGGACACCACGTCTTGGTCCGGTCGGACAACACGTCAGTGGTGGCATACATGAATCGCCAGGGCGGCATCAGGTCCCGAAACCTTCACAGGCTGACGGAACGCCTCCTGGTATGGGCTCAGCGCAACCTGCTCTCATTAAGAGCAGCGCATGTGCCTGGCCACCTGAATGTGGGGCCAGACAGACTATCCAGAAACAATGTCCCAGCAGGGGAATGGTCGCTGCACCCGCAGACGGTCCAGCTGCTGTGGGATACATTCCGCAGAGCACGGGTGGACCTATTCGCGTCCCACGAAAACGCTCATTGCCTGAAGTTTCTCTCGAAAAGCAAAGACGCGCTGGCTCATGTCTGGCCCCGCCGTCCCCTATATGCTTTTCCTCCTGTCTCGCTCCTGCCTCAAGTGCTGGAACGAATCAGGAAGAACGGACGCCCAGTGCTGCTCGTGGCTCCGCTCTGGACAAACCAGACGTGGTTCCCTGCCCTGATGCAGCTGACCAGCACTGCCCCATGGCCTGTACCCCTGAGGAGAGACCTTCTCTCTCAAGCGAGGGGCTCGATCTGGCATCCTCACCCGGAACTGTGGTCCCTGCACGCATGGGCCATCAACGGGTACCCGCTAGCCTCCCAGAGGGAGTGTTAAACACGATCGCGCAGGCTAGAGCTCCGTCTACTAGACGACTCTACTCCTCGAAATGGTCTGTGTTTTCTGCGTGGTGTCAAGCCAAGAGCTTTTCACCCGTGGACTGCGGGGTTTCGGAAGTGCTCTCCTTCCTTCAAGAGCTATTGGATAAGGGCAGGACCCCATCCACGCTCAAAGTTTACGTGGCGGCCATAGCAACGTTCGCAAAACCGGTGTCTGGCCAGTCACTGGGGAAGAACGACTTAGTCGTGCGTTTCCTTAGAGGAGCCCGGAGGCTGAACCCTCCCAGGCCCCCTTCAGTCCCGACGTGGGACCTTTCCACGGTCCTGGAGGCCATGAAAGGCGCCCCGTTCGAGCCAATCCAATTGTCGGACATGAAACACCTGTCTTTTAAAACAGTGTTTCTCACGGCTCTCGCTTCAGTGAAGCGCATAGGGGACTTGCAAGCGCTCTCAGTAAGCGCGTCATGCATGGAGTTTGGGCCTAATGACTCGAAGGTCATTCTCAAACCTAAGCACGGGTACGTGCCGAAATCCCTCAACACACCGTTTAGGGCCCAGGTAATTTCCCTGTCTGCCCTTCCGGTTCTCAACGAGGAGAAGGACGCGAGCCTCCTTTGCCCTGTCAGGGCACTAAGAGCTTACGTGTCCCGCTCGTCTGTTTTCAGACAGACCGAACAGCTTTTTGTTTTGTTTGGCGGGCGCTCCAAGGGACTCGCCGCCTCAAAACAGAGCCTATCCAGGTGGATAGTGGACGCCATTGCGCTGGCTTACACTTCAAAGGGCCTGCAGTGCCCCTTGGGTGTCAGAGCGCACTCCACGAGAGGACGTGGCCTCTTCGTGGGCTTGGTCCAGCGGGGTGACCCTGCAAGATATCTGTACGGCCGCGGGCTGGGCCTCGCCGTCTACATTTATAAAATACTATAACCTGGAGGTGCCCGCCTTACAAGCTAAGCTTCTGGCGATTTAAAATTCAGTGCTATCTGCCCCGCTGTGCGGCCCAGATGCTGAATCTGACCTGCGTACTGTTCATTAGACAATACAGCGGCCCCATGAGTGTTAACACAAGCATGACCACCCAGTTCAGGCCGAAAGCTTTCGCCCTGGCTGCGCGTTTTGGTTAAACATATAATAAAGCCCCTCTGGGTGCTAATTTATAAGAAGTGATGCTTCCAGCCTCTCTTCCCCACTCTATATAAGTTTATGGTGATTGTGCACTATATGCGCCCCGGGCTTCGGCCCCGGGACTTTGGTGTTGGATCCCTGTTTGCACGGCGTGTTGCATGGTGTTCCCCATAGCGTAAGATATTACGCAGTACGAGAGATACTCTCGTAAGAGAACGTACTCGGTTACTAACGTAACCTCGGTTCTCTCTAGAGAGGGAACGAGTACTGCGTATCTTGCCGTGCTTAAAATACGCTCTGGTTCGCTTCGGCGATGAAAACCAGTTTGTACCAGCCTATCGAGCCTATTTATAAGGCAAGGCCACGCCCTTTCTGGCGGGACGTGACGATATGGGCGCGATGTGCCCCTATTGGTCATTACGTCACACATAGCCTCTCGATAGGCTGCTGCATTTGCTGCAAGAGCAGCCAATAGGCGCGCGAGCTGTCTCGCCTATGTCTGCTTGCTGCTGCAAAGCGTTTTACATTAATAAAAAATTAAGGATAATTTTTGGCTTCAGTATCTCGTGGAAAAGAGGTTTTCCCCATAGCGTAAGATATTACGCAGTACTCGTTCCCTCTCTAGAGAGAACCGAGGTTACGTTAGTAACCGAGTACGTTTTTTTCAATCGCTAATAAGCGCTTACCCATACTTTAGATACTTTTTCTAAACTCTTAACACAGACTCACACCTACAAAACACAATTGGCCAAATAGATCATTTTCTTCTCAAAAACACATTTTGTTAAATGTATACTAACTCTTCATTTCAAAATAGAACATACCTTTCTCTGCACACACTAACTTTATCAAAACACTGGAAATCTGATTCAAAATTAAATGATTCTGTCAAAGAATAACACTTGTTTTCACTTCACAAAGTACATGCAGTCAATCAAAGTACACCAGGTTTCAAAATACTGGCTATTGTTGGCATTACAAAAACTGCATAGACTTTTATGTTTCAGTTTTACAGGTATTTGCATGCAAAACATGCAGTCCACCATATTTACACTAAATTTCTTGGTTGGGAACTGTATGTCCACATATACAGTAATGTTCACATGATAGAACAGAAAATGTGTTACAGTATTGCTTATAGTGAACAAAATATCCATGAAACACATTTTGAAAAAAAAAAGAGAAAAAAAACAGCAAAATGCCCAGACAAAAAGGGGGGGAAATAAAAAAAGCACAAAATTACTGTATCTAATCTCTGCAATCTTCAGGGTTAGGCCACATGTTTTCATCAACATCACATCTGATATTATCCAAGGCGATGCACCTGGGATAAAACCGCTTGGTATGTCGGATCCACCCGTGGCAATCATGAACTGTGATGTCCCTGCAGCCAGCATCCATGGCTTCAAGGAGGGACATCTGGTCATGTGACTGATGTTCATAAACCTTCCACCTCCATGCACCTGCATCTCTCACTGCATCTCTCACTGCATCTCTCACTGCTCCTGCATCTCTCATTGCATCTCTCACTGCATATCTCACTGCACCTCTCACTTCATCTCTCACTGCACCTCTCACTGCACCTCTCACTGCACCTCTCACTGGACCTCTCACTGCATCTCTCACTGCACCTCTCACTGGACCTCTCACTGCATCTCTCACTGCATCTCTCACTGGACCTCTCACTGCATCTCTCACTGCATCTCTCACTGCATCTCTCACTGCACCTCTCACTGCATCTCTCACTGGACCTCTCACTGCATCTCTCACTACATCTCTCACTGGACCTCTCACTGCATCTCTCACTGCACCTCTCACTGGACCTCTCACTGCTCCTCTCACTGCACCTCTCACTGCATCTCTCACTGCACCTCTCACTGCACCTCTCACTACATCTCTCACTGCTCCTCTCACTGCACCTGTCACTGCACCACTCACTGGACCTCTCACTGCTCCTCTCACTGCACCTCTCACTGCTCCTCTCACTGCACCTCTCACTGCACCTCTCACTACATCTCTCACTGCTCCTCTCACTGCACCTGTCACTGCACCTCTCACTGGACCTCTCACTGCTCCTCTCACTGCATCTCTCACTGCATCTCTCACTGCACCTCTCACTGGACCTCTCACTGCACCTCTCACTGCATCTCTCACTGCACCTCTCACTGGACCTCTCACTGCATCTCTCACTACATCTCTCACTGGGCCTGGTCTTTTCCCTGGGCCCCTTGCTCTTACTCTTCCTCGGCCAGACATTTTAGTGTTTGTCTTTTTACAAACACTAAAACTTTTTTTTAGTGTTTCTGTTTCCAAAAACATCACTCTTCAAAGTCCTCCTTTTACTGTATAAGTGTCAATGTAATAGAAAAACATAACCCCTGCCACTGAGTCTAAGCCAGACTGAAATCAGCTTGGCCCAATTCACCCAACATAAATAAGCTGTGGGTCAATTATTCAATTGTTTGTTTATTATCAGCTGAGATATATTGTTTTTGAACTGATATCATTGCAGAAACAGAGGTTTTTATACTGTATATAAGGTTTGGAATATTGTTTTTGCTATTGTGGAATGGTGTGTGTTAACATTTGTAAATACTACAAAAACAATCCATAATTTTGTTGGGAGGTATAGCTTGTCTGTTAAGAAAATGTATGCATTGTGAAAATGTGTTCACTGACTGCGTATTGTGTGAAAACGACATGAAATGTGTGAATAGTATGGACACAAAAGACTGATGCTGTGCTAATTGTGTTTAGAGTTTTGAAAATGTGACAACTGATTGGACAAACGCTTTGTTAGCGACTGAAACTTTTTTTTTAAATAGCATGCAATGCAACAACTTGTGTTTTGTGTTATGTCATCAATACACAATGGAATACAGTTTTTTACGATTGCTATGACAGATTTTTCAATACTTTTAACAATTTTCCAAAACTCTTAACACAGTTAGCACTACATCCGTCTGTGGAAGCTATACTATTACAGTTTTTTACAATCGCTATGACAATTTTTTCAATACTTGTAACACATTCCCTAAACTCTTAACGCACCAACACACCTACAACACACAATTGGCATAACAGTTAATTTCATGCTCAAAATCACACATTGTAAACTAAACTCCAACACTAATTTTCAAAATACAATAATACACTAGCAACAGTACACTATGTCTACCAAAACACTGCAAACGTCTCAAAATCAAATAATTTTTCAAAACACTAACATATGTTCTTGTCCAACAGGAAGATTTAGTCAATCATAACACAATGTCATAGAAACACTAACATGCACTAACATGCTGACAATGGTAATTGTTACATAGGAGAAAAGATAGAAATAAAAATAAAAAATAAAAATTGACTATAGTAATACAATGTTGGCAGTATGATGGTGGTGAGGAGTGGTGGTCGTCGTGATGGTGGTGATGATGGTGATACGTAAATAATAAATGGTTACTTTGCTTATGCATACACACACATACACACACCCACACTTACACCCACCCACACACACCTATACATTTACACTTTTATTTCACTTCTGGAATTATGGAGTTACTAGATTGTTCGTTACTGCACATTAGTATTTTGGTCTGTATGTCTGTCTGTAAAAAAAAGAAAAAAGAAACACTAACATCAGATGGGATTACAGAAACTGCATTATTTTATATGTGTCAGGTATGCCCTTATACAACAGACAGGACTTTTGCTGCAGAAATTCAATAAAAAAAGACCCATCTCAGAGTTCTTTATAATGTACGGTTACAGTAAACCATATGGTCATGCGATTGAAAGAACCTCAACACCTGATCGTGTGTTTCCTAGATGGGAATCAATGATTTATATATTTGCATAATTCAATCAGCTGTTTCTCAGTAACAATAGAATAAAATAAGGGGATATATTTGTGTTTCAATTCACAATATAAACAGCTGTTTACCTTGACTTTAGCCTGTAAGTTTCGGTTATGGACATGGTGTTATCTGTTCTGACAGACAGTGTTAAAGCATTGGTAAATTTGGCAGTAAAAATCCATTGTTTTGGTCTTGTTTGAGCTTTGTGTGTAAAAGAAGTTCAAGCATTTTAAATTTGTGTTAATTGTATGCATTTTGTGTTAAAGCAACAAGAAATGTGTTAATAGTATAGCTTACACAGACGGATGTAGTGCTAACTGTGTTAAGAGTTTTGCAAAATTGTTAAAAGTATTGAAAAATCTGTCATAGCAATCGTAAAAAACTGTAATGCACCAACACACCTAAAACACACAATTGGCATAACAGTTAATTTCATGCTCAAAATCACACATTGTAAACTAAACTCCAACACTAATTTTCAAAATACAATAAAACACGAGCACCAATACATTCTACCAAAACACTGCAAACATGTCTCAAAATCAAATCATTTTTCAAAACACTAACATATGTTCTTGTCCAACAGGAAGATTTAGTCAATCATAACACAATGTCATAGAAACACTAACATCATTCTGACAATGGTAATTGTTACATAGGAGAAAAGATAGAAATAAGAATAAAAAATAAAAATTTACTACAGTAATACAATGTTGTCAGTATGATGGTGGTGAATAGTGGTGGTGGTGATGGTGGTGATGATGGTAATAAATAATAAATGGTTACTTTGCTTATGCATACACACACATACACATACACACACCCACACTCACACCCACCCACACACACCTATGCATTTACACACTTTTTTTTTCACTTCTGGAATTATGGAGTTACTAGATTGTTTGTTACTGCACATTGGTCTGTGTGTCTGTCTGTAAAAAAAAAGAAAAAAGAAACACTAACATCAGATGGGATTACAGAAACTGCATTATTTTATATGTGTCAGGTATGCCCTTATACAACAGACAGTATATTGTATAGATTGTGTTTTGCACTGCAGTTTCTTTTGAAGCCTCTCTACATTTTTGTTTTGTTGGGTTTCGGTCTTTTGCTGCAGAAATTCTATAAAAAAGCCCCATCTCAGAGTGCTTTATAATGTACGGTTACAGTATACCATATGTCATGCGATTGAAAGAACCTCAACACCTGGGTGTGTTTCCTAGATGGGAATCAGTGATTTATATATTTGCATAATTCAATCAGAATACAGGGGATATATTTGTGTTTCACTTCACAATCTAAACAGCGGTTTACCTTGACATTAGCCTGTACGGTTAGGTTATGAACATGGTGTTATCTGTTCTGACATACAGTGTTAAAGCATTGGTAAATTTGGCAGTAAAAATCCATTGTTTTGGTCTTGTTTGAGCTTGTATGTAAAAGAAGTTCAAGCATTTTAAATTTGTGTTAATTGTATGCATTTTGTGTTAAAGCAACAAGAAATGTGTTAATAGTATAGCTTACACAGACGGATGTAGTGCTAACTGTGTTAAGAGTTTTGCAAAATTGTTAAAAGTATTGAAAAATCTGTCATAGCAATCGTAAAAAACTGTAGTGTTTTGAAAACCGATTTGATTTTGAGACATGTTTGCAGTGTTTTGGTAGTGCAGCATCGATTGTAGCTTTGGAAAGGGAACTACTGAACATATTTCTGGCCAAAGAGTTCTTAAAAATTAACTTAATATTCAATCAGATTGTCTTCTTTTGATGTTATATTAGCCACACTGAAGTCCATATTTGACCCAAGGAACATATTTCTGGCCAAGGAATCCTCGATCTTGAACTTTATACTCCTAGACTCCTACTGATGCTTCAAAAGTCATTTAGAAGACCATATCTGACCTGTTGAAGTTTTTTCTGTTCAAAGGGTCTTCAAAAAAATTATAAACTTATAGACTCATTCTGATGTTAAATCAGTCATACAGAGGTTCCTTATGGACCTACTGAACATATTTCTGGCCAAAGAGTTCTTGAACATTAACTTAATATACAATCAGATTGTCTTCTTTTTATGTTATATTAGCCACACTAAAGTCCATATTTGACTCAAGGAACATATTTCTGGCTAAAGAATCCTCGATCTTGAACTTTCTATACATACTCAAAGACTCCTACTGATGCTTCAAAAGTCATTTAGAAGACCATATATGATCTTTTGATCTTTTTTCTGTTCAAAGGGTGTTAAAAAAATGTATTAACTCATAGGGCCCTATCTTGCACTCAGCGCACGATCTGAAACGCAAGTGTCAAAGCGCAAAGCGCAAGTAACTTTGTGGGCGGATCCCGGCGCTGTTGCTATTTTCCCGGCGGGATAAATGCCTCTTGTGCCTGGCGCAAATCTAAAAGGGGTTGGTCTGAAGTAGCTTCATTATTCATAGGTGTGGTTTGGGCGTAACGTGAAATAAACCAATCAGAGCGTCATATCACATTCCCTTTAAGAGCGTGATGAACGAGGTGCGCTTGTTCCATGGCGCAATACTATTATAACGGCGCATTTACCAGGCGCGCTTCAGAATCGGTTCACAGCCGAGTAGATCGATGTTCTCGTCAGGGCCGTAAAAGAAAGAGAAGTGACATTGGAGATGGGACAAACCCACCAAAATTAGCTTCGGTTATAGATGCATATAATAATTTGGGTAAATATGTAGGCCTAAGCTTTATGCCAATTTTTCCGATCGTCATGGACACAACATATTAATACTGTGAAGCTGCTTTGATACAATCTCTATTGTGAAAAGCACTATATAAATATACTTGACTTGACTGGACAACAATGATTTCCCTCGTGTTTTAATATTTTATTGCTTATAGTGAACAAAATATCCATGAAACACATTTTGAACAAAAAAACAACAACAGCAAAAAGCCCAGACGAAAAGGGGGGGAACTAAAAAAAGCACAAAATTACTGCATCTAATCTCTGCGATCTTCAGGGTTAGGCCACAAGTTTTCATCAACATCACATCTAATATTATCCAAGGCGATGCACCTGGGATAAAACCGCTTGGTATGTCGGATCCACCCTTGGCAATCATGAACTGTGAAACTGCAGCCAGCATCCATGGCTTCAAGGAGGGACATCTGGTCATGTGACTGATGGTCATAAACCTTCCACCTCCATGCACCTGCTCCACTCACTGCATCTCTCACTGCTCCTGCATCTCTCACTGCTCCTGCATCTTTCACTGCATCTCTCACTGCATCTCTCACTGCACCTCTCACTGCATCTCTCACTGCACCTCTCACTGTTCCTGCATCTCTCACTGCATCTCTCACTGCATCTCTCACTGCATCTCTCACTGCATCCCTCACTGCATCTCTCACTGCTCCTGCATCTCTCACTGCATCTCTCACTGCATCTCTCACTGCATCTCTCACTACATCTCTCACTTCATCTCTCACTGGGCCTGGTCTTCTCCCTGGGCCCCTTGCTCTTACTCTTCCTCGGCCAGACATTTTAGTGTTTGTCTTTTTTACAAACACTAAAACTTTTTTTTAGTGTTTCTGTTTCCAAAAACATCACTCTTCAAAGTCCTCCTTTTACGAGTGTCAATGTCATAGAAAAACATAACCCTTGCCACTGAGTCTAAGCCAGACTGAAATCAGCTTTGCCCAATTCACCCAACATAAATAAGCTGTGGGTCAATTATTCAATTGTTGTTTATTATCAGCTGAGATATATTGTTTTTTAACTGATATCGTTGCAGAAACAGAGGTTTTATACTGTATCTAAGGTCTAATATCTAATATCTATTGCTATTGTGGGATGGTGTGTGTTAACATTTGTAAATACTACAAAAACAATCCATAATTTGGTTGGGAGGTATAGCTTGTCTGTTAAGAAATGTGTTCACTGACTGCATATTGTGTGAAAACGACATGACTAAAGTGTGAATAGTATGGACACAAAAGACCGATGCTGTGCTAACTGTGTTTAGAGTTTTGAAAATGTGACAACTGATTGGACAAACGCTTGTTAGCGACTGAAAAAAACTGTAATAGGTCAAAAAAGGACATTTGTATGGCTAATGTAAGAAGGAGTCTTTGAGAATGTATAGAAAGTTCGTAACACTTTATTTGAAGGGGTGTGCATAAGACTGACATGACACTGTCATAAACATGACATAACACCTGTCATGAACATGAAGGAGTCTTTATGAATGTTTATGACTGTTGTCATTAAGTGTCATTCTGTAAATTATGACACTTTTAATGCAAAGTTGACATTGTCTAAAATGTCTTTGTTATGACAACTTGACATTAACCAAGAAATCAGAACCTGTCAACCTGTCACAAATATGCCATAACAGGTCTAATTATCAAACTTAAAGCATTTGACAGTGTAATAACCCTTAATGACATCTTTATAACTAGTACAATGTGTTCCACTTTACTTGAGGACAAGTAAATTATTCATGACACAGTTATAATGGTGTCATGACGGCCAAAGTTGTGACAGGTTGACAGGTTATGATTTCTTGGTTAATGTCAAGTTGTCATAACAAAGACATTTCTGTCTTTGTTAATGTCAAGTTGTCATAATCAAGACATTTTTGTCTCGGGTAATGTCAAGTTGTCATAACAAAGACATTTTAAACAATGTCAACTTTGCATTAAAAGTGTCATAATTTACCGAATGACACTTAATGACAACAGTCCTAAACATTCATAAAGACTCCTTCATGTTCATGACAGGTGTTGTGTCATGTTTATGACAGTGTCATGTCAGTCTTATGCACACCCCTTCAAATAAAGTGTTACCGAAAGGTCAATGTTGAGTACTCTAGGGCAAGAAATAAGTAGAGAAGGTCAAACATGGACTACTGTCTGGCTAATATAACATCACAACTAGTCAATCTATGTGGATAAATAGCAAGTTAATGTTTTAAAATTCAAAAATTCTTTGACCAGAAATATGTTTAGTAGGTCAAAAGGGACCTCTGTATGGCTGATTTATCATCAGAAGGAGTCTATAACTTTATATAGTGTAAAAGAATTTGAGGATCCTTTGACCAAAATTAAGTTCAATAGGTCAGATATGGACGTCTATATGGCTTATGAAGAATCAGAATGAGTCTATGAGTATGTAAAGAAAGTTCAAGATCTCTTTGGCCAGAAATATTTTCCTTGGGTCAAATATGGACAACTTTATGGCTGACATAACATCAGGAGTCAACGATTATGAATAGAAAGCTCCATTTCAAGTACTCTTTGGCCAGAAAAGGTTTCAGTAGGTCAAATATGAATTTTTGTCAGGCTGAAATAACATCAGAAGACAACAATCTGAATTTATTCTGTTCATCTTTAAGGACTCTTTGGCCAGAAAAGTTTTCAGTAGGTCAAATATGGATTTCTGTGCTGATTTATCACCAGAAGGAGTCTCTAAGTTAATACAGTAATATAAGAAAAAAACTTTTTGAGGAATCTTTTTTCAAAAATATTTTCAATTGGACAAAAATGGACTGATATTGCTGATATAACCTCACAAGTCAATCTATGTGTATAGTAAGTTAGTTTTTGACCTACTGAAATTTTTTCTTGCCAATGAGTCCTTAACACTGAGTTTTGTATAACTGATGTAACATCAGGACTCAAGAATCAATAGAAATTTCAAGATTGAGTACTCTTTAGCCAGACCTATGTTCAGTAGTTCAAAAAGGGACCTCTGTATGGCTGATTTAACATCATTAGGAGTCTAAAAGTTTATATACCCATACGGAAATGTAATATATGTACACATATGAAATATAGATATATGAAATATATCCACATAGAAAGTGAAAACATATATGTAGCCTACTTATATCTGCCCATATATAAAACCTATTAGAAAATGCAACAATTTCATATATTGACATATAAAACTAGCCCATATATTTTATGTATGTATATTACAGTATTTTATGTGTGATATTGGAATAATGCTCACAATTAATAAAAGACTGTGCTAATTCTAAAATGGGATATACATTTGAATGAAATGTGGATTGTGTAGACTTCAAATAAGAAAAACAAGGAATGAATTAATAAGGAAACCATAAGCATGTAAAATGTATGTATGTTGTTTAAATAAATTGGCATATATAAATTAAAAATATCATATAAACAATAATCATATACATTGTATATGTCAATATACTAATTTAATATGGAGAATTTATATAACCTATATCAACATATCTAGATATTGTAGCGACAATGACTTTTGTTTTGGGGAAATTGTTAACTCAAATGGGGAATACTATTCATGAGATAATGAATATGTATTATCGCATACACGAATTTGATTATCCCAAATAGGGACGAGGCTAACCTCACCGTATATGAATAATTAACACGATTGCTCGTAGTAATTATTCCTATAGGTAAGATTCGGTCAATTATCAGAGTAAATTTTGATGTGATTAAAATCTATCAAGCAATCTGTCCGTCCGGCGGACTGGAGCGAGACTTAATTCTTTATCACAATTTATCGGCCTGTAAACAGCGATTATATCATTTCTGTGGCCACAAAGAATGACATTTCGTGTAAGGCACTTTTAAATATTTCAATAGTTAAATCAGGTAGAGCAGGTAACTTATATCGACATTTTCAGAGGCTTCAAAGTATGGAACCATGAGACAGACTTGATTCAAATGATTATGAAATTTAATAAACACAACTAAAGATTACATAAACTATTAAATCACGCAGGAGTAAATATGCATAGCGAAACAAACAATTAACAAAAATGATTGCAATACAAAATATTTGGAGAGAGAGAAAGAGAGAGAGAGAGAGAGAGAGAGAGAGAGAGAGAGAGAGAGAGAGAGAGAGTGAGAGAGAACACAGTTCAAACAGTTCAAACAGTTCCAACACGAGACCCAAAGGCTTAGTAAGCTCTAAACAACCTTAAAACAGCACTTGAATTTAGATTGTAATTACTTGCGTTTTAGGCACCTTTTTGTGCAGTTGCGTTCATAAAGGCAGTTTGGTCGGAGTGTCTGGAGCGTCTTCCAGTAGGAGGCAGATGTTTGCGATTGCTTCAGCTGCGGTCCGTACGAGATGGTTAATGTTAAACTCGTTTCGTTCGTGAATACACTGAACGAAGGCAAATGATCAAACTGAGGTAGATCGAAAAAGAAAGAAACTTAGATTAAAACAAAGTAGAAAAACGACGAATAAGAAGAAGGACTCCGGCTGGAGTTCAGGAAAGTTGTAACTCTCTCTGGCGTAGAAACTTGCAACGAACAGACGGGACGCTCCATGTTTTGAAGGAGCTAGAGGCACGCCTTTCTTGCGTGCCTGGTCCAATCGTTTGGGAGGAGGCGTGGCGGCAACCTTCTATGTTTGCAAAATACACGTCCTCCGGGCAATGTGCAGAGAAGATAAAACTAAGTCGAAATACACTTCTAAACGGGTATTTAATAAAAGAATGCCTAATGTTGCACTTTGGGTCAAGAATTCAGTACCATTAGATTTCTCTGATTACAATAATACCACGCATGGTATAATTGTAAGCTAGCGAGGCAAAGATACAGGTTTCTTCGTGATTAGCGCATATCAGGGTTGATTACATACCATAAAGGTCATGATTATAGGATTGGTTACATGGGAATAATAAAACACAACAAGAAAAACTTTTCATACATTTAAAGCATGAACGATTGTCACAAAAGGATTGTCTCTGTGTGTGTGTGTAAGCAGAGTTCGTTGAGGGTTCAACAGTGGGGGTGAACTCGTGCTCCATTCCCCCACTCTCTTCCTTTCCGGGGAATCCTATATGTATGTGCATGTATGTACGTACTCTTTTGAGTTGATGAGTTTAACATCAGGATAGTGGTTGATTGTTTGTTGAGACAATGTCCATCTTGTGAGGTGTCACCCCTCCGGCCATGCGAGGATCCCCACGGGATCTCTAGATCGAGTGGCGGCCTTTGTCACATGTCAATGTGACAGAAACTTCTTTATCTTAGTTAGAAGATCATTAACTTATTTAAAAGTCCCAAGACATGTTCTCTGTGTTCTGGTCTCTGAATGGAAGAATGGAGGCTTTGTTTGTATAATTAGAATCTAGTTAATTTCATCAACTGGCGGAATTTGGCCATCTGATTGTTGTTACAGTCCCCCCTTGATGGTTTGGCAGGCCCGTGTGTGGGTCTCGTCGAACCATCATGAGTATAACTGGGCAGATGGCAGGTGAATCCTGAAAGTGGGCTGCTGTAGATGACGGTTAGGAGTGAGGGCTCAGCTCGATGAGGTCCTCCGCGTTCTCTAGCGGGGAGTCTTCTTTCCGAGGGCCCTTCCGGAACCCTACAGACACGGCTTTGGTGAGCCTGGCTGTAGAGGCTCGCGTCTCGTTGATTCGCCGGTACAGGACGTAGGCCAGGCCCAAGGTTAGGGTGTGGCCGATGATTGTTGCAATGCACACGGCAGTGTCAGCAGCGGTCCATGCTTGGACAACAGGTGAGGCGTTCAGGATGGGCATTCTGGACAATGCTTGGAGGGCTGTGTCAAGGGGTGCGATGTCGATGATCTGTGACCCCCCTTTCTGAATCCATTCTTCCAGTTCTGGATCGAAAGTGAAGTTGCGATCCCTGAAGAAGGGTGGAATCTCTAGTTCGGACTGGTACTCTTCACTCGGGAGGTGATACAAGGCTAGGTCGTCCAGGTGGAGGATGGCTCCTCGTGGGACTTGAATCCACATGGTCTGGTTCAGCAGGTTGACACGTGTAGCGGTGTCGTGCTGGTCGTAGGTCAGTGTCGCCGACCGTACTGGAGTGTTAACGAGCCACCGGTCTCCCACTATCTCGGCTTGCATCTCTGTGACTTGGCTGCGAGGTTTAGCATCCGCCGGGCAACGTGTGTCGCTGGCCAGATGTTGCAGGCCGCAAATCCCATCAGTGTTGTCTCTGAGAAACGGTTTGCTTGGGCAGAGATAGTGAATGTCTTTGGTGAGGGTACACATGTGCAAGTTTGGGGCTAAGTACAGCTGTGTGTTGCTGTCGTGGTAAGCTACTGCTTCGGGTGTCCGTACCTTAAAATAGGTGTTGCTCTGCCAAAATCCCACGTTGACAATATCTTTTAGTCGGTAGATTCGGCTTGATTCTATGATGGGCAGACTTAAGAGGAAGCCTACCTCTCGCTGTGCAGGGTCAACATACAGTGGAATGGCACTGCCCAAGGAGTAGGCAAGGTGGATTTGTAACGGGTCAGTAGGTGTTGTTATGGCAGAAGCCAGCACGGTTTGCACTAGGCTTAGGGGTATCAGGTAGGGTGGGATCCTACCCATGGCTAAGCTGTCCATGGAGGAGCTTGTTTCACGGAGCATGTCGGTCATTAATCCCGTGACCAACTGTGTTTGGGCAAAGTCATTCTGGAAAACTGTGAACAGCTGTTTCATGGAGCTCACAGTCTGATTCAACATGACGCTATGAGTGTTGAGGACTGTGACAGTTCCTCTCAGTGTCTTGCCGATGGTTTGCAGGGATGCGCTTTGTGTGTTGAGTTGTTCTTTTAACTGTGGAAGTTCTGTCTGAATTTCGGCCACGTGCCGTCGCACCGTGGCTATGTTCACGGCGTTGACACTGGACATTCCAATGTTGAACAGCGTGCCTACGGCCGCAGCGGCCCCTAGCAGCGCTCCCAGGAACCGTTTGGAACGTTTGTTGTGTCCTCCCAACTCAGCTTGGGTGACGGTCATCTTCTCGAGTTGGTTCAGCATGTGCTCGACATCGGCTTCGGCGTGGTTGAGGGCGGTTTCTGTCCATCGGGCACCTGCCCAGCTGTACTGGGCTACCGCTCTTGGGTAGTGTGCAAGGTAGACATTTCGAGGGTCGAGTCGCACGTATACTTTCTGTGTGTGCGTTCGGCAGTTAGTAATCAGCAATCCAGGTTGATCCCTCAACACAATGCCCGAGGCCGGTCCTGGTGAAATGACGTCGGCTGGCGGCTGGCCTCTGGTCGACTGAAGGCACATGATGGCAATCCACAGCAGCATCCTGTTACAGGCAAGAGGGAGAGGTATGGAGGATGAAGGGGGAGAGAGAGAAGGCACAGGTCAGTGAGGTTTGTCCAGGGTTGTGTGGGACAGTTTTTTTTCTTTTCTGCAATGACAGCGGTTGGGTTTAGCTTGCATTGGCCTCTCCCTGTCTGTCCCTGTTAGTGGCCACATGTCTCTTAATCTGATTGCGGTGAACCCATTTGAGAACGGGTTCTCTCGTTCCCCGTTTCAGCTGGATTTGGTATGCAACGGGGGAGAGTTTGTTCACAATTTCGTGAGGTCCCGTCCAGTGGGGCAGGAACTTCTTGGACAACCCCGGGGGTGGCAGGGCGAAATTGTAATACAGGACTTTGTCGCCCACATTGAGCTCTTGGTGTGATGCCTTTCGGTCGTAATATGCTTTCTGGCCTTCAGCGCTGGTTTTCAGGTGTTGCTGGGCGAAAGCGAAAGTTGTTTTCAAGTGTTTATGGAGCTCATCCAGGTACTGGGACGTGGTGTAGGCGGTGACAAGGTTGTGGTCTCCTGGTTGATACAACAGGTGTAACGGCAGGGTCATCTGCCGCCCAGTCATTAGTTCAAACGGGGACACCCGTGTGGATTCCTGCGGTGTGGCTCGGAGGGCCATCAGCACAAGAGGGAGTTTCACATCCCAGTCTTTCTGATTAGCTGATACGTACTTCCTTAGCATGTAGACCACCGTCTGGTTCGATTTCTCTACCTGTCCTGATGAGATTGGCTGATGTGAAATGTGAAGTTTAGCTTGTACCCCTAGACATCTCCAGATCTTTTGCATGATCTCAGCAGTGAAGTGGGTACCTCTGTCTGAGTTGACTCTTAGTGGCAATCCGAACCGGGAGAAGATGTGGTTCATCAAGAGATATGCCGTTGTTTGGGCGTTGTCGTTAGGTGCTGGCAAACATTCCACCCATTTGGTAAACTGACACACCACCGTGAGGAAGTACTTGTTGCCTCTTGTTGACCTGGGCAGAGGTCCCACCCAGTCAATTTGGAGGTCTGACCATGGGAACGTGATTCCTCTGCGTTGCAGTGGGGCTCTGTGATTTGGGTTTGATGGTTGGAATTGACAGCAGACCAAGCATTCTCTCACATACTCTGCCACATCTTGCTGCATGCCTGGCCAGTATGCCACCTGTCTAAGTGTCTCATACGTGGCTTTGGTACCGTGGTGTCCAGCATAGGGTGTGTTGTGGGCGTGCATTAGCATCACCCCCCTCTGACACAGTGGTACCACGAGCCTAGGCGATGTGGTATCATCGGGGTCAAACCATAGAATGTCGTCCCGCACACGCAGCATGTGTCTGGAGTTGTGTAGATGTCTGAGGTAAGAGTCAGTAGCAATGTCAGAAGGTGAGATAGGGTGGCAGGTGGGGTCAGAGAGGTGGTCAAGAATTGTCTTTATGGCAGTGTCCGTGGCTTGCATATCCGCGATATCGTTGTTGGAGATTTGCGGAGTTAGCGATAGCGGCTGTGAAGCTGGCGCTGTGGCAGGCAAGGGCCGTTTGCTGCGGGTTAGCACCGCCACTTCGGGGGTAGGTGTGGGGTCCGGGGGAGACCACAGCTCACCGTGGAGGGCGCCCGTTTTGGCAAGGGCATCGGTGTGGTCATTAAAGTCTTTGTCTTGGCCTGGCAGTTTAGAATGTCCTTTTACCTTCTTCCAGTACACGGTGACATCGTGAGTTCTTGTGATGTTATCACATTCCTGGAACAGGTGTTGGTGTTTGACAGGCTTGTTGTTTGCCGTTTTGAAGCCATTTTGTTTCCAGATCGGGAGATGGCACACAAAACTGAGTGTGGCATAGTTCGAGTCTGTGCAGATGAGAAGTTCTCTGATGTTATGGACTGATGCGCTTTGCAGAGTTATGAGAACGGCTGCTATTTCTGCATATTGTGAGGACTGGGGGCCCAGTTTGAAGTGTTGTGGTGGGCATGGGTGGTTGTCAACCCACAGTACACCTGCACCTGCCTTTAGGATGCCCTCGTGGTTGTAGGAGCATCCGTCGACGTAAGCTGTGGGCATGCCTTCGCACACATTCTTGTCAAAGTACCTGTGACAGGTCAGTTGTGGCTGTTGGGGCTCTGGTGTGTCTAGCATCGCAGCAGGTGAGTTGTCAGAGCAGTTTTGACATGCAGCCAGGCCGTTTCCCAACGCCGACTTGTGATTCTGTGCATATCGGGCCTCGACATCACGTCCTTGGAGAGCCATTAACCACGTGGCTATGCGTGCGTTGGTTACCACGCCGTTTCTGATGCGTTGGCTGTTGAGGAACATTACAGGCTGGTGGCAAGTGTCTATGATAACTTTCTGTGCTCCAATGTAGTTGGAGAAACGCTGTATGGCCCAGACTGTGCAGAGCAAAGCTTTTTCGCAGTCAGAGAATTTGCACTCTGGAGGGAGAAGTGTCTTGCTGGCATATGCGACCACCTTCTTGTCTTGATCGTGCCGTTGGTATAGGCCAGCACTGAGACATTGGTCAGAAAAACCCGCTTCCAGGTAGAATTCCTTTTGAGGATCGGGGTAAGCAAGGCAGGGAGCTGAGCATAAATGTCTTTTTAGTGCCGCCATGGCGTGTTCTTGAGCGTCTGACCAGACGAAAGGGCAATCCTTTTTCAGCAGAGCTGTGAGGGGCCTGGCGATGTCCGAATAGTTTTCGATGAACTGTCGAGAGTAATTGCATACTCCTAGAAAACTTCGTAGTTCAGAGACGTTAGTGGGAGGCTTGATGTTTTGAATGGCGTGGATACGGTTTGATTGTGGTTCGATACCCTGGGATCCGATGAGCAGGCCCACGTAGTTGACCTTGGTGCGACACCACTGTCCCTTGTGGAGGGCTATTTTTGCGCCGGCCACGGCTAACTGGTTCAAAACATAGTCTATTTCTTTCAGGTGATCTGCCACCGTCGTGCTCATCATGAGAACATCGTCTACGTAAATCAGGTTACCTCTCATCCTAGCGTCTGGGCTGGCTTTGTTCAGGAAGATGTTGAACTCAGCTGGTGAGTTGGCATACCCGAACGGGCATCTGTTGAAGGTGAACTGTCGGTTGCCAAATGTGAATGCCAGCTTGTGCTGGTCTTCTGGGTGCACTGGAATGGTCCAGAATCCAGAGGCCACATCGAGTGTAGAGAAGATGGTGGCTCCTCTGATTCGGGGTATTTCCTGTTCCAGCTGGGTCATGGGCCACCGTGATAACGGCACCTGTTGATTCAGTTTTCGATAGTCAATGGTGGGCCGCCATTTCCCATTTGGTTTGAGAACGGGCCAGATGGGGGCAGAGTAGGTGCTGTTACAGGGACGGATGACACCTTTCTCAAGCATGGATTCGATGATTTCTTGCACTGGTTCGTGCGAGGCGATGGGAATTTTGTACTGCTTGACGAAAGTGGGAGGAGCCTCAGGATGCGTGGGGATGCGCACCGTGTGGAGGTGGGTAAGGCCACAGTCTAATGAGTCTTTGGCAAAGGATTCTTTGAACTTGTAAAGGACTTGTCTTAGTCTTTGGCGGTCTGCGTCGTTCTGAAGCGCATCAGCATCTTGTAGAATTTGCTGCACTTGAGATTCAAAACCTTGATACGGCTCCTCTGTCGTTGTGTCATCAGTTGGGTTGATCTTTAAAGGCGTAGCAGGTGCATTAGTCTCATTCACAGGCTGGTGGGAGACTGTGTACACTGCGAGGTGTTGGTCCTCTGTCAGCTCAGTTCTGCATACATGGTCTTTGGCCACTGGCATGACAGATGTGATGGCAATGAGTTGGAAGGGTAATGTGAACATTGTGTTGTCTGTGTGCCCTTCAGGTATCAGTGCAGGTGGGAGGGGCCCGATGACGGGTAATACAAGTTCAAAGTCATGAAAGTCATGGCTTACTAGCCAGCCTAGCCTGTAGGCCCTTGGAATGCTGATGTCAGTTGCAGTGCAGTTGTTGAACAGGATGTAGATTACCCGAGAGGACACTTCCATGAGGGGTGTGGCTTCGAGTGTGAGTCCGAGGTTCCCACATTCAGGTGAAGGTTGGAAGAAACCCAGCGAGTGGTTTAATGTTTGGCCAGATCGTATGTTCAGGCGTACAGCGACACCTTTAGTGTAGGCTGGTACCACTGTTGCTTGTTCGTTGATTAGAGTGCAGACTTCTGGGATGGTCTGCCCCGACAGTAGATTGTCATGATTGCTGGGAACAGGTGGCTGTAAAGTCATTGGGGCCCATATCACCTGATTCAACAAGTCCACATGAGCTTTGAGGCGAATCAAAACGTCTGCTCCAATGTAGACATCGTGGACTGGGTCCGGAAGGATCAGGAAGTAATGGGTTAGGCACCGGTGATTCCACTTTAATTGCAAAGCACAGATCCCTTTGGCAGATATCATGGATGAGGGATGTGCGTTGAGAGGGAAACGTGTGCGTTTGCTGGTATAGGGCAAGTCCGGTGCGTTGTCAATGATTTGATTGAATAGTGAGAGACTGATGGCTGAATTGTCAGCCCATAGTGCCAGAATGATGTCTGTTGTGGTTATATCCTGCAGCTGCAGTTCAGTCCTGACCTGGGGGCAGTAGATATCGGAGCCTTGGCTGGTTTTGAAAGTGCAGAGTAGTGAACTTGACCCCTGATCAGCTGTTGTGGCTGGGTCGCCATGTCTGGCTGAGGGAGTTCCCGTGAACCCTGTGACCTGACAGTCTGCCTCAGCAGATTTGTTTGGCTGGAGGGGGAGGGGTTCACGCACTTGAGCCCAAACTTGCAGGTGTTTGAAATCCAGTAACGGCTCGAATCGATCCAGCAGGTCTTTGCCTATTAGGAATGGATAAATGTTCATTGGTGAAACATAGACCGGATGGACTATGCTCATCGGACCGATTGTCAAGTGAATGGGAGCTACGTTTCTGAGCTGGATGTAATTTTGGCTGTATGACTGCACATTCAGCTCACAAGTGTGGAAATTAAGAGTTCGATTCTGTCTTTGAGCTTCAAATTTGAGTTTTTCAAAGAGTTCAGCCGATATGAGCGTGAGATCGGAGCCTGTGTCCACAAGCGCTTCGAGTCTCATTTCCTTTTCCAAAGTGATGGTGAGGTAGAGCTTGCGTGCCATTCCTCTTTCGATCAGGTTTCCAAGGAGTTTTGGTGTGGGGTCCTGTGTGTTGATCGATAAACAGTGCGGGTATGTTTCGTGTGGCTCGTTGTGGGTGCAGATCACCAAGACAGCACTGTCTGGTACCTTTGTGTGAGCGCTGCTGCAGTCTTGTTCAGGAAGTGCAGTGTTTTGTTCCGGAAGTGCAGTGTTTGGTTCCGGAAGTGCAGTGTTTGGTTCCGGAAGTGCAGTGTTTGGTTCCGGAAGTGCAGTGTTTGGTTCCGGAAGTGCAGTGTTTGGTTCCGGAAGTGCAGTCGTCAGCTGGAGTGAGTGAGAGATGTTGTCAGAACAGTGAGACACAGTGTTCTGGGGGGCTGTCAGTTGGAGGGGGTGAGTGGTGCTGTTACTTAGTGATGTAGCAGCGAGTGTCCTAGTCTGTGGTTTGACAGTGTCTGTGGGGCTGTCAGTGGGAGAAGCGTTGGGAGTGGAGCTGGCTTCCGGCCTCAGGTTTAGTCATGCGGTGTCAGGTTTATCCTTGTCTTCCTTGCGAGGTTTCTTTTGGAGAAATTCTCTCAGGATGCTCAGAAGTTCTGCAGCTTCAGACGTGGCTGTGTTGTTTCTGTTGGATTTAGGTTCCAACTTCAGCTTACCAGTGTCATGTCGAGAGGGGTCCCCCAGCCGCCTGTCTGGGCTTGGTGTTCGGGGGGATGGAGGTCGGTTCCTTCTGGGTTGCCGGCCGGTTTCCCAGGTGCCCCCTCCCCTTTGGTTGTGGGAGGTGCGAGGCCGGTCCCAGAATTCCCCAGAGCGGTCGTTCTGCTGCCTTGGGCGGGCACCCCCACGACCACGCTGACCTCTGCTGGGTTGGAACGATCGTGACTCTCTGTTGACAGGTTTGTAACTGGGGTGCTGTGTGCCCTCTAGGGACAGCTCTGAACGGTGCTCAGAGACAGGGCAGATTGTGGGGT
Source organism: Semotilus atromaculatus (assembly GCA_031834385.1). Classification (NCBI taxonomy): domain Eukaryota; kingdom Metazoa; phylum Chordata; class Actinopteri; order Cypriniformes; family Leuciscidae; genus Semotilus; species Semotilus atromaculatus. The sequence continues at coordinate 28,970,704 of JAULUF010000010.1, read as the reverse complement.
TTTTCACGGTCTTTTCAGAAACAGTCTTTTGTTTGGTGTATGCTTTGTGTGCCAGGTCACGCAGTTGTTGGATTGACATAGTCCGTGGCTCTGCTAAAACCCCGAGGTGGTGTGATAGGGTAGGATGGAGATTCCGCAGGAACAAAGTTTTGAAATTCCAGTCTTCCTCCATGCCGGATTCATTACGAGATCCGAAGTAGGCTTGTCTGAGGCGTCCGTAATAAGCTTGCGGGGATTCCAGTCGGGCTTGTCTCAGATCCATTGCTGCTATGATACCTTGGTCCGATTCTGGATCGGAGAATTCTCGAATCAGAGCTTGCCGCAATTGCGGGTAGTCCCTCTTGACAGTTTCTGATTGGCGGTCAAGGAAACTTCGCACGTCCCGGCTTGAAGTGATCCTGAGAAGACATAACTTATCCCAAGTGGTGACGTTGGCCACAGTTTGTAGGTGAAAGTCAATGTCTTGTAAGTAAGAGTGAACATCGTGACCTCCTGCTGGGTTGGGAGTGAAGGTCGGGATGTTTCTAGCCAGCTTGTCCAGTTCTTTATGGGCCGTGTTGTGACCGATGGCCCGACCCCGCCCCTCTTCAGCTGGTGGGGGCTCGTGGTGGCTGGCTAGTGATGTCTTTAGCGGAGGGCTTTCACCCCCCTTTTCAGCTCTGGGTTCTTGGCTGAAAAGTGCAGGCTCACTGGTGAGGGGAAACTGAGTGATGGGTGTTTCCCCCTCCAGGTCGCCCTGCAGCTTGTAAGCATGTTTGAGTTCTCGGTGAGTCACCTCAAGTTCATACTTTAGATCATGTCTCTGTTGGACAAGCTCGTTAATTTCAGTTCGGGCTGCTTGTAAATGTTTTTCACAGGCCTTGGCCCTGGCCTCTCTGTCCTTTAATTCACTCTCTGCTCTTTTTAACAGAGCGTCGCCACGCTGCAGTCTGTCCTGGAGTTCCTCCGTGGTGCATTTCTCCGACTGCATTCTCTTGTCTGTGTCCGTGCGCAGATCCTCCAAGGCCTTTTGCAGTCTTTCCACTTCCTTTTGTAATTCTGGGTGTGTTTCGTCCTTGGCTTCAACCTCCAGAAGTAGCTGATCCAGATGCTCCTGCGCGTTGTCCTTCTGTTTGCGGGCCTCCTTCAGTTTAATCTTTAGTCCTGCGATTTTCTTTTCCAGATTGGCGTTGTCCTCCTCCGCCAGACGTGCCTGTGCCATTAAATTGTGAGCGAGACTTCCGATTATCCTACTCCATTCCTTTGAACTGTAGGTCTGCGTGGGGTCGTTGGACATTAGCCGGTCTACATCGGCGTCCAGTTCCTGTCGGGTCAGGGATTTTGGATCGCCAGTGTCCTTGGGCAGACAGCCGGTTGTCATGGCACTTAACCAAGCATCCAGATTGCTCCAATGGGCCGCGGGACTGGAGGCGCGTGACATCCTGGCTTACTGGGGGCGAGAGAAACACAACCACACAAAAAAACAGCGCCAATGCAAATTTGTTTTGAGGCTAACGAGCTGTAGTACGGCCGTGCCGTCTATAGAAATTTGGCTAACTGATGTAGACAGTTAGGTGGGCCAATTTACGCGGGTCAGCGTGGGACCCGAAATAGTGGCTGCTCGGTTGTCACTATTACTTAGCTTCCTTGGGGTCTCTTGGTGAACTGAAAGATACAAATCACAACAGAACAAAACAAACCAAAAGGAAGAGAAGATAGAGGGAAAAACAAGACAAGAAAATATCGCAGTGAAAATAACACCTAAGTGAATTGACCTGCGCTGTAGTGTAACCACTAATAACTGTCTTAGGGAGAAAGAGGTAAACCAAACACTTAGAAAATATATATATCTGGGGAAATATCTAATATTCTGTGGCTTATTTTAAGTGGCAGGGTTTTATCAAAATTCGGTTTTACCTGAGGTGAACTGGGGTCGAACTCTCCGGCGCCACCAAACACCCGACCGCCGTGACCCCGGCTCTTCCTTGCTCTGTGTCACGGTTGCGCCCTCTCAAACAGCTTGTGACTGTAAACACAACCTGGTAATCTTCTAGGTATCAACCGGCCGATCGCACTGCAAAGGTGGGCGGTGCCCAGAACCCACCAGCGAACTGGAGTGGTGCTTTCGCCTATGGTTTGTGCCCCTGTCCCAACAATTGACTTGTGCGTCGGCTTGGTGGTTGAACCTTCGAAGCACCAAGTTGCTGATGTCACTTACTGCGTGCCGCAACCTGTGGCAGAGATAAAAGAACTCGGGAACCACCGCACAGTCAGTGCCAGCGACGTCAGTCGGCAGACCCGCTCGCTGAGATCAGCCAGGGACCACCGCAATCCACCGCAGGTGCTGGGATTTTTACCTATACAACAGCAAGACGGAATGAACAAGGGGGCTTAAAGTGAATTAAGATTTTCTTGCTTAACCGAATTGAGTAATTTAGGTATGTAGAAATAAAACAGAAACTATGATCAACCTGAAAAGGGATAAAGTATAATCAATATGACTTTGACGAAAAAATTAATTTAACCTGGAAAGGAAAGACCAAATTAAGAGATGAACGGCTTTTGCCAACTAATGATAGCACAGAAAGTGATTAGACATGGATGGTAGTTATTGAAAATATCCTAACCCGTTCGGAAGTTAGCAATAACCCAATGCAGGTGAAGACCAGGAAGGGGAGCGGTAGGCCGCTGTAGTGGGTTTTGGAGCCTCTGGGGGCGCACTTCCTCTCTGTGGTTCACCTTGACTGTTTGGCACAATTTAAAGTTAATTCAAATTGTTTTAAACTCAAATCCAAACAAGCCTGGGGGAAATTGACAGAATTAGAATGATCTCTTATAATAATCACAACAACACTGAGGTTGTTTGTAATGATTACAAAATACTCATCGGGAAAAACATAAATGAAAATGTAATTTCATACAAAGTTCAGTGGGAGGCTGATAGCGGACTTGGCTATCAAATGACTGAAATGTGAGAGATTTATAGGGAGAAATTAAATCTTAACATCTAAAATAATTAGTAATTTTTTTTATAAAAAAAAATTAATCATAATAAAATATTGCTCCAATTCAAATCAAATCTAGATACACTGGGGAAGGATAAAATAAAAGTTTGCAAATGAATCAGAATGATTTCTGATAGTAAATCACCATACCACTGAAGTTATTAGCAATGAATAAAATAAAAAAATTACAAACAGACAGAGTCACCGAGGCCGGTAGAGATGGAACAGGGTAGAGCAGAAGATGAATTGAGCAGAAGAATGATAGCTGACCTGGAGGAGTGCGGCCGCTAGGGGCGCTTGTTTCTCTCCACGTGAACTATCAGTGATTTTGGGCTGAGAAATTCTATGACTTAAGCCCTAATTCACTTCTGTGAATTGAACTCAAAATAAAATGTTCTCAGTCCAAAACAGGAGGTTTGTTTTACGAACTAGCAAGCTGCAAATGTATTTAGTCAGCTTTAGATAATCATCGCAGTGAATTTGGAGGAAACACAAACGAGAAGGAAGCAAATTAGAAGCAGGTCTTTACCTGCTATTGCCACGTGGTGGCAGTGTCGCGCTCACGCGGACCAAACTCACAAGTGCGGTACTTTGAAACTGATACGCGCTTAAATCTGGTTAAGGAACACAACAGTTTTCAATGCACACAGATTTCCTTTTTAAAAAGAAACAAATATACACATTTACAAGTATACCTTTGAAGACCACGGCGGATCTCTTTGTGCTTGGTTGGCACAGAAAATGGAACGGGATTTTTTTTCACCGGTTAGCTAAGCCGGCGTTTTGAAAACCCGAATTTATTCGTTGCTAACGAATCAAATAAAGATCTATTACTGTCAGGGGGAATCTCGCCCCAGCAGTTTAACAAAATACCGGTCAGATGCCTAAATTGAAGGTTTCTTCGTTCAACCAGGACTTAAAACAGTATTAACATGTGCCACAGCCAAGCAGAAAATTGTTATTTTCCTCTAAGCTGGGCTGTGCAATACTATGTGACTGCAGTTTTTCTCACATCCAGCTTTGCAAAAAGAAGTGCTTTGGGCCTCTTTCAGCAATATTGGTGTGTTAGGCTACTGAAGCAGCTTTTGCCTTGCTCAGTTTTCGAGTCGACTTATCATTACACAATGCAAAACGCGCGTACAATATTAAATTCCACAAACACACATGAATATGTATCTGAATATTGGTCCCAAAATGAAGTTTGAAAATGCCCGCATTCTCCACCATATTATGTAGCGACAATGACTTTTGTTTTGGGGAAATTGTTAACTCAAATGGGGAATACTATTCATGAGATAATGAATATGTATTATCGCATACACGAATTTGATTATCCCAAATAGGGACGAGGCTAACCTCACCGTATATGAATAATTAACACGATTGCTCGTAGTAATTATTCCTATAGGTAAGATTCGGTCAATTATCAGAGTAAATTTTGATGTGATTAAAATCTATCAAGCAATCTGTCCGTCCGGCGGACTGGAGCGAGACTTAATTCTTTATCACAATTTATCGGCCTGTAAACAGCGATTATATCATTTCTGTGGCCACAAAGAATGACATTTCGTGTAAGGCACTTTTAAATATTTCAATAGTTAAATCAGGTAGAGCAGGTAACTTATATCGACATTTTCAGAGGCTTCAAAGTATGGAACCATGAGACAGACTTGATTCAAATGATTATGAAATTTAATAAACACAACTAAAGATTACATAAACTATTAAATCACGCAGGAGTAAATATGCATAGCGAAACAAACAATTAACAAAAATGATTGCAATACGAAATATTTGGAGAGAGAGAAAGAGAGAGAGAGAGAGAGAGAGAGAGAGAGAGAGTGAGAGAGAACACAGTTCAAACAGTTCAAACAGTTCCAACACGAGACCCAAAGGCTTAGTAAGCTCTAAACAACCTTAAAACAGCACTTGAATTTAGATTGTAATTACTTGCGTTTTAGGCACCTTTTTGTGCAGTTGCGTTCATAAAGGCAGTTTGGTCGGAGTGTCTGGAGCGTCTTCCGGTAGGAGGCAGATGTTTGCGATTGCTTCAGCTGCGGTCCGTACGAGATGGTTAATTTTAAACTCGTTTCGTTCGTGAATACACTGAACGAAGGCAAATGATCAAACTGAGGTAGATCGAAAAAGAAAGAAACGACGAATAAGAAGAAGGACTCCGGCTGGAGTTCAGGAAAGTTGTAACTCTCTCTGGCGTAGAAACTTGCAACGAACAGACGGGACGCTCCATGTTTTGAAGGAGCTAGAGGCACGCCTTTCTTGCGCGCCTGGTCCAATCGTTTGGGAGGAGGCGTGGCGGCAACCTTCTATGTTTGCAAAATACACGTCCTCCGGGCAATGTGCAGAGAAGATAAAACTAAGTCGAAATACACTTCTAAACGGGTATTTAATAAAAGAATGCCTAATGTTGCACTTTGGGTCAAGAATTCAGTACCATTAGATTTCTCTGATTACAATAATACCACGCATGGTATAATTGTAAGCTAGCGAGGCAAAGATACAGGTTTCTTCGTGATTAGCGCATATCAGGGTTGATTACATACCATAAAGGTCATGATTATAGGATTGGTTACATGGGAATAATAAAACACAACAAGAAAAACTTTTCATACATTTAAAGCATGAACGATTGTCACAAAAGGATTGTCTCTGTGTGTGTGTGTAAGCAGAGTTCGTTGAGGGTTCAACAGTGGGGGTGAACTCGTGCTCCATTCCCCCACTCTCTTCCTTTCCGGGGAATCCTATATGTATGTGCATGTATGTACGTACTCTTTTGAGTTGATGAGTTTAACATCAGGATAGTGGTTGATTGTTTGTTGAGACAATGTCCATCTTGTGAGGTGTCACCCCTCCGGCCATGCGAGGATCCCCACGGGATCTCTAGATCGAGTGGCGGCCTTTGTCACATGTCAATGTGACAGAAACTTCTTTATCTTAGTTAAAAGATCATTAACTTATTTAAAAGTCCCAAGACATGTTCTCTGTGTTCTGGTCTCTGAATGGAAGAATGGAGGCTTTGTTTGTATAATTAGAATCTAGTTAATTTCATCAACTGGCGGAATTTGGCCATCTGATTGTTGTTACAATATATAAATATATGTGATAGCAATTTATTGTCTTATATTTACCATATATGACAGCATTATATAGGGACATATATGTCATATATTACATTTCCAAATGGGTTTATGCAATGTTATGAAAGATAGCATAACATTATAATATAGCATTATAATATAATGTATTATACTTCACTGCACAATGATTTCAATTAGACTGAGTATGCAGTGCAATGTGTGCACATGTGTGTTATCTCTTCAATGAACATCGGAATAAGTTCCTTATTGTAAGCATTGCAATGCAACATCACATATGTTGTATTAAAATCAATGGAAAACGGATGGATATATTTCGTGCATGCAATGCAAAGCGATGCAAAGCGATGCAAAGCGATGCAAAGCGATGCAAAGCGATATGCAAAGCGATATGCAAAGCGATATGCAAAGCGATATGCAAAGCGATGCAAAGCGAAGCAAAGCGATGCAAAGCGATGCAATGCAATGCAATGCAATTGAATACAATAAAATGCAATGAAATGCAATGCAATGCAATGGAATTTCAATGCAATGCAATGGAATTTCAATGCAATGCAATTGAATGCAATGCAATTGAATGCAATGCAATGTAATGCAATGCAATGCAATGCAATGCAATGCAAAGTAATGCAATGCAAAGCAACTGAATAGAATAACATACAATGCAATGCAATGCAATGCAATGCCACATCACATATGTCATATGATCCTGCTTATTGAAGGACACAAGGGAAACAATTAGTTCTGTATGCTTAGCAATGCAATGCAAAGCAATGCAATGCAATGCAATTGAATGCAATGCAATGGCAATGCAATGCAAAGCAAAGCAAAGCAATGCAATGCAATGCAATGCAATTGAATGCAAGGCAATGCAATGCAATGCAATACAATGCAATGCCACATCACATGTCATATGATACTGCTTCAATGCACAAGGGAAACAATTAGTTCTGTATGCTTCACAATGCAATGCAATGCAATGCAATTGAATACAATAAAATACAATACAATGCAATGCAATGGAATTTCAATACAATGCAATGCAATGCAATGCAATTGAATGCAATGCAATGCAATTGAATGCAATGCAATGCAATGCAAAGCAATGCAATGCAATGCACAGCAATGCAATTGAATACAATAAAATACAATGCCATGCAATGCAATTGAATACAATAAAATACAATGCAATGCAATGCAATGCAATGCAATGCAATGGAATTTCAATGCAATGCAATGCAATGCAATGCAATGCAATGCAATTGAATGCAATGCAATGCAATTGAATGCAATGCAATGCAATTGAATGCAATGCAATACAATGCAATGCCCCATCACATATGTCATATAATACTGCAATAGACAAGGGAATCAATTTTCTTTATGCTTCGCAATGCAACAGCTTATATGTTATGTTATATATCTTCAAATACACAACTAAATAAATTTGTTATTTTATGCAATGCTATGAAAGATAGCATATTTAATGTATTTTACTTCACTGCACAACGAATTCAATTAGACAAGGGTTTGAATTAGTTCGTCACGATACAGACTATGTGTGATTCTTCAATGCATATTTTAGTAATTCAGATTCTATATGCAAGTTACATTATATTTTCAATGCACAGGGGAATAAGTTAGCTTTAGTATGCAACTTAATGCAAAACGGATAAATTTATTTCGTGTATGCAAGGAAATGCAATTCTATAACAGTATTCTATTCAACAGTATTCTATTCTATTCTATTCTATTCTATTCTATTCTATTCTATTCAATGCAATGCAATGCAATGCAATGCAATGCAATGCAATGCAATGCAATGCAATACAATGCAATGCCCCATCACATATGTCATATGATACTGCTTCAATGCACAAGGGAAACAATTAGTTATGTATGCTTCGCAATGCAAAGCAAAACAAAGCAAAGCAAAGCAAAGCAAAGCAAAGCAAAGCAATGAAAAAATATGCAATCCAATGCGAAGCAAAGCGAAGCGAAGCGAAGCGAAGCAAAGCGAAGCAAAGCGAAGCAAAGCGAAGCAAAGCATGCAAAGCGATGCAAAGCGATGCAATTGAATACAATGCAATGCAATGCAATGCAATGCAATGCAATGCAATGCAATGCAATGAAATTTCAATGCAATGCAATTGAATGCAATGCAAAACAATGCAAAGCAGTGCAAAGCAGTGCAAAGCAATGCAAAGCAATGCAAAGCAATGCAAAGCAATGCAAAGCAATGCAAAGCAATGCAAAGCAATGCAAAGCAATGCAAAGCAATGCAAAGTAATGCAATTGAATACAATTGAATACAATAAAATACAATGCAATGCAATGCAATACAATGCAATGGAATTTCGATGCAATGCAATGCAATGCAATGCAATTGAATGCAATGCAATGCAATGCAATGCAATGCAATGCAATGCAATGCCACATCACATATGTCATGTGAGACTGCTTCAATGCACAAGGGAAACAATTAGTTCTGTATGCTTCGCAATGCAAAAGCAAAGCAATGCAATGCAAAGCAATTGAGTACAATAAAATACAATGCAATGCAATTGAATGCAATGCAATGCAAAGCAATGCAATACAATGCAATGCAATGCAATGCAATGCAATGCAATGCAATGCAAAGCAAAGCGAAGCAAAGCGAAGCAAAGCGAAGCAATGCAAAGCAATGCAATGCAAATTGAATACAATAAAATACAATGCAATGCAATGCAATGCAAAGCAATACAATGCAATGCCACATCACATATGTCATATGATACTGCTTCAATGCACAAGGGAAACAATTATTTCTGTATGCTTCTGCAATCCAACAGCTTATATTTTATGTTATATCTCTTCATTACACAACTAAATGAGTTAGTTAATGTATGCAATGCTATGAAAGATAGCATATTTAATGTATGCAACGGATACACGTGTGTTATCTCTTCAGTGAACATCTTAATAGGTTCCTTCTTGTAAGTATTGCAATGCAACATCACATATGTTGTATTAAATTTAATGGACAACGGATGGATATATTTCATGCAATTAAATGCAAAGCAAAACAATGCAATGCAATGCCATTTTAATGCAATGTAATGCAATGAAATGCAATTGAATGCAATGCAATACAATGCAATGCCCCATCACATATGTCATATAATACTGCAATAGACAAGGGAATCAATTTTCTTTATGCTTCGCAATGCAACAGCTTATATGTTATGTTATATATCTTCAAATACACAACTAAATAAATTTGTTATTTTATGCAATGCTATGAAAGATAGCATATTTAATGTATTTTACTTCACTGCACAACGAATTCAATTAGACAAGGGTTTGAATTAGTTCGTCACGATACAGACTATGTGTGATTCTTCAATGCATATTTTAGTAATTCAGATTCTATATGCAAGTTACATTATATTTTCAATGCACAGGGGAATAAGTTAGCTTTAGTATGCAACTTAATGCAAAACGGATAAATTTATTTCGTGTATGCAAGGAAATGCAATTCTATAACAGTATTCTATTCAACAGTATTCTATTCTATTCTATTCTATTCTATTCTATTCTATTCTATTCTATTCAATGCAATGCAATGCAATGCAATGCAATGCAATGCAAAGCAATGCAATGCAATGCAATGCAATGCAAAGCAATGCAATGCAATGCAATGCAATGCAATGCAATTGAATACAATAAAATACAATGCAATGCAATGCAATGCAATGCAATGCAATGGAATTTCAATGCAATGCAATGCAATGCAATGCAATGCAATGCAATGCAATGCAATGCAATGCAATGCAATGCAATGCAATGCAATGCAATTGAATGCAATGCAATACAATGCAATGCCCCATCACATATGTCATATGATACTGCACAAGGGAAACAATTAGTTATGTATGCTTCGCAATGCAAAAGCAATGCAAAGCAAAGCAATGCAATGCAATGCAAAGCAAAGCAATTGAATACAATGCAATGCAATGCAATGCAATGCAATGCAATGCAATGCAATGCAATGCAATTGAATGCAATGCAATGCAATTGAATGCAATGCAATGCAATGCAATGCAATGCAATGCAATGCAATGCAATGCAATGCAAAGCAAAGCAAAGCAATGCAAAGCAATGCAATTGAATGCAATGCAATGCAATGCAATGCAATGCAATGCAATGCAATGCAATACAATGCAATGCCCCATCACATATGTCATATGATACTGCTTCAATGCACAAGGGAAACAATTAGTTATGTATGCTTCGCAATGCAAAGCAAAACAAAGCAAAGCAAAGCAAAGCAAAGCAAAGCAAAGCAATGAAAAAATATGCAATCCAATGCGAAGCAAAGTGAAGCAAAGCGAAGCGAAGCGAAGCGAAGCAAAGCGAAGCAAAGCGAAGCAAAGCATGCAAAGCGATGCAAAGCGATGCAATTGAATACAATGCAATGCAATGCAATGCAATGCAATGCAATGCAATGCAATGCAATGCAATGAAATTTCAATGCAATGCAATTGAATGCAATGCAAAACAATGCAAAGCAGTGCAAAGCAGTGCAAAGCAATGCAAAGCAATGCAAAGCAATGCAAAGCAATGCAAAGCAATGCAATTGAATACAATTGAATACAATAAAATACAATGCAATGCAATGCAATACAATGCAATGGAATTTCGATGCAATGCAATGCAATGCAATGCAATTGAATGCAATGCAATGCAATGCAATGCCACATCACATATGTCATGTGAGACTGCTTCAATGCACAAGGGAAACAATTAGTTCTGTATGCTTCGCAATGCAAAAGCAAAGCAATGCAATGCAAAGCAATTGAGTACAATAAAATACAATGCAATGCAATTGAATGCAATGCAATGCAAAGCAATGCAATACAATGCAATGCAATGCAATGCAATGCAATGCAATGCAATGCAAAGCAAAGCGAAGCAAAGCGAAGCAAAGCGAAGCAATGCAAAGCAATGCAATGCAAATTGAATACAATAAAATACAATGCAATGCAATGCAATGCAATGCAAAGCAATACAATGCAATGCCACATCACATATGTCATATGATACTGCTTCAATGCACAAGGGAAACAATTATTTCTGTATGCTTCTGCAATCCAACAGCTTATATTTTATGTTATATCTCTTCATTACACAACTAAATGAGTTAGTTAATGTATGCAATGCTATGAAAGATAGCATATTTAATGTATGCAACGGATACACGTGTGTTATCTCTTCAGTGAACATCTTAATAGGTTCCTTCTTGTAAGTATTGCAATGCAACATCACATATGTTGTATTAAATTTAATGGACAACGGATGGATATATTTCATGCAATGAAATGCAATACAATGCAATACAATGCAATACAATGAAACATCACATATGTCATATAATACTGCAATAGACGAGGGAATCAATTATTTCTTTATGCTTCGCAATGCAACAGCTTATATGTTATGTTATATATCTTCAAATACACAACTAAATAAATTTGTTATTTTATGCAATGCTATGAAAGATAGCATATTTAATGTATTTTACTTCACTGCACAACGAATTCAATCAGACAAGGGTTTGAATTAGTTCGTCACGATACAGACTATGTGTGATTCTTCAATGCATATTTTAGTAATTCAGATTCTATATGCAAGTTACATTATATTTTCAATGCACAGGGGAATAAGTTAGCTTTAGTATGCAACTTAATGCAAAACGGATACATTTATTTTGTGTATGCAAGGAAATGCAATTCTATAACAGCTTATATGTTATGTTATGTTATATCTCTTCCATTACACAACTAAATAAGTTAGTTATTTATGCAATGCTACGATAGCACATTTTATGTATTTTACTTCACTGCACAACGATTTCAGTATGCAGTGCAATGTGTGTTATCTCTTCACTGAACATCGGAATAAGTTCCTTCTTGTAAGCATTGCAATGCAACAGCACATATGTTGTATGCAAGTCAATGGACAACGGATGGATATATTTCATTCATGCAATGCAATGCAATAAACTTTATATAGATACTTCTATATGTTCTTCTATAACATCTTCTAAAAACATCCTTCTGATGCAATGCATCAGCAGTTCAAATTTGACCTTTTGAATTTTTCTCTTGCCAAAGAGTCCTTGAACTTATAACTTTTTATATATACTCGTACACTCCATCAAATGTTTCATCAGCCAGAGAAAAGTCCATTGAACATAATTCTGGCCGTAAAGTCTATGATAGACTTGAGACTTGATGTTTAATCAGTCAGTGTCGTCCATATTTGACCTACTAAACATATTTTGTAAAAGAGTCAACATTACCAAAGTGCATATTTTACCTGAAGACATTTCTGGCAAAAATGTTCTGTATTTTGAACTTTTCTATTGATACTTTTAGACTCTTTCTAAAGTTTCATCAGTAGTTCAATAAAACTTTTTTAAAACTTTTAAAAAACATTTCTGGCCAGAGAGTCATTGAACTTGAAGATTCACTTTTTTATGCAAACTCCTTCTTAAGTATTATTAGCGTATCTTACTATGTGTTCTCACCTAAAATTCTCATATACTTCTTTATTGATGTTACATTGACAATGTATAAGTCCAAATTTGACTTAAAGAACACATTTCTGGCAAAAGAGTTTTTGATATTGAAACTCCTACATACTCATAGACTCCTTTTGATGTTTTATCAGGCAGAGAGTAGTCCAAATTTGACCTACTGAACAAATTTCTAGTGAAAGAGTCATCATAGGGTGACAAAACACATTTCTGGCCAATGAGTGCTTGATATTGAACTTTCTATACATACTCATAGACCCCTACTGATGCTTCATAAGTCATTTAGAAGACTATATCTGACCTTTTGAACTTATTTCTGGACAAAGGGTCTTCAAAAAAAATTTAAACTATATAAACTTATAGACTCCTTCTGATGTTTAATAAATCATTCATACAGAGGTTCCGTATGGAACTACTGAACATATTTCTCAGCAAAGAGTTCTTGAACATTAACTTATACACTCAGATTGTCTTCTTTAGATGTTATATTAGCCACACTGAAGTCCATATTTGACTTAATAACATGTATAAACTTATTAATTCCTTCTGATGTTAAATCAGTCATACAGAGGGTCTTTATGGAACTAGTGAACATATTTGTGGATAAAGAGTTCTTGAACATTAACTTAATATACAATCAGATTGTCTTCTTTTGATGTTATATTAGCCACAGTAAAGTCCATATTTCACCCAAGGAACACATTTCTGGCCAATGAGTGCTTGATATTGAACTTTCTATACATACTCATAGACCCCTACTGATGCTTCATAAGTCATTTAGAAGACTATATCTGACCTTTTGAACTTATTTCTGGACAAAGGGTCTTCAAAAAAAAATTTAAACTATATAAACTTATAGACTCCTTCTGATGTTAAGCCAGCCATACAGAGGTTCCTTATGGACCCATAATCCATATTTCCTTATCCATATTTCTGGCTAAAGAGTTCTTGAACATTAACTTAATACATAATCAGATTGTATTCTTTTGATGTTATGTTAGCCACACTGAAGTCCATATTTGACCCAAGGAACATATTTCTGGCCAAAGAATCCTCGATCTTGAACTTTCTATACATACTCATTAGACACCTACTGATGTCATAAGTCATTCAGAAGAACAAATCTGACCTTTTTAACTTATTTCTGGTAAATGGGTCATCACAAAAATTTAAAATATGTAAACTTATAGAAGACTCCTTCTGATGTTAAATCAGCCATACAGAGGTTCCTTATGGAACTACTGAACATATTTCTCACCAAAGAGCTCTTGAACATTAGCTCTTGTGTATATATTATACACTCAGATTGTCTTCTTTAGATGTCATATTAGCCACAGTAAAGTTAATATTTGACTCAAGGAATATATTTCTGGCCAAAGAATCATCAATCTTGAACTTTCTATACATACTCATAGACTCCTACTGATGCTTCAAAGGTCATTTAAAAGACCATATCTGAGATTTTGAACTTTTTCCTGTTCAAAGGGTCTTCAAAAAAATTTATAAACTTATAGACTCCTTCTGATGTTAAATAAATCAGCCATACAGAGGTTCCTCATGGAACTACTGGACAAATTTATCACCAAAGAGTTCTTGAACATAAACTGATACACTCAGATTGTCAGATGTTATATTAGCCACCTGAAGTCCATATTTGACTTCAAAAAAATTTATAAACTTATAAATTCCTTCTGATGTTAAATCAGTCATACAGAGATTCTTTATGGAACTAGTGAACATATTTGTGGCTAAAGACTTCTTGAACATTAACTTAATATACAATCAGATTGTCTTCTTTTGATGTTATATTAGCCAAAGTAAAGTCCATCTTTGACTCAAGGAACATATTTCTGGCCAAAGAATCCTCAAACTTGAACTTTCTATACATACTCATAGACTCCTACTGATGCTTCAAACGTCATTTAGAAGACCATATCTGAGATTTTTAACTTTTTCCTGTTCAAAGGGTCTTCAAAAAATGTATAAACTTATAGACTCCTTCTGATGTTAAATAAATCAGCCATACAGAGGTTCCTTATGGAACAACTGAACAAATTTCTCACCAAAGATTTCTTGAACATTAACTTATACACTCAGATTGTCTTCTTTCGATGTTATATTAGTCACACTGAGGTCCATATTTAACTTTAAAAAATGTATAAACTTATAGACTCCTTCTGATGTTAAATCATCAGAGGTTCCTTATGGAACTACTGAACAAATTTCTCACCAAAGAGTTCTTGAAAATTAACTTATACACTCAGATTGTCTTCTTTAGATGTTATATTAGTCACACTGAGGTCCATATTTAACTTACAAATTTTTTATAAACTTATATTTATAATTTGTAATCAGGAATTTTCCTTCTGATGTTAAATCAGTCATACAGAGGTTCTTTATGGAACTACTGAACATATTTGTGGCCAAAGAGTTCTTGAACATTAACTTAATATACAACCAGATTGTCTTCTTTTGATGTTATATTAGCCACACTGAAGTCCATATTTGACTTCAAAAAATGTATAAACGTATAAATTGCTTCTGATGTTAAATCAGTCACACAGATGTTCTTTATGGACCTACTGAACATATTTGTGGCCAAAGACTTCTTGAACATTAACTCAATATACAATCAGATTGTCTTCTTTTGATGTTATATTAGCCACAGTAAAGTCTATATTTGACCCAAGGAACATATTTCTGACCAAAGAATCCTCGATCTTGAACTTTCTATACATACTCATAGACTCCTACTGATGCTTCAAAAGTCCTTTAGAAGACCATATCCGACCTTTTGAACTTTTTTCTGTTCAAAGGGTCTTCAAAAAATGTATAAACTTACAGACTCTTTCTGATGTTCAATCAGTCATACAGAGTTTCCTTATGGAACTACTGAACATATTTCTGGCCAAAGAGTTCTTGAACATTATGTTCAACAATTATGTTCAGTAGTTCTAATGAACTAACTAAATCCGTAGTGCATTGAAGATATTGGATATTGGATTGCATTGCACACGATCAAGCGATGTGCATTGAAGAATAACATGAAGTAATATAACTTGTTGCTTTACAATGCATTCAAGAACTAACTCATTCCTTTATACGTTGAAGAGATGTGCAATGCAATCTGCTCTTGCATAGCATTGCACGTACGGATGAAGCATCGAAGAATGACAAATATCACATGCATTTTTTATGCATTGCAATGCATTCAGAACTCATTCCGTTGTCCGTTAAACAGATATGCAAATGCAATCTCCTCTTTCATAGCATTGCACACACGATCAAGCGTTGTGTCTTGAAAAATTACTTAACAGTCATATGCACTTTTTTGCATTGCAATGCATTCAAGAACTAACTCCCTTCGTCGTGCATTGAAGATACGTGCATTGCATTGCACATACGATCAAGCGTTGTGCATTGAAGGATATAAGTAATAGCACTTGTTGCTTTGCAATGCATTCAACAAATAACTAAGTCATTTATGCCCTGAAGAGATGTGCAATGCAATCTGCTCTTGCATAGCTTTGCACATACGATCGTTGTGGCTTGAAAAATTACTTAAAAGTCACATGAACTTTTTTGCATTGCAATGCATTCAAGAACTAACTCATTCTGGAGTGTATGTGCATCGGATTGCATTGCACATGATCAAGCGATGTGCATTGAAGAATATTATTATTTAATATAACTTGTTGCTTTGCAATGCATTCAAGAACTAACTCATTTCCTCATGCATTGAAGATACGTGCATTGCATTGCACATACGATCAAGCGCTGTGCATTGAAGAATAACATTAAGTAATATAACTTAATTCAATATAATTAACTTAATTATAATATAATTCAAGAACTAACTCATTCCTTTATGCGTTGAAGAGATGTGCAATGCAATCTGCTCTTGAATAGCATTGCACATACGGATCAAGCATCGAAGAATAAAAATCATATGCATTTTTTATGCATTGCAATGCATTCAAGAAATAACTCATTCCGTAGTGCAATAAAGAGATTTGCAATGCAATCTCCTCTTGCATACGATCAAGCGTTGTGCACTGAAGAATAACATTAAAGTCAATTGCACTTTGTTGCATTGCAATGCATTCAAGAACTAACTAATTCTGTAGTGCGTTAAAGAGATGTGCAATGCATATGCTTATGCATAGCATTGCAAATACGATCAAGCTTTGTGCAATGAAGTCATAAGTAATATGCACTTTGTTGAATTTCCATGCATACAAGAACTAACTCATTCGCATTGAAGTTAATTGCATTGTGTTGCATTAACGATCAAACTTTTTCCTCATTTGCCTTCGCAATATATTGCATACTTCAACAAACCATTTTCATTTGCGTATAAAGGAAAATCGTTGCATTAGCTGATTAATAACGATTTAACCTTGTTTGCTGAAGAAAAATATTTCAGCTATACACCTTTTGCATTGCCATGCCTACAAGATCTAAATCGTTTCGATATGCATTAAGATATGACAGGAATTGTATTGCATCACATAAACAGATTTCACGTATTACTCTGAGAAATGAAAATATAACGTTTGGCACATGATGTGATTTCGCATTGCATTGCGCACTACAACTAACTTAATTTGTGTATAAAAGGATAATCATTGCATTAGCAGTTGGAAAATTTTATACAATTTAAATTTGTATACTTGACGAGAAAACCTAATATTGTGAAGAACTTTAAAAATGCAATGCAATAACTCATTCCGTTGTGTAACGAAGAGATTAGTTTATGTGCTGCTGAACACGATCAAACGTTGTGAAGATGTTATGATAATGTATAGAAGATCATGATCGAGGACTGTTTGGCCAGATTTATGTTCAGTAAGTCAAGTAAGAGTATGGACTACTCTCTGGTTGATGTAACATCAGAAAAACCCAATCAGTATGTGTATAAAGTTCAAAATTGAGGACTTTTTGGCCAGAAATATGTTTAGGTGGTTCACAACTGTTTTAAGTCAGTTACATAGAAATAGAGATTGGTCTAATTTAATGCTAAAAAGTAAGACTGATTGCAACTTGACTGACCGCTAGTTGGTCATAGTAGCACGCTAGTTGGTCATAGTAGCATTTAAGTCACATTCTTAACATAATGGCTAAGTTTATGTAACTGGCCCCGGGAGTCAATCAGTTCTATAGAAAGTTCAAGATCGAGGATTCTTTGGCCAGAAATATGCTCCTTGGGTCAAATAAGGACTTTACTGTGGCTAAGACATAAGATAAGACAATCTTATTGTATAGTAAGATAATGTTCAAGCACTCTTTGGAGAGAAATATGATCAGTAGTTCCCTAAGAAACCTCTGTATGACTGATTTAACATCAGAAGGAGTCTATAAGTTTATACATTTTTTGAAAACCCTTTGAAAAGAAAAAAGTTCAAAAGGTCAGATATGGTCTTCTAAATGACTTTTGAAGCATCAGTAGGAGTCTATGAGTATGTATAGAAAATTCAAGATTGAGGATTCTTTGGCCAGAAATATGTTCCTTGAGTCAAATATGGACTTCAGTGTAGCCAATATAAAATCTAAAGAAGACAATCTGAGATTATAAGTTAATGTTCAAGAACTCTTTGGTGACAAATTAAGATAATGTTCAAGCACTCTTTGGAGAGAAATATGTTCAGTAGTTCCCTAAGGAACCTCTCTATGACTTATTTAACATCAGAAGGAGTCTATAAGTTTACACATTTTTTGAAAACCCTTTGAACAGAAAAAAGTTCAAAAGGTGTGTCTATGTACATGGTCTTCTAAATGACTTTTGAAGCATCAGTAGGAGTCAATTTGAGTGTATAAGTTAACGTTCAAGCACTCTTTGGTGAGAAATATGTTCAGTAGTTCCATAAGGAACCTCTGTTTTACTGATTTAACATCGGAAGGAATTTATGTTTATACATTTTTTGAAGTCAAATATGGACTTCAGTGTGGCTAATAACATCTAAAGAAGACAATCTGAGATTATAAATTAATGTTCAAGAACTCTTTGGTGAGAAATTTGTTCAGTAGTTCCATAAGGGACCTCTGTATGGCTGATTTATTTAACATCAGAAGGAGTCTATAAGTTTACACATTTTTTGAAGAGCCTTTGAACAGAAAAAAGTTCAAAATCTCAGATATGGTCTTCTAAATGACTTTTGACGCATCAGTAGGAGTATATGAGTATTTATAGAAAGTTCAAGATTGAGGATCAGTAGTTCCATAAGGAAACACTGTATGACTGATTTAACATCAGAAGGAGTCTATAAGTTTATAAATTTTTTGAAGACCCTTTGAACAGAAAAAAATTCAAAAGGTCAGATATGGTCTTCTAAATGACCTTTTAAGCATCAGTAGGAGTTTATGAGTATGTATAGAAAGTTCAAGATCGAGGATTCTTTGGCCAGAAATATGTTCCTTGGGTCAAATACTACTCTACTGCTGTATTGCTGATATAACCTCACAAGAAGTCAATCTATGTGTATAGTAATTTAGTGTTAAGGACTCATTGGCAAGAAAATGTTCAGTAGGTCAAAAACTGAGTTTTGTATCACTGATGTGACATCATCAGGAGTCTACAAGAATCAATAGAAATTTAAAGATTGAGTACTCTTTGGCCAGACCTATGTTCCGTGGTTCAAAATGGGACCTCTGTATGGCTTATTTAACATAATTAGGTGTCTAAAAGTTAATATGCAATGCAATGCAATGCAATGCAAAGCGAAGCAAAGCAATGCAAAGCAATGCAAAGCAATGCAAAGCAATGCAAAGCAATGCAAAGCAATGCAAAGCAATGCAAAGCAATGCAAAGTAATGCAATGCAAAGCAATGCAATGCAATGCAGTGCAATGCAAAGCAATGCAATGCAATGCAGTGCAATGCAAAAGCAATGCAAAGCAATGGAATTTCAATGCAATGCAATGCAATGCAATGCAAAGTAATGCCATGCAAAGCAATTCAATTCAATGCAATGCAATGATGCAAAGCGAAGCAATGCAAAGCAATGCAAAGCAATGCAAAGCAATGCAAAGAAATGCAAAGCAATGCAAAGCAATGCAATGCAATGCAATGCAATGCAAAGCAATGCAAAGCAATGCAAAGCAATGCAAAGCAATGCAAAGCAATGCAAAGCAATGCAAAGCAATGCCATGCAAAGCAATTCAATTCAATGCAATGCAATGATGCAAAGCAATGCAAAGCAATGCAAAGCAATGCAAAGCAATGCAAAGCAATGCAAAGCAATGCAAAGCAATGCAAAGCAATGCAAATCAATGCAAAAGTAATGCCATGCAAAGCAATTCAATTCAATGCAATGCAATGATGCAATGCGAAGCAAAGCAAAGCAATGCAATGCAAAGCAAAGCAATGCAAAGCAATGCAAAGCAATGCAAAGCAATGCAAAGCAATGCAAAGCAATGCAAAGCAATGCAAAGCAATGCAATGATAAGCAATGCAAAGTAATGCAATGCAAAGTAATGCAATGCAAAGCAATGCAGTGCAGTGCAGTGCAGTGCAGTGCAGTGCAATGCAAAAGCAATGCAAAGCAATGGAATTTCAATGCAATGCAATGCAATGCAATGCAATGCAAAGCAATGGAATTTCAATGCAATGCAATGCAATGCAATGCAATGCAAATGCAATACAATGCAAAGTAATGCAATGCAATGCAATGCAAAGCAATGCAATTGAATACAATAAAATACAATGCAATACAACGCAATGGAATTGCAATGCAAGCGATGCAAAGCGATGCAAAGCGATGCAAAGCGATGCAAAGCGATGCAAAGCGATGCAAAGCGATGCAAAGCGATGCAATGCAAAGCAATGCAATGCAATGCAATGCAATGCAAAAACAATGCAAAGCAATGCAATGCAATGCAATAAAATGTAATACAATAAAATACAATGCAAAAGCAATGCAATGCAATGGAAAGCAATGCAAAGTAATGCAAAGCAATGCAAAGCAATGCAAAGCAATGCAAAGCAATGCAAAGCAATGCAATACAATGCAATACAACGCAATGGAATATCAATGCAATGCAAAGCAAAGCAAAGCAAAGCAAAGCAAAGCAAAGCAATGCAATGCAATGCAATGCAAAAGCAATGCAATGCAATGCAATGCAATGCAAATGCAATGCAATGCAATGCAATGCAATTCAATGCAATGCAATGCAATGCAATGCAAAAGCAATGCAAAGCAAAGCAATGCAATGCAATGCAATGCAATGCAAAGCAATGCAATGCAAAGCAATGCAATGCAATGCAATGCAATTGAATACAATAAAATAAAATACAATGCAATGGAAATTCAATGCAATGCAATGCAATGCTATGCAAAGCGATGCAAAGCGATGCAAAGTCAATGCAAAGCGATGCAATGCAAAGCAATGCAATGCAAAGCAATGCAATGCAATGCAATGCAATGCAATGCAATGCAAAGCAATGCAATGCAATGCAATTGAATACAATAAAATAAAATACAATGCAATGGAATTTCAATGCAATGCAATGCTATGCAAAGCGATGCAAAGCGATGCAAAGTCTATGCAAAGCGATGCGATGCAAAGTCAATGCAAAGCGATGCGATGCAAAGCAATGCAATGCAATTAAATGCAATGCAAGACAATGCAATGCCACATCACAGATGTCATCACAAAAGTCCAAATCTGCTTCAATGCACAAGGGAATCAGTTAGTTAGTTATTGTATGCAATGATATTAAAGATAGCATATTCAATGTATGCAACGTATGCACATGTGTGTTATCTCTTCAGTGAACATATTAATAGGTTCCTTCTTGTAAGCATTGCAATGCAACATAGTTGTATTAAATTTAATGTACAACGGATGGATATATTTCATGCAATTAAATGCAAAGCAAAACAATGCAATGCAATGCAATGCAATTGCAATGCAATGCAATGCAAAGCAATGCAAAGCAATGCAAAGCAATGCAAAGCAATGCAAAGCAATGCAAAGCAATGCAAAAGTAATGCCATGCAAAGCAATTCAATTCAATGCAATGCAATGATGCAAAGCGAAGCAAAGCAATGCAAAGCAATGCAATGCAAAGCAATGCAAAGCAATGCAAAGCAATGCAAAGCAATGCAAAGCAATGCAAAGATATGCAAAGCAATGCAAAGCAATGCAAAGCAATGCAATGATAAGCAATGCAAAGTAATGCAATGCAAAGTAATGCAATGCAAAGCAATGCAATGCAGTGCAGTGCAGTGCAGTGCAAAAGCAATGCAAAGCAATGGAATTTCAATGCAATGCAATGCAATGCAAAGCAATGGAATTTCAATGCAAAGCAATGCAATGCAATGCAATGCAATGCAATGCAATGCAATGCAATTCAATGCAATGCAAAAACAATGCAAAGCAATGCAATGCAATGCAATAAAATTTAATACAATAAAATACAATGCAATGCAACGCAATGCAATGCAAAAGCAATGCAATGCAATGCAATGCACAGCAATGCAAAGCAATGCAAAGCAATGCAAAGCAATGCAAAGCAATGCAAAGCAATGCAATTCAATGCAATACAACGCAATGGAATATTAATGCAATGCAAAGCAAAGCAATGCAATGCAATGCAATGCAAATGCAAATGCAAATGCAAATGCAAATGCAAAGCAATACAATGCAATGCAATGCAATGCAATGCAATTCAATGTAATGCAATGCAATGCAATGCAATGCAAAAGCAATGCAATGCAATCAATGCAAAGCAATGCAAAGCAATGCAATACAACGCAATGGAATATCAATGCAAGCGATGCAAAGCAATGCAATGCAATGCAATGCAATGCAATGCAATGCAAAAGCAATGCAATGCAATGCAATGCAATGCAATGCAAAAGCAATGCAAAGCAATGCAATGCAATGCAATGCAATGCAAAGCAATGCAATGCAATGCAATTGAATACAATAAAATAAAATACAATGCAATGGAAATTCAATGCAATGCAATGCAAAGTCAATGCAAAGCGATGCAATGCAAAGTCAATGCAAAGCGATGCGATGCAAAGCAATGCAAAGCGATGCGATGCAAAGCAATGCAATTCAATTAAATGCAATGCAATGCAAGACAATGCAATGCCACATCACAGATGTCATCACAAAAGTCCAAATCTGCTTCAATGCACAAGGGAATCAGTTAGTTAGTTATTGTATGCAATGATATTAAAGATAGCATATTCAATGTATGCAACGTATGCAGATGTGTGTTATCTCTTCAGTGAACATATTAATAGGTTCCTTCTTGTAAGCATTGCAATGCAACATAGTTGTATTAAATTTAATGTACAACGGATGGATATATTTCATGCAATTAAATGCAAAGCAAAACAATGCAATGCAATGCAATGCAATTTCAATGCAATGCAGTAACAATGCAATGCAATGCAATGCAATTGAATAAAATGCAATGCAATGCAATACAATTGAATACAACGCAATGCAAATACAATGCAATGCAAAGCAGAGAAATACAATGCAATGCAATGCAATGCAATTGAATACAATAAAATACAATGCAATGCAATGCCACATCACATATGTCATATGATACTGCTTTTCAATGCACAAAGGAAACAATTAGTTCTGTATGCTTTGCAATCCAACAGCTTATATGTTATGTTATGCCTCTCATTACACAACTAAATCAGTCAGTTAATGTATGCAATGGTATGAAAGATAGCATATTTAATGTATGCAACGTATGCACATGTGTGTTATCTCTTCAGTGGACATCTTAATAGCTTCCTTCTTGTAAACATTGCAATGCAACATCACATATGTTGTATTAAATTTAATGGACAACGGATGGATATGCAAAGCAAAACAATGCAATGCAATTTTATGCAATGCAATTTTATGCAATGCAATTCAATGCAATGCAATGCAATCCAATGAAACATCACATATGTCATATAATACTGCTTCAATAGACAAGGGAATAAATGATTTCTCTATGCTTCGCAATGCAACAGCTTATATGTTATGTTATATGTCTTCATATACACAACTAAAGTTTGTTATTTTATGCAATGCTATGAAAGATAGCATATTTAATGTATTTTACTTCACTGCACAACGAATTCAATTAGACTGAGGATGCAGTGCAATGCAATAGCACATATTGTGTCTTTTATTTTAAATGAACATTGGAATAAGCTCGTTCTTGTAAGTTTTCCATTGCAACGGCACATATGATTATATACAATTCAATGAAACAGGTGTGTTATACATATCTTATGTGTTATCTCTTTAATGCAAAACGGAATAAGTAATTTCAAATCACGATACAGACTGTCACTTGTGTGATTCTTCAATGCACATGTCAGTTAGTCAAGGATCTGTATGCAAACATTCCTTATGGAACTACTGAACACATTTCTCAGCAAAGAGTTCTGGAACATTATCTTAATACACAATCAGATTGTCTTCTTTTGATGTTATATTAGCCACACTGAAGTCCATATTGTACTCAAGGAACATATTTCTGGCCAAAGAATCCTCAATCTTGAACTTTCTATACAAACTCATATACTTTACTGATGCTTCAAAAGTAATTTAGAAGACCATGTCTGAGATTTTGAACTTTTTTCTGTTCAAAGGGTCTTCAAAACATTTATAAACTTATAGACTCCTTCTGATGTTAAATAAATCAGCCATACAGAGGTTCCTTATGGAACAACTGAACAAATTTCTCACCAAAGATTTCTTGAACATTAACTTATACACTCAGATTGTCTTCTTTCGATGTTTTATTAGCCACACTGAAGTCCATATTTGACTTCAAAAAATGCATAAACTTATAAATTCCTTCTGATTAAATCAGTCATACAGAGTTTCTTTATGGAACTACTGAACATATTTGTGGCCAAAGAGTTCTTGAACATTAACTTAATATACAACCAGATTGTCTTCTTTTGATGTTATATTAGCCACACTGAAGTCTTTATTTGACTTCAAAAAATTTATAAACGTATAAATTGCTTCTGATGTTATAGTCATAGACTATGATGTTATAGTCATAGAGAGGTTCTTTATGGAACTACTGAACATATTTGTGGCCAAAGAGTTCTTGACCATTATCTTAATATACAATCAGATTTTCTTCTTTTGATGTTGTATTAGCCACACTGAAGTACATATTTGACTCAAGGAACATATTTCTGGCCAAAGAATCCTCGATCTTGAACTTTCTATACATACTCATAAACTTCTACTGATGCTTCAAAAGTCATTTAGAAGACCATATCTGAGATTTTGAACTTTTTCCTGTTCAAAGGGTCTTCAAAAAATTTATAAACTTATAGACTCCTTCTGATGTTAAATAAATCATCCATACAGAGTTTCCTTATGGAACTACTGAACATATTTCTGGCCAAAGAGTTCTTGAACATTATGTTCAACAATTATGTTCAGTAGTTCCATAAAGAACTAACTAATTCTAGTGCATTGAAGATATGTGCATTGGATTGCATTGCACACGATCAAGCGATGTGCATTGAAGAATAACATTAAGTAATATAACTTGTTGCTTTACAATGCATTAAAGAACTAACTCATTCCTTTATACGTTGAAGAGATGTGCAATCCAATCTGCTCTTGCATAGCATTGCACGTACGGATCAAGCATCGAAGAATGACAAATATTATATGCATTTTTTATGCATTGCAATGCATTCAGAACTCATTCCGTTGTCCGTTAAACAGATATGCAATGCAAACTCCTCTTTCATAGCATTGCACGTATGTGCACTGCGATTGCATTGCATATCTGCGATCAAGCGTTGTGTCTTGAAAAATTACTTAACAATCACATGCACTTTTTTGCATTGCAATGCATTCAAGAACTAACTCATTTCCTCATGCGTTGAAAATACATTGCACATACGATCAAGCACTGTGTATTGAAGAATAACATTAAGTAATATAACTTAATTCAATATAATTAACTTAATTATAATATAATTCAAGAACTAACTCATTCCTTTATGCGTTGAAGAGATGTGCAATGCAATCTGCTCTTGAATAGCATTGCACATACGGATCATGCATCGAAGAATAGCAAAAATCATATGCATTTTTTATGCATTGCAATGCATTCAAGAAATAACTCAATCTCCTCTTGCACAGCATTGCACATACGATCAAGCATTGTGCACAGAAGAATAACATTAAAGTCAATTGCACTTTGTTGCATTGCAATGCATTCAAGAACTAACTAATTCTGTAGTGCGTTAAAGAGATGTGCAATGCATATGCTTATGCATAGCATTGCAAATACGATCAAGCTTTGTGCAATGAAGTCATAAGTAATATGCACTTTGTTGAATTTCCATGCATACAAGAACTAACTCATTCCTATGTGCATTGAAGTTAATTGCATTGTGTTGCATAAACGATCAAACTTTTTCCTCATTTGCCTTCGCAATATATTGCATACTTCAACAAACCATTTTATTTTGCGTATAAAGGAAAATCATTGCATTAGCTGATTAATAGCGATTTAACCTTGTTTGCTGAAGAAAAATATTTCAGCTATAAACCTTTTGCATTGCCATGCCTACAAGATCTAAATCGTTTCGATATGCATTAAGATATGACAGGAAGATATGTAAAGTTCAAGATTGAGAACTCTGTTGCCAGAAATATTTTTTCAAAAGGTCACATACCAGATGGCTTCCATCAAGGAGTCAAGGAGTTTAATAGAAAGTTCAAAATTGAGGACTTTTTGGCCAGAAATATGTTTAGGTGGTTCACAGCTGTTTTAAGTCAGTTACATAGAAATAGAGATTAGTCTAATTTAATGCTAAAAAGTAAGACTGATTGCAACTTTACTGACCGCTAGTTGGCCATAGTAGCATTTAAGTCACATTCTTAACATAATGGCTAAGTTTATGTAACTGGCCCCGGGAGTCAATCAGTTCTATAGAAAGTTCAAGATCGAGGATTCTTTGGCCAGAAATATGCTCCTTGGGTCAAATAAGGACTTTACTGTGGATAAGATAAGACAATCTTATTGTATATTAAGTGAATGTTCAAGAACTCTTTGGCCACAAATATGTTCAGTAGTTCCATAAAGAACCTCTATAAGTTTATAATTTTTTTTAAGTCAAATATGGACTTCAGTGTGGCTAATATAACATCTAAAGAAGACAATCTGAGATTATAAGTTAATGTTCAAGAACTCTTTGGTGAGAAATTTGTTCAGTAGTTCCATAAGGGACCTCTGTATGGCTGATTTATTTAACATCAGAAGGAGTCTATAAGTTTACATATTTTTTGAAAGCCTTTGAACAGAAAAAAGTTCAAAATCTCAGATATGGTCTTCTAAATGACTTTTGACGGATCAGTAGGAGTCTATGAGTATTTATAGAAAGTTCAAGATTGAGAATCAGTAGTTCCATAAGGAAACACTGTATGACTGATTTAACATCAGAAGGAATCTATAAGTTTATAAATTTTTTGAAGACCCTTTGAACAGAAAAAAATTCAAAAGGTCAGATATGGTCTTCTAAATGACCTTTTAAGCATCAGTAGGCGTTTATGAGTATGTATAGAAAGTTCAAGATCGAGGATTCTTTGGCCAGAAATATGTTCCTTGGGTCAAATACTACTCTACTGCTGTACTGCTGATATAACCTCACAAGAAGTCAATCTATGTGTATAGTAAGTTAGTGTTTAGGACTCATTGGCAAGAAAATGTTCAGTAGGTCAAAAACTGAGTTTTGTATCACTGATGTGACATCAGGAGTCTACAAGAATCAATAGAAATTTCAAGATTGAAATGGTCTCTTTGGCCAGACCTATGTTCCGTAGTTCAAAATGGGACCTCTGTATGGCTTATTTAACATAATTAGGTGTCTAAAAGTTAATATGCAATGCAATGCAATGCAAAGCGAAGCAAAGCGAAGCAAAGCGAAGCAAAGCGAAGCAAAGCGAAGCAAAGCGAAGCAAAGCAAGCAAAGCGAAGCAAAGCAAAGCAATGCAAAGTAATGCAATGCAAAGCAATGCAATGCAGTGCAATGCAAAAGCAATGCAAAACAATGGAATTTCAATGCAATGCAATGCAATGCAAAGTAATGCCATGCAAAGCAATTCAATGCAATGCAATGATGCAAAGCAATGCAATGCAATGATGCAAAGCAATGCAAAGCAATGCAAAGCAATGCAAAGCAATGCAAAGCAATGCAATGCAATGCAATGCAATGCAATGCAATTGAATACAATCAAATACAATGCAATACAACGCAATGTAATTTCAATGCAATATAATGCAATTGAATGCAAAGCGATGCAATGCAAAGTAATGCAAAGCAATGCGATGCAATGCAAAGCAATGCAATGCAAAAGCAATGCAATGCAAAAGCAATGCAATGCAATGCAATGCAATGCAATGCAATGCAATGCAAAGCGAAGCGAAGTGAAGTGAAGCAAAGCAAAGCAATGCAATGCAATGCAATGCAAAGCGAAGCGAAGCAAATCAAAGCAAAGAGAAGCAAAGCAAAGCAAAGCAATGCAATGCAATGCAAAGTAATGCAATGCAATGCAATGCAATGCAATGCAAAGCGAAGCGAAGCAAAGCAATGCAATGCAATGCAATGCAATGCAATGCAAAGCGAAGCAAAGCAATGCAATGCAATGCAAAGCAATGCAATGCAAAGCAAAGTAATGCAATGTAATGCAATGCAATGCAAAGCAAAGCAATGCAATGCAATGCAATGCAATGCAATGCAATGCAATGGAAAGCAAAGCAATGCAATGCAATGCAATTGAATACAATAAAATAAAATACAATGCAATGGAATTTCAATGCAATGCAATGCAAAGCGATGCAAAGCGATGCAAAGCGATGCAAAGCGATGCAAAGCGATGCAAAGCGATGCAAAGCGATGCAAAGCGATAGAAAGTCAATGCAAAGCGATGCAAAGTCAATGCAAAGCGATGCAAATCAATGCAATGCAATAAAATGCAATGCAATGCAATACAATGCAATGCCACATCACAGATGTCATATGATACTGCTTCAATGCACAAGGGAATCAGTTAGTTAGTTATTGTATGCAATGATATTAAAGATAGCATATTTAATGTACGCAACGTATGCACATGTGTGTTATCTCTTCAGTGAACATATTAATAGGTTCCTTCTTGTAAGCATTGCAATGCAACATAACATATGTTGTATTAAATTTAATGGACAACGGATGGATATATTTCATGCAATTAAATACAAAGCAAAACAATGCAATGCAATGCAATGCAATGCAATTTCAATGCAGTGCAATTTCAATGCAATGCAATGCAATGCAATGCAATGCAATTGAATACAACCCAATGCAAATACAATGCAATGCAAAGCAGAGAAATACAATGCAATGCAATGCAATTGAATACAATAAAATACAATGCAATGCCACATCACATATGTCATATGATGCTGCTTCAATGCACAAGGGAAACAATTAGTTCTGTATGCTTTGCAATCCAACAGCTTATATGTTATGTTATATCTCTTCATTACACAACTAAATGAGTCAGTTAATGTATGCAATGGTATGAAAGATAGCATATTTAATGTATGCAACGTATGCACATGTGTGTTATCTCTTCAGTGGACATCTTAATAGCTTCCTTCTTGTAAACATTGCAATGCAACATCACATATGTTGTATTAAATTTAATGGACAACGGATGGATATATTTCATGCAATTAAATGCAAAGCTAAACAATGCAATGCAATTTTATGCAATGCAATTCAATGCAATGCAATGCAATCCAATGAAACATCACATCATATAATACTGCTTCAAAAGACAAGGGAATAAATTATTTCTTTATGCTTCGCAATGCAACAGCTTATATGTTATGTTTTATCTCTTCATATACACAACTAAAGCTTGTTATTTTATGCAATGCTATGAAAGATAGCATATTTAATGTATTTTACTTCACTGCACAACGAATTCAATTAGACTGAGTATGCAGTGCAATGCAATAGCACATATTGTGTCTTTTATTTTAAATGAACATTGGAATAAGCTCGTTCTTGTAAGTTTTCCATTGCAACGGCACATATGATTATATACAATTCAATGAAACAGGTCATATCTTATGTGTTATCTCTTTAATGCAAAACGGAATAAGTCAGTTCAAATCACGATACAGACTGTCACTTGTGTGATTCTTCAATGCACATGTCAGTTAGTCAAGGATCTGTATGCAAACATCATCTTTTCAATGCAAAGCGGAATTAGTAGCTTTTGTGTGAAATTGTATGCACAACGAATACACGACAGATGGATTTCTGTCGTGTATGCAATGCAAAAAAAGGGTTTGAATTAGTTCGTCACGATACAGACTGTGTGATTCTTCAATGCATATATTAGTAATTCAGATTCTATATAAAAATGTTACATTATATTTTCAGTGCACAGGGGAATAAGTTAGCTTTAGTATGCAACTTAATGCAAAACGGATAGATTTATTTCGTGTATGCAAGGAAATGCAATTCTGTATGCTTCGCAATCCAACAGCTCATATGTTATGTTATGTTATATCTCTTCCATTACACAACTAAATAAGTTAGTTATTTTATGCAATGCTACGATAGCACATTTTATGTATTTTACTTCACTGCACAACGATTTCAGTATGCAGTGCAATGTGTGCCCATGTGTGTTATCTCTTCAATGAACATCGGAATAAGTTCCTTCTTGTAAGCATTGCAATGCAACAGCACATATGTATGCAAGTCAATGGACAACGGATGGATATATTTCGTTCATGCAATGAAATGCAATGCAATAAACTTTATATACTTCTATATGTTCGTCTATAACATCTTCTATAAACATCCTTCTGATGTTTCCATGAGCAGTTCAAATTTGACCTTTTGAATTTATTTCTGGCCAAAGGGTCCTTGAACTTATAACTTTTTATACATACTCGTACATTCCGTCAAATGTTTCATTAGCCAGAGAAAAGTCCATATTGAACATAATTCTGGCCGTAAAGTCTATGATAGACTTGAGACTTGATGTTTAATCAGTCGTCCATATTTGACCTACTAAACATATTTTGTAAAAGAGTCAACATAAAAAAGGTGCATGCATACCTGAAGACATTTCTGGCAAAAAAGTTCTGTATTTTGAACTTTCTACACATACTCATAGACTCCTACTGATGCTTCAAAGGTCATTTAAAAGACCATATCTGAGATTTTGAACTTTTTCCTGTTCAAAGGGTCTTCAAAAAATTTATAAACTTACAGATTCCTTCTGATGTTAGATCAGTCATACAGAGTTTATTTCTCAGCAAAGAGTTCTTGAACATTAACTTATACACTCAGATTGTCTTCTTTAGATGTTATATTAGCCACACTGAAGTCCATCTTTGACTTCAAAAAATGTATAAACTTATAAATTCCTTCTGATGTTATATCAGTCATACAGAGTTTCCTTATGGAACTACTGAACATATTTCTCAGCAAAGAGTTCTTGAACATTATCTTAATACACAATAAGATTGTCTTCTTTTGATGTTATATTAGCCACACTGAAGTCCATATTTGACTCAAGGAACATATTTCTGGCCAAAGAATCCTCAATCTTGAACTTTCTATACATACTCATAAACTCCTACTGATGCTTCAAAAGTCCTTTAGAAGACCATGTCTGACCTTTTGAACTTTTTTATGTTCAAAGGGTCTTCAAAAAATTTATAAACTTATAGACTCCTTCTGATGTTAAATCAGTCATACAGAGTTTACTTATGGAACTACTGGACATATTTCTGGCCAAAGAGTTTTTGAACATTATCTTAATATGCAATCAGATTGTCCTCTTTTGATTTTATGTTAGCCACAGTAAAGTCCATATTTGACCCAAGGAACATGTTTCTGGCCAAAGAATCCTCGATCTTGAACTTTCTATACATACTCATAGACTCCTACTGATGCTTCAAAAGTCATTTAGAAGACCATATCTGAGATTTTGAACTTTTTTCTGTTCAAAGGGTCTTCAAAATTGTATAAAATTATAGACTCCTTCTGATGTAAAATAAATCAGCCATACAGAGGTTCCATATGGAACTACTGAACATATTTCTCACCAAAGAGTTCTTGAAAATTAACTTATACACTCAGATTGTCTTCTTTAGAAGTTGTATTAGTCCCACTGAGGTCCATATTTAACTTAAAAAATGTTTAAACTTATAAATTCCTTCTGATGTTAAATCAGTCATACATAGGTTCTTTATGGAACTACTGAACATATTTGTGGCCAAAGAGTTCTTGAACGTTAACTTAATATACAATCAGATTGTCTTCTTTTGATGTTATATTAGCCACAGTAGAGTCAATATCTGACCCAAGGAACATATTTCTGGCCAAAGAATCCTCAATCTTGAACTTTCTATACATACTTATAGACTCCTACTGATGCTTCAAAAGTCCTTTAGAAGACCATATCTGACCTTTTGAACTTTTTTCTTTTCAAAGGGTCTTCAAAAAATGTATAAACTTATAGACTCCTTCTGATGTTAAATCAGTCAACCAGAGGTTCCTTATGGAACTACTGAACATATTTCTCTGCCAAAGAGATCCTGAACATTAACCTAATATACAATCAGATTGTCTTCTTTTGATGTTATAATAGCCAAAGTAAAGTCCATATTTGACCCAAGGAACATATTTCTGACCAAAGAATACTCGATCTTGTAACTTTCTATACATACTCATAGACTCCTACTGATGCTTCAAAAGTCATTTAGAAAGACCATATCTGACCCTTTGAACTTTTTTCTGTTCAGAGGGTCTTCAAAAAATGTATAAACTCATAAACTCCTTCTGATGTTAAATCAGTCATACAGAGATTCTTTATGGAACTAGTGAACATATTTGTGGCTAAAGAGTTCTTGAACATTAACTTAATATACAATCAGATTGTCTTCTTTTGATGTTACATTAGCCAAAGTAAAGTCCATATTTGACTCAAGGAACATATTTCTGGCCAAAGAATCCTCAATCTTGAACTTTTTATACATACTCATAAACTCCTACTGATGCTTCAAAAGTCCTTTAGAAGACCATATCTGACCTTTTGAAATTTTTTTTGTTCAAAGGGTCTTCAAAAATTGTATAAACTTATAGACTCCTTCTGATGTTAAATCAGTCATACAGAGAGGTTCCTTATGGAACTACTGAACAAATTTCTCTGCCAAAGAGTTCTTTAACATTAACTTAATATACATTCAGATTGTCTTCTTTTGATGTTACATTAGCCAAAGTAAAGTCCATATTTGACCCAAGGAACATATTTCTGACCAAATAATACTCGATCTTGAACTTTCTATACATACTCATAGACTCCTACTGATGCTTCAAAAGTCATTTAGAAAGACCATATCTGACCTTTTGAACTTTTTTCTGTTCAAAGGGTCTTCAAAAAATGTATAAACTTATAAATTCCTTCTGATTAAATCAGTCATACAGAGGTTCTTTAAGGAACTACTGAACATATTTGTCGCCAAAGAGTTCTTGAACTAACTTAATATACAATCAAGATTGTCTTCTTTTGATGTTATATTAGCCACACTGAAGTCTTTATTTGACTTCAAAAAATGTATAAACGTATGAATTGCTTCTGATGTTAAATCAGTCATAGAGATTTTCTTTATGGAACTACTGAACATATTTGTGGCCAAAGACTTCTTGAACATTAACTCAATATACAATCAGATTGTCTTCTTTTGATGTTATATTAGCCACAGTAAAGTCCATATTTGACTCAAGGAACATATTTCTGGCCAAAGAATCCTCGATCTTGAACTTTCTATACATACTCATAAACTCCTACTGATGCTTCAAAAGTCCTTTAGAAGACCATATCTGACCTTTTGAACTTTTTTCTGTTTAAAGGGTCTTCAAAAAATTTATAAACTTATAGATTCCTTCTGATTTTAAATCAGTCATTGAAGAATAACATTAAGTAATATAACTTGTTGCTTTACAATGCATTCAAGAACTAACTCATTCCTTTATACGTTGAAGAGATGTGCAATGCAATCTGCTCTTGCATAGCATTGCACGTACGGATCAAGCATCGAAGAATGACAAATATTATATGCATTTTTTATGCATTGCAATGCATTCAGAACTCATTCCGTTGTCCGTTAAACAGATATGCAATGCAATCTCCTCTTTCA
The DNA here is from genome assembly GCA_031834385.1 of Semotilus atromaculatus. Classification (NCBI taxonomy): domain Eukaryota; kingdom Metazoa; phylum Chordata; class Actinopteri; order Cypriniformes; family Leuciscidae; genus Semotilus; species Semotilus atromaculatus. The sequence continues at coordinate 28,936,805 of JAULUF010000010.1, read as the reverse complement.
TAGCATTGCACGTATGTGCACTGCGATTGCATTGCATATCTGCGATCAAGCGTTTTGTCTTGAAAAATTACTTAACAATCATATGCACTTTTTTGCATTGCAATGCATTCAAGAACTAACTCCTTTCGTCGTGCATTGAAGATACGTGGCATTGCATTGCACATACGATCAAGCGTTGTGCATTGAAGGATATAAGTAATAGCACTTTGTTGCTTTGCAATGCATTCAACAAATAACTAATTAATTTATGTCCTGAAGAGATGTACAATGCAATCTGCTCTTGCATAGCTTTGCACATACGATCACGTGTTGTGCCTTGAAAAATTAAAAGTCACATGAACTTTTTTGCATTGCAATGCATTCAAGAACTAACTCATTCCGTAGTGTATGTGCATCGGATTGCATTGCACATGATCAAGTGATGTGCATTGAAGAATGTTATTATTCAATATAACTTGTTGCTTTGTAATGCATTCAAGAACTAACTCATTTCCTCGTGCGTTAAAGATACGTGCATTGCATTGCACATACGATCAAGCGCTGTGTATTAAAGAATAACATTAAGTAATATAACTTAATTCAATATAATTAACTTAATTATAATATAATTCAAGAACTAACTCATTCCTTTATGCGTTGAAGAGATGTGCAATGCAATCTGCTCTTGAATAGCATTGCACATACGGATCAAGCATCGAAGAATAGCAAAAATCATATGCATTTTTTTATGCATTCAAGAAATAACTCATTCCGTAGTGCAATAAAGAGATTTGCAATGCAATCTCCTCTTTCACAGCATTGCACATACGATCAAGCATTGTGTACTGAAGAATAACATTAAAGTCAATTGCACTTTGTTGCATTGCAATGCATTCAAGAACTAACTAATTCTGTAGTGCGTTAAAGAGATGTGCAATGCATATGCTTATGCTTATGCATAGCATTGCAAATACGATCAAGCTTTGTGCAATGAAGTCATAAGTAATATGCACTTTGTTGAATTTCCATGCATACAGGAACTAACTCATTCCTATGTGCATTGAAGTTAATTGCATTGTGTTGCATAAACGATCAAACTTTTTCCTCATTTGCCTTCGCAATATATTGCATACTTCAACAAACCATTTTCATTTGCGTATAAAGGAAAATCATTGCATTAGCTGATTAATAACGATTTAACCTTGTTTGCTGAAGAAAAATATTTCAGCTATACACCTTTTGCATTGCCATGCCTACAAGATCTAAATCGTTTCGATATGCATTAAGATATGACAGGAATTGTATTGCATCACATAAACAGATTTCACGTATTACTCTGAGAAATGAAAATATAACGTTTGGCACATGATGTGATTTCGCATTGCATTGCGCACTACAACTAACTTAATTTGTGTATAAAAGGATAATCATTGCATTAGCAGTTGGAAAATTTTATACAATTTAAATTTGTATACTTGACGAGAAAACCTAATATTGTGAAGAACTTTAAAAATGCAATGCAATAACTCATTCCGTTGTGTAACGAAGAGATTAGTTTATGTGCTGCTGAACACGATCAAACGTTGTGAAGAAGTTATGATATAGAAGATCATGATCGAGGACTGTTTGGCCAGATATATGTTCAATAAGTCAAGTAAGAGTATGGACTACTCTCTGGTTGATGTAACATCAGAAAAACCCAATCAGTATGTGTATAAAGTTCAAGATTGAGAACTCTGTTGCCAGAAATATATTCAAAAGGTCACATACCAGATGGCTTCCATCAGGAGTCAAAGAGTTTAATAGAAAGTTCAAAATTGAGGACTTTTTGGCCAGAAATATGTTTAGGTGGTTCACAACTGTTTTAAGTCAGTTACATAGAAATAGAGATTGGTCTAATTTAATGCTAAAAAGTAAGACTGATTGCAACTTGACTGACCGCTAGTTGGTCATAGTAGCACGCTAGTTGGTCATAGTAGCATTTAAGTCACATTCTTAACATAATGGCTAAGTTTATGTAACTGGCCCCGGGAGTCAATCAGTTCTATAGAAAGTTCAAGATCGAGGATTCTTTGGCCAGAAATATGCTCCTTGGGTCAAATAAGGACTTTACTGTGGCTAAGACATAAGATAAGACAATCTTATTGTATATTAAGATAATGTTGAAGCACTCTTTGGAGAGAAATATGTTCAGTAGTTCCCTAAGAAACCTCTGTATGACTGATTTAACATCAGAAGGAGTCTATAAGTTTATACATTTTTTGAAAACCCTTTGAAAAGAAAAAAGTTCAAAAGGTCAGATATGGTCTTCTAAATGACTTTTGAAGCATCAGTAGGAGTCTATGAGTATGTATAGAAAATTCAAGATTGAGGATTCTTTGGCCAGGAATATGTTCCTTGAGTCAAATATGGACTTCAGTGTAGCCAATATAAAATCTAAAGAAGACAATCTGAGATTATAAGTTAATGTTCAAGAACTCTTTGGTGAGAAATTAAGATAATGTTCAAGCACTCTTTGGAGAGAAATATGTTCAGTAGTTCCCTAAGGAACCTCTCTATGACTTATTTAACATCAGAAGGAGTCTATAAGTTTATACATTTTTTGAAAACCCTTTGAACAGAAAAAAGTTCAAAAGGTGTGTCTATGTACATGGTCTTCTAAATGACTTTTGAAGCATCAGTAGGAGTCAATTTGAGTGTATAAGTTAACGTTCAAGCACTCTTTGGTGAGAAATATGTTCAGTAGTTCCATAAGGAACCTCTGTTTTACTGATTTAACATCAGAAGGAATTTATGTTTATACATTTTTTGAAGTCAAATATGGACTTCAGTGTGGATAATAACATCTAAAGAAGACAATCTGAGATTATAAATTAATGTTCAAGAACTCTTTGGTGAGAAATTTGTTCAGTAGTTCCATAAGGGACCTCTGTATGGCTGATTTATTTAACATCAGAAGGAGTCTATAAGTTTATAAATTTTTTGAAGACCCTTTGAACAGAAAAAAATTCAAAAGGTCAGATATGGTCTTCTAAATGACCTTTTAAGCATCAGTAGTAGTTTATGAGTATGTATAGAAAGTTCAAGATCGAGGATTCTTTGGCCAGAAATATGTTCCTTGGGTCAAATACTACTCTACTGCTGTATTGCTGATATAACCTCACAAGAAGTCAATCTATGTGTATAGTAATTTAGTGTTAAGGACTCATTGGCAAGATAATGTTCAGTAGGTCAAAAACTGAGTTTTGTATCACTGATGTGACATCAGGAGTCTACAAGAATCAATAGAAATTTAAAGATTGAGTACTCTTTGGCCAGACCTATGTTCCGTGGTTCAAAATGGGACCTCTGTATGGCTTATTTAACATAATTAGGTGTCTAAAAGTTAATATGCAATGCAATGCAAAGCGAAGCAAAGCGAAGCAAAGCGAAGCAAAGCAAAGCAAAGCAAAGCGAAGCAAAGCGAAGCAAAGCGAAGCAAAGCAAAGCAAAGCAAAGCAAAGCAAAGCAAAGCAAAGCAAAGCAAAGCAAAGCAAAGCAAAGCAATGCAAAGCAATGCAAAGCAATGCAATGCAAAGCAATGCAATGCAATGCAGTGCAATGCAAAGCAAAGCAATGCAATGCAATGCAGTGCAATGCAAAAGCAATGCAAAGCAATGGAATTTCAATGCAATGCAATGCAATGCAATGCAATGCAATGCAATGCAAAGTAATGCCATGCAAAGCAATTCAATTCAATGCAATGCAATGATGCAAAGCAATGCAAAGCAATGCAAAGCAATGCAAAGCAATGCAAAGTAATGCCATAAAAAGCAATTCAATTCAATGCAATGCAATGATGCAAAGCGAAGCAAAGCGAAGCGAAGCGAAGCAAAGCGAAGCAAAGCGAAGCAAAGCAAAGCAATGCAATGCAAAGCAATGCAAAGTAATGCAATGCAAAGTAATGCAATGCAAAGTAATGCAATGCAAAGCAAAGCAATGCAAAGCAATGCAAAGCAATGCAAAGCAATGCAAAGCAATGCAAAGCAATGCAAAGCAATGCAAAGCAATGCAAAGCAATGCAAAGCAATGGAATTTCAATGCAATGCAATGCAAATGCAATGCAATGCAATGCAAAGCAATGCAATTGAATACAATAAAATACAATGCAATACAACGCAATGGAATTTCAATGCAAGCGATGCAAAGCGATGCAAAGCGATGCAAAGCGATGCAAAGCGATGCAAAGCGATGCAAAGCGATGCAAAGCGATGCAATGCAATGCAATGCAATGCAATGCAAAAACAATGCAAAGCAATGCAATGCAATGCAATAAAATGTAATACAATAAAATACAATGCAATGCAATGCAATGCAATGCAAATGCAATGCAATGCAATGCAATGCAATGCAATGCAATGCAAATGCAATGCAATGCAATGCAATGCAATGCAATGCAATGCAAAAGCAAAGCAATGCAAAGCAATGCAAAGCAATGCAAAGCAATGCAAAGCAAAGCAAAGCAATGCAAAGCAAAGCAAAGCAAAGCAATGCAAAGCAATGCAATGCAATGCAAAGCAAAGCAATGCAATACAATGCAATACAACGCAATGGAATATCAATGCAATGCAAAGCAAAGCAAAGCAAAGCAAAGCAAAGCAAAGCAAAGCAAAGCAAAGCAAAGCAAAGCAAAGCAATGCAATGCAAAAGCAATGCAATGCAATTCAATGCAATGCAATGCAATGCAATGCAATGCAATGCAATGCAATGCAAAAGCAATGCAATGCAATGCAAAGCAATGCAATTCAATGTAATGCAATGCAAAAGCAATGCAATGCAAAGCAATGCAATGCAAAGCAATGCAATGCAATGCAATGCAATGCAATGCAATGCAAAGCAATGCAATGCAATTGAATACAATAAAATAAAATACAATGCAATGGAATTTCAATGCAATGCAATGCTATGCAAAGCGATGCAAAGCGATGCAAAGTCTATGCAAAGCGATGCGATGCAAAGTCAATGCAAAGCGATGCGATGCAAAGCAATGCAATGCAATTAAATGCAATGCAAGACAATGCAATGCCACATCACAGATGTCATCACAAAAGTCCAAATCTGCTTCAATGCACAAGGGAATCAGTTAGTTAGTTATTGTATGCAATGATATTAAAGATAGCATATTCAATGTATGCAACGTATGCACATGTGTGTTATCTCTTCAGTGAACATATTAATAGGTTCCTTCTTGTAAGCATTGCAATGCAACATAGTTGTATTAAATTTAATGTACAACGGATGGACATATTTCATGCAATTAAATGCAAAGCAAAACAATGCAATGCAATGCAATACAATTTCAATGCAATGCAGTAACAATGCAATGCAATTGAATAAAATGCAATGCAATGCAATACAATTGAATACAACGCAATGCAAATACAATGCAATGCAAAGCAGAGAAATACAATGCAATGCAATGCAGTTGAATACAATAAAATACAATGCAATGCCACATCACATATGTCATATGATGCTGCTTCAATGCACAAGGGAAACAATTAGTTCTGTATGCTTTGCAATCCAACAGCTTATATGTTATGTTATGTCTCTCATTACACAACTAAATGAGTCAGTTAATGTATGCAATGGTATGAAAGATAGCATATTTAATGTATGCAACGTATGCACATGTGTGTTATCTCTTCAGTGGACATCTTAATAGCTTCCTTCTTGTAAACATTGCAATGCAACATCACATATGTTGTATTAAATTTAATGGACAACGGATGGATATATTTCATGCAATTAAATGCAAAGCAAAACAATGGAATGCAATTTTATGCAATGCAATTTTATGCAATGCAATTCAATGCAATGCAATGCAATCCAATGAAACATCACATATGTCATATAATACTGCTTCAATAGACAAGGGAATAAATGATTTCTCTATGCTTCGCAATGCAACAGCTTATATGTTATGTTATATCTCTTCATATACACAACTAAAGTTTGTTATTTTATGCAATGCTATGAAAGATAGCATAATTTAATGTATTTTACTTCACTGCACAACGAATTCAATTAGACTGAGTATGCAGTGCAATGCAATAGCACATATTGTGTCTTTTATTTTAAATGAACATTGGAATAAGCTCGTTCTTGTAAGTTTTCCATTGCAACGGCACATATGATTATATACAATTCAATGAAACAGGTGTGTTATACATATCTTATGTGTTATCTCTTTAATGCAAAACGGAATAAGTCAGTTCAAATCACGATACAGACTGTCACTTGTGTGATTCTTCAATGCACATGTCAGTTAGTCAAGGATCTGTATGCAAACATCATCTTTTCAATGCAAAGCGGAATTAGTAGCTTTTGTGTGAAATTGTATGCACAACGAATACACGACAGATGGATTTCTGTCGTGTATGCAATGCAAAAAAAGGGTTTGAATTAGTTCGTCACGATGCAGACTGTGTGTGATTCTTCAATGCATATATTAGTAATTCAGATTCTATATGCAAATGTTACATTATATTTTCAATGCACAGGGGAATAAGTTAGCTATAGTATGCAACTTAATGCAAAACGGATAGATTTATTTCGTGTATGCAAGGAAATGCAATTCTGTATGCTTCGCAATCCAACAGCCCATATGTTATATGTTATATCTCTTCCATTACACAACTAAATAAGTAAGTTATTTTATGCAATGCTACGATAGCACATTTTATGTATTTTACTTCACTGCACAACGATTTCAGTATGCAGTGCAATGTGTGCCCATGTGTGTTATCTCTTCAATGAACATCGGAATAAGTTCCTTCTTGTAAGCATTGCAATGCAACAGCACATATGTATGCAAGTCAATGGACAACGGATGGATATATATCGTTCATGCAATGAAATGCAATGCAATAAATTTTATATACTTCTATATGTTCGTCTATAACATCTTCTATAAACATCCTTCTGATGATTTCCATGAGCAGTTCAAATTTGACCTTTTGAATTTTTTTCTGGCCAAAGGGTCCTTGAACTTATAACTTTTTATACATACTCGTACACTCCGTCAAATGTTTCATCAGCCAGAAAAAAAGTCCATATTGAACATAATTCTGGCCGTAAAGTCTATGATAGACTTGAGACTTGATGTTTAATCAGTCAGACTGTCGTCCATATTTGACCTACTAAACATATTTTGTAAAAGAGTCAACATAAAAAAGGTGCATGCATACCTGAAGACATTTCTGGCAAAAAAGTTCTGTATTTTGAACTTTCTACACATACTCATAGACTCCTACTGATGCTTCAAAGGTCATTTAAAAGACCATATCTGAGATTTTGTACTTTTTCCTGTTCAAAGGGTCTTCAAAAAATTTATAAACTTACAGATTCCTTCTGATGTTAGATCAGTCATACAGAGTTTACTTATGGACCTACTGAACATATTTCTCAGCAAAGAGTTCTTGAACATTAACTTATACACTCAGATTGTCTTCTTTAGATGTTATATTAGCCACACTGAAGTCCATATTTGACTCAAGGAACATATTTCTGGCCAAAGAATCCTCAATCTTGAACTTTCTATACATACTCATAAACTCCTACTGATGCTTCAAAAGTCCTTTAGAAGACCATGTCTGACCTTTTGAACTTTTTTATGTTCAAAGGGTCTTCAAAAAATTTATAAACTTATAGACTCCTTCTGATGTTAAATCAGTCATACAGAGTTTACTTATGGAACTACTGAACATATTTGTGGCCAAAGAGCTCTTGAACGTTAACTTAATATACAATCAGATTGTCTTCTTTTGATGTTATTTTAGCCACAGTAAAGTCAATATCTGACTCAAGGAACATATTTATGGCCAAAGAATCCTCAGTCTTGAACTTTCTATACATACTCATAGACTCCTACTGATGCTTCACAGGTCATTTAAAAGACCATATCTGAGATTTTGAACTTTTTTCTGTTCAAAAGGTCTTCAAAAAATTTATAAACTAATAGACTCCTTCTGATGTTAAATAAATCAGCCATACAGAGGTTCCTTATGGAACAACTGAACAAATTTCTCACCAAAGAGTTCTTGAACATTAACTTATACACTCAGATTGACTTCTTTAGATGTTATATTAGCCACACTGAAGTCCATATTTGACTTCAAAAAATTTATTAACTTTTAAATTCCTTCTGATGTTAAATCAGTCATACAGAGATTCTTTATGGAACTAGTGAACATATTTGTGGCTAAAGAGTTCTTGAACATTATCTTAATATTCAATCAGATTGTCTTCTTTTGATGTTACATTAGCCAAAGTAAAGTTCATATTTGACCCAAGGAACATATTTCTGACCAAAAGAATACTCGATCTTGAACTTTCTATACATACTCATAGACTCCTACTGATGCTTCAAAAGTCCTTTAGAAGACCATATCTGACCTTTTGAACTTTTTTCTGTTGAAAGGGTCTTCAAAAAATTTATAAACTTATAGACTCCTTCTGATGTTAAATCAGTCAACCAGAGGTTCTTTATTGAACTACTGAACATATTTCTCTGCCAAAGAGATCCTGAACATTAACCTAATATACAATCAGATTGTCTTCTTTTGATGTTATAATAGCCAAAGTAAAGTCCATATTTGACCCAAGGAACATATTTCTGGCCAAAGAATCCTCAATCTTGAACTTTCTATACATACTCATAGACTCCTACCGATGCTTCAAACGTCATTTAGAAGACCATATCTGACCTTTTGAACTTTTTCCTGTTCAAAGGGTCTTCAAAAAATGTATAAACTTATAGACTCCTTCTGATGTTCAATCAGTCATACAGAGGTACTTTATGGAACTACTTAACATATTTGTGGCCAAAGAGTTCTTGAACATTAACTTAATATACAATCAGATTGTCTTCTTTTGATTGTTATATTAGCCACAGTAAAGTCCATATTTGACCAGAGGAACATATTTCTGACCAAAGAATACTCGATCTTGAACTTTCTATACATACTCATAGACTCCTACTGATGCTTCAAAAGTCATTTAGAAAGACCATATCTGACCTTTTGAACTTTTTTCTGTTCAAAGGGTCTTCAAAAAATGTATAAACTTATAGACTCCTGATGTTCAATCAGTCATACAGAGATTCCTTATGGAACTACTGAACATATTTCTGTCCAAAGAGTTCTTGAACATTAACTTATACACTCAGATTGTCTTCTTTAGATTGTCCACAAACCGGAAGGTTGGTGGTTCAATCCCTGGTTCCACCTGACCAAGTGTCGAGGTGTCCATGAGCAAGACACCTAACCCCGGCTGCTCCCGACGAGCTGGATGGTGTATGAATGTGTGAGTGAATGGGTGAATGAGAGGCAAAAATGTAAAGCGCTTTGGTGGCCATTGGGTCTATGAAAGCGCTATATAAATGCAGTCCATTTACCATTTACCATTTTAGATGTTATATTAGCCACACTGAAGTCCATATTTGACTTCAAAAAATGTATAAACTTATAAATTCCTTCTGATGTTAAATCAATCATACAGAGGTACTTTATGGAACTACTTAACATATTTGTGGCCAAAGAGTTCTTGAACATTAACTTAATACACAATCAGATTGTCTTCTTTTGATTGTTATATTAGCCACAGTAAAGTCCATATTTGACCCAAGGAACATATTTCTGGCCGAAGAATCCTCGATCTTGAACTTTCTATACATACTCATAAACTCCTACTGATGCTTCAAAAGTCCTTTAGAATACCATATCTGACCTTTTGAACTTTTTTCTGTTCAAAGGGTCTTCAAAAAATGTATAAACTTATAGACTCCTTCTGATGTTAAATCAGTCATACAGAGATTCTTTATGGAACTAGTGAACATATTTGTGGCTAAGGAGTTCTTGAACATTAACTTAATATACAATCAGATTGTCTTCTTTTGATGTTACATTAGCCAAAGTAAAGTCCATATTTGACTCAAGGAACATATTTCTGGCCAAAGAATCCTCAATCTTGAACTTTTTATACATACTCATAAACTTCTTCTGATGCTTAAAAAAGTCCTTTAGAAGACCATATCTGATCTTTTGAAATTTTTTTTGTTCAAAGGGTCTTCAAAAATTTTATAAACTTATAGACTCCTTCTGATGTTAAATCAGTCATACAGAGAAGTTCCTTATGGAATTACTGAACAAATTTCTCTGCCAAAGAGTTATTTAACATTAACTTAATATACATTCAGATTGTCTTCTTTTGATTGTTATATTAGCCACAGTAAAGTCCATATTTGACCCAAGGAACATATTTCTGACCAAAGAATACTCGATCTTGAACTTTCTATACATACTCATAGACTCCTACTGATGCTTCAAAAGTCATTTAGAAAACCAAATCTGACCTTTTGAACTTTTTTCTGTTCAAAGGGTCTTCAAAAAATGTATAAACTTATAAACTCCTTCTGATGTTAAATCAGTCATACAGAGATTCTTTATGGAATTAGTGAACATATTTGTGGCTAAAGAGTTCTTGAACATTAACTTAATATACAATCAGATTGTCTTCTTTTGATGTTACATTAGCCAAAGTAAAGTCCATATTTGACCCAAGGAACATATTTCTGACCAAAGAATACTCGATCTTGAACTTTCTATACATACTCATAGACTCCTACCGATGCTTCAAAAGTCATTTAGAAGACCATATCTGACCTCTTGAACTTTTTTCTGTTCAAAGGGTCTTCAAAAAATGTATAAACTTATAGACTCCTTCTGATGTTCAATCAGTCATACAGAGATTCTTTATGGAACTATTGAACATATTTGTGGCTAAGGAGTTCTTGAACATTAACTTAATATACAATCAGATTGTCTTCTTTTGATGTTACATTAGCCAAAGTAAAGTCCATATTTGACTCAAGGAACATATTTCTGGCCAAAGAATCCTCAATCTTGAACTTTCTATACATACTCATAAACTCCTACTGATGCTTCAAAAGTCCTTTGGAAGACCATATCTGACCTTTTGACATTTTTTCTGTTCAAAGGGTCTTCAAAAATTGTATAAACTTATAGACTCCTTCTGATGTTAAATCAGTCATACAGAGAAGTTCCTTATGGAACTACTAAACATATTTCTGTCCAAAGAGTTCCTGAACATTATCTTAATATACAATCAGATTGTCTTCTTTTGATGTTATATTAGCCACAGTAAAGTCCATATTTGACTCAAGGAACATATTTCTGGCCAAAGAATCCTCAATCTTGAACTTTCTATACATACTCATAAACTCCTACCGATGCTTCAAAAGTCCTTTGGAAGACCATATCTGACCTTTTGAACTTTTTTCTGTTCAAAGGGTCTTCAAAAAATTTATAAACTTATAGACTCCTTCTGATGTTCAATCAGTCATACAGAGTTTCCTTATGGAACTACTGAACATATTTCTGGCCAAAGAGTTCTTGAACATTAACTTATACACTCAGATTGTCTTCTTTAGATTGTCTACAAACCGGAAGGTTGGTGGTTCAATCCCCGGTTCCACCTGACCAAGTGTCGAGGTGTCCATGAGCAAGACACCTAACCCCGGCTGCTCCCGACGAGCTGGATGGCGCCTTGCATGGCTGACACCGCCGTCGGTGTATGAATGTGTGAGTGAATGGGTGAATGAGAGGCAAAAATGTAAAGCGCTTTGGTGGCCATTGGGTCTATGAAAGCGCTATATAAATGCAGTCCATTTACCATTTACCATTTTAGATGTTATATTAGCCACACTGAAGTCCATATTTGACTTCAAAAAATTTATAAACTTATAAACTCCTTCTGATGTTAAATCAGTCATACAGAGATTCTTTATGGACCTAGTGAACATATTTGTGGCTAAAGAGTTCTTGAACATTAACTTAATATACAATCAGATTGTCTTCTTTTGATGTTACATTAGCCAAAGTAAAGTCCATATTTGACTCAAGGAACATATTTCTGGCCAAAGAATCCTCAATCTTGAACTTTCTATACATACTCATAAACTCCTACCGATGCTTCAAAAGTCCTTTGGAAGACCATATCTGACCTTTTGACATTTTTTCTGTTCAAAGGGTCTTCAAAAAATGTATAAACTTATAGACTCCTTCTGATGTTAAATCAGTCATACAGAGAAGTTCCTTATGGAACTACTAAACATATTTCTGTCCAAAGAGTTCCTGAACATTATCTTAATATACAATCAGATTGTCTTCTTTTGATGTTATATTAGCCACAGTAAAGTCCATATTTGACTCAAGGAACATATTTCTGGCCAAAGAATCCTCAATCTTGAACTTTTTATACATACTCATAAACTCCTACTGATGCTTCAAACGTCCTTTAGAAGACCATATCTGACCTTTTGAAAAAAAATTTGTTCAAAGGGTCTTCAAAAATTGTATAAACTTATAGACTCCTTCTGATGTTAAATCAGTCATACAGAGAAGTTCCTTATGGAACTACTGAACAAATTTCTCTGCCAAAGAGTTCTTTAACATTAACTTAATATACATTCAGATTGTCTTCTTTTGATTGTTATATTAGCCACAGTAAAGTCCATATTTGACCCAAGGAACATATTTCTGACCAAAGAATACTCGATCTTGAACTTTCTATACATACTCATAGACTCCTACTGATGCTTCAAAAGTCATTTAGAAAGACCATATCTGACCTTTTGAACTTTTTTCTGTTCAAAGGGTCTTCAAAAAATGTATAAACTTATAAACTCCTTCTGATGTTAAATCAGTCATACAGAGATTCTTTATGGAACTAGTGAACATATTTGTGGCTAAAGAGTTCTTGAACAATAACTTAATATACAATCAGATTGTCTTCTTTTGATGTTACATTAGCCAAAGTAAAGTCCATATTTGACTCAAGGAACATATTTCTGGCCAAAGAATCCTCAATCTTGAACTTTCTATACATACTCATAAACTCCTACCGATGCTTTAAAAGTCCTTTGGAAGACCATATCTGACCTTTTGACATTTTTTCTGTTCAAAGGGTCTTCAAAAATTTTATAAACTTATAGACTCCTTCTGATGTTAAATCAGTCATACAGAGAAGTTCCTTATGGAACTACTAAACATATTTCTGTCCAAAGAGTTCCTGAACATTATCTTAATATACAATCAGATTGTCTTCTTTTGATGTTATATTAGCCACAGTAAAGTCCATATTTGACTCACGGAACATATTTCTGGCCAAAGAATCCTCAATCTTGAACTTTCTATACATACTCATAAACTCCTACCGATGCTTTTAAAGTCCTTTGGAAGACCATATCTGACCTTTTGACATTTTTTCTGTTCAAAGGGTCTTCAAAAATTTTATAAACTTATAGACTCCTTCTGATGTTAAATCAGTCATACAGAGAAGTTCCTTATGGAACTACTAAACATATTTCTGTCCAAAGAGTTCCTGAACATTATCTTAATATACAATCAGATTGTCTTCTTTTGATGTTATAATAGCCAAAGTAAAGTCCATATTTGACCCAAGGAACATATTTCTGACCAAAGAATACTCGATCTTGAACTTTCTATACATACTCATAGACTCCTACTGATGCTTCAAAAGTCATTTAGAAAGACCATATCTGACCTTTTGAACTTTTTTCTGTTCAAAGGGTCTTCAAAAAATGTATAAACTTATAAACTCCTTCTGATGTTCAATCAGTCATGCAGAGATTCTTTATGGAACTAGTGAACACATTTGTGGCTAAAGAGTTTTTGAACATTAACTTAATATACAATCAGATTGTCTTCTTTTGATGTTATAATAGCCAAAGTAAAGTCCATATTTGACCCAAGGAACATATTTCTGGCCAAAGAATCCTCAATCTTGAACTTTCTATACATACTCATAGACTCCTACTGATGCTTCAAAGGTCATTTAAAAAAACATATCTGAGATTTTTTACTTTTTCCTGTTAAAAGGGTCTTCAAAAAATTTATAAACTTATAGACTCCTTCTGATGTTAAATAAATCAGCCATACAGAGGTTCGTTATGGAACTACTGGACAACTTTCTCACCTAAGAGTTCTTTAACATAAACTTATACACTCAGATTGTCTTTTTTAGATGGTATATTAGCCACACTGAAGTCCATATTTGACTTTAAAAAATGTATAAACTTATAAATTCCTTCTGATGTTAAATCAGTCATACAGAGGTTCTTTATGGAACTAGTGAACATATTTGTGGCTAAAGAGTTCTTGAACATTAACTTAATATACAATCAGATTGTCTTCTTTTGATGTTATAATAGCCAAAGTAAAGTCCATATTTGACCCAAGGAACATATTTCTGGCCAAAGATTCCTCAATCTTGAACTTTCTATACATACTCATAGACTCCTACTGATGCTTCAAAGGTCATTTAGAAGACCATATCTGACCTTTTGAACTTTTTTCTGTTCAAAGGGTCTTCAAAAATTGTATAAACTTATAGACTCCTTCTGATGTTAAATCAGTCATACAGAGAAGTTCCTTATGGAACTACTGAACAAATTTCTCTGCCAAAGAGTTCTTTAACATTAACTTAATATACATTCAGATTGTCTTCTTTTGATTGTTATATTAGCCACAGTAAAGTCCATATTTGACCCAAGGAACATATTTCTGACCAAAGAATACTCGATCTTGAACTTTCTATACATACTCATAGACTCCTACTGATGCTTCAAAAGTAATTTAGAAAGACCATATCTGACCTTTTGAACTTTTTTCTGTTCAAAGGGTCTTCAAAAAATGTATAAACTTATAAACTCCTTCTGATGTTAAATCAGTCATACAGAGATTCTTTATGGAACTAGTGAACATATTTGTGGCTAAAGAGTTCTTGAACAATAACTTAATATACAATCAGATTGTCTTCTTTTGATGTTACATTAGCCAAAGTAAAGTCCATATTTGACTCAAGGAACATATTTCTGGCCAAAGAATCCTCAATCTTGAACTTTCTATACATACTCATAAACTCCTACCGATGCTTCAAAAGTCCTTTGGAAGACCATATCTGACCTTTTGACATTTTTTCTGTTCAAAGGGTCTTCAAAAATTGTATAAACTTATAGACTCCTTCTGATGTTAAATCAGTCATACAGAGAAGTTCCTTATGGAACTACTAAACATATTTCTGTCCAAAGAGTTCCTGAACATTATCTTAATATACAATCAGATTGTCTTCTTTTGATGTTGTATTAACCACAGTAAAGTCCATATTTGACTCAAGGAACATATTTCTGGCCAAAGAATCCTCAATCTTGAACTTTTTATACACACTCATAAACTCCTACTGATGCTTCAAAAGTCCTTTAGAAGACCATATCTGACCTTTTGAAAAATTTTTTGTTCAAAGGGTCTTCAAAAATTGTATAAACTTATAGACTCCTTCTGATGTTAAATCAGTCATACAGAGAAGTTCCTTATGGAACTACTGAACAAATTTCTCTGCCAAAGAGTTCTTTAACATTAACTTAATATACATTCAGATTGTCTTCTTTTGATTGTTATATTAGCCACAGTAAAGTCCATATTTGACCTAAGGAACATATTTCTGAACAAAGAATACTCGATCTTGAACTTTCTACACATACTCATAGACTCCTACCGATGCTTCAAAAGTCATTTAGAAGACCATATCTGACCTTTTGAACTTTTTTCTGTTCAAAGGGTCTTCAAAAAATGTATAAACTTATAGACTCCTTCTGATGTTCAATCAGTCATACAGAGATTCTTTATGGAACTAGTGAACATATTTGTGGCTAAGCAGTTCTTGAACATTAACTTAATATACAATCAGATTGTCTTCTTTTGATGTTACATTAGCCAAAGTAAAGTCCATATTTGACTCAAGGAACATATTTCTGGCCAAAGAATCCTCAATCTTGAACTTTTTATACATACTCATAAACTCCTACTGATGCTTAAAAAAGTCCTTTAGAAGACCATATCTGACCTTTTGAATTTTTTTTTGTTCAAAGGGTCTTCAAAAATTTTATAAACTTATAGACTCCTTCTGATGTTAAATCAGTCATACAGAGAAGTTCCTTATGGAATTACTGAACAAATTTCTCTGCCAAAGAGTTCTTTAACATTAACTTAATATACTTTCAGATTGTCTTCTTTTGATTGTTATATTAGCCACAGTAAAGTCCATATTTGACCCAAGGATCATATTTCTGACCAAAGAATACTCGATCTTGAACTTTCTATACATACTCATAGACTCCTACTGATGCTTCAAAAGTCATTTAGAAAGACCATATCTGACCTTTTGAACTTTTTTCTGTTCAAAGGGTCTTCAAAAAATGTATAAACTTATAAACTCCTTCTGATGTTAAATCAGTCATACAGAGAAGTTCCTTATGGAACTACTAAACATATTTCTGTCCAAAGAGTTCCTGAACATTATCTTAATATACAATCAGATTGTCTTCTTTTGATGTTATATTAGCCACAGTAAAGTCCATATTTGACTCAAGGAACATATTTCTGGCCAAAGAATCCTCAATCTTGAACTTTTTATACATACTCATAAACTCCTACTAATGCTTCAAACGTCCTTTAGAAGACCATATCTGACCTTTTGAAAAAAAATTTGTTCAAAGGGTCTTCAAAAATTGTATAAACTTATAGACTCCTTCTGATGTTAAATCAGTCATACAGAGAAGTTCCTTATGGAACTACTGAACAAATTTCTCTGCCAAAGAGTTCTTTAACATTAACTTAATATACATTCAGATTGTCTTCTTTTGATTGTTATATTAGCCACAGTAAAGTCCATATTTGACCCAAGGAACATATTTCTGACCAAAGAATACTCGATCTTGAACTTTCTATACATACTCATAGACTCCTACTGATGCTTCAAAAGTCATTTAGAAAGACCATATCTGACCTTTTGAACTTTTTTCTGTTCAAAGGGTCTTCAAAAAATGTATAAACTTATAAACTCCTTCTGATGTTAAATCAGTCATACAGAGATTCTTTATGGAACTAGTGAACATATTTGTGGCTAAAGAGTTCTTGAACAATAACTTAATATACAATCAGATTGTCTTCTTTTGATGTTACATTAGCCAAAGTAAAGTCCATATTTGACTCAAGGAACATATTTCTGGCCAAAGAATCCTCAATCTTGAACTTTCTATACATACTCATAAACTCCTACCGATGCTTCAAAAGTCCTTTGGAAGACCATATCTGACCTTTTGACATTTTTTCTGTTCAAAGGGTCTTCAAAAATTGTATAAACTTATAGACTCCTTCTGATGTTAAATCAGTCATACAGAGAAGTTCCTTATGGAACTACTAAACATATTTCTGTCCAAAGAGTTCCTGAACATTATCTTAATATACAATCAGATTGTCTTCTTTTGATGTTGTATTAGCCACAGTAAAGTCCATATTTGACTCAAGGAACATATTTCTGGCCAAAGAATCCTCAATCTTGAACTTTTTATACACACTCATAAACTCCTACTGATGCTTCAAAAGTCCTTTAGAAGACCAAATCTGACCTTTTGAAATTTTTTTTGTTCAAAGGGTCTTCAAAAATTGTATAAACTTATAGACTCCTTCTGATGTTAAATCAGTCATACAGAGAAGTTCCTTATGGAACTACTGAACAAATTTCTCTGCCAAAGAGTTCTTTAACATTAACTTAATATACATTCAGATTGTCTTCTTTTGATTGTTATATTAGCCACAGTAAAGTCCATATTTGACCTAAGGAACATATTTCTGAACAAAGAATACTCGATCTTGAACTTTCTACACATACTCATAGACTCCTACCGATGCTTCAAAAGTCATTTAGAAGACCATATCTGACCTTTTGAGCTTTTTTCTGTTCAAAGGGTCTTCAAAAAATGTATAAACTTATAGACTCCTTCTGATGTTTAATCAGTCATACAGAGATTCTTTATGGAACTAGTGAACATATTTGTGGCTAAGCAGTTCTTGAACATTAACTTAATATACAATCAGATTGTCTTCTTTTGATGTTACATTAGCCAAAGTAAAGTCCATATTTGACTCAAGGAACATATTTCTGGCCAAAGAATCCTCAATCTTGAACTTTCTATACATACTCATAAACTCCTACTGATGCTTCAAAAGTCATTTGGAAGACCATATCTGACCTTTTGACATTTTTTCTGTTCAAAGGGTCTTCAAAAATTGTATAAACTTATAGACTCCTTCTGATGTTAAATCAGTCATACAGAGAAGTTCCTTATGGAACTACTGAACAAATTTCTCTGCTAAAGAGTTCTTTAACATTAACTTAATATACAATCAGAATGTCTTCTTTTGATGTTATATTAGCCACACTGAAGTCCATATTTGACTCAAGGAACATATTTCTGGCCAAAGAATCCTCAATCTTGAACTTTCTATACATACTCATAAACTCCTACTGATGCTTCAAAAGTCCTTTAGAAGACCATGTCTGACCTTTTGAACTTTTTTATGTTCAAAGGGTCTTCAAAAAATTTATAAACTTATAGACTCCTTCTGATGTTAAATCAGTCATACAGAGTTTACTTATGGAACTACTGGACATATTTCTGGCCAAAGAGTTTTTGAACATTATCTTAATATGCAATCAGATTGTCCTCTTTTGATTTTATGTTAGCCACAGTAAAGTCCATATTTGACCCAAGGAACATGTTTCTGGCCAAAGAATCCTCAATCTTGAACTTTCTATACATACTCATAGACTCCTACTGATGCTTCAAAAGTCCTTTAGAAGACCATATCTGAGATTTTGAACTTTTTTCTGTTCAAAGGGTCTTCAAAATTGTATAAAATTATAGACTCCTTCTGATGTAAAATAAATCAGCCATACAGAGGTTCCATATGGAACTACTGAACATATTTCTCACCAAAGAGTTCTTGAAAATTAACTTATACACTCAGATTGTCTTCTTTAGATGTTATATTGGTCACACTGAGGTCCATATTTAACTTAAAAAATGTTTAAACTTATAAATTCCTTCTGATGTTAAATCAGTCATACATAGGTTCTTTATGGAACTACTGAACATATTTGTGGCCAAAGAGTTCTTGAACGTTAACTTAATATACAATCAGATTGTCTTCTTTTGATGTTATATTAGCCACAGTAGAGTCAATATCTGACTCAAGGAACATATTTATGGCCAAAGAATCCTCAGTCTTGAACTTTCTATACATACTCATAGACTCCTACTGATGCTTCACAGGTCATTTAAAAGACCATATCTGAGATTTTGAACTTTTTTCTGTTCAAAGGGTCTTCAAAAAATGTATAAACTTATAGACTCCTTCTGATGTTAAATCAGTCATACAGAGTTTCCTAATGGAACTACTGAACATATTTCTGGCCAAAGAGTTCTTGAACATTATCTTAATATGCAATCAGATTGTCCTCTTTTGATGTTACATTAGCCAAAGTAAAGTCCATATTTGACCCAAGGAACATATTTCTGGCCAAAGAATCCTCAATCTTGAACTTTCTACCCTTACGAAAAAGAAGTTTATTCAAGTGTGCTATTAGTGTACTTTTTTTAAACTAAAAAATAAGAAAGTATACTTTCAGTCTACTTTTTATGTACTTCTCAGAAATATACTTTATGTACTTCAAAAAAAAATACTTCAAATTGCACTTAAGTATACTTGACTTATACTGACTGAAAAGTCTAAGTATTTGGCCTATACTTGTTGATCGAGATATACTTAAAAGTATAATTAAGTATTCTAAGTATTCTTGGCTTGTACTTGTGTTTACTATTTTGATTGAGTAGCTTATTAAATACTTTTTTAAAACATAATATTACACACTTATAAACTAACAGATTCAAGTTTATATAGTAACAAGCTTTCGGGTGGAACAGCTTATAGAGTAAATTAAATAAGCATGGAACTGAACCTGATCTTGAACACAGCGACTCATAGACTCCTACTGATGCTTCAAAGGTCATTTAAAAAAAACATATCTGAGATTTTTTACTTTTTCCTGTTCAAAGGGTCTTCAAAAAATGTATAAACTTATATACTCCTTCTGATGTTCAATCAGTCATACAGAGATTCTTTATGGAACTAGTGAACATATTTGTGGCTAAAGAGTTCTTGAACATTAACTTAATATACAATCAGATTGTCTTCATTTGACGTTACATTAGCCAAAGTAAAGTCCATATTTGACCCAAGGAACATATTTCTGACCAAAGAATACTCGATCTTGTAACTTTCTATACATACTCATAGACTCCTACTGATCCTTCAAAAGTCATTTAGAAAGACCATATCTGACCCTTTGAACTTTTTTCTGTTCAGAGGGTCTTCAAAAAATGTATAAACTCATAAACTCCTTCTGATGTTAAATCAGTCATACAGAGATTCTTTATGGAACTAGTGAACATATTTGTGGCTAAAGAGTTCTTGAACATTAACTTAATATACAATCAGATTGTCTTCTTTTGATGTTACATTAGCCAAAGTAAAGTCCATATTTGACTCAAGGAACATATTTCTGGCCAAAGAATCCTCATTCTTGAACTTTTTATACATACTCATAAACTCCTACTGATGCTTCAAAAGTCCTTTAGAAGACCATATCTGACCTTTTGAATTTTTTTTTGTTCAAAGGGTCTTCAAAAATTGTATAAACTTATAGACTCCTTCTGATGTTAAATCAGTCATACAGAGAGGTTCCTTATGGAACTACTGAACAAATTTCTCTGCCAAAGAGTTCTTTAACATTAACTTAATATACATTCAGATTGTCTTCTTATGATGTTACATTAGCCAAAGTAAAGTCCATATTTGACCCAAGGAACATATTTCTGACCAAAGAATACTCGATCTTGAACTTTCTATACATACTCATAGACTCCTACTGATGCATCAAAAGTCATTTAAAAGACCATATCTGGGATTTTGAACTTTTTCCTGTTCAAAGGGACTTCAAAAAATGTATAAACTTACAGATTCCTTCTGATGTTAAATCAGTCATACAGAGGTTCCTTTCGGGACTACTGAACATATTTCTCTGCCAAAGAGTTCTTGAACATTAACTTAATATACGATCAGATTGTCTTCTTTTGATGTTATATTATCCAAAGTAAAGTCCATATTTGACCCAAGGAACATATTTCTGGCCAAAGAATCCTCAATCTTGAACTTTCTATACATACTCATAGACTCCTACTGATGCTTCAATGGTCATTTAAAAAAACATATCTGAGATTTTTTACTTTTTCCTGTTCAAAGGGTCTTCAAAAAATTGATAAACTTATAGACTCCTTCTGATGTTAAATAAATCAGCCATACAGAGGTTCCTTATGGAACTACTGGACAACTTTCTCACCAAAGAGTTCTTTAACATAAACTTATACACTCAGATTGTCTTTTTTAGATGGTATATTAGCCACACTGAAGTCCATTTTTGACTTCAAAAAATTTATAAACTTATAAATTCCTTCTTATGTTAAATCAGTCATACAGAGGTTCTTTATGGAACTAGTGAACATATTTGTGGCTAAAGAGTTCTTGAACATTAACTTAATATACAATCAGATTGTCTTCTTTTGATGTTATAATAGCCAAAGTAAAGTCCATATTTGACCCAAGGAACATATTTCTGGCCAAAGAATCCTCAATCTTGAACTTTCTCTACATACTCATAGACTCCTACTGATGCTTCAAAGGTCATTTAGAAGACCATATCTGACCTTTTGAACTTTTTTCTGTTCAAAGGGTCTTCAAAAAATTTATAAACTTATAAACTGCTTCTGATGTTAAATCAGTCATACAGAGATTCTTTATGGAACTAGTGAACATATTTGTGGCTAAAGAGTTCTTGAACATTAACAATATACAATCAGATTGTCTTCTTTTGATGTTACATTAGCCAAAGTAAAGTCCATATTTGACCCAAGGAACATATTTCTGACCAAAGAATACTCGATCTTGAACTTTCTATACATACTCATAGACTCCTACTGATGCTTCAAAAGTCATTTAAGAAAGACCATATCTGACCTTTTGAACTTTTTTCTGTTCAAAAGGTCTTCAAAAAATGTATAAACTTATAGACTCCTTCTGATGTTCAATCAGGCATACAGAGGTTCCTCATGGAACTACTAAACATATTTCTGTCCAAAGAGTTCCTGAACATTATCTTAATATACAATAAGATTGTCTTCTTTTGATGTTATATTAGCCACAGTGAAGTCCATATTTGACTCAAGGAACAGATTTCTGGCCAAAGAATCCTCAATCTTGAACTTTTTATACATACTCATAAACTCCTACTGATGCTTCAAAAGTACTTTAGAAGACCATATCTGACCTTTTGAATTTTTTTTTGTTCAAAGGCTCTTCAAAAATTGTATAAACTTATAGACTCCTTCTGATGTTAAATCAGTCATACAGAGAAGTTCCTTATGGAACTACTGAACAAATTTCTCTGCCAAAGAGTTCTTTAACATTAACTTAATATACATTCAGATTGTCTTCTTTTGATTGTTATATTAGCCACAGTAAAGTCCATATTTGACCCAAGGAACATATTTCTGACCAAAGAATACTCGATCTTGAACTTTCTATACATACTCATAGACTCCTACTGATGCTTCAAAAGTCATTTAGAAAGACCATATCTGACCTTTTGAACTTTTTTCTGTTCAAAGGGTCTTGAAAAAATGTATAAACTTATAAACTCCTTCTGATGTTAAATCAGTCATAAAGAGATTCTTTATGGAACTAGTGAACATATTTGTGGCTAAAGAGTTCTTGAACATTAACTTCATATACAATCAGATTGTCTTCTTTTAATGTTACATTAGCCAAAGTAAAGTCCATATTTGACCCAAGGAACATATTTCTGACCAAAGAATACTCGATCTTGAACTTTCTATACATACTCATAGACTCCTACTGATGCTTCAAAAGTCCTTTAGAAGACCATATCTGACCTTTTGAACTTTTTTCTGTTTAAAGGGTCTTCAAAAAATGTATAAACTTATAAATTCCTTCTGATTAAATCAGTCATACAGAGGTACTTTATGGAACTACTGAACATATTTGTGGCCAAAGAGTTCTTGAACTAACTTAATATACAATCAGATTGTCTTCTTTTGATGTTATATTAGCCACACTGAAGTCTTTATTTGACTTAAAAAAATTTATAAACGTATGAATTGCTTCTGATGTTAAATCAGTCATAGAGATTTTCTTTATGGAACTACTGAACATATTTGTGGCCAAAGACTTCTTGAACATTAACTCAATATACAATCAGATTGTCTTCTTTTGATGTTATATTAGCCACAGTAAAGTCCATATTTGACTCAAGGAACATATTTCTGGCCAAAGAATCCTCGATCTTGAACTTTCTATACATACTCATAAACTCCTACTGATGCTTCAACAGTCCTTTAGAAGACCATATCTGACCTTTTGAAAAATTTATAAACTTATAGATTCCTTCTGATTTTAAATCAGTCATTGAAGAATAACATTAAGTAATATAACTTGTTGCTTTACAATGCATTCAAGAACTAACTCATTCCTTTATACGTTGAAGAGATGTGCAATGCAATCTGCTCTTGCATAGCATTGCACGTACGGATCAAGCATCGAAGAATGACAAATATTATATGCATTTTTTATGCATTGCAATGCATTCAGAACTCATTCCGTTGTCCGTTAAACAGATATGCAATGTAATATCCTCTTTCATAGCATTGCACGTATGTGCACTGCGATTGCATTGCATATCTGCGATCAAGCGTTGTGTCTTGAAAAATTACTTAACAATCATATGCACTTTTTTGCATTGCAATGCATTCAAGAACTAACTCCTTTCGTCGTGCATTGAAGATACGTGCATTGCATTGCACATACGATCAAGCGTTGTGCATTGAAGGATATAAGTAATAGCACTTTGTTGCTTTGCAATGCATTCAACAAATAACTAATTAATTTATGTCCTGAAGAGATGTACAATGCAATCTGCTCTTGCATAGCTTTGCACATACGATCACGTGTTGTGCCTTGAAAAATTAAAAGTCACATGAACTTTTTTGCATTGCAATGCATTCAAGAACTAACTCATTCCGTAGTGTATGTGCATCGGATTGCATTGCACATGATCAAGTGATGTGCATTGAAGAATGTTATTATTCAATATAACTTGTTGCTTTGTAATGCATTCAAGAACTAACTCATTTCCTCGTGCGTTAAAGATACGTGCATTGCATTGCACATACGATCAAGCGCTGTGTATTAAAGAATAACATTAAGTAATATAACTTAATTCAATATAATTAACTTAATTATAATATAATTCAAGAACTAACTCATTCCTTTATGCGTTGAAGAGATGTGCAATGCAATCTGCTCTTGAATAGCATTGCACATACGGATCAAGCATCGAAGAATAGCAAAAATCATATGCATTTCTTTATGCATTGCAATGCATTCAAGAAATAACTCATTCCGTAGTGCAATAAAGAGATTTGCAATGCAATCTCCTCTTTCACAGCATTGCACATACGATCAAGCATTGTGTACTGAAGAATAACATTAAAGTCAATTGCACTTTGTTGCATTGCAATGCATTCAAGAACTAACTAATTCTGTAGTGCGTTAAAGAGATGTGCAATGCATATGCTTATGCTTATGCATAGCATTGCAAATACGATCAAGCTTTGTGCAATGAAGTCATAAGTAATATGCACTTTGTTGAATTTCCATGCATACAGGAACTAACTCATTCCTATGTGCATTGAAGTTAATTGCATTGTGTTGCATAAACGATCAAACTTTTTCCTAATTTGCCTTCGCAATATATTGCATACTTCAACAAACCATTTTTATTTGCGTATAAAGGAAAATCATTGCATTAGCTGATTAATAACGATTTAACCTTGTTTGCTGAAGAAAAATTTTTCAGCTATACACCTTTTGCATTGCCATGCCTACAAGATCTAAATCGTTTCGATATGCATTAAGATATGACAGGAATTGTATTGCATCACATAAACAGATTTCACGTATTACTCTGAGAAATGAAAATATAACGTTTGGCACATGATGTGATTTCGCATTGCATTGCGCACTACAACTAAATTTGTGTATAAAAGGATAATCATTGCATTAGCAGTTGGAAAATTTTATACAATTTAAATTTGTATACTTGACGAGAAAACCTAATATTGTGAAGAACTTTAAAAATGCAATGCAATAACTCATTCCGTTGTGTAACGAAGAGATTAGTTTATGTGCTGCTGAACACGATCAAACGTTGTGAAGAAGTTATGATAATGTATAGAAGATCATGATCGAGGACTGTTTGGCCAGATATATGTTCAGTAAGTCAAGTAAGAGTATGGACTACTCTCTGGTTGATGTAACATCAGAAAAACCCAATCAGTATGTGTATAAAGTTCAAGATTGAGAACTCTGTTGCCAGAAATATATTCAAAAGGTCACATACCAGATGGCTTCCATCAGGAGTCAAAGAGTTTAATAGAAAGTTCAAAATTGAGGACTTTTTGGCCAGAAATATGTTTAGGTGGTTCACAACTGTTTTAAGTCAGTTACATAGAAATAGAGATTGGTCTAATTTAATGCTAAAAAGTAAGACTGATTGCAACTTGACTGACCGCTAGTTGGTCATAGTAGCACGCTAGTTGGTCATAGTAGCATTTAAGTCACATTCTTAACATAATGGCTAAGTTTATGTAACTGGCCCCGGGAGTCAATCAGTTCTATAGAAAGTTCAAGATCGAGGATTCTTTGGCCAGAAATATGCTCCTTGGGTCAAATAAGGACTTTACTGTGGCTAAGACATAAGATAAGACAATCTTATTGTATATTAGGATAATGTTGAAGCACTCTTTGGAGAGAAATATGTTCAGTAGTTCCCTAAGAAACCTCTGTATGAATGATTTAACATCAGAAGGAGTCTATAAGTTTATACATTTTTTGAAAACCCTTTGAAAAGAAAAAAGTTCAAAAGGTCAGATATGGTCTTCTAAATGACTTTTGAAGCATCAGTAGGAGTCTATGAGTATGTATAGAAAATTCAAGATTGAGGATTCTTTGGCCAGAAATATGTTCCTTGAGTCAAATATGGACTTCAGTGTAGCCAATATAAAATCTAAAGAAGACAATCTGAGATTATAAGTTAATGTTCAAGAACTCTTTGGTGAGAAATTAAGATAATGTTCAAGCACTCTTTGGAGAGAAATATGTTCAGTAGTTCCCTAAGGAACCTCTCTATGACTTATTTAACATCAGAAGGAGTCTATAAGTTTATACATTTTTTGAAAACCCTTTGAACAGAAAAAAGTTCAAAAAAGTTTGAAGCATCAGTAGGAGTCAATTTGAGTGTATAAGTTAACGTTCAAGCACTCTTTGGTGAGAAATATGTTCAGTAGTTCCATAAGGAACCTCTGTTTTACTGATTTAACATCAGAAGGAATTTATGTTTATACATTTTTTGAAGTCAAATATGGACTTCAGTGTGGATAATAACATCTAAAGAAGACAATCTGAGATTATAAATTAATGTTCAAGAACTCTTTGGTGAGAAATTTGTTCAGTAGTTCCATAAGGGACCTCTGTATGGCTGATTTATTTAACATCAGAAGGAGTCTATAAGTTTATAAATTTTTTGAAGACCCATTGAACAGAAAAAAATTCAAAAGGTCAGATATGGTCTTCTAAATGACCTTTTAAGCATCAGTAGTAGTTTATGAGTATGTATAGAAAGTTCAAGATCGAGGATTCTTTGGCCAGAAATATGTTCCTTGGGTCAAATACTACTCTGCTGTATTGCTGATATAACCTCACAAGAAGTCAATCTATGTGTATAGTAATTTAGTGTTAAGGACTCATTGGCAAGATAATGTTCAGTAGGTCAAAAACCTACAAAAAAGAGTTTTGTATCACTGATGTGACATCAGGAGTCTACAAGAATCAATAGAAATTTAAAGATTGAGTACTCTTTGGCCAGACCTATGTTCCGTGGTTCAAAATGGGACCTCTGTACGGCTTATTTAACATAATTAGGTGTCTAAAAGTTAATATGCAATGCAATGCAATGCAAAGCGAAGCAAAGCGAAGCAAAGCAAAGCAAAGCAAAGCAAAGCAAAGCAAAGCAAAGCAAAGCAAAGCAAAGCAAAGCAAAGCAATGCAAAGCAAAGCAATGCAAAGCAATGCAAAGCAATGCAATGCAATGCAATGCAATGCAATGCAGTGCAATGCAAAGCAAAGCAATGCAATGCAATGCAGTGCAATGCAAAAGCAATGCAAAGCAATGGAATTTCAATGCAATGCAATGCAGTGCAATGCAATGCAATGCAAAGTAATGCCATGCAAAGCAATTCAATTCAATGCAATGCAATGATGCAAAGCGAAGCAAAGCGAAGCAAAGCGAAGCAAAGCGAAGCAAAGCGAAGCAAAGCGAAGCAAAGCAATGCAAAGCAATGCAAAGCAATGCAAAGCAATGCAAAGCAATGCAAAGTAATGCCATAAAAAGCAATTCAATTCAATGCAATGCAATGATGCAAAGCGAAGCGAAGCGAAGCAAAGCAAAGCAAAGCAAAGCAATGCAAAGCAATGCAAAGCAATGCAAAGCAATGCAATGCAAAGTAATGCAATGCAAAGCAATGCAGTGCAGTGCAGTGCAGTGCAGCGCAGTGCAATGCAAAAGCAATGCAAAGCAATGCAAAGCAATTGAATTTCAATGCAATGCAATGCAAATGCAATACAATGCAAAGTAATGCAATGCAATGCAAAGCAATGCAATTGAATACAATAAAATACAATGCAATACAACGCAATGGAATTTCAATGCAAGCGATGCAAAGCGATGCAAAGCGATGCAAAGCGATGCAAAGCGATGCAAAGCGATGCAAAGCGATGCAAAGCGATGCAAAGCGATGCAATGCAATGCAATGCAATGCAATGCAATGCAAAAACAATGCAAAGCAATGCAATGCAATGCAATAAAATGTAATACAATAAAATGCAAAGCAATGCAAAGCAAAGCAATGCAAAGCAATGCAAAGCAATGCAAAGCAATGCAAAGCAATGCAATGCAAAGCAATGCAATACAATGCAATACAACACAATGGAATATCAATGCAATGCAATGCAAAGCAAAGCAAAGCAAAGCAAAGCAAAGCAAAGCAAAGCAAAGCAATGCAATGCAAAAGCAATGCAAAAGCAATGCAATGCAATTCAATGCAATGCAATGCAATGCAATGCAATGCAATGCAATGCAAAGCAATGCAAAGCAATGCAAAGCAATGCAAAGCAATGCAAAGCAATGCAATACAACGCAATGGAATATCAATGCAAGCGATGCAAAGCAAAGCAATGCAACGCAATGCAATGCAATGCAAAGCAATGCAATGCAATTCAATGTAATGCAATGCAAAAGCAATGCAATGCAATGCAAAGCAATGCAATGCAATGCAATGCAAAGCAATGCAATGCAATGCAATGCAATGCAATGCAATGCAAAAGCAATGCAATGCAATTGAATACAATAAAATAAAATACAATGCAATGGAATTTCAATGCAATGCAATGCTATGCAAAGCGATGCAAAGCGATGCAAAGCGATGCAAAGCGATGCAAAGCGATGCAAAGTCTATGCAAAGCGATGCGATGCAAAGCAATGCAATGCAATTAAATGCAATGCAAGACAATGCAATGCCACATCACAGATGTCATCACAAAAGTCCAAATCTGCTTCAATGCACAAGGGAATCAGTTAGTTAGTTATTGTATGCAATGATATTAAAGATAGCATATTCAATGTATGCAACGTATGCACATGTGTGTTATCTCTTCAGTGAACATATTAATAGGTTCCTTCTTGTAAGCATTGCAATGCAACATAGTTGTATTAAATTTAATGTACAACGGATGGACATATTTCATGCAATTAAATGCAAAGCAAAACAATGCAATGCAATGCAATACAATTTCAATGCAATGCAGTAACAATGCAATGCAATTGAATAAAATGCAATGCAATGCAATACAATTGAATACAACGCAATGCAAATACAATGCAATGCAAAGCAGAGAAATACAATGCAATGCAATGCAATTGAATACAATAAAATACAATGCAATGCCACATCACATATGTCATATGATGCTGCTTCAATGCACAAGGGAAACAATTAGTTCTGTATGCTTTGCAATCCAACAGCTTATATGTTATGTTATGTATCTCATTACACAACTAAACGAGTCAGTTAATGTATGCAATGGTATGAAAGATAGCATATTTAATGTATGCAACGTATGCACATGTGTGTTATCTCTTCAGTGGACATCTTAATAGCTTCCTTCTTGTAAACATTGCAATGCAACATCACATAATGTTGTATTAAATTTAATGGACAACGGATGGATATATTTCATGCAATTTTATGCAATGCAATTCAATGCAATGCAATGCAATCCAATGAAACATCAAATATGTCATACAATACTGCTTCAATAGACAAGGGAATAAATGATTTCTCCATGCTTCGCAATGCAACAGCTTATATGTTATGTTATATCTCTTCATATACACAACTAAAGTTTGTTATTTTATGCAATGCTATGAAAGATAGCATAATTTAATGTATTTTACTTCACTGCACAACGAATTCAATTAGACTGAGTATGCAGTGCAATGCAATAGCACATATTGTGTCTTTTATTTTAAATGAACATTGGAATAAGCTCGTTCTTGTAAGTTTTCCATTGCAACGGCACATATGATTATATACAATTCAATGAAACAGGTGTGTTATACATATCTTATGTGTTATCTCTTTAATGCAAAACGGAATAAGTCAGTTCAAATCACGATACAGACTGTCACTTGTGTGATTCTTCAATGCACATGTCAGTTAGTCAAGGATCTGTATGCAAACATCATCTTTTCAATGCAAAGCGGAATTAGTTGCTTTTGTGTGAAATTGTATGCACAACGAATACACGACAGATGGATTTCTGTCGTGTATGCAATGCAAAAAAAGGGTTTGATTAGTTCGTCACGATACAGACTGTGTGTGATTCTTCAATGCATATATTAGTAATTCAGATTCTATATGCAAATGTTACATTATATTCATTATATTTTCAATGCACAGGGGAATAAGTTAGCTATAGTATGCAACTTAATGCAAAACGGATAGATTTATTTCGTGTATGCAAGGAAATGCAATTCTGTATGCTTCGCAATCCAACAGCCCATATGTTATATGTTATATCTCTTCCATTACACAACTAAATAAGTAAGTTATTTTATGCAATGCTACGATAGCACATTTTATGTATTTTACTTCACTGCACAACGATTTCAGTATGCAGTGCAATGTGTGCCCATGTGTGTTATCTCTTCAATGAACATCGGAATAAGTTCCTTCTTGTAAGCATTGCAATGCAACAGCACATATGTATGCAAGTCAATGGACAACGGATGGATATATTTCGTTCATGCAATGAAATGCAATGCAATAAACTTTATATACTTCTATATGTTCGTCTATAACATCTTCTATAAACATCCTTCTGATGATTTCCATGAGCAGTTCAAATTTGACCTTTTGAATTTTTTTCTGGCCAAAGGGTCCTTGAACTTATAACTTTTTATACATACTCGTACACTCCGTCAAATGTTTCATCAGCCAGAAAAAAAGTCCATATTGAACATAATTCTGGCCGTAAAGTCTATGATAGACTTGAGACTTGATGTTTAATCAGTCAGACTGTCGTCCATATTTGACCTACTAAACATATTTTGTAAAAGAGTCAACATAAAAAGTCCATATTTTACCTGAAGACATTTCTGGCAAAAAAGTTCTGTATTTTGAACTTTCCATACATACTCATAGACTCCTACTGATGCTTCAAAAGTCATTTAGATGACCATATCTGAGATTTTGAACTTAATCCTGTTCAAAGGGTCTTCAAATTTTTTTAATAAACTTATAGACTCCTTCTGATGTTAAATTAATCAGCCATACAGAGGTTCGTTATGGAACAACTGAACAGATTTCTCAGCAAAGAGTTCTTGAACATTATCTTATACACTCAGATTGTCTTCTTTCGATGTTATATTAGCCACACTGAAGTCCATATTTGACTTAAAAAAATGTATAAACTTATAAATTCCTTCTGATGTTAAATCAGTCATACAGAGGTTCTTTATGGAACTACTGAACATATTTGTGAAAAAGAGTTCTTGAAAATTAACTTATACAATCAGATTGTCTTCTTTTGATGTTATATTAGCCAAAGTAAAGTCCATATTTGACCCAAGGAACATATTTCTGACCAAAGAATCCTCGATCTTGAACTTTCTATACATACTCATAGACTCCTGCTGATGCTTCAAATGTCATTTAAAATACCATAACTGAGATTTTTTACTTTTTCCTGTTCAAAGGGTCTTAAAAAAATGTGTAAACTTATAGACTCCTTCTGATGTTAAATCAGTCATACAGAATTTCCTTATGGAACTACTGAACACATTTCTGGCCAAAGAGTTCTTGAACCTTATCTTAATATACAATCAGATTGTCTTCTTTTGATGTTATATTAGCCACAGTAAAGTCCATATCTGACCCAAGGAACATATTTCTGGCCAAAGAATCCTCGATCTTGAACTTTCTACACATACTCATAAACTCCTACTGATGCTTCAAAAGTCCTTTAGAAGACCATATCTGACCTTTTGAACTTTTTTATGTTCAAAGGATCTTCAAAAAATGTATAAACTTATAGACTCCTTCTGATGTTCAATCAGTCATACAGAGGGTCTTTATGGAACAACTGAACATATTTGTGGCCAAAGAGTTCTTGAACATGAACTTAATATACAATCAGAATGTCTTCTTTTGATGTTAAATTAGCCACAGTAAAGTCAATATTTGACTCAAGAAACATATTTCTGGCCAAAGAATCCTTAATCTTGAACTTTCTATACATACTCATAGACTCCTACTGATGCTTCAAAAGTCATTTAGAAGACCATATCTGAGATTTTGAACTTTTTTCTGTTCAATGGGTCTTCAAAAAATGTATAAACTTACAGACTCCTTCTGATGTTAAATAAATCTGACAGACAGAGTTTCCTTATGGAACTACTGAACATATTTCTGGCCAAAGAGTTCTTGAACATTATGTTCAACAATTATGTTCAGTAGTTCCATAAAGAACTAACTAATTCTAGTGCATTGAAGATATGTGCATTGGATTGCATTGCACACGATCAAGCGATGTGCATTGAAGAATAACATTAAGTAATATAACTTGTTGCTTTACAATGCATTCAAGAACTAACTCATTCCTTTATACGTTGAAGAGATGTGCAATGCAATCTGCTCTTGCATAGCAATGCACGTACGGATCAAGCATCGAAGAATGACAAATATTATATGCATTTTTTATGCATTGCAATGCATTCAGAACTCATTCCGTTGTCCGTTAAACAGATATGCAATGCAAACTCCTCTTTCATAGCATTGCACAAATGTGCACTGCGATTGCATTGCATATCTGCGATCAAGCGTTGTGTCTTGAAAAATTACTTAACAATCACATGCACTTTTTTGCATTGCAATGCATTCAAGAACTAACTCCTTTCGTCGTGCATTGAAGATACGTGCATTGCATTGCACATACGATCAAGCGTTGTGCATTGAAGGAAATAAGTAATAGCACTTGTTGCTTTGCAATGCATTCAAAAAATAACTAATTCATTTATGCCCTGAAGTGCTGTACAATGCAATCTGCTCTTGTATATCCTATAACCTCACAAGAAGTCAATCTATGTGTATAGTAAGATAGTGTTAAGGACTCATTGGCAAGAAAATGTTCAGTAGGTCAAAAACTGAGTTTTGTATCACTGATGTGACATCAGGAGTCTACAAGAATCAATAGAAATTTCAAGATTGAGTACTCTTTGGCCAGACCTATGTTCCGTAGTTCAAAATGGGACCTCTGTATGGCTTATTTAACATAATTAGGTGTCTAAAAGTTAATATGCAATGCAAAGCGAAGCAAAGCAAAGCAATGCAAAGTAATGCCATGCAAAGCAATTCAATGCAATGCAATGATGCAAAGCAATGCAATGCAATGATGCAAAGCAATGCAATGCAATGATGCAAAGCAATGCAATGCAATGATGCAAAGCAATGCAAAGCAATGCAAAGCAATGCAAAGCAATGCAAAGCAATGCAAAGCAATGCAAAGCAATGCAAAGCAATGCAAAGCAATGCAAAGCAATTTAAAGCAATGCAATGCAATGCAAAGCGATGCAAAGCGATGCAATGCAAAGTAATGCAAAGCGATGCAATGCAAAGCAAAGCAATGCAATGCAATGCAAAGCAATGCAAAGCAAAGCAAAGCAAAGCAATGCAATGCAATGCAATGCAATAAAATTTAATACAATAAAATACAATGCAAAGCAATGCAATGCAATGCAAAGCGAAGCAAAGCGAAGCGAAGCGAAGCGAAGCGAAGCAAAGCGAAGCGAAGCGAAGCGAAGCGATGCAAAGCAAAGCAAAGCAAAGCAAAGAGAAGCAAAGCAAAGCAAAGCAAAACAAAGCAATGCAATGCAATGGAAAGCAAAGCAATGCAATGCAATGCAATTGAATACAATAAAATTAAATACAATGCAATGGAATTTCAATGCAATGCAATGCAATAATGCAAAGCGATGCAAAGCGATGCAAAGTCAATGCAAAGCGATGCAAAGCGATGCAAAGCAATGCAATGCAATAAAATGCAATGCAATGCAATACAATGCAATGCCACATCACAGATGTCATATGATACTGCTTTAATGCACAAGGGAATCAGTTAGTTAGTTATTGTATGCAATGATATTAAAGATAGCATATTTAATCTATGCAACGTATGCACATGTGTGTTATCTCTTCAGTGAACATATTAATAGGTTCCTTCTTGTAAGCATTGCAATGCAACATAACATATGTTGTATTAAATTTAATGGACAACAGATGGATGTATTTCATGCAATTAAATGCAAAGCAAAACAATGCAATGCAATGCAATGCAATGCAATGCAATGCAATTTCAATGCAATGCAATTTCAATGCAATGCAATGCAATGCAATGCAATTGAATACAACCCAATGCAAATACAATGCAATGCAAAGCAGAGAAATACAATGCAATGCAATGCAATTGAATACAATAAAATACAATGCAATGCCACATCACATATGTCATATGATGCTGCTTCAATGCACAAGGGAAACAATTAGTTCTGTATGCTTTGCAATCCAACAGCTTATATGTTATGTTATATCTCTTCATTACACAACTAAATGAGTCAGTTAATGTATGCAATGGTATGAAAGATAGCATATTTAATGTATGCAACGTATGCACGTGTGTTATCTCTTCAGTGGACATCTTGATAGCTTCCTTCTTGTAAACATTGCAATGCAACATCACATATGTTGTATTAAATTTAATGGACAACGGATGGATATGCAAAGCAAAACAATGCAATGCAATTTTATGCAATGCAATTTTATGCAATGCAATTCAATGCAATGCAATGCAAT
The DNA here is from genome assembly GCA_031834385.1 of Semotilus atromaculatus. Lineage (NCBI taxonomy): Eukaryota > Metazoa > Chordata > Actinopteri > Cypriniformes > Leuciscidae > Semotilus > Semotilus atromaculatus. The sequence continues at coordinate 28,902,187 of JAULUF010000010.1, read as the reverse complement.
CCAATGAAACATCACATATGTCATATAATACTGCTTCAATAGACAAGGGAATAAATGATTTCTCTATGCTTCGCAATGCAACAGCTTATATGTTATGTTATATCTCTTGATATACACAACTAAAGTTTGTTATTTTATGCAATGCTATGAAAGATAGCATATTTAATGTATTTTACTTCACTGCACAACGAATTCAATTAGACTGAGTATGCAGTGCAATGCAATAGCACATATTGTGTCTTTTATTTTAAATGAACATTGGAATAAGCTCGTTCTTGTAAGTTTTCCATTGCAACGGCACATATGATTATATACAACTCAATGAAACAGGTCATATCTTATGTGCTATCTCTTTAATGCAAAACGGAATAAGTCAGTTCAAATCACGATACAGACTGTCACTTGTGTGATTCTTCAATGCACATGTCAGTTAGTCAAGGATCTGTATGCAAACCATCTTTTCAATGCAAAGCGGAATTAGTAGCTTTTGTGTGAAATTGTATGCACAACGAATACACGACAGATGGATTTCTGTCGTGTATGCAATGCAAAAAAAGGGTTTGAATTAGTTCGTCACGATACAGACTGTGTGTGATTCTTCAATGCATATTAGTAATTCAGATTCTATATAAAAATGTTACATTATATTTTCAGTGCACAGGGGAATAAGTTAGCTTTAGTATGCAACTTAATGCAAAACGGATAGATTTATTTCGTGTATGCAAGGAAATGCAATTCTGTATGCTTCGCAATCCAACAGCTCATATGTTATGTTATGTTATATCTCTTCCCTTACACAACTAAATAAGTTAGTTATTTTATGCAATGCTACGATAGCACATTTTATGTATTTTACTTCACTGCACAACGTTTTCAGTATGCAGTGCAATGTGTGCCCATGTGTGTTATCTCTTCAATGAACATCGGAATAAGTTCCTTCTTGTAAGCATTGCAATGCAACAGCACATATGTATGCAAGTCAATGGACAACGGATGGATATATTTCGTTCATGCAATGAAATGCAATGCAATAAACTTTATATACTTCTATATGTTCGTCTATAACATCTTCTATAAACATCCTTCTGATGTTTCCATGAGCAGTTCAAATTTGACCTTTTGAATTTATTTCTGGCCAAAGGGTCCTTGAACTTATAACTTTTTATACATACTCGTACACTCCGTCAAATGTTTCATCAGCCAGAGAAAAGTCCATATTGAACATAATTCTGGCCGTAAAGTCTATGATAGACTTGAGACTTGATGTTTAATCAGTCAGACTGTCGTCCATATTTGACCTACTAAACATATTTTGTAAAAGAGTCAACATAAAAAAGGTGCATGCATACCTGAAGACATTTCTGGCAAAAAAGTTCTGTATTTTGAACTTTCTACACATACTCATAGACTCCTACTGATGCTTCAAAGGTCATTTAAAAGACCATATCTGAGATTTTGTACTTTTTCCTGTTCAAAGGGTCTTCATAAAATTTATAAACTTACAGATTCCTTCTGATGTTAGATCAGTCATACAGAGTTTACTTATGGACCTACTGAACATATTTCTCAGCAAAGAGTTCTTGAACATTAACTTATACACTCAGATTGTCTTCTTTAATGATGATGATGAATTTTATTTATAATGCACTATACATTTGACGTCAAATCTCACAGTGCTTTACAAAACAAAACAATAAAATAAAAAATCAATACGCAGACATTTAAAAAAACATTAAAATACTTAAAAATACGCTTTTCTAAAAAGATAAGTTTTCAGCTCTTTTTTAAAAACATCAGTAGTCTTGGGAGCTCTGAGTTGTTCTGGAAGGGCATTCCATAGACGAGGGGCAGATGCTTTAAAAGCCCTGTCGCCCATGGTCTTAAGCCGTGTCCTAGGTGTAACCAGGAGATGCCGTTTGCCTGCTCTGGTCCGGGTGGAAGTGTGTAGGGAAATGAGATCAGTGAGGTATGTGGGGGCCGCACCATGCAGACAGTGGTGAATGTGCAAGATGATCTTATATTCTATGCGGAAATAAACAGGGAGCCAGTGAAGGGATTTTAGGATAGGGGTGATGTGCTCGTGTTTCCGCACCCTCATTAAGACCCTGGCAGCACTATTCTGCACAAACTGGAGCTTTTGGAGGCTCCTACTAGGGATTCCCCACAGGAGTGCGTTACAGTAATCCAGCCTGGAGGAGACAAAGGCACGGACGAGCTTCTCTGCAGCTGGAAAGGAAAGAAAGGAACGCAGTTTGGAAATATTACGGAGGTGAAAAAACGAGGTTTTACAAATTGAGGTGACATGATTGTCAAAAGAAAGGTATGGGTCAAACTCTTCTTTAGATGTTATATTAGCCACACTGAAGTCCATATTTGACTCAAGGAACATATTTCTGGCCAAAGAATCCTCAATCTTGAACTTTCTATACATACTCATAAACTCCTACTGATGCTTCAAAAGTCCTTTAGAAGACCATGTCTGACCTTTTGAACTTTTTTATGTTCAAAGGGTCTTCAAAAAATTTATAAACTTATAGACTCCTTCTGATGTTAAATCAGTCATACAGAGTTTACTTATGGAACTACTGAACATATTTGTGGCCAAAGAGTTCTTGAACGTTAACTTAATATACAATCAGATTGTCTTCTTTTGATGTTATATTAGCCACAGTAAAGTCAATATCTGACTCAAGGAACATATTTATGGCCAAAGAATCCTCAGTCTTGAACTTTCTATACATACTCATAGACTCCTACTGATGCTTCACAGGTCATTTAAAAGACCATATCTGAGATTTTGAACTTTTTTCTGTTCAAAGGGTCTTCAAAAAATTTATAAACTAATAGACTCCTTCTGATGTTAAATAAATCAGCCATACAGAGGTTCCTTATGGAACAACTGAACAAATTTCTCACCAAAGAGTTCTTGAACATTAACTTATACACTCAGATTGACTTCTTTAGATGTTATATTAGCCACACTGAAGTCCATATTTGACTTCAAAAAATTTATTAACTTTTAAATTCCTTCTGATGTTAAATCAGTCATACAGAGATTCTTTATGGAACTAGTGAACGTATTTGTGGCTAAAGAGTTCTTGAACATTATCTTAATATTCAATCAGATTGTCTTCTTTTGATGTTACATTAGCCAAAGTAAAGTTCATATTTGACCCAAGGAACATATTTCTGACCAAAAGAATACTCGATCTTGAACTTTCTATACATACTCATAGACTCCTACTGATGCTTCAAAAGTCCTTTAGAAGACCATATCTGACCTTTTGAACTTTTTTCTGTTGAAAGGGTCTTCAAAAAAATTATAAACTTATAGACTCCTTCTGATGTTAAATCAGTCAACCAGAGGTTCTTTATTGAACTACTGAACATATTTCTCTGCCAAAGAGATCCTGAACATTAACCTAATATACAATCAGATTGTCTTCTTTTGATGTTATAATAGCCAAAGTAAAGTCCATATTTGACCCAAGGAACATATTTCTGGCCAAAGAATCCTCAATCTTGAACTTTCTATACATACTCATAGACTCCTACCGATGCTTCAAACGTCATTTAGAAGACCATATCTGACCTTTTGAACTTTTTTCTGTTCAAAGGGTCTTCAAAAAATTTATAAACTTATAGACTCCTTCTGATGTTCAATCAGTCATACAGAGATTCCTTATGGAACTACTGAACATATTTCTGGCCAAAGAGTTCTTGAACATTAACTTATACACTCAGATTGTCTTCTTTAGATTGTCTACAAACCGGAAGGTTGGTGGTTCAATCCCCGGTTCCACCTGACCAAGTGTCGAGGTGTCCATGAGCAAGACACCTAACCCCGGCTGCTCCCGACGAGCTGGATGGTGTATGAATGTGTGAGTGAATGGGTGAATGAGAGGCAAAAATGTAAAGCGCTTTGGTGGCCATTGGGTCTATGAAAGCGCTATATAAATGCAGTCCATTTACCATTTACCATTTTAGATGTTATATTAGCCACACTGAAGTCCATATTTGACTTCAAAAAATGTATAAACTTATAAATTCCTTCTGATGTTAAATCAATCATACAGAGGTACTTTATGGAACTACTTAACATATTTGTGGCCAAAGAGTTCTTGAACATTAACTTAATATACAATCAGATTGTCTTCTTTTGATTGTTATATTAGCCACAGTAAAGTCCATATTTGACCCAAGGAACATATTTCTGGCCGAAGAATCCTCGATCTTGAACTTTCTATACATACTCATAAACTCCTACTGATGCTTCAAAAGTCATTTAGAAAACCAAATCTGACCTTTTGAACTTTTTTCTGTTCAAAGAGTCTTCAAAAAATGTATAAACTTATAAACTCCTTCTGATGTTAAATCAGTCATACAGAGATTCTATATGGAACTAGTGAACATATTTGTGGCTAAAGAGTTCTTGAACATTAACTTAATATACAATCAGATTGTCTTCTTTTGATGTTACATTAGCCAAAGTAAAGTCCATATTTGACCCAAGGAACATATTTCTGACCAAAGAATTCTCGATCTTGAACTTTCTATACATACTCATAGACTCCTACCGATGCTTCAAAAGTCATTTAGAAGACCATATCTGACCTCTTGAACTTTTTTCTGTTCAAAGGGTCTTCAAAAAATGTATAAACTTATAGACTCCTTCTGATGTTCAATCAGTCATACAGAGATTCTTTATGGAACTATTGAACATATTTGTGGCTAAGGAGTTCTTGAACATTAACTTAATATACAATCAGATTGTCTTCTTTTGATGTTACATTAGCCAAAGTAAAGTCCATATTTGACTCAAGGAACATATTTCTGGCCAAAGAATCCTCAATCTTGAACTTTCTATACATACTCATAAACTCCTACTGATGCTTCAAAAGTCCTTTGGAAGACCATATCTGACCTTTTGACATTTTTTCTGTTCAAAGGGTCTTCAAAAATTGTATAAACTTATAGACTCCTTCTGATGTTAAATAAGTCATACAGAGAAGTTCCTTATGGAACTACTGAACAAATTTCTCTGCTAAAGAGTTCTTTAACATTAACTTAATATACAATCAGAATGTCTTCTTTTGATTGTTATATTAGCCACAGTAAAGTCCATATTTGACCCAAGGAACATATTTCTGACCAAAGAATACTCGATCTTGAACTTTCTATACATACTCATAGACTCCTACTGATGCTTCAAAAGTCATTTAGAAAACCATATCTGACCTTTTGAACTTTTTTCTGTTCAAAGGGTCTTCAAAAAATGTATAAACTTATAAACTCCTTCTGATGTTAAATCAGTCATACAGAGATTCTTTATGGAACTAGTGAACATATTTGTGGCTAAAGAGTTCTTGAACATTAACTTCAAATACAATTAGATTGTCTTCTTTTGATGTTACATTAGCCAAAGTAAAGTCCATAGGAAGGAACATATTTCTGACCAAAGAATACTCGATCTTGAACTTTCTATACATACTCATAGACTCCTACCGATTCTTCAAAAGTCATTTAGAAGACCATATCTGACCTTTTGAACTTTTTTCTGTTCAAAGGGTCTTCAAAAAATGTATAAACTTATAGACTCCTTCTGATTTTCAATCAGTCATACAGAGATTCTTTATGGAACTAGTGAACATATTTGTGGCTAAGGAGTTCTTGAACATTAACTTAATATACAATCAGATTGTCTTCTTTTGATGTTACATTAGCCAAAGTAAAGTCCATATTTGACTCAAGGAACATATTTCTGGCCAAAGAATACTCGATCTTGAACTTTCTATACATACTCATAGACTCCTACCGATTCTTCAAAAGTCATTTAGAAGACCATATCTGACCTTTTGAACTTTTTTCTGTTCAAAGGGTCTTCAAAAAATGTATAAACTTATAGACTCCTTCTGATTTTCAATCAGTCATACAGAGATTCTTTATGGAACTAGTGAACATATTTGTGGCTAAGGAGTTCTTGAACATTAACTTAATATACAATCAGATTGTCTTCTTTTGATGTTACATTAGCCAAAGTAAAGTCCATAGGAAGGAACATATTTCTGACCAAAGAATACTCGATCTTGAACTTTCTATACATACTCATAGACTCCTACCGATTCTTCAAAAGTCATTTAGAAGACCATATCTGACCTTTTGAACTTTTTTCTGTTCAAAGGGTCTTCAAAAAATGTATAAACTTATAGACTCCTTCTGATTTTCAATCAGTCATACAGAGATTCTTTATGGAACTAGTGAACATATTTGTGGCTAAGGAGTTCTTGAACATTAACTTAATATACAATCAGATTGTCTTCTTTTGATGTTACATTAGCCAAAGTAAAGTCCATATTTGACTCAAGGAACATATTTCTGGCCAAAGAATCCTCAATCTTGAACTTTCTATACATACTCATAAACTCCTACTGATGCTTCAAAAGTCCTTTAGAAGACCATATCTGACCTTTTGAACTTTTTTATGTTCAAAGGGTCTTCAAAAAATGTATAAACTTATAGACTCCTTCTGATGTTCAATCAGTCATACAGAGATTCTTTATGGAACTAGTGAACATATTTGTGGCTAAAGAGTTCTTGAACATTAACTTAATATACAATCAGAATGTCTTCTTTTGTTGTTATATTAGCCACAGTAAAGTCAATATCTGACTCAAGGAACATATTTCTGGCCAAAGAATCCTCAGTCTTGAACTTTCTATACATACTCATAAACTCCTACTGATGCTTCAAAAGTCCTTTAGAAGACCACTTTAGAACACCAACTTTTTTCTGTTCAAAGGATCTTCAAAAAATGTATAAACTTATAAACTGCTTCTGATGTTAAATCAGTCATACAGAGATTCTTTATGGAACTAGTGAACATATTTGTGGCTAAAGAGTTCTTGAACATTAACTTAATATACAATCAGATTGTCTTCTTTTGATGTTACATTAGCCAAAGTAAAGTCCATATTTGACTCAAGGAACATATTTCTGGCCAAAGAATCCTCAATCTTGAACTTTCTATACATACTCATAAACTCCTACTGATGCTTCAAAAGTCATTTGGAAGACCATATCTGACCTTTTGACATTTTTTCTGTTCAAAGGGTCTTCAAAAATTGTATAAACTTATAGACTCCTTCTGATGTTAAATCAGTCATACAGAGAAGTTCCTTATGGAACTACTAAACATATTTCTGTCCAAAGAGTTCCTGAACATTATCTTAATATACAATCAGATTGTCTTCTTTTGATGTTATATTAGCCACAGTAAAGTCCATATTTGACTCAAGGAACATATTTCTGGCCAAAGAATCCTCAATCTTGAACTTTTTATACATACTCATAAACTCCTACTAATGCTTCAAACGTCCTTTAGAAGACCATATCTGACCTTTTGAAAAAAAATTTGTTCAAAGGGTCTTCAAAAATTGTATAAACTTATAGACTCCTTCTGATGTTAAATCAGTCATACAGAGAAGTTCCTTATGGAACTACTGAACAAATTTCTCTGCCAAAGAGTTCTTTAACATTAACTTAATATACATTCAGATTGTCTTCTTTTGATTGTTATATTAGCCACAGTAAAGTCCATATTTGACCAGAGGAACATATTTCTGACCAAAGAATACTCGATCTTGAACTTTCTATACATACTCATAGACTCCTACTGATGCTTCAAAAGTCATTCAGAAAGACCATATCTGACCTTTTGAACTTTTTTCTGTTCAAAGGGTCTTCAAAAAATTTATAAACTTATAGACTCCTTCTGATGTTCAATCAGTCATACAGAGATTCCTTATGGAACTACTGAACATATTTCTGGCCAAAGAGTTCTTGAACATTAACTTATACACTCAGATTGTCTTCTTTAGATTGTCTACAAACCGGAAGGTTGGTGGTTCAATCCCCGGTTCCACCTGACCAAGTGTCGAGGTGTCCATGAGCAAGACACCTAACCCCGGCTGCTCCCGACGAGCTGGATGGTGTATGAATGTGTGAGTGAATGGGTGAATGAGAGGCAAAAATGTAAAGCGCTTTGGTGGCCATTGGGTCTATGAAAGCGCTATATAAATGCAGTCCATTTACCATTTACCATTTTAGATGTTATATTAGCCACACTGAAGTCCATATTTGACTTCAAAAAATGTATAAACTTATAAATTCCTTCTGATGTTAAATCAATCATACAGAGGTACTTTATGGAACTACTTAACATATTTGTGGCCAAAGAGTTCTTGAACATTAACTTAATATACAATCAGATTGTCTTCTTTTGATTGTTATATTAGCCACAGTAAAGTCCATATTTGACCCAAGGAACATATTTCTGGCCGAAGAATCCTCGATCTTGAACTTTCTATACATACTCATAAACTCCTACTGATGCTTCAAAAGTCATTTAGAAAACCAAATCTGACCTTTTGAACTTTTTTCTGTTCAAAGAGTCTTCAAAAAATGTATAAACTTATAAACTCCTTCTGATGTTAAATCAGTCATACAGAGATTCTTTATGGAACTAGTGAACATATTTGTGGCTAAAGAGTTCTTGAACATTAACTTAATATACAATCAGATTGTCTTCTTTTGATGTTACATTAGCCAAAGTAAAGTCCATATTTGACCCAAGGAACATATTTCTGACCAAAGAATTCTCGATCTTGAACTTTCTATACATACTCATAGACTCCTACCGATGCTTCAAAAGTCATTTAGAAGACCATATCTGACCTCTTGAACTTTTTTCTGTTCAAAGGGTCTTCAAAAAATGTATAAACTTATAGACTCCTTCTGATGTTCAATCAGTCATACAGAGATTCTTTATGGAACTATTGAACATATTTGTGGCTAAGGAGTTCTTGAACATTAACTTAATATACAATCAGATTGTCTTCTTTTGATGTTACATTAGCCAAAGTAAAGTCCATATTTGACTCAAGGAACATATTTCTGGCCAAAGAATCCTCAATCTTGAACTTTCTATACATACTCATAAACTCCTACTGATGCTTCAAAAGTCCTTTGGAAGACCATATCTGACCTTTTGACATTTTTTCTGTTCAAAGGGTCTTCAAAAATTGTATAAACTTATAGACTCCTTCTGATGTTAAATAAGTCATACAGAGAAGTTCCTTATGGAACTACTGAACAAATTTCTCTGCTAAAGAGTTCTTTAACATTAACTTAATATACAATCAGAATGTCTTCTTTTGATTGTTATATTAGCCACAATAAAGTCTATATTTGACCCAAGGAACATATTTCTGACCAAAGAATACTCGATCTTGAACTTTCTATACATACTCATAGACTCCTACTGATGCTTCAAAAGTCATTTAGAAAACCATATCTGACCTTTTGAACTTTTTTCTGTTCAAAGGGTCTTCAAAAAATGTATAAACTTATAAACTCCTTCTGATGTTAAATCAGTCATACAGAGATTCTTTATGGAACTAGTGAACATATTTGTGGCTAAAGAGTTATTGAACGTTAACTTCAAATACAATTAGATTGTCTTCTTTTGATGTTACATTAGCCAAAGTAAAGTCCATAGGAAGGAACATATTTCTGACCAAAGAATACTCGATCTTGAACTTTCTATACATACTCATAGACTCCTACCGATTCTTCAAAAGTCATTTAGAAGACCATATCTGACCTTTTGAACTTTTTTCTGTTCAAAGGGTCTTCAAAAAATGTATAAACTTATAGACTCCTTCTGATTTTCAATCAGTCATACAGAGATTCTTTATGGAACTAGTGAACATATTTGTGGCTAAGGAGTTCTTGAACATTAACTTAATATACAATCAGATTGTCTTCTTTTGATGTTACATTAGCCAAAGTAAAGTCCATATTTGACTCAAGGAACATATTTCTGGCCAAAGAATACTCGATCTTGAACTTTCTATACATACTCATAGACTCCTACTGATGCTTGAAAAGTCATTTAGAAAACCATATCTGACCTTTTGAACTTTTTTCTGTTCAAAGGGTCTTCAAAAAATGTATAAACTTATAAACTCCTTCTGATGTTCAATCAGTCATACAGAGATTCTTTATGGAACTAGTGAACATATTTGTGGCTAAGGAGTTCTTGAACATTAACTTAATATACAATCAGATTGTCTTCTTTTGATGTTACATTAGCCAAAGTAAAGTCCATAGGAAGGAACATATTTCTGACCAAAGAATACTCGATCTTGAACTTTCTATACATACTCATAGACTCCTACTGATGCTTCAAAAGTCATTTAGAAAGACCATATCTGACCTTTTGAACTTTTTTCTGTTCAAAGGGTCTTCAAAAAATGTATAAACTTATAAACTCCTTCTGATGTTCAATCAGTCATACAGAGATTCTTTATGGAACTAGTGAACATATTTGTGGCTAAGGAGTTCTTGAACATTAACTTAATATACAATCAGATTGTCTTCTTTTGATGTTACATTAGCCAAAGTAAAGTCCATATTTGACTCAAGGAACATATTTCTGGCCAAAGAATCCTCGATCTTGAACTTTCTATACATACTCATAAACTCCTACTGATGCTTCAAAAGTCATTTAGAAAGACCATATCTGACCTTTTGAACTTTTTTCTGTTCAAAGGGTCTTCAAAAAATGTATAAACTTATAAACTCCTTCTGATGTTCAATCAGTCATACAGAGATTCTTTATGGAACTAGTGAACATATTTGTGGCTAAGGAGTTCTTGAACATTAACTTAATATACAATCAGATTGTCTTCTTTTGATGTTACATTAGCCAAAGTAAAGTCCATATTTGACTCAAGGAACATATTTCTGGCCAAAGAATCCTCGATCTTGAACTTTCTATACATACTCATAAACTCCTACTGATGCTTCAAAAGTCCTTTAGAAGACCATATCTGACCTTTTGAACTTTTTTCTGTTTAAAGGGTCTTCAAAAAATGTATATACTTATAAATTCCTTCTGATTAAATCAGTCATACAGAGGTTCTTTATGGAACTACTGAACATATTTGTGGCCAAAGAGTTCTTGAACTAACTTAATATACAATCAAGATTGTCTTCTTTTGATGTTATATTAGCCACACTGAAGTCTTTATTTGACTTCAAAAAATGTATAAACGTATGAATTGCTTCTGATGTTAAATCAGTCATAGAGATTTTCTTTATGGAACTACTGAACATATTTGTGGCCAAAGACTTCTTGAACATTAACTCAATATACAATCAGATTGTCTTCTTTTGATGTTATATTAGCCACAGTAAAGTCCATATTTGACTCAAGGAACATATTTCTGGCCAAAGAATCCTCGATCTTGAACTTTCTATACATACTCATAAACTCCTACTGATGCTTCAAAAGTCCTTTAGAAGACCATATCTGACCTTTTGAACTTTTTTCTGTTTAAAGGGTCTTCAAAAAATTTATAAACTTATAGATTCCTTCTGATTTTAAATCAGTCATTGAAGAATAACATTAAGTAATATAACTTGTTGCTTTACAATGCATTCAAGAACTAACTCATTCCTTTATACGTTGAAGAGATGTGCAATGCAATCTGCTCTTGCATAGCATTGCACGTACGGATCAAGCATCGAAGAATGACAAATATTATATGCATTTTTTATGCATTGCAATGCATTCAGAACTCATTCCGTTGTCCGTTAAACAGATATGCAATGTAATATCCTCTTTCATAGCATTGCACGTATGTGCACTGCGATTGCATTGCATATCTGCGATCAAGCGTTGTGTCTTGAAAAATTACTTAACAATCATATGCACTTTTTTGCATTGCAATGCATTCAAGAACTAACTCCTTTCGTCGTGCATTGAAGATACGTGCATTGCATTGCACATACGATCAAGCGTTGTGCATTGAAGGAAATAAGTAATAGCACTTGTTGCTTTGCAATGCATTCAAAAAATAACTAATTCATTTATGCCCTGAAGTGCTGTACAATGCAATCTGCTCTTGCATAGCTTTGCACATACGATCACGTGTTGTGCCTTGAAAAATTAAAAGTCACATGAACTTTTTTGCATTGCAATGCATTCAAGAACTAACTCATTCCGTAGTGTATGTGCATCGGATTGCATTGCACATGATCAAGTGATGTGCATTGAAGAATATTATTATTCAATATAACTTGTTGCTTTGTAATGCATTCAAGAACTAACTCATTTCCTCGTGCGTTAAAGATACGTGCATTGCATTGCACATACGATCAAGCGCTGTGTATTAAAGAATAACATTAAGTAATATAACAATTCAATATAATTAACTTAATTATAAATATAATTCAAGAACTAACTCATTCCTTTATGCGTTGAAGAGATGTGCAATGCAATCTGCTCTTGAATAGCATTGCACATACGGATCAAGCATCGAAGAATAGCAAAAATCATATGCATTTTTTTATGCATTCAAGAAATAACTCATTCCTTAGTGCAATAAAGAGATTTGCAATGCAATCTCCTCTTTCACAGCATTGCACATACGATCAAGCATTGTGTACTGAAGAATAACATTAAAGTCAATTGCACTTTGTTGCATTGCAATGCATTCAAGAACTAACTAATTCTGTAGTGCGTTAAAGAGATGTGCAATGCATATGCTAATGCTTATGCATAGCATTGCAAATACGATCAAGCTTTGTGCAATGAAGTCATAAGTAATATGCACTTTGTTGAATTTCCATGCATACAGGAACTAACTCATTCCTATGTGCATTGAAGTTAATTGCATTGTGTTGCATAAACGATCAAACTTTTTCCTCATTTGCCTTCGCAATATATTGCATACTTCAACAAACCATTTTCATTTGCGTATAAAGGAAAATCATTGCATTAGCTGATTAATAACGATTTAACCTTGTTTGCTGAAGAAAAATATTTCAGCTATACACCTTTTGCATTGCCATGCCTACAAGATCTAAATCGTTTCGATATGCATTAAGATATGACAGGAATTGTATTGCATCACATAAACAGATTTCACGTATTACTCTGAGAAATGAAAATATAACGTTTGGCACATGATGTGATTTCGCATTGCATTGCGCACTACAACTAACTTAATTTGTGTATAAAAGGATAATCATTGCATTAGCAGTTGGAAAATTTTATACAATTTAAATTTGTATACTTGACGAGAAAACCTAATATTGTGAAGAACTTTAAAAATGCAATGCAATAACTCATTCCGTTGTGTAACGAAGAGATTAGTTTATGTGCTGCTGAACACGATCAAACGTTGTGAAGAAGTTATGATAATGTATAGAAGATCATGATCGAGGACTGTTTGGCCAGATATATGTTCAATAAGTCAAGTAAGAGTATGGACTACTCTCTGGTTGATGTAACATCAGAAAAACCCAATCAGTATGTGTATAAAGTTCAAGATTGAGAACTCTGTTGCCAGAAATATATTCAAAAGGTCACATACCAGATGGCTTCCATCAGGAGTCAAAGAGTTTAATAGAAAGTTCAAAATTGAGGACTTTTTGGCCAGAAATATGTTTAGGTGGTTCACAACTGTTTTAAGTCAGTTACATAGAAATAGAGATTGGTCTAATTTAATGCTAAAAAGTAAGACTGATTGCAACTTGACTGACCGCTAGTTGGTCATAGTAGCACGCTAGTTGGTCATAGTAGCATTTAAGTCACATTCTTAACATAATGGCTAAGTTTATGTAACTGGCCCCGGGAGTCAATCAGTTCTATAGAAAGTTCAAGATCGAGGATTCTTTGGCCAGAAATATGCTCCTTGGGTCAAATAAGGACTTTACTGTGGCTAAGACATAAGATAAGACAATCTTATTGTATATTAAGATAATGTTGAAGCACTCTTTGGAGAGAAATATGTTCAGTAGTTCCCTAAGAAACCTCTGTATGACTGATTTAACATCAGAAGGAGTCTATAAGTTTATACATTTTTTGAAAACCCTTTGAAAAGAAAAAAGTTCAAAAGGTCAGATATGGTCTTCTAAATGACTTTTGAAGCATCAGTAGGAGTCTATGAGTATGTATAGAAAATTCAAGATTGAGGATTCTTTGGCCAGGAATATGTTCCTTGAGTCAAATATGGACTTCAGTGTAGCCAATATAAAATCTAAAGAAGACAATCTGAGATTATAAGTTAATGTTCAAGAACTCTTTGGTGAGAAATTAAGATAATGTTCAAGCACTCTTTGGAGAGAAATATGTTCAGTAGTTCCCTAAGGAACCTCTCTATGACTTATTTAACATCAGAAGGAGTCTATAAGTTTATACATTTTTTGAAAACCCTTTGAACAGAAAAAAGTTCAAAAGGTGTGTCTATGTACATGGTCTTCTAAATGACTTTTGAAGCATCAGTAGGAGTCAATTTGAGTGTATAAGTTAACGTTCAAGCACTCTTTGGTGAGAAATATGTTCAGTAGTTCCATAAGGAACCTCTGTTTTACTGATTTAACATCAGAAGGAATTTATGTTTATACATTTTTTGAAGTCAAATATGGACTTCAGTGTGGATAATAACATCTAAAGAAGACAATCTGAGATTATAAATTAATGTTCAAGAACTCTTTGGTGAGAAATTTGTTCAGTAGTTCCATAAGGGACCTCTGTATGGCTGATTTATTTAACATCAGAAGGAGTCTATAAGTTTATAAATTTTTTGAAGACCCTTTGAACAGAAAAAAATTCAAAAGGTCAGATATGGTCTTCTAAATGACCTTTTAAGCATCAGTAGTAGTTTATGAGTATGTATAGAAAGTTCAAGATCGAGGATTCTTTGGCCAGAAATATGTTCCTTGGGTCAAATACTACTCTACTGCTGTATTGCTGATATAACCTCACAAGAAGTCAATCTATGTGTATAGTAATTTAGTGTTAAGGACTCATTGGCAAGATAATGTTCAGTAGGTCAAAAACTGAGTTTTGTATCACTGATGTGACATCAGGAGTCTACAAGAATCAATAGAAATTTAAAGATTGAGTACTCTTTGGCCAGACCTATGTTCCGTGGTTCAAAATGGGACCTCTGTATGGCTTATTTAATATAATTAGGTGTCTAAAAGTTAATATGCAATGCAATGCAAAGCGAAGCAAAGCGAAGCAAAGCAAAGCAAAGCAAAGCAAAGCAAAGCGAAGCAAAGCAAAGCAAAGCAAAGCAAAGCGAAGCAAAGCAAAGCAAAGCAAAGCAAAGCAAAGCAAAGCAAAGCAATGCAAAGCAATGCAAAGTAATGCAATGCAAAGCAATGCAATGCAATGCAGTGCAATGCAAAGCAAAGCAATGCAATGCAATGCAGTGCAGTGCAATGCAAAAGCAATGCAAAGCAATGGAATTTCAATGCAATGCAATGCAATGCAATGCAATGCAAAGTAATGCCATGCAAAGAAATTCAATTCAATGCAATGCAATGATGCAAAGCGAAGCAAAGCAATGCAAAGCAATGCAAAGCAATGCAAAGCAATGCAAAGTAATGCCATAAAAAGTAATTCAATTCAATGCAATGCAATGATGCAAAGCGAAGCAAAGCGAAGCGAAGCAAAGCGAAGCAAAGCAATGCAATGCAAAGCAATGCAAAGCAATGCAATGCAAAGTAATGCAATGCAAAGTAATGCAATGCAAAGCAATGCAATGCAGTGCAGTGCAGTGCAATGCAAAGCAATGCAAAGCAATGCAAAGCAATGCAAAGCAATGCAAAGCAATGCAAAGCAATGCAAAGCAAAGCAATGCAAAGCAATGGAATTTCAATGCAATGCAATGCAAATGCAATGCAATGCAATGCAAAGCAATGCAATTGAATACAATAAAATACAATGCAATACAACGCAATGGAATTTCAATGCAAGCGATGCAAAGCGATGCAAAGCGATGCAAAGCGATGCAAAGCGATGCAAAGCGATGCAAAGCGATGCAAAGCGATGCAAAGCGATGCAAAGCGATGCAAAGCGATGCAATGCAATGCAATGCAATGCAATGCAAAAACAATGCAAAGCAATGCAATGCAATGCAATAAAATGTAATACAATAAAATACAATGCAATGCAATGCAATGCAATGCAAATGCAATGCAATGCAATGCAAATGCAATGCAATGCAATGCAATGCAATGCAATGCAATGCAAAAGCAAAGCAATGCAAAGCAAAGCAAAGCAATGCAAAGCAAAGCAAAGCAAAGCAAAGCAAAGCAATGCAAAGCAATGCAATGCAAAGCAATGCAATACAATGCAATACAACGCAATGGAATATCAATGCAATGCAAAGCAAAGCAAAGCAAAGCAAAGCAAAGCAAAGCAAAGCAATGCAATGCAAAAGCAATGCAATGCAAAGCAATGCAATGCAATTCAATGCAATGCAATGCAATGCAATGCAATGCAATGCAATGCAATGCAAAAGCAATGCAATGCAATGCAAAGCAATGCAATTCAATGTAATGCAATGCAAAAGCAATGCAATGCAAAGCAATGCAATGCAAAGCAATGCAATGCAATGCAATGCAATGCAATGCAATGCAATGCAATGCAATGCAATGCAATGCAATGCAAAGCAATGCAATGCAATGCAATTGAATACAATAAAATAAAATACAATGCAATGGAATTTCAATGCAATGCAATGCTATGCAAAGCGATGCAAAGCGATGCAAAGTCTATGCAAAGCGATGCGATGCAAAGTCAATGCAAAGCGATGCGATGCAAAGCAATGCAATGCAATTAAATGCAATGCAAGACAATGCAATGCCACATCACAGATGTCATCACAAAAGTCCAAATCTGCTTCAATGCACAAGGGAATCAGTTAGTTAGTTATTGTATGCAATGATATTAAAGATAGCATATTCAATGTATGCAACGTATGCACATGTGTGTTATCTCTTCAGTGAACATATTAATAGGTTCCTTCTTGTAAGCATTGCAATGCAACATAGTTGTATTAAATTTAATGTACAACGGATGGACATATTTCATGCAATTAAATGCAAAGCAAAACAATGCAATGCAATGCAATACAATTTCAATGCAATGCAGTAACAATGCAATGCAATTGAATAAAATGCAATGCAATGCAATACAATTGAATACAACGCAATGCAAATACAATGCAATGCAAAGCAGAGAAATACAATGCAATGCAATGCAGTTGAATACAATAAAATACAATGCAATGCCACATCACATATGTCATATGATGCTGCTTCAATGCACAAGGGAAACAATTAGTTCTGTATGCTTTGCAATCCAACAGCTTATATGTTATGTTATGTCTCTCATTACACAACTAAATGAGTCAGTTAATGTATGCAATGGTATGAAAGATAGCATATTTAATGTATGCAACGTATGCACATGTGTGTTATCTCTTCAGTGGACATCTTAATAGCTTCCTTCTTGTAAACATTGCAATGCAACATCACATATGTTGTATTAAATTTAATGGACAACGGATGGATATATTTCATGCAATTAAATGCAAAGCAAAACAATGCAATGCAATTTTATGCAATGCAATTTTATGCAATGCAATTCAATGCAATGCAATGCAATCCAATGAAACATCACATATGTCATATAATACTGCTTCAATAGACAAGGGAATAAATGATTTCTCTATGCTTCGCAATGCAACAGCTTATATGTTATGTTATATCTCTTCATATACACAACTAAAGTTTGTTATTTTATGCAATGCTATGAAAGATAGCATAATTTAATGTATTTTACTTCACTGCACAACGAATTCAATTAGACTGAGTATGCAGTGCAATGCAATAGCACATATTGTGTCTTTTATTTTAAATGAACATTGGAATAAGCTCGTTCTTGTAAGTTTTCCATTGCAACGGCACATATGATTATATACAATTCAATGAAACAGGTGTGTTATACATATCTTATGTGTTATCTCTTTAATGCAAAACGGAATAAGTCAGTTCAAATCACGATACAGACTGTCACTTGTGTGATTCTTCAATGCACATGTCAGTTAGTCAAGGATCTGTATGCAAACATCATCTTTTCAATGCAAAGCGGAATTAGTAGCTTTTGTGTGAAGGAGGAGGTCTATAAGTTCACATATTTTTTGAAAGCCTTTGAACAGAAAAAAGTTCAAAATCTCAGATATGGTCTTCTAAATGACTTTTGACGGATCAGTAGGAGTCTATGAGTATTTATAGAAAGTTCAAGATTGAGAATCAGTAGTTCCATAAGGAAACACTGTATGACTGATTTAACATCAGAAGGAATCTATAAGTTTATACATTTTTTGAAGACCCTTTGAACAGAAAAAAATTCAAAAGGTCAGATATGGTCTTCTAAATGACCTTTTAAGCATCAGTAGGAGTTTATGAGTATGTATAGAAAGTTCAAGATCGAGGATTCTTTGGCCAGAAATATGTTCCTTGGGTCAAATACTACTCTACTGCTGTACTGCTGATATAACCTCACAAGAAGTCAATCTATGTGTATAGTAAGTTAGTGTTAAGGACTCATTGGCAAGAAAATGTTCAGTAGGTCAAAAACTGAGTTTTGTATCACTGATGTGACATCAGGAGTCTACAAGAATCAATAGAAATTTCAAGATTGAGTACTCTTTGGCCAGACCTACGTCCGGTAGTTCAAAATGGGACCTCTGTATGGCTTATTTAACATAATTAGGTGTCTAAAAGTTAATATGCAATGCAATGCAAAGCGAAGCAAAGCAAAGCAATGCAAAGTAATGCCATGCAAAGCAATTCAATGCAATGCAATGATGCAAAGCAATGCAATGCAATGATGCAAAGCAATGCAAAGCAATGCAAAGCAATTTAAAGCAATGCAATGCAATGCAATGCAAAGCAATGTAATGCAATGCAATGCAATTGAATACAATAAAATACAATGCAATACAACGCAATGGAATTTCAATGCAATGTAATGCAATTGAATGCAAAGCGATGCAATGCAAAGCGATGCAAAGCGATGCAAAGCGATGCAAAGCGATGCAAAGCGATGCAATGCAAAGTAATGCAAAGCGATGCAAAGCAATGCAATGCAATGCAATGCAAAGCAATGCAAAGCAATGCAAAGCAATGCAAAGCAATGCAATGCAATGCAATAAAATTTAATACAATAAAATACAATGCAAAGCAATGCAATGCAATGCAATGCAAAGCGAAGCGAAGCAAAGCGAAGCGAAGCGAAGCGAAGCGAAGCGAAGCGAAGCAAAGCAAAGCAAAGCAAAGCAAAGCAAAGCAAAGCAAAGCAAAGCAAAACAAAGCAATGCAATGCAAAGTAATGCAATGCAATGCAATGCAATGGAAAGCAAAGCAATGCAATGCAATGCAATTGAATACAATAAAATTAAATACAATGCAATGGAATTTCAATGCAATGCAATGCAATAATGCAAAGTGATGCAAAGCGATGCAAAGCGATGCAAAGTCAATGCAAAGCGATGCAAAGCGATGCAAAGCAATGCAATGCAATAAAATGCAATGCAATGCAATACAATGCAATGCCACATCACAGATGTCATATGATACTGCTTTAATGCACAAGGGAATCAGTTAGTTAGTTATTGTATGCAATGATATTAAAGATAGCATATTTAATGTATGCAACGTATGCACATGTGTGTTATCTCTTCAGTGAACATATTAATAGGTTCCTTCTTGTAAGCATTGCAATGCAACATAACATATGTTGTATTAAATTTAATGGACAACGGATGGATATATTTCATGCAATTAAATGCAAAGCAAAACAATGCAATGCAATGCAATGCAATTTCAATGCAATGCAATTTCAATGCAATGCAATGCAATGCAATGCAATGCAATGCAATGCAATGCAATGCAATGCAATGCAATTGAATACAACCCAATGCAAATACAATGCAATGCAAAGCAGAGAAATACAATGCAATGCAATGCAATTGAATACAATAAAATACAATGCAATGCCACATCACATATGTCATATGATGCTGCTTCAATGCACAAGGGAAACAATTAGTTCTGTATGCTTTGCAATCCAACAGCTTATATGTTATGTTATATCTCTTCATTACACAACTAAATGAGTCAGTTAATGTATGCAATGGTATGAAAGATAGCATATTTAATGTATGCAACGTATGCACGTGTGTTATCTCTTCAGTGGACATCTTGATAGCTTCCTTCTTGTAAACATTGCAATGCACATCACATATGTTGTATTAAATTTAATGGACAACGGATGGATATGCAAAGCAAAACAATGCAATGCAATTTTATGCAATGCAATTTTATGCAATGCAATTCAATGCAATGCAATGCAATCCAATGAAACATCACATATGTCATATAATACTGCTTCAATAGACAAGGGAATAAATGATTTCTCTATGCTTCGCAATGCAACAGCTTATATGTTATGTTATATCTCTTGATATACACAACTAAAGTTTGTTATTTTATGCAATGCTATGAAAGATAGCATATTTAATGTATTTTACTTCACTGCACAACGAATTCAATTAGACTGAGTATGCAGTGCAATGCAATAGCACATATTGTGTCTTTTATTTTAAATGAACATTGGAATAAGCTCGTTCTTGTAAGTTTTCCATTGCAACGGCCCATATGATTATATACAACTCAATGAAACAGGTCATATCTTATGTGTTATCTCTTTAATGCAAAACGGAATAAGTCAGTTCAAATCACGATACAGACTGTCACTTGTGTGATTCTTCAATGCACATGTCAGTTAGTCAAGGATCTGTATGCAAACCATCTTTTCAATGCAAAGCGGAATTAGTAGCTTTTGTGTGAAATTGTATGCACAACGAATACACGACAGATGGATTTCTGTCGTGTATGCAATGCAAAAAAAGGGTTTGAATTAGTTCGTCACGATACAGACTGTGTGTGATTCTTCAATGCATATTAGTAATTCAGATTCTATATAAAAATGTTACATTATATTTTCAGTGCACAGGGGAATAAGTTAGCTTTAGTATGCAACTTAATGCAAAACGGATAGATTTATTTCGTGTATGCAAGGAAATGCAATTCTGTATGCTTCGCAATCCAACAGCTCATATGTTATGTTATGTTATATCTCTTCCCTTACACAACTAAATAAGTTAGTTATTTTATGCAATGCTACGATAGCACATTTTATGTATTTTACTTCACTGCACAACGTTTTCAGTATGCAGTGCAATGTGTGCCCATGTGTGTTATCTCTTCAATGAACATCGGAATAAGTTCCTTCTTGTAAGCACTGCAATGCAACAGCACATATGTATGCAAGTCAATGGACAACGGATGGATATATTTCGTTCATGCAATGAAATGCAATGCAATAAACTTTATATACTTCTATATGTTCGTCTATAACATCTTCTATAAACATCCTTCTGATGTTTCCATGAGCAGTTCAAATTTGACCTTTTGAATTTATTTCTGGCCAAAGGGTCCTTGAACTTATAACTTTTTATACATACTCGTACACTCCGTCAAATGTTTCATCAGCCAGAGAAAAGTCCATATTGAACATAATTCTGGCCGTAAAGTCTATGATAGACTTGAGACTTGATGTTTAATCAGTCAGACTGTCGTCCATATTTGACCTACTAAACATATTTTGTAAAAGAGTCAACATAAAAAAGGTGCATGCATACCTGAAGACATTTCTGGCAAAAAAGTTCTGTATTTTGAACTTTCTACACATACTCATAGACTCCTACTGATGCTTCAAAGGTCATTTAAAAGACCATATCTGAGATTTTGTACTTTTTCCTGTTCAAAGGGTCTTCAAAAAATTTATAAACTTACAGATTCCTTCTGATGTTAGATCAGTCATACAGAGTTTACTTATGGACCTACTGAACATATTTCTCAGCAAAGAGTTCTTGAACATTAACTTATACACTCAGATTGTCTTCTTTAGATGTTATATTAGCCACACTGAAGTCCATATTTGACTCAAGGAACATATTTCTGGCCAAAGAATCCTCAATCTTGAACTTTCTATACATACTCATAAACTCCTACTGATGCTTCAAAAGTCCTTTAGAAGACCATGTCTGACCTTTTGAACTTTTTTATGTTCAAAGGGTCTTCAAAAAATTTATAAACTTATAGACTCCTTCTGATGTTAAATCAGTCATACAGAGTTTACTTATGGAACTACTGAACATATTTGTGGCCAAAGAGCTCTTGAACGTTAACTTAATATACAATCAGATTGTCTTCTTTTGATGTTATATTAGCCACAGTAAAGTCAATATCTGACTCAAGGAACATATTTATGGCCAAAGAATCCTCAGTCTTGAACTTTCTATACATACTCATAGACTCCTACTGATGCTTCACAGGTCATTTAAAAGACCATATCTGAGATTTTGAACTTTTTTCTGTTCAAAAGGTCTTCAAAAAATTTATAAACTAATAGACTCCTTCTGATGTTAAATAAATCAGCCATACAGAGGTTCCTTATGGAACAACTGAACAAATTTCTCACCAAAGAGTTCTTGAACATTAACTTATACACTCAGATTGACTTCTTTAGATGTTATATTAGCCACACTGAAGTCCATATTTGACTTCAAAAAATTTATTAACTTTTAAATTCCTTCTGATGTTAAATCAGTCATACAGAGATTCTTTATGGAACTAGTGAACATATTTGTGGCTAAAGAGTTCTTGAACATTATCTTAATATTCAATCAGATTGTCTTCTTTTGATGTTACATTAGCCAAAGTAAAGTTCATATTTGACCCAAGGAACATATTTCTGACCAAAAGAATACTCGATCTTGAACTTTCTATACATACTCATAGACTCCTACTGATGCTTCAAAAGTCCTTTAGAAGACCATATCTGACCTTTTGAACTTTTTTCTGTTGAAAGGGTCTTCAAAAAATTTATAAACTTATAGACTCCTTCTGATGTTAAATCAGTCAACCAGAGGTTCTTTATTGAACTACTGAACATATTTCTCTGCCAAAGAGATCCTGAACATTAACCTAATATACAATCAGATTGTCTTCTTTTGATGTTATAATAGCCAAAGTAAAGTCCATATTTGACCCAAGGAACATATTTCTGGCCAAAGAATCCTCAATCTTGAACTTTCTATACATACTCATAGACTCCTACCGATGCTTCAAACGTCATTTAGAAGACCATATCTGACCTTTTGAACTTTTTCCTGTTCAAAGGGTCTTCAAAAAATGTATAAACTTATAGACTCCTTCTGATGTTCAATCAGTCATACAGAGGTACTTTATGGAACTACTTAACATATTTGTGGCCAAAGAGTTCTTGAACATTAACTTAATATACAATCAGATTGTCTTCTTTTGATTGTTATATTAGCCACAGTAAAGTCCATATTTGACCAGAGGAACATATTTCTGACCAAAGAATACTCGATCTTGAACTTTCTATACATACTCATAGACTCCTACTGATGCTTCAAAAGTCATTTAGAAAGACCATATCTGACCTTTTGAACTTTTTTCTGTTCAAAGGGTCTTCAAAAAATGTATAAACTTATAGACTCCTGATGTTCAATCAGTCATACAGAGATTCCTTATGGAACTACTGAACATATTTCTGTCCAAAGAGTTCTTGAACATTAACTTATACACTCAGATTGTCTTCTTTAGATTGTCCACAAACCGGAAGGTTGGTGGTTCAATCCCTGGTTCCACCTGACCAAGTGTCGAGGTGTCCATGAGCAAGACACCTAACCCCGGCTGCTCCCGACGAGCTGGATGGTGTATGAATGTGTGAGTGAATGGGTGAATGAGAGGCAAAAATGTAAAGCGCTTTGGTGGCCATTGGGTCTATGAAAGCGCTATATAAATGCAGTCCATTTACCATTTACCATTTTAGATGTTATATTAGCCACACTGAAGTCCATATTTGACTTCAAAAAATGTATAAACTTATAAATTCCTTCTGATGTTAAATCAATCATACAGAGGTACTTTATGGAACTACTTAACATATTTGTGGCCAAAGAGTTCTTGAACATTAACTTAATACACAATCAGATTGTCTTCTTTTGATTGTTATATTAGCCACAGTAAAGTCCATATTTGACCCAAGGAACATATTTCTGGCCGAAGAATCCTCGATCTTGAACTTTCTATACATACTCATAAACTCCTACTGATGCTTCAAAAGTCCTTTAGAATACCATATCTGACCTTTTGAACTTTTTTCTGTTCAAAGGGTCTTCAAAAAATGTATAAACTTATAGACTCCTTCTGATGTTAAATCAGTCATACAGAGATTCTTTATGGAACTAGTGAACATATTTGTGGCTAAGGAGTTCTTGAACATTAACTTAATATACAATCAGATTGTCTACTTTTGATGTTACATTAGCCAAAGTAAAGTCCATATTTGACTCAAGGAACATATTTCTGGCCAAAGAATCCTCAATCTTGAACTTTTTATACATACTCATAAACTTCTTCTGATGCTTAAAAAAGTCCTTTAGAAGACCATATCTGACCTTTTGAAATTTTTTTTGTTCAAAGGGTCTTCAAAAATTTTATAAACTTATAGACTCCTTCTGATGTTAAATCAGTCATACAGAGAAGTTCCTTATGGAATTACTGAACAAATTTCTCTGCCAAAGAGTTCTTTAACATTAACTTAATATACATTCAGATTGTCTTCTTTTGATTGTTATATTAGCCACAGTAAAGTCCATATTTGACCCAAGGAACATATTTCTGACCAAAGAATACTCGATCTTGAACTTTCTATACATACTCATAGACTCCTACTGATGCTTCAAAAGTCATTTAGAAAACCAAATCTGACCTTTTGAACTTTTTTCTGTTCAAAGGGTCTTCAAAAAATGTATAAACTTATAAACTCCTTCTGATGTTAAATCAGTCATACAGAGATTCTTTATGGAATTAGTGAACATATTTGTGGCTAAAGAGTTCTTGAACATTAACTTAATATACAATCAGATTGTCTTCTTTTGATGTTACATTAGCCAAAGTAAAGTCCATATTTGACCCAAGGAACATATTTCTGACCAAAGAATACTCGATCTTGAACTTTCTATACATACTCATAGACTCCTACCGATGCTTCAAAAGTCATTTAGAAGACCATATCTGACCTCTTGAACTTTTTTCTGTTCAAAGGGTCTTCAAAAAATGTATAAACTTATAGACTCCTTCTGATGTTCAATCAGTCATACAGAGATTCTTTATGGAACTATTGAACATATTTGTGGCTAAGGAGTTCTTGAACATTAACTTAATATACAATCAGATTGTCTTCTTTTGATGTTACATTAGCCAAAGTAAAGTCCATATTTGACTCAAGGAACATATTTCTGGCCAAAGAATCCTCAATCTTGAACTTTCTATACATACTCATAAACTCCTACTGATGCTTCAAAAGTCCTTTGGAAGACCATATCTGACCTTTTGACATTTTTTCTGTTCAAAGGGTCTTCAAAAATTGTATAAACTTATAGACTCCTTCTGATGTTAAATCAGTCATACAGAGAAGTTCCTTATGGAACTACTAAACATATTTCTGTCCAAAGAGTTCCTGAACATTATCTTAATATACAATCAGATTGTCTTCTTTTGATGTTATATTAGCCACAGTAAAGTCCATATTTGACTCAAGGAACATATTTCTGGCCAAAGAATCCTCAATCTTGAACTTTCTATACATACTCATAAACTCCTACCGATGCTTCAAAAGTCCTTTGGAAGACCATATCTGACCTTTTGAACTTTTTTCTGTTCAAAGGGTCTTCAAAAAATTTATAAACTTATAGACTCCTTCTGATGTTCAATCAGTCATACAGAGTTTCCTTATGGAACTACTGAACATATTTCTGGCCAAAGAGTTCTTGAACATTAACTTATACACTCAGATTGTCTTCTTTAGATTGTCTACAAACCGGAAGGTTGGTGGTTCAATCCCCGGTTCCACCTGACCAAGTGTCGAGGTGTCCATGAGCAAGACACCTAACCCCGGCTGCTCCCGACGAGCTGGATGGCGCCTTGCATGGCTGACACCGCCGTCGGTGTATGAATGTGTGAGTGAATGGGTGAATGAGAGGCAAAAATGTAAAGCGCTTTGGTGGCCATTGGGTCTATGAAAGCGCTATATAAATGCAGTCCATTTACCATTTACCATTTTAGATGTTATATTAGCCACACTGAAGTCCATATTTGACTTCAAAAAATTTATAAACTTATAAACTCCTTCTGATGTTAAATCAGTCATACAGAGATTCTTTATGGACCTAGTGAACATATTTGTGGCTAAAGAGTTCTTGAACATTAACTTAATATACAATCAGATTGTCTTCTTTTGATGTTACATTAGCCAAAGTAAAGTCCATATTTGACTCAAGGAACATATTTCTGGCCAAAGAATCCTCAATCTTGAACTTTCTATACATACTCATAAACTCCTACCGATGCTTCAAAAGTCCTTTGGAAGACCATATCTGACCTTTTGACATTTTTTCTGTTCAAAGGGTCTTCAAAAAATGTATAAACTTATAGACTCCTTCTGATGTTAAATCAGTCATACAGAGAAGTTCCTTATGGAACTACTAAACATATTTCTGTCCAAAGAGTTCCTGAACATTATCTTAATATACAATCAGATTGTCTTCTTTTGATGTTATATTAGCCACAGTAAAGTCCATATTTGACTCAAGGAACATATTTCTGGCCAAAGAATCCTCAATCTTGAACTTTTTATACATACTCATAAACTCCTACTGATGCTTCAAACGTCCTTTAGAAGACCATATCTGACCTTTTGAAAAAAAAATTGTTCAAAGGGTCTTCAAAAATTGTATAAACTTATAGACTCCTTCTGATGTTAAATCAGTCATACAGAGAAGTTCCTTATGGAACTACTGAACAAATTTCTCTGCCAAAGAGTTCTTTAACATTAACTTAATATACATTCAGATTGTCTTCTTTTGATTGTTATATTAGCCACAGTAAAGTCCATATTTGACCCAAGGAACATATTTCTGACCAAAGAATACTCGATCTTGAACTTTCTATACATACTCATAGACTCCTACTGATGCTTCAAAAGTCATTTAGAAAGACCATATCTGACCTTTTGAACTTTTTTCTGTTCAAAGGGTCTTCAAAAAATGTATAAACTTATAAACTCCTTCTGATGTTAAATCAGTCATACAGAGATTCTTTATGGAACTAGTGAACATATTTGTGGCTAAAGAGTTCTTGAACAATAACTTAATATACAATCAGATTGTCTTCTTTTGATGTTACATTAGCCAAAGTAAAGTCCATATTTGACTCAAGGAACATATTTCTGGCCAAAGAATCCTCAATCTTGAACTTTCTATACATACTCATAAACTCCTACCGATGCTTTAAAAGTCCTTTGGAAGACCATATCTGACCTTTTGACATTTTTTCTGTTCAAAGGGTCTTCAAAAATTTTATAAACTTATAGACTCCTTCTGATGTTAAATCAGTCATACAGAGAAGTTCCTTATGGAACTACTAAACATATTTCTGTCCAAAGAGTTCCTGAACATTATCTTAATATACAATCAGATTGTCTTCTTTTGATGTTATATTAGCCACAGTAAAGTCCATATTTGACTCACGGAACATATTTCTGGCCAAAGAATCCTCAATCTTGAACTTTCTATACATACTCATAAACTCCTACCGATGCTTTTAAAGTCCTTTGGAAGACCATATCTGACCTTTTGACATTTTTTCTGTTCAAAGGGTCTTCAAAAATTTTATAAACTTATAGACTCCTTCTGATGTTAAATCAGTCATACAGAGAAGTTCCTTATGGAACTACTAAACATATTTCTGTCCAAAGAGTTCCTGAACATTATCTTAATATACAATCAGATTGTCTTCTTTTGATGTTATATTAGCCACAGTAAAGTCCATATTTGACTCACGGAACATATTTCTGGCCAAAGAATCCTCAATCTTGAACTTTTTATACACACTCATAAACTCCTACTGATTCTTCAAAAGTCCTTTAGAAGACCATATCTGACCTTTTGAAATTTTTTTTGTTCAAAGGGTCTTCAAAAATTGTATAAACTTATAGACTCCTTCTGATGTTAAATCAGTCATACAGAGAAGTTCCTTATGGAACTACTGAACAAATTTCTCTGCCAAAGAGTTCTTTAACATTAACTTAATATACATTCAGATTGTCTTCTTTTGATTGTTATATTAGCCACAGTAAAGTCCATATTTGACCCAATGAACATATTTCTGAACAAAGAATACTAGATCTTGAACTTTCTACACATACTCATAGACTCCTACCGATGCTTCAAAAGTAATTTAGAAGACCATATCTGACCTTTTGAACTTTTTTCTGTTCAAAGGGTCTTCAAAAAATTTATAAACTTATAGACTCCTTCTGATGTTCAATCAGTCATACAGAGATTCTTTATGGAACTAGTGAACATATTTGTGGCTAAAGAGTTCTTGAACATTAACTTAATATACAATCAGATTGTCTTCTTTTGATGTTACATTAGCCAAAGTAAAGTCCATATTTGACTCAAGGAACATATTTCTGGCCAAAGAATCCTCAATCTTGAACTTTTTATACACACTCATAAACTCCTACTGATGCTTCAAAGGTCCTTTAGAAGACCATATCTGACCTTTTGAAATTTTTTTTGTTCAAAGGGTCTTCAAAAATTTTATAAACTTATAGACTCCTTCTGATGTTAAATCAGTCATACAGAGAAGTTCCTTATGGAACTACTAAACATATTTCTGTCCAAAGAGTTCCTGAACATTATCTTAATATACAATCAGATTGTCTTCTTTTGATGTTATATTAGCCACAGTAAAGTCCATATTTGACTCACGGAACATATTTCTGGCCAAAGAATCCTCAATCTTGAACTTTTTATACACACTCATAAACTCCTACTGATTCTTCAAAAGTCCTTTAGAAGACCATATCTGACCTTTTGAAATTTTTTTTGTTCAAAGGGTCTTCAAAAATTGTATAAACTTATAGACTCCTTCTGATGTTAAATCAGTCATACAGAGAAGTTCCTTATGGAACTACTGAACAAATTTCTCTGCCAAAGAGTTCTTTAACATTAACTTAATATACATTCAGATTGTCTTCTTTTGATTGTTATATTAGCCACAGTAAAGTCCATATTTGACCCAATGAACATATTTCTGAACAAAGAATACTAGATCTTGAACTTTCTACACATACTCATAGACTCCTACCGATGCTTCAAAAGTAATTTAGAAGACCATATCTGACCTTTTGAACTTTTTTCTGTTCAAAGGGTCTTCAAAAAATTTATAAACTTATAGACTCCTTCTGATGTTCAATCAGTCATACAGAGATTCTTTATGGAACTAGTGAACATATTTGTGGCTAAAGAGTTCTTGAACATTAACTTAATATACAATCAGATTGTCTTCTTTTGATGTTACATTAGCCAAAGTAAAGTCCATATTTGACTCAAGGAACATATTTCTGGCCAAAGAATCCTCAATCTTGAACTTTTTATACACACTCATAAACTCCTACTGATGCTTCAAAGGTCCTTTAGAAGACCATATCTGACCTTTTGAAATTTTTTTTGTTCAAAGGGTCTTCAAAAAATGTATAAACTTATAGACTCCTTCTGATGTTAAATCAGTCATACAGAGAAGTTCCTTATGGAACTACTGAACATATTTCTGGCCAAAGAGTTCTTGAACATTAACTTATACACTCAGATTGTCTTCTTTAGATGTTATATTAGCCACACTGAAGTCCATATTTGACTTCAAAAAATGTATAAACTTCTAAATTCCTTCTGATGTTAAATCAGTCATACAGAGGTACTTTATGGAACTACTTAACATATTTGTGGCCAAAGAATACTCGATCTTGAACTTTCTATACATACTCATAGACTCCTACTGATGCTTCAAAAGTCATTTAAGAAAGACCATATCTGACCTTTTGAACTTTTTTCTGTTCAAAAGGTCTTCAAAAAATGTATAAACTTATAGACTCCTTCTGATGTTCAATCAGGCATACAGAGGTTCCTCATGGAACTACTAAACATATTTCTGTCCAAAGAGTTCCTGAATATTATCTTAATATACAATCAGATTGTCTTCTTTTGATGTTATATTAGCCACAGTAAAGTCCATATTTGACTCAAGGAACATATTTCTGGCCAAAGAATCCTCAATCTTGAACTGTTTATACATACTCATAAACTCCTACTGATGCTTAAAAAAGTCCTTTAGAAGACCATATCTGACCTTTTGAAATTTTTTTTGTTCAAAGGGTCTTCAAAAATTGTATAAACTTATAGACTCCTTCTGATGTTAAATCAGTCATACAGAGAAGTTTCTTATGGAATTACTGAACAAATTTCTCTGCCAAAGAGTTCTTTAACATTAACTTAATATACATTCACATTGTCTTCTTTTGATTGTTATATTAGCCACAGTAAAGTCCATATTTGACCCAAGGAACATATTTCTGACCAAAGAATACTCGATCTTGAACTTTCTATACATACTCATAGACTCCTACTGATGCTTCAAAAGTCATTTAGAAAGACCATATCTGACCTTTTGAACTTTTTTCTGTTCAAAGGGTCTTCAAAAAATGTATAAACTTATAAACTCCTTCTGATGTTCAATCAGTCATACAGAGATTCTTTATGGAACTAGTGAACATATTTGTGGCTAAAGAGTTTTTGAACATTAACTTAATATACAATCAGATTGTCTTCTTTTGATGTTATAATAGCCAAAGTAAAGTCCATATTTGACCCAAGGAACATATTTCTGGCCAAAGAATCCTCAATCTTGAACTTTCTATACATACTCATAGACTCCTACTGATGCTTCAAAGGTCATTTAAAAAAACATATCTGAGATTTTTTACTTTTTCCTGTTAAAAGGGTCTTCAAAAAATTTATAAACTTATAGACTCCTTCTGATGTTAAATAAATCAGCCATACAGAGGTTCGTTATGGAACTACTGGACAACTTTCTCACCTAAGAGTTCTTTAACATAAACTTATACACTCAGATTGTCTTTTTTAGATGGTATATTAGCCACACTGAAGTCCATATTTGACTTTAAAAAATGTATAAACTTATAAATTCCTTCTGATGTTAAATCAGTCATACAGAGGTTCTTTATGGAACTAGTGAACATATTTGTGGCTAAAGAGTTCTTGAACATTAACTTAATATACAATCAGATTGTCTTCTTTTGATGTTATAATAGCCAAAGTAAAGTCCATATTTGACCCAAGGAACATATTTCTGGCCAAAGAATCCTCAATCTTGAACTTTCTATACATACTCATAGACTCCTACTGATGCTTCAAAGGTCATTTAGAAGACCATATCTGACCTTTTGAACTTTTTTCTGTTCAAAGGGTCTTCAAAAATTGTATAAACTTATAGACTCCTTCTGATGTTAAATCAGTCATACAGAGAAGTTCCTTATGGAACTACTGAACAAATTTCTCTGCCAAAGAGTTCTTTAACATTAACTTAATATACATTCAGATTGTCTTCTTTTGATTGTTATATTAGCCACAGTAAAGTCCATATTTGACCCAAGGAACATATTTCTGACCAAAGAATACTCGATCTTGAACTTTCTATACATACTCATAGACTCCTACTGATGCTTCAAAAGTCATTTAGAAAGACCATATCTGACCTTTTGAACTTTTTTCTGTTCAAAGGGTCTTCAAAAAATGTATAAACTTATAAACTCCTTCTGATGTTAAATCAGTCATACAGAGATTCTTTATGGAACTAGTGAACATATTTGTGGCTAAAGAGTTCTTGAACATTAACTTAATATACAATCAGATTGTCTTCTTTTGATGTTACATTAGCCAAAGGAAAGTCCATATTTGACTCATGGAACATATTTCTGGCCAAAGAATCCTCAATCTTGAACTTTCTATACATACTCATAAACTCCTACCGATGCTTCAAAAGTCCTTTGGAAGACCATATCTGACCTTTTGACATTTTTTCTGTTCAAAGGGTCTTCAAAAATTGTATAAACTTATAGACTCCTTCTGATGATAAATCAGTCATACAGAGAAGTTCCTTATGGAACTACTAAACATATTTCTGTCCAAAGAGTTCCTGAACATTATCTTAATATACAATCAGATTGTCTTCTTTTGATGTTATATTAGCCACAGTAAAGTCCATATTTGACTCAAGGAACATATTTCTGGCCAAAGAATCCTCAATCTTGAACTTTTTATACATACTCATAAACTCCTACTGATGCTTCAAACGTCCTTTAGAAGACCATATCTGACCTTTTGAAAAAAAATTTGTTCAAAGGGTCTTCAAAAATTGTATAAACTTATAGACTCCTTCTGATGTTAAATCAGTCATACAGAGAAGTTCCTTATGGAACTACTGAACAAATTTCTCTGCCAAAGAGTTCTTTAACATTAACTTAATATACATTCAGATTGTCTTCTTTTGATTGTTATATTAGCCACAGTAAAGTCCATATTTGACCCAAGGAACATATTTCTGACCAAAGAATACTCGATCTTGAACTTTCTATACATACTCATAGACTCCTACTGATGCTTCAAAAGTCATTTAGAAAGACCATATCTGACCTTTTGAACTTTTTTCTGTTCAAAGGGTCTTCAAAAAATGTATAAACTTATAAACTCCTTCTGATGTTAAATCAGTCATACAGAGATTCTTTATGGAACTAGTGAACATATTTGTGGCTAAAGAGTTCTTGAACAATAACTTAATATACAATCAGATTGTCTTCTTTTGATGTTACATTAGCCAAAGTAAAGTCCATATTTGACTCAAGGAACATATTTCTGGCCAAAGAATCCTCAATCTTGAACTTTCTATACATACTCATAAACTCCTACCGATGCTTCAAAAGTCCTTTGGAAGACCATATCTGACCTTTTGACATTTTTTCTGTTCAAAGGGTCTTCAAAAATTGTATAAACTTATAGACTCCTTCTGATGTTAAATCAGTCATACAGAGAAGTTCCTTATGGAACTACTAAACATATTTCTGTCCAAAGAGTTCCTGAACATTATCTTAATATACAATCAGATTGTCTTCTTTTGATGTTGTATTAACCACAGTAAAGTCCATATTTGACTCAAGGAACATATTTCTGGCCAAAGAATCCTCAATCTTGAACTTTTTATACACACTCATAAACTCCTACTGATGCTTCAAAAGTCCTTTAGAAGACCATATCTGACCTTTTGAAATTTTTTTTGTTCAAAGGGTCTTCAAAAATTGTATAAACTTATAGACTCCTTCTGATGTTAAATCAGTCATACAGAGAAGTTCCTTATGGAACTACTGAACAAATTTCTCTGCCAAAGAGTTCTTTAACATTAACTTAATATACATTCAGATTGTCTTCTTTTGATTGTTATATTAGCCACAGTAAAGTCCATATTTGACCTAAGGAACATATTTCTGAACAAAGAATACTCGATCTTGAACTTTCTACACATACTCATAGACTCCTACCGATGCTTCAAAAGTCATTTAGAAGACCATATCTGACCTTTTGAACTTTTTTCTGTTCAAAGGGTCTTCAAAAAATGTATAAACTTATAGACTCCTTCTGATGTTCAATCAGTCATACAGAGATTCTTTATGGAACTAGTGAACATATTTGTGGCTAAGCAGTTCTTGAACATTAACTTAATATACAATCAGATTGTCTTCTTTTGATGTTACATTAGCCAAAGTAAAGTCCATATTTGACTCAAGGAATATATTTCTGGCCAAAGAATCCTCAATCTTGAACTTTTTATACATACTCATAAACTCCTACTGATGCTTAAAAAAGTCCTTTAGAAGACCATATCTGACCTTTTGAAATTTTTTTTGTTCAAAGGGTCTTCAAAAATTTTATAAACTTATAGACTCCTTCTGATGTTAAATCAGTCATACAGAGAAGTTCCTTATGGAATTACTGAACAAATTTCTCTGCCAAAGAGTTCTTTAACATTAACTTAATATACATTCAGATTGTCTTCTTTTGATTGTTATATTAGCCACAGTAAAGTCCATATTTGACCCAAGGAACATATTTCTGACCAAAGAATACTCGATCTTGAACTTTCTATACATACTCATAGACTCCTACTGATGCTTCAAAAGTCATTTAGAAAGACCATATCTGACCTTTTGAACTTTTTTCTGTTCAAAGGGTCTTCAAAAAATGTATAAACTTATAAACTCCTTCTGATGTTAAATCAGTCATACAGAGATTCTTTATGGAACTAGTGAACATATTTGTGGCTAAGGAGTTCTTGAACATTAACTTAATATACAATCAGATTGTCTTCTTTTGATGTTACATTAGCCAAAGTAAAGTCCATATTTGACTCAAGGAACATATTTCTGGCCAAAGAATCCTCAATCTTGAACTTTCTATACATACTCATAAACTCCTACTGATGCTTCAAAAGTCATTTGGAAGACCATATCTGACCTTTTGACATTTTTTCTGTTCAAAGGGTCTTCAAAAATTGTATAAACTTATAGACTCCTTCTGATGTTAAATCAGTCATACAGAGAAGTTCCTTATGGAACTACTGAACAAATTTCTCTGCTAAAGAGTTCTTTAACATTAACTTAATATACAATCAGAATGTCTTCTTTTGATGTTATATTAGCCACACTGAAGTCCATATTTGACTCAAGGAACATATTTCTGGCCAAAGAATCCTCAATCTTGAACTTTCTATACATACTCATAAACTCCTACTGATGCTTCAAAAGTCCTTTAGAAGACTATGTCTGACCTTTTGAACTTTTTTATGTTCAAAGGGTCTTCAAAAAATTTATAAACTTATAGACTCCTTCTGATGTTAAATCAGTCATACAGAGTTTACTTATGGAACTACTGGACATATTTCTGTCCAAAGAGTTCTTGAACATTAACTTATACACTCAGATTGTCTTCTTTAGATTGTCCACAAACCGGAAGGTTGGTGGTTCAATCCCTGGTTCCACCTGACCAAGTGTCGAGGTGTCCATGA
Organism: Semotilus atromaculatus; assembly: GCA_031834385.1. Lineage (NCBI taxonomy): Eukaryota > Metazoa > Chordata > Actinopteri > Cypriniformes > Leuciscidae > Semotilus > Semotilus atromaculatus. The sequence continues at coordinate 28,867,123 of JAULUF010000010.1, read as the reverse complement.
GCAAGACACCTAACCCCGGCTGCTCCCGACGAGCTGGATGGTGTATGAATGTGTGAGTGAATGGGTGAATGAGAGGCAAAAATGTAAAGCGCTTTGGTGGCCATTGGGTCTATGAAAGCGCTATATAAATGCAGTCCATTTACCATTTACCATTTTAGATGTTATATTAGCCACACTGAAGTCCATATTTGACTTCAAAAAATGTATAAACTTATAAATTCCTTCTGATGTTAAATCAATCATACAGAGGTACTTTATGGAACTACTTAACATATTTGTGGCCAAAGAGTTCTTGAACATTAACTTAATACACAATCAGATTGTCTTCTTTTGATTGTTATATTAGCCACAGTAAAGTCCATATTTGACCCAAGGAACATATTTCTGGCCGAAGAATCCTCGATCTTGAACTTTCTATACATACTCATAAACTCCTACTGATGCTTCAAAAGTCCTTTAGAATACCATATCTGACCTTTTGAACTTTTTTCTGTTCAAAGGGTCTTCAAAAAATGTATAAACTTATAGACTCCTTCTGATGTTAAATCAGTCATACAGAGATTCTTTATGGAACTAGTGAACATATTTGTGGCTAAGGAGTTCTTGAACATTAACTTAATATACAATCAGATTGTCTACTTTTGATGTTACATTAGCCAAAGTAAAGTCCATATTTGACTCAAGGAACATATTTCTGGCCAAAGAATCCTCAATCTTGAACTTTTTATACATACTCATAAACTTCTTCTGATGCTTAAAAAAGTCCTTTAGAAGACCATATCTGACCTTTTGAAATTTTTTTTGTTCAAAGGGTCTTCAAAAATTTTATAAACTTATAGACTCCTTCTGATGTTAAATCAGTCATACAGAGAAGTTCCTTATGGAATTACTGAACAAATTTCTCTGCCAAAGAGTTCTTTAACATTAACTTAATATACATTCAGATTGTCTTCTTTTGATTGTTATATTAGCCACAGTAAAGTCCATATTTGACCCAAGGAACATATTTCTGACCAAAGAATACTCGATCTTGAACTTTCTATACATACTCATAGACTCCTACTGATGCTTCAAAAGTCATTTAGAAAACCAAATCTGACCTTTTGAACTTTTTTCTGTTCAAAGGGTCTTCAAAAAATGTATAAACTTATAAACTCCTTCTGATGTTAAATCAGTCATACAGAGATTCTTTATGGAATTAGTGAACATATTTGTGGCTAAAGAGTTCTTGAACATTAACTTAATATACAATCAGATTGTCTTCTTTTGATGTTACATTAGCCAAAGTAAAGTCCATATTTGACCCAAGGAACATATTTCTGACCAAAGAATACTCGATCTTGAACTTTCTATACATACTCATAGACTCTTACCGATGCTTCAAAAGTCATTTAGAAGACCATATCTGACCTCTTGAACTTTTTTCTGTTCAAAGGGTCTTCAAAAAATGTATAAACTTATAGACTCCTTCTGATGTTCAATCAGTCATACAGAGATTCTTTATGGAACTATTGAACATATTTGTGGCTAAGGAGTTCTTGAACATTAACTTAATATACAATCAGATTGTCTTCTTTTGATGTTACATTAGCCAAAGTAAAGTCCATATTTGACTCAAGGAACATATTTCTGGCCAAAGAATCCTCAATCTTGAACTTTCTATACATACTCATAAACTCCTACTGATGCTTCAAAAGTCCTTTGGAAGACCATATCTGACCTTTTGACATTTTTTCTGTTCAAAGGGTCTTCAAAAATTGTATAAACTTATAGACTCCTTCTGATGTTAAATCAGTCATACAGAGAAGTTCCTTATGGAACTACTAAACATATTTCTGTCCAAAGAGTTCCTGAACATTATCTTAATATACAATCAGATTGTCTTCTTTTGATGTTATATTAGCCACAGTAAAGTCCATATTTGACTCAAGGAACATATTTCTGGCCAAAGAATCCTCAATCTTGAACTTTCTATACATACTCATAAACTCCTACCGATGCTTCAAAAGTCCTTTGGAAGACCATATCTGACCTTTTGAACTTTTTTCTGTTCAAAGGGTCTTCAAAAAATTTATAAACTTATAGACTCCTTCTGATGTTCAATCAGTCATACAGAGTTTCCTTATGGAACTACTGAACATATTTCTGGCCAAAGAGTTCTTGAACATTAACTTATACACTCAGATTGTCTTCTTTAGATTGTCTACAAACCGGAAGGTTGGTGGTTCAATCCCCGGTTCCACCTGACCAAGTGTCGAGGTGTCCATGAGCAAGACACCTAACCCCGGCTGCTCCCGACGAGCTGGATGGCGCCTTGCATGGCTGACACCGCCGTCGGTGTATGAATGTGTGAGTGAATGGGTGAATGAGAGGCAAAAATGTAAAGCGCTTTGGTGGCCATTGGGTCTATGAAAGCGCTATATAAATGCAGTCCATTTACCATTTACCATTTTAGATGTTATATTAGCCACACTGAAGTCCATATTTGACTTCAAAAAATTTATAAACTTATAAACTCCTTCTGATGTTAAATCAGTCATACAGAGATTCTTTATGGACCTAGTGAACATATTTGTGGCTAAAGAGTTCTTGAACATTAACTTAATATACAATCAGATTGTCTTCTTTTGATGTTACATTAGCCAAAGTAAAGTCCATATTTGACTCAAGGAACATATTTCTGGCCAAAGAATCCTCAATCTTGAACTTTCTATACATACTCATAAACTCCTACCGATGCTTCAAAAGTCCTTTGGAAGACCATATCTGACCTTTTGACATTTTTTCTGTTCAAAGGGTCTTCAAAAAATGTATAAACTTATAGACTCCTTCTGATGTTAAATCAGTCATACAGAGAAGTTCCTTATGGAACTACTAAACATATTTCTGTCCAAAGAGTTCCTGAACATTATCTTAATATACAATCAGATTGTCTTCTTTTGATGTTATATTAGCCACAGTAAAGTCCATATTTGACTCAAGGAACATATTTCTGGCCAAAGAATCCTCAATCTTGAACTTTTTATACATACTCATAAACTCCTACTGATGCTTCAAACGTCCTTTAGAAGACCATATCTGACCTTTTGAAAAAAAAATTGTTCAAAGGGTCTTCAAAAATTGTATAAACTTATAGACTCCTTCTGATGTTAAATCAGTCATACAGAGAAGTTCCTTATGGAACTACTGAACAAATTTCTCTGCCAAAGAGTTCTTTAACATTAACTTAATATACATTCAGATTGTCTTCTTTTGATTGTTATATTAGCCACAGTAAAGTCCATATTTGACCCAAGGAACATATTTCTGACCAAAGAATACTCGATCTTGAACTTTCTATACATACTCATAGACTCCTACTGATGCTTCAAAAGTCATTTAGAAAGACCATATCTGACCTTTTGAACTTTTTTCTGTTCAAAGGGTCTTCAAAAAATGTATAAACTTATAAACTCCTTCTGATGTTAAATCAGTCATACAGAGATTCTTTATGGAACTAGTGAACATATTTGTGGCTAAAGAGTTCTTGAACAATAACTTAATATACAATCAGATTGTCTTCTTTTGATGTTACATTAGCCAAAGTAAAGTCCATATTTGACTCAAGGAACATATTTCTGGCCAAAGAATCCTCAATCTTGAACTTTCTATACATACTCATAAACTCCTACCGATGCTTTAAAAGTCCTTTGGAAGACCATATCTGACCTTTTGACATTTTTTCTGTTCAAAGGGTCTTCAAAAATTTTATAAACTTATAGACTCCTTCTGATGTTAAATCAGTCATACAGAGAAGTTCCTTATGGAACTACTAAACATATTTCTGTCCAAAGAGTTCCTGAACATTATCTTAATATACAATCAGATTGTCTTCTTTTGATGTTATATTAGCCACAGTAAAGTCCATATTTGACTCACGGAACATATTTCTGGCCAAAGAATCCTCAATCTTGAACTTTCTATACATACTCATAAACTCCTACCGATGCTTTTAAAGTCCTTTGGAAGACCATATCTGACCTTTTGACATTTTTTCTGTTCAAAGGGTCTTCAAAAATTTTATAAACTTATAGACTCCTTCTGATGTTAAATCAGTCATACAGAGAAGTTCCTTATGGAACTACTAAACATATTTCTGTCCAAAGAGTTCCTGAACATTATCTTAATATACAATCAGATTGTCTTCTTTTGATGTTATATTAGCCACAGTAAAGTCCATATTTGACTCACGGAACATATTTCTGGCCAAAGAATCCTCAATCTTGAACTTTTTATACACACTCATAAACTCCTACTGATTCTTCAAAAGTCCTTTAGAAGACCATATCTGACCTTTTGAAATTTTTTTTGTTCAAAGGGTCTTCAAAAATTGTATAAACTTATAGACTCCTTCTGATGTTAAATCAGTCATACAGAGAAGTTCCTTATGGAACTACTGAACAAATTTCTCTGCCAAAGAGTTCTTTAACATTAACTTAATATACATTCAGATTGTCTTCTTTTGATTGTTATATTAGCCACAGTAAAGTCCATATTTGACCCAATGAACATATTTCTGAACAAAGAATACTAGATCTTGAACTTTCTACACATACTCATAGACTCCTACCGATGCTTCAAAAGTAATTTAGAAGACCATATCTGACCTTTTGAACTTTTTTCTGTTCAAAGGGTCTTCAAAAAATTTATAAACTTATAGACTCCTTCTGATGTTCAATCAGTCATACAGAGATTCTTTATGGAACTAGTGAACATATTTGTGGCTAAAGAGTTCTTGAACATTAACTTAATATACAATCAGATTGTCTTCTTTTGATGTTACATTAGCCAAAGTAAAGTCCATATTTGACTCAAGGAACATATTTCTGGCCAAAGAATCCTCAATCTTGAACTTTTTATACACACTCATAAACTCCTACTGATGCTTCAAAGGTCCTTTAGAAGACCATATCTGACCTTTTGAAATTTTTTTTGTTCAAAGGGTCTTCAAAAATTTTATAAACTTATAGACTCCTTCTGATGTTAAATCAGTCATACAGAGAAGTTCCTTATGGAACTACTAAACATATTTCTGTCCAAAGAGTTCCTGAACATTATCTTAATATACAATCAGATTGTCTTCTTTTGATGTTATATTAGCCACAGTAAAGTCCATATTTGACTCACGGAACATATTTCTGGCCAAAGAATCCTCAATCTTGAACTTTTTATACACACTCATAAACTCCTACTGATTCTTCAAAAGTCCTTTAGAAGACCATATCTGACCTTTTGAAATTTTTTTTGTTCAAAGGGTCTTCAAAAATTGTATAAACTTATAGACTCCTTCTGATGTTAAATCAGTCATACAGAGAAGTTCCTTATGGAACTACTGAACAAATTTCTCTGCCAAAGAGTTCTTTAACATTAACTTAATATACATTCAGATTGTCTTCTTTTGATTGTTATATTAGCCACAGTAAAGTCCATATTTGACCCAATGAACATATTTCTGAACAAAGAATACTAGATCTTGAACTTTCTACACATACTCATAGACTCCTACCGATGCTTCAAAAGTAATTTAGAAGACCATATCTGACCTTTTGAACTTTTTTCTGTTCAAAGGGTCTTCAAAAAATTTATAAACTTATAGACTCCTTCTGATGTTCAATCAGTCATACAGAGATTCTTTATGGAACTAGTGAACATATTTGTGGCTAAAGAGTTCTTGAACATTAACTTAATATACAATCAGATTGTCTTCTTTTGATGTTACATTAGCCAAAGTAAAGTCCATATTTGACTCAAGGAACATATTTCTGGCCAAAGAATCCTCAATCTTGAACTTTTTATACACACTCATAAACTCCTACTGATGCTTCAAAGGTCCTTTAGAAGACCATATCTGACCTTTTGAAATTTTTTTTGTTCAAAGGGTCTTCAAAAAATGTATAAACTTATAGACTCCTTCTGATGTTAAATCAGTCATACAGAGAAGTTCCTTATGGAACTACTGAACATATTTCTGGCCAAAGAGTTCTTGAACATTAACTTATACACTCAGATTGTCTTCTTTAGATGTTATATTAGCCACACTGAAGTCCATATTTGACTTCAAAAAATGTATAAACTTCTAAATTCCTTCTGATGTTAAATCAGTCATACAGAGGTACTTTATGGAACTACTTAACATATTTGTGGCCAAAGAATACTCGATCTTGAACTTTCTATACATACTCATAGACTCCTACTGATGCTTCAAAAGTCATTTAAGAAAGACCATATCTGACCTTTTGAACTTTTTTCTGTTCAAAAGGTCTTCAAAAAATGTATAAACTTATAGACTCCTTCTGATGTTCAATCAGGCATACAGAGGTTCCTCATGGAACTACTAAACATATTTCTGTCCAAAGAGTTCCTGAATATTATCTTAATATACAATCAGATTGTCTTCTTTTGATGTTATATTAGCCACAGTAAAGTCCATATTTGACTCAAGGAACATATTTCTGGCCAAAGAATCCTCAATCTTGAACTGTTTATACATACTCATAAACTCCTACTGATGCTTAAAAAAGTCCTTTAGAAGACCATATCTGACCTTTTGAAATTTTTTTTGTTCAAAGGGTCTTCAAAAATTGTATAAACTTATAGACTCCTTCTGATGTTAAATCAGTCATACAGAGAAGTTTCTTATGGAATTACTGAACAAATTTCTCTGCCAAAGAGTTCTTTAACATTAACTTAATATACATTCAGATTGTCTTCTTTTGATTGTTATATTAGCCACAGTAAAGTCCATATTTGACCCAAGGAACATATTTCTGACCAAAGAATACTCGATCTTGAACTTTCTATACATACTCATAGACTCCTACTGATGCTTCAAAAGTCATTTAGAAAGACCATATCTGACCTTTTGAACTTTTTTCTGTTCAAAGGGTCTTCAAAAAATGTATAAACTTATAAACTCCTTCTGATGTTCAATCAGTCATACAGAGATTCTTTATGGAACTAGTGAACATATTTGTGGCTAAAGAGTTTTTGAACATTAACTTAATATACAATCAGATTGTCTTCTTTTGATGTTATAATAGCCAAAGTAAAGTCCATATTTGACCCAAGGAACATATTTCTGGCCAAAGAATCCTCAATCTTGAACTTTCTATACATACTCATAGACTCCTACTGATGCTTCAAAGGTCATTTAAAAAAACATATCTGAGATTTTTTACTTTTTCCTGTTAAAAGGGTCTTCAAAAAATTTATAAACTTATAGACTCCTTCTGATGTTAAATAAATCAGCCATACAGAGGTTCGTTATGGAACTACTGGACAACTTTCTCACCTAAGAGTTCTTTAACATAAACTTATACACTCAGATTGTCTTTTTTAGATGGTATATTAGCCACACTGAAGTCCATATTTGACTTTAAAAAATGTATAAACTTATAAATTCCTTCTGATGTTAAATCAGTCATACAGAGGTTCTTTATGGAACTAGTGAACATATTTGTGGCTAAAGAGTTCTTGAACATTAACTTAATATACAATCAGATTGTCTTCTTTTGATGTTATAATAGCCAAAGTAAAGTCCATATTTGACCCAAGGAACATATTTCTGGCCAAAGAATCCTCAATCTTGAACTTTCTATACATACTCATAGACTCCTACTGATGCTTCAAAGGTCATTTAGAAGACCATATCTGACCTTTTGAACTTTTTTCTGTTCAAAGGGTCTTCAAAAATTGTATAAACTTATAGACTCCTTCTGATGTTAAATCAGTCATACAGAGAAGTTCCTTATGGAACTACTGAACAAATTTCTCTGCCAAAGAGTTCTTTAACATTAACTTAATATACATTCAGATTGTCTTCTTTTGATTGTTATATTAGCCACAGTAAAGTCCATATTTGACCCAAGGAACATATTTCTGACCAAAGAATACTCGATCTTGAACTTTCTATACATACTCATAGACTCCTACTGATGCTTCAAAAGTCATTTAGAAAGACCATATCTGACCTTTTGAACTTTTTTCTGTTCAAAGGGTCTTCAAAAAATGTATAAACTTATAAACTCCTTCTGATGTTAAATCAGTCATACAGAGATTCTTTATGGAACTAGTGAACATATTTGTGGCTAAAGAGTTCTTGAACATTAACTTAATATACAATCAGATTGTCTTCTTTTGATGTTACATTAGCCAAAGGAAAGTCCATATTTGACTCATGGAACATATTTCTGGCCAAAGAATCCTCAATCTTGAACTTTCTATACATACTCATAAACTCCTACCGATGCTTCAAAAGTCCTTTGGAAGACCATATCTGACCTTTTGACATTTTTTCTGTTCAAAGGGTCTTCAAAAATTGTATAAACTTATAGACTCCTTCTGATGATAAATCAGTCATACAGAGAAGTTCCTTATGGAACTACTAAACATATTTCTGTCCAAAGAGTTCCTGAACATTATCTTAATATACAATCAGATTGTCTTCTTTTGATGTTATATTAGCCACAGTAAAGTCCATATTTGACTCAAGGAACATATTTCTGGCCAAAGAATCCTCAATCTTGAACTTTTTATACATACTCATAAACTCCTACTGATGCTTCAAACGTCCTTTAGAAGACCATATCTGACCTTTTGAAAAAAAATTTGTTCAAAGGGTCTTCAAAAATTGTATAAACTTATAGACTCCTTCTGATGTTAAATCAGTCATACAGAGAAGTTCCTTATGGAACTACTGAACAAATTTCTCTGCCAAAGAGTTCTTTAACATTAACTTAATATACATTCAGATTGTCTTCTTTTGATTGTTATATTAGCCACAGTAAAGTCCATATTTGACCCAAGGAACATATTTCTGACCAAAGAATACTCGATCTTGAACTTTCTATACATACTCATAGACTCCTACTGATGCTTCAAAAGTCATTTAGAAAGACCATATCTGACCTTTTGAACTTTTTTCTGTTCAAAGGGTCTTCAAAAAATGTATAAACTTATAAACTCCTTCTGATGTTAAATCAGTCATACAGAGATTCTTTATGGAACTAGTGAACATATTTGTGGCTAAAGAGTTCTTGAACAATAACTTAATATACAATCAGATTGTCTTCTTTTGATGTTACATTAGCCAAAGTAAAGTCCATATTTGACTCAAGGAACATATTTCTGGCCAAAGAATCCTCAATCTTGAACTTTCTATACATACTCATAAACTCCTACCGATGCTTCAAAAGTCCTTTGGAAGACCATATCTGACCTTTTGACATTTTTTCTGTTCAAAGGGTCTTCAAAAATTGTATAAACTTATAGACTCCTTCTGATGTTAAATCAGTCATACAGAGAAGTTCCTTATGGAACTACTAAACATATTTCTGTCCAAAGAGTTCCTGAACATTATCTTAATATACAATCAGATTGTCTTCTTTTGATGTTGTATTAACCACAGTAAAGTCCATATTTGACTCAAGGAACATATTTCTGGCCAAAGAATCCTCAATCTTGAACTTTTTATACACACTCATAAACTCCTACTGATGCTTCAAAAGTCCTTTAGAAGACCATATCTGACCTTTTGAAATTTTTTTTGTTCAAAGGGTCTTCAAAAATTGTATAAACTTATAGACTCCTTCTGATGTTAAATCAGTCATACAGAGAAGTTCCTTATGGAACTACTGAACAAATTTCTCTGCCAAAGAGTTCTTTAACATTAACTTAATATACATTCAGATTGTCTTCTTTTGATTGTTATATTAGCCACAGTAAAGTCCATATTTGACCTAAGGAACATATTTCTGAACAAAGAATACTCGATCTTGAACTTTCTACACATACTCATAGACTCCTACCGATGCTTCAAAAGTCATTTAGAAGACCATATCTGACCTTTTGAACTTTTTTCTGTTCAAAGGGTCTTCAAAAAATGTATAAACTTATAGACTCCTTCTGATGTTCAATCAGTCATACAGAGATTCTTTATGGAACTAGTGAACATATTTGTGGCTAAGCAGTTCTTGAACATTAACTTAATATACAATCAGATTGTCTTCTTTTGATGTTACATTAGCCAAAGTAAAGTCCATATTTGACTCAAGGAATATATTTCTGGCCAAAGAATCCTCAATCTTGAACTTTTTATACATACTCATAAACTCCTACTGATGCTTAAAAAAGTCCTTTAGAAGACCATATCTGACCTTTTGAAATTTTTTTTGTTCAAAGGGTCTTCAAAAATTTTATAAACTTATAGACTCCTTCTGATGTTAAATCAGTCATACAGAGAAGTTCCTTATGGAATTACTGAACAAATTTCTCTGCCAAAGAGTTCTTTAACATTAACTTAATATACATTCAGATTGTCTTCTTTTGATTGTTATATTAGCCACAGTAAAGTCCATATTTGACCCAAGGAACATATTTCTGACCAAAGAATACTCGATCTTGAACTTTCTATACATACTCATAGACTCCTACTGATGCTTCAAAAGTCATTTAGAAAGACCATATCTGACCTTTTGAACTTTTTTCTGTTCAAAGGGTCTTCAAAAAATGTATAAACTTATAAACTCCTTCTGATGTTAAATCAGTCATACAGAGATTCTTTATGGAACTAGTGAACATATTTGTGGCTAAGGAGTTCTTGAACATTAACTTAATATACAATCAGATTGTCTTCTTTTGATGTTACATTAGCCAAAGTAAAGTCCATATTTGACTCAAGGAACATATTTCTGGCCAAAGAATCCTCAATCTTGAACTTTCTATACATACTCATAAACTCCTACTGATGCTTCAAAAGTCATTTGGAAGACCATATCTGACCTTTTGACATTTTTTCTGTTCAAAGGGTCTTCAAAAATTGTATAAACTTATAGACTCCTTCTGATGTTAAATCAGTCATACAGAGAAGTTCCTTATGGAACTACTGAACAAATTTCTCTGCTAAAGAGTTCTTTAACATTAACTTAATATACAATCAGAATGTCTTCTTTTGATGTTATATTAGCCACACTGAAGTCCATATTTGACTCAAGGAACATATTTCTGGCCAAAGAATCCTCAATCTTGAACTTTCTATACATACTCATAAACTCCTACTGATGCTTCAAAAGTCCTTTAGAAGACTATGTCTGACCTTTTGAACTTTTTTATGTTCAAAGGGTCTTCAAAAAATTTATAAACTTATAGACTCCTTCTGATGTTAAATCAGTCATACAGAGTTTACTTATGGAACTACTGGACATATTTCTGGCCAAAGAGTTTTTGAACATTATCTTAATATGCAATCAGATTGTCCTCTTTTGATTTTATGTTAGCCACAGTAAAGTCCATATTTGACCCAAGGAACATGTTTCTGGCCAAAGAATCCTCAATCTTGAACTTTCTATACATACTCATAGACTCCTACTGATGCTTCAAAAGTCCTTTAGAAGACCATATCTGAGATTTTGAACTTTTTTCTGTTCAAAGGGTCTTCAAAATTGTATAAAATTATAGACTCCTTCTGATGTAAAATAAATCAGCCATACAGAGGTTCCATATGGAACTACTGAACATATTTCTCACCAAAGAGTTCTTGAAAATTAACTTATACACTCAGATTGTCTTCTTTAGATGTTATATTAGTCACACTGAGGTCCATATTTAACTTAAAAAATGTTTAAACTTATAAATTCCTTCTGATGTTAAATCAGTCATACATAGGTTCTTTATGGAACTACTGAACATATTTGTGGCCAAAGAGTTCTTGAACGTTAACTTAATATACAATCAGATTGTCTTCTTTTGATGTTATATTAGCCACAGTAGAGTCAATATCTGACTCAAGGAACATATTTATGGCCAAAGAATCCTCAGTCTTGAACTTTCTATACATACTCATAGACTCCTACTGATGCTTCACAGGTCATTTAAAAGACCATATCTGAGATTTTGAACTTTTTTCTGTTCAAAGGGTCTTCAAAAAATGTATAAACTTATAGACTCCTTCTGATGTTAAATCAGTCATACAGAGTTTCCTAATGGAACTACTGAACATATTTCTGGCCAAAGAGTTCTTGAACATTATCTTAATATGCAATCAGATTGTCCTCTTTTGATGTTACATTAGCCAAAGTAAAGTCCATATTTGACCCAAGGAACATATTTCTGGCCAAAGAATCCTCAATCTTGAACTTTCTACCCTTACGAAAAAGAAGTTTATTCAAGTGTGCTATTAGTGTACTTTTTTTAAACTAAAAAATAAGAAAGTATACTTTCAGTCTACTTTTTATGTACTTCTCAGAAATATACTTTATGTACTTCAAAAAAATATACTTCAAATTGCACTTAAGTATACTTGACTTATACTGACTGAAAAGTCTAAGTATTTGGCCTATACTTGTTGATCGAGATATACTTAAAAGTATAATTAAGTATTCTAAGTATTCTTGGCTTGTACTTGTGTTTACTATTTTGATTGAGTAGCTTATTAAATACTTTTTTAAAACATAATATTACACACTTATAAACTAACAGATTCAAGTTTATATAGTAACAAGCTTTCGGGTGGAACAGCTTATAGAGTAAATTAAATAAGCATGGAACTGAACCTGATCTTGAACACAGCGACTCATAGACTCCTACTGATGCTTCAAAGGTCATTTAAAAAAAACATATCTGAGATTTTTTACTTTTTCCTGTTCAAAGGGTCTTCAAAAAATGTATAAACTTATATACTCCTTCTGATGTTCAATCAGTCATACAGAGATTCTTTATGGAACTAGTGAACATATTTGTGGCTAAAGAGTTCTTGAACATTAACTTAATATACAATCAGATTGTCTTCATTTGATGTTACATTAGCCAAAGTAAAGTCCATATTTGACCCAAGGAACATATTTCTGACCAAAGAATACTCGATCTTGTAACTTTCTATACATACTCATAGACTCCTACTGATCCTTCAAAAGTCATTTAGAAAGACCATATCTGACCCTTTGAACTTTTTTCTGTTCAGAGGGTCTTCAAAAAATGTATAAACTCATAAACTCCTTCTGATGTTAAATCAGTCATACAGAGATTCTTTATGGAACTAGTGAACATATTTGTGGCTAAAGAGTTCTTGAACATTAACTTAATATACAATCAGATTGTCTTCTTTTGATGTTACATTAGCCAAAGTAAAGTCCATATTTGACTCAAGGAACATATTTCTGGCCAAAGAATCCTCAATCTTGAACTTTTTATACATACTCATAAACTCCTACTGATGCTTCAAAAGTCCTTTAGAAGACCATATCTGACCTTTTGAATTTTTTTTTGTTCAAAGGGTCTTCAAAAATTGTATAAACTTATAGACTCCTTCTGATGTTAAATCAGTCATACAGAGAGGTTCCTTATGGAACTACTGAACAAATTTCTCTGCCAAAGAGTTCTTTAACATTAACTTAATATACATTCAGATTGTCTTCTTATGATGTTACATTAGCCAAAGTAAAGTCCATATTTGACCCAAGGAACATATTTCTGACCAAAGAATACTCGATCTTGAACTTTCTATACATACTCATAGACTCCTACTGATGCATCAAAAGTCATTTAAAAGACCATATCTGGGATTTTGAACTTTTTCCTGTTCAAAGGGACTTCAAAAAATGTATAAACTTACAGATTCCTTCTGATGTTAAATCAGTCATACAGAGGTTCCTTTCGGGACTACTGAACATATTTCTCTGCCAAAGAGTTCTTGAACATTAACTTAATATACGATCAGATTGTCTTCTTTTGATGTTATATTATCCAAAGTAAAGTCCATATTTGACCCAAGGAACATATTTCTGGCCAAAGAATCCTCAATCTTGAACTTTCTATACATACTCATAGACTCCTACTGATGCTTCAAAGGTCATTTAAAAAAACATATCTGAGATTTTTTACTTTTTCCTGTTCAAAGGGTCTTCAAAAAATTGATAAACTTATAGACTCCTTCTGATGTTAAATAAATCAGCCATACAGAGGTTCCTTATGGAACTACTGGACAACTTTCTCACCAAAGAGTTCTTTAACATAAACTTATACACTCAGATTGTCTTTTTTAGATGGTATATTAGCCACACTGAAGTCCATTTTTGACTTAAAAAAATTTATAAACTTATAAATTCCTTCTTATGTTAAATCAGTCATACAGAGGTTCTTTATGGAACTAGTGAACATATTTGTGGCTAAAGAGTTCTTGAACATTAACTTAATATACAATCAGATTGTCTTCTTTTGATGTTATAATAGCCAAAGTAAAGTCCATATTTGACCCAAGGAACATATTTCTGGCCAAAGAATCCTCAATCTTGAACTTTCTCTACATACTCATAGACTCCTACTGATGCTTCAAAGGTCATTTAGAAGACCATATCTGACCTTTTGAACTTTTTTCTGTTCAAAGGGTCTTCAAAAAATTTATAAACTTATAAACTGCTTCTGATGTTAAATCAGTCATACAGAGATTCTTTATGGAACTAGTGAACATATTTGTGGCTAAAGAGTTCTTGAACATTAACAATATACAATCAGATTGTCTTCTTTTGATGTTACATTAGCCAAAGTAAAGTCCATATTTGACCCAAGGAACATATTTCTGACCAAAGAATACTCGATCTTGAACTTTCTATACATACTCATAGACTCCTACTGATGCTTCAAAAGTCATTTAAGAAAGACCATATCTGACCTTTTGAACTTTTTTCTGTTCAAAAGGTCTTCAAAAAATGTATAAACTTATAGACTCCTTCTGATGTTCAATCAGGCATACAGAGGTTCCTCATGGAACTACTAAACATATTTCTGTCCAAAGAGTTCCTGAACATTATCTTAATATACAATAAGATTGTCTTCTTTTGATGTTATATTAGCCACAGTGAAGTCCATATTTGACTCAAGGAACAGATTTCTGGCCAAAGAATCCTCAATCTTGAACTTTTTATACATACTCATAAACTCCTACTGATGCTTCAAAAGTACTTTAGAAGACCATATCTGACCTTTTGAATTTTTTTTTGTTCAAAGGCTCTTCAAAAATTGTATAAACTTATAGACTCCTTCTGATGTTAAATCAGTCATACAGAGAAGTTCCTTATGGAACTACTGAACAAATTTCTCTGCCAAAGAGTTCTTTAACATTAACTTAATATACATTCAGATTGTCTTCTTTTGATTGTTATATTAGCCACAGTAAAGTCCATATTTGACCCAAGGAACATATTTCTGACCAAAGAATACTCGATCTTGAACTTTCTATACATACTCATAGACTCCTACTGATGCTTCAAAAGTCATTTAGAAAGACCATATCTGACCTTTTGAACTTTTTTCTGTTCAAAGGGTCTTGAAAAAATGTATAAACTTATAAACTCCTTCTGATGTTAAATCAGTCATAAAGAGATTCTTTATGGAACTAGTGAACATATTTGTGGCTAAAGAGTTCTTGAACATTAACTTCATATACAATCAGATTGTCTTCTTTTAATGTTACATTAGCCAAAGTAAAGTCCATATTTGACCCAAGGAACATATTTCTGACCAAAGAATACTCGATCTTGAACTTTCTATACATACTCATAGACTCCTACTGATGCTTCAAAAGTCCTTTAGAAGACCATATCTGACCTTTTGAACTTTTTTCTGTTTAAAGGGTCTTCAAAAAATGTATAAACTTATAAATTCCTTCTGATTAAATCAGTCATACAGAGGTTCTTTATGGAACTACTGAACATATTTGTGGCCAAAGAGTTCTTGAACTAACTTAATATACAATCAGATTGTCTTCTTTTGATGTTATATTAGCCACACTGAAGTCTTTATTTGACTTCAAAAAATGTATAAACGTATGAATTGCTTCTGATGTTAAATCAGTCATAGAGATTTTCTTTATGGAACTACTGAACATATTTGTGGCCAAAGAATTCTTGAACATTAACTCAATATACAATCAGATTGTCTTCTTTTGATGTTATATTAGCCACAGTAAAGTCCATATTTGACTCAAGGAACATATTTCTGGCCAAAGAATCCTCGATCTTGAACTTTCTATACATACTCATAAACTCCTACTGATGCTTCAACAGTCCTTTAGAAGACCATATCTGACCTTTTGAAAAATTTATAAACTTATAGATTCCTTCTGATTTTAAATCAGTCATTGAAGAATAACATTAAGTAATATAACTTGTTGCTTTACAATGCATTCAAGAACTAACTCATTCCTTTATACGTTGAAGAGATGTGCAATGCAATCTGCTCTTGCATAGCATTGCACGTACGGATCAAGCATCGAAGAATGACAAATATTATATGCATTTTTTATGCATTGCAATGCATTCAGAACTCATTCCGTTGTCCGTTAAACAGATATGCAATGCAATCTCCTCTTTCATAGCATTGCACGTATGTGCACTGCGATTGCATTGCATATCTGCGATCAAGCGTTTTGTCTTGAAAAATTACTTAACAATCATATGCACTTTTTTGCATTGCAATGCATTCAAGAACTAACTCCTTTCGTCGTGCATTGAAGATACGTGCATTGCATTGCACATACGATCAAGCGTTGTGCATTGAAGGATATAAGTAATAGCACTTTGTTGCTTTGCAATGCATTCAACAAATAACTAATTAATTTATGTCCTGAAGAGATGTACAATGCAATCTGCTCTTGCATAGCTTTGCACATACGATCACGTGTTGTGCCTTGAAAAATTAAAAGTCACATGAACTTTTTTGCATTGCAATGCATTCAAGAACTAACTCATTCCGTAGTGTATGTGCATCGGATTGCATTGCACATGATCAAGTGATGTGCATTGAAGAATGTTATTATTCAATATAACTTGTTGCTTTGTAATGCATTCAAGAACTAACTCATTTCCTCGTGCGTTAAAGATACGTGCATTGCATTGCACATACGATCAAGCGCTGTGTATTAAAGAATAACATTAAGTAATATAACTTAATTCAATATAATTAACTTAATTATAATATAATTCAAGAACTAACTCATTCCTTTATGCGTTGAAGAGATGTGCAATGCAATCTGCTCTTGAATAGCATTGCACATACGGATCAAGCATCGAAGAATAGCAAAAATCATATGCATTTTTTTATGCATTGCAATGCATTCAAGAAATAACTCATTCCGTAGTGCAATAAAGAGATTTGCAATGCAATCTCCTCTTTCACAGCATTGCACATACGATCAAGCATTGTGTACTGAAGAATAACATTAAAGTCAATTGCACTTTGTTGCATTGCAATGCATTCAAGAACTAACTAATTCTGTAGTGCGTTAAAGAGATGTGCAATGCATATGCTTATGCTTATGCATAGCATTGCAAATACGATCAAGCTTTGTGCAATGAAGTCATAAGTAATATGCACTTTGTTGAATTTCCATGCATACAGGAACTAACTCATTCCTATGTGCATTGAAGTTAATTGCATTGTGTTGCATAAACGATCAAACTTTTTCCTAATTTGCCTTCGCAATATATTGCATACTTCAACAAACCATTTTTATTTGCGTATAAAGGAAAATCATTGCATTAGCTGATTAATAACGATTTAACCTTGTTTGCTGAAGAAAAATATTTCAGCTATACACCTTTTGCATTGCCATGCCTACAAGATCTAAATCGTTTCGATATGCATTAAGATATGACAGGAATTGTATTGCATCACATAAACAGATTTCACGTATTACTCTGAGAAATGAAAATATAACGTTTGGCACATGATGTGATTTCGCATTGCATTGCGCACTACAACTAAATTTGTGTATAAAAGGATAATCATTGCATTAGCAGTTGGAAAATTTTATACAATTTAAATTTGTATACTTGACGAGAAAACCTAATATTGTGAAGAACTTTAAAAATGCAATGCAATAACTCATTCCGTTGTGTAACGAAGAGATTAGTTTATGTGCTGCTGAACACGATCAAACGTTGTGAAGAAGTTATGATAATGTATAGAAGATCATGATCGAGGACTGTTTGGCCAGATATATGTTCAGTAAGTCAAGTAAGAGTATGGACTACTCTCTGGTTGATGTAACATCAGAAAAACCCAATCAGTATGTGTATAAAGTTCAAGATTGAGAACTCTGTTGCCAGAAATATATTCAAAAGGTCACATACCAGATGGCTTCCATCAGGAGTCAAAGAGTTTAATAGAAAGTTCAAAATTGAGGACTTTTTGGCCAGAAATATGTTTAGGTGGTTCACAACTGTTTTAAGTCAGTTACATAGAAATAGAGATTGGTCTAATTTAATGCTAAAAAGTAAGACTGATTGCAACTTGACTGACCGCTAGTTGGTCATAGTAGCACGCTAGTTGGTCATAGTAGCATTTAAGTCACATTCTTAACATAATGGCTAAGTTTATGTAACTGGCCCCGGGAGTCAATCAGTTCTATAGAAAGTTCAAGATCGAGGATTCTTTGGCCAGAAATATGCTCCTTGGGTCAAATAAGGACTACTGTGGCTAAGACATAAGATAAGACAATCTTATTGTATATTAGGATAATGTTGAAGCACTCTTTGGAGAGAAATATGTTCAGTAGTTCCCTAAGAAACCTCTGTATGAATGATTTAACATCAGAAGGAGTCTATAAGTTTATACATTTTTTGAAAACCCTTTGAAAAGAAAAAAGTTCAAAAGGTCAGATATGGTCTTCTAAATGACTTTTGAAGCATCAGTAGGAGTCTATGAGTATGTATAGAAAATTCAAGATTGAGGATTCTTTGGCCAGAAATATGTTCCTTGAGTCAAATATGGACTTCAGTGTAGCCAATATAAAATCTAAAGAAGACAATCTGAGATTATAAGTTAATGTTCAAGAACTCTTTGGTGAGAAATTAAGATAATGTTCAAGCACTCTTTGGAGAGAAATATGTTCAGTAGTTCCCTAAGGAACCTCTCTATGACTTATTTAACATCAGAAGGAGTCTATAAGTTTATACATTTTTTGAAAACCCTTTGAACAGAAAAAAGTTCAAAAGGTGTGTCTATGTACATGGTCTTCTAAATGACTTTTGAAGCATCAGTAGGAGTCAATTTGAGTGTATAAGTTAACGTTCAAGCACTCTTTGGTGAGAAATATGTTCAGTAGTTCCATAAGGGACCTCTGTATGGCTGATTTATTTAACATCAGAAGGAGTCTATAAGTTTATAAATTTTTTGAAGACCCTTTGAACAGAAAAAAATTCAAAAGGTCAGATATGGTCTTCTAAATGACCTTTTAAGCATCAGTAGTAGTTTATGAGTATGTATAGAAAGTTCAAGATCGAGGATTCTTTGGCCAGAAATATGTTCCTTGGGTCAAATACTACTCTGCTGTATTGCTGATATAACCTCACAAGAAGTCAATCTATGTGTATAGTAATTTAGTGTTAAGGACTCATTGGCAAGATAATGTTCAGTAGGTCAAAAACCTACAAAAAAGAGATTTGTATCACTGATGTGACATCAGGAGTCTACAAGAATCAATAGAAATTTAAAGATTGAGTACTCTTTGGCCAGACCTATGTTCCGTGGTTCAAAATGGGACCTCTGTACGGCTTATTTAACATAATTAGGTGTCTAAAAGTTAATATGCAATGCAATGCAATGCAAAGCGAAGCAAAGCAAAGCAAAGCAAAGCAAAGCAAAGCAAAGCAAAGCAAAGCAAAGCAAAGCAAAGCAAAGCAAAGCAAAGCAAAGCAAAGCAAAGCAAAGCAATGCAAAGCAAAGCAATGCAAAGCAATGCAAAGCAATGCAATGCAATGCAATGCAATGCAGTGCAGTGCAAAGCAAAGCAATGCAATGCAATGCAGTGCAATGCAAAAGCAATGCAAAGCAATGGAATTTCAATGCAATGCAATGCAGTGCAATGCAATGCAATGCAAAGTAATGCCATGCAAAGCAATTCAATTCAATGCAATGCAATGATGCAAAGCGAAGCAAAGCGAAGCAAAGCAATGCAAAGCAATGCAAAGCAATGCAAAGTAATGCCATAAAAAGCAATTCAATTCAATGCAATGCAATGATGCAAAGCGAAGCGAAGCGAAGCGAAGCGAAGCGAAGCAAAGCGAAGCAAAGCAAAGCAAAGCAATGCAAAGCAATGCAAAGCAATGCAAAGTAATGCAATGCAAAGTAATGCAATGCAAAGCAATGCAGTGCAGTGCAGTGCAGTGCAGCGCAGTGCAATGCAAAAGCAATGCAAAGCAATGCAAAGCAATTGAATTTCAATGCAATGCAATGCAAATGCAATACAATGCAAAGTAATGCAATGCAATGCAAAGCAATGCAATTGAATACAATAAAATACAATGCAATACAACGCAATGGAATTTCAATGCAATCGATGCAAAGCGATGCAAAGCGATGCAAAGCGATGCAAAGCGATGCAAAGCGATGCAAAGCGATGCAAAGCGATGCAAAGCGATGC
The DNA here is from genome assembly GCA_031834385.1 of Semotilus atromaculatus. Classification (NCBI taxonomy): domain Eukaryota; kingdom Metazoa; phylum Chordata; class Actinopteri; order Cypriniformes; family Leuciscidae; genus Semotilus; species Semotilus atromaculatus. The sequence continues at coordinate 28,846,671 of JAULUF010000010.1, read as the reverse complement.
AATGCAATGCAATGCAATGCAATGCAAAAACAATGCAAAGCAATGCAATGCAATGCAATAAAATGTAATACAATAAAATGCAAAGCAATGCAAAGCAAAGCAAAGCAATGCAAAGCAATGCAAAGCAATGCAAAGCAATGCAAAGCAAAGCAATGCAAAGCAATGCAAAGCAATGCAAAGCAATGCAAAGCAATGCAATGCAATGCAATGCAAAGCAATGCAATACAATGCAATACAACACAATGGAATATCAATGCAATGCAATGCAAAGCAAAGCAAAGCAAAGCAAAGCAAAGCAAAGCAAAGCAATGCAATGCAAAAGCAATGCAAAAGCAATGCAATGCAATTCAATGCAATGCAATGCAATGCAATGCAATGCAAAGCAATGCAAAGCAATGCAAAGCAATGCAAAGCAATGCAATACAACGCAATGGAATATCAATGCAAGCGATGCAAAGCAAAGCAATGCAACGCAATGCAATGCAATGCAATGCAAAGCAATGCAATGCAATTCAATGTAATGCAATGCAAAAGCAATGCAATGCAATGCAAAGCAATGCAATGCAATGCAAAGCAATGCAATGCAATGCAATGCAATGCAAAAGCAATGCAATGCAATTGAATACAATAAAATAAAATACAATGCAATGGAATTTCAATGCAATGCAATGCTATGCAAAGCGATGCAAAGCGATGCAAAGCGATGCAAAGTCTATGCAAAGCGATGCGATGCAAAGCAATGCAATGCAATTAAATGCAATGCAAGACAATGCAATGCCACATCACAGATGTCATCACAAAAGTCCAAATCTGCTTCAATGCACAAGGGAATCAGTTAGTTAGTTATTGTATGCAATGATATTAAAGATAGCATATTCAATGTATGCAACGTATGCACATGTGTGTTATCTCTTCAGTGAACATATTAATAGGTTCCTTCTTGTAAGCATTGCAATGCAACATAGTTGTATTAAATTTAATGTACAACGGATGGACATATTTCATGCAATTAAATGCAAAGCAAAACAATGCAATGCAATGCAATACAATTTCAATGCAATGCAGTAACAATGCACTGCAATTGAATAAAATGCAATGCAATGCAATACAATTGAATACAACGCAATGCAAATACAATGCAATGCAAAGCAGAGAAATACAATGCAATGCAATGCAATTGAATACAATAAAATACAATGCAATGCCACATCACATATGTCATATGATGCTGCTTCAATGCACAAGGGAAACAATTAGTTCTGTATGCTTTGCAATCCAACAGCTTATATGTTATGTTATGTCTCTCATTACACAACTAAACGAGTCAGTTAATGTATGCAATGGTATGAAAGATAGCATATTTAATGTATGCAACGTATGCACATGTGTGTTATCTCTTCAGTGGACATCTTAATAGCTTCCTTCTTGTAAACATTGCAATGCAACATCACATATGTTGTATTAAATTTAATGGACAACGGATGGATATATTTCATGCAATTTTATGCAATGCAATTCAATGCAATGCAATGCAATCCAATGAAACATCAAATATGTCATACAATACTGCTTCAATAGACAAGGGAATAAATGATTTCTCTATGCTTCGCAATGCAACAGCTTATATGTTATGTTATATCTCTTCATATACACAACTAAAGTTTGTTATTTTATGCAATGCTATGAAAGATAGCATAATTTAATGTATTTTACTTCACTGCACAACGAATTCAATTAGACTGAGTATGCAGTGCAATGCAATAGCACATATTGTGTCTTTTATTTTAAATGAACATTGGAATAAGCTCGTTCTTGTAAGTTTTCCATTGCAACGGCACATATGATTATATACAATTCAATGAAACAGGTGTGTTATACATATCTTATGTGTTATCTCTTTAATGCAAAACGGAATAAGTCAGTTCAAATCACGATACAGACTGTCACTTGTGTGATTCTTCAATGCACATGTCAGTTAGTCAAGGATCTGTATGCAAACATCATCTTTTCAATGCAAAGCGGAATTAGTTGCTTTTGTGTGAAATTGTATGCACAACGAATACACGACAGATGGATTTCTGTCGTGTATGCAATGCAAAAAAAGGGTTTGAATTAGTTCGTCACGATACAGACTGTGTGTGATTCTTCAATGCATATATTAGTAATTCAGATTCTATATGCAAATGTTACATTATATTCATTATATTTTCAATGCACAGGGGAATAAGTTAGCTATAGTATGCAACTTAATGCAAAACGGATAGATTTATTTCGTGTATGCAAGGAAATGCAATTCTGTATGCTTCGCAATCCAACAGCTCATATGTTATGTTATGTTATATCTCTTCCCTTACACAACTAAATAAGTTAGTTATTTTATGCAATGCTACGATAGCACATTTTATGTATTTTACTTCACTGCACAACGTTTTCGGTATGCAGTGCAATGTGTGCCCATGTGTGTTATCTCTTCAATGAACATCGGAATAAGTTCCTTCTTGTAAGCATTGCAATGCAACAGCACATATGTATGCAAGTCAATGGACAACGGATGGATATATTTCGTTCATGCAATGAAATGCAATGCAATAAACTTTATATACTTCTATATGTTCGTCTATAACATCTTCTATAAACATCCTTCTGATGTTTCCATGAGCAGTTCAAATTTGACCTTTTGAATTTATTTCTGGCCAAAGGGTCCTTGAACTTATAACTTTTTATACATACTCGTACACTCCGTCAAATGTTTCATCAGCCAGAGAAAAGTCCATATTGAACATAATTCTGGCCGTAAAGTCTATGATAGACTTGAGACTTGATGTTTAATCAGTCAGACTGTCGTCCATATTTGACCTACTAAACATATTTTGTAAAAGAGTCAACATAAAAAAGGTGCATGCATACCTGAAGACATTTCTGGCAAAAAAGTTCTGTATTTTGAACTTTCTACACATACTCATAGACTCCTACTGATGCTTCAAAGGTCATTTAAAAGACCATATCTGAGATTTTGTACTTTTTCCTGTTCAAAGGGTCTTCATAAAATTTATAAACTTACAGATTCCTTCTGATGTTAGATCAGTCATACAGAGTTTACTTATGGACCTACTGAACATATTTCTCAGCAAAGAGTTCTTGAACATTAACTTATACACTCAGATTGTCTTCTTTAATGATGATGATGAATTTTATTTATAATGCACTATACATTTGACGTCAAATCTCACAGTGCTTACAAAACAAAACAATAAAATAAAAAATCAATACGCAGACATTTAAAAAAACATTAAAATACTTAAAAATACGCTTTTCTAAAAAGATAAGTTTTCAGCTCTTTTTTAAAAACATCAGTAGTCTTGGGAGCTCTGAGTTGTTCTGGAAGGGCATTCCATAGACGAGGGGCAGATGCTTTAAAAGCCCTGTCGCCCATGGTCTTAAGCCGTGTCCTAGGTGTAACCAGGAGATGCCGTTTGCCTGCTCTGGTCCGGGTGGAAGTGTGTAGGGAAATGAGATCAGTGAGGTATGTGGGGGCCGCACCATGCAGACAGTGGTGAATGTGCAAGATGATCTTATATTCTATGCGGAAATAAACAGGGAGCCAGTGAAGGGATTTTAGGATAGGGGTGATGTGCTCGTGTTTCCGCACCCTCATTAAGACCCTGGCAGCACTATTCTGCACAAACTGGAGCTTTTGGAGGCTCCTACTAGGGATTCCCCACAGGAGTGCGTTACAGTAATCCAGCCTGGAGGAGACAAAGGCATGGACGAGCTTCTCTGCAGCTGGAAAGGAAAGAAAGGAACGCAGTTTGGAAATATTACGGAGGTGAAAAAACGAGGTTTTACAAATTGAGGTGACATGATTGTCAAAAGAAAGGTATGGGTCAAACTCTTCTTTAGATGTTATATTAGCCACACTGAAGTCCATATTTGACTCAAGGAACATATTTCTGGCCAAAGAATCCTCAATCTTGAACTTTCTATACATACTCATAAACTCCTACTGATGCTTCAAAAGTCCTTTAGAAGACCATGTCTGACCTTTTGAACTTTTTATGTTCAAAGGGTCTTCAAAAAATTTATAAACTTATAGACTCCTTCTGATGTTAAATCAGTCATACAGAGTTTACTTATGGAACTACTGAACATATTTGTGGCCAAAGAGTTCTTGAACGTTAACTTAATATACAATCAGATTGTCTTCTTTTGATGTTATATTAGCCACAGTAAAGTCAATATCTGACTCAAGGAACATATTTATGGCCAAAGAATCCTCAGTCTTGAACTTTCTATACATACTCATAGACTCCTACCGATTCTTCAAAAGTCATTTAGAAGACCATATCTGACCTTTTGAACTTTTTTCTGTTCAAAGGGTCTTCAAAAAATGTATAAACTTATAGACTCCTTCTGATTTTCAATCAGTCATACAGAGATTCTTTATGGAACTAGTGAACATATTTGTGGCTAAGGAGTTCTTGAACATTAACTTAATATACAATCAGATTGTCTTTTGATGTTACATTAGCCAAAGTAAAGTCCATAGGAAGGAACATATTTCTGACCAAAGAATACTCGATCTTGAACTTTCTATACATACTCATAGACTCCTACCGATTCTTCAAAAGTCATTTAGAAGACCATATCTGACCTTTTGAACTTTTTTCTGTTCAAAGGGTCTTCAAAGAATGTATAAACTTATAGACTCCTTCTGATTTTCAATCAGTCATACAGAGATTCTTTATGGAACTAGTGAACATATTTGTGGCTAAGGAGTTCTTGAACATTAACTTAATATACAATCAGAATGTCTTCTTTTGTTGTTATATTAGCCACAGTAAAGTCAATATCTGACTCAAGGAACATATTTCTGGCCAAAGAATCCTCAGTCTTGAACTTTCTATACATACTCATAAACCCCTACTGATGCTTCAAAAGTCCTTTAGAAGACCACTTTAGAACACCAACTTTTTTCTGTTCAAAGGATCTTCAAAAAATGTATAAACTTATAAACTGCTTCTGATGTTAAATCAGTCATACAGAGATTCTTTATGGAACTAGTGAACATATTTGTGGCTAAAGAGTTCTTGAACATTAACTTAATATACAATCAGATTGTCTTCTTTTGATGTTACATTAGCCAAAGTAAAGTCCATATTTGACTCAAGGAACATATTTCTGGCCAAAGAATCCTCAATCTTGAACTTTCTATACATACTCATAAACTCCTACTGATGCTTCAAAAGTCATTTGGAAGACCATATCTGACCTTTTGACATTTTTTCTGTTCAAAGGGTCTTCAAAAATTGTATAAACTTATAGACTCCTTCTGATGTTAAATCAGTCATACAGAGAAGTTCCTTATGGAACTACTAAACATATTTCTGTCCAAAGAGTTCCTGAACATTATCTTAATATACAATCAGATTGTCTTCTTTTGATGTTATATTAGCCACAGTAAAGTCCATATTTGACTCAAGGAACATATTTCTGGCCAAAGAATCCTCAATCTTGAACTTTTTATACATACTCATAAACTCCTACTAATGCTTCAAACGTCCTTTAGAAGACCATATCTGACCTTTTGAAAAAAAATTTGTTCAAAGGGTCTTCAAAAATTGTATAAACTTATAGACTCCTTCTGATGTTAAATCAGTCATACAGAGAAGTTCCTTATGGAACTACTGAACAAATTTCTCTGCCAAAGAGTTCTTTAACATTAACTTAATATACATTCAGATTGTCTTCTTTTGATTGTTATATTAGCCACAGTAAAGTCCATATTTGACCAGAGGAACATATTTCTGACCAAAGAATACTCGATCTTGAACTTTCTATACATACTCATAGACTCCTACTGATGCTTCAAAAGTCATTCAGAAAGACCATATCTGACCTTTTGAACTTTTTTCTGTTCAAAGGGTCTTCAAAAAATTTATAAACTTATAGACTCCTTCTGATGTTCAATCAGTCATACAGAGATTCCTTATGGAACTACTGAACATATTTCTGGCCAAAGAGTTCTTGAACATTAACTTATACACTCAGATTGTCTTCTTTAGATTGTCTACAAACCGGAAGGTTGGTGGTTCAATCCCCGGTTCCACCTGACCAAGTGTCGAGGTGTCCATGAGCAAGACACCTAACCCCGGCTGCTCCCGACGAGCTGGATGGTGTATGAATGTGTGAGTGAATGGGTGAATGAGAGGCAAAAATGTAAAGCGCTTTGGTGGCCATTGGGTCTATGAAAGCGCTATATAAATGCAGTCCATTTACCATTTACCATTTTAGATGTTATATTAGCCACACTGAAGTCCATATTTGACTTCAAAAAATGTATAAACTTATAAATTCCTTCTGATGTTAAATCAATCATACAGAGGTACTTTATGGAACTACTTAACATATTTGTGGCCAAAGAGTTCTTGAACATTAACTTAATATACAATCAGATTGTCTTCTTTTGATTGTTATATTAGCCACAGTAAAGTCCATATTTGACCCAAGGAACATATTTCTGGCCGAAGAATCCTCGATCTTGAACTTTCTATACATACTCATAAACTCCTACTGATGCTTCAAAAGTCATTTAGAAAACCAAATCTGACCTTTTGAACTTTTTTCTGTTCAAAGAGTCTTCAAAAAATGTATAAACTTATAAACTCCTTCTGATGTTAAATCAGTCATACAGAGATTCTTTATGGAACTAGTGAACATATTTGTGGCTAAAGAGTTCTTGAACATTAACTTAATATACAATCAGATTGTCTTCTTTTGATGTTACATTAGCCAAAGTAAAGTCCATATTTGACCCAAGGAACATATTTCTGACCAAAGAATTCTCGATCTTGAACTTTCTATACATACTCATAGACTCCTACCGATGCTTCAAAAGTCATTTAGAAGACCATATCTGACCTCTTGAACTTTTTTCTGTTCAAAGGGTCTTCAAAAAATGTATAAACTTATAGACTCCTTCTGATGTTCAATCAGTCATACAGAGATTCTTTATGGAACTATTGAACATATTTGTGGCTAAGGAGTTCTTGAACATTAACTTAATATACAATCAGATTGTCTTCTTTTGATGTTACATTAGCCAAAGTAAAGTCCATATTTGACTCAAGGAACATATTTCTGGCCAAAGAATCCTCAATCTTGAACTTTCTATACATACTCATAAACTCCTACTGATGCTTCAAAAGTCCTTTGGAAGACCATATCTGACCTTTTGACATTTTTTCTGTTCAAAGGGTCTTCAAAAATTGTATAAACTTATAGACTCCTTCTGATGTTAAATAAGTCATACAGAGAAGTTCCTTATGGAACTACTGAACAAATTTCTCTGCTAAAGAGTTCTTTAACATTAACTTAATATACAATCAGAATGTCTTCTTTTGATTGTTATATTAGCCACAATAAAGTCCATATTTGACCCAAGGAACATATTTCTGACCAAAGAATACTCGATCTTGAACTTTCTATACATACTCATAGACTCCTACTGATGCTTCAAAAGTCATTTAGAAAACCATATCTGACCTTTTGAACTTTTTTCTGTTCAAAGGGTCTTCAAAAAATGTATAAACTTATAAACTCCTTCTGATGTTAAATCAGTCATACAGAGATTCTTTATGGAACTAGTGAACATATTTGTGGCTAAAGAGTTCTTGAACATTAACTTCAAATACAATTAGATTGTCTTCTTTTGATGTTACATTAGCCAAAGTAAAGTCCATAGGAAGGAACATATTTCTGACCAAAGAATACTCGATCTTGAACTTTCTATACATACTCATAGACTCCTACCGATTCTTCAAAAGTCATTTAGAAGACCATATCTGACCTTTTGAACTTTTTTCTGTTCAAAGGGTCTTCAAAAAATGTATAAACTTATAGACTCCTTCTGATTTTCAATCAGTCATACAGAGATTCTTTATGGAACTAGTGAACATATTTGTGGCTAAGGAGTTCTTGAACATTAACTTAATATACAATCAGATTGTCTTCTTTTGATGTTACATTAGCCAAAGTAAAGTCCATATTTGACTCAAGGAACATATTTCTGGCCAAAGAATACTCGATCTTGAACTTTCTATACATACTCATAGACTCCTACCGATTCTTCAAAAGTCATTTAGAAGACCATATCTGACCTTTTGAACTTTTTTCTGTTCAAAGGGTCTTCAAAAAATGTATAAACTTATAGACTCCTTCTGATTTTCAATCAGTCATACAGAGATTCTTTATGGAACTAGTGAACATATTTGTGGCTAAGGAGTTCTTGAACATTAACTTAATATACAATCAGATTGTCTTCTTTTGATGTTACATTAGCCAAAGTAAAGTCCATAGGAAGGAACATATTTCTGACCAAAGAATACTCGATCTTGAACTTTCTATACATACTCATAGACTCCTACCGATTCTTCAAAAGTCATTTAGAAGACCATATCTGACCTTTTGAACTTTTTTCTGTTCAAAGGGTCTTCAAAAAATGTATAAACTTATAGACTCCTTCTGATTTTCAATCAGTCATACAGAGATTCTTTATGGAACTAGTGAACATATTTGTGGCTAAGGAGTTCTTGAACATTAACTTAATATACAATCAGATTGTCTTCTTTTGATGTTACATTAGCCAAAGTAAAGTCCATATTTGACTCAAGGAACATATTTCTGGCCAAAGAATCCTCAATCTTGAACTTTCTATACATACTCATAAACTCCTACTGATGCTTCAAAAGTCCTTTAGAAGACCATATCTGACCTTTTGAACTTTTTTATGTTCAAAGGGTCTTCAAAAAATGTATAAACTTATAGACTCCTTCTGATGTTCAATCAGTCATACAGAGATTCTTTATGGAACTAGTGAACATATTTGTGGCTAAAGAGTTCTTGAACATTAACTTAATATACAATCAGAATGTCTTCTTTTGTTGTTATATTAGCCACAGTAAAGTCAATATCTGACTCAAGGAACATATTTCTGGCCAAAGAATCCTCAGTCTTGAACTTTCTATACATACTCATAAACTCCTACTGATGCTTCAAAAGTCCTTTAGAAGACCACTTTAGAACACCAACTTTTTTCTGTTCAAAGGATCTTCAAAAAATGTATAAACTTATAAACTGCTTCTGATGTTAAATCAGTCATACATAGATTCTTTATAGAACTTGTGAACATATTTGTGGCTAAAGAGTTCCTGAACATTATCTTAATATACAATCAGATTGTCTTCTTTTGATGTTATATTAGCCACAGTAAAGTCCATATTTGACTCAAGGAACATATTTCTGGCCAAAGAATCCTCAATCTTGAACTTTTTATACATACTCATAAACTCCTACTAATGCTTCAAACGTCCTTTAGAAGACCATATCTGACCGTTTGAAAAAAAATTTGTTCAAAGGGTCTTCAAAAATTGTATAAACTTATAGACTCCTTCTGATGTTAAATCAGTCATACAGAGAAGTTCCTTATGGAACTACTGAACAAATTTCTCTGCCAAAGAGTTCTTTAACATTAACTTAATATACATTCAGATTGTCTTCTTTTGATTGTTATATTAGCCACAGTAAAGTCCATATTTGACCCAAGGAACATATTTCTGACCAAAGAATACTCGATCTTGAACTTTCTATAAATACTCATAGACTCCTACTGATGCTTCAAAAGTAATTTAGAAAGACCATATCTGACCTTTTGAACTTTTTTCTGTTCAAAGGGTCTTCAAAAAATTTATAAACTTATAAACTCCTTCTGATGTTAAATCAGTCATACAGAGATTCCTCATGGAACTACTAAACATATTTCTGTCCAAAGAGTTCCTGAACATTATCTTAATATACAATCATATTGTCTTCTTTTGATGTTACATTAGCCACAGTAAAGTCCATATTTGACTCAAGGAACATATTTCTGGCCAAAGAATCCTCAATCTTGAACTTTTTATACATACTCATAAACTCCTACTGATGCTTCAAAAGTCCTTTAGAAGACCATATCTGACCTTTTGAAATTTTTTTTGTTCAAAGGGTCTTCAAAAATTTTATCAACTTATAGACTCCTTCTGATGTTAAATCAGTCATACAGAGAAGTTCCTTTATGGAACTACTGAACAAATTTCTTTGCCAAAGAGTTCTTTAACATTAACTTAATATACATTCAGATTGTCTTCTTTTGATTGTTATATTAGCCACAGTAAAGTCCATATTTGACCCAAGGAACATATTTCTGACCAAAGAATACTCGATCTTGAACTTTCTATACATACTCATAGACTCCTACTGATGCTTCAAAAGTAATTTAGAAAGACCATATCTGACCTTTTGAACTTTTTTCTGTTCAAAGGGTCTTCAAAAAATTTATAAACTTATAAACTCCTTCTGATGTTAAATCAGTCATACAGAGATTCTTTATGGAACTACTGAACATATTTCTGGCCAAAGAGTTCTTGAACATTAACTTAATATACAATCAGATTGTCTTCTTTTGATGTTACATTAGCCAAAGTAAAGTCCATATTTGACCCAAGGAACATATTTCTGACCAAAGAATACTCGATCTTGAACTTTCTATACATACTCATAGACTCCTACCGATGCTTCAAAAGTCATTTAGAAGACCATATCTGACCTTTTGAACTTTTTTCTGTTCAAAGGGTCTTCAAAAAATGTATAAACTTATAGACTCCTTCTGATGTTCAATCAGTCATACAGAGATTCTTTATGGAACTAGTGAACATATTTGTGGCTAAGCAGTTCTTGAACATTAACTTAATATACAATCAGATTGTCTTCTTTTGATGTTACATTAGCCAAAGTAAAGTCCATATTTGACTCAAGGAATATATTTCTGGCCAAAGAATCCTCAATCTTGAACTTTTTATACATACTCAGAAACTCCTACTGATGCTTAAAAAAGTCCTTTAGAAGACCATATCTGACCTTTTGAAATTTTTTTTGTTCAAAGGGTCTTCAAAAATTTTATAAACTTATAGACTCCTTCTGATGTTAAATCAGTCATACAGAGAAGTTCCTTATGGAATTACTGAACAAATTTCTCTGCCAAAGAGTTCTTTAACATTAACTTAATATACATTCAGATTGTCTTCTTTTGATTGTTATATTAGCCACAGTAAAGTCCATATTTGACCCAAGGAACATATTTCTGACCAAAGAATACTCGATCTTGAACTTTCTATACATACTCATAGACTCCTACTGATGCTTCAAAAGTCATTTAGAAAGACCATATCTGACCTTTTGAACTTTTTTCTGTTCAAAGGGTCTTCAAAAAATGTATAAACTTATAAACTCCTTCTGATGTTAAATCAGTCATACAGAGAAGTTCCTTATGGAACTACTAAACATATTTCTGTCCAAAGAGTTCCTGAACATTATCTTAATATACAATCAGATTGTCTTCTTTTGATGTTATATTAGCCACAGTAAAGTCCATATTTGACTCAAGGAACATATTTCTGGCCAAAGAATCCTCAATCTTGAACTTTTTATACATACTCATAAACTCCTACTAATGCTTCAAACGTCCTTTAGAAGACCATATCTGACCTTTTGAAAAAAAATTTGTTCAAAGGGTCTTCAAAAATTGTATAAACTTATAGACTCCTTCTGATGTTAAATCAGTCATACAGAGAAGTTCCTTATGGAACTACTGAACAAATTTCTCTGCTAAAGAGTTCTTTAACATTAACTTAATATACAATCAGAATGTCTTCTTTTGATGTTATATTAGCCACACTGAAGTCCATATTTGACTCAAGGAACATATTTCTGGCCAAAGAATCCTCAATCTTGAACTTTCTATACATACTCATAAACTCCTACTGATGCTTCAAAAGTCCTTTAGAAGACTATGTCTGACCTTTTGAACTTTTTTATGTTCAAAGGGTCTTCAAAAAATTTATAAACTTATAGACTCCTTCTGATGTTAAATCAGTCATACAGAGTTTACTTATGGAACTACTGTACATATTTCTGGCCAAAGAGTTTTTGAACATTATCTTAATATGCAATCAGATTGTCCTCTTTTGATTTTATGTTAGCCACAGTAAAGTCCATATTTGACCCAAGGAACATGTTTCTGGCCAAAGAATCCTCAATCTTGAACTTTCTATACATACTCATAGACTCCTACTGATGCTTCAAAAGTCCTTTAGAAGACCATATCTGAGATTTTGAACTTTTTTCTGTTCAAAGGGTCTTCAAAATTGTATAAAATTATAGACTCCTTCTGATGTAAAATAAATCAGCCATACAGAGGTTCCATATGGAACTACTGAACATATTTCTCACCAAAGAGTTCTTGAAAATTAACTTATACACTCAGATTGTCTTCTTTAGATGTTATATTAGTCACACTGAGGTCCATATTTAACTTAAAAAATGTTTAAACTTATAAATTCCTTCTGATGTTAAATCAGTCATACATAGGTTCTTTATGGAACTACTGAACATATTTGTGGCCAAAGAGTTCTTGAACGTTAACTTAATATACAATCAGATTGTCTTCTTTTGATGTTATATTAGCCACAGTAGAGTCAATATCTGACTCAAGGAACATATTTATGGCCAAAGAATCCTCAGTCTTGAACTTTCTATACATACTCATAGACTCCTACTGATGCTTCACAGGTCATTTAAAAGACCATATCTGAGATTTTGAACTTTTTTCTGTTCAAAGGGTCTTCAAAAAATGTATAAACTTATAGACTCCTTCTGATGTTAAATCAGTCATACAGAGTTTCCTAATGGAACTACTGAACATATTTCTGGCCAAAGAGTTCTTGAACATTATCTTAATATGCAATCAGATTGTCCTCTTTTGATGTTACATTAGCCAAAGTAAAGTCCATATTTGACCCAAGGAACATATTTCTGGCCAAAGAATCCTCAATCTTGAACTTTCTACCCTTACGAAAAAGAAGTTTATTCAAGTGTGCTATTAGTGTACTTTTTTTAAACTAAAAAAATAAGAAAGTATACTTTCAGTCTACTTTTTATGTACTTCTCAGAAATATACTTTATGTACTTCAAAAAAATATACTTCAAATTGCACTTAAGTATACTTGACTTATACTGACTGAAAAGTCTAAGTATTTGGCCTATACTTGTTGATCGAGATATACTTAAAAGTATAATTAAGTATTCTAAGTATTCTTGGCTTGTACTTGTGTTTACTATTTTGATTGAGTAGCTTATTAAATACTTTTTTAAAACATAATATTACACACTTATAAACTAACAGATTCAAGTTTATATAGTAACAAGCTTTCGGGTGGAACAGCTTATAGAGTAAATTAAATAAGCATGGAACTGAACCTGATCTTGAACACAGCGACTCATAGACTCCTACTGATGCTTCAAAGGTCATTTAAAAAAAACATATCTGAGATTTTTTACTTTTTCCTGTTCAAAGGGTCTTCAAAAAATGTATAAACTTATATACTCCTTCTGATGTTCAATCAGTCATACAGAGATTCTTTATGGAACTAGTGAACATATTTGTGGCTAAAGAGTTCTTGAACATTAACTTAATATACAATCAGATTGTCTTCATTTGATGTTACATTAGCCAAAGTAAAGTCCATATTTGACCCAAGGAACATATTTCTGACCAAAGAATACTCGATCTTGTAACTTTCTATACATACTCATAGACTCCTACTGATCCTTCAAAAGTCATTTAGAAAGACCATATCTGACCCTTTGAACTTTTTTCTGTTCAGAGGGTCTTCAAAAAATGTATAAACTCATAAACTCCTTCTGATGTTAAATCAGTCATACAGAGATTCTTTATGGAACTAGTGAACATATTTGTGGCTAAAGAGTTCTTGAACATTAACTTAATATACAATCAGATTGTCTTCTTTTGATGTTACATTAGCCAAAGTAAAGTCCATATTTGACTCAAGGAACATATTTCTGGCCAAAGAATCCTCAATCTTGAACTTTTTATACATACTCATAAACTCCTACTGATGCTTCAAAAGTCCTTTAGAAGACCATATCTGACCTTTTGAATTTTTTTTTGTTCAAAGGGTCTTCAAAAATTGTATAAACTTATAGACTCCTTCTGATGTTAAATCAGTCATACAGAGAGGTTCCTTATGGAACTACTGAACAAATTTCTCTGCCAAAGAGTTCTTTAACATTAACTTAATATACATTCAGATTGTCTTCTTATGATGTTACATTAGCCAAAGTAAAGTCCATATTTGACCCAAGGAACATATTTCTGACCAAAGAATACTCGATCTTGAACTTTCTATACATACTCATAGACTCCTACTGATGCATCAAAAGTCATTTAAAAGACCATATCTGGGATTTTGAACTTTTTCCTGTTCAAAGGGACTTCAAAAAATGTATAAACTTACAGATTCCTTCTGATGTTAAATCAGTCATACAGAGGTTCCTTTCGGGACTACTGAACATATTTCTCTGCCAAAGAGTTCTTGAACATTAACTTAATATACGATCAGATTGTCTTCTTTTGATGTTATATTATCCAAAGTAAAGTCCATATTTGACCCAAGGAACATATTTCTGGCCAAAGAATCCTCAATCTTGAACTTTCTATACATACTCATAGACTCCTACTGATGCTTCAAAGGTCATTTAAAAAAACATATCTGAGATTTTTTACTTTTTCCTGTTCAAAGGGTCTTCAAAAAATTGATAAACTTATAGACTCCTTCTGATGTTAAATAAATCAGCCATACAGAGGTTCCTTATGGAACTACTGGACAACTTTCTCACCAAAGAGTTCTTTAACATAAACTTATACACTCAGATTGTCTTTTTTAGATGGTATATTAGCCACACTGAAGTCCATTTTTGACTTCAAAAAATTTATACACTTATAAATTCCTTCTTATGTTAAATCAGTCATACAGAGGTTCTTTATGGAACTAGTGAACATATTTGTGGCTAAAGAGTTCTTGAACATTAACTTAATATACAATCAGATTGTCTTCTTTTGATGTTATAATAGCCAAAGTAAAGTCCATATTTGACCCAAGGAACATATTTCTGGCCAAAGAATCCTCAATCTTGAACTTTCTCTACATACTCATAGACTCCTACTGATGCTTCAAAGGTCATTTAGAAGACCATATCTGACCTTTTGACATTTTTTCTGTTCAAAGGGTCTTCAAAAAATGTATAAACTTATAGACTCCTTCTGATGTTAAATCAGTCATACAGAGAAGTTCCTTATGGAACTACTAAACATATTTCTGTCCAAAGAGTTCCTGAACATTATCTTAATATACAATCAGATTGTCTTCTTTTGATGTTATATTAGCCACAGTAAAGTCCATATTTGACTCAAGGAACATATTTCTGGCCAAAGAATCCTCAATCTTGAACTTTTTATACATACTCATAAACTCCTACTGATGCTTCAAACGTCCTTTAGAAGACCATATCTGACCTTTTGAAAAAAAATTTGTTCAAAGGGTCTTCAAAAATTGTATAAACTTATAGACTCCTTCTGATGTTAAATCAGTCATACAGAGAAGTTCCTTATGGAACTACTGAACAAATTTCTCTGCCAAAGAGTTCTTTAACATTAACTTAATATACATTCAGATTGTCTTCTTTTGATTGTTATATTAGCCACAGTAAAGTCCATATTTGACCCAAGGAACATATTTCTGACCAAAGAATACTCGATCTTGAACTTTCTATACATACTCATAGACTCCTACTGATGCTTCAAAAGTCATTTAGAAAGACCATATCTGACCTTTTGAACTTTTTTCTGTTCAAAGGGTCTTCAAAAAATGTATAAACTTATAGACTCCTTCTGATGTTAAATCAGTCATACAGAGAAGTTCCTTATGGAACTACTGAACAAATTTCTCTGCCAAAGAGTTCTTTAACATTAACTTAATATACATTCAGATTGTCTTCTTTTGATTGTTATATTAGCCACAGTAAAGTCCATATTTGACCCAAGGAACATATTTCTGACCAAAGAATACTCGATCTTGAACTTTCTATACATACTCATAGACTCCTACTGATGCTTCAAAAGTCATTTAGAAAGACCATATCTGACCTTTTGAACTTTTTTCTGTTCAAAGGGTCTTCAAAAAATGTATAAACTTATAAACTCCTTCTGATGTTAAATCAGTCATACAGAGATTCTTTATGGAACTAGTGAACATATTTGTGGCTAAAGAGTTCTTGAACAATAACTTAATATACAATCAGATTGTCTTCTTTTGATGTTACATTAGCCAAAGTAAAGTCCATATTTGACTCAAGGAACATATTTCTGGCCAAAGAATCCTCAATCTTGAACTTTCTATACATACTCATAAACTCCTACCGATGCTTTAAAAGTCCTTTGGAAGACCATATCTGACCTTTTGACATTTTTTCTGTTCAAAGGGTCTTCAAAAATTTTATAAACTTATAGACTCCTTCTGATGTTAAATCAGTCATACAGAGAAGTTCCTTATGGAACTACTAAACATATTTCTGTCCAAAGAGTTCCTGAACATTATCTTAATATACAATCAGATTGTCTTCTTTTGATGTTATATTAGCCACAGTAAAGTCCATATTTGACTCACGGAACATATTTCTGGCCAAAGAATCCTCAATCTTGAACTTTCTATACATACTCATAAACTCCTACCGATGCTTTTAAAGTCCTTTGGAAGACCATATCTGACCTTTTGACATTTTTTCTGTTCAAAGGGTCTTCAAAAATTTTATAAACTTATAGACTCCTTCTGATGTTAAATCAGTCATACAGAGAAGTTCCTTATGGAACTACTAAACATATTTCTGTCCAAAGAGTTCCTGAACATTATCTTAATATACAATCAGATTGTCTTCTTTTGATGTTATATTAGCCACAGTAAAGTCCATATTTGACTCACGGAACATATTTCTGGCCAAAGAATCCTCAATCTTGAACTTTTTATACACACTCATAAACTCCTACTGATTCTTCAAAAGTCCTTTAGAAGACTATATCTGACCTTTTGAAATTTTTTTTGTTCAAAGGGTCTTCAAAAATTGTATAAACTTATAGACTCCTTCTGATGTTAAATCAGTCATACAGAGAAGTTCCTTATGGAACTACTGAACAAATTTCTCTGCCAAAGAGTTCTTTAACATTAACTTAATATACATTCAGATTGTCTTCTTTTGATTGTTATATTAGCCACAGTAAAGTCCATATTTGACCCAATGAACATATTTCTGAACAAAGAATACTAGATCTTGAACTTTCTACACATACTCATAGACTCCTACCGATGCTTCAAAAGTAATTTAGAAGACCATATCTGACCTTTTGAACTTTTTTCTGTTCAAAGGGTCTTCAAAAAATTTATAAACTTATAGACTCCTTCTGATGTTCAATCAGTCATACAGAGATTCTTTATGGAACTAGTGAACATATTTGTGGCTAAGAGTTCTTGAACATTAACTTAATATACAATCAGATTGTCTTCTTTTGATGTTACATTAGCCAAAGTAAAGTCCATATTTGACTCAAGGAACATATTTCTGGCCAAAGAATCCTCAATCTTGAACTTTTTATACACACTCATAAACTCCTACTGATGCTTCAAAGGTCCTTTAGAAGACCATATCTGACCTTTTGAAATTTTTTTTGTTCAAAGGGTCTTCAAAAAATGTATAAACTTATAGACTCCTTCTGATGTTAAATCAGTCATACAGAGAAGTTCCTTATGGAACTACTGAACATATTTCTGGCCAAAGAGTTCTTGAACATTAACTTATACACTCAGATTGTCTTCTTTAGATGTTATATTAGCCACACTGAAGTCCATATTTGACTTCAAAAAATGTATAAACTTCTAAATTCCTTCTGATGTTAAATCAGTCATACAGAGGTACTTTATGGAACTACTTAACATATTTGTGGCCAAAGAGTTCTTGAACATTAACTTAATATACAATCAGATTGTCTTCTTTTGATGTTATAATAGCCAAAGTAAAGTCCATATTTGACCCAAGGAACATATTTCTGGCCAAAGAATCCTCGATCTTGAACTTTCTATACATACTCATAGACTCCTACTGATGCTTCAAAGGTCATTTAGAAGACCATATCTGACCTTTTGAACTTTTTTCTGTTCAAAGGGTCTTCAAAAAATGTATAAACTTATAAACTGCTTCTGATGTTAAATCAGTCATACAGAGATTCTTTATGGAACTAGTGAACATATTTGTGGCTAAACAGTTCTTGAACATTAACTTAATATACAATCAGATTGTCTTCTTTTGATGTTATATTAGCCACAGTAAAGTCCATATTTGACTCAAGGAACATATTTCTGGCCAAAGAATCCTCAATCTTGAACTGTTTATACATACTCATAAACTCCTACTGATGCTTAAAAAAGTCCTTTAGAAGACCATATCTGACCTTTTGAAATTTTTTTTGTTCAAAGGGTCTTCAAAAATTGTATAAACTTATAGACTCCTTCTGATGTTAAATCAGTCATACAGAGAAGTTTCTTATGGAATTACTGAACAAATTTCTCTGCCAAAGAGTTCTTTAACATTAACTTAATATACATTCAGATTGTCTTCTTTTGATTGTTATATTAGCCACAGTAAAGTCCATATTTGACCCAAGGAACATATTTCTGACCAAAGAATACTCGATCTTGAACTTTCTATACATACTCATAGACTCCTACTGATGCTTTAAAAGTCATTTAGAAAGACCATATCTGACCTTTTGAACTTTTTTCTGTTCAAAGGGTCTTCAAAAAATGTATAAACTTATAAACTCCTTCTGATGTTCAATCAGTCATACAGAGATTCTTTATGGAACTAGTGAACATATTTGTGGCTAAAGAGTTTTTGAACATTAACTTAATATACAATCAGATTGTCTTCTTTTGATGTTATAATAGCCAAAGTAAAGTCCATATTTGACCCAAGGAACATATTTCTGGCCAAAGAATCCTCAATCTTGAACTTTCTATACATACTCATAGACTCCTACTGATGCTTCAAAGGTCATTTAAAAAAACATATCTGAGATTTTTTACTTTTTCCTGTTAAAAGGGTCTTCAAAAAATTTATAAACTTATAGACTCCTTCTGATGTTAAATAAATCAGCCATACAGAGGTTCGTTATGGAACTACTGGACAACTTTCTCACCTAAGAGTTCTTTAACATAAACTTATACACTCAGATTGTCTTTTTTAGATGGTATATTAGCCACACTGAAGTCCATATTTGAATTTAAAAAATGTATAAACTTATAAATTCCTTCTGATGTTAAATCAGTCATACAGAGGTTCTTTATGGAACTAGTGAACATATTTGTGGCTAAAGAGTTCTTGAACATTAACTTAATATACAATCAGATTGTCTTCTTTTGATGTTATAATAGCCAAAGTAAAGTCCATATTTGACCCAAGGAACATATTTCTGGCCAAAGAATCCTCAATCTTGAACTTTCTATACATACTCATAGACTCCTACTGATGCTTCAAAGGTCATTTAGAAGACCATATCTGACCTTTTGAACTTTTTTCTGTTCAAAGGGTCTTCAAAAATTGTATAAACTTATAGACTCCTTCTGATGTTAAATCAGTCATACAGAGAAGTTCCTTATGGAACTACTGAACAAATTTCTCTGCCAAAGAGTTCTTTAACATTAACTTAATATACATTCAGATTGTCTTCTTTTGATTGTTATATTAGCCACAGTAAAGTCCATATTTGACCCAAGGAACATATTTCTGACCAAAGAATACTCGATCTTGAACTTTCTATATATACTCATAGACTCCTACTGATGCTTCAAAAGTCATTTAGAAAGACCATATCTGACCTTTTGAACTTTTTTCTGTTCAAAGGGTCTTCAAAAAATGTATAAACTTATAAACTCCTTCTGATGTTAAATCAGTCATACAGAGATTCTTTATGGAACTAGTGAACATATTTGTGGCTAAAGAGTTCTTGAACATTAACTTAATATACAATCAGATTGTCTTCTTTTGATGTTACATTAGCCAAAGGAAAGTCCATATTTGACTCATGGAACATATTTCTGGCCAAAGAATCCTCAATCTTGAACTTTCTATACATACTCATAAACTCCTACCGATGCTTCAAAAGTCCTTTGGAAGACCATATCTGACCTTTTGACATTTTTTCTGTTCAAAGGGTCTTCAAAAATTGTATAAACTTATAGACTCCTTCTGATGATAAATCAGTCATACAGAGAAGTTCCTTATGGAACTACTAAACATATTTCTGTCCAAAGAGTTCCTGAACATTATCTTAATATACAATCAGATTGTCTTCTTTTGATGTTATATTAGCCACAGTAAAGTCCATATTTGACTCAAGGAACATATTTCTGGCCAAAGAATCCTCAATCTTGAACTTTTTATACATACTCATAAACTCCTACTGATGCTTCAAACGTCCTTTAGAAGACCATATCTGACCTTTTGAAAAAAAATTTGTTCAAAGGGTCTTCAAAAATTGTATAAACTTATAGACTCCTTCTGATGTTAAATCAGTCATACAGAGAAGTTCCTTATGGAACTACTGAACAAATTTCTCTGCCAAAGAGTTCTTTAACATTAACTTAATATACATTCAGATTGTCTTCTTTTGATTGTTATATTAGCCACAGTAAAGTCCATATTTGACCCAAGGAACATATTTCTGACCAAAGAATACTCGATCTTGAACTTTCTATACATACTCATAGACTCCTACTGATGCTTCAAAAGTCATTTAGAAAGACCATATCTGACCTTTTGAACTTTTTTCTGTTCAAAGGGTCTTCAAAAAATGTATAAACTTATAAACTCCTTCTGATGTTAAATCAGTCATACAGAGATTCTTTATGGAACTAGTGAACATATTTGTGGCTAAAGAGTTCTTGAACAATAACTTAATATACAATCAGATTGTCTTCTTTTGATGTTACATTAGCCAAAGTAAAGTCCATATTTGACTCAAGGAACATATTTCTGGCCAAAGAATCCTCAATCTTGAACTTTCTATACATACTCATAAACTCCTACCGATGCTTCAAAAGTCCTTTGGAAGACCATATCTGACCTTTTGACATTTTTTCTGTTCAAAGGGTCTTCAAAAATTGTATAAACTTATAGACTCCTTCTGATGTTAAATCAGTCATACAGAGAAGTTCCTTATGGAACTACTAAACATATTTCTGTCCAAAGAGTTCCTGAACATTATCTTAATATACAATCAGATTGTCTTCTTTTGATGTTGTATTAACCACAGTAAAGTCCATATTTGACTCAAGGAACATATTTCTGGCCAAAGAATCCTCAATCTTGAACTTTTTATACACACTCATAAACTCCTACTGATGCTTCAAAAGTCCTTTAGAAGACCATATCTGACCTTTTGAAATTTTTTTTGTTCAAAGGGTCTTCAAAAATTGTATAAACTTATAGACTCCTTCTGATGTTAAATCAGTCATACAGAGAAGTTCCTTATGGAACTACTGAACAAATTTCTCTGCCAAAGAGTTCTTTAACATTAACTTAATATACATTCAGATTGTCTTCTTTTGATTGTTATATTAGCCACAGTAAAGTCCATATTTGACCTAAGGAACATATTTCTGAACAAAGAATACTCGATCTTGAACTTTCTACACATACTCATAGACTCCTACCGATGCTTCAAAAGTCATTTAGAAGACCATATCTGACCTTTTGAACTTTTTTCTGTTCAAAGGGTCTTCAAAAAATGTATAAACTTATAGACTCCTTCTGATGTTCAATCAGTCATACAGAGATTCTTTATGGAACTAGTGAACATATTTGTGGCTAAGCAGTTCTTGAACATTAACTTAATATACAATCAGATTGTCTTCTTTTGATGTTACATTAGCCAAAGTAAAGTCCATATTTGACTCAAGGAATATATTTCTGGCCAAAGAATCCTCAATCTTGAACTTTTTATACATACTCATAAACTCCTACTGATGCTTAAAAAAGTCCTTTAGAAGACCATATCTGACCTTTTGAAAATTTTTTTGTTCAAAGGGTCTTCAAAAATTTTATAAACTTATAGACTCCTTCTGATGTTAAATCAGTCATACAGAGAAGTTCCTTATGGAATTACTGAACAAATTTCTCTGCCAAAGAGTTCTTTAACATTAACTTAATATACATTCAGATTGTCTTCTTTTGATTGTTATATTAGCCACAGTAAAGTCCATATTTGACCCAAGGAACATATTTCTGACCAAAGAATACTCGATCTTGAACTTTCTATACATACTCATAGACTCCTACTGATGCTTCAAAAGTCATTTAGAAAGACCATATCTGACCTTTTGAACTTTTTTCTGTTCAAAGGGTCTTCAAAAAATGTATAAACTTATAAACTCCTTCTGATGTTAAATCAGTCATACAGAGAAGTTCCTTATGGAACTACTAAACATATTTCTGTCCAAAGAGTTCCTGAACATTATCTTAATATACAATCAGATTGTCTTCTTTTGATGTTATATTAGCCACAGTAAAGTCCATATTTGACTCAAGGAACATATTTCTGGCCAAAGAATCCTCAATCTTGAACTTTTTATACATACTCATAAACTCCTACTAATGCTTCAAACGTCCTTTAGAAGACCATATCTGACCTTTTGAAAAAAAATTTGTTCAAAGGGTCTTCAAAAATTGTATAAACTTATAGACTCCTTCTGATGTTAAATCAGTCATACAGAGAAGTTCCTTATGGAACTACTGAACAAATTTCTCTGCCAAAGAGTTCTTTAACATTAACTTAATATACATTCAGATTGTCTTCTTTTGATTGTTATATTAGCCACAGTAAAGTCCATATTTGACCCAAGGAACATATTTCTGACCAAAGAATACTCGATCTTGAACTTTCTATACATACTCATAGACTCCTACTGATGCTTCAAAAGTCATTTAGAAAGGCCATATCTGACCTTTTGAACTTTTTTCTGTTCAAAGGGTCTTCAAAAAATGTATAAACTTATAAACTCCTTCTGATGTTAAATCAGTCATACAGAGATTCTTTATGGAACTAGTGAACATATTTGTGGCTAAAGAGTTCTTGAACAATAACTTAATATACAATCAGATTGTCTTCTTTTGATGTTACATTAGCCAAAGTAAAGTCCATATTTGACTCAAGGAACATATTTCTGGCCAAAGAATCCTCAATCTTGAACTTTCTATACATACTCATAAACTCCTACCGATGCTTCAAAAGTCCTTTGGAAGACCATATCTGACCTTTTGACATTTTTTCTGTTCAAAGGGTCTTCAAAAATTGTATAAACTTATAGACTCCTTCTGATGTTAAATCAGTCATACAGAGAAGTTCCTTATGGAACTACTAAACATATTTCTGTCCAAAGAGTTCCTGAACATTATCTTAATATACAATCAGATTGTCTTCTTTTGATGTTGTATTAGCCACAGTAAAGTCCATATTTGACTCAAGGAACATATTTCTGGCCAAAGAATCCTCAATCTTGAACTTTTTATACACACTCATAAACTCCTACTGATGCTTCAAAAGTCCTTTAGAAGACCATATCTGACCTTTTGAAATTTTTTTTGTTCAAAGGGTCTTCAAAAATTGTATAAACTTATAGACTCCTTCTGATGTTAAATCAGTCATACAGAGAAGTTCCTTATGGAACTACTGAAAAAATTTCTCTGCCAAAGAGTTCTTTAACATTAACTTAATATACATTCAGATTGTCTTCTTTTGATTGTTATATTAGCCACAGTAAAGTCCATATTTGACCTAAGGAACATATTTCTGAACAAAGAATACTCGATCTTGAACTTTCTACACATACTCATAGACTCCTACCGATGCTTCAAAAGTCATTTAGAAGACCATATCTGACCTTTTGAACTTTTTTCTGTTCAAAGGGTCTTCAAAAAATGTATAAACTTATAGACTCCTTCTGATGTTCAATCAGTCATACAGAGATTCTTTATGGAACTAGTGAACATATTTGTGGCTAAGCAGTTCTTGAACATTAACTTAATATACAATCAGATTGTCTTCTTTTGATGTTACATTAGCCAAAGTAAAGTCCATATTTGACTCAAGGAATATATTTCTGGCCAAAGAATCCTCAATCTTGAACTTTTTATACATACTCATAAACTCCTACTGATGCTTAAAAAAGTCCTTTAGAAGACCATATCTGACCTTTTGAAATTTTTTTTGTTCAAAGGGTCTTCAAAAATTTTATAAACTTATAGACTCCTTCTGATGTTAAATCAGTCATACAGAGAAGTTCCTTATGGAATTACTGAACAAATTTCTCTGCCAAAGAGTTCTTTAACATTAACTTAATATACATTCAGATTGTCTTCTTTTGATTGTTATATTAGCCACAGTAAAGTCCATATTTGACCCAAGGAACATATTTCTGACCAAAGAATACTCGATCTTGAACTTTCTATACATACTCATAGACTCCTACTGATGCTTCAAAAGTCATTTAGAAAGACCATATCTGACCTTTTGAACTTTTTTCTGTTCAAAGGGTCTTCAAAAAATGTATAAACTTATAAACTCCTTCTGATGTTAAATCAGTCATACAGAGAAGTTCCTTATGGAACTACTAAACATATTTCTGTCCAAAGAGTTCCTGAACATTATCTTAATATACAATCAGATTGTCTTCTTTTGATGTTATATTAGCCACAGTAAAGTCCATATTTGACTCAAGGAACATATTTCTGGCCAAAGAATCCTCAATCTTGAACTTTTTATACATACTCATAAACTCCTACTAATGCTTCAAACGTCCTTTAGAAGACCATATCTGACCTTTTGAAAAAAAATTTGTTCAAAGGGTCTTCAAAAATTGTATAAACTTATAGACTCCTTCTGATGTTAAATCAGTCATACAGAGAAGTTCCTTATGGAACTACTGAACAAATTTCTCTGCTAAAGAGTTCTTTAACATTAACTTAATATACAATCAGAATGTCTTCTTTTGATGTTATATTAGCCACACTGAAGTCCATATTTGACTCAAGGAACATATTTCTGGCCAAAGAATCCTCAATCTTGAACTTTCTATACATACTCATAAACTCCTACTGATGCTTCAAAAGTCCTTTAGAAGACTATGTCTGACCTTTTGAACTTTTTTATGTTCAAAGGGTCTTCAAAAAATTTATAAACTTATAGACTCCTTCTGATGTTAAATCAGTCATACAGAGTTTACTTATGGAACTACTGGACATATTTCTGGCCAAAGAGTTTTTGAACATTATCTTAATATGCAATCAGATTGTCCTCTTTTGATTTTATGTTAGCCACAGTAAAGTCCATATTTGACCCAAGGAACATGTTTCTGGCCAAAGAATCCTCAATCTTGAACTTTCTATACATACTCATAGACTCCTACTGATGCTTCAAAAGTCCTTTAGAAGACCATATCTGAGATTTTGAACTTTTTTCTGTTCAAAGGGTCTTCAAAATTGTATAAAATTATAGACTCCTTCTGATGTAAAATAAATCAGCCATACAGAGGTTCCATATGGAACTACTGAACATATTTCTCACCAAAGAGTTCTTGAAAATTAACTTATACACTCAGATTGTCTTCTTTAGATGTTATATTAGTCACACTGAGGTCCATATTTAACTTAAAAAATGTTTAAACTTATAAATTCCTTCTGATGTTAAATCAGTCATACATAGGTTCTTTATGGAACTACTGAACATATTTGTGGCCAAAGAGTTCTTGAACGTTAACTTAATATACAATCAGATTGTCTTCTTTTGATGTTATATTAGCCACAGTAGAGTCAATATCTGACTCAAGGAACATATTTATGGCCAAAGAATCCTCAGTCTTGAACTTTCTATACATACTCATAGACTCCTACTGATGCTTCACAGGTCATTTAAAAGACCATATCTGAGATTTTGAACTTTTTTCTGTTCAAAGGGTCTTCAAAAAATGTATAAACTTATAGACTCCTTCTGATGTTAAATCAGTCATACAGAGTTTCCTAATGGAACTACTGAACATATTTCTGGCCAAAGAGTTCTTGAACATTATCTTAATATGCAATCAGATTGTCCTCTTTTGATGTTACATTAGCCAAAGTAAAGTCCATATTTGACCCAAGGAACATATTTCTGGCCAAAGAATCCTCAATCTTGAACTTTCTACCCTTACGAAAAAGAAGTTTATTCAAGTGTGCTATTAGTGTACTTTTTTTAAACTAAAAAATAAGAAAGTATACTTTCAGTCTACTTTTTATGTACTTCTCAGAAATATACTTTATGTACTTCAAAAAAATATACTTCAAATTGCACTTAAGTATACTTGACTTATACTGACTGAAAAGTCTAAGTATTTGGCCTATACTTGTTGATCGAGATATACTTAAAAGTATAATTAAGTATTCTAAGTATTCTTGGCTTGTACTTGTGTTTACTATTTTGATTGAGTAGCTTATTAAATACTTTTTTAAAACATAATATTACACACTTATAAACTAACAGATTCAAGTTTATATAGTAACAAGCTTTCGGGTGGAACAGCTTATAGAGTAAATTAAATAAGCATGGAACTGAACCTGATCTTGAACACAGCGACTCATAGACTCCTACTGATGCTTCAAAGGTCATTTAAAAAAAACATATCTGAAATTTTTTACTTTTTCCTGTTCAAAGGGTCTTCAAAAAATGTATAAACTTATATACTCCTTCTGATGTTCAATCAGTCATACAGAGATTCTTTATGGAACTAGTGAACATATTTGTGGCTAAAGAGTTCTTGAACATTAACTTAATATACAATCAGATTGTCTTCATTTGATGTTACATTAGCCAAAGTAAAGTCCATATTTGACCCAAGGAACATATTTCTGACCAAAGAATACTCGATCTTGTAACTTTCTATACATACTCATAGACTCCTACTGATCCTTCAAAAGTCATTTAGAAAGACCATATCTGACCCTTTGAACTTTTTTCTGTTCAGAGGGTCTTCAAAAAATGTATAAACTCATAAACTCCTTCTGATGTTAAATCAGTCATACAGAGATTCTTTATGGAACTAGTGAACATATTTGTGGCTAAAGAGTTCTTGAACATTAACTTAATATACAATCAGATTGTCTTCTTTTGATGTTACATTAGCCAAAGTAAAGTCCATATTTGACTCAAGGAACATATTTCTGGCCAAAGAATCCTCAATCTTGAACTTTTTATACATACTCATAAACTCCTACTGATGCTTCAAAAGTCCTTTAGAAGACCATATCTGACCTTTTGAATTTTTTTTTGTTCAAAGGGTCTTCAAAAATTGTATAAACTTATAGACTCCTTCTGATGTTAAATCAGTCATACAGAGAGGTTCCTTATGGAACTACTGAACAAATTTCTCTGCCAAAGAGTTCTTTAACATTAACTTAATATACATTCAGATTGTCTTCTTATGATGTTACATTAGCCAAAGTAAAGTCCATATTTGACCCAAGGAACATATTTCTGACCAAAGAATACTCGATCTTGAACTTTCTATACATACTCATAGACTCCTACTGATGCATCAAAAGTCATTTAAAAGACCATATCTGGGATTTTGAACTTTTTCCTGTTCAAAGGGACTTCAAAAAATGTATAAACTTACAGATTCCTTCTGATGTTAAATCAGTCATACAGAGGTTCCTTTCGGGACTACTGAACATATTTCTCTGCCAAAGAGTTCTTGAACATTAACTTAATATACGATCAGATTGTCTTCTTTTGATGTTATATTATCCAAAGTAAAGTCCATATTTGACCCAAGGAACATATTTCTGGCCAAAGAATCCTCAATCTTGAACTTTCTATACATACTCATAGACTCCTACTGATGCTTCAAAGGTCATTTAAAAAAACATATCTGAGATTTTTTACTTTTTCCTGTTCAAAGGGTCTTCAAAAAATTGATAAACTTATAGACTCCTTCTGATGTTAAATAAATCAGCCATACAGAGGTTCCTTATGGAACTACTGGACAACTTTCTCACCAAAGAGTTCTTTAACATAAACTTATACACTCAGATTGTCTTTTTTAGATGGTATATTAGCCACACTGAAGTCCATTTTTGACTTCAAAAAATTTATACACTTATAAATTCCTTCTTATGTTAAATCAGTCATACAGAGGTTCTTTATGGAACTAGTGAACATATTTGTGGCTAAAGAGTTCTTGAACATTAACTTAATATACAATCAGATTGTCTTCTTTTGATGTTATAATAGCCAAAGTAAAGTCCATATTTGACCCAAGGAACATATTTCTGGCCAAAGAATCCTCAATCTTGAACTTTCTCTACATACTCATAGACTCCTACTGATGCTTCAAAGGTCATTTAGAAGACCATATCTGACCTTTTGAACTTTTTTCTGTTCAAAGGGTCTTCAAAAAACTTATAAACTTATAAACTGCTTCTGATGTTAAATCAGTCATACAGAGATTCTTTATGGAACTAGTGAACATATTTGTGGCTAAAGAGTTCTTGAACATTAACAATATACAATCAGATTGTCTTCTTTTGATGTTACATTAGCCAAAGTAAAGTCCATATTTGACCCAAGGAACATATTTCTGACCAAAGAATACTCGATCTTGAACTTTCTATACATACTCATAGACTCCTACTGATGCTTCAAAAGTCATTTAAGAAAGACCATATCTGACCTTTTGAACTTTTTTCTGTTCAAAAGGTCTTCAAAAAATGTATAAACTTATAGACTCCTTCTGATGTTCAATCAGGCATACAGAGGTTCCTCATGGAACTACTAAACATATTTCTGTCCAAAGAGTTCCTGAACATTATCTTAATATACAATAAGATTGTCTTCTTTTGATGTTATATTAGCCACAGTGAAGTCCATATTTGACTCAAGGAACAGATTTCTGGCCAAAGAATCCTCAATCTTGAACTTTTTATACATACTCATAAACTCCTACTGATGCTTCAAAAGTACTTTAGAAGACCATATCTGACCTTTTGAATTTTTTTTTGTTCAAAGGCTCTTCAAAAATTGTATAAACTTATAGACTCCTTCTGATGTTAAATCAGTCATACAGAGAAGTTCCTTATGGAACTACTGAACAAATTTCTCTGCCAAAGAGTTCTTTAACATTAACTTAATATACATTCAGATTGTCTTCTTTTGATTGTTATATTAGCCACAGTAAAGTCCATATTTGACCCAAGGAACATATTTCTGACCAAAGAATACTCGATCTTGAACTTTCTATACATACTCATAGACTCCTACTGATGCTTCAAAAGTCATTTAGAAAGACCATATCTGACCTTTTGAACTTTTTTCTGTTCAAAGGGTCTTGAAAAAATGTATAAACTTATAAACTCCTTCTGATGTTAAATCAGTCATAAAGAGATTCTTTATGGAACTAGTGAACATATTTGTGGCTAAAGAGTTCTTGAACATTAACTTAATATACAATCAGATTGTCTTCTTTTAATGTTACATTAGCCAAAGTAAAGTCCATATTTGACCCAAGGAACATATTTCTGACCAAAGAATACTCGATCTTGAACTTTCTATACATACTCATAGACTCCTACTGATGCTTCAAAAGTCCTTTAGAAGACCATATCTGACCTTTTGAACTTTTTTCTGTTTAAAGGGTCTTCAAAAAATGTATAAACTTATAAATTCCTTCTGATTAAATCAGTCATACAGAGGTTCTTTATGGAACTACTGAACATATTTGTGGCCAAAGAGTTCTTGAACTAACTTAATATACAATCAGATTGTCTTCTTTTGATGTTATATTAGCCACACTGAAGTCTTTATTTGACTTCAAAAAATGTATAAACGTATGAATTGCTTCTGATGTTAAATCAGTCATAGAGATTTTCTTTATGGAACTACTGAACATATTTGTGGCCAAAGAATTCTTGAACATTAACTCAATATACAATCAGATTGTCTTCTTTTGATGTTATATTAGCCACAGTAAAGTCCATATTTGACTCAAGGAACATATTTCTGGCCAAAGAATCCTCGATCTTGAACTTTCTATACATACTCATAAACTCCTACTGATGCTTCAACAGTCCTTTAGAAGACCATATCTGACCTTTTGAAAAATTTATAAACTTATAGATTCCTTCTGATTTTAAATCAGTCATTGAAGAATAACATTAAGTAATATAACTTGTTGCTTTACAATGCATTCAAGAACTAACTCATTCCTTTATACGTTGAAGAGATGTGCAATGCAATCTGCTCTTGCATAGCATTGCACGTACGGATCAAGCATCGAAGAATGACAAATATTATATGCATTTTTTATGCATTGCAATGCATTCAGAACTCATTCCGTTGTCCGTTAAACAGATATGCAATGCAATCTCCTCTTTCATAGCATTGCACGTATGTGCACTGCGATTGCATTGCATATCTGCGATCAAGCGTTTTGTCTTGAAAAATTACTTAACAATCATATGCACTTTTTTGCATTGCAATGCATTCAAGAACTAACTCCTTTCGTCGTGCATTGAAGATACGTGCATTGCATTGCACATACGATCAAGCGTTGTGCATTGAAGGATATAAGTAATAGCACTTTGTTGCTTTGCAATGCATTCAACAAATAACTAATTAATTTATGTCCTGAAGAGATGTACAATGCAATCTGCTCTTGCATAGCTTTGCACATACGATCACGTGTTGTGCCTTGAAAAATTAAAAGTCACATGAACTTTTTTGCATTGCAATGCATTCAAGAACTAACTCATTCCGTAGTGTATGTGCATCGGATTGCATTGCACATGATCAAGTGATGTGCATTGAAGAATGTTATTATTCAATATAACTTGTTGCTTTGTAATGCATTCAAGAACTAACTCATTTCCTCGTGCGTTAAAGATACGTGCATTGCATTGCACATACGATCAAGCGCTGTGTATTAAAGAATAACATTAAGTAATATAACTTAATTCAATATAATTAACTTAATTATAATATAATTCAAGAACTAACTCATTCCTTTATGCGTTGAAGAGATGTGCAATGCAATCTGCTCTTGAATAGCATTGCACATACGGATCAAGCATCGAAGAATAGCAAAAATCATATGCATTTTTTTATGCATTGCAATGCATTCAAGAAATAACTCATTCCGTAGTGCAATAAAGAGATTTGCAATGCAATCTCCTCTTTCACAGCATTGCACATACGATCAAGCATTGTGTACTGAAGAATAACATTAAAGTCAATTGCACTTTGTTGCATTGCAATGCATTCAAGAACTAACTAATTCTGTAGTGCGTTAAAGAGATGTGCAATGCATATGCTTATGCTTATGCATAGCATTGCAAATACGATCAAGCTTTGTGCAATGAAGTCATAAGTAATATGCACTTTGTTGAATTTCCATGCATACAGGAACTAACTCATTCCTATGTGCATTGAAGTTAATTGCATTGTGTTGCATAAACGATCAAACTTTTTCCTAATTTGCCTTCGCAATATATTGCATACTTCAACAAACCATTTTTATTTGCGTATAAAGGAAAATCATTGCATTAGCTGATTAATAACGATTTAACCTTGTTTGCTGAAGAAAAATATTTCAGCTATACACCTTTTGCATTGCCATGCCTACAAGATCTAAATCGTTTCGATATGCATTAAGATATGACAGGAATTGTATTGCATCACATAAACAGATTTCACGTATTACTCTGAGAAATGAAAATATAACGTTTGGCACATGATGTGATTTCGCATTGCATTGCGCACTACAACTAAATTTGTGTATAAAAGGATAATCATTGCATTAGCAGTTGGAAAATTTTATACAATTTAAATTTGTATACTTGACGAGAAAACCTAATATTGTGAAGAACTTTAAAAATGCAATGCAATAACTCATTCCGTTGTGTAACGAAGAGATTAGTTTATGTGCTGCTGAACACGATCAAACGTTGTGAAGAAGTTATGATAATGTATAGAAGATCATGATCGAGGACTGTTTGGCCAGATATATGTTCAGTAAGTCAAGTAAGAGTATGGACTACTCTCTGGTTGATGTAACATCAGAAAAACCCAATCAGTATGTGTATAAAGTTCAAGATTGAGAACTCTGTTGCCAGAAATATATTCAAAAGGTCACATACCAGATGGCTTCCATCAGGAGTCAAAGAGTTTAATAGAAAGTTCAAAATTGAGGACTTTTTGGCCAGAAATATGTTTAGGTGGTTCACAACTGTTTTAAGTCAGTTACATAGAAATAGAGATTGGTCTAATTTAATGCTAAAAAGTAAGACTGATTGCAACTTGACTGACCGCTAGTTGGTCATAGTAGCACGCTAGTTGGTCATAGTAGCATTTAAGTCACATTCTTAACATAATGGCTAAGTTTATGTAACTGGCCCCGGGAGTCAATCAGTTCTATAGAAAGTTCAAGATCGAGGATTCTTTGGCCAGAAATATGCTCCTTGGGTCAAATAAGGACTTTACTGTGGCTAAGATAAGACAATCTTATTGTATATTAAGTGAATGTTCAAGAACTCTTTGGCCACAAATATGTTCAGTTCCATAAAGAACCTCTATAAGTTTATACATTTTTTTAAGTCAAATATGGACTTCAGTGTGGCTAATATAACATCTAAAGAAGACAATCTGAGATTATAAGTTAATGTTCAAGAACTCTTTGGTGAGAAATGTGTTCAGTAGTTCCATAAGGGACCTCTGTATGGCTGATTTATTTAACATCAGAAGGAGTCTATAAGTTTACATATTTTTTGAAAGCCTTTGAACAGAAAAAAGTTCAAAATCTCAGATATGGTCTTCTAAATGACTTTTGACGGATCAGTAGGAGTCTATGAGTATTTATAGAAAGTTCAAGATTGAGAATCAGTAGTTCCATAAGGAAACACTGTATGACTGATTTAACATCAGAAGGAATCTATAAGTTTATACATTTTTTGAAGACCCTTTGAACAGAAAAAAATTCAAAAGGTCAGATATGGTCTTCTAAATGACCTTTTAAGCATCAGTAGGAGTTTATGAGTATGTATAGAAAGTTCAAGATCGAGGATTCTTTGGCCAGAAATATGTTCCTTGGGTCAAATACTACTCTACTGCTGTACTGCTGATATAACCTCACAAGAAGTCAATCTATGTGTATAGTAAGATAGTGTTAAGGACTCATTGGCAAGAAAAT
The DNA here is from genome assembly GCA_031834385.1 of Semotilus atromaculatus. Lineage (NCBI taxonomy): Eukaryota > Metazoa > Chordata > Actinopteri > Cypriniformes > Leuciscidae > Semotilus > Semotilus atromaculatus. The sequence goes on along the minus strand of JAULUF010000010.1, from coordinate 28,813,408 downwards.
GTTCAGTAGGTCAAAAACTGAGTTTTGTATCACTGATGTGACATCAGGAGTCTACAAGAATCAATAGAAATTTCAAGATTGAGTACTCTTTGGCCAGACCTATGTTCCGTAGTTCAAAATGGGACCTCTGTATGGCTTATTTAACATAATTAGGTGTCTAAAAGTTAATATGCAATGCAAAGCGAAGCAAAGCAAAGCAATGCAAAGTAATGCCATGCAAAGCAATTCAATGCAATGCAATGATGCAAAGCAATGCAATGCAATGATGCAAAGCAATGCAAAGCAATGCAAAGCAATGCAAAGCAATGCAAAGCAATGCAAAGCAATGCAAAGCAATTTAAAGCAATGCAATGCAATGCAAAGCGATGCAAAGCGATGCAATGCAAAGTAATGCAAAGCGATGCAATGCAAAGCAAAGCAATGCAATGCAATGCAATGCAAAGCAATGCAAAGCAAAGCAAAGCAAAGCAATGCAATGCAATGCAATAAAATTTAATACAATAAAATACAATGCAAAGCAATGCAATGCAATGCAAAGCGAAGCAAAGCGAAGCAAAGCGAAGCGAAGCGAAGCGAAGCGAAGCGAAGCAAAGCAAAGCGAAGCGAAGCGAAGCGAAGCAAAGCAAAGCAAAGCAAAGCAAAGAGAAGCAAAGCAAAGCAAAGCAAAACAAAGCAATGCAATGCAATGGAAAGCAAAGCAATGCAATGCAATGCAATTGAATACAATAAAATTAAATACAATGCAATGGAATTTCAATGCAATGCAATGCAATAATGCAAAGCGATGCAAAGCGATGCAAAGTCAATGCAAAGCGATGCAAAGCGATGCAAAGCAATGCAATGCAATAAAATGCAATGCAATGCAATACAATGCAATGCCACATCACAGATGTCATATGATACTGCTTTAATGCACAAGGGAATCAGTTAGTTAGTTATTGTATGCAATGATATTAAAGATAGCATATTTAATCTATGCAACGTATGCACATGTGTGTTATCTCTTCAGTGAACATATTAATAGGTTCCTTCTTGTAAGCATTGCAATGCAACATAACATATGTTGTATTAAATTTAATGGACAACGGATGGATATATTTCATGCAATTAAATGCAAAGCAAAACAATGCAATGCAATGCAATGCAATGCAATGCAATGCAATGCAATTTCAATGCAATGCAATTTCAATGCAATGCAATGCAATGCAATGCAATTGAATACAACCCAATGCAAATACAATGCAATGCAAAGCAGAGAAATACAATGCAATGCAATGCAATTGAATACAATAAAATACAATGCAATGCCACATCACATATGTCATATGATGCTGCTTCAATGCACAAGGGAAACAATTAGTTCTGTATGCTTTGCAATCCAACAGCTTATATGTTATGTTATATCTCTTCATTACACAACTAAATGAGTCAGTTAATGTGTGCAATGGTATGAAAGATAGCATATTTAATGTATGCAACGTATGCACGTGTGTTATCTCTTCAGTGGACATCTTGATAGCTTCCTTCTTGTAAACATTGCAATGCAACATCACATATGTTGTATTAAATTTAATGGACAACGGATGGATATGCAAAGCAAAACAATGCAATGCAATTTTATGCAATGCAATTTTATGCAATGCAATTCAATGCAATGCAATGCAATCCAATGAAACATCACATATGTCATATAATACTGCTTCAATAGACAAGGGAATAAATGATTTCTCTATGCTTCGCAATGCAACAGCTTATATGTTATGTTATATCTCTTGATATACACAACTAAAGTTTGTTATTTTATGCAATGCTATGAAAGATAGCATATTTAATGTATTTTACTTCACTGCACAACGAATTCAATTAGACTGAGTATGCAGTGCAATGCAATAGCACATATTGTGTCTTTTATTTTAAATGAACATTGGAATAAGCTCGTTCTTGTAAGTTTTCCATTGCAACGGCACATATGATTATATACAACTCAATGAAACAGGTCATATCTTATGTGCTATCTCTTTAATGCAAAACGGAATAAGTCAGTTCAAATCACGATACAGACTGTCACTTGTGTGATTCTTCAATGCACATGTCAGTTAGTCAAGGATCTGTATGCAAACCATCTTTTCAATGCAAAGCGGAATTAGTAGCTTTTGTGTGAAATTGTATGCACAACGAATACACGACAGATGGATTTCTGTCGTGTATGCAATGCAAAAAAAGGGTTTGAATTAGTTCGTCACGATACAGACTGTGTGTGATTCTTCAATGCATATTAGTAATTCAGATTCTATATAAAAATGTTACATTATATTTTCAGTGCACAGGGGAATAAGTTAGCTTTAGTATGCAACTTAATGCAAAACGGATAGATTTATTTCGTGTATGCAAGGAAATGCAATTCTGTATGCTTCGCAATCCAACAGCTCATATGTTATGTTATGTTATATCTCTTCCCTTACACAACTAAATAAGTTAGTTATTTTATGCAATGCTACGATAGCACATTTTATGTATTTTACTTCACTGCACAACGTTTTCGGTATGCAGTGCAATGTGTGCCCATGTGTGTTATCTCTTCAATGAACATCGGAATAAGTTCCTTCTTGTAAGCATTGCAATGCAACAGCACATATGTATGCAAGTCAATGGACAACGGATGGATATATTTCGTTCATGCAATGAAATGCAATGCAATAAACTTTATATACTTCTATATGTTCGTCTATAACATCTTCTATAAACATCCTTCTGATGTTTCCATGAGCAGTTCAAATTTGACCTTTTGAATTTATTTCTGGCCAAAGGGTCCTTGAACTTATAACTTTTTATACATACTCGTACACTCCGTCAAATGTTTCATCAGCCAGAGAAAAGTCCATATTGAACATAATTCTGGCCGTAAAGTCTATGATAGACTTGAGACTTGATGTTTAATCAGTCAGACTGTCGTCCATATTTGACCTACTAAACATATTTTGTAAAAGAGTCAACATAAAAAAGGTGCATGCATACCTGAAGACATTTCTGGCAAAAAAGTTCTGTATTTTGAACTTTCTACACATACTCATAGACTCCTACTGATGCTTCAAAGGTCATTTAAAAGACCATATCTGAGATTTTGTACTTTTTCCTGTTCAAAGGGTCTTCATAAAATTTATAAACTTACAGATTCCTTCTGATGTTAGATCAGTCATACAGAGTTTACTTATGGACCTACTGAACATATTTCTCAGCAAAGAGTTCTTGAACATTAACTTATACACTCAGATTGTCTTCTTTAATGATGATGATGAATTTTATTTATAATGCACTATACATTTGACGTCAAATCTCACAGTGCTTACAAAACAAAACAATAAAATAAAAAATCAATACGCAGACATTTAAAAAAACATTAAAATACTTAAAAATACGCTTTTCTAAAAAGATAAGTTTTCAGCTCTTTTTTAAAAACATCAGTAGTCTTGGGAGCTCTGAGTTGTTCTGGAAGGGCATTCCATAGACGAGGGGCAGATGCTTTAAAAGCCCTGTCGCCCATGGTCTTAAGCCGTGTCCTAGGTGTAACCAGGAGATGCCGTTTGCCTGCTCTGGTCCGGGTGGAAGTGTGTAGGGAAATGAGATCAGTGAGGTATGTGGGGGCCGCACCATGCAGACAGTGGTGAATGTGCAAGATGATCTTATATTCTATGCGGAAATAAACAGGGAGCCAGTGAAGGGATTTTAGGATAGGGGTGATGTGCTCGTGTTTCCGCACCCTCATTAAGACCCTGGCAGCACTATTCTGCACAAACTGGAGCTTTTGGAGGCTCCTACTAGGGATTCCCCACAGGAGTGCGTTACAGTAATCCAGCCTGGAGGAGACAAAGGCATGGACGAGCTTCTCTGCAGCTGGAAAGGAAAGAAAGGAACGCAGTTTGGAAATATTACGGAGGTGAAAAAACGAGGTTTTACAAATTGAGGTGACATGATTGTCAAAAGAAAGGTATGGGTCAAACTCTTCTTTAGATGTTATATTAGCCACACTGAAGTCCATATTTGACTCAAGGAACATATTTCTGGCCAAAGAATCCTCAATCTTGAACTTTCTATACATACTCATAAACTCCTACTGATGCTTCAAAAGTCCTTTAGAAGACCATGTCTGACCTTTTGAACTTTTTTATGTTCAAAGGGTCTTCAAAAAATTTATAAACTTATAGACTCCTTCTGATGTTAAATCAGTCATACAGAGTTTACTTATGGTACTACTGAACATATTTGTGGCCAAAGAGTTCTTGAACGTTAACTTAATATACAATCAGATTGTCTTCTTTTGATGTTATATTAGCCACAGTAAAGTCAATATTTGACCAGAGGAACATATTTCTGACCAAAGAATACTCGATCTTGAACTTTCTATACATACTCATAGACTCCTACTGATGCTTCAAAAGTCATTCAGAAAGACCATATCTGACCTTTTGAACTTTTTTCTGTTCAAAGGGTCTTCAAAAAATTTATAAACTTATAGACTCCTTCTGATGTTCAATCAGTCATACAGAGATTCCTTATGGAACTACTGAACATATTTCTGGCCAAAGAGTTCTTGAACATTAACTTATACACTCAGATTGTCTTCTTTAGATTGTCTACAAACCGGAAGGTTGGTGGTTCAATCCCCGGTTCCACCTGACCAAGTGTCGAGGTGTCCATGAGCAAGACACCTAACCCCGGCTGCTCCCGACGAGCTGGATGGTGTATGAATGTGTGAGTGAATGGGTGAATGAGAGGCAAAAATGTAAAGCGCTTTGGTGGCCATTGGGTCTATGAAAGCGCTATATAAATGCAGTCCATTTACCATTTACCATTTTAGATGTTATATTAGCCACACTGAAGTCCATATTTGACTTCAAAAAATGTATAAACTTATAAATTCCTTCTGATGTTAAATCAATCATACAGAGGTACTTTATGGAACTACTTAACATATTTGTGGCCAAAGAGTTCTTGAACATTAACTTAATATACAATCAGATTGTCTTCTTTTGATTGTTATATTAGCCACAGTAAAGTCCATATTTGACCCAAGGAACATATTTCTGGCCGAAGAATCCTCGATCTTGAACTTTCTATACATACTCATAAACTCCTACTGATGCTTCAAAAGTCATTTAGAAAACCAAATCTGACCTTTTGAACTTTTTTCTGTTCAAAGAGTCTTCAAAAAATGTATAAACTTATAAACTCCTTCTGATGTTAAATCAGTCATACAGAGATTCTTTATGGAACTAGTGAACATATTTGTGGCTAAAGAGTTCTTGAACATTAACTTAATATACAATCAGATTGTCTTCTTTTGATGTTACATTAGCCAAAGTAAAGTCCATATTTGACCCAAGGAACATATTTCTGACCAAAGAATTCTCGATCTTGAACTTTCTATACATACTCATAGACTCCTACCGATGCTTCAAAAGTCATTTAGAAGACCATATCTGACCTCTTGAACTTTTTTCTGTTCAAAGGGTCTTCAAAAAATGTATAAACTTATAGACTCCTTCTGATGTTCAATCAGTCATACAGAGATTCTTTATGGAACTATTGAACATATTTGTGGCTAAGGAGTTCTTGAACATTAACTTAATATACAATCAGATTGTCTTCTTTTGATGTTACATTAGCCAAAGTAAAGTCCATATTTGACTCAAGGAACATATTTCTGGCCAAAGAATCCTCAATCTTGAACTTTCTATACATACTCATAAACTCCTACTGATGCTTCAAAAGTCCTTTGGAAGACCATATCTGACCTTTTGACATTTTTTCTGTTCAAAGGGTCTTCAAAAATTGTATAAACTTATAGACTCCTTCTGATGTTAAATAAGTCATACAGAGAAGTTCCTTATGGAACTACTGAACAAATTTCTCTGCTAAAGAGTTCTTTAACATTAACTTAATATACAATCAGAATGTCTTCTTTTGATTGTTATATTAGCCACAATAAAGTCCATATTTGACCCAAGGAACATATTTCTGACCAAAGAATACTCGATCTTGAACTTTCTATACATACTCATAGACTCCTACTGATGCTTCAAAAGTCATTTAGAAAACCATATCTGACCTTTTGAACTTTTTTCTGTTCAAAGGGTCTTCAAAAAATGTATAAACTTATAAACTCCTTCTGATGTTAAATCAGTCATACAGAGATTCTTTATGGAACTAGTGAACATATTTGTGGCTAAAGAGTTCTTGAACATTAACTTCAAATACAATTAGATTGTCTTCTTTTGATGTTACATTAGCCAAAGTAAAGTCCATAGGAAGGAACATATTTCTGACCAAAGAATACTCGATCTTGAACTTTCTATACATACTCATAGACTCCTACCGATTCTTCAAAAGTCATTTAGAAGACCATATCTGACCTTTTGAACTTTTTTCTGTTCAAAGGGTCTTCAAAAAATGTATAAACTTATAGACTCCTTCTGATTTTCAATCAGTCATACAGAGATTCTTTATGGAACTAGTGAACATATTTGTGGCTAAGGAGTTCTTGAACATTAACTTAATATACAATCAGATTGTCTTCTTTTGATGTTACATTAGCCAAAGTAAAGTCCATATTTGACTCAAGGAACATATTTCTGGCCAAAGAATACTCGATCTTGAACTTTCTATACATACTCATAGACTCCTACCGATTCTTCAAAAGTCATTTAGAAGACCATATCTGACCTTTTGAACTTTTTTCTGTTCAAAGGGTCTTCAAAAAATGTATAAACTTATAGACTCCTTCTGATTTTCAATCAGTCATACAGAGATTCTTTATGGAACTAGTGAACATATTTGTGGCTAAGGAGTTCTTGAACATTAACTTAATATACAATCAGATTGTCTTCTTTTGATGTTACATTAGCCAAAGTAAAGTCCATAGGAAGGAACATATTTCTGACCAAAGAATACTCGATCTTGAACTTTCTATACATACTCATAGACTCCTACCGATTCTTCAAAAGTCATTTAGAAGACCATATCTGACCTTTTGAACTTTTTTCTGTTCAAAGGGTCTTCAAAAAATGTATAAACTTATAGACTCCTTCTGATTTTCAATCAGTCATACAGAGATTCTTTATGGAACTAGTGAACATATTTGTGGCTAAGGAGTTCTTGAACATTAACTTAATATACAATCAGATTGTCTTCTTTTGATGTTACATTAGCCAAAGTAAAGTCCATATTTGACTCAAGGAACATATTTCTGGCCAAAGAATCCTCAATCTTGAACTTTCTATACATACTCATAAACTCCTACTGATGCTTCAAAAGTCCTTTAGAAGACCATATCTGACCTTTTGAACTTTTTTATGTTCAAAGGGTCTTCAAAAAATTTATAAACTTATAGACTCCTTCTGATGTTCAATCAGTCATACAGAGATTCTTTATGGAACTAGTGAACATATTTGTGGCTAAAGAGTTCTTGAACATTAACTTAATATACAATCAGAATGTCTTCTTTTGTTGTTATATTAGCCACAGTAAAGTCAATATCTGACTCAAGGAACATATTTCTGGCCAAAGAATCCTCAGTCTTGAACTTTCTATACATACTCATAAACTCCTACTGATGCTTCAAAAGTCCTTTAGAAGACCACTTTAGAACACCAACTTTTTTCTGTTCAAAGGATCTTCAAAAAATGTATAAACTTATAAACTGCTTCTGATGTTAAATCAGTCATACATAGATTCTTTATAGAACTTGTGAACATATTTGTGGCTAAAGAGTTCTTGAACATTAACTTAATATACAATCAGATTGTCTTCTTTTGATGTTACATTAGCCAAAGTAAAGTCCATATTTGACTCAAGGAACATATTTCTGGCCAAAGAATCCTCAATCTTGAACTTTCTATACATACTCATAAACTCCTACTGATGCTTCAAAAGTCATTTGGAAGACCATATCTGACCTTTTGACATTTTTTCTGTTCAAAGGGTCTTCAAAAATTGTATAAACTTATAGACTCCTTCTGATGTTAAATCAGTCATACAGAGAAGTTCCTTATGGAACTACTAAACATATTTCTGTCCAAAGAGTTCCTGAACATTATCTTAATATACAATCAGATTGTCTTCTTTTGATGTTATATTAGCCACAGTAAAGTCCATATTTGACTCAAGGAACATATTTCTGGCCAAAGAATCCTCAATCTTGAACTTTTTATACATACTCATAAACTCCTACTAATGCTTCAAACGTCCTTTAGAAGACCATATCTGACCGTTTGAAAAAAAATTTGTTCAAAGGGTCTTCAAAAATTGTATAAACTTATAGACTCCTTCTGATGTTAAATCAGTCATACAGAGAAGTTCCTTATGGAACTACTGAACAAATTTCTCTGCCAAAGAGTTCTTTAACATTAACTTAATATACATTCAGATTGTCTTCTTTTGATTGTTATATTAGCCACAGTAAAGTCCATATTTGACCCAAGGAACATATTTCTGACCAAAGAATACTCGATCTTGAACTTTCTATAAATACTCATAGACTCCTACTGATGCTTCAAAAGTAATTTAGAAAGACCATATCTGACCTTTTGAACTTTTTTCTGTTCAAAGGGTCTTCAAAAAATTTATAAACTTATAAACTCCTTCTGATGTTAAATCAGTCATACAGAGATTCCTCATGGAACTACTAAACATATTTCTGTCCAAAGAGTTCCTGAACATTATCTTAATATACAATCATATTGTCTTCTTTTGATGTTATATTAGCCACAGTAAAGTCCATATTTGACTCAAGGAACATATTTCTGGCCAAAGAATCCTCAATCTTGAACTTTTTATACATACTCATAAACTCCTACTGATGCTTCAAAAGTCCTTTAGAAGACCATATCTGACCTTTTGAAATTTTTTTTGTTCAAAGGGTCTTCAAAAATTTTATCAACTTATAGACTCCTTCTGATGTTAAATCAGTCATACAGAGAAGTTCCTTATGGAACTACTGAACAAATTTCTTTGCCAAAGAGTTCTTTAACATTAACTTAATATACATTCAGATTGTCTTCTTTTGATTGTTATATTAGCCACAGTAAAGTCCATATTTGACCCAAGGAACATATTTCTGACCAAAGAATACTCGATCTTGAACTTTCTATACATACTCATAGACTCCTACTGATGCTTCAAAAGTAATTTAGAAAGACCATATCTGACCTTTTGAACTTTTTTCTGTTCAAAGGGTCTTCAAAAAATTTATAAACTTATAAACTCCTTCTGATGTTAAATCAGTCATACAGAGATTCTTTATGGAACTACTGAACATATTTCTGGCCAAAGAGTTCTTGAACATTAACTTAATATACAATCAGATTGTCTTCTTTTGATGTTACATTAGCCAAAGTAAAGTCCATATTTGACCCAAGGAACATATTTCTGACCAAAGAATACTCGATCTTGAACTTTCTATACATACTCATAGACTCCTACCGATGCTTCAAAAGTCATTTAGAAGACCATATCTGACCTTTTGAACTTTTTTCTGTTCAAAGGGTCTTCAAAAAATGTATAAACTTATAGACTCCTTCTGATGTTCAATCAGTCATACAGAGATTCTTTATGGAACTAGTGAACATATTTGTGGCTAAGCAGTTCTTGAACATTAACTTAATATACAATCAGATTGTCTTCTTTTGATGTTACATTAGCCAAAGTAAAGTCCATATTTGACTCAAGGAATATATTTCTGGCCAAAGAATCCTCAATCTTGAACTTTTTATACATACTCATAAACTCCTACTGATGCTTAAAAAAGTCCTTTAGAAGACCATATCTGACCTTTTGAAATTTTTTTTGTTCAAAGGGTCTTCAAAAATTTTATAAACTTATAGACTCCTTCTGATGTTAAATCAGTCATACAGAGAAGTTCCTTATGGAATTACTGAACAAATTTCTCTGCCAAAGAGTTCTTTAACATTAACTTAATATACATTCAGATTGTCTTCTTTTGATTGTTATATTAGCCACAGTAAAGTCCATATTTGACCCAAGGAACATATTTCTGACCAAAGAATACTCGATCTTGAACTTTCTATACATACTCATAGACTCCTACTGATGCTTCAAAAGTCATTTAGAAAGACCATATCTGACCTTTTGAACTTTTTTCTGTTCAAAGGGTCTTCAAAAAATGTATAAACTTATAAACTCCTTCTGATGTTAAATCAGTCATACAGAGAAGTTCCTTATGGAACTACTAAACATATTTCTGTCCAAAGAGTTCCTGAACATTATCTTAATATACAATCAGATTGTCTTCTTTTGATGTTATATTAGCCACAGTAAAGTCCATATTTGACTCAAGGAACATATTTCTGGCCAAAGAATCCTCAATCTTGAACTTTTTATACATACTCATAAACTCCTACTAATGCTTCAAACGTCCTTTAGAAGACCATATCTGACCTTTTGAAAAAAAATTTGTTCAAAGGGTCTTCAAAAATTGTATAAACTTATAGACTCCTTCTGATGTTAAATCAGTCATACAGAGAAGTTCCTTATGGAACTACTGAACAAATTTCTCTGCTAAAGAGTTCTTTAACATTAACTTAATATACAATCAGAATGTCTTCTTTTGATGTTATATTAGCCACACTGAAGTCCATATTTGACTCAAGGAACATATTTCTGGCCAAAGAATCCTCAATCTTGAACTTTCTATACATACTCATAAACTCCTACTGATGCTTCAAAAGTCCTTTAGAAGACTATGTCTGACCTTTTGAACTTTTTTATGTTCAAAGGGTCTTCAAAAAATTTATAAACTTATAGACTCCTTCTGATGTTAAATCAGTCATACAGAGTTTACTTATGGAACTACTGGACATATTTCTGGCCAAAGAGTTTTTGAACATTATCTTAATATGCAATCAGATTGTCCTCTTTTGATTTTATGTTAGCCACAGTAAAGTCCATATTTGACCCAAGGAACATGTTTCTGGCCAAAGAATCCTCAATCTTGAACTTTCTATACATACTCATAGACTCCTACTGATGCTTCAAAAGTCCTTTAGAAGACCATATCTGAGATTTTGAACTTTTTTCTGTTCAAAGGGTCTTCAAAATTGTATAAAATTATAGACTCCTTCTGATGTAAAATAAATCAGCCATACAGAGGTTCCATATGGAACTACTGAACATATTTCTCACCAAAGAGTTCTTGAAAATTAACTTATACACTCAGATTGTCTTCTTTAGATGTTATATTAGTCACACTGAGGTCCATATTTAACTTAAAAAATGTTTAAACTTATAAATTCCTTCTGATGTTAAATCAGTCATACATAGGTTCTTTATGGAACTACTGAACATATTTGTGGCCAAAGAGTTCTTGAACGTTAACTTAATATACAATCAGATTGTCTTCTTTTGATGTTATATTAGCCACAGTAGAGTCAATATCTGACTCAAGGAACATATTTATGGCCAAAGAATCCTCAGTCTTGAACTTTCTATACATACTCATAGACTCCTACTGATGCTTCACAGGTCATTTAAAAGACCATATCTGAGATTTTGAACTTTTTTCTGTTCAAAGGGTCTTCAAAAAATGTATAAACTTATAGACTCCTTCTGATGTTAAATCAGTCATACAGAGTTTCCTAATGGAACTACTGAACATATTTCTGGCCAAAGAGTTCTTGAACATTATCTTAATATGCAATCAGATTGTCCTCTTTTGATGTTACATTAGCCAAAGTAAAGTCCATATTTGACCCAAGGAACATATTTCTGGCCAAAGAATCCTCAATCTTGAACTTTCTACCCTTACGAAAAAGAAGTTTATTCAAGTGTGCTATTAGTGTACTTTTTTTAAACTAAAAAATAAGAAAGTATACTTTCAGTCTACTTTTTATGTACTTCTCAGAAATATACTTTATGTACTTCAAAAAAATATACTTCAAATTGCACTTAAGTATACTTGACTTATACTGACTGAAAAGTCTAAGTATTTGGCCTATACTTGTTGATCGAGATATACTTAAAAGTATAATTAAGTATTCTAAGTATTCTTGGCTTGTACTTGTGTTTACTATTTTGATTGAGTAGCTTATTAAATACTTTTTTAAAACATAATATTACACACTTATAAACTAACAGATTCAAGTTTATATAGTAACAAGCTTTCGGGTGGAACAGCTTATAGAGTAAATTAAATAAGCATGGAACTGAACCTGATCTTGAACACAGCGACTCATAGACTCCTACTGATGCTTCAAAGGTCATTTAAAAAAAACATATCTGAGATTTTTTACTTTTTCCTGTTCAAAGGGTCTTCAAAAAATGTATAAACTTATATACTCCTTCTGATGTTCAATCAGTCATACAGAGATTCTTTATGGAACTAGTGAACATATTTGTGGCTAAAGAGTTCTTGAACATTAACTTAATATACAATCAGATTGTCTTCATTTGATGTTACATTAGCCAAAGTAAAGTCCATATTTGACCCAAGGAACATATTTCTGACCAAAGAATACTCGATCTTGTAACTTTCTATACATACTCATAGACTCCTACTGATCCTTCAAAAGTCATTTAGAAAGACCATATCTGACCCTTTGAACTTTTTTCTGTTCAGAGGGTCTTCAAAAAATGTATAAACTCATAAACTCCTTCTGATGTTAAATCAGTCATACAGAGATTCTTTATGGAACTAGTGAACATATTTGTGGCTAAAGAGTTCTTGAACATTAACTTAATATACAATCAGATTGTCTTCTTTTGATGTTACATTAGCCAAAGTAAAGTCCATAGGAAGGAACATATTTCTGACCAAAGAATACTCGATCTTGAACTTTCTATACATACTCATAGACTCCTACCGATTCTTCAAAAGTCATTTAGAAGACCATATCTGACCTTTTGAACTTTTTTCTGTTCAAAGGGTCTTCAAAAAATGTATAAACTTATAGACTCCTTCTGATTTTCAATCAGTCATACAGAGATTCTTTATGGAACTAGTGAACATATTTGTGGCTAAGGAGTTCTTGAACATTAACTTAATATACAATCAGATTGTCTTCTTTTGATGTTACATTAGCCAAAGTAAAGTCCATATTTGACTCAAGGAACATATTTCTGGCCAAAGAATACTCGATCTTGAACTTTCTATACATACTCATAGACTCCTACCGATTCTTCAAAAGTCATTTAGAAGACCATATCTGACCTTTTGAACTTTTTTCTGTTCAAAGGGTCTTCAAAAAATGTATAAACTTATAGACTCCTTCTGATTTTCAATCAGTCATACAGAGATTCTTTATGGAACTAGTGAACATATTTGTGGCTAAGGAGTTCTTGAACATTAACTTAATATACAATCAGATTGTCTTCTTTTGATGTTACATTAGCCAAAGTAAAGTCCATAGGAAGGAACATATTTCTGACCAAAGAATACTCGATCTTGAACTTTCTATACATACTCATAGACTCCTACCGATTCTTCAAAAGTCATTTAGAAGACCATATCTGACCTTTTGAACTTTTTTCTGTTCAAAGGGTCTTCAAAAAATGTATAAACTTATAGACTCCTTCTGATTTTCAATCAGTCATACAGAGATTCTTTATGGAACTAGTGAACATATTTGTGGCTAAGGAGTTCTTGAACATTAACTTAATATACAATCAGATTGTCTTCTTTTGATGTTACATTAGCCAAAGTAAAGTCCATATTTGACTCAAGGAACATATTTCTGGCCAAAGAATCCTCAATCTTGAACTTTCTATACATACTCATAAACTCCTACTGATGCTTCAAAAGTCCTTTAGAAGACCATATCTGACCTTTTGAACTTTTTTATGTTCAAAGGGTCTTCAAAAAATTTATAAACTTATAGACTCCTTCTGATGTTCAATCAGTCATACAGAGATTCTTTATGGAACTAGTGAACATATTTGTGGCTAAAGAGTTCTTGAACATTAACTTAATATACAATCAGAATGTCTTCTTTTGTTGTTATATTAGCCACAGTAAAGTCAATATCTGACTCAAGGAACATATTTCTGGCCAAAGAATCCTCAGTCTTGAACTTTCTATACATACTCATAAACTCCTACTGATGCTTCAAAAGTCCTTTAGAAGACCACTTTAGAACACCAACTTTTTTCTGTTCAAAGGATCTTCAAAAAATGTATAAACTTATAAACTGCTTCTGATGTTAAATCAGTCATACATAGATTCTTTATAGAACTTGTGAACATATTTGTGGCTAAAGAGTTCTTGAACATTAACTTAATATACAATCAGATTGTCTTCTTTTGATGTTACATTAGCCAAAGTAAAGTCCATATTTGACTCAAGGAACATATTTCTGGCCAAAGAATCCTCAATCTTGAACTTTCTATACATACTCATAAACTCCTACTGATGCTTCAAAAGTCATTTGGAAGACCATATCTGACCTTTTGACATTTTTTCTGTTCAAAGGGTCTTCAAAAATTGTATAAACTTATAGACTCCTTCTGATGTTAAATCAGTCATACAGAGAAGTTCCTTATGGAACTACTAAACATATTTCTGTCCAAAGAGTTCCTGAACATTATCTTAATATACAATCAGATTGTCTTCTTTTGATGTTATATTAGCCACAGTAAAGTCCATATTTGACTCAAGGAACATATTTCTGGCCAAAGAATCCTCAATCTTGAACTTTTTATACATACTCATAAACTCCTACTAATGCTTCAAACGTCCTTTAGAAGACCATATCTGACCGTTTGAAAAAAAATTTGTTCAAAGGGTCTTCAAAAATTGTATAAACTTATAGACTCCTTCTGATGTTAAATCAGTCATACAGAGAAGTTCCTTATGGAACTACTGAACAAATTTCTCTGCCAAAGAGTTCTTTAACATTAACTTAATATACATTCAGATTGTCTTCTTTTGATTGTTATATTAGCCACAGTAAAGTCCATATTTGACCCAAGGAACATATTTCTGACCAAAGAATACTCGATCTTGAACTTTCTATAAATACTCATAGACTCCTACTGATGCTTCAAAAGTAATTTAGAAAGACCATATCTGACCTTTTGAACTTTTTTCTGTTCAAAGGGTCTTCAAAAAATTTATAAACTTATAAACTCCTTCTGATGTTAAATCAGTCATACAGAGATTCCTCATGGAACTACTAAACATATTTCTGTCCAAAGAGTTCCTGAACATTATCTTAATATACAATCATATTGTCTTCTTTTGATGTTATATTAGCCACAGTAAAGTCCATATTTGACTCAAGGAACATATTTCTGGCCAAAGAATCCTCAATCTTGAACTTTTTATACATACTCATAAACTCCTACTGATGCTTCAAAAGTCCTTTAGAAGACCATATCTGACCTTTTGAAATTTTTTTTGTTCAAAGGGTCTTCAAAAATTTTATCAACTTATAGACTCCTTCTGATGTTAAATCAGTCATACAGAGAAGTTCCTTATGGAACTACTGAACAAATTTCTTTGCCAAAGAGTTCTTTAACATTAACTTAATATACATTCAGATTGTCTTCTTTTGATTGTTATATTAGCCACAGTAAAGTCCATATTTGACCCAAGGAACATATTTCTGACCAAAGAATACTCGATCTTGAACTTTCTATACATACTCATAGACTCCTACTGATGCTTCAAAAGTAATTTAGAAAGACCATATCTGACCTTTTGAACTTTTTTCTGTTCAAAGGGTCTTCAAAAAATTTATAAACTTATAAACTCCTTCTGATGTTAAATCAGTCATACAGAGATTCTTTATGGAACTACTGAACATATTTCTGGCCAAAGAGTTCTTGAACATTAACTTAATATACAATCAGATTGTCTTCTTTTGATGTTACATTAGCCAAAGTAAAGTCCATATTTGACCCAAGGAACATATTTCTGACCAAAGAATACTCGATCTTGAACTTTCTATACATACTCATAGACTCCTACCGATGCTTCAAAAGTCATTTAGAAGACCATATCTGACCTTTTGAACTTTTTTCTGTTCAAAGGGTCTTCAAAAAATGTATAAACTTATAGACTCCTTCTGATGTTCAATCAGTCATACAGAGATTCTTTATGGAACTAGTGAACATATTTGTGGCTAAGCAGTTCTTGAACATTAACTTAATATACAATCAGATTGTCTTCTTTTGATGTTACATTAGCCAAAGTAAAGTCCATATTTGACTCAAGGAATATATTTCTGGCCAAAGAATCCTCAATCTTGAACTTTTTATACATACTCATAAACTCCTACTGATGCTTAAAAAAGTCCTTTAGAAGACCATATCTGACCTTTTGAAATTTTTTTTGTTCAAAGGGTCTTCAAAAATTTTATAAACTTATAGACTCCTTCTGATGTTAAATCAGTCATACAGAGAAGTTCCTTATGGAATTACTGAACAAATTTCTCTGCCAAAGAGTTCTTTAACATTAACTTAATATACATTCAGATTGTCTTCTTTTGATTGTTATATTAGCCACAGTAAAGTCCATATTTGACCCAAGGAACATATTTCTGACCAAAGAATACTCGATCTTGAACTTTCTATACATACTCATAGACTCCTACTGATGCTTCAAAAGTCATTTAGAAAGACCATATCTGACCTTTTGAACTTTTTTCTGTTCAAAGGGTCTTCAAAAAATGTATAAACTTATAAACTCCTTCTGATGTTAAATCAGTCATACAGAGAAGTTCCTTATGGAACTACTAAACATATTTCTGTCCAAAGAGTTCCTGAACATTATCTTAATATACAATCAGATTGTCTTCTTTTGATGTTATATTAGCCACAGTAAAGTCCATATTTGACTCAAGGAACATATTTCTGGCCAAAGAATCCTCAATCTTGAACTTTTTATACATACTCATAAACTCCTACTAATGCTTCAAACGTCCTTTAGAAGACCATATCTGACCTTTTGAAAAAAAATTTGTTCAAAGGGTCTTCAAAAATTGTATAAACTTATAGACTCCTTCTGATGTTAAATCAGTCATACAGAGAAGTTCCTTATGGAACTACTGAACAAATTTCTCTGCTAAAGAGTTCTTTAACATTAACTTAATATACAATCAGAATGTCTTCTTTTGATGTTATATTAGCCACACTGAAGTCCATATTTGACTCAAGGAACATATTTCTGGCCAAAGAATCCTCAATCTTGAACTTTCTATACATACTCATAAACTCCTACTGATGCTTCAAAAGTCCTTTAGAAGACTATGTCTGACCTTTTGAACTTTTTTATGTTCAAAGGGTCTTCAAAAAATTTATAAACTTATAGACTCCTTCTGATGTTAAATCAGTCATACAGAGTTTACTTATGGAACTACTGGACATATTTCTGGCCAAAGAGTTTTTGAACATTATCTTAATATGCAATCAGATTGTCCTCTTTTGATTTTATGTTAGCCACAGTAAAGTCCATATTTGACCCAAGGAACATGTTTCTGGCCAAAGAATCCTCAATCTTGAACTTTCTATACATACTCATAGACTCCTACTGATGCTTCAAAAGTCCTTTAGAAGACCATATCTGAGATTTTGAACTTTTTTCTGTTCAAAGGGTCTTCAAAATTGTATAAAATTATAGACTCCTTCTGATGTAAAATAAATCAGCCATACAGAGGTTCCATATGGAACTACTGAACATATTTCTCACCAAAGAGTTCTTGAAAATTAACTTATACACTCAGATTGTCTTCTTTAGATGTTATATTAGTCACACTGAGGTCCATATTTAACTTAAAAAATGTTTAAACTTATAAATTCCTTCTGATGTTAAATCAGTCATACATAGGTTCTTTATGGAACTACTGAACATATTTGTGGCCAAAGAGTTCTTGAACGTTAACTTAATATACAATCAGATTGTCTTCTTTTGATGTTATATTAGCCACAGTAGAGTCAATATCTGACTCAAGGAACATATTTATGGCCAAAGAATCCTCAGTCTTGAACTTTCTATACATACTCATAGACTCCTACTGATGCTTCACAGGTCATTTAAAAGACCATATCTGAGATTTTGAACTTTTTTCTGTTCAAAGGGTCTTCAAAAAATGTATAAACTTATAGACTCCTTCTGATGTTAAATCAGTCATACAGAGTTTCCTAATGGAACTACTGAACATATTTCTGGCCAAAGAGTTCTTGAACATTATCTTAATATGCAATCAGATTGTCCTCTTTTGATGTTACATTAGCCAAAGTAAAGTCCATATTTGACCCAAGGAACATATTTCTGGCCAAAGAATCCTCAATCTTGAACTTTCTACCCTTACGAAAAAGAAGTTTATTCAAGTGTGCTATTAGTGTACTTTTTTTAAACTAAAAAATAAGAAAGTATACTTTCAGTCTACTTTTTATGTACTTCTCAGAAATATACTTTATGTACTTCAAAAAAATATACTTCAAATTGCACTTAAGTATACTTGACTTATACTGACTGAAAAGTCTAAGTATTTGGCCTATACTTGTTGATCGAGATATACTTAAAAGTATAATTAAGTATTCTAAGTATTCTTGGCTTGTACTTGTGTTTACTATTTTGATTGAGTAGCTTATTAAATACTTTTTTAAAACATAATATTACACACTTATAAACTAACAGATTCAAGTTTATATAGTAACAAGCTTTCGGGTGGAACAGCTTATAGAGTAAATTAAATAAGCATGGAACTGAACCTGATCTTGAACACAGCGACTCATAGACTCCTACTGATGCTTCAAAGGTCATTTAAAAAAAACATATCTGAGATTTTTTACTTTTTCCTGTTCAAAGGGTCTTCAAAAAATGTATAAACTTATATACTCCTTCTGATGTTCAATCAGTCATACAGAGATTCTTTATGGAACTAGTGAACATATTTGTGGCTAAAGAGTTCTTGAACATTAACTTAATATACAATCAGATTGTCTTCATTTGATGTTACATTAGCCAAAGTAAAGTCCATATTTGACCCAAGGAACATATTTCTGACCAAAGAATACTCGATCTTGTAACTTTCTATACATACTCATAGACTCCTACTGATCCTTCAAAAGTCATTTAGAAAGACCATATCTGACCCTTTGAACTTTTTTCTGTTCAGAGGGTCTTCAAAAAATGTATAAACTCATAAACTCCTTCTGATGTTAAATCAGTCATACAGAGATTCTTTATGGAACTAGTGAACATATTTGTGGCTAAAGAGTTCTTGAACATTAACTTAATATACAATCAGATTGTCTTCTTTTGATGTTACATTAGCCAAAGTAAAGTCCATATTTGACTCAAGGAACATATTTCTGGCCAAAGAATCCTCAATCTTGAACTTTTTATACATACTCATAAACTCCTACTGATGCTTCAAAAGTCCTTTAGAAGACCATATCTGACCTTTTGAATTTTTTTTTGTTCAAAGGGTCTTCAAAAATTGTATAAACTTATAGACTCCTTCTGATGTTAAATCAGTCATACAGAGAGGTTCCTTATGGAACTACTGAACAAATTTCTCTGCCAAAGAGTTCTTTAACATTAACTTAATATACATTCAGATTGTCTTCTTATGATGTTACATTAGCCAAAGTAAAGTCCATATTTGACCCAAGGAACATATTTCTGACCAAAGAATACTCGATCTTGAACTTTCTATACATACTCATAGACTCCTACTGATGCATCAAAAGTCATTTAAAAGACCATATCTGGGATTTTGAACTTTTTCCTGTTCAAAGGGACTTCAAAAAATGTATAAACTTACAGATTCCTTCTGATGTTAAATCAGTCATACAGAGGTTCCTTTCGGGACTACTGAACATATTTCTCTGCCAAAGAGTTCTTGAACATTAACTTAATATACGATCAGATTGTCTTCTTTTGAAGACAATCTATATTAGATATTAGATTAGACAATCTTCTATATTATCCAAAGTAAAGTCCATATTTGACCCAAGGAACATATTTCTGGCCAAAGAATCCTCAATCTTGAACTTTCTATACATACTCATAGACTCCTACTGATGCTTCAAAGGTCATTTAAAAAAACATATCTGAGATTTTTTACTTTTTCCTGTTCAAAGGGTCTTCAAAAAATTGATAAACTTATAGACTCCTTCTGATGTTAAATAAATCAGCCATACAGAGGTTCCTTATGGAACTACTGGACAACTTTCTCACCAAAGAGTTCTTTAACATAAACTTATACACTCAGATTGTCTTTTTTAGATGGTATATTAGCCACACTGAAGTCCATTTTTGACTTCAAAAAATTTATAAACTTATAAATTCCTTCTTATGTTAAATCAGTCATACAGAGGTTCTTTATGGAACTAGTGAACATATTTGTGGCTAAAGAGTTCTTGAACATTAACTTAATATACAATCAGATTGTCTTCTTTTGATGTTATAATAGCCAAAGTAAAGTCCATATTTGACCCAAGGAACATATTTCTGGCCAAAGAATCCTCAATCTTGAACTTTCTCTACATACTCATAGACTCCTACTGATGCTTCAAAGGTCATTTAGAAGACCATATCTGACCTTTTGAACTTTTTTCTGTTCAAAGGGTCTTCAAAAAATTTATAAACTTATAAACTGCTTCTGATGTTGAATCAGTCATACAGAGATTCTTTATGGAACTAGTGAACATATTTGTGGCTAAAGAGTTCTTGAACATTAACAATATACAATCAGATTGTCTTCTTTTGATGTTACATTAGCCAAAGTAAAGTCCATATTTGACCCAAGGAACATATTTCTGACCAAAGAATACTCGATCTTGAACTTTCTATACATACTCATAGACTCCTACTGATGCTTCAAAAGTCATTTAAGAAAGACCATATCTGACCTTTTGAACTTTTTTCTGTTCAAAAGGTCTTCAAAAAATGTATAAACTTATAGACTCCTTCTGATGTTCAATCAGGCATACAGAGGTTCCTCATGGAACTACTAAACATATTTCTGTCCAAAGAGTTCCTGAACATTATCTTAATATACAATAAGATTGTCTTCTTTTGATGTTATATTAGCCACAGTGAAGTCCATATTTGACTCAAGGAACAGATTTCTGGCCAAAGAATCCTCAATCTTGAACTTTTTATACATACTCATAAACTCCTACTGATGCTTCAAAAGTACTTTAGAAGACCATATCTGACCTTTTGAATTTTTTTTTGTTCAAAGGCTCTTCAAAAATTGTATAAACTTATAGACTCCTTCTGATGTTAAATCAGTCATACAGAGAAGTTCCTTATGGAACTACTGAACAAATTTCTCTGCCAAAGAGTTCTTTAACATTAACTTAATATACATTCAGATTGTCTTCTTTTGATTGTTATATTAGCCACAGTAAAGTCCATATTTGACCCAAGGAACATATTTCTGACCAAAGAATACTCGATCTTGAACTTTCTATATATACTCATAGACTCCTACTGATGCTTCAAAAGTCATTTAGAAAGACCATATCTGACCTTTTGAACTTTTTTCTGTTCAAAGGGTCTTGAAAAAATTTATAAACTTATAAACTCCTTCTGATGTTAAATCAGTCATAAAGAGATTCTTTATGGAACTAGTGAACATATTTGTGGCTAAAGAGTTCTTGAACATTAACTTCATATACAATCAGATTGTCTTCTTTTAATGTTACATTAGCCAAAGTAAAGTCCATATTTGACCCAAGGAACATATTTCTGACCAAAGAATACTCGATCTTGAACTTTCTATACATACTCATAGACTCCTACTGATGCTTCAAAAGTCCTTTAGAAGACCATATCTGACCTTTTGAACTTTTTTCTGTTTAAAGGGTCTTCAAAAAATGTATAAACTTATAAATTCCTTCTGATTAAATCAGTCATACAGAGGTTCTTTATGGAACTACTGAACATATTTGTGGCCAAAGAGTTCTTGAACTAACTTAATATACAATCAGATTGTCTTCTTTTGATGTTATATTAGCCACACTGAAGTCTTTATTTGACTTCAAAAAATGTATAAACGTATGAATTGCTTCTGATGTTAAATCAGTCATAGAGATTTTCTTTATGGAACTACTGAACATATTTGTGGCCAAAGACTTCTTGAACATTAACTCAATATACAATCAGATTGTCTTCTTTTGATGTTACATTAGCCAAAGTAAAGTCCATATTTGACTCAAGGAACATATTTCTGGCCAAAGAATCCTCAATCTTGAACTTTTTATACATACTCATAAACTTCTTCTGATGCTTAAAAAAGTCCTTTAGAAGACCATATCTGACCTTTTGAAATTTTTTTTGTTCAAAGGGTCTTCAAAAATTTTATAAACTTATAGACTCCTTCTGATGTTAAATCAGTCATACAGAGAAGTTCCTTATGGAATTACTGAACAAATTTCTCTGCCAAAGAGTTCTTTAACATTAACTTAATATACATTCAGATTGTCTTCTTTTGATTGTTATATTAGCCACAGTAAAGTCCATATTTGACCCAAGGAACATATTTCTGACCAAAGAATACTCGATCTTGAACTTTCTATACATACTCATAGACTCCTACTGATGCTTCAAAAGTCATTTAGAAAACCAAATCTGACCTTTTGAACTTTTTTCTGTTCAAAGGGTCTTCAAAAAATGTATAAACTTATAAACTCCTTCTGATGTTAAATCAGTCATACAGAGATTCTTTATGGAATTAGTGAACATATTTGTGGCTAAAGAGTTCTTGAACATTAACTTAATATACAATCAGATTGTCTTCTTTTGATGTTACATTAGCCAAAGTAAAGTCCATATTTGACCCAAGGAACATATTTCTGACCAAAGAATACTCGATCTTGAACTTTCTATACATACTCATAGACTCCTACCGATGCTTCAAAAGTCATTTAGAAGACCATATCTGACCTCTTGAACTTTTTTCTGTTCAAAGGGTCTTCAAAAAATGTATAAACTTATAGACTCCTTCTGATGTTCAATCAGTCATACAGAGATTCTTTATGGAACTATTGAACATATTTGTGGCTAAGGAGTTCTTGAACATTAACTTAATATACAATCAGATTGTCTTCTTTTGATGTTACATTAGCCAAAGTAAAGTCCATATTTGACTCAAGGAACATATTTCTGGCCAAAGAATCCTCAATCTTGAACTTTCTATACATACTCATAAACTCCTACTGATGCTTCAAAAGTCCTTTGGAAGACCATATCTGACCTTTTGACATTTTTTCTGTTCAAAGGGTCTTCAAAAATTGTATAAACTTATAGACTCCTTCTGATGTTAAATCAGTCATACAGAGAAGTTCCTTATGGAACTACTAAACATATTTCTGTCCAAAGAGTTCCTGAACATTATCTTAATATACAATCAGATTGTCTTCTTTTGATGTTATATTAGCCACAGTAAAGTCCATATTTGACTCAAGGAACATATTTCTGGCCAAAGAATCCTCAATCTTGAACTTTCTATACATACTCATAAACTCCTACCGATGCTTCAAAAGTCCTTTGGAAGACCATATCTGACCTTTTGAACTTTTTTCTGTTCAAAGGGTCTTCAAAAAATTTATAAACTTATAGACTCCTTCTGATGTTCAATCAGTCATACAGAGTTTCCTTATGGAACTACTGAACATATTTCTGGCCAAAGAGTTCTTGAACATTAACTTATACACTCAGATTGTCTTCTTTAGATTGTCTACAAACCGGAAGGTTGGTGGTTCAATCCCCGGTTCCACCTGACCAAGTGTCGAGGTGTCCATGAGCAAGACACCTAACCCCGGCTGCTCCCGACGAGCTGGATGGCGCCTTGCATGGCTGACACCGCCGTCAGTGTATGAATGTGTGAGTGAATGGGTGAATGAGAGGCAAAAATGTAAAGCGCTTTGGTGGCCATTGGGTCTATGAAAGCGCTATATAAATGCAGTCCATTTACCATTTACCATTTTAGATGTTATATTAGCCACACTGAAGTCCATATTTGACTTCAAAAAATTTATAAACTTATAAACTCCTTCTGATGTTAAATCAGTCATACAGAGATTCTTTATGGACCTAGTGAACATATTTGTGGCTAAAGAGTTCTTGAACATTAACTTAATATACAATCAGATTGTCTTCTTTTGATGTTACATTAGCCAAAGTAAAGTCCATATTTGACTCAAGGAACATATTTCTGGCCAAAGAATCCTCAATCTTGAACTTTCTATACATACTCATAAACTCCTACCGATGCTTCAAAAGTCCTTTGGAAGACCATATCTGACCTTTTGACATTTTTTCTGTTCAAAGGGTCTTCAAAAAATGTATAAACTTATAGACTCCTTCTGATGTTAAATCAGTCATACAGAGAAGTTCCTTATGGAACTACTAAACATATTTCTGTCCAAAGAGTTCCTGAACATTATCTTAATATACAATCAGATTGTCTTCTTTTGATGTTATATTAGCCACAGTAAAGTCCATATTTGACTCAAGGAACATATTTCTGGCCAAAGAATCCTCAATCTTGAACTTTTTATACATACTCATAAACTCCTACTGATGCTTCAAACGTCCTTTAGAAGACCATATCTGACCTTTTGAAAAAAAATTTGTTCAAAGGGTCTTCAAAAATTGTATAAACTTATAGACTCCTTCTGATGTTAAATCAGTCATACAGAGAAGTTCCTTATGGAACTACTGAACAAATTTCTCTGCCAAAGAGTTCTTTAACATTAACTTAATATACATTCAGATTGTCTTCTTTTGATTGTTATATTAGCCACAGTAAAGTCCATATTTGACCCAAGGAACATATTTCTGACCAAAGAATACTCGATCTTGAACTTTCTATACATACTCATAGACTCCTACTGATGCTTCAAAAGTCATTTAGAAAGACCATATCTGACCTTTTGAACTTTTTTCTGTTCAAAGGGTCTTCAAAAAATGTATAAACTTATAGACTCCTTCTGATGTTAAATCAGTCATACAGAGAAGTTCCTTATGGAACTACTGAACAAATTTCTCTGCCAAAGAGTTCTTTAACATTAACTTAATATACATTCAGATTGTCTTCTTTTGATTGTTATATTAGCCACAGTAAAGTCCATATTTGACCCAAGGAACATATTTCTGACCAAAGAATACTCGATCTTGAACTTTCTATACATACTCATAGACTCCTACTGATGCTTCAAAAGTCATTTAGAAAGACCATATCTGACCTTTTGAACTTTTTTCTGTTCAAAGGGTCTTCAAAAAATGTATAAACTTATAAACTCCTTCTGATGTTAAATCAGTCATACAGAGATTCTTTATGGAACTAGTGAACATATTTGTGGCTAAAGAGTTCTTGAACAATAACTTAATATACAATCAGATTGTCTTCTTTTGATGTTACATTAGCCAAAGTAAAGTCCATATTTGACTCAAGGAACATATTTCTGGCCAAAGAATCCTCAATCTTGAACTTTCTATACATACTCATAAACTCCTACCGATGCTTTAAAAGTCCTTTGGAAGACCATATCTGACCTTTTGACATTTTTTCTGTTCAAAGGGTCTTCAAAAATTTTATAAACTTATAGACTCCTTCTGATGTTAAATCAGTCATACAGAGAAGTTCCTTATGGAACTACTAAACATATTTCTGTCCAAAGAGTTCCTGAACATTATCTTAATATACAATCAGATTGTCTTCTTTTGATGTTATATTAGCCACAGTAAAGTCCATATTTGACTCACGGAACATATTTCTGGCCAAAGAATCCTCAATCTTGAACTTTCTATACATACTCATAAACTCCTACCGATGCTTTTAAAGTCCTTTGGAAGACCATATCTGACCTTTTGACATTTTTTCTGTTCAAAGGGTCTTCAAAAATTTTATAAACTTATAGACTCCTTCTGATGTTAAATCAGTCATACAGAGAAGTTCCTTATGGAACTACTAAACATATTTCTGTCCAAAGAGTTCCTGAACATTATCTTAATATACAATCAGATTGTCTTCTTTTGATGTTATATTAGCCACAGTAAAGTCCATATTTGACTCACGGAACATATTTCTGGCCAAAGAATCCTCAATCTTGAACTTTTTATACACACTCATAAACTCCTACTGATTCTTCAAAAGTCCTTTAGAAGACTATATCTGACCTTTTGAAATTTTTTTTGTTCAACGGGTCTTCAAAAATTGTATAAACTTATAGACTCCTTCTGATGTTAAATCAGTCATACAGAGAAGTTCCTTATGGAACTACTGAACAAATTTCTCTGCCAAAGAGTTCTTTAACATTAACTTAATATACATTCAGATTGTCTTCTTTTGATTGTTATATTAGCCACAGTAAAGTCCATATTTGACCCAATGAACATATTTCTGAACAAAGAATACTAGATCTTGAACTTTCTACACATACTCATAGACTCCTACCGATGCTTCAAAAGTAATTTAGAAGACCATATCTGACCTTTTGAACTTTTTTCTGTTCAAAGGGTCTTCAAAAAATTTATAAACTTATAGACTCCTTCTGATGTTCAATCAGTCATACAGAGATTCTTTATGGAACTAGTGAACATATTTGTGGCTAAGAGTTCTTGAACATTAACTTAATATACAATCAGATTGTCTTCTTTTGATGTTACATTAGCCAAAGTAAAGTCCATATTTGACTCAAGGAACATATTTCTGGCCAAAGAATCCTCAATCTTGAACTTTTTATACACACTCATAAACTCCTACTGATGCTTCAAAGGTCCTTTAGAAGACCATATCTGACCTTTTGAAATTTTTTTTGTTCAAAGGGTCTTCAAAAAATGTATAAACTTATAGACTCCTTCTGATGTTAAATCAGTCATACAGAGAAGTTCCTTATGGAACTACTGAACATATTTCTGGCCAAAGAGTTCTTGAACATTAACTTATACACTCAGATTGTCTTCTTTAGATGTTATATTAGCCACACTGAAGTCCATATTTGACTTCAAAAAATGTATAAACTTCTAAATTCCTTCTGATGTTAAATCAGTCATACAGAGGTACTTTATGGAACTACTTAACATATTTGTGGCCAAAGAGTTCTTGAACATTAACTTAATATACAATCAGATTGTCTTCTTTTGATGTTATAATAGCCAAAGTAAAGTCCATATTTGACCCAAGGAACATATTTCTGGCCAAAGAATCCTCGATCTTGAACTTTCTATACATACTCATAGACTCCTACTGATGCTTCAAAGGTCATTTAGAAGACCATATCTGACCTTTTGAACTTTTTTCTGTTCAAAGGGTCTTCAAAAAATGTATAAACTTATAAACTGCTTCTGATGTTAAATCAGTCATACAGAGATTTTTTATGGAACTAGTGAACATATTTGTGGCTAAACAGTTCTTGAACATTAACTTAATATACAATCAGATTGTCTTCTTTTGATGTTATATTAGCCACAGTAAAGTCCATATTTGACTCAAGGAACATATTTCTGGCCAAAGAATCCTCAATCTTGAACTGTTTATACATACTCATAAACTCCTACTGATGCTTAAAAAAGTCCTTTAGAAGACCATATCTGACCTTTTGAAATTTTTTTTGTTCAAAGGGTCTTCAAAAATTGTATAAACTTATAGACTCCTTCTGATGTTAAATCAGTCATACAGAGAAGTTTCTTATGGAATTACTGAACAAATTTCTCTGCCAAAGAGTTCTTTAACATTAACTTAATATACATTCAGATTGTCTTCTTTTGATTGTTATATTAGCCACAGTAAAGTCCATATTTGACCCAAGGAACATATTTCTGACCAAAGAATACTCGATCTTGAACTTTCTATACATACTCATAGACTCCTACTGATGCTTTAAAAGTCATTTAGAAAGACCATATCTGACCTTTTGAACTTTTTTCTGTTCAAAGGGTCTTCAAAAAATGTATAAACTTATAAACTCCTTCTGATGTTCAATCAGTCATACAGAGATTCTTTATGGAACTAGTGAACATATTTGTGGCTAAAGAGTTTTTGAACATTAACTTAATATACAATCAGATTGTCTTCTTTTGATGTTATAATAGCCAAAGTAAAGTCCATATTTGACCCAAGGAACATATTTCTGGCCAAAGAATCCTCAATCTTGAACTTTCTATACATACTCATAGACTCCTACTGATGCTTCAAAGGTCATTTAAAAAAACATATCTGAGATTTTTTACTTTTTCCTGTTAAAAGGGTCTTCAAAAAATTTATAAACTTATAGACTCCTTCTGATGTTAAATAAATCAGCCATACAGAGGTTCGTTATGGAACTACTGGACAACTTTCTCACCTAAGAGTTCTTTAACATAAACTTATACACTCAGATTGTCTTTTTTAGATGGTATATTAGCCACACTGAAGTCCATATTTGACTTTAAAAAATGTATAAACTTATAAATTCCTTCTGATGTTAAATCAGTCATACAGAGGTTCTTTATGGAACTAGTGAACATATTTGTGGCTAAAGAGTTCTTGAACATTAACTTAATATACAATCAGATTGTCTTCTTTTGATGTTATAATAGCCAAAGTAAAGTCCATATTTGACCCAAGGAACATATTTCTGGCCAAAGAATCCTCAATCTTGAACTTTCTATACATACTCATAGACTCCTACTGATGCTTCAAAGGTCATTTAGAAGACCATATCTGACCTTTTGAACTTTTTTCTGTTCAAAGGGTCTTCAAAAATTGTATAAACTTATAGACTCCTTCTGATGTTAAATCAGTCATACAGAGAAGTTCCTTATGGAACTACTGAACAAATTTCTCTGCCAAAGAGTTCTTTAACATTAACTTAATATACATTCAGATTGTCTTCTTTTGATTGTTATATTAGCCACAGTAAAGTCCATATTTGACCCAAGGAACATATTTCTGACCAAAGAATACTCAATCTTGAACTTTCTATACATACTCATAGACTCCTACTGATGCTTCAAAAGTCATTTAGAAAGACCATATCTGACCTTTTGAACTTTTTTCTGTTCAAAGGGTCTTCAAAAAATGTATAAACTTATAAACTCCTTCTGATGTTAAATCAGTCATACAGAGATTCTTTATGGAACTAGTGAACATATTTGTGGCTAAAGAGTTCTTGAACATTAACTTAATATACAATCAGATTGTCTTCTTTTGATGTTACATTAGCCAAAGGAAAGTCCATATTTGACTCATGGAACATATTTCTGGCCAAAGAATCCTCAATCTTGAACTTTCTATACATACTCATAAACTCCTACCGATGCTTCAAAAGTCCTTTGGAAGACCATATCTGACCTTTTGACATTTTTTCTGTTCAAAGGGTCTTCAAAAATTGTATAAACTTATAGACTCCTTCTGATGATAAATCAGTCATACAGAGAAGTTCCTTATGGAACTACTAAACATATTTCTGTCCAAAGAGTTCCTGAACATTATCTTAATATACAATCAGATTGTCTTCTTTTGATGTTATATTAGCCACAGTAAAGTCCATATTTGACTCAAGGAACATATTTCTGGCCAAAGAATCCTCAATCTTGAACTTTTTATACATACTCATAAACTCCTACTGATGCTTCAAACGTCCTTTAGAAGACCATATCTGACCTTTTGAAAAAAAATTTGTTCAAAGGGTCTTCAAAAATTGTATAAACTTATAGACTCCTTCTGATGTTAAATCAGTCATACAGAGAAGTTCCTTATGGAACTACTGAACAAATTTCTCTGCCAAAGAGTTCTTTAACATTAACTTAATATACATTCAGATTGTCTTCTTTTGATTGTTATATTAGCCACAGTAAAGTCCATATTTGACCCAAGGAACATATTTCTGACCAAAGAATACTCGATCTTGAACTTTCTATACATACTCATAGACTCCTACTGATGCTTCAAAAGTCATTTAGAAAGACCATATCTGACCTTTTGAACTTTTTTCTGTTCAAAGGGTCTTCAAAAAATGTATAAACTTATAAACTCCTTCTGATGTTAAATCAGTCATACAGAGATTCTTTATGGAACTAGTGAACATATTTGTGGCTAAAGAGTTCTTGAACAATAACTTAATATACAATCAGATTGTCTTCTTTTGATGTTACATTAGCCAAAGTAAAGTCCATATTTGACTCAAGGAACATATTTCTGGCCAAAGAATCCTCAATCTTGAACTTTCTATACATACTCATAAACTCCTACCGATGCTTCAAAAGTCCTTTGGAAGACCATATCTGACCTTTTGACATTTTTTCTGTTCAAAGGGTCTTCAAAAATTGTATAAACTTATAGACTCCTTCTGATGTTAAATCAGTCATACAGAGAAGTTCCTTATGGAACTACTAAACATATTTCTGTCCAAAGAGTTCCTGAACATTATCTTAATATACAATCAGATTGTCTTCTTTTGATGTTGTATTAACCACAGTAAAGTCCATATTTGACTCAAGGAACATATTTCTGGCCAAAGAATCCTCAATCTTGAACTTTTTATACACACTCATAAACTCCTACTGATGCTTCAAAAGTCCTTTAGAAGACCATATCTGACCTTTTGAAATTTTTTTTGTTCAAAGGGTCTTCAAAAATTGTATAAACTTATAGACTCCTTCTGATGTTAAATCAGTCATACAGAGAAGTTCCTTATGGAACTACTGAACAAATTTCTCTGCCAAAGAGTTCTTTAACATTAACTTAATATACATTCAGATTGTCTTCTTTTGATTGTTATATTAGCCACAGTAAAGTCCATATTTGACCTAAGGAACATATTTCTGAACAAAGAATACTCGATCTTGAACTTTCTACACATACTCATAGACTCCTACCGATGCTTCAAAAGTCATTTAGAAGACCATATCTGACCTTTTGAACTTTTTTCTGTTCAAAGGGTCTTCAAAAAATGTATAAACTTATAGACTCCTTCTGATGTTCAATCAGTCATACAGAGATTCTTTATGGAACTAGTGAACATATTTGTGGCTAAGCAGTTCTTGAACATTAACTTAATATACAATCAGATTGTCTTCTTTTGATGTTACATTAGCCAAAGTAAAGTCCATATTTGACTCAAGGAATATATTTCTGGCCAAAGAATCCTCAATCTTGAACTTTTTATACATACTCATAAACTCCTACTGATGCTTAAAAAAGTCCTTTAGAAGACCATATCTGACCTTTTGAAAATTTTTTTGTTCAAAGGGTCTTCAAAAATTTTATAAACTTATAGACTCCTTCTGATGTTAAATCAGTCATACAGAGAAGTTCCTTATGGAATTACTGAACAAATTTCTCTGCCAAAGAGTTCTTTAACATTAACTTAATATACATTCAGATTGTCTTCTTTTGATTGTTATATTAGCCACAGTAAAGTCCATATTTGACCCAAGGAACATATTTCTGACCAAAGAATACTCGATCTTGAACTTTCTATACATACTCATAGACTCCTACTGATGCTTCAAAAGTCATTTAGAAAGACCATATCTGACCTTTTGAACTTTTTTCTGTTCAAAGGGTCTTCAAAAAATGTATAAACTTATAAACTCCTTCTGATGTTAAATCAGTCATACAGAGAAGTTCCTTATGGAACTACTAAACATATTTCTGTCCGAAGAGTTCCTGAACATTATCTTAATATACAATCAGATTGTCTTCTTTTGATGTTATATTAGCCACAGTAAAGTCCATATTTGACTCAAGGAACATATTTCTGGCCAAAGAATCCTCAATCTTGAACTTTTTATACATACTCATAAACTCCTACTAATGCTTCAAACGTCCTTTAGAAGACCATATCTGACCTTTTGAAAAAAAATTTGTTCAAAGGGTCTTCAAAAATTGTATAAACTTATAGACTCCTTCTGATGTTAAATCAGTCATACAGAGAAGTTCCTTATGGAACTACTGAACAAATTTCTCTGCCAAAGAGTTCTTTAACATTAACTTAATATACATTCAGATTGTCTTCTTTTGATTGTTATATTAGCCACAGTAAAGTCCATATTTGACCCAAGGAACATATTTCTGACCAAAGAATACTCGATCTTGAACTTTCTATACATACTCATAGACTCCTACTGATGCTTCAAAAGTCATTTAGAAAGGCCATATCTGACCTTTTGAACTTTTTTCTGTTCAAAGGGTCTTCAAAAAATGTATAAACTTATAAACTCCTTCTGATGTTAAATCAGTCATACAGAGATTCTTTATGGAACTAGTGAACATATTTGTGGCTAAAGAGTTCTTGAACAATAACTTAATATACAATCAGATTGTCTTCTTTTGATGTTACATTAGCCAAAGTAAAGTCCATATTTGACTCAAGGAACATATTTCTGGCCAAAGAATCCTCAATCTTGAACTTTCTATACATACTCATAAACTCCTACCGATGCTTCAAAAGTCCTTTGGAAGACCATATCTGACCTTTTGACATTTTTTCTGTTCAAAGGGTCTTCAAAAATTGTATAAACTTATAGACTCCTTCTGATGTTAAATCAGTCATACAGAGAAGTTCCTTATGGAACTACTAAACATATTTCTGTCCAAAGAGTTCCTGAACATTATCTTAATATACAATCAGATTGTCTTCTTTTGATGTTGTATTAGCCACAGTAAAGTCCATATTTGACTCAAGGAACATATTTCTGGCCAAAGAATCCTCAATCTTGAACTTTTTATACACACTCATAAACTCCTACTGATGCTTCAAAAGTCCTTTAGAAGACCATATCTGACCTTTTGAAATTTTTTTTGTTCAAAGGGTCTTCAAAAATTGTATAAACTTATAGACTCCTTCTGATGTTAAATCAGTCATACAGAGAAGTTCCTTATGGAACTACTGAACAAATTTCTCTGCCAAAGAGTTCTTTAACATTAACTTAATATACATTCAGATTGTCTTCTTTTGATTGTTATATTAGCCACAGTAAAGTCCATATTTGACCTAAGGAACATATTTCTGAACAAAGAATACTCGATCTTGAACTTTCTACACATACTCATAGACTCCTACCGATGCTTCAAAAGTCATTTAGAAGACCATATCTGACCTTTTGAACTTTTTTCTGTTCAAAGGGTCTTCAAAAAATGTATAAACTTATAGACTCCTTCTGATGTTCAATCAGTCATACAGAGATTCTTTATGGAACTAGTGAACATATTTGTGGCTAAGCAGTTCTTGAACATTAACTTAATATACAATCAGATTGTCTTCTTTTGATGTTACATTAGCCAAAGTAAAGTCCATATTTGACTCAAGGAATATATTTCTGGCCAAAGAATCCTCAATCTTGAACTTTTTATACATACTCATAAACTCCTACTGATGCTTAAAAAAGTCCTTTAGAAGACCATATCTGACCTTTTGAAATTTTTTTTGTTCAAAGGGTCTTCAAAAATTTTATAAACTTATAGACTCCTTCTGATGTTAAATCAGTCATACAGAGAAGTTCCTTATGGAATTACTGAACAAATTTCTCTGCCAAAGAGTTCTTTAACATTAACTTAATATACATTCAGATTGTCTTCTTTTGATTGTTATATTAGCCACAGTAAAGTCCATATTTGACCCAAGGAACATATTTCTGACCAAAGAATACTCGATCTTGAACTTTCTATACATACTCATAGACTCCTACTGATGCTTCAAAAGTCATTTAGAAAGACCATATCTGACCTTTTGAACTTTTTTCTGTTCAAAGGGTCTTCAAAAAATGTATAAACTTATAAACTCCTTCTGATGTTAAATCAGTCATACAGAGAAGTTCCTTATGGAACTACTAAACATATTTCTGTCCAAAGAGTTCCTGAACATTATCTTAATATACAATCAGATTGTCTTCTTTTGATGTTATATTAGCCACAGTAAAGTCCATATTTGACTCAAGGAACATATTTCTGGCCAAAGAATCCTCAATCTTGAACTTTTTATACATACTCATAAACTCCTACTAATGCTTCAAACGTCCTTTAGAAGACCATATCTGACCTTTTGAAAAAAAATTTGTTCAAAGGGTCTTCAAAAATTGTATAAACTTATAGACTCCTTCTGATGTTAAATCAGTCATACAGAGAAGTTCCTTATGGAACTACTGAACAAATTTCTCTGCTAAAGAGTTCTTTAACATTAACTTAATATACAATCAGAATGTCTTCTTTTGATGTTATATTAGCCACACTGAAGTCCATATTTGACTCAAGGAACATATTTCTGGCCAAAGAATCCTCAATCTTGAACTTTCTATACATACTCATAAACTCCTACTGATGCTTCAAAAGTCCTTTAGAAGACTATGTCTGACCTTTTGAACTTTTTTATGTTCAAAGGGTCTTCAAAAAATTTATAAACTTATAGACTCCTTCTGATGTTAAATCAGTCATACAGAGTTTACTTATGGAACTACTGGACATATTTCTGGCCAAAGAGTTTTTGAACATTATCTTAATATGCAATCAGATTGTCCTCTTTTGATTTTATGTTAGCCACAGTAAAGTCCATATTTGACCCAAGGAACATGTTTCTGGCCAAAGAATCCTCAATCTTGAACTTTCTATACATACTCATAGACTCCTACTGATGCTTCAAAAGTCCTTTAGAAGACCATATCTGAGATTTTGAACTTTTTTCTGTTCAAAGGGTCTTCAAAATTGTATAAAATTATAGACTCCTTCTGATGTAAAATAAATCAGCCATACAGAGGTTCCATATGGAACTACTGAACATATTTCTCACCAAAGAGTTCTTGAAAATTAACTTATACACTCAGATTGTCTTCTTTAGATGTTATATTAGTCACACTGAGGTCCATATTTAACTTAAAAAATGTTTAAACTTATAAATTCCTTCTGATGTTAAATCAGTCATACATAGGTTCTTTATGGAACTACTGAACATATTTGTGGCCAAAGAGTTCTTGAACGTTAACTTAATATACAATCAGATTGTCTTCTTTTGATGTTATATTAGCCACAGTAGAGTCAATATCTGACTCAAGGAACATATTTATGGCCAAAGAATCCTCAGTCTTGAACTTTCTATACATACTCATAGACTCCTACTGATGCTTCACAGGTCATTTAAAAGACCATATCTGAGATTTTGAACTTTTTTCTGTTCAAAGGGTCTTCAAAAAATGTATAAACTTATAGACTCCTTCTGATGTTAAATCAGTCATACAGAGTTTCCTAATGGAACTACTGAACATATTTCTGGCCAAAGAGTTCTTGAACATTATCTTAATATGCAATCAGATTGTCCTCTTTTGATGTTACATTAGCCAAAGTAAAGTCCATATTTGACCCAAGGAACATATTTCTGGCCAAAGAATCCTCAATCTTGAACTTTCTACCCTTACGAAAAAGAAGTTTATTCAAGTGTGCTATTAGTGTACTTTTTTTAAACTAAAAAATAAGAAAGTATACTTTCAGTCTACTTTTTATGTACTTCTCAGAAATATACTTTATGTACTTCAAAAAAATATACTTCAAATTGCACTTAAGTATACTTGACTTATACTGACTGAAAAGTCTAAGTATTTGGCCTATACTTGTTGATCGAGATATACTTAAAAGTATAATTAAGTATTCTAAGTATTCTTGGCTTGTACTTGTGTTTACTATTTTGATTGAGTAGCTTATTAAATACTTTTTTAAAACATAATATTACACACTTATAAACTAACAGATTCAAGTTTATATAGTAACAAGCTTTCGGGTGGAACAGCTTATAGAGTAAATTAAATAAGCATGGAACTGAACCTGATCTTGAACACAGCGACTCATAGACTCCTACTGATGCTTCAAAGGTCATTTAAAAAAAACATATCTGAGATTTTTTACTTTTTCCTGTTCAAAGGGTCTTCAAAAAATGTATAAACTTATATACTCCTTCTGATGTTCAATCAGTCATACAGAGATTCTTTATGGAACTAGTGAACATATTTGTGGCTAAAGAGTTCTTGAACATTAACTTAATATACAATCAGATTGTCTTCATTTGATGTTACATTAGCCAAAGTAAAGTCCATATTTGACCCAAGGAACATATTTCTGACCAAAGAATACTCGATCTTGTAACTTTCTATACATACTCATAGACTCCTACTGATCCTTCAAAAGTCATTTAGAAAGACCATATCTGACCCTTTGAACTTTTTTCTGTTCAGAGGGTCTTCAAAAAATGTATAAACTCATAAACTCCTTCTGATGTTAAATCAGTCATACAGAGATTCTTTATGGAACTAGTGAACATATTTGTGGCTAAAGAGTTCTTGAACATTAACTTAATATACAATCAGATTGTCTTCTTTTGATGTTACATTAGCCAAAGTAAAGTCCATATTTGACTCAAGGAACATATTTCTGGCCAAAGAATCCTCAATCTTGAACTTTTTATACATACTCATAAACTCCTACTGATGCTTCAAAAGTCCTTTAGAAGACCATATCTGACCTTTTGAATTTTTTTTTGTTCAAAGGGTCTTCAAAAATTGTATAAACTTATAGACTCCTTCTGATGTTAAATCAGTCATACAGAGAGGTTCCTTATGGAACTACTGAACAAATTTCTCTGCCAAAGAGTTCTTTAACATTAACTTAATATACATTCAGATTGTCTTCTTATGATGTTACATTAGCCAAAGTAAAGTCCATATTTGACCCAAGGAACATATTTCTGACCAAAGAATACTCGATCTTGAACTTTCTATACATACTCATAGACTCCTACTGATGCATCAAAAGTCATTTAAAAGACCATATCTGGGATTTTGAACTTTTTCCTGTTCAAAGGGACTTCAAAAAATGTATAAACTTACAGATTCCTTCTGATGTTAAATCAGTCATACAGAGGTTCCTTTCGGGACTACTGAACATATTTCTCTGCCAAAGAGTTCTTGAACATTAACTTAATATACGATCAGATTGTCTTCTTTTGATGTTATATTATCCAAAGTAAAGTCCATATTTGACCCAAGGAACATATTTCTGGCCAAAGAATCCTCAATCTTGAACTTTCTATACATACTCATAGACTCCTACTGATGCTTCAAAGGTCATTTAAAAAAACATATCTGAGATTTTTTACTTTTTCCTGTTCAAAGGGTCTTCAAAAAATTGATAAACTTATAGACTCCTTCTGATGTTAAATAAATCAGCCATACAGAGGTTCCTTATGGAACTACTGGACAACTTTCTCACCAAAGAGTTCTTTAACATAAACTTATACACTCAGATTGTCTTTTTTAGATGGTATATTAGCCACACTGAAGTCCATTTTTGACTTCAAAAAATTTATAAACTTATAAATTCCTTCTTATGTTAAATCAGTCATACAGAGGTTCTTTATGGAACTAGTGAACATATTTGTGGCTAAAGAGTTCTTGAACATTAACTTAATATACAATCAGATTGTCTTCTTTTGATGTTATAATAGCCAAAGTAAAGTCCATATTTGACCCAAGGAACATATTTCTGGCCAAAGAATCCTCAATCTTGAACTTTCTCTACATACTCATAGACTCCTACTGATGCTTCAAAGGTCATTTAGAAGACCATATCTGACCTTTTGAACTTTTTTCTGTTCAAAGGGTCTTCAAAAAATTTATAAACTTATAAACTGCTTCTGATGTTAAATCAGTCATACAGAGATTCTTTATGGAACTAGTGAACATATTTGTGGCTAAAGAGTTCTTGAACATTAACAATATACAATCAGATTGTCTTCTTTTGATGTTACATTAGCCAAAGTAAAGTCCATATTTGACCCAAGGAACATATTTCTGACCAAAGAATACTCGATCTTGAACTTTCTATACATACTCATAGACTCCTACTGATGCTTCAAAAGTCATTTAAGAAAGACCATATCTGACCTTTTGAACTTTTTTCTGTTCAAAAGGTCTTCAAAAAATGTATAAACTTATAGACTCCTTCTGATGTTCAATCAGGCATACAGAGGTTCCTCATGGAACTACTAAACATATTTCTGTCCAAAGAGTTCCTGAACATTATCTTAATATACAATAAGATTGTCTTCTTTTGATGTTATATTAGCCACAGTGAAGTCCATATTTGACTCAAGGAACAGATTTCTGGCCAAAGAATCCTCAATCTTGAACTTTTTATACATACTCATAAACTCCTACTGATGCTTCAAAAGTACTTTAGAAGACCATATCTGACCTTTTGAATTTTTTTTTGTTCAAAGGCTCTTCAAAAATTGTATAAACTTATAGACTCCTTCTGATGTTAAATCAGTCATACAGAGAAGTTCCTTATGGAACTACTGAACAAATTTCTCTGCCAAAGAGTTCTTTAACATTAACTTAATATACATTCAGATTGTCTTCTTTTGATTGTTATATTAGCCACAGTAAAGTCCATATTTGACCCAAGGAACATATTTCTGACCAAAGAATACTCGATCTTGAACTTTCTATACATACTCATAGACTCCTACTGATGCTTCAAAAGTCATTTAGAAAGACCATATCTGACCTTTTGAACTTTTTTCTGTTCAAAGGGTCTTGAAAAAATGTATAAACTTATAAACTCCTTCTGATGTTAAATCAGTCATAAAGAGATTCTTTATGGAACTAGTGAACATATTTGTGGCTAAAGAGTTCTTGAACATTAACTTCATATACAATCAGATTGTCTTCTTTTAATGTTACATTAGCCAAAGTAAAGTCCATATTTGACCCAAGGAACATATTTCTGACCAAAGAATACTCGATCTTGAACTTTCTATACATACTCATAGACTCCTACTGATGCTTCAAAAGTCCTTTAGAAGACCATATCTGACCTTTTGAACTTTTTTCTGTTTAAAGGGTCTTCAAAAAATGTATAAACTTATAAATTCCTTCTGATTAAATCAGTCATACAGAGGTTCTTTATGGAACTACTGAACATATTTGTGGCCAAAGAGTTCTTGAACTAACTTAATATACAATCAGATTGTCTTCTTTTGATGTTATATTAGCCACACTGAAGTCTTTATTTGACTTCAAAAAATGTATAAACGTATGAATTGCTTCTGATGTTAAATCAGTCATAGAGATTTTCTTTATGGAACTACTGAACATATTTGTGGCCAAAGAATTCTTGAACATTAACTCAATATACAATCAGTTTGTTTTTTTTTGATGTTATATTAGCCACAGTAAAGTCCATATTTGACTCAAGGAACATATTTCTGGCCAAAGAATCCTCGATCTTGAACTTTCTATACATACTCATAAACTCCTACTGATGCTTCAACAGTCCTTTAGAAGACCATATCTGACCTTTTGAAAAATTTATAAACTTATAGATTCCTTCTGATTTTAAATCAGTCATTGAAGAATAACATTAAGTAATATAACTTGTTGCTTTACAATGCATTCAAGAACTAACTCATTCCTTTATACGTTGAAGAGATGTGCAATGCAATCTGCTCTTGCATAGCATTGCACGTACGGATCAAGCATCGAAGAATGACAAATATTATATGCATTTTTTATGCATTGCAATGCATTCAGAACTCATTCCGTTGTCCGTTAAACAGATATGCAATGCAATCTCCTCTTTCATAGCATTGCACGTATGTGCACTGCGATTGCATTGCATATCTGCGATCAAGCGTTTTGTCTTGAAAAATTACTTAACAATCATATGCACTTTTTTGCATTGCAATGCATTCAAGAACTAACTCCTTTCGTCGTGCATTGAAGATACGTGCATTGCATTGCACATACGATCAAGCGTTGTGCATTGAAGGATATAAGTAATAGCACTTTGTTGCTTTGCAATGCATTCAACAAATAACTAATTAATTTATGTCCTGAAGAGATGTACAATGCAATCTGCTCTTGCATAGCTTTGCACATACGATCACGTGTTGTGCCTTGAAAAATTAAAAGTCACATGAACTTTTTTGCATTGCAATGCATTCAAGAACTAACTCATTCCGTAGTGTATGTGCATCGGATTGCATTGCACATGATCAAGTGATGTGCATTGAAGAATGTTATTATTCAATATAACTTGTTGCTTTGTAATGCATTCAAGAACTAACTCATTTCCTCGTGCGTTAAAGATACGTGCATTGCATTGCACATACGATCAAGCGCTGTGTATTAAAGAATAACATTAAGTAATATAACTTAATTCAATATAATTAACTTAATTATAATATAATTCAAGAACTAACTCATTCCTTTATGCGTTGAAGAGATGTGCAATGCAATCTGCTCTTGAATAGCATTGCACATACGGATCAAGCATCGAAGAATAGCAAAAATCATATGCATTTTTTTATGCATTGCAATGCATTCAAGAAATAACTCATTCCGTAGTGCAATAAAGAGATTTGCAATGCAATCTCCTCTTTCACAGCATTGCACATACGATCAAGCATTGTGTACTGAAGAATAACATTAAAGTCAATTGCACTTTGTTGCATTGCAAT
This sequence comes from Semotilus atromaculatus, assembly GCA_031834385.1. Lineage (NCBI taxonomy): Eukaryota > Metazoa > Chordata > Actinopteri > Cypriniformes > Leuciscidae > Semotilus > Semotilus atromaculatus. The sequence goes on along the minus strand of JAULUF010000010.1, from coordinate 28,772,956 downwards.
GCATTCAAGAACTAACTAATTCTGTAGTGCGTTAAAGAGATGTGCAATGCATATGCTTATGCTTATGCATAGCATTGCAAATACGATCAAGCTTTGTGCAATGAAGTCATAAGTAATATGCACTTTGTTGAATTTCCATGCATACAGGAACTAACTCATTCCTATGTGCATTGAAGTTAATTGCATTGTGTTGCATAAACGATCAAACTTTTTCCTAATTTGCCTTCGCAATATATTGCATACTTCAACAAACCATTTTTATTTGCGTATAAAGGAAAATCATTGCATTAGCTGATTAATAACGATTTAACCTTGTTTGCTGAAGAAAAATATTTCAGCTATACACCTTTTGCATTGCCATGCCTACAAGATCTAAATCGTTTCGATATGCATTAAGATATGACAGGAATTGTATTGCATCACATAAACAGATTTCACGTATTACTCTGAGAAATGAAAATATAACGTTTGGCACATGATGTGATTTCGCATTGCATTGCGCACTACAACTAAATTTGTGTATAAAAGGATAATCATTGCATTAGCAGTTGGAAAATTTTATACAATTTAAATTTGTATACTTGACGAGAAAACCTAATATTGTGAAGAACTTTAAAAATGCAATGCAATAACTCATTCCGTTGTGTAACGAAGAGATTAGTTTATGTGCTGCTGAACACGATCAAACGTTGTGAAGAAGTTATGATAATGTATAGAAGATCATGATCGAGGACTGTTTGGCCAGATATATGTTCAGTAAGTCAAGTAAGAGTATGGACTACTCTCTGGTTGATGTAACATCAGAAAAACCCAATCAGTATGTGTATAAAGTTCAAGATTGAGAACTCTGTTGCCAGAAATATATTCAAAAGGTCACATACCAGATGGCTTCCATCAGGAGTCAAAGAGTTTAATAGAAAGTTCAAAATTGAGGACTTTTTGGCCAGAAATATGTTTAGGTGGTTCACAACTGTTTTAAGTCAGTTACATAGAAATAGAGATTGGTCTAATTTAATGCTAAAAAGTAAGACTGATTGCAACTTGACTGACCGCTAGTTGGTCATAGTAGCACGCTAGTTGGTCATAGTAGCATTTAAGTCACATTCTTAACATAATGGCTAAGTTTATGTAACTGGCCCCGGGAGTCAATCAGTTCTATAGAAAGTTCAAGATCGAGGATTCTTTGGCCAGAAATATGCTCCTTGGGTCAAATAAGGACTTTACTGTGGCTAAGACATAAGATAAGACAATCTTATTGTATATTAGGATAATGTTGAAGCACTCTTTGGAGAGAAATATGTTCAGTAGTTCCCTAAGAAACCTCTGTATGAATGATTTAACATCAGAAGGAGTCTATAAGTTTATACATTTTTTGAAAACCCTTTGAAAAGAAAAAAGTTCAAAAGGTCAGATATGGTCTTCTAAATGACTTTTGAAGCATCAGTAGGAGTCTATGAGTATGTATAGAAAATTCAAGATTGAGGATTCTTTGGCCAGAAATATGTTCCTTGAGTCAAATATGGACTTCAGTGTAGCCAATATAAAATCTAAAGAAGACAATCTGAGATTATAAGTTAATGTTCAAGAACTCTTTGGTGAGAAATTAAGATAATGTTCAAGCACTCTTTGGAGAGAAATATGTTCAGTAGTTCCCTAAGGAACCTCTCTATGACTTATTTAACATCAGAAGGAGTCTATAAGTTTATACATTTTTTGAAAACCCTTTGAACAGAAAAAAGTTCAAAAGGTGTGTCTATGTACATGGTCTTCTAAATGACTTTTGAAGCATCAGTAGGAGTCAATTTGAGTGTATAAGTTAACGTTCAAGCACTCTTTGGTGAGAAATATGTTCAGTAGTTCCATAAGGGACCTCTGTATGGCTGATTTATTTAACATCAGAAGGAGTCTATAAGTTTATAAATTTTTTGAAGACCCTTTGAAAAGAAAAAAATTCAAAAGGTCAGATATGGTCTTCTAAATGACCTTTTAAGCATCAGTAGTAGTTTATGAGTATGTATAGAAAGTTCAAGATCGAGGATTCTTTGGCCAGAAATATGTTCCTTGGGTCAAATACTACTCTGCTGTATTGCTGATATAACCTCACAAGAAGTCAATCTATGTGTATAGTAATTTAGTGTTAAGGACTCATTGGCAAGATAATGTTCAGTAGGTCAAAAACCTACAAAAAAGAGATTTGTATCACTGATGTGACATCAGGAGTCTACAAGAATCAATAGAAATTTAAAGATTGAGTACTCTTTGGCCAGACCTATGTTCCGTGGTTCAAAATGGGACCTCTGTACGGCTTATTTAACATAATTAGGTGTCTAAAAGTTAATATGCAATGCAATGCAATGCAAAGCGAAGCAAAGCAAAGCAAAGCAAAGCAAAGCAAAGCAAAGCAAAGCAAAGCAAAGCAAAGCAAAGCAAAGCAAAGCAAAGCAAAGCAATGCAAAGCAAAGCAATGCAAAGCAATGCAAAGCAATGCAATGCAATGCAATGCAATGCAGTGCAATGCAAAGCAAAGCAATGCAATGCAATGCAGTGCAATGCAAAAGCAATGCAAAGCAATGGAATTTCAATGCAATGCAATGCAGTGCAATGCAATGCAATGCAAAGTAATGCCATGCAAAGCAATTCAATTCAATGCAATGCAATGATGCAAAGCGAAGCAAAGCGAAGCAAAGCAATGCAAAGCAATGCAAAGCAATGCAAAGTAATGCCATAAAAAGCAATTCAATTCAATGCAATGCAATGATGCAAAGCGAAGCGAAGCGAAGCGAAGCGAAGCAAAGCAAAGCAAAGCAATGCAAAGCAATGCAAAGCAATGCAAAGCAATGCAAAGCAATGCAAAGTAATGCAATGCAAAGTAATGCAATGCAAAGCAATGCAGTGCAGTGCAGTGCAGTGCAGCGCAGTGCAATGCAAAAGCAATGCAAAGCAATGCAAAGCAATTGAATTTCAATGCAAAGCAATTGAATTTCAATGCAATGCAATGCAAATGCAATACAATGCAAAGTAATGCAATGCAATGCAAAGCAATGCAATTGAATACAATAAAATACAATGCAATACAACGCAATGGAATTTCAATGCAATCGATGCAAAGCGATGCAAAGCGATGCAAAGCGATGCAAAGCGATGCAAAGCGATGCAAAGCGATGCAATGCAATGCAATGCAATGCAATGCAAAAACAATGCAAAGCAATGCAATGCAATGCAATAAAATGTAATACAATAAAATGCAAAGCAATGCAAAGCAAAGCAAAGCAATGCAAAGCAATGCAAAGCAATGCAAAGCAAAGCAATGCAAAGCAATGCAAAGCAATGCAAAGCAATGCAAAGCAATGCAATGCAAAGCAATGCAATACAATGCAATACAACACAATGGAATATCAATGCAATGCAATGCAAAGCAAAGCAAAGCAAAGCAAAGCAAAGCAAAGCAAAGCAATGCAATGCAAAAGCAATGCAAAAGCAATGCAATGCAATTCAATGCAATGCAATGCAATGCAAAGCAATGCAAAGCAATGCAAAGCAATGCAAAGCAATGCAAAGCAATGCAAAGCAATGCAATACAACGCAATGGAATATCAATGCAAGCGATGCAAAGCAAAGCAATGCAACGCAATGCAATGCAATGCAATGCAAAGCAATGCAATGCAATTCAATGTAATGCAATGCAAAAGCAATGCAATGCAATGCAAAGCAATGCAATGCAATGCAAAGCAATGCAATGCAATGCAATGCAATGCAATGCAAAAGCAATGCAATGCAATTGAATACAATAAAATAAAATACAATGCAATGGAATTTCAATGCAATGCAATGCTATGCAAAGCGATGCAAAGCGATGCAAAGCGATGCAAAGTCTATGCAAAGCGATGCGATGCAAAGCAATGCAATGCAATTAAATGCAATGCAAGACAATGCAATGCCACATCACAGATGTCATCACAAAAGTCCAAATCTGCTTCAATGCACAAGGGAATCAGTTAGTTAGTTATTGTATGCAATGATATTAAAGATAGCATATTCAATGTATGCAACGTATGCACATGTGTGTTATCTCTTCAGTGAACATATTAATAGGTTCCTTCTTGTAAGCATTGCAATGCAACATAGTTGTATTAAATTTAATGTACAACGGATGGACATATTTCATGCAATTAAATGCAAAGCAAAACAATGCAATGCAATGCAATACAATTTCAATGCAATGCAGTAACAATGCAATGCAATTGAATAAAATGCAATGCAATGCAATACAATTGAATACAACGCAATGCAAATACAATGCAATGCAAAGCAGAGAAATACAATGCAATGCAATGCAATTGAATACAATAAAATACAATGCAATGCCACATCACATATGTCATATGATGCTGCTTCAATGCACAAGGGAAACAATTAGTTCTGTATGCTTTGCAATCCAACAGCTTATATGTTATGTTATGTCTCTCATTACACAACTAAACGAGTCAGTTAATGTATGCAATGGTATGAAAGATAGCATATTTAATGTATGCAACGTATGCACATGTGTGTTATCTCTTCAGTGGACATCTTAATAGCTTCCTTCTTGTAAACATTGCAATGCAACATCACATATGTTGTATTAAATTTAATGGACAACGGATGGATATATTTCATGCAATTTTATGCAATGCAATTCAATGCAATGCAATGCAATCCAATGAAACATCAAATATGTCATACAATACTGCTTCAATAGACAAGGGAATAAATGATTTCTCTATGCTTCGCAATGCAACAGCTTATATGTTATGTTATATCTCTTCATATACACAACTAAAGTTTGTTATTTTATGCAATGCTATGAAAGATAGCATAATTTAATGTATTTTACTTCACTGCACAACGAATTCAATTAGACTGAGTATGCAGTGCAATGCAATAGCACATATTGTGTCTTTTATTTTAAATGAACATTGGAATAAGCTCGTTCTTGTAAGTTTTCCATTGCAACGGCACATATGATTATATACAATTCAATGAAACAGGTGTGTTATACATATCTTATGTGTTATCTCTTTAATGCAAAACGGAATAAGTCAGTTCAAATCACGATACAGACTGTCACTTGTGTGATTCTTCAATGCACATGTCAGTTAGTCAAGGATCTGTATGCAAACATCATCTTTTCAATGCAAAGCGGAATTAGTTGCTTTTGTGTGAAATTGTATGCACAACGAATACACGACAGATGGATTTCTGTCGTGTATGCAATGCAAAAAAAGGGTTTGAATTAGTTCGTCACGATACAGACTGTGTGTGATTCTTCAATGCATATATTAGTAATTCAGATTCTATATGCAAATGTTACATTATATTCATTATATTTTCAATGCACAGGGGAATAAGTTAGCTATAGTATGCAACTTAATGCAAAACGGATAGATTTATTTCGTGTATGCAAGGAAATGCAATTCTGTATGCTTCGCAATCCAACAGCCCATATGTTATATGTTATATCTCTTCCATTACACAACTAAATAAGTAAGTTATTTTATGCAATGCTACGATAGCACATTTTATGTATTTTACTTCACTGCACAACGATTTCAGTATGCAGTGCAATGTGTGCCCATGTGTGTTATCTCTTCAATGAACATCGGAATAAGTTCCTTCTTGTAAGCATTGCAATGCAACAGCACATATGTATGCAAGTCAATGGACAACGGATGGATATATTTCGTTCATGCAATGAAATGCAATGCAATAAACTTTATATACTTCTATATGTTCGTCTATAACATCTTCTATAAACATCCTTCTGATGATTTCCATGAGCAGTTCAAATTTGACCTTTTGAATTTTTTTCTGGCCAAAGGGTCCTTGAACTTATAACTTTTTATACATACTCGTACACTCCGTCAAATGTTTCATCAGCCAGAAAAAAAGTCCATATTGAACATAATTCTGGCCGTAAAGTCTATGATAGACTTGAGACTTGATGTTTAATCAGTCAGACTGTCGTCCATATTTGACCTACTAAACATATTTTGTAAAAGAGTCAACATAAAAAGTCCATATTTTACCTGAAGACATTTCTGGCAAAAAAGTTCTGTATTTTGAACTTTCCATACATACTCATAGACTCCTACTGATGCTTCAAAAGTCATTTAGATGACCATATCTGAGATTTTGAACTTAATCCTGTTCAAAGGGTCTTCAAATTTTTTTAATAAACTTATAGACTCCTTCTGATGTTAAATTAATCAGCCATACAGAGGTTCGTTATGGAACAACTGAACAGATTTCTCAGCAAAGAGTTCTTGAACATTATCTTATACACTCAGATTGTCTTCTTTCGATGTTATATTAGCCACACTGAAGTCCATATTTGACTTAAAAAAATGTATAAACTTATAAAATTCCTTCTGATGTTAAATCAGTCATACAGAGGTTCTTTATGGAACTACTGAACATATTTGTGAAAAAGAGTTCTTGAAAATTAACTTATACAATCAGATTGTCTTCTTTTGATGTTATATTAGCCAAAGTAAAGTCCATATTTGACCCAAGGAACATATTTCTGACCAAAGAATCCTCGATCTTGAACTTTCTATACATACTCATAGACTCCTGCTGATGCTTCAAATGTCATTTAAAATACCATAACTGAGATTTTTTACTTTTTCCTGTTCAAAGGGTCTTAAAAAAATGTGTAAACTTATAGACTCCTTCTGATGTTAAATCAGTCATACAGAATTTCCTTATGGAACTACTGAACACATTTCTGGCCAAAGAGTTCTTGAACCTTATCTTAATATACAATCAGATTGTCTTCTTTTGATGTTATATTAGCCACAGTAAAGTCCATATCTGACCCAAGGAACATATTTCTGGCCAAAGAATCCTCGATCTTGAACTTTCTACACATACTCATAAACTCCTACTGATGCTTCAAAAGTCCTTTAGAAGACCATATCTGACCTTTTGAACTTTTTTATGTTCAAAGGATCTTCAAAAAATGTATAAACTTATAGACTCCTTCTGATGTTCAATCAGTCATACAGAGGGTCTTTATGGAACAACTGAACATATTTGTGGCCAAAGAGTTCTTGAACATGAACTTAATATACAATCAGAATGTCTTCTTTTGATGTTAAATTAGCCACAGTAAAGTCAATATTTGACTCAAGAAACATATTTCTGGCCAAAGAATCCTTAATCTTGAACTTTCTAAACATACTCTTAGACTCCTACTGATGCTTCAAAAGTCATTTAGAAGACCATATCTGAGATTTTGAACTTTTTTCTGTTCAATGGGTCTTCAAAAAATGTATAAACTTACAGACTCCTTCTGATGTTAAATAAATCTGACAGACAGAGTTTCCTTGTGGAACTACTGAACATATTTCTGGCCAAAGAGTTCTTGAACATTATGTTCAACAATTATGTTCAGTAGTTCCATAAAGAACTAACTAATTCTAGTGCATTGAAGATATGTGCATTGGATTGCATTGCACACGATCAAGCGATGTGCATTGAAGAATAACATTAAGTAATATAACTTGTTGCTTTACAATGCATTCAAGAACTAACTCATTCCTTTATACGTTGAAGAGATGTGCAATGCAATCTGCTCTTGCATAGCAATGCACGTACGGATCAAGCATCGAAGAATGACAAATATTATATGCATTTTTTATGCATTGCAATGCATTCAGAACTCATTCCGTTGTCCGTTAAACAGATATGCAATGCAAACTCCTCTTTCATAGCATTGCACAAATGTGCACTGCGATTGCATTGCATATCTGCGATCAAGCGTTGTGTCTTGAAAAATTACTTAACAATCACATGCACTTTTTTGCATTGCAATGCATTCAAGAACTAACTCCTTTCGTCGTGCATTGAAGATACGTGCATTGCATTGCACATACGATCAAGCGTTGTGCATTGAAGGAAATAAGTAATAGCACTTGTTGCTTTGCAATGCATTCAAAAAATAACTAATTCATTTATGCCCTGAAGTGCTGTACAATGCAATCTGCTCTTGCATAGCTTTGCTCATACGATCAAGCGTTGTGCCTTAAAAATTACTTAAAAGTCACATTAACTTTTTTGCATTGCAATGCATTCAAGAACTAACTCATTTCCTCATGCGTTGAAGATACGTGCATTGCATTGCACATACGATCAAGCACTGTGTATTGAAGAATAACATTAAGTAATATAACTTAATTCAATATAATTAACTTAATTATAATATAATTCAAGAACTAACTCATTCCTTTATGCGTTGAAGAGATGTGCAATGCAATCTGCTCTTGAATAGCATTGCACATACGGATCAAGCATCGAAGAATAGCAAAAATCATATGCATTTTTTATGCATTGCAATGCATTCAAGAAATAACTCAATCTCCTCTTGCACAGCATTGCACATACGATCAAGCATTGTGTACTGAAGAATAACATTAAAGTCAATTGCACTTTGTTGCATTGCAATGCATTCAAGAACTAACTAATTCTGTAGTGCGTTAAAGAGATGTGCAATGCATATGCTTATGCATAGCATTGCAAATACGATCAAGCTTTGTGCAATGAAGTCATAAGTAATATGCACTTGTTGAATTTCCATGCATACAAGAACTAACTCATTCCTATGTGCATTGAAGTTAATTGCATTGTGTTGCATAAACGATCAAACTTTTTCCTCATTTGCCTTCGCAATATATTGCATACTTCAACAAACCATTTTAATTTGCGTATAAAGGAAAATCATTGCATTAGCTGATTAATAACGATTTAACCTTGTTTGGTGAAGAAAAATATTTCAGCTATACACCATTTGCATTGCCATGCCTACAAGATCTAAATCGTTTCGATATGCATTAAGATATGACAGGAAGATATGTAAAGTTCAAGATTGAGAACTCTGTTGCCAGAAATATTTTCAAAAGGTCACATACCAGATGGCTTCCATCAAGGAGTCAAGGAGTTTAATAGAAAGTTCAAAATTGAGGACTTTTTGGCCAGAAATATGTTTAGGTGGTTCACAACTGTTTTAAGTCAGTTACATAGAAATAGAGATTGGTCTAATTTAATGCTAAAAAGTAAGACTGATTGCAACTTGACTGACCGCTAGTTGGTCATAGTAGCATTTAAGTCACATTCTTAACATAATGGCTAAGTTTATGTAACTGGCCCCGGGAGTCAATCAGTTCTATAGAAAGTTCAAGATCGAGGATTCTTTGGCCAGAAATATGCTCCTTGGGTCAAATAAGGACTTTACTGTGGCTAAGATAAGACAATCTTATTGTATATTAAGTGAATGTTCAAGAACTCTTTGGCCACAAATATGTTCAGTTCCATAAAGAACCTCTATAAGTTTATACATTTTTTTAAGTCAAATATGGACTTCAGTGTGGCTAATATAACATCTAAAGAAGACAATCTGAGATTATAAGTTAATGTTCAAGAACTCTTTGGTGAGAAATGTGTTCAGTAGTTCCATAAGGGACCTCTGTATGGCTGATTTATTTAACATCAGAAGGAGTCTATAAGTTTACATATTTTTTGAAAGCCTTTGAACAGAAAAAAGTTCAAAATCTCAGATATGGTCTTCTAAATGACTTTTGACGGATCAGTAGGAGTCTATGAGTATTTATAGAAAGTTCAAGATTGAGAATCAGTAGTTCCATAAGGAAACACTGTATGACTGATTTAACATCAGAAGGAATCTATAAGTTTATACATTTTTTGAAGACCCTTTGAACAGAAAAAAATTCAAAAGGTCAGATATGGTCTTCTAAATGACCTTTTAAGCATCAGTAGGAGTTTATGAGTATGTATAGAAAGTTCAAGATCGAGGATTCTTTGGCCAGAAATATGTTCCTTGGGTCAAATACTACTCTACTGCTGTACTGCTGATATAACCTCACAAGAAGTCAATCTATGTGTATAGTAAGATAGTGTTAAGGACTCATTGGCAAGAAAATGTTCAGTAGGTCAAAAACTGAGTTTTGTATCACTGATGTGACATCAGGAGTCTACAAGAATCAATAGAAATTTCAAGATTGAGTACTCTTTGGCCAGACCTATGTTCCGTAGTTCAAAATGGGACCTCTGTATGGCTTATTTAACATAATTAGGTGTCTAAAAGTTAATATGCAATGCAAAGCGAAGCAAAGCAAAGCAATGCAAAGTAATGCCATGCAAAGCAATTCAATGCAATGCAATGATGCAAAGCAATGCAATGCAATGATGCAAAGCAATGCAAAGCAATGCAAAGCAATGCAAAGCAATGCAAAGCAATGCAAAGCAATGCAAAGCAATTTAAAGCAATGCAATGCAATGCAAAGCGATGCAAAGCGATGCAATGCAAAGTAATGCAAAGCGATGCAATGCAAAGCAAAGCAATGCAATGCAATGCAAAGCAATGCAAAGCAAAGCAATGCAATGCAATAAAATTTAATACAATAAAATACAATGCAAAGCAATGCAATGCAATGCAAAGCGAAGCAAAGCGAAGCAAAGCGAAGCGAAGCGAAGCGAAGCGAAGCAAAGCGAAGCGAAGCGAAGCGAAGCAAAGCAAAGCAAAGCAAAGCAAAGCAAAGAGAAGCAAAGCAAAACAAAGCAATGCAATGCAATGGAAAGCAAAGCAATGCAATGCAATGCAATTGAATACAATAAAATTAAATACAATGCAATGGAATTTCAATGCAATGCAATGCAATAATGCAAAGCGATGCAAAGCGATGCAAAGTCAATGCAAAGCGATGCAAAGCGATGCAAAGCAATGCAATGCAATAAAATGCAATGCAATGCAATACAATGCAATGCCACATCACAGATGTCATATGATACTGCTTTAATGCACAAGGGAATCAGTTAGTTAGTTATTGTATGCAATGATATTAAAGATAGCATATTTAATCTATGCAACGTATGCACATGTGTGTTATCTCTTCAGTGAACATATTAATAGGTTCCTTCTTGTAAGCATTGCAATGCAACATAACATATGTTGTATTAAATTTAATGGACAACGGATGGATATATTTCATGCAATTAAATGCAAAGCAAAACAATGCAATGCAATGCAATGCAATGCAATGCAATGCAATGCAATTTCAATGCAATGCAATTTCAATGCAATGCAATGCAATGCAATGCAATTGAATACAACCCAATGCAAATACAATGCAATGCAAAGCAGAGAAATACAATGCAATGCAATGCAATTGAATACAATAAAATACAATGCAATGCCACATCACATATGTCATATGATGCTGCTTCAATGCACAAGGGAAACAATTAGTTCTGTATGCTTTGCAATCCAACAGCTTATATGTTATGTTATATCTCTTCATTACACAACTAAATGAGTCAGTTAATGTGTGCAATGGTATGAAAGATAGCATATTTAATGTATGCAACGTATGCACGTGTGTTATCTCTTCAGTGGACATCTTGATAGCTTCCTTCTTGTAAACATTGCAATGCAACATCACATATGTTGTATTAAATTTAATGGACAACGGATGGATATGCAAAGCAAAACAATGCAATGCAATTTTATGCAATGCAATTTTATGCAATGCAATTCAATGCAATGCAATGCAATCCAATGAAACATCACATATGTCATATAATACTGCTTCAATAGACAAGGGAATAAATGATTTCTCTATGCTTCGCAATGCAACAGCTTATATGTTATGTTATATCTCTTGATATACACAACTAAAGTTTGTTATTTTATGCAATGCTATGAAAGATAGCATATTTAATGTATTTTACTTCACTGCACAACGAATTCAATTAGACTGAGTATGCAGTGCAATGCAATAGCACATATTGTGTCTTTTATTTTAAATGAACATTGGAATAAGCTCGTTCTTGTAAGTTTTCCATTGCAACGGCACATATGATTATATACAACTCAATGAAACAGGTCATATCTTATGTGCTATCTCTTTAATGCAAAACGGAATAAGTCAGTTCAAATCACGATACAGACTGTCACTTGTGTGATTCTTCAATGCACATGTCAGTTAGTCAAGGATCTGTATGCAAACCATCTTTTCAATGCAAAGCGGAATTAGTAGCTTTTGTGTGAAATTGTATGCACAACGAATACACGACAGATGGATTTCTGTCGTGTATGCAATGCAAAAAAAGGGTTTGAATTAGTTCGTCACGATACAGACTGTGTGTGATTCTTCAATGCATATTAGTAATTCAGATTCTATATAAAAATGTTACATTATATTTTCAGTGCACAGGGGAATAAGTTAGCTTTAGTATGCAACTTAATGCAAAACGGATAGATTTATTTCGTGTATGCAAGGAAATGCAATTCTGTATGCTTCGCAATCCAACAGCTCATATGTTATGTTATGTTATATCTCTTCCCTTACACAACTAAATAAGTTAGTTATTTTATGCAATGCTACGATAGCACATTTTATGTATTTTACTTCACTGCACAACGTTTTCAGTATGCAGTGCAATGTGTGCCCATGTGTGTTATCTCTTCAATGAACATCGGAATAAGTTCCTTCTTGTAAGCATTGCAATGCAACAGCACATATGTATGCAAGTCAATGGACAACGGATGGATATATTTCGTTCATGCAATGAAATGCAATGCAATAAACTTTATATACTTCTATATGTTCGTCTATAACATCTTCTATAAACATCCTTCTGATGTTTCCATGAGCAGTTCAAATTTGACCTTTTGAATTTATTTCTGGCCAAAGGGTCCTTGAACTTATAACTTTTTATACATACTCGTACACTCCGTCAAATGTTTCATCAGCCAGAGAAAAGTCCATATTGAACATAATTCTGGCCGTAAAGTCTATGATAGACTTGAGACTTGATGTTTAATCAGTCAGACTGTCGTCCATATTTGACCTACTAAACATATTTTGTAAAAGAGTCAACATAAAAAAGGTGCATGCATACCTGAAGACATTTCTGGCAAAAAAGTTCTGTATTTTGAACTTTCTACACATACTCATAGACTCCTACTGATGCTTCAAAGGTCATTTAAAAGACCATATCTGAGATTTTGTACTTTTTCCTGTTCAAAGGGTCTTCATAAAATTTATAAACTTACAGATTCCTTCTGATGTTAGATCAGTCATACAGAGTTTACTTATGGACCTACTGAACATATTTCTCAGCAAAGAGTTCTTGAACATTAACTTATACACTCAGATTGTCTTCTTTAATGATGATGATGAATTTTATTTATAATGCACTATACATTTGACGTCAAATCTCACAGTGCTTACAAAACAAAACAATAAAATAAAAAATCAATACGCAGACATTTAAAAAAACATTAAAATACTTAAAAATACGCTTTTCTAAAAAGATAAGTTTTCAGCTCTTTTTTAAAAACATCAGTAGTCTTGGGAGCTCTGAGTTGTTCTGGAAGGGCATTCCATAGACGAGGGGCAGATGCTTTAAAAGCCCTGTCGCCCATGGTCTTAAGCCGTGTCCTAGGTGTAACCAGGAGATGCCGTTTGCCTGCTCTGGTCCGGGTGGAAGTGTGTAGGGAAATGAGATCAGTGAGGTATGTGGGGGCCGCACCATGCAGACAGTGGTGAATGTGCAAGATGATCTTATATTCTATGCGGAAATAAACAGGGAGCCAGTGAAGGGATTTTAGGATAGGGGTGATGTGCTCGTGTTTCCGCACCCTCATTAAGACCCTGGCAGCACTATTCTGCACAAACTGGAGCTTTTGGAGGCTCCTACTAGGGATTCCCCACAGGAGTGCGTTACAGTAATCCAGCCTGGAGGAGACAAAGGCATGGACGAGCTTCTCTGCAGCTGGAAAGGAAAGAAAGGAACGCAGTTTGGAAATATTACGGAGGTGAAAAAACGAGGTTTTACAAATTGAGGTGACATGATTGTCAAAAGAAAGGTATGGGTCAAACTCTTCTTTAGATGTTATATTAGCCACACTGAAGTCCATATTTGACTCAAGGAACATATTTCTGGCCAAAGAATCCTCAATCTTGAACTTTCTATACATACTCATAAACTCCTACTGATGCTTCAAAAGTCCTTTAGAAGACCATGTCTGACCTTTTGAACTTTTTTATGTTCAAAGGGTCTTCAAAAAATTTATAAACTTATAGACTCCTTCTGATGTTAAATCAGTCATACAGAGTTTACTTATGGAACTACTGAACATATTTGTGGCCAAAGAGTTCTTGAACGTTAACTTAATATACAATCAGATTGTCTTCTTTTGATGTTATATTAGCCACAGTAAAGTCAATATCTGACTCAAGGAACATATTTATGGCCAAAGAATCCTCAGTCTTGAACTTTCTATACATACTCATAGACTCCTACCGATTCTTCAAAAGTCATTTAGAAGACCATATCTGACCTTTTGAACTTTTTTCTGTTCAAAGGGTCTTCAAAAAATGTATAAACTTATAGACTCCTTCTGATTTTCAATCAGTCATACAGAGATTCTTTATGGAACTAGTGAACATATTTGTGGCTAAGGAGTTCTTGAACATTAACTTAATATACAATCAGATTGTCTTTTGATGTTACATTAGCCAAAGTAAAGTCCATAGGAAGGAACATATTTCTGACCAAAGAATACTCGATCTTGAACTTTCTATACATACTCATAGACTCCTACCGATTCTTCAAAAGTCATTTAGAAGACCATATCTGACCTTTTGAACTTTTTTCTGTTCAAAGGGTCTTCAAAAAATGTATAAACTTATAGACTCCTTCTGATTTTCAATCAGTCATACAGAGATTCTTTATGGAACTAGTGAACATATTTGTGGCTAAGGAGTTCTTGAACATTAACTTAATATACAATCAGAATGTCTTCTTTTGTTGTTATATTAGCCACAGTAAAGTCAATATCTGACTCAAGGAACATATTTCTGGCCAAAGAATCCTCAGTCTTGAACTTTCTATACATACTCATAAACCCCTACTGATGCTTCAAAAGTCCTTTAGAAGACCACTTTAGAACACCAACTTTTTTCTGTTCAAAGGATCTTCAAAAAATGTATAAACTTATAAACTGCTTCTGATGTTAAATCAGTCATACAGAGATTCTTTATGGAACTAGTGAACATATTTGTGGCTAAAGAGTTCTTGAACATTAACTTAATATACAATCAGATTGTCTTCTTTTGATGTTACTTTAGCCAAAGTAAAGTCCATATTTGACTCAAGGAACATATTTCTGGCCAAAGAATCCTCAATCTTGAACTTTCTATACATACTCATAAACTCCTACTGATGCTTCAAAAGTCATTTGGAAGACCATATCTGACCTTTTGACATTTTTTCTGTTCAAAGGGTCTTCAAAAATTGTATAAACTTATAGACTCCTTCTGATGTTAAATCAGTCATACAGAGAAGTTCCTTATGGAACTACTAAACATATTTCTGTCCAAAGAGTTCCTGAACATTATCTTAATATACAATCAGATTGTCTTCTTTTGATGTTATATTAGCCACAGTAAAGTCCATATTTGACTCAAGGAACATATTTCTGGCCAAAGAATCCTCAATCTTGAACTTTTTATACATACTCATAAACTCCTACTAATGCTTCAAACGTCCTTTAGAAGACCATATCTGACCTTTTGAAAAAAAATTTGTTCAAAGGGTCTTCAAAAATTGTATAAACTTATAGACTCCTTCTGATGTTAAATCAGTCATACAGAGAAGTTCCTTATGGAACTACTGAACAAATTTCTCTGCCAAAGAGTTCTTTAACATTAACTTAATATACATTCAGATTGTCTTCTTTTGATTGTTATATTAGCCACAGTAAAGTCCATATTTGACCAGAGGAACATATTTCTGACCAAAGAATACTCGATCTTGAACTTTCTATACATACTCATAGACTCCTACTGATGCTTCAAAAGTCATTCAGAAAGACCATATCTGACCTTTTGAACTTTTTTCTGTTCAAAGGGTCTTCAAAAAATTTATAAACTTATAGACTCCTTCTGATGTTCAATCAGTCATACAGAGATTCCTTATGGAACTACTGAACATATTTCTGGCCAAAGAGTTCTTGAACATTAACTTATACACTCAGATTGTCTTCTTTAGATTGTCTACAAACCGGAAGGTTGGTGGTTCAATCCCCGGTTCCACCTGACCAAGTGTCGAGGTGTCCATGAGCAAGACACCTAACCCCGGCTGCTCCCGACGAGCTGGATGGTGTATGAATGTGTGAGTGAATGGGTGAATGAGAGGCAAAAATGTAAAGCGCTTTGGTGGCCATTGGGTCTATGAAAGCGCTATATAAATGCAGTCCATTTACCATTTACCATTTTAGATGTTATATTAGCCACACTGAAGTCCATATTTGACTTCAAAAAATGTATAAACTTATAAATTCCTTCTGATGTTAAATCAATCATACAGAGGTACTTTATGGAACTACTTAACATATTTGTGGCCAAAGAGTTCTTGAACATTAACTTAATATACAATCAGATTGTCTTCTTTTGATTGTTATATTAGCCACAGTAAAGTCCATATTTGACCCAAGGAACATATTTCTGGCCGAAGAATCCTCGATCTTGAACTTTCTATACATACTCATAAACTCCTACTGATGCTTCAAAAGTCATTTAGAAAACCAAATCTGACCTTTTGAACTTTTTTCTGTTCAAAGAGTCTTCAAAAAATGTATAAACTTATAAACTCCTTCTGATGTTAAATCAGTCATACAGAGATTCTTTATGGAACTAGTGAACATATTTGTGGCTAAAGAGTTCTTGAACATTAACTTAATATACAATCAGATTGTCTTCTTTTGATGTTACATTAGCCAAAGTAAAGTCCATATTTGACCCAAGGAACATATTTCTGACCAAAGAATTCTCGATCTTGAACTTTCTATACATACTCATAGACTCCTACCGATGCTTCAAAAGTCATTTAGAAGACCATATCTGACCTCTTGAACTTTTTTCTGTTCAAAGGGTCTTCAAAAAATGTATAAACTTATAGACTCCTTCTGATGTTCAATCAGTCATACAGAGATTCTTTATGGAACTATTGAACATATTTGTGGCTAAGGAGTTCTTGAACATTAACTTAATATACAATCAGATTGTCTTCTTTTGATGTTACATTAGCCAAAGTAAAGTCCATATTTGACTCAAGGAACATATTTCTGGCCAAAGAATCCTCAATCTTGAACTTTCTATACATACTCATAAACTCCTACTGATGCTTCAAAAGTCCTTTGGAAGACCATATCTGACCTTTTGACATTTTTTCTGTTCAAAGGGTCTTCAAAAATTGTATAAACTTATAGACTCCTTCTGATGTTAAATAAGTCATACAGAGAAGTTCCTTATGGAACTACTGAACAAATTTCTCTGCTAAAGAGTTCTTTAACATTAACTTAATATACAATCAGAATGTCTTCTTTTGATTGTTATATTAGCCACAATAAAGTCCATATTTGACCCAAGGAACATATTTCTGACCAAAGAATACTCGATCTTGAACTTTCTATACATACTCATAGACTCCTACTGATGCTTCAAAAGTCATTTAGAAAACCATATCTGACCTTTTGAACTTTTTTCTGTTCAAAGGGTCTTCAAAAAATGTATAAACTTATAAACTCCTTCTGATGTTAAATCAGTCATACAGAGATTCTTTATGGAACTAGTGAACATATTTGTGGCTAAAGAGTTCTTGAACATTAACTTCAAATACAATTAGATTGTCTTCTTTTGATGTTACATTAGCCAAAGTAAAGTCCATAGGAAGGAACATATTTCTGACCAAAGAATACTCGATCTTGAACTTTCTATACATACTCATAGACTCCTACCGATTCTTCAAAAGTCATTTAGAAGACCATATCTGACCTTTTGAACTTTTTTCTGTTCAAAGGGTCTTCAAAAAATGTATAAACTTATAGACTCCTTCTGATTTTCAATCAGTCATACAGAGATTCTTTATGGAACTAGTGAACATATTTGTGGCTAAGGAGTTCTTGAACATTAACTTAATATAAAATCAGATTGTCTTCTTTTGATGTTACATTAGCCAAAGTAAAGTCCATATTTGACTCAAGGAACATATTTCTGGCCAAAGAATACTCGATCTTGAACTTTCTATACATACTCATAGACTCCTACCGATTCTTCAAAAGTCATTTAGAAGACCATATCTGACCTTTTGAACTTTTTTCTGTTCAAAGGGTCTTCAAAAAATGTATAAACTTACAGACTCCTTCTGATTTTCAATCAGTCATACAGAGATTCTTTATGGAACTAGTGAACATATTTGTGGCTAAGGAGTTCTTGAACATTAACTTAATATACAATCAGATTGTCTTCTTTTGATGTTACATTAGCCAAAGTAAAGTCCATAGGAAGGAACATATTTCTGACCAAAGAATACTCGATCTTGAACTTTCTATACATACTCATAGACTCCTACCGATTCTTCAAAAGTCATTTAGAAGACCATATCTGACCTTTTGAACTTTTTTCTGTTCAAAGGGTCTTCAAAAAATGTATAAACTTATAGACTCCTTCTGATTTTCAATCAGTCATACAGAGATTCTTTATGGAACTAGTGAACATATTTGTGGCTAAGGAGTTCTTGAACATTAACTTAATATACAATCAGATTGTCTTCTTTTGATGTTACATTAGCCAAAGTAAAGTCCATATTTGACTCAAGGAACATATTTCTGGCCAAAGAATCCTCAATCTTGAACTTTCTATACATACTCATAAACTCCTACTGATGCTTCAAAAGTCCTTTAGAAGACCATATCTGACCTTTTGAACTTTTTTATGTTCAAAGGGTCTTCAAAAAATGTATAAACTTATAGACTCCTTCTGATGTTCAATCAGTCATACAGAGATTCTTTATGGAACTAGTGAACATATTTGTGGCTAAAGAGTTCTTGAACATTAACTTAATATACAATCAGAATGTCTTCTTTTGTTGTTATATTAGCCACAGTAAAGTCAATATCTGACTCAAGGAACATATTTCTGGCCAAAGAATCCTCAGTCTTGAACTTTCTATACATACTCATAAACTCCTACTGATGCTTCAAAAGTCCTTTAGAAGACCACTTTAGAACACCAACTTTTTTCTGTTCAAAGGATCTTCAAAAAATGTATAAACTTATAAACTGCTTCTGATGTTAAATCAGTCATACATAGATTCTTTATAGAACTTGTGAACATATTTGTGGCTAAAGAGTTCTTGAACATTAACTTAATATACAATCAGATTGTCTTCTTTTGATGTTACATTAGCCAAAGTAAAGTCCATATTTGACTCAAGGAACATATTTCTGGCCAAAGAATCCTCAATCTTGAACTTTCTATACATACTCATAAACTCCTACTGATGCTTCAAAAGTCATTTGGAAGACCATATCTGACCTTTTGACATTTTTTCTGTTCAAAGGGTCTTCAAAAATTGTATAAACTTATAGACTCCTTCTGATGTTAAATCAGTCATACAGAGAAGTTCCTTATGGAACTACTAAACATATTTCTGTCCAAAGAGTTCCTGAACATTATCTTAATATACAATCAGATTGTCTTCTTTTGATGTTATATTAGCCACAGTAAAGTCCATATTTGACTCAAGGAACATATTTCTGGCCAAAGAATCCTCAATCTTGAACTTTTTAGACATACTCATAAACTCCTACTAATGCTTCAAACGTCCTTTAGAAGACCATATCTGACCGTTTGAAAAAAAATTTGTTCAAAGGGTCTTCAAAAATTGTATAAACTTATAGACTCCTTCTGATGTTAAATCAGTCATACAGAGATTCCTCATGGAACTACTAAACATATTTCTGTCCAAAGAGTTCCTGAACATTATCTTAATATACAATCATATTGTCTTCTTTTGATGTTATATTAGCCACAGTAAAGTCCATATTTGACTCAAGGAACATATTTCTGGCCAAAGAATCCTCAATCTTGAACTTTTTATACATACTCATAAACTCCTACTGATGCTTCAAAAGTCCTTTAGAAGACCATATCTGACCTTTTGAAATTTTTTTTGTTCAAAGGGTCTTCAAAAATTTTATCAACTTATAGACTCCTTCTGATGTTAAATCAGTCATACAGAGAAGTTCCTTATGGAACTACTGAACAAATTTCTTTGCCAAAGAGTTCTTTAACATTAACTTAATATACATTCAGATTGTCTTCTTTTGATTGTTATATTAGCCACAGTAAAGTCCATATTTGACCCAAGGAACATATTTCTGACCAAAGAATACTCGATCTTGAACTTTCTATACATACTCATAGACTCCTACTGATGCTTCAAAAGTAATTTAGAAAGACCATATCTGACCTTTTGAACTTTTTTCTGTTCAAAGGGTCTTCAAAAAATTTATAAACTTATAAACTCCTTCTGATGTTAAATCAGTCATACAGAGATTCTTTATGGAACTACTGAACATATTTCTGGCCAAAGAGTTCTTGAACATTAACTTAATATACAATCAGATTGTCTTCTTTTGATGTTACATTAGCCAAAGTAAAGTCCATATTTGACCCAAGGAACATATTTCTGACCAAAGAATACTCGATCTTGAACTTTCTATACATACTCATAGACTCCTACCGATGCTTCAAAAGTCATTTAGAAGACCATATCTGACCTTTTGAACTTTTTTCTGTTCAAAGGGTCTTCAAAAAATGTATAAACTTATAGACTCCTTCTGATGTTCAATCAGTCATACAGAGATTCTTTATGGAACTAGTGAACATATTTGTGGCTAAGGAGTTCTTGAACATTAACTTAATATACAATCAGATTGTCTTCTTTTGATGTTATATTATCCAAAGTTAAGTCCATATTTGACCCAAGGAACATATTTCTGGCCAAAGAATCCTCAATCTTGAACATTCTATACATACTTATAGACTCCTACTGATGCTTCAAAGGTCATTTAAAAAAACATATCTGAGATTTTTTACTTTTTCCTGTTCAACGGGTCTTCAAAAAATTGATAAACTTATAGACTCCTTCTGATGTTAAATAAATCAGCCATACAGAGGTTCCTTATGGAACTACTGGACAACTTTCTCACCAAAGAGTTCTTTAACATAAACTTATACACTCAGATTGTCTTTTTTAGATGGTATATTAGCCACACTGAAGTCCATTTTTGACTTTAAAAAATGTATAAACTTATAAATTCCTTCTGATGTTAAATCAGTCATACAGAGGTTCTTTATGGAACTAGTGAACATATTTGTGGCTAAAGAATCTTGAACATTAACTTAATATACAATCAGATTGTCTTCTTTTGATGTTATAATAGCCAAAGTAAAGTCCATATTTGACCCAAGGAACATATTTCAGGCAAAAGAATCCTCAATCTTGAACTTTCTATACATACTCATAGACTCCTACTGATGCTTCAAAGGTAATTTAGAAGACCATATCTGACCTTTTGAACTTTTTTCTGTTCAAAGGGTCTTCAAAAAATGTATAAACTTATAAACTGCTTCTGATGTTAAATCAGTCATACAGAGATTCTTTATGGAACTAGTGAACATATTTGTGGCTAAAGAGTTCTTGAACATTAACTTAATATACAATCAGATTGTCTTCTTTTGATGTTACATTAGCCAAAGTAAAGTCCATATTTGACCCAAGGAACATGTTTCTGGCCAAAGAATCCTCGATCTTGAACTTTCTTTACATACTCATAAACTCCTACTGATGCTTCAAAAGTAATTTAGAAGACCATATCTGAGATTTTGAACTTAATCCTGTTCAAAGTGTCTTCAAATTTTTTTATAAACTTATAGACTCCTTCTGATGTTAAATAAATCAGCCATACAGAGTTTCCTTATGGAACTACTGAACATATTTCTGTCCAAAGAGTTCTTGAACATTAACTTAATATACAATCAGTTTGTCTTCTTTTGATTGTTATATTAGCCACAGTAAAGTCCATATTTGACCCAAGGAACATATTTCTGGCCGAAGAATCCTCGATCTTGAACTTTCTATACATACTCATAAACTCCTACTGATGCTTCAAAAGTCCTTTAGAAGACCATATCTGACCTTTTGAACTTTTTTCTGTTCAAAGGGTCTTCAAAAAATGTATAAACTTATAGACTCCTTCTGATGTTAAATCAGTCATCCAGAGGTTCCTTTCGGGACTACTGAACATATTTCTCTGCCAAAGAGTTCTTGAACATTAACTTAATATACAATCAGATTGTCTTCTTTTGATGTTATATTATCCAAAGTAAAGTCCATATTTGACCCAAGGAACATATTTCTGGCCAAAGAATCCTCAATCTTGAACTTTCTATACATACTCATAGACTCCTACTGATGCTTCAAAGGTCATTTAAAAAAACATATCTGAGATTTTTTACTTTTTCCTGTTAAAAGGGTCTTAAAATTTTTTATAAACTTATAGACTCCTTCTGATGTTAAATAAATCAGCCATACAGAGGTTCGTTATGGAACTACTGGACAACTTTCTCACCAAAGAGTTCTTTAACATAAACTTATACACTCAGATTGTCTTTTTTAGATGGTATATTAGCCACACTGAAGTCCATATTTGACTTTAAAAAATGTATAAACTTATAAATTCCTTCTGATGTTAAATCAGTCATACAGAGGTTCTTTATGGAACTAGTGAACATATTTGTGGCTAAAGAGTTCTTGAACATTAACTTAATATACAATCAGATTGTCTTCTTTTGATGTTACATTAGCCAAAGTAAAGTCCATATTTGACCCAAGGAACATATTTCTGACCAAAGAATACTCGATCTTGAACTTTCTATACATACTCATAGACTCCTACTGATGCTTCAAAAGTCATTTAAGAAAGACCATATCTGACCTTTTGAACTTTTTTCTGTTCAAAAGGTCTTCAAAAAATGTATAAACTTATAGACTCCTTCTGATGTTCAATCAGGCATACAGACGTTCCTCATGGAACTACTAAACATATTTCTGTCCAAAGAGTTCCTGAACATTTATATTAGTCACAGTAAAGTCAATATTTGACCCAAAGAACATGTTTCTGGCCAAAGAATCCTCAATCTTGAACTTTCTACACATACTAATAGACTCCTACTGATGCTTCAAAGGTCATTTAAAAGACCATATCTGAGATTTTGAACTTTTTCCTGTTCAAAGGGTCTTCAAAAATTTATAAACTTATAGACTCCTTCTGATGTTAAATAAATCAGCCATACAGAGGTTCCGTATGGAACTACTGAATATATTTCTCAGCAAAGAGTTCTTGAACATTAACTTATACACTCAGATTGTCTTCTTTAGATGTTATATTAGCCACACTGAAGTCCATATTTGACTTCAAAAAATTTATAAACTTATAAATTCCTTCTGATGTCATACAGAGTTTCCTTATGGAACTACTGAACCAAAGAATCCTCGATCTTGAACTTTCTATACACACTCATAAACTCCTACTGATGCTTCAAAAGTCCTTTAGAAAACCATATCTGACCTTTTGAACTTTTTTCTGTTTAAAGGGTCTTCAAAAAATGTATAAACTTATAGATTCCTTCTGATTTTAAATCAGTCATACTGGGGTTCCTTATGGAACTACTGAACATATTTCTCTGCCAAAGAGGCCAAAGAATCCTCAATCTTGAACTTTCTATACATACTCATAGACTCCTACTGATGCTTCAAATGTCATTTAAAAGACCATATCTGAGATTTTGATATTTTTTCTGTTCAAAGGGTCTTCAAAAAATGTATAAACTTACAGACTCCTGATGTTAAATAAATCAGCCAGACAGAGTTTCCTTATGGAACTACTGAACATATTTCTGGCCAAAGAGTTCTTGAACATTATGTTCAAGAATTATGTTCAGTAGTTCCATAAAGAACGAACTAATTCCGTAGTGCATTGAAGATATGTGCATTGGATTGCATTGCACACGATCAAGCGATGTGCATTGAAGAATAACATTAAGTAATATAACTTGTTGCTTTGCAATGCATTCAAGAACTAACTCATTCCTTTATACGTTGAAGAGATGTGCAATGCAATCTGCTCTTGCATAGCATTGCACGTACGGATCAAGCATCGAAGAATGACAAATATTATATGCATTTTTTATGCATTGCAATGCATTCAGAACTCATTCCGTTGTCCGTTAAACAGATATGCAATGCAATCTCCTCTTTCATAGCATTGCACGTATGTGCACTGCGATTGCATTGCATATCTGCGATCAAGCGTTTTGTCTTGAAAAATTACTTAACAATCATATGCACTTTTTTGCATTGCAATGCATTCAAGAACTAACTCCTTTCGTCGTGCATTGAAGATACGTGCATTGCATTGCACATACGATCAAGCGTTGTGCATTGAAGGATATAAGTAATAGCACTTTGTTGCTTTGCAATGCATTCAACAAATAACTAATTAATTTATGCCCTGAAGAGATGTACAATGCAATCTGCTCTTGCATAGCTTTGCACATACGATCAAGCGTTGTGCCTTGAAAAATGAAATGTCACATTCACTTTTTTGCATTGCAATGCATTCAAGAACTAACTCATTCCGTAGTGTATGTGCATCGGATTGCATTGCACATGATCAAGTGATGTGCATTGAAGAATATTATTATTCAATATAACTTGTTGCTTTGTAATGCATTCAAGAACTAACTCATTTCCTCGTGCGTTAAAGATACGTGCATTGCATTGCACATACGATCAAGCGCTGTGTATTAAAGAATAACATTAGTAATATAACTTAATTCAATATAATTAACTTAATATATTTCAAGAACTAACTCATTCCTTTATGCGTTGAAGAGATGTGCAATGCAATCTGCTCTTGAATAGCATTGCACATACGATCAAGCATTGTGCACTGAAGAATAACATTAAAGTCAATTGCACTTTGTTGCATTGCAATGCATTCAAGAACTAACTAATTCTGTAGTGCGTTAAAGAGATGTGCAATGCATATGCTTATGCTTATGCATAGCATTGCAAATACGATCAAGCTTTGTGCAATGAAGTCATAAGTAATATGCACTTTGTTGAATTTCCATGCATACAGGAACTAACTCATTCCTATGTGCATTGAAGTTAATTGCATTGTGTTGCATTAACGATCAAACTTTTTCCTCATTTGCCTTCGCAATATATTGCATACTTCAACAAACCATTTTCATTTGCGTATAAAGGAAAATCATTGCATTAGCTGATTAATAACGATTTAACCTTGTTTGCTGGTTAACATAATACAAACATAATTCAAAGCGAAGCAAAGCAAAGCAAAGCAATGCAAAGCAATGCAAAGCAATGCAAAGCAATGCAAAGTAATGCAATGCAAAGCAATGCAAAGCAATGCAATGCAATGCAATGCAATGCAGGGCAATGCAAAGCAATGCAATGCAGTGCAATGCAGTGCAATGCAAAGCAATGGAATGTCAATGCAAAGCAATGCAAAGCAATGCAAAGTAATGCAATGCAAAGTAATGCAATGCAAAGCAAAGCAATGCAATGCAGTGCAATGCAAAAGCAATGCAAAGCAATGCAAAGCAATGGAATTTCAATGCAATGCAATGCAATGCAAATGCAATACAATGCAAAGTAATGCAATGCAAGATTTGAAAAGCAAAGCAATGCAATTGAATACAATAAAATACAATGCAATACAACGCAATGGAATTTCAATGCAAGCGATGCAAAGCGATGCAAAGCGATGCAAAGCGATGCAAAGCGATGCAAAGCGATGCAAAGCGATGCAATGCAAAGCGATGCAATGCAAAGCAATGCAATGCAATGCAAAAACAATGCAAAGCAATGCATTGCAATGCAAAGCGATGCAAAGCGATGCAATGCAAAGCGATGCAATGCAAAGCGATGCAATGCAAAGCAATGCAATGCAATGCAAAAACAATGCAAAGCAATGCATTGCAATGCAATACAACGCAATGGAATATCAATGCAATGCAATGCAAAGCAAAGCAAAGCAAAGCAAAGCAAAGCAAAGCAACGCAATGCAAAAGCAATGCAATGCAAAGCAATGCAATGCAATGCAATGCAATGCAAAAGCAATGCAATGCAAAGCAATGCAATGCAATTCAATGTAATGCAATGCAATGCAATGCAATGCAATGAAAAAGCAATGCAAAGCAAATCAATGCAATGCAATGCAATGCAATGCAATGCAATGCAATGCAATAAAATGCAATTGAATACAATAAAATAAAATACAATGCAATGGAATTTCAATGCAATGCAATGCAATGCTATGCAAAGCGATGCAAAGTCAATGCAAAGCTATATTAATAGGTTCCTTCTTGTAAGCATTGCAATGCAACATAGTTGTATTAAATTTAATGTACAACGGATGGATATATTTCATGCAATTAAATGCAAAGCAAAACAATGCAATGCAATGCAATGCAATTTCAATACAATGCAGTAACAATGCAATGCAATGCAATGCAATGCAATGCAATTGAATCAAATGCAATGCAATACAATTTAATACAACGCAATGCAAATACAATGCAATGCAAAGCAGAGAAATACAATAAAATACAATGCAATGCCACATCACATATGTCATATGATGCTGCTTCAATGCACAAGGGAAACAATTAGTTCTGTATGCTTTGCAATCCAACAGCTTATATGTTATGTTATGTCTCTCATTACACAACTAAATGAGTCAGTTAATGTATGCAATGGTATGAAAGATAGCATATTTAATGTATGCAACGTATGCACATGTGTGTTATCTCTTCAGTGGACATCTTAATAGCTTCCTTCTTGTAAACATTGCAATGCAACATCACATATGTTGTATTAAATTTAATGGACAACGGATGGATATATTTCATGCAATTAAATGCAAAGCAAAACAATGCAATGCAATTTTATGCAATGCAATTTTATGCAATGCAATTCAATGCAATGCAATGCAATCCAATGAAACATCACATATGTCATATAATACTGCTTCAATAGACAAGGGAATAAATGATTTCTCTATGCTTCGCAATGCAACAGCTTATATGTTATGTTATATCTCTTGATATACACAACTAAAGTTTGTTATTTTATGCAATGCTATGAAAGATAGCATATTTAATGTATTTTACTTCACTGCACAACGAATTCAATTAGACTGAGTATGCAGTGCAATGCATAGCACATATTGTGTCTTTTATTTTAAATGAACATTGGAATAAGCTCGTTCTTGTAAGTTTTCCATTGCAACGGCACATATGATTATATACAATTCAATGAAACAGGTGTGTTATACATATCTTATGTGTTATCTCTTTCATGCAAAACGGAATGTCAGTTCAAATCACGATACAGACTGTCACTTGTGTGATTCTTCAATGCACATGTCAGTTAGTCAAGGATCTGTATGCAAACCATCTTTTCAATGCAAAGCGGAATTAGTAGCTTTTGTGTGAAATTGTATGCACAACGAATACACGACAGATGGATTTCTGTCGTGTATGCAATGCAAAAAAAGGGTTTGAATTAGTTCGTCACGATACAGACTGTGTGTGATTCTTCAATGCATATATTAGTAATTCAGATTCTACATACAAATGTTACATTATATTTTCAATGCACAGGGGAATAAGTTAGCTATAGTATGCAACTTAATGCAAAACGGATAGATTTATTTCGTGTATGCAAGGAAATGCAATTCTGTATGCTTCGCAATCCAACAGACCATATGTTATATGTTATATCTCTTCCATTACACAACTAAATAAGTTAGTTATTTTATGCAATGCTACGATAGCACATTTTTTGTATTTTACTTCACTGCACAACGATTTCAGTATGCAGTGCAATGTGTGCCCATGTGTGTTATCTCTTCAATGAACATCGGAATAAGTTCCTTCTTGTAAGCATTGCAATGCAACAGCACATATGTATGCAAGTCAATGGACAACGGATGGATATATTTCGTTCATGCAATGAAATGCAATGCAATAAACTTTATATACTTCCATATGTTCGTCTATAACATCTTCTATAAACATCCTTCTGATGATTTCCATGAGCAGTTCAAATTTGACCTTTTGAATTTTTTTCTGGCCAAAGGGTCCTTGAACTTTTTATACATAGGCCTACTCGTAAACTCCGTCAAATGTTTCATCAGCCAGAAAAAAGTCCATTTTGAACATAATTCTGGCCGTAAAGTCTATGATAGACTTGAGACTTGATGTTTAATCAGTCAGACTGTCGTCCATATTTGACCTACTAAACATATTTTGTAAAAGAGTCAACATAAAAAAGGTGCATATTTTACCTGAAGACATTTCTGGCAAAAAAGTTCTGTATTTTGAACTTTCTATACATACTCATAGACTCCTACTGATGCTTCAAAAGTCATTTAGATGACCATATCTGAGATTTTGAACTTAATCCTGTTCAAAGGGTCTTAAATTTTTTTAATAAACTTATGTCTATCCTTCTGATGTTAAATTAATCAGCCATACAGAGGTTAGTTATGGAACAACTGAACAGATTTCTCAGCAAAGAGTTCTTGAACATTAACTTATACACTCAGATTGTCTTCTTTCGATGTTATATTAGCCACACTGAAGTCCATATTTGACTTTAAAAAATGTATAAACTTATAAATTCCTTCTGATGTTAAATCAGTCATACAGAGGTTCTTTATGGAACTACTGAACATATTTGTGGCAAAAGAGTTCTTGAACATTAACTTATACAATCAGATTGTCTTCTTTTGATGTTATATAAGCCACAGTAAAGTCCATATTTGACCCAAGGAACATATTTCTGACCAAAGAATCCTCGATCTTGAACTTTCTATACATACTCATAGACTCCTACTGATGCTTCAAAAGTCCTTTAGAAGACCATATCTGACCTTTTGAACTTTTTTCTGTTGAAAGGGTCTTCAAAAAATGTATAAACTTATAGACTCCTTCTGATGTTAAATCAGTCATCCAGAGAAGTTCCTTATGGAACTACTAAACATATTTCTGTCCAAAGAGTTCCTGAACATTATCTTAATATACAATCAGATTGTCTTCTTTTGATGTTATATTAGCCACAGTAAAGTCCATATTTGACTCAAGGAACATATTTCTGGCCAAAGAATCCTCAATCTTGAACTTTCTATACATACTCATAAACTCCTACTGATGCTTCAAAAGTCCTTTGGAAGACCATATCTGACCTTTTGACATTTTTTCTGTTCAAAGGGTCTTCAAAAATTGTATAAACTTAAAGACTCCTTCTGATGTTAAATCAGTCATACAGAGAAGTTCCTTATGGAACTACTAAACATATTTCTGTCCAAAGAGTTCCTGAACATTATCTTAATATACAATCAGATTGTCTTCTTTTGATGTTATATTAGCCACAGTAAAGTCCATATTTGACTCAAGGAACATATTTCTGGCCAAAGAATCCTCAATCTTGAACTTTCTATACATACTCATAAACTCCTACTGATGCTTCAAAAGTCCTTTAGAAGACCATATCTGACCTTTTGAAATTTTTTTTGTTCAAAGGGTCTTCAAAAATTGTATAAACTTATAAACTCCTTCTGATGTTAAATCAGTCATACAGAGATTCTTTATGGAACTAGTGAACATATTTGTGGCTAAAGAGTTCTTGAACATTAACTTAATATACAATCAGATTGTCTTCTTTTGATGTTACATTAGCCAAAGTAAAGTCCATATTTGACCCAAGGAACATATTTCTGGCCAAAGAATCCTCAATCTTGAACTTTCTACACACACTCCTAGACTCCTACTGATGCTTCAAAGGTCATTTAAAAGACCATATCTGGGATTTTGAACTTTTTCCTGTTCAAAGGGTCTTCAAAAAATGTATAAACTTACAGATTCCTTCTGATGTTAAATCAGTCATACAGAGTTTCCTTATGGAACAACTGAACATATTTCTGGCCAAAGAGTTATTGAACATGAACTTAATATGCAATCAGAATGTCTTCTTTTGATGTTATATTAGCCACAGTAAAGTCAATATTTGACCCAAAGAACATGTTTCTGGCCAAAGAATCCTCAATCTTGAACTTTCTACACATACTCATAGACTCCTACTGATGCTTCAAAGGTCATTTAAAAGACCATATCTGAGATTTTGAACTTTTTCCTGTTCACAGGGTCTTCAAAAAATTTATAAACTTATAGACTCCTTCTGATGTTAAATAAATCAGCCATACAGAGGTTCCGTATGGAACTACTGAACATATTTATCAGCAAAGAGTTCTTGAACATTAACTTATACACTAAGATTGTCTTCTTTAGATGTTATATTAGCCACACTGAAGTCCATATTTGACTTCAAAAAATTTATAAACTTATAAATTCCTTCTGATGTTATATCAGTCATACAGAGTTTCCTTATGGAACTACTGAACACATTTCTCAGCAAAGAGCTCTGGAACATTATCTTAATACACAATCAGATTGTCTTCTTTTGATGTTATTTTAGCCACACTGAAGTCCATATTGTACTCAAGGAACATATTTCTGGCCAAAGAATCCTCAATCTTGAACTTTCTATACAAACTCATATACTCTTACTGATGCTTCAAAAGTAATTTAGAAGACCATGTCTGAGATTTTGAACTTTTTTCTGTTCAAAGGGTCTTCAAAACATTTATAAACTTATAGACTCCTTCTGATGTTAAATAAATCAGCCATACAGAGGTTCCTTATGGAACTACTGGACAAATTTCTCACCAAAGAGTTCTGGAACATAAACTTACACTCTCCGATTGTCTTTTTTAGATGGTATATTAGCCACACTGAAGTCCATATTTGACTTCAAAAAATGTTTAAACTTATAAATTCCTTCTGATGTTAAATCAGTCATACAGAGGTTCTTTATTGAACTACTGAACATATTTGTGGCTAAAGAGTTCTTGAACATTAACTTAATATACAATCAGATTGTCTTCTTTTGATGTTATATTAGCCACAGTAAAGTCAATATTTGACTCAAGGAAAATATTTCTGGACAAAGAATCCTCAAACTTGAACTTTCTATACTTACTCATAGACTCCTGATGCTTCAAAAGTCATTTAGAAGACCATATCTGAGATTTTGAACTTTTTTCTGTTCGCAGGGTCTTCAGAAAATGTATAAACTTATAGACTCCTTCTGATGTTAAATCAGTCATACAGAGTTTCCTAATGGAACTACTGAACATATTTCTGGCCAAAGAGTTCTTGAACATTATCTTAATATGCAATCAGATTGTCCTCTTTTGATGTTACATTAGCCAAAGTAAAGTCCATATTTGACCCAAGGAAAATGTTTCTGGCCAAAGAATCCTCGATCTTGAACTTTGTTTACATACTCATAAACTCCTACTGATGAATCAAAAGTCCTTTAGAAGACCATATCTGACCTTTTGAACTTTTTTCTGTTCAAAGGGTCTTCAAAAAATGTATAAACTCATAGACTCCTTCTGATGTTCAATCAGTCATACAGAGGGTCTTTATGGAACAACTGAACATATTTGTGGCCAAAGAGTTCTTGAACATGAACTTAATATACAATCAAAATGTCTTCTTTTGTTGTTAAATTAGCCACAGTAAAGTCAATATTTGAGTCAAGAAACATATTTCTGGCCAAAGAATCCTTAATCTTGAACTTTCTGTACATACTCATAGACTCCTACTGATGCTTCAAAAGTAATTTAGAAGACCATATCTGAGATTTTGAACTTAATCCTGTTCAAAGTGTCTTCAAATTTTTTTATAAACTTATAGACTCCTTCTGATGTTAAATAAATCAGCCATACAGAGTTTCCTTATGGAACTACTGAACATATTTCTGTCCAAAGAGTTCTTGAACATTAACTTAATATACAATCAGATTGTCTTCTTTTGATTGTTTTATTAGCCACAGTAAAGTCCATATTTGACCCAAGGAACATATTTCTGGCCGAAGAATCCTCGATCTTGAACTTTCTATACATACTCATAAACTCCTACTGATGCTTCAAAAGTCCTTTAGAAGACCATATCTGACCTTTTGAACTTTTTTCTGTTCAAAGGGTCTTCAAAAAATTTATAAACTTATAGACTGCTTCTGATGTTAAATCAGTCATCCAGAGGTTCCTTTCGGGACTACTGAACACATTTCTCTGCCAAAGAGTTCTTGAACATTAACTTAATATACAATCAGATTGTCTTCTTTTGATGTCATATTATCCAAAGTAAAGTCCATATTTGACCCAAGGAACATATTTCTGGCCAAAGAATCCTCAATCTTGAACTTTCTATACATACTCATAGACTCCTACTGATGCTTCAAAGGTCATTTAAAAAAACATATCTGAGATTTTTTACTTTTTCCTGTTAAAAGGGTCTTCAAAAAATTTATAAACTTATAGACTCCTTCTGATGTTAAATAAATCAGCCATACAGAGGTTCGTTATGGAACTACTGGACAACTTTCTCACCAAAGAGTTCTTTAACATAAACTTATACACTCAGATTGTCTTTTTTAGATGGTATATTAGCCACACTGAAGTCCATATTTGACTTTAAAAAATTTATAAACTTATAAATTCCTTCTGATGTTAAATCAGTCATACAGAGGTTCTTTATGGAACTAGTGAACATATTTGTGGCTAAAGAGTTCTTGAACATTAACTTAATATACAATCAGATTGTCTTCTTTTGATGTTATAATAGCCAAAGTAAAGTCCATATTTGACCCAAGGAACATATTTCTGGCCAAAGAATCCTCAATCTTGAACTTTCTATACATACTCATAGACTCCTACTGATGCTTCAAAGGTCATTTAGAAGACCATATCTGACCTTTTGAACTTTTTTCTGTTCAAAGGGTCTTCAAAAAATGTATAAACTTATAAACTGCTTCTGATGTTAAATCAGTCATACAGAGATTCTTTATGGAACTAGTGAACATATTTGTGGCTAAAGAGTTCTTGAACATTAACTTAATATACAATCAGATTGTCTTCTTTTGATGTTACATTAGCCAAAGTAAAGTCCATATTTGACCCAAGGAACATATTTCTGACCAAAGAATACTCGATCTTGAACTTTCTATACATACTCATAGACTCCTACTGATGCTTCAAAAGTCATTTAAGAAAGACCATATCTGACCTTTTGAACTTTTTTCTGTTCAAAAGGTCTTCAAAAAATGTATAAACTTATAGACTCCTTCTGATGTTCAATCAGGCATACAGAGGTTCCTCATGGAACTACTAAACATATTTCTGTCCAAAGAGTTCCTGAACATTATCTTAATATACAATCAGATTGTCTTCTTTTGATGTTATATTAGCCACAGTAAAGTCCATATTTGACTCAAGGAACATATTTCTGGCCAAAGAATCCTCAATCTTGAACTTTTTATACATACTCATAAACTCCTACTGATGCTTCAAAAGTCCTTTAGAAGACCATATCTGACCTTTTGAAATTTTTTTTGTTCAAAGGGTCTTCAAAAATTTTATAAACTTATAGACTCCTTCTGATGTTAAATCAGTCATCCAGAGGTTCCTTTCGGGACTACTGAACACATTTCTCTGCCAAAGAGTTCTTGAACATTAACTTAATATACAATCAGATTGTCTTCTTTTGATGTCATATTATCCAAAGTAAAGTCCATATTTGACCCAAGGAACATATTTCTGGCCAAAGAATCCTCAATCTTGAACTTTCTATACATACTCATAGACTCCTACTGATGCTTCAAAGGTCATTTAAAAAAACATATCTGAGATTTTTTACTTTTTCCTGTTAAAAGGGTCTTCAAAAAATTTATAAACTTATAGACTCCTTCTGATGTTAAATAAATCAGCCATACAGAGGTTCGTTATGGAACTACTGGACAACTTTCTCACCAAAGAGTTCTTTAACATAAACTTATACACTCAGATTGTCTTTTTTAGATGGTATATTAGCCACACTGAAGTCCATATTTGACTTTAAAAAATTTATAAACTTATAAATTCCTTCTGATGTTAAATCAGTCATACAGAGGTTCTTTATGGAACTAGTGAACATATTTGTGGCTAAAGAGTTCTTGAACATTAACTTAATATACAATCAGATTGTCTTCTTTTGATGTTATAATAGCCAAAGTAAAGTCCATATTTGACCCAAGGAACATATTTCTGGCCAAAGAATCCTCAATCTTGAACTTTCTATACATACTCATAGACTCCTACTGATGCTTCAAAAGTCCTTTAGAAGACCATATCTGACCTTTTGAAATTTTTTTTGTTCAAAGGGTCTTCAAAAATTTTATAAACTTATAGACTCCTTCTGATGTTAAATCAGTCATACAGAGAAGTTCCTTATGGAACTACTGAACAAATTTCTCTGCCAAAGAGTTCTTTTACATTAACTTAATATACAATCAGATTGTCTTCTTTTGATGTTACATTAGCCAAAGTAAAGTCCATATTTGACCCAAGGAACATATTTCTGACCAAAGAATACTCGATCTTGAACTTTCTATACATACTCATAGACTCCTACCGATGCTTCAAAAGTCATTTAGAAGACCATATCTGACCTTTTGAACTTTTTTCTGTTCAAAGGGTCTTCAAAAAATGTATAAACTTATAGACTCCTTCTGATGTTCAATCAGTCATACAGAGATTCTTTATGGAACTAGTGAACATATTTGTGGCTAAGCAGTTCTTGAACATTAACTTAATATACAATCAGATTGTCTTCTTTTGATGTTACATTAGCCAAAGTAAAGTCCATATTTGACTCAAGGAACATATTTCTGGCCAAAGAATCCTCAATCTTGAACTTTCTATACATACTCATAAACTCCTACTAATGCTTCAAAAGTCCTTTGGAAGACCATATCTGACCTTTTGACATTTTTTCTGTTCAAAGGGTCTTCAAAAATTGTATAAACTTATAGACTCCTTCTGATGTTAAATCAGTCATACAGAGAAGTTCCTTATGGAACTACTGAACAAATTTCTCTGCTAAAGAGTTCTTTAACATTAACTTAATATACAATCAGAATGTCTTCTTTTGATGTTATATTAGCCACAGTAAAGTCCATATTTGACCCAAGGAACATATTTCTGGCCAAAGAATCCTCAATCTTGAACTTTCTACACACACTCATAGACTCCTACTGATGCTTCAAAGGTCATTTAAAAGACCATATCTGGGATTTTGAACTTTTTCCTGTTCAAAGGGTCTTCAAAAAATTGATAAACTTACAGATTCCTTCTGATGTTAAATCAGTCATACAGAGTTTCCTTATGGAACTACTGAACATATTTCTGGCCAAAGAGTTCTTGAACATTAACTTATGTTAACATGAACTTAACATTAACATTAACATTAACATTAACATTAACATTAACATTAACATTAACATTAACATTAACATTAACATTAACATTAACAGATTGTCCTCTTTAGATGTTATATTAGCCACACTGAAGTCCATATTTGACTTCAAAAAATTTATAAACTTATAAATTCCTTCTGATGTTAAATCAGTCATACAGAGGTACTTTATGGAACTACTTAACATATTTGTGGCCAAAGAGTTCTTGAACATTAATTTAATATACAATCAGATTGTCTTCTTTTGATTGTTATATTAGCCACAGTAAAGTCCATATTTGACCCAAGGAACATATTTCTGGCCGAAGAATCCTCGATCTTGAACTTTCTATACATACTCATAGACTCCTACTGATGCTTCAAAGGTCATTGAAAAAAACATATCTGAGATTTTTTACTTTTTCCTGTTAAAAGGGTCTTCAAAAAATTTATAAACTTATAGACTCCTTCTGATGTTAAATAAATCAGCCATACAGAGGTTCGTTGTGGAACTACTGGACAACTTTCTCACCAAAGAGTTCTTTAACATAAACTTATACACTCAGATTGTCTTTTTTAGATGGTATATTAGCCACACTGAAGTCCATATTTGACTTTAAAAAATGTACATACTTATAAATTCCTTCTGATGTTAAATCAGTCATACAGAGGTTCTTTATGGAACTAGTGAACATATTTGTGGCTAAAGAGTTCTTGAACATTAACTTAATATACAATCAGATTGTCTTCTTTTGATGTTACATTAGCCAAAGTAAAGTCCATATTTGACCCAAGGAACATATTTCTGACCAAAGAATACTCGATCTTGAACTTTCTTTACATACTCATAGACTCCTAATGATGCTTCAAAAGTAATTTAAGAAAGACCATATCTGACCTTTTGAACTTTTTTCTTTTCAAAAGGTCTTCAAAAAATGTATAAACTTATAGACTCCTTCTGATGTTCAATCAGGCATACAGAGGTTCCTCATGGAACTACTAAACATATTTCTGTCCAAAGAGTTCCTGAACATTATCTTAATAAACAATCAGATTGTCTTCTTTTGATGTTATATTAGCCACAGTAAAATCCATATTTGACTCAAGGAACATATTTCTGGCCAAAGAATCCTCAATCTTGAACTTTTTATACATACTCATAAACTCCTACTGATGCTTCAAAAGTCCTTTAGAAGACCATATCTGACCTTTTGACATTTTTTTTTGTTCAAAGGGTCTTCAAAAATTGTATAAACTTATAGACTCCTTCTGATGTTAAATCAGTCATACAGAGAAGTTCCTTATGGAACTACTGAACAAATTTCTCTGCCAAAGAGTTCTTTAACATTAACTTAATATACATTCAGATTGTCTTCTTTTGATTGTTATATTAGCCACAGTAAAGTCCATATTTGACCCAAGGAACATATTTCTGACCAAAGAATACTCGATCTTGAACTTTCTTTACATACTCATAGACTCCTACCGATGCTTCAAAAGTCATTTAGAAGACCATATCTGACCTTTTGAACTTTTTTCTGTTGAAAAGGTCTTCAGAAAATGTATAAACTTATAGACTCCTTCTGATGTTAAATCAGTCATACAGAGTTTCCTAATGGAACTTCTGAACATATTTCTGGCCAAAGAGTTCTTGAACATTATCTTAATATGCAATCAGATTGTCCTCTTTTGATGTTATATTAGCCAAAGTAAAGTCCATATTTGACCCAAGGAACATGTTTCTGGCCAAAGAATCCTCGATCTTGAACTTTCTTTACATACTCATAAACTCCTACTAAAAGTCCTTTAGAAGACCATATCAAACCTTTTGAACTTTTTTATGTTCAAAGGGTCTTCAAAAAATGTATAAACTTATAGACTCCTTCTGATGTTCAATCAGTCATACAGAGGGTCTTTATGGAACAACTGAACATATTTGTGGCCAAAGAGTTCTTGAACATGAACTTAATATACAATCAAAATGTCTTCTTTTGATGTTAAATTAGCCACAGTAAAGTCAATATTTAACTCAAGAAACATATTTCTGGCCAAAGAATCCTTAATCTTGAACTTTCTGTACATACTCATAGACTCCTACTGATGCTTCAAAAGTCATTTAGAAGACCATATATGAGATTTTGAACTTAATCCTGTTCAAAGTGTCTTCAAATTTTTTTATAAATTTATAGACTCCTTCTGATGTTAAATAAATCAGCCATACAGAGTTTCCTTATGGAACTACTGAACATATTTCTGTCCAAAGAGTTCTTGAACGTTATCTTAATATACAATCAGATTGTCTTCTTTTGATGTTATATTATCCAAAGTAAAGTCCATATTTGACCCAAGGAACATATTTCTGGCCAAAGAATCCTCAATCTTGAACTTTCTATACATACTCATAGACTCCTACTGATGCTTCAAATGTCATTTAAAATACCATATCTGAGATTTTTTACTTTTTCCTGTTCAAAGGGTCTTCAAAAAATTGATAAACGTATAGACTCCTTCTGATGTTACATCAGTCATACGGAGAAGTTCCTTATGGAACTGCTGAACAAATTTCTCTGCTAAAGAGTTCTTTAACATTAACTTAATATACATTCAGATTGTCTTCTTTTGATTGTTATATTAGCCACAGTAAAGTCCATATTTGACCCAAGGAACATATTTCTGACCAAAGAATACTCGATCTTGAACTTTCTATACATACTCATAAACTCCTACTGATGCTTCAAAAGTCCTTTGGAAGACCATATCTGACCTTTTGAACTTTTTTCTGTTCAAATGGTCTTCAAAAAAGTTATAAACTTATAGACTCCTTCTGATGTTAAATCAGTCATCCAGAGATTCTTTATGGAACTACTGAACATATTTGTGGCCAAAGAGTTCTTGAACATGAACTTAATATGCAATCAGAATGTCTTCTTTTGATGTTATATTAGCAACAGTAAAGTCAATATTTGACCCAAAGAACATGTTTCTGGCCAAAGAATCCTCAATCTTGAACTTTCTACACATACTCATAGACTCCTACTGATACTTCAAAGGTCATTTAAAAGACCATATCTGAGATTTTGAACTTTTTCCTGTTCAAAGGGTCTTCAAAAATTTATAAACTTATAGACTCCTTCTGATGTTAAATAAATCAGCCATACAGAGGTTCCGTATGGAACTACTGAATATATTTCTCAGCAAAGAGTTCTTGAACATTAACTTATACACTCAGATTGTCTTCTTTAGATGTTATATTAGCCACACTGAAGTCCATATTTGACTTCAAAAAATTTATAAACTTATAAATTCCTTCTGATGTCATACAGAGTTTCCTTATGGAACTACTGAACCAAAGAATCCTCGATCTTGAACTTTCTATACACACTCATAAACTCCTACTGATGCTTCAAAAGTCCTTTAGAAAACCATATCTGACCTTTTGAACTTTTTTCTGTTTAAAGGGTCTTCAAAAAATGTATAAACTTATAGATTCCTTCTGATTTTAAATCAGTCATACTGGGGTTCCTTATGGAACTACTGAACATATTTCTCTGCCAAAGAGGCCAAAGAATCCTCAATCTTGAACTTTCTATACATACTCATAGACTCCTACTGATGCTTCAAATGTCATTTAAAAGACCATATCTGAGATTTTGATATTTTTTCTGTTCAAAGGGTCTTCAAAAAATGTATAAACTTACAGACTCCTGATGTTAAATAAATCAGCCAGACAGAGTTTCCTTATGGAACTACTGAACATATGTTATGTTCAAGAATTATGTTCAGTAGTTCCATAAAGAACTAACTAATTCAGTAGTGCATTGAAGATATGTGCATTGGATTGCATTGCTCACGATCAAGCGATGTGCATTGAAGAATAACATTAAGTAATATAACTTGTTGCTTTGCAATGCATTCAAGAACTAACTCATTCCTTTATACGTTGAAGAGATGTGCAATGCAATCTGCTCTTGCATAGCATTGCACGTACGGATCAAGCATCGAAGAATGACAAATATTATATGAATTTTTTATGCATTGCAATGCATTCAGAACTCATTCCGTTGTCCGTTAAACAGATATGCAATGCAATCTCCTCTTTCATAGCATTGCACGTATGTGCACTGCGATTGCATTGCATATCTGCGATCAAGCGTTGTGTCTTGAAAAATTACTTAACAATCATATGCACTTTTTTGCATTGCAATGCATTCAAGAACTAACTCCTTTCGTCGTGCATTGAAGATACGTGCATTGCATTGCACATACGATCAAGCGTTGTGCATTGAAGGATATAAGTAATAGCACTTTGTTGCTTTGCAATGCATTCAAAAAATAACTAATTAATTTATCCCCTGAAGAGATGTACAATGCAATCTGCTCTTGCATAGCTTTGCACATACGATCAAGCGTTGTGCCTTGAAAAATTAAAAGTCACATTAACTTTTTTGCATTGCAATGCATTCAAGAACTAACTCATTCCGTAGTGTATGTGCATCGGATTGCATTGCACATGATCAAGTGATGTGCATTGAAGAATATTATTATTCAA
Organism: Semotilus atromaculatus; assembly: GCA_031834385.1. NCBI lineage: Eukaryota > Metazoa > Chordata > Actinopteri > Cypriniformes > Leuciscidae > Semotilus > Semotilus atromaculatus. The sequence continues at coordinate 28,733,008 of JAULUF010000010.1, read as the reverse complement.
TATAACTTGTTGCTTTGTAATGCATTCAAGAACTAACTCATTTCCTCGTGCGTTAAAGATACGTGCATTGCATTGCACATACGATCAAGCGCTGTGTATTAAAGAATAACATTAAGTAATATAACTTAATTCAATATAATTAACTTAATTATAATATAATTCAAGAACTAACTCATTCCTTTATGCGTTGAAGAGATGTGCAATGCAATCTGCTCTTGAATAGCATTGCACATACGATCAAGCATTGTGCACTGAAGAATAACATTAAAGTCAATTGCACTTTGTTGCATTGCAATGCATTCAAGAACTAACTAATTCTGTAGTGCGTTAAAGAGATGTGCAATGCATATGCTTATGCTTATGCATAGCATTGCAAATACGATCAAGCTTTGTGCAATAAATAAGTAATATGCACTTTGTTGAATTTCCATGCATAAAGGAACTAACTCATTCCTATGTGCATTGAAGTTAATTGCATTGTGTTGCATTAACGATCAAACTTTTTCCTCATTTGCCTTCGCAATATATTGCATACTTCAACAAACCATTTTCATTTGCGTATAAAGGAAAATCATTGCATTAGCTGATTAATAACGATTTAACCTTGTTTGCTGAAGAAAAATATTTCAGCTATACACCTTTTGCATTGCCATGCCTACAAGATCTAAATCGTTTCGATATGCATTAAGATATGACAGGAATTGTATTGCATCACATAAACAGATTTCACGTATTACTCTGAGAAATGAAAAGATAACATTTGGCACATGATGTGATTTCGCATTGCATTGCGCACTACAACTAACTTAATTTGTGTATAAAAGGATAATCATTGCATTAGCAGTTGGAAAATTTTATACAATTTAAATTTGTATACTTGACGAGAAAACCTAATATTGTGAAGAACTTTAAAAATGCAATGCAATAACTCATTCCGTTGTGTAACGAAGAGATTAGTTTATGTGCTGCTGAACACGATCAAACGTTGTGAAGAAGTTATGATAATGTATAGAAGATCATGATCGAGGACTGTTTGGCCAGATATATGTTCAGTAAGTCAAGTAAGAGTATGGACTACTCTCTGGTTGATGTAACATCAGAAAAACCCAATCAGTATGTGTATAAAGTTCAAGATTGAGAACTCTGTTGCCAGAAATATATTCAAAAGGTCACATACCAGATGGCTTCCATGAGGAGTCAAGGAGTTTAATAGAAAGTTCAAAATTGAGGACTTTTTGGCCAAAAATATGTTTAGGTGGTTCACAACTGTTTTAAGTCAGTTACATAGAAATAGAGATTGGTCTAATTTAATGCTAAAAAGTAAGACTGATTGCAACTTGACTGACCGCTAGTTGGTCATAGTAGCACGCTAGTTGGTCATAGTAGCATTTAAGTCACATTCTTAACATAATGGCTAAGTTTATGTAACTGGCCCCGGGAGTCAATCAGTTCTATAGAAAGTTCAAGATCGAGGATTCTTTGGCCAGAAATATGCTCCTTGGGTCAAATAAGGACTTTACTGTGGCTAAGACATAAGATAAGACAATCTTATTGTATATTAAGTGAATGTTCAAGAACTCTTTGGCCACAAATATGTTCAGTAGTTCCATAAAGAACCTCTAGAAGTTTATACATTTTTAGAAGTCAAATATGGACTTCAGTGTGGCTAATATAACATCTAAAGAAGACAATCTGATTGTATATTAAGATAATGTTCAAGCACTCTTTGGAGAGAAATATGTTCAGTAGTTCCCTAAGGAACCTCTGTATGACTGATTTAACATCAGAAGGAGTCTATAAGTTTATAAATTTTTTGAAAACCCTTTGAAAAGAAAAAACTTCAAAAGGTCAGATATGGTCTTCTAAATGACTTTTGAAGCATCAGTAGGAGTTTATGAGTATGTATAGAAAGTTCAAGATCGAGGATTCTTTGGCCAGAAATATGTTCCTTGGGTCATACTCTACTGCTGTATTGCTGATATAACCTCACAAGAAGTCAATCTATGTGTATAGAAATTTAGTGTTAAGGACTCATTGGCAAGAAAATGTTCAGTAGGTCAAAAACTGAGTTTTGTATCACTGATGTGACATCAGGAGTCTACAAGAATCAATAGAAATTTCAAGATTGAGTACTCTTTGGCCAGACATATGTTCCGTGGTTCAAAATGGGACCTCTGTATGGCTTATTTAACATAATTCAAAGCGAAGCAAAGCAAAGCAAAGCAATGCAAAGTAATGCAATGCAATGCAAAGCAATGCAAAGCAATGCAATGCAATGCAATAAAGGGCAATGCAAAGCAATGCAATGCAGTGCAATGCAGTGCAATGCAAAGCAATGGAATTTCAATGCAATGCAATGCAATGCAAAGTAATGCCATGCAAAGCAATTCAATTCAATGCAATGCAATGATGCAAAGCGAAGCAAAGCAATGCAAAGGCAATACAAAGCAATGCAAAGCAATGCAAAGCAATGCAAAGTAATGCAATGCAAAGTAATGCAATGCAAAGCAAAGCAATGCAATGCAGTGCAATGCAAAAGCAATGCAAAGCAATGCAAAGCAATGCAAAGCAATGCAAAGCAATGCAAAGCAATGGAATTTCAATGCAATGCAATGCAATGCAAATGCAATACAATGCAAAGTAATGCAATGCAATGCAATGCAAAGCAATGCAATTGAATACAATAAAATACAATGCAATACAACGCAATGGAATTTCAATGCAAGCGATGCAAAGCGATGCAAAGCGATGCAAAGCGATGCAAAGCGATGCAAAGCGATGCAAAGCGATGCAAAGCGATGCAAAGCGATGCAAAGCGATGCAAAGCGATGCAATGCAAAGTAATGCAAAGCGATGCAATGCAAAGCAATGCAATGCAATGCAAAAACAATGCAAAGCAATGCATTGCAATGCAATACAACGCAATGGAATATCAATGCAATGCAAAGCAAAGCAAAGCAAAGCAATGCAATGCAATGCAATGCAAAAGCAATGCAATGCAAAGCAATGCAATGCAAAGCAAAGCAATGCAATGCAATGCAATGCAATGCAATGCAATGCAATGCAATGCAATGCAAAAGCAATGCAATGCAATGCAATGCAATGCAATGCAATGCAAAAGCAATGCAAAGCAATGCAAAGCAATGCAATGCAATGCAATGCAAAGCAATGCAATGCAATGCAATGCAATGCAATGCAATGCAATGCAAAGCAATGCAATGCAATAAAATGCAATTGAATACAATAAAATAAAATACAATGCAATGGAATTTCAATGCAATGCAAAGTTCAAGATCGAGGATTCTTTGGCCAGAAATATGTTCCTTGGGTCATACTCTACTGCTGTATTGCTGATATAACCTCACAAGAAGTCAATCTATGTGTATAGAAATTTAGTGTTAAGGACTCATTGGCAAGAAAATGTTCAGTAGGTCAAAAACTGAGTTTTGTATCACTGATGTGACATCAGGAGTCTACAAGAATCAATAGAAATTTCAAGATTGAGTACTCTTTGGCCAGACATATGTTCCGTGGTTCAAAATGGGACCTCTGTATGGCTTATTTAACATAATTCAAAGCGAAGCAAAGCAAAGCAAAGCAATGCAAAGCAATGCAAAGCAATGCAATGCAATGCAATGCAGGGCAATGCAAAGCAATGCAGTGCAATGCAGTGCAATGCAAAGCAATGGAATTTCAATGCAATGCAATGCAATGCAATGCAAAGTAATGCCATGCAAAGCAATTCAATTCAATGCAATGCAATGATGCAAAGCGAAGCAAAGCAATGCAAAGCAATACAAAGCAATACAAAGCAATGCAAAGTAATGCAATGCAAAGTAATGCAATGCAAAGCAAAGCAATGCAGTGCAATGCAAAAGCAATGCAAAGCAATGCAAAGCAATGGAATTTCAATGCAATGCAATGCAATGCAAATGCAATACAATGCAAAGTAATGCAATGCAATGCAATGCAAAGCAATGCAATTGAATACAATAAAATACAATGCAATACAACGCAATGGAATTTCAATGCAAGCGATGCAAAGCGATGCAAAGCGATGCAAAGCGATGCAAAGCGATGCAAAGCGATGCAAAGCGATGCAATGCAAAGTAATGCAAAGCGATGCAATGCAAAGCAATGCAATGCAATGCAAAAACAATGCAAAGCAATGCATTGCAATGCAATACAACGCAATGGAATATCAATGCAATGCAAAGCAAAGCAAAGCAAAGCAAAGCAATGCAATGCAATGCAATGCAATGCAATGCAAAAGCAATGCAATGCAAAGCAATGCAATGCAATTCAATGCAATGCAATGCAATGCAATGCAATGCAATGCAATGCAATGCAAAGCAATGCAATGCAATGCAATGCAATGCAATGCAAAAGCAATGCAATGCAAAGCACTGCAATGCAATTCAATGTAATGCAATGCAATGCAATGCAATGCAATGCAATGAAAAAGCGATGCAAAGCAATGCAATGCAATGCAATGCAATGCAATGCAATGCAATGCAAAGCAATGCAATGCAATAAAATGCAATTGAATACAATAAAATAAAATACAATGCAATGGAATTTCAATGCAATGCAATGCTATGCAAAGCGATGCAAAGTCAATGCAAAGCGATGCGATGCAAAGTCAATGCAAGACAATGCAATGCCACATCACAGATGTCATCACAAAAGTCCAAATCTGCTTTAATGCACAAGGGAATCAGTTAGTTAGTTATTGTATGCAATAATATTAAAGATAGCATATTTAATGTATGCAACGTATGCACATGTGTGTTATCTCTTCAGTGAACATATTAATAGGTTCCTTCTTGTAAGCATTGCAATGCAACATAGTTGTATTAAATTTAATGTACAACGGATGGATATATTTCATGCAATTAAATGCAAAGCAAAACAATGCAATGCAATGCAATGCAATTTCAATACAATGCAGTAACAATGCAATGCAATGCAATGCAATGCAATTGAATAAAATGCAATGCAATACAATTTAATACAACGCAATGCAAATACAATGCAATGCAAAGCAGAGAAATACAATGCAATGCAATGCAATTGAATACAATAAAATACAATGCAATGCCACATCACATATGTCATATGATGCTGCTTCAATGCACAAGGGAAACAATTAGTTCTGTATGCTTTGCAATCCAACAGCTTATATGTTATGTTATGTCTCTCATTACACAACTAAATGAGTCAGTTAATGTATGCAATGGTATGAAAGATAGCATATTTAATGTATGCAACGTATGCACATGTGTGTTATCTCTTCAGTGGACATCTTAATAGCTTCCTTCTTGTAAACATTGCAATGCAACATCACATATGTTGTATTAAATTTAATGGACAACGGATGGATATATTTCATGCAATTAAATGCAAAGCAAAACAATGCAATGCAATTTTATGCAATGCAATTTTATGCAATGCAATTCAATGCAATGCAATGCAATCCAATGAAACATCACATATGTCATATAATACTGCTTCAATAGACAAGGGAATAAATGATTTCTCTATGCTTCGCAATGCAACAGCTTATATGTTATGTTATATCTCTTGATATACACAACTAAAGTTTATTTTATGCAATGCTATGAAAGATAGCATATTTAATGTATTTTACTTCACTGCACAACGAATTCAATTAGACTGAGTATGCAGTGCAATGCATAGCACATATTGTGTCTTTTATTTTAAATGAACATTGGAATAAGCTCGTTCTTGTAAGTTTTCCATTGCAACGGCACATATGATTATATACAATTCAATGAAACAGGTGTGTTATACATATCTTATGTGTTATCTCTTTCATGCAAAACGGAATAAGTCAGTTCAAATCACGATACAGACTGTCACTTGTGTGATTCTTCAATGCACATGTCAGTTAGTCAAGGATCTGTATGCAAACATCATCTTTTCAATGCAAAGCGGAATTAGTAGCTTTTGTGTGAAATTGTATGCACAACGAATACACGACAGATGGATTTCTGTCGTGTATGCAATGCAAAAAAAGGGTTTGAATTAGTTCGTCACGATACAGACTGTGTGTGATTCTTCAATGCATATATTAGTAATTCAGATTCTATATGCAAATGTTACATTATATTTTCAATGCACAGGGGAATAAGTTAGCTATAGTATGCAACTTAATGCAAAACGGATAGATTTATTTCGTGTATGCAAGGAAATGCAATTCTGTATGCTTCACAATCCAACAGCCCATATGTTATATGTTATATCTCTTCCATTACACAACTAAATAAGTAAGTTATTTTATGCAATGCTACGATAGCACATTTTATGTATTTTACTTCACTGCACAACGATTTCAGTATGCAGTGCAATGTGTGCCCATGTGTGTTATCTCTTCAATGAACATCGGAATAAGTTCCATCTTGTAAGCATTGCAATGCAACAGCATATATGTATGCAAGTCAATGGACAACGGATGGATATATTTCGTTCATGCAATGAAATGCAATGCAATAAACTTTATATACTTCTATATGTTCGTCTATAACATCTTCTATAAACATCCTTCTGATGATTTCCATGAGCAGTTCAAATTTGACCTTTTGAATTTTTTTCTGGCCAAAGGGTCCTTGAACTTTTTATACATACTCGTAAACTCCGTCAAATGTTTCATCAGCCAGAAAAAAGTCCATATTGAACATAATTCTGGCCGTAAAGTCTATGATAGACTTGAGACTTGATGTTTAATCAGTCAGACTGTCGTCCATATTTGACCTACTAAACATATTTTGTAAAAGAGTCAACATAAAAAAGGTGCATATTTTACCTGAAGACATTTCTGGCAAAAAAGTTCTGTATTTTGAACTTTCTATACATACTCATAGACTCCTACTGATGCTTCAAAAGTAATTTAGATGACCATATCTGAGATTTTGAACTTAATCCTGTTCAAAGGCTCTTCAATTTTTTTAATAAACTTATGTCTATCCTTCTGATGTTAAATTAATCAGCCATACAGAGGTTCGTTATGGAACAACTGAACAGATTTCTCAGCAAAGAGTTCTTGAACATTAACTTATACACTCAGATTGTCTTCTTTCGATGTTATATTAGCCACACTGAAGTTACAGAGGTCATACAGAGGTTCTTTATGGAACTACTGAACATATTTGTGGCAAAAGAGTTCTTGAACAGTAACTTATACAATCAGATTGTCTTCTTTTGATGTTATATAAGCCACAGTAAAGTCCATATTTGACCCAAGGAACATATTTCTGACCAAAGAATCCTCGATCTTGAACTTTCTATACATACTCATAGACTCCTACTGATGCTTCAAAAGTCCTTTAGAAGACCATATCTGACCTTTTGAACTTTTTTCTGTTGAAAGGGTCTTCAAAAAATGTATAAACTTATAGACTCCTTCTGATGTTAAATCAGTCATCCAGAGGTTCCTTATGGAACTACTGAACATATTTCTGTCCAAAGAGTTCTTGAACATTATCTTAATATACAATCAGATTGTCTTCTTTTGATGTTATATTAGCCAAAGTAAAGTCCATATTTGACCCAAGGAACATATTTCTGGCCAAAGAATCCTCAACCTTGAACTTTCTATACATACTCATAGACTCCTACTGATGCTTCAAATGTCATTTAAAATACCATAACTGAGATTTTTAACTTTTTCCTGTTCAAAGGCTCTTCAAAAAATTGATAAACTTATAGACTCCTTCTGATGTTAAATCAGTCATACAGAATTTCCTTATGGAACAACTGAACATATTTGTGGCCAAAGAGTTCTTGAACATGAACTTAATATACAATCAGAATGTATTCTTTTGATGTTAAATTAGCCACAGTAAAGTCAATATTTGACTCAAGAAACATATTTCTGGCCAAAGAATCCTCAATCTTGAACTTTTTATACATACTCATAAACTCCTACTGATGCTTCAAAAGTCCTTTAGAAGACCATATCTGACCTTTTGAAATTTTCTTTGTTCAAAGGGTCTTCAAAAATTGTATAAACTTATAGACTCCTTCTGATGTTAAATCAGTCATACAGAGAAGTTCCTTATGGAACTACTGAACAAATTTCTCTGCCAAAGAGTTCTTTAACATTAACTTAATATACATTAAGATTGTCTTCTTTTGATTGTTATATTAGCCACAGTAAAGTCCATATTTGACCCAAGGAACATATTTCTGACCAAAGAATACTCGATCTTGAACTTTCTATACATACTCATAGACTCCTACTGATGCTTCAAAAGTCATTTAAAAGACCATATCTGGGATTTTGAACTTTTTCCTGTTCAAAGGGTCTTCAAAAAATTTATAAACTTACAGATTCCTTCTGATGTTAAATCAGTCATAGAGAGTTTCCTTATGGAACTACTGAACATATTTCTGGCCAAAGAGTTCTTGAACATTAACTTATACACTCAGATTGTCTTCTTTAGATGTTATATTAGCCACACTGAAGTGCATATTTGACTTCAAAAAATGTATAAACTTATAAAATCCTTCTGATGTTAAATCAGTCATACAGAGGTACTTTATGGAACTACTTAACATATTTGTGGCCAAAGAGTTCTTGAACATTAACTTAATATACAATCAGATTGTCTTCTTTTGATTGTTATAATAGCCACAGTAAAGTCCATATTTGACCCAAGGAACATATTTCTGGCCAAAGAATCCTCAATCTTGAACTTTCTATACATACTCATAGACTCCTATTGATGCTTCAAATGTCATTTAAAATACCATAACTGAGATTTTTAACTTTTTCCTGTTCAAAGGCTCTTCAAAAAATTTATAAACTTAGACTCCTTCTGATGTTAAATCAGTCATACAGAATTTCCTTATGGAACTACTGAACACATTTCTCTGCCAAAGAGTTCTTGAACATTAACTTAATATACAAGCAGATTGTCTTCTTTTGATGTTACATTAGCCAAAGTAAAGTCCATATTTGACTCAAGGAACATATTTCTGGCCAAAGAATCCTCAATCTTGAACTTTCTATACATACTCATAAACTCCTACTGATGCTTCAAAAGTCCTTTGGAAGATCATATCTGACCTTTTGACATTTTTTTCTGTTCAAAGGGTCTTCAAAAATTGTATAAACTTATAGACTCCTTCTGATGTTAAATCAGTCATACAGAGAAGTTCCTTATGGAACTACTGAACAAATTTCTCTGCTAAAGAGTTCTTTAACATTAACTTAATATACATTCAGATTGTCTTCTTTTGATTGTTATATTAGCCACAGTAAAGTCCATATTTGACCCAAGGAACATATTTCTGACCAAAGAATACTCGATCTTGAACTTTCCATACATACTCATAGACTCTTACCGATGCTTCAAAAGTCATTTAGAAAGACCATATCTGACCTTTTAAACTTTTTTCTGTTCAAAGGGTCTTCAAAAAAGTTATAAACTTATAGACTCCTTCTGATGTTAAATCAGTCATCCAGAAGTTCTTTATGGAACTACTGAACATATTTGTGGCCAAAGAGTTCTTGAACATGAACTTAATATACAATAAGAATGTCTTCTTTTGATGTTATATTAGCCACAGTAAAGTCCATATTTGACCCAAGGAACATATTTCTGGCCAAAGAATCCTCAATCTTGAACTTTCTATACATACTCATAGACTCCTACTGATGCTTCAAAGGTCATTTAAAAAAACATATCTGAGATTTTTTACTTTTTCCTGTTCAAAGGGTCTTCAAAAAATTGATAAACTTATAGACTCCTTCTGATGTTAAATAAATCAGCCATACAGAGGTTCCTTATGGAACTACTGGACAACTTTCTCAGCAAAGAGTTCTTGAACATTAACTTATACACTCAGATTGTCTTCTTTAGATGTTATATTAGCCACACTGAAGTCCATATTTGATTTAAAAAAATGTATAAACTTATAAATTCCTTCTGATGTTAAATCAGTCATATAGAGGTTCTTTATGGACCTACTGAACATATTTGTGGCAAAAGAGTTCTTGAACATTAACTTATACAATCAGATTGTCTTCTTTTGATGTTATATAAGCCACAGTAAAGTCCATATTTGACCCAAGGAACATATTTCTGACCAAAGAATCCTCGATCTTGAACTTTCTATACATACTCATAGACTCCTACTGATGCTTCAAAAGTCCTTTAGAAGACCATATCTGACCTTTTGAACTTTTTTCTGTTGAAAGGGTCTTCAAAAAATGTATAAACTTATAGACTCCTTCTGATGTTAAATCAGTCATCCAGAGGTTCCTTATGGAACTACTGAACATATTTCTGTCCAAAGAGTTCTTGAACATTATCTTAATATACAATCAGATTGTCTTCTTTTGATGTTACATTAGCCAAAGTAAAGTCCATATTTGACCCAAGGAACATATTTCTGACCAAAGAATACTCGATCTTGAACTTTCTATACATACTCATAGACTCCTACTGATGCTTCAAATATCATTTAAAATACCATAACTGAGATATTTAACTTTTTCCTGTTCAAAGGCTCTTCAAAAAATTGATAAACTTATAGACTCCTTCTGATGTTAAATCAGTCATACAGAATTTCCTTATGGAACAACTGAACATATTTGTGGCCAAAGAGTTCTTGAACATGAACTTAATATACAATCAGAATGTATTCTTTTGATGTTAAATTAGCCACAGTAAAGTCAATATTTGACTCAAGAAACATATTTCTGGCCAAAGAATCCTCAATCTTGAACTTTTTATACATACTCATAAACTCCTACTGATGCTTCAAAAGTCCTTTAGAAGACCATATCTGACCTTTTGGAATTTTTTTTGTTCAAAGGGTCTTCAAAAATTGTATAAACTTATAGACTCCTTCTGATGTTAAATCAGTCATACAGAGAAGTTCCTTATGGAACTACTGAACAAATTTCTCTGCCAAAGAGTTCTTTAACATTAACTTAATATACATTCAGATTGTCTTCTTTTGATTGTTATATTAGCCACAGTAAAGTCCATATTTGACCCAAGGAACATATTTCTGACCAAAGAATACTCGATCTTGAACTTTCTATACATACTCATAGACTCCTACTGATGCTTCAAAAGTCATTTAAAAGACCATATCTGGGATTTTGAACTTTTTCCTGTTCAAAGGGTCTTCAAAAAATTTATAAACTTACAGATTCCTTCTGATGTTAAATCAGTCATACAGAGTTTCCTTATGGAACTACTGAACATATTTCTGGCCAAAGAGTTCTTGAACATTAACTTATACACTCAGATTGTCTTCTTTAAATATTATATTAGCCACACTGAAGTGCATATTTGACTTCAAAAAATGTATAAACTTATAAATTCCTTCTGATGTTAAATCAGTCATACAGAGGTACTTTATGGAACTACTTAACATATTTTTGGCCAAAGAGTTCTTGAACATTAACTTAATATACAATCAGATTGTCTTCTTTTGATTGTTATATTAGCCACAGTAAAGTCCATATTTGACCCAAGGAACATATTTCTGGCCGAAGAATCCTCGATCTTGAACTTTCTATACATACTCATAAACTCCTACTGATGCTTCAAAAGTCCTTTAGAAGACCATATCTGACCTTTTGAACTTTTTTCTGTTCAAAGGGTCTTCAAAAAATGTATAAACTTATAGACTCCTTCTGATGTTAAATCAGTCATCCAGAGGTTCCTTTCGGGACTACTGAACATATTTCTCTGCCAAAGAGTTCTTGAACATTAACTTAATATACAATCAGATTGTCTTCTTTTGGTGTTATATTATCCAAAGTAAAGTCCATATTTGACCCAAGGAACATATTTCTGGCCAAAGAATACTCGATCTTGAACTTTCTATACATACTCATAGACTCCTACTGATGCTTCAAAGGTCATTTAAAAAAACATATCTGAGATTTTTTACTTTTTCGTGTTCAAAGGGTCTTCAAAAAATTGATAAACTTATAGACTCCTTCTGAAGTTAAATAAATCAGCCATACAGAGGTTCCTTATGGAACTACTGGACAACTTTCTCACCAAAGAGTTCTTTAACATAAACTTATACACTCAGATTGTCTTTTTTAGATGGTATATTAGCCACACTGAAGTCCATTTTTTACTTTAAAAAATTTATAAACTTATAAATTCCTTCTGATGTTAAATCAGTCATACAGAGGTTCTTTATGGAACTAGTGAACATATTTGTGGCTAAAGAGTTCTTGAACATTAACTTAATATACAATCAGATTGTCTTCTTTTGATGTTATAATAGCCAAAGTAAAGTCCATATTTGACCCAAGGAACATATTTCTGACCAAAGAATACTCGATCTTGAACTTTCTATACATACTCATAGACTCCTACCGATGCTTCAAAAGTCATTTAGAAGACCATATCTGACCTTTTGAACTTTTTTCTGTTCAAAGGGTCTTCAAAAATTGTATAAACTTATAAACTGCTTCTGATGTTAAATCAGTCATACAGAGATTCTTTATGGAACTACTGAACAAATTTCTCTGCTAAAGAGTTCTTTAACATTAACTTAATATACAATCAGAATGTCTTCTTTTTATGTTATATTAGCCACAGTAAAGTCCATATTTGACCCAAGGAACATATTTCTGGCCAAAGAATCCTCAATCTTGAACTTTCTACACATACTCATAGACTCCTACTGATGCTTCAAAGGTCATTTAAAATACCATATCTGGGATTTTGAACTTTTTCCTGTTCAAACGGTCTTCAAAAAATGTATAAACTTACAGATTCCTTCTGATGTTAAATCAGTCATACAGAGTTTCCTTATGGAACTACTGAACATATTTCTGGCCAAAGAGTTCTTGAACATTAACTTAGACACTCAGATTGTCTTCTTTAGATGTTATATTAGCCACACTGAAGTCCATATTTGACTTCAAAAAATTTATTAACTTATAAATTCCTTCTGATGTTAAATCAGTCATACAGAGGTACTTTATGGAACTACTGAACATATTTGTGGCCAAAGAGTTCTTGAACATGAACTTAATATGCAATCAGAATGTCTTCTTTTGATGTTATATTAGCCACAGTAAAGTCAATATTTGACCCAAAGAACATGTTTCTGGCCAAAGAATCCTCAATCTTGAACTTTCTACACATACTCATAGACTCCTACTGATGCTTCAAAGGTCATTTAAAAGACCATATCTGAGATTTTGAACTTTTTCCTGTTCAAAGGGTCTTCAAAAATTTATAAACTTATAGACTCCTTCTGATGTTAAATAAATCAGCCATACAGAGGTTCCGTATGGAACTACTGAACATATTTCTCAGCAAAGATTTCTTGAACATTAACTTATACACTCAGATTGTCTTCTTTAGATGTTATATTAGCCACACTGAAGTCCATATTTGACTTCAAAAAATTTATAAACTTATAAATTCCTTCTGATGTCATACAGAGTTTCCTTATGGAACTACTGAACCAAAGAATCCTCGATCTTGAACTTTCTATACATACTCATAAACTCCTACTGATGCTTCAAAAGTCCTTTAGAAGACCATATCTGACCTTTTGAACTTTTTTTCTGTTTAAAGGGTCTTCAAAAAATGTATAAACTTATAGATTCCTTCTGATTTTAAATCAGTCATACTGGGGTTCCTTATGGAACTACTGAACATATTTCTCTGCCAAAGAGGCCAAAGAATCCTCAATCTTGAACTTTCTATACATACTCATAGACTCCTACTGATGCTTCAAATGTCATTTAAAAGACCATATCTGAGATTTTGATCTTTTTTCTGTTCAAAGGGTCTTCAAAAAATGTATAAACTTACAGACTCCTGATGTTAAATAAATCAGCCAGACAGAGTTTCCTTATGGAACTACTGAACCTATTTCTGGCCAAAGAGTTCTTGAACATTATGTTCAAGAATTATGTTCAGTAGTTCCATAAAGAACTAACTAATTCAGTAGTGCATTGAAGATATGTGCATTGGATTGCATTGCACACGATCAAGCGATGTGCATTGAAGAATAACATTAAGTAATATAACTTGTTGCTTTGCAATGCATTCAAGAACTAACTCATTCCTTTATACGTTGAAGAGATGTGCAATGCAATCTGCTCTTGCATAGCATTGCACGTACGGATCAAGCATCGAAGAATGACAAATATTATATGAATTTTTTATGCATTGCAATGCATTCAGAACTCATTCCGTTGTCCGTTAAACAGATATGCAATGCAATCTCCTCTTTCATAGCATTGCACGTATGTGCACTGCGATTGCATTGCATATCTGCGATCAAGCGTTGTGTCTTGAAAAATTACTTAACAATCATATGCACTTTTTTGCATTGCAATGCATTCAAGAACTAACTCCTTTCGTCGTGCATTGAAGATACGTGCATTGCATTGCACATACGATCAAGCGTTGTGCATTGAAGGATATAAGTAATAGCACTTTGTTGCTTTGCAATGCATTCAACAAATAACTAATTAATTTATCCCCTGAAGAGATGTACAATGCAATCTGCTCTTGCATAGCTTTGCACATACGATCAAGCGTTGTGCCTTGAAAAATTAAAAGTCACATTAACTTTTTTGCATTGCAATGCATTCAAGAACTAACTCATTCCGTAGTGTATGTGCATCGGATTGCATTGCACATGATCAAGTGATGTGCATTGAAGAATATTATTATTCAATATAACTTGTTGCTTTGTAATGCATTCAAGAACTAACTCATTTCCTCGTGCGTTAAAGATACGTGCATTGCATTGCACATACGATCAAGCGCTGTGTATTAAAGAATAACATTAAGTAATATAACTTAATTCAATATAATTAACTTAATTATAATATAATTCAAGAACTAACTCATTCCTTTATGCGTTGAAGAGATGTGCAATGCAATCTGCTCTTGAATAGCATTGCACATACGATCAAGCATTGTGCACTGAAGAATAACATTAAAGTCAATTGCACTTTGTTGCATTGCAATGCATTCAAGAACTAACTAATTCTGTAGTGCGTTAAAGAGATGTGCAATGCATATGCTTATGCTTATGCATAGCATTGCAAATACGATCAAGCTTTGTGCAATGAAGTCATAAGTAATATGCACTTTGTTGAATTTCCATGCATAAAGGAACTAACTCATTCCTATGTGCATTGAAGTTAATTGCATTGTGTTGCATTAACGATCAAACTTTTTCCTCATTTGCCTTCGCAATATATTGCATACTTCAACAAACCATTTTCATTTGCGTATAAAGGAAAATCATTGCATTAGCTGATTAATAACGATTTAACCTTGTTTGCTGAAGAAAAATATTTCAGCTATACACCTTTTGCATTGCCATGCCTACAAGATCTAAATCGTTTCGATATGCATTAAGATATGACAGGAATTGTATTGCATCACATAAACAGATTTCACGTATTACTCTGAGAAATGAAAAGATAACATTTGGCACATGATGTGATTTCGCATTGCATTGCGCACTACAACTAACTTAATTTGTGTATAAAAGGATAATCATTGCATTAGCAGTTGGAAAATTTTATACAATTTAAATTTGTATACTTGACGAGAAAACCTAATATTGTGAAGAACTTTAAAAATGCAATGCAATAACTCATTCCGTTGTGTAACGAAGAGATTAGTTTATGTGCTGCTGAACACGATCAAACGTTGTGAAGAAGTTATGATAATGTATAGAAGATCATGATCGAGGACTGTTTGGCCAGATATATGTTCAGTAAGTCAAGTAAGAGTATGGACTACTCTCTGGTTGATGTAACATCAGAAAAACCCAATCAGTATGTGTATAAAGTTCAAGATTGAGAACTCTGTTGCCAGAAATATATACAAAAGGTCACATACCAGATGGCTTCCATCAGGAGTCAAGGAGTTTAATAGAAAGTTCAAAATTGAGGACTTTTTGGCCAGAAATATGTTTAGGTGGTTCACAACTGTTTTAAGTCAGTTACATAGAAATAGAGATTGGTCTAATTTAATGCTAAAAAGTAAGACTGATTGCAACTTGACTGACCGCTAGTTGGTCATAGTAGCACGCTAGTTGGTCATAGTAGCATTTAAGTCACATTCTTAACATAATGGCTAAGTTTATGTAACTGGCCCCGGGAGTCAATCAGTTCTATAGAAAGTTCAAGATCGAGGATTCTTTGGCCAGAAATATGCTCCTTGGGTCAAATAAGGACTTTACTGTGGCTAAGACATAAGATAATACAATCTTATTGTATATTAAGTGAATGTTCAAGAACTCTTTGGCCACAAATATGTTCAGTAGTTCCATAAAGAACCTCCATAAGTTTATACATTTTTAGAAGTCAAATATGGACTTCAGTGTGGCTAATATAACATCTAAAGAAGACAATCTGATTGTATATTAAGATAATGTTCAAGCACTCTTTGGAGAGAAATATGTTCAGTAGTTCCCTAAGGAACCTCTGTATGACTGATTTAACATCAGAAGGAGTCTATAAGTTTATAAATTTTTTGAAAACCCTTTGAAAAGAAAAAACTTCAAAAGGTCAGATATGGTCTTCTAAATGACTTTTGAAGCATCAGTAGGAGTTTATGAGTATGTATAGAAAGTTCAAGATCGAGGATTCTTTGGCCAGAAATATGTTCCTTGGGTCATACTCTACTGCTGTATTGCTGATATAACCTCACAAGAAGTCAATATATGTGTATAGAAATTTAGTGTTAAGGACTCATTGGCAAGAAAATGTTCAGTAGGTCAAAAACTGAGTTTTGTATCACTGATGTGACATCAGGAGTCTACAAGATTCAATAGAAATTTCAAGATTGAGTACTCTTTGGCCAGACATATGTTCCGTGGTTCAAAATGGGACCTCTGTATGGCTTATTTAACATAATTCAAAGCGAAGCAAAGCAAAGCAAAGCAATGCAAAGTAATGCAATGCAAAGCAATGCAAAGCAATGCAATGCAATGCAATGCAGGGCAATGCAAAGCAATGCAATGCAGTGCAATGCAGTGCAATGCAAAGCAATGGAATTTCAATGCAATGCAATGCAATGCAAAGTAATGCCATGCAAAGCAATTCAATTCAATGCAATGCAATGATGCAAAGCGAAGCAAAGCAATGCAAAGCAATACAAAGCAATGCAAAGCAATGCAAAGCAATGCAAAGCAATGCAAAGTAATGCAATGCAAAGTAATGCAATGCAAAGCAAAGCAAAGCAATGCAATGCAGTGCAATGCAAAAGCAATGCAAAGCAATGCAAAGCAATGGAATTTCAATGCAATGCAATGCAATGCAAATGCAATACAATGCAAAGTAATGCAATGCAATGCAATGCAAAGCAATGCAATTGAATACAATAAAATACAATGCAATACAACGCAATGGAATTTCAATGCAAGCGATACAAAGCGATGCAAAGCGATGCAAAGCGATGCAAAGCGATGCAAAGCGATGCAAAGCGATGCAAAGCGATGCAAAGCGATGCAAAGCGATGCAAAGCGATGCAAAGCGATGCAAAGCGATGCAATGCAAAGTAATGCAAAGCGATGCAATGCAAAGCAATGCAATGCAATGCAAAAACAATGCAAAGCAATGCATTGCAATGCAATACAACGCAATGGAATATCAATGCAATGCAAAGCAAAGCAATGCAATGCAATGCAAAAGCAATGCAATGCAATGCAAAGCAATGCAATGCAATGCAAAGCAAAGCAATGCAATGCAATGCAATGCAATGCAATGCAAAAGCAATGCAATGCAATGCAATGCAATGCAATGCAATGCAATGCAAAAGCAATGCAAAGCAATGCAATGCAATGCAATGCAATGCAAAGCAATGCAATGCAATAAAATGCAATTGAATACAATAAAATAAAATACAATGCAATGGGATTTCAATGCAATGCAAAGTTCAAGATCGAGGATTCTTTGGCCAGAAATATGTTCCTTGGGTCATACTCTACTGCTGTATTGCTGATATAACCTCACAAGAAGTCAATCTATGTGTATAGAAATTTAGTGTTAAGGACTCATTGGCAAGAAAATGTTCAGTAGGTCAAAAACTGAGTTTTGTATCACTGATGTGACATCAGGAGTCTACAAGAATCAATAGAAATTTCAAGATTGAGTACTCTTTGGCCAGACATATGTTCCGTGGTTCAAAATGGGACCTCTGTATGGCTTATTTAACATAATTCAAAGCGAAGCAAAGCAAAGCAAAGCAATGCAAAGTAATGCAATGCAAAGCAATGCAAAGCAATGCAATGCAATGCAATGCAGGGCAATGCAAAGCAATGCAATGCAGTGCAATGCAGTGCAATGCAAAGCAATGGAATTTCAATGCAATGCAATGCAATGCAAAGTAATGCCATGCAAAGCAATTCAATTCAATGCAATGCAATGATGCAAAGCGAAGCAAAGCAATGCAAAGCAATACAAAGCAATACAAAGCAATGCAAAGCAATGCAAAGTAATGCAATGCAAAGTAATGCAATGCAAAGCAAAGCAATGCAATGCAGTGCAATGCAAAAGCAATGCAAAGCAATGCAAAGCAAAGGAATTTCAATGCAATGCAATGCAATGCAAATGCAATACAATGCAAAGTAATGCAATGCAATGCAATGCAAAGCAATGCAATTGAATACAATAAAATACAATGCAATACAACGCAATGGAATTTCAATGCAAGCGATGCAAAGCGATGCAAAGCGATGCAAAGCGATGCAAAGCGATGCAATGCAAAGTAATGCAAAGCGATGCAATGCAAAGCAATGCAATGCAATGCAAAAACAATGCAAAGCAATGCATTGCAATGCAATACAACGCAATGGAATATCAATGCAATGCAAAGCAAAGCAAAGCAATGCAATGCAATGCAATGCAATGCAAAAGCAATGCAATGCAAAGCAATGCAATGCAATTCAATGCAATGCAATGCAATGCAATGCAATGCAATGCAAAAGCAATGCAATGCAATGCAATGCAATTCAATGTAATGCAATGCAATGCAATGCAATGCAATGCAATGCAATGAAAAAGCAATGCAAAGCAATGCAATGCAATGCAATGCAATGCAATGCAATGCAATGCAATGCAATAAAATGCAATTGAATACAATAAAATAAAATACAATGCAATGGAATTTCAATGCAATGCAATGCTATGCAAAGCGATGCAAAGTCAATGCAAAGCGATGCGATGCAAAGTCAATGCAAGACAATGCAATGCCACATCACAGATGTCATCACAAAAGTCCAAATCTGCTTTAATGCACAAGGGAATCAGTTAGTTAGTTATTGTATGCAATAATATTAAAGATAGCATATTTAATGTATGCAACGTATGCACATGTGTGTTATCTCTTCAGTGAACATATTAATAGGTTCCTTCTTGTAAGCATTGCAATGCAACATAGTTGTATTAAATTTAATGTACAACGGATGGATATATTTCATGCAATTAAATGCAAAGCAAAACAATGCAATGCAATGCAATGCAATTTCAATACAATGCAGTAACAATGCAATGCAATGCAATGCAATGCAATGCAATTTCAATACAATGCAGTAACAATGCAATGCAATGCAATGCAATGCAATTGAATAAAATGCAATGCAATACAATTTAATACAACGCAATGCAAATACAATGCAATGCAAAGCAGAGAAATACAATGCAATGCAATGCAATTGAATACAATAAAATACAATGCAATGCCACATCACATATGTCATATGATGCTGCTTCAATGCACAAGGGAAACAATTAGTTCTGTATGCTTTGCAATCCAACAGCTTATATGTTATGTTATGTCTCTCATTACACAACTAAATGAGTCAGTTAATGTATGCAATGGTATGAAAGATAGCATATTTAATGTATGCAACGTATGCACATGTGTGTTATCTCTTCAGTGGACATCTTAATAGCTTCCTTCTTGTAAACATTGCAATGCAACATCACATATGTTGTATTAAATTTAATGGACAACGGATTGATATATTTCATGCAATTAAATGCAAAGCAAAACAATGCAATGCAATTTTATGCAATGCAATTTTATGCAATGCAATTCAATGCAATGCAATGCAATCCAATGAAACATCACATATGTCATATAATACTGCTTCAATAGACAAGGGAATAATTATTTCTCTATGCTTCGCAATGCAACAGCTTATATGTTATGTTATATCTCTTGATATAAACAACTAAAGTTTGTTATTTTATGCAATGCTATGAAAGATAGCATATTTAATGTATTTTACTTCACTGCACAACGAATTCAATTAGACTGAGTATGCAGTGCAATGCATAGCACATATTGTGTCTTTTATTTTAAATGAACATTGGAATAAGCTCGTTCTTGTAAGTTTTCCATTGCAACGGCACATATGATTATATACAATTCAATGAAACAGGTGTGTTATACATATCTTATGTGTTATCTCTTTCATGCAAAACGGAATAAGTCAGTTCAAATCACGATACAGACTGTCACTTGTGTGATTCTTCAATGCACATGTCAGTTAGTCAAGGATTTGTATGCAAACATCATCTTTTCAATGCAAAGCGGAATTAGTAGCTTTTGTGTGAAATTGTATGCACAACGAATACACGACAGATGGATTTCTGTCGTGTATGCAATGCAAAAAAAGGGTTTGAATTAGTTCGTCACGATACAGACTGTGTGTGATTCTTCAATGCATATATTAGTAATTCAGATTCTATATAAAAATGTTACATTATATTTTCAAAGCACAGGGGAATAAGTTAGCTATAGTATGCAACTTAATGCAAAACGGATAGATTTATTTCGTGTATGCAAGGAAATGCAATTCTGTATGCTTCGCAATCCAACAGCCCATATGTTATATGTTATATCTCTTCCATTACACAACTAAATAAGTTAGTTATTTTATGCAATGCTACGATAGCACATTTTTTGTATTTTACTTCACTGCACAACGATTTCAGTATGCAGTGCAATGTGTGCCCATGTGTGTTATCTCTTCAATGAACATCGGAATAAGTTCCTTCTTGTAAGCATTGCAATGCAACAGCACATATGTATGCAAGTCAATGGACAACGGATGGATATATTTCGTTCATGCAATGAAATGCAATGCAATAAACTTTATATACTTCTATATGTTCGTCTATAACATCTTCTATAAACATCCTTCTGATGATTTCCATGAGCAGTTCAAATTTGACCTTTTGAATTTTTTTCTGGCCAAAGGGTCCTTGAACTTATAACTTTTTATACATACTCGTACACTCCGTCAAATGTTTCATCAGCCAGAAAAAAGTCCATATTGAACATAATTCTGGCCGTAAAGTCTATGATAGACTTGAGACTTGATGTTTAATCAGTCAGACTGTCGTCCATATTTGACCTACTAAACATATTTTGTAAAAGAGTCAACATAAAAAAGGTGCATATTTTACCTGAAGACATTTCTGGCAAAAAAGTTCTGTATTTTGAACTTTCTATACATACTCATAGACTCCTACTGATGCTTCAAAAGTCATTTAGATGACCATATCTGAGATTTTGAACTTAATCCTGTTCAAAGGGTCTTCAATTTTTTTTAATAAACTTATAGACTCCTTCTGATGTTAAATTAATCAGCCATACAGAGGTTCGTTATGGAACAACTGAACAGATTTCTCAGCAAAGAGTTCTTGAACATTAACTTATACACTCAGATTGTCTTCTTTCGATGTTATATTAGCCACACTGAAGTCCATATTTGACTTAAAAAAATGTATAAACTTATAAATTCCTTCTGATGTTAAATCAGTCATACAGAGGTTCTTTATGGAACTACTGAACATATTTGTGGCAAAAGAGTTCTTGAACATTAACTTATACAATCAGATTGTCTTCTTTTGATGTTATATAAGCCACAGTAAAGTCCATATTTGACCCAAGGAACATATTTCTGACCAAAGAATCCTCGATCTTGAACTTTCTATACATACTCATAGACTCCTACTGATGCTTCAAAAGTCCTTTAGAAGACCATATCTGACCTTTTGAACTTTTTTCTGTTGAAAGGGTCTTCAAAAAATGTATAAACTTATAGACTCCTTCTGATGTTAAAATCAGTCATCCAGAGGTTCCTTATGGAACTACTGAACATATTTCTGTCTAAAGAGTTCTTGAACATTATCTTAATATACAATCAGATTGTCTTCTTTTGATGTTATATTAGCCAAAGTAAAGTCCATATTTGACCCAAGGAACATATTTCTGGCCAAAGAATCCTCAATCTTGAACTTTCTATACATACTCATGGACTCCTACTGATGCTTCAAAGGTCATTTAAAATACCATATCTGAGATTTTTTACTTTTTCCTGTTCAAAGGGTCTTTAAAAAATGTATAAACTTATAGACTGCTTCTGATGTTAAATCAGTCATACAGAATGTCCTTATGGAACTACTGAACATATTTCTGGCCAAAGAGTTCTTGAACATTAACTAATACACTCAGATTGTCTTCTTTAGATGTTATATCAGCCACACTGAAGTCCATATTTGACCCAAGGAACATATTTCTGGACAAATAATCCTCAATCTTGACTTTCTATACATACTCATAGACTCCTACCGATGCTTCAAAAGTCATTTAGAAGACCATATCTGACCTTTTTAACTTTTTTCTGTTTAAAGGGTCTTCAAATTTTTTTTTTACTTATAGACTCCTTCTGATGTTCAATCAGTCATCCAGAGGTTCTATATGGAACTACTGAACATATTTGTGGCCAAAGAGTTCTTGAACATGAACTTAATATACAATCAGAATGTCTTCTTTTGATGTTATATTAGCCACAGTAAAGTCAATATTTGACCCAAAGAACATGTTTCTGGCCAAAGAATCCTCAATCTTGAATTTTCTACACATACTCATAGACTCCTACTGATGCATCAAAGGTCATTTAAAAGACCATATCTGAGATTTTGAACTTTTTCCTGTTCAAAGGATCTTCAAAACATTTATAAACTTATAGACTCCTTCTGATGATAAATAAATCAGCCATACAGAGGTTCCTTATGGAACTACTGGACAAATTTTTCGCCAAAGAGTTCTGGAACATAAACTTATACTCTCAGATTGTCTTTTTTAGATGGTATATTAGCCACACTGAAGTCCATATTTGACTTCAAAAAATTTATAAACTTATAAATTCCTTCTGATGTTATATCAGTCATACAGAGTTTCCTTATGGAACTACTGAACACATTTCTCAGCAAAGAGTTCTGGAACATTATCTTAATACACAATCAGATTGTCTTCTTTTGATGTTATATTAGCCACACTGAAGTCCATATTTGACTCAAGGAACATATTTCTGGCCAAAGAATCCTCAATCTTGAACTTTCTATACAAACTCATATACTCTTACTGATGCTTCAAAAGTAATTTAGAAGACCATATCTGAGATTTTGAACTCTTTTCTGTTCAAAGGGTCTTCAAAAAAATGTATAAACTTATAGACTCCTTCTGATGTTAAATCAGTCATACAGAGTTTACTTATGGAACTACTGGACATATTTCTGGCCAAAGAGTTTTTGAACATTACCCTGATATACAATCTGATTGTCTTCTTTAGATGTAATATTAGCCACACTGAGGTCCATTTTTAACTTAAAAAAATTTATAAACTTCTAAATTCCTTCTGATGTTAAATCAGTCATACAGAGGTTCTTTATGGAACTGCTGAACATATTTCTGGACAAAGAATCCTCAATCTTGAACTTTCTATACATACTCATAGACTTCTACTGATGCTTCAAAAGTCATTTAGAAGACCATATCTGAGATTTTGAACTTTTTTCTGTTCAAAGGGTCTTGAAAAAATGTATAAACTTATCGACTCCTTCTGATGTTAAATCTGTCATACAGAGTTTCCTTATTGAACTACTGAACATATTTCTGGCCAAAGAGTTCTTGAACATTATCTTAATTTACAATCAGATTGCCTTTTTTTCTATGTTATATTAGCCACAGTAAAGTCCATATTTGACTCAAGGAACATATTTCTGGCCAAAGAATCCTCAGTCTTGAACTTTCTATACATACTCATAGACTCCTACTGATGCTTCAAAAGTAATTTAGAAGACCATATTTGAGATTTTGATCTTTTTTCTGTTCAAAGGGTCTTCAAAAAATGTATAAACTTACAGACTCCTTCTGATGTTAAAAAATCAGCCAGACAGAGTTTCCTTATGGAACTACTGAACATATTTCTGGCCAAAGATTTCTTGAACATTATGTTCAACAATTATGTTCAGTAGTTCCATAAAGAACTAACTAATTCCGTAGTGCATTGAAGATATGTGCATTGGATTGCATTGCACACGATCAAGCGATGTGCATTGAAGAATAACATTAAGTAATATAACTTGTTGCTTTACAATGCACTCAAGAACTAACTCATTCCTTTATACGTTGAAGAGATGTGCAATGCAATCTGCTCTTGCATAGCATTGCACTTACGGATCAAGCATCGAAGAATGACAAATATTATATGCGTTTTTTATGCATTGCAATGCATTCAGAACTCATTCCGTTGTCCGTTAAACAGATATGCAATGCAATCTCCTCTTTCATAGCATTGCACATACGATCAAGCGTTGTGTCTTGAAAAATTACTTAACAATCATATGCACTTTTTTGCATTGCAATGCATTCAAGAACTAACTCCTTTCGTCGTGCATTGAAGATACGTGCATTGCATTGCACATATCAAGCGTTGTGCATTGAAGGATATAAGTAATAGCACTTGTTGCTTTGCAATGCATTCAACAAATAACTAATTCATTTATGCCCTGAAGAGATGTACAATGCAATCTGCTCTTGCATAGTTTTGCACATACGATCAAGCGTTGTGCCTTGAAAAATTTAAAGTCACATGAACTTTTTTGCATTGCAATGCATTCAAGAACTAACTCATTCCGTAGTGTATGTGCATCGGATTGCATTGCACATGATCAAGCGATGTGCATTGAAGAATATTATTATTTAATATAACTTGTTGCTTTGCAATGCGTTCAAGAACTAACTCATTTCCTCGTGCATTGAAGATATGTGCATTGCATTAAACATACGATCAAGCGCTGTGCATTGAATAACATTAAGTAATATAACTTAATTCAATATAATTAACTTAATTATAATATAATTCAAGAACTAACTCATTCCTTTATGCGTTGAAAAGATGTGCAATGCAATCTGCTCTTGAATAGTCGAATAGTCTTTGGCCAGAAATATGCTCCTTGGGTCAAATAAGGACTTTACTGTGGCTAAGACAAAAGATAAGACAATCTTATTGTATATTAAGTGAATGTTCAACATACGGATCAAGCATCGAAGAATAGCAAAAATCATATGCATTATTTATGCATTGCAATGCATTCAAGAAATAACTCATTCCGTGGTGCAATAAAGAGATTTGCAATGCAATCTCCTCTTGCACAGCATTGCACATACGATCAAGCTTTGTGCAATGAAGTCATAAGTAATATGCACTTTGTCGAATTTCCATGCATACAAGAACTAACTCATTCCTATGTGCATTGAAGTTAATTGCATTGTGTTGCATAAACGATCAAACTTTTTCCTCATTTGATCTTCGCAATATATTGCATACTTCAACAAACCATTTTCATTTGCGTATAAAGGAAAATCATTGCATTAGCTGATTAATAACGATTTAACCTTGTTTGCTGAAGAAAAATATTTCAGCTATACACCGTTTGCATTGCCATGCCTACAAGATCTAAATCGTTTCGATATGCATTAAGATATGACAGTAATTGTATTGCATCACATAAACAGATTTAACGTATTACTCTGAGAAATGAAAAGATAACATTTGGCACATGACAATGTGATTTCGCATTGCATTGCGCACTAATTTGTGTATAAAAGATAATCGTTGCATTAGCAGTTGGAAAATTTTATACAATTTAAATTTGTATACTTGTCGAGAAAACATAATATTGTGAAGAACTTTAAAAATGCAATGCAATAATTAACTCATTCCGTTGTGTAACGAAGAGATTAGTTTATGTGCTGCTGCATTGCATTGAACACGATCAAATGTTGTAAAGAAGTTATGATAATGTATAGAAGATCATGATCGAGGACTGTTTGGCCAGATATATGTTCAGTAAGTCAAGTAAGAGCATGGACTACTCTCTGGTTGATGTAACATCAGAAAAACCCAATCAGTATGTGTATAAAGTTCAAGATTGAGAACTCTGTTGCCAGAAATATATTCAAAAGTTCACATACCAGATGGCTTCCATCAGGAGTCAAGGAGTTTAATAGAAAGTTCAAAATTGAGGACTTTTTGGCCAGAAATATGTTTAGGTGGTTCACAACTGTTTTAAGTCAGTTACATAGAAATAGAGATTGGTCTAATTTAATGCTAAAAAGTAAGACTGATTGAAACTTGACTGACCGCTAGTTGGTCATAGTAGCTTTTAAGTCACATTCTTAACATAATGGATAAGTTTATGTAACTGGCCCCGGGAGTCAATCAGTTCTATAGAAAGTTCAAGATCGAGGATTCTTTGGCCAGAAATATGCTCCTTGGGTCAAATAAGGACTTTACTGTGGCTAAGACAAAAGATAAGACAATCTTATTGTATATTAAGTGAATGTTCAAGAACTCTTTGGCCACAAATATGTTCAGTAGTTCCATAAAGAACCTCTATAAGTTTATACATTTTTAGAAGTCAAATATGGACTTCAGTGTGGCTAATATAACATCTAAAGAAGACAATTTGAGTGTATAAGTTAACGTTCAAGCACTCTTTGGTGAGAAATATGTTCAGTAGTTCCATAAGGAACCTCTGTCTGGCTGATTTAACAACAGAACGAGTCTGTAAGTTTATATAGTTCACATTTTTTTGAAGACCTATAAGTTGTTTTTTGAAGACCCTTTGAACAGAAAAAAAGTTCAAAAGGTTAGATATGGTCTTCTAAATGACTTTTGACGCATCAGTAGGAGTCTATGAGTATTTATAGAAAGTTCAAGATTGAGGATCAGTAGTTCCATAAGGAAACACTGTATGACTGATTTAACATCAGAAGGAGTCTATAAGTTTATAAATTTTTTGAAGACCCTTTGAACAGAAAAAAATTCAAAAGGTCAGATATGGTCTTCTAAATGACAGTGCAATGGAAAAGCAATGCAAAGCAATGGAATTTCAATGCAATGCAATGCAATGCAAAGTAATGCCATGCAAAGCAATTCAATGCAATGCAATGATGCAAAGCAATGCAATGCAAAGCAATGCAATGCAAAGCAAAGCAATGCAATGCAATGGAATGCAATGCAATGCAATGCAATGCAAAAGCAATGCAATGCAATGCAATGCAATGGAATTTCAATGCAATGCAAAGCAATGCAATGCAATGCAATGCAATGCAATGCAATGCAATGGAATTTCAATGCAATGCAAAGCAATGCAATGCAATAAAATTGAATACAATAAAATACAAAGCAATGCAATGCAATGGAATTTCAATGCAATGCAAAGCAATGCAATGCAATAAAATTGAATACAATAAAATACAATGCAATGCAATGCAATGGAATTTCAATGCAATGCAATGCAATGCAATGCAAAGCGATGCAAAGCGATGCAAAGCGATGCAAAGCGATGCAAAGCAATGCAAAGCGATGCAAATCAATGCAAAGCAAAGCAAAGCAAAGCAAAGCAAAGCAAAGCAAAGCAAAGCAAAGCAATGCAATGCAAAAGCAATGCAAAGCAATGCAAAGCAATGCAAAGCAATGGAAAGCAATGCAAAGCAATGCAAAGCAATGCAAAGCAATGCAATAGAATTTCAATGCAATGCAAAGCAATGCAATGCAACGCAATGCAATGCAATGCAATAAAATTGAATACAATAAAATACAATGCAATGCAATGCAATGCAATGGAATTTCAATGCAAAGCAAAGCAAAGCAAAGCAAAGCAAAGCAAAGCAAAGCAAAGCAAAGCAAAGCAAAGCAAAGCAAAGCAAAGCAATGCAAAGTAATGCTATACAATGCAATGCAATGCAATGGAATTTCAATGCAATGCAAAGCGAAGCAAAGCGAAGCGATGCAAAGCGATGCAAATCAATGCAATGCAAAGCAATGCAATGCAATGCAATGCAATACAAAAGCAATGCAAAGCAATGCAAAGCAGTGCAAAGCAATGCAATGCAAAGCAATGCAATGCAAAGCAATGCAATGCAATGCAATGCAATGCAATGCAATTTAATGTAATGTAATGCAATGCAATGCAATGCAATGCAATGCAATACAAAAGCAATGCAAAGCAATGCAAAGCAGTGCAAAGCAATGCAATGCAAAGCAATGCAAAGCAATGCAATGCAATGCAATGCAATGCAATGCAATTCAATGCAATGCAATTTAATGTAATGTAATGTAATGCAATGCAATGCAATGCAATGCAATGCAAAGCAATGAAATTTCAATAAAATGCAAAGCAACGCAATGCAACGCAATGCAACGCAATGCAACGCAATGCAACGCAATGCAACGCAATGCAACGCAATGCAACGCAATGCAACGCAATGCAGCGCACGCAATGCAACGCAATGCAGCGCACGCAATGCAACGCAATGCAATAAAATTGAATACAATAAAATACAATGCAATGCAATGGAATTTCAATGCAATGCAATGCAATGCAAAGCAAAGCAATGCAAAGCAATGCAATGCAATGCAAATGCGAAGCAATGCAATGCAGTGGAATTTCAATGCAATGCAAAGCGAAGCAAAGCAAAGCAAAGCAAAGCAAAGCAAAGCGAAGCAAAGCGAAGCAAAGCGAAGCGAAGCGAAGCGAAGCGAAGCAAAGCAATGCAAAAAAGCAATGCAAAAAAGCAATGCAAAAAAGCAATGCAAAGCAATGCAAAGCAATGCAAAGCAAAGCAATATCAAGCATTCTTTAGCAAGAAATTAATTCATTAGGTCAAATATGGACTTCTGTATAGAAAGTTCAAGTTTGAGGATTCTTTGGCCAGAAATATGTTCCTTGGTTCAAATATTGACTTCAGTGTGGCGAAAATAACATCAAAAGAAGACAATCTGATTGTATAAGTTAATGTTCAAGAACTCTTTGGCCACAAATATGTTCAGTAGTTCCATAAATAACCAGGTATGACGATTTAACATCAGAAGGAATTTATACGTTTTTAAATTTTCTGAAGTCAAATATATACTTCAGTGTGGCTAATATAACATCTAAAGAAGACAATCTGAGTGTATAGGTTAATGTTCAAGAACTCTTTGGTGAGAAATATGTTCAGTAGTTCCATAGGGAACCTCTGTATAACTGATATAACATATTTGTATATTAAGTTAATGTTCAGGAACTCTTTGGCCACAAATATGTTCAGTAGTTCCATAAAGAACCATAATCAGAATATATCAACATATCTAGATATATGAATATATGTGATAGCAATATATTGTCTTATAAATATGACAGCATCATATAGGGACATATATGTCATATATTACATTTCCATATGGGTTTATGCAATGCTATGAATAGCATATTAGATGCATAATAGATAGCATATTTAATGTATTATACTTCACTGCACAGTGATTTCAATTAGACTGAGAATGCAGTGCAATGTGTGCACATGTGTGCTATCTCCAATGAACATCGGAATAAGTTCCTTAACAGTTATAGAGGCAAAGCGATGCAAAGCGATGCAAAGCGATGCAAAGCGATGCAAAGCGATGCAAAGCGATGCAAAGCGATGCAAAGCGATGCAAAGCGATGCAAAGCAAAGCAATGCAAAGCAATGCAAAGAATGCAAAGCAGAGCAATGCAAAGAATGCAAAGCAATGCAATGCAATGCAATGCAAAAGCAAAGCAATGCAATGCAATGCAATGAAATTGAATAGAGTAAATTACAATGCAATGCAATGCAATGGAATTTCAATGCAATGCAAAGCAATGCAAAGCAATGCAAAGCAATGCAAAGCAATGCGAAGCAATGCGAAGCAATGCGATGCAAAGCGATGCAAAGCGATGCAAAGCGATGCAAAGCGATGCAAAGCGATGCAATGCGATGCAATGCGATGCAAAGCGATGCAAAGCGATGCAAAGCGATGCAAAGCGATGCAAAGCGATGCAAAGCGATGCAAAGCGATGCAAAGCGATGCAATGCAATGCAATGCAATGCAAAGCAATGTAAAGCAATGCAATGGAATTTCAATGCAATGCAAAGCGAAGCAAAGCGAAGCAAAGCGAAGCAAAGCGATGCAAAGCGATGCAAAGCGATGCAAAGCGATGCAAAGCGATGCAAAGCGATGCAAAGCAATGCAAAGCAATTCAAAAAGGAATTTCAATGCAATGCAATGTAATGCAATTGAATGCAATGCAAAGCAATTCAAAAAGGAATTTCAATGCAATGCAATGTAATGCAATTGAATGCAATGCAAAGCAAAGCAAAGCAATGCAAAGCAATGCAAAGCAATGCAAAGCAATGCAAAGCAATGCAATGCAATGCAATGCAATGCAATGCAAAGCAAAGCAATGCAATGCAATGCACTGCAATTGAACACAATAAAATAAAATGCAATGCAATGGAATTTCAATGCAAAGCAA
Organism: Semotilus atromaculatus; assembly: GCA_031834385.1. Classification (NCBI taxonomy): domain Eukaryota; kingdom Metazoa; phylum Chordata; class Actinopteri; order Cypriniformes; family Leuciscidae; genus Semotilus; species Semotilus atromaculatus. Next base: position 28,702,335 of record JAULUF010000010.1, on the reverse strand, counting down.
TGCAATGCAATTGAACACAATAAAATACAATGCAATGCAATGCAATGCAATGGAATTTCAATGCAATGCAATGCACTGCAATACAATGCAATGCAATGCAATGCAATGCAATTGAATGCAATGCAATGCAATGCCACATCACATGTCATCTCTTCATACTGCTTCAATGCACAAGGGAAACAATTAGTTCTGTATGCTTCGCAATGCAACAGCTTATGTGTTATGTTATATCTCTTCATTACACAACTAAATGAGTTAGTTATTGTATGCAATGCTATGGAAGATAGCATATTTAATGTATGTAACGTATACGTGTGTTATCTCTTCAGTGAACATCTTAATAGGTTCCTTCTTGTAAGCATTGCAATGCAACATCACATATGTTGTATTAAATTTAATGGACAACGGATAGATATATTTCATGCAATTAAATGCAAAACAAAACAATGCAATGCAATGCAATGCAATGCAATGCGATTTTAATGCAATGCAATGCAATGCAATGCAATGCGATTTTAATGCAATGCAATGCAATGCAATGCAATGCAATGCAATGAAATGAAATGCAATGCAATGCAATGCAATGAAATGCAATTGAATGCAATAAAATACAATGCAATGCAATGCAAAGCAACGAAATGCAATGCACTGCAATTGAACACAATAAAATAAAATGCAATGCAATGGAATTTCAATGCAAAGCAATGCAAAGTAATACATTTAATAAAATGCAATTCAATGCAATGCAAACGTCACATATATCATATAATACTGCTTCAATAGACAAGGGAATCAATTATTTCTTTATGCTTTGCAATGCATCAGCTTATATGTTATGTTATATATCTTCATATACACAACTAAATAAGTTTGTTATTTTATGCAATGCTATGAAAGATAGCATATTTAATGTATTTTACTTCACTGCACAACGAATTCAATTAGACTGAGTATGCAGTGCAATGCAAAGTATATTGTGTGTTTTATCTTCAATGAACATTGGAATAAGTTCGTTCTTGTATGCATTCCATTGCAACGGCACATATGATTATATACAATTCAATGAAACAGGTGTGTTATACATATCTTATGTGTTATCTCTTTAATGCAAAACTGAATAAGTCAGTTCAAATCACGATACAGACTGTCACTTGTGTGATTCTTCAATGCACATGTCAGTTAGTCAAGGATCTGAATGCAAACATCATCTTTTCAATGCAAAGCGGAATTGGTAGCTTTTGTATGAAATTGTATGCACAACGGATGGATTCTGTCGTGCATGCAATCAAAAAAAGGGTTTAAATTAGTTCGTCACGATACAGACTATGTGTGATTCTTCAATGCATATTTGAGTAATTCAGATTCTATATGCAAATGTTACATTATATTTTCAATGCACAGGGGAATAAGTTAGCTTTAGTATGCAACTTAATGCAAAACGGATAGATTTATTTCGTGTATGCAAGGAAATGCAATTCTGAATGCTTCGCAATCCAACAGCTCATATGTTATGTTATGTTATGTTATATCTCTTCCATTACACAACTAAATAAGTTAGTTATTTTATGCAATGCTACGATAACACATTTTATGTATTTTACTTCACTGCACAACGATTTCAGTATGCAGTGCAATGTGTGCCCATGTGTGTTATCTCTTCAATGAACATCGGAATAAGTTCCTTCTTGTAAGCATTGCAATGCAACAGCACATATGTTGTATGCAAGTCAACGGACAACGGATGGATATATTTCGTTCATGCAATGCAATGCAATGCAATAAACTTTAAATAGATACTTCTATATGTTCTTCTATAACATCTTCTATAAACATCCTTCTGATGTTTCCATCAGCAGTTCAAATTTGACCTTCTGAATTTTTTTCTGGCCAAAGGGTCCTTAAACGTATAACTTTTTATACATACTCGTACACTCCGTCAAATGTTTCATCAGCCAGAGAAAAGTCCATATTGAACATAATTCTGGCCGTAAAGTCTATGATAGACTGGAGACTTGTTCTGCTGTTTCATCAGTCACACTGTCGTCCATATTTGACCTACTAAACATATTTTGTAAAAGGGTCAACATAAAAAAGTGCATATTTTACCTGAAGACATTTCTGGCAAAAAAGTTCTGTATTTTGAACTTTTCTATTGATACTTTTAGACTCTTTCTAAAGTTTCATCAGTAGGTCAAATAAAACTTTAAAAAAACTTTTAAGAACATTTCTGGCCAGAGAGTCATTGAACTTGAAGATTCACTTTTTTTTATGCAAACTCCTTCTTATGTATTATTAGCGTATCTTACTATGTGTTCTCACCTAAAATTCTCATATACTTTGACTTAAAGAACACATTTCTGCCCAAAGAGTGCTTGATATTGAAACTCCTACCTAATCAAAGACTTGATCTGATGTTTTCTCATCCAGACTGGGGTCCAAATTTGACCTACTGAACAAATTTCTAGTGAAAGAGTCATCAGAGGGTGACTTATGATTTCCATTACACAAGAGTAGATGTTAAAACTTCATGCTGATTTGTACTCGGCTTTCGCCAAGATAAGCAACACAACATTTACGCTTCTTTCCATTTGAGGGTGTGACTCCCCTTCTGTCCGGCGTTAACTGCTGCAGTGTACTCAGCACACACGACGGCTGCAACTACTGTGTGGTCTCCCCCGTCTGGATTAAGCCGAGTAGGGGACATCTCTAGGGTCTTCAAGTTGGCACCTTCCGTCCTCAGTGTTTCGTCGACTAGCCCACGACACCTCAAGAGGGGTTAAAATACATTTCTGGCCAATGAGTGCTTGATATTGAACTTTCTACACATACTCATAGACTCCTACTGATGCTTCATAAGTAATTTAGAAGACTATATCTTTTGAACTTATTTCTGGTCAAAGGGTCTTCAAAAAAATTTAAACTATATAAACTTAACAACTTAATTAACTATAATTAAAAATGTATAAACTTTTAGACTCCTTCTGATGTAAAATCAGTCATACATAGGTTCTTTATGGAACTACTGAACATATTTCTGGCCAAAGAGTTCTTGAACATTAACTTAATACATAATCAGATTGTCTTCTTTTGATGTTACATTAGCCACAGTAAAGTCCATATTTGACCCAAGGAACATATTTCTGGCCAAGGAATCCTCAATCTTGACCTTTCTATACATACTCATAGACACCTACTGATGCCATAAGTCATTTAGAAGACCAAATCTGACCTTTTTAACTTATTTCTGGTCAATGGGTCATCAAATTTTTTTTAACTATATAAACTTATAGAAGACTCCTTCTGATGTTAAATCAGCCATACAGAGGTTCCTTATGGAACTACTGAACATATTTCTCACCAAAGAGCTCTTGAACATTAACTTACACACTCAGATTGTCTTCTTTAGATGTCATATTAGCCATAAAGAAGTCCATAATGACCCAAGGAACATATTTCTGGCCAAAGAATCCTCGATCTTGAACTTTCTGTACATACTCATAAACTCCTACTGATGCTTCAAAAGTCCTTTAGAAGACCATATCTGACCTATTGAACTTTTTTCTGTTCAAAGGGTCTTCAAAAAATGTCTAAACTGATAGACTCCTTCTGATGTTAAATCAGTCATACAGAGGTTCCTTATAGAACTACTGAACATATTTCTCTGCCAAAGAGTTCTTGAACTATCTTAATATACAATAAGATTGTCTTCTTTTGATGTTATATTAGCCACAGTAAATTCCATATTTGACCTAAGGAACATATTTTTGGCCAAAGAATCCTCAATCTTTAACTTTTGATAGACTCCTTCTGATGTTAAATCAGTCATACAGAGTTTCCTTTATGGAACTACTGAACATATTTCTGGCCAAAGAGTTAATGAACATTATCTTAATATACAATCAGATTTTCTTCTTTTGATGTTATATTAGCCACACTGAAGTCCATATTTGACTTCAAAAAATGGATAAACTTGTAAATTCCTTCTGATGTTAAATCAGAAATACAGAGGTTCTTTATGGAACTACTGAACACATTTGTAGCCAAAGAGTTCTTGAAAATTAACTTCAAGAACTCTTTGGTGAGAAATATGTTCAGTAGTTCCATAAGGAACCTCTGTATGGCTGATTTAGTTAACATCAGAAGGAGTCTATAAGTTTATAACATTTTTGAAGACCCTTTGAACAGGAAAAAGTTCAAAATCTCAGATATAGTCTTTTAAATGACCTTTGAATCATCAGTAGGAGTGTATAAAAAGTTCAAGATTGGGGATTCTTTGGCCAGAAATATGTTCCTTGAGTAAAATATGGACTTTACTGTGGCTAATATACCATCACAAGAAGACAATCTGATTGTATATTAACATTAACACACTCAGATTGTCTTCTTTAGATGTTATATTAGCCACACTGAGGTCCATATTTAACTTAAAAAAATGTATAAACTTATAAATTCCTTCTGATGTTAAATCAGTCATACAGAGGTTCTTTATACTACTGAACATATTTGTGGCCAATGAGTTCTTGTACATACTCATAGACTCCTACTGATGCTTCAAAAGTCATTTAGAAAACCATATCTGACCTTTTGAACTTTTTTCTGTACAAAGGCTGTTCAAAGTACTCTAGGGCCAAAAATGTACTACTGTCTGGCTAATATAACAGCACAACTAGTCAATCCATATGGATAAATAGCAAGTTAATGTTTTAAAACTCTTTGGCCAGAAATATGTTTAGTAGGTCAAAAGCTCTGTATGGATGATTTATCATCAGAAGGAGTCTATAACTTTATATAGTTTAAAAGAATTTGAGGATCCTTTGACCAAAAATAAGTTCAATAGGTTAGATATGGACATCTTGGCTTATAAAGAATCAGAATGAGTCTATGAGTATGTAAAGAAAGTTCAAGATCGAGGACTCTTTGGCCACAAATATTTTCCTTCGGTCAAATATGGACTACTATGGCTGACATAACATCAGAAGGAGTCAACGATTATGAATAGAAAGCTCCATTTCAAGTACTCTTTGGCCAGAAAAGTTTTTAGTAGGTCAAATATGAATTTTTTTCAGGCTGATATAACATCAGAAGACAACTATCTGAATGTATTCTGTTCATCTTTAAGAACTCTTTGGCCAGAAAAGTTTTCAGAAGGTCAAATATGGATTTCTGTATTGCTGTTTATATATATATATAAAACTTTTTTAAGAATCTTTTTCCAAAAATATTTTCGATTGGAAAAAAATTGACAAAAATATGTGATAGCAATATATTGTCATATATTTAGCATTTATGACAGCATCACATATTATATATATTTCCATATGAGTTTATGCAATCTATGAAAGATAGATTGCATATTTAATGTGTTATACTTCACTGCACAATGATTTCAATTAGACTGAGTATGCATTGCAATGTGTGCACATGTGTGTTATCTCTTCAATGAACATCGGAATAAGTTCCTTCTTGTAAGCATTGCAATGCAACAACACATATGTTGTCTTAAATTCAATGGAAAACGGATGGATGTATTTGTGCAAAGATAAGCAAAGCAAAGCAAAGCAAAGCAAATGCAAAGCAAAGCAATCCAATGCAATGCAAATGCAATGCAATGCAATTGAATACAATGCAATGCAATGCAATTGAATACAATGCAATGCAATGCAATTGAATACAATGCAATGCAATGCAGTGCAATTCAATGTAATGCAAAGCAATGCAATGCAATGCAAAGGAATACATTGCAATGGCACATCACATATGTCATATGATACTTCTTCAATGCACAAGGGAATCAGATAGTTAGTTATTGTATGCAATGCTATGAAAGATAGCTTATTTAATGTATGCAACGTATGCACGTGTGTTATCTCTTCAGTGAACATCTTAATAGGTTCCTTCTTGTAAGCACTGCAATGCAACACCACATATATTGTAATAGATTCAATAGACAACGGATGGATATATTTTGTCCATGCAATTAAATGCAAAGCAAAGCAATGCAATGCAATGCAATTTCAAAGCAATGCAATGCAATGAAATGCAATGAAATGCAATGAAATGCAATGAAATGCAATGTAATGCAATGAAATGCAATGCAATTTCAATTTATGCAATAAAATGCAATGCAATAAAATGCAATTTCAATGCAATGCAATGCAATGCAATTGAATACAATGCAATTGCAATAAAATGCAATGCAATAAAATGCAATGCAATGCAATGCAATTGAAAACAATGCAATGCAATTTAATACAATAAAATGCAATGCAAAGCAATGCAATGCACTGCAATGCAAAGCAAAACATTGCAATGCCACATCACATATGTCATATGATACTGCTTCAATGCACAAGGGAAACAATTAGTTCTGTATGCTTATGTTGTTATATCTCTTCATTACACAACTAAATGAGTTAGTTATTGTATGCAATACTATGAAAGATAGCATATTTAATGTATGCAATGTATGCACATAAGTGTTATCTCTTCAATGAACATCGTAATAAGTTCTTTCTTGTAAGCATTGCAATGTAACATCATCACACATGTTGTATTAAATTCAATGTACAACGGATGGATATATTTCGTGCATGCAATGCAATGCAATGCAGTGCAATGCAATTTCCATGCAATAATTAAATGCAATGCAATGCATTGACTCATCCAACGCTATCTCACGACCAATTCGTCCGAATTTGACGACTGATTAAAAGATGGCTAATTCGTAACAATTCGTACGACCTCACTCGTACGAATTTGTACGATTTGTCTAAACCCACGTGATGGGTAGGTTTAGGGGCGGGGTCAGGGGTAGGTCATTCGTACGAATTCATACGAATTGGGCAACTCGTCAAATATGTACGATTTAGCAAAAATCGTACTAATTCGTACGAGTGGGGTCGTACGAATTGTTACGAATTAGCCATCTTTTAATCACTCGTCAAATTCGGACTGTCATTTGATACTTCTTCAATGCACAAGGGAATCAGTTAGTTAGTTATTGTATGCAATGCTATGAAAGATAGCTTTTTTTAATGTATGCAACGAATGCACATGTGTGTTATCTCTTCAGTGAACATCTTAATAGGTTCCTTCTTGTAAGCATTGCAATGCAACACCACATATATTGTATTAAATTCAATGGACAACGGATGGATATATTTTGTGCATGCAATTAAATGCAAAGCAAAGCAATGCAAAGCAATGCAATGCAATTTCAAAGCAATGCAATGCAATGCAATGAAACTCAATGCAATGCAATGAAATGCAATGCAATGCAATGCAATGCAATGCAATGCAATGAAATGAAATGCAATGCAATAAAATGCAATGCAATTGAATACAATGCAATGCAATGCAATACAATTGAATACAATACAATGCAAAGCAAAGCAATACAATGCAATGCAATGCAATTGAATACAATAAAATACAATGCAATACAATGCAATGCAATGGAATTTCAATGCAATGCAATGTAATTGAATACAATAAAATGCATTGCAATGCCACATCACAAATGTCATATGATACTGCTTCAATGCACAAGGGAAACAATTAGTTATGTATGCTTCCCAATGCAACAGCTTATATGTTATATCTCTTCATTACACAACTAAATGAGTTAGTTATTGTATGCAATACTATGAAAGATAGCATATTTAATGTATGCAATGTATGCACATAAGTGTTATCTCTTCAATGAACATCGTAATAAGTTCCTTCTTGTAAGCATTGCAATGTAAAATCGTGTTGCATTAAATTGCATCATGTTTTTTTAAATTCAATGAACAACGGCTGGATATATTTCGTGCATGCAATGCAATGCAATGCAATTGAATACAATAAAATTCAATGCAATGCAATGCAAAGCAATACAATGCAATGCCACATCACATCTGTTATATTAAATTCAATGGACAACGGATGGATATATTTCGTGCATGCAATTAAATGCAAAGCAATGCAATGCAATGCAATGCAATGCAATGCAATGCATGCAAACAAATGAAATGCAATGCAATTGAATACAATAAAATGCAATGCAATTTCTATGCAATGCAATGCAAAGCAATGCAATGCAATGCAATGCAATGCAATTTCAATGCAATGCAATGCAATGCAATGCAATGCAATGCAATTGTATACAATAAAATACAATGTCATGCAATGCAATGCCACATCACATGTCATATGATACTTCTTTAATGAACAAGGGAATCAGTTGCTTCGCAATGCAACAGCTTATATGTTATGTTATATCTCTTCATTACACAACTAAATAAGTTAGTTATTTTATGCAATGCTATGATAGCATATTTTATGTATTCTACTTGTTTTTATAAGTATGTTCTTGTAAGCATTGCAATGGAACAGCACTTATTAAATTCAATGGACAACGGATGGTTGTATTTCGCGCATGCAATGAAATGCAATGCAATGCAATGCAATGCAATGCAATGCAATGCAATGAAATGAAATGAAATGAAATGAAATGAAATACAATACAATGCAGTGCAATGAAACATCACATATAATACTGCTTCAATAGACAAGTGAATCAATTATTTCTTTATGCTTCGCAATGCAACAGCTTATATGTTATGTTATATCTCTTCATTACACAACTAAATAAGTTTGTTATTTTATGCAATGCTATGAAAGATAGCATATTTACCGGTAGTGTATTTTACTTCACTGCACAACGAATTCAATTAGACTGAGTATGCAGTGCAATGCAATAGCATATTGTGTGTTTTATCTTGTAAGATTGAACATTGGAATAAGTTCGTCCTTGTAAGCATTCCATTGCAACAGCAACACGTCAAAACGTGTTATCTCAAATGCACAACAAAATTATTCAGATCTTGAGTGCAACGCATAAATGCGCGAAGAATGCAAAAAGAAAAATGTAAGAGCGCACAACGAAATAAGTCATTTCTCATATACAATTCAATTAAACAGGTCATATCTTCTGTGTTATCTTTACTGTAAAACGGAATAAGTCAGTTCAAATCACGATACAGACGGTCACTTGTGTGATTTCAATGCACATGTGTTAGTCAAGGATCTGTATGCAAAAATCATCTTTTCAATGCAAAGCGGAATTAGTTAGCTTTTGTATGAAATTTTATGCACAACGGATGGATTTCTGTCGTGCATGAAATGCAAAATATGTCATGTGCTACTGGCACAAGGGTTTGAATTAGTTTGTCACGATACATACTATGTCACTTGTGTGATTCTAAATGCATATTTTAGTAATTCGGATTCTATATGCAAATGTTACATTATATTTTCAATGCATAAGACTAAAGTTAGCTTTAGTATGCAACTTCATGCAAAACGGATAGATGTATTTCATGCATGCAAGGAAATGCAATTCTGTATGCTTCAAAATCCAACAGCTCATATGTTATGTTATGTTATATTCATTGCACAACTAAATAAGTTAATTTTATGCAATGCTATGAAAGATAGCACATTTTATGTATTATACTTCACTGAACAACTATTTCAATTAGACTGAGTATGCAGTTCAATGTGTATTATCTCTTCAATGAATAAGTTCGGAATAAGTTCCTTCTTGTAAGCATTGCAATGCAACAGCACATATGTTGTATGCAAGTCAACGGATGGATATGTTTCGTTCATGCAATGCAATGCCATGTAATGCAATTGAATACAATAAACTTTCTATAGATACTTCTATATGTTTTTTTTTACATATACCACTTTGTTTACTTTACCACTTCTATAACATCTTCTAAAAACATCCTTCTGATGTTTCCATCAGCAGTTCAAATTTGACCTTTTGACAATTTTTCTGGCCAAAGAGTCCTTGAACTTATAACTTTTTATACATACTCGTACACTCCATCAAATGTTTCAACAGCCCTCTGGAAGTCCCTTTTCTCTAAAAGTCCACATTGAACATCTTTCTGGCCGTAAAGTCTATGACAGACTTGAGAGACTTGTTCTGATGTTTCATCAGTCAGACTGTAGTCCATATTTGACTTACTAAACATATTTTGTAAAAGAGTCAACATAAAAAAGTGCATATTTTACCTGAAGACAGTTCTCACAAAAAAGTTCTGTATTTTTAACTTTTCTATTGATACTTTTAGACTCTTTCTGAAGTTTCATTAGTAGTTCAAATAAAACTTTTAAAAAACTTTCTAAAACCATTTCTGGCCAGAGAGTAATTGAACTTGAAGATTCACTTTTTTTATGCAAACTCCTTCTTATGTATTATTAGCGTATGTGTTCTCACCTAGTCTCATATACTTCTTTTGATGTTACATCAACCATATATTTGTCCATATTTGACTTATTGAACAAATATCTGGCCAAAGACTGCTTGATAATGAACTTTCTATACATACTCATAGACTCCTTCTGATGTTTTATCAGCCAAAGAGTAGTCCATATTTGACATACTGAAAAAATTCTAGTGAAAGAGTCAGCAAAAGGTAACACTCATAGACTGCTTTTGATGTTACATTAACAATGTATTAGTCCAAATTTGACTAAAAGAACACAATTCTGGCCAAAGAGTGCTTGATATTGAAACTTCTATACATACTCAAAGATCTGACGTTTCATCATCCAGACTGGGGTCCATATTTTGACCTACTTAAGATATTTTTGGTGAAAGAGTCATCAAAGGGAAACTTACATGTTCTCATGGACTTCTTATGATGTTACATCAACCATATATTAGTCCATATTTGACTTATTGAATACATTTCTGGCCAAAGAGTGCTTCATATTTGATCTTTCTATACATACTCATAGACTCCTTCTGATGTTTTATCAGGCAGAGAGTAGTCCAAATTTGACCCACTGAACAAATTTCTAGTGAAAGAGTCATCAAAGGGTAACTTTGGGTTCTTATAGACTGCATTTGATGTTAATCCATATTTGGCTTATAAAATACATTTCTGGCCAATGAGTGCTTGATATTGAACTTTCTATACATACTCATAGACTCCTACTGATGGCATAAGTCATTTAGAAGACCAAATCTGACCTTTTGAACTTATTTCTGGTCAAAGGGTCTTCAAATTTTTTCAAAACTAAATAAACTTATAGACTCCTTCTGGTGTTAAATCAGCCATACAGAGTTTCCTCATGGAACATATGTACATTTGCACATATTTCTGGCCAAATAGTTACTGAACATTAACTTAATATCCAATCAGATTGTCTTCTTTTGATGTTATATTAGCCACACTGAAGTCCATATTTGACCCAAGGAACATATTTCTGGCCAAGGAATCCTAGATTTTGAACTTTCTATACATACTCATAGACTCCTACTGATAGCATAAGTCATTTAGAAGACCAAATCTGACCTTTTTTAACTTATATCTGGTCAATGGGTCTTCAAAAAAATTTAAACTATAGAAACTTACAGACTCCTACTGATGTTAAATCAGCCAGGACCTTGGTTTAGCGTCTCATCCGAAGGACGGTGCTCTTTGTCAGTACAGTGTCCCCGTCACTACACTGGGGCGTTAGGACCGGTTAGGACCCACACAGACCACAGGGTGAGCACCCCCTGCTGGCCTCACTAATTATACATACTCATACACTCCTTCTGATGTTTCATCATGTTCATACTGAACATATGTGTGTGTCTACGTTTCAGAGTCTATGAAATTAAACTTTCTATTACTTATTGACTCCTCATTTTTTACAAGAACCATACAGTTTTCCAAAATTTGACCTTTTGAACATATTTATGGCAAAAGAGTCCTCGGTGTTGAACTTTCTATAACAACATTCCTTCTGATGTTTCATCAGTAGTTCAAAATTGACTTTTGAATATATTTCTGGTCAGAGAGACCTTGAACAAACTTTCTATAAATACTCATAAACCTTTTTTTTTATGTTACATCAACCATATTTAGTCCATATTTGACTTATTTAACACATTTCCAGTCTGTTTCAACAGTAGTTCAAATATGACTTTTTGTCAGCTTTTGCCAAGCGTGTCAGAGGGTTCTGGGTTCTAATCTGCACTAAGAATTATAGTTTGTACTCTCAGTAAACAACTAGTTCAGTAGTTTTATACTACAAGTTTTCTTTAAGTGAACTTAACATCAAGATGTCATAGCGCCCCCTACCGTATAACAGTGAAAACATGTGTGTAAATGTGTAAATTCCTGTACACTACCAGTGGACTAGCCTACACACAAATTCAGATGCGCAGAATTAGAAACATATCTGTTCTATATCAATATTTTAATCAAAATTTTCACAAAATATGTTTCATAAGACTGTATATGAAAAACGATGTAAAAAAAAAGTATATTTAGTAGGCTACTCGATTAAAAGAGTTAACACAACTATAAGCCAAGTATACTTTGAATACTTAATTATACTTTTAAGTAGGGCTATATCTCGATACAAAAGATTGAGTTCAAGTACAGGCCAAATATACTTGGACTTTTCTCTCAGTAAAAGTCAGTTAAGTGTAATTTTAAGTATATTTCTGAGAAATACATATATGTTTGAAAAGTATTTAAAATGTAGATTGAAAGTATGCTTTCTTAATTTTTAGTTGAAAATAAGTAGGCTACACTAGAACACTTGAATAAACTTATTTTTCGTAAGGGAACGAAAGTTGCAGCAGCCCTTAATTGGTCTTTCGTGGACTAATTTGGGCAAGGAGGCCTCAGTATGATCCCAATTAATAATAATAATAAATAAATAAATGTAATATCACTATCTTCGATAAAAGAAAAACTATTAATTTATGCACTCATTTTGTGATTTTTTTTGGGTATTTGTGAATTTATTTACCTCTAAAAATACCATATTTGAATACCACATTTGATGGTATAAAAATAGCAAAACAGCGAAAATATCAACAGCCACTAGATGGCTGTAGAACTCAATGGCTGCATATATGCTGAAATATATGAACCAATGTTTTAAAGAACTTAACCTTTTAAGTTGTAGAATAGATTTTATCACAAGTTACAATTGTATAATTTTTTTTATTCTTTTTTATTAATTTTCTTACATTAACACAACAGTGGTACTGGTATCTCATAACAGCTCGTACAGCCAAATATCATCTTACAATCTTTGGATATACATATTCACATATATGCACATGGAAAGATAACAAAAATAGAAATAATAGTTGTAATACAACAGGGCATATAAGTAAAAAAAAAAAAAAAAAAGTATATAATAAAAAAAATAATTAAAAAACAGATGTAAGAAAGATATCAGTCACTGAGCATCTGCAAGAAAGTTCCACAGAGAAGACCAAGTACGCCAGAAAACATCAGACCTTTGATGCAGATCATATGTGAGTTTCTCTAGAGGTAGAAGAGTAGCTGCCTGACTCATCCACATATTGACTGAGGAGTTGACCATAGAAGCAATATACATTTTCTTGCTAAATATAAGCAAAAATTCAATACAGTTTCTGTGTCTCCATCAAGGCACAGACCAGCTTTACAGTTCAGAAGATATACATTTTGAGTGTTGTGAGGGTAAATGAGGACCCAAAAGCGATTTAACAGTCTTTTAATGTCAACACAGGGAAGCAACAGTGAAGAACACAGATCTTCTTGAGTCGTAATGGAGAAATAAACAACCCGCAGAGAGGGCGACAAAAAGAAACACAAATGTCTTTCAGATCACTTCAAAAGAGCCTTTTAGGCAGCAGAGGAGAATAGCTGGGGTAGCGGCGACAGGCTGCAGGTCTCTCTGTTAAGACGCGGGTCGAAGAGAGACAGTGATAACCTGGGCTGCGTTTCCCGAAACCTTCTTAACGCTACGTCGTGCTTAAGTTACACCTTAAGCTGTACCTTATCGTTAATACGTGTTTCCCGAAACGCTCTTAGTTAAGTATACCTTCTGTAAGTCATACGTTCGGAAGGTTGGTCTGGAGCACTCTTAGCTATACCTTATCACTGTTAAAGGTCTATATGAATATAATTCTGAAGTTTTAATACACCCAGACAGTGTTCAATTAGGCTAATTCAAGTGTTTTCATGCAAAGAATAAAATTGTCATTACACTGATTGTTGTTACAATTTTAATTATATTATTATATATAATACAATTTTATAAATGTATTTTAATTAAAGAGCGCTTTTAAAGGCCAGTGAAAGCATAGGCTACTGTCAGTTAAGTCCTATTCGGACGCTAATATTGTTTATCATGGGCTCGTACGGTATTTTAAACATTTACAGGGGTAAGTCGGTTATTTTAGTGCCGTCCGAATCCATAATATCAGTGTTTTTTCTCACCCAACCCGCGTAAAAATCTCTGTCCAAATTAGTACCTACTGATTTTTTGACAAACAGGTCGTGTGGTAATTTAATTGCCGTCTGAATCCACATCTCTGAGTTTACAAGAAGAGATTCAAAATTCACTGTTTAAATCCTTTTTGATCACTGCCGAGCACCGTAGCTACGTGACGTACTCTTTTATTACTGAAATGCTTGAAAGTATTTACAAGAACAGTATTTCATCGCAGCTCACCTCAGCGAACAAAAATGGGAAAGAGAAGAAAGCACATCAAAAATTTAAATGGTTATGATGGCAGCAATATATGATACAATTTTAAAATATGTAGGCAAGGCTATTATAGGCTGTTATAGTTTAGATTATTTTTTATAATATCCCATGAGTCCTAGTAAATGCAATTTCAACTATTTCTGAAGTGCTTCTTTTATAAAGAACAGCGCTTTCTCACATAAGCAGCCCCTGCACGAGAGAATAATTGATTCTCGAGTCATTGATATCAACAGATTCAGCACCATCGCCACGGACAGCACCCGGTAACGTCCGACGTAAGAAGGTATATCTTAAGCAGCTTTCTAAGGTATAGTTCGGGGAACACGCCTAGAAATGGTATACCTTCAGTTAAGTTATACCTTAAGAGCCTTCGTATCGCGCTAAGAGACAACGTTATCGGGAAACGCAGCCCTGATCTCTCGTAGCATCAAAAGAACTGGGCTGCGTTTCCCGATAACGTTGTCTCTTAGCGCGATACGAAGACTCTTAAGGTATAACTTAACTGAAGGTATACCATTTCTAGGCGTGTTCCCCGAACTATACATTAGAAAGCTGCTTAAGATATACCTTCTTACGTCGGACGTTACCGGGTGCTGTCCGTGGCGATGGTGCTGAATCTGTTGATATCGATGACTCGAGAATCAATTATTCTCTCGTGCAGGGGCTGCTTATGTGAGAAAGCGCTGTTCTTTATAAAAGAAGCACTTCAGAAATAGTTGAAATTGCATTTACTAGGACTCATGGGATATTATAAAAAATAATCTAAACTATAACAGCCTATAACAGCCTTGCCTACATATTTTAAAATTGTATCATATTTTGCTGCCATCATAACCATTTAAATTTTTGATGTGCTTTCTTCTCTTTCCCATTTTTGTTCGCTGAGGTGAGCTGCGATGAAATACTGTTCTTGTAAATACTTTCAAGCATTTCAGTAATAAAAAGAGTACGTCATGTAGCTACGGTGCTCGGCAGTGATCAAAAAGGATTTAAACAGTGAATTTTGAATCTCTTCTTGTAAACTCAGAGATGTGGATTCAGACAGCAATTAAATTACCACACGACCTGTTTGTCAAAAAATCAGTAGGTACTAATTTGGACAGAGTTTTTTACGCGGGTTGGGTGAGAAAAAACTGTCATGGTGCAATGGATCACAGGAAGCAAATGCGAGAAATGAATCTTTATTGTCTCAGTCCACGGCAAAAGCCAGCAATGGTGACGCAGGGACTGGACGGTCAACTCGGTGAGTGAAGACAGACGGTGCGAAGAATCCACGGTGAACGAAGAACACACTCTTGGCACGAAAACTCCACGGAACAAGACACGATCAGGAACAGGAACCAGACAGGGACACACCAAACAAAGATCTGACAAGGATGAGATAACAGCGGTGAGTATAAGTAGTGGTGATGATCAACTGCAGCTGGTGATGTGATGATGAACAGCTGGAGCGGATCAGGTAATGCCATACAGACACGCCCCTCACACACGTGCGTTCATACAACAACGTAAACACGAGACAAGAAGGAACAGAGAAAATGTCTACCGTGACAGTACCCCTCCTCCTAAGAACGCCTCCTGGCGTTCCCAGACTCCCTTACCTGTCGATTGTAATCATCGATAAGAGAGTGATCCAGAATGTCTCTAGCAGGAACCCAACTTCTCTCCTCCGGACCGTAACCTTCCCAGTCCACCAAGTACTGGAACCCGCGTCCCCTCCGTCTAGAGTCCAGGATGCGATTGACCGAATAGGATGGTTCCCCATCTACGAGTCGCGGCGGTGGGGGAACCGGGACTGGCGGATTAATGCGAGCATAAAACACGGGTTTGACTTTGGATACATGGAACACGGGATGAATTCTCTTGTACGCAAGAGGAAGTTTAAGGCGGACTGCCACCGGACTAACAATCTTGGTGACAGCAAACGGGCCAATAAATTTGGGAGCAAGTTTATTCGAGACGGACCGGAGAGGAATGTTCTTGGTAGAAAGCCACACTTTGGAACCGACGACGTATACGGGGGGCCTCCGCCGGTGGCGATCGGCCTTGGCCTTGGTGCGAGCTCCCACTTGGAGTAGAGTCTCACGGGCTCTAGTCCAAGTGCGCTGACACCTCTGGACAAAGGCGTGAGCGGAGGGGACCGCGACTTCGGATTCCAGACTAGGAAACATTGGTGGCTGGTAACCTACACTACACTCAAACGGAGATAGGCCCGTAGATGACACTGGTAACGTATTGTGGGCGTACTCCACCATAGACAGTTGCTGACTCCAAGAGGAAGGGTTCTTGGAAACCATACATCGCAACATTCTTTCCACATCTTGGTTGGCTCTCTCAGTCTGACCATTGCTCTGGGGATGAAATCCAGAGGACAAACTAACAGTCGCCCCCAGTAATCTACAAAATTCTCGCCAAAACTTGGACACAAATTGGGGACCCCTGTCAGAAACCACGTCCATCGGGAGGCCATGTAACCGAAAGACGTGATCTACGACAGTTACCGCTGTCTCCTTAGCTGAAGGTAATTTGGGTAAGGGGATGAAATGTGCTGCCTTCGAGAATCGGTCCACCACAGTTAAAATCACTGTGTTACCCTGAGAGGGTGGGAGGGCGGTAATAAAATCTAGAGCGATATGGGACCAGGGTCTCGAAGGCACCGGCAGCGGTTGAAGTAACCCATCTGGAGGTCGATTAGAAGACTTACCAATGGCACAAACTGAGCAAGCCAAAACAAAATCGTGAACGTCGCGAGCCATACGTGGCCACCAAAACCGTTGCTTGACTGAAAAACCAGTGCGATTGACTCCTGGGTGACAAGCAACGTTGGAATTGTGACCCCACTGGATAACGTCTGACCGTAATCCCTCCGGCACAAACAAACGATTCGGTGGGCACCCGGGCGGAGGCGTTACCCCTTCTAAGGCTCTCTTGACCTTCGCTTCGACCTCCCATGTGAGTGTTGAGACAAATCTGGTCTCAGGTAAAATACACTCGGGAGTAGACGGGCGTTCGGAAAAATCAAATATGCGAGATAAAGAATCCGGCTTGATGTTCTTAGAACCCGGACGGTAAGATAGAGTAAAATCAAATCGACCGAAAAAAAGCGCCCTCCGAGCCTGCCTGGAGTTCAATCTTTTGGCAGTTCTGATGTATTCTAGATTCTTGTGATCAGTCCAGACGATAAAAGGTACCCCCGACCCTTCTAACCAGTGTCGCCATTCTTCCAATGCCAACTTGACTGCCAACAACTCTCTGTTACCAATGTCATAATTGCGTTCGGCTGGGGATAATCGATGTGAAAAAAACGCGCAAGGATGCACCTTGTCGTCCACAGGTGAACGCTGGGATAACACTGCTCCTACTCCCACCTCTGATGCGTCGACCTCCACCACAAACTGACGTGAAGAATCAGGGGTTATAAGAATTGGAGCTGAAACAAAGCGGCTCTTTAGTTTAACGAACACAGCCTCGGCTGCTTCGGACCACCTGAACGCAGTTCGGGGGGAGGTCAAGGCAGTCAGAGGCGCGACAAGCTGGCTGAAATTGCGAATGAAACGCCGGTAAAAATTGGCAAACCCCAGAAACCTCAACAGGGCCTTGCGGGAATCTGGACTTGGCCAATCCACCACAGCCTTGATCTTCTCAGGGTCCATCCGCATTCCCTCGGACGACACGATGTAACCTAAAAAAGGAACAGACTGTGCATGAAAATCGCATTTCTCCGCCTTGACAAAAAGCCCATTCTCTAGCAGCCTCTGAAGCACTCGTCGGACGTGCTGCACATGCTCCTGGAGAGACGAAGAAAAAATCAATATGTCATCCAGGTAGACATATATGAACTGATCGATCATGTCTCGTAGCACGTCGTTGACCAGTGCCTGGAAAACTGCTGGGGAGTTGGACAGCCCGAACGGCATAACCAAATATTCAAAATGCCCCCTGGGGGTGTTAAAAGCAGTTTTCCATTCATCTCCCTCCCTGATGCGAACCAAATGATAAGCGTTACGTAAGTCCAATTTTGTGAAGACAGACGCTCCCTGCAACCTCTCGAAGGCTGAAGACATCAACGGCAAAGGATACGTATTCTTTACCGTGATGTTATTCAACCCTCGGTAGTCAATGCAAGGTCGCAAAGATCCATCCTTCTTCCCCACAAAAAAGAACCCCGCCCCCGCTGGAGAAGAGGAAGGGCGAATGAATTTGGCTACTAGAGAATCAGAAATATATTTCTCCATAGCCTCTCTTTCAGGAATCGAAAGTGAATATAACTTGCCTTTAGGCGGAGACTTACCTGGCAGTAAATCTATAGCACAGTCATAGGGACGATGCGGAGGGAGAGAAGCAGCACGAGACTTACTGAACACTTCCTTCAGATCCAGATACTCCGCGGGCACGTTAGACAAATCCCCCGTTTCCTCCTGCAACACAGAAACAGGTACAGACGAACAAGCAGACACAAGACAAGACTTATGGCATTCCTTATTCCACTCCAGCACAGCTTTATGAATCCAGTCCACACGGGGGTTGTGTTTGATCAGCCAAGGATGTCCGAGAACAACGGGTGCCAAAGGTGAGTCCAAAATAAAAAAAGAAATAGTCTCGGTGTGATTGCCAGAAGTAATGAGCGTGATATCTTCAGTGGTGTGTGAAATGATGGGGAGTTCTTGACCAGTTAATGCATGAACAGAAATCCTGTGAGTGAGAGGTCGAAGGGGAATCTGGAAGGTGCGTGCGAAATTAGAATCCATAAAATTACCTTCCGCCCCGGAATCCAACAGTGCAGAACAGTCGTGCTGGTTGGTTGACCATCTCAGTCTTACCGAGAGGAGGGTGGAGGTAGATGTAGCTGGTGAGGTCTTCCTGGCGGAGATCCCACCCGACAGTAGCCTCATGTTTACTGTCGGGCTTGGCCTTTTACCGGGCAGTTGTATGCAAAGTGACCAGTCCCTCCACAGTAAAGGCAAAGGCCCTGGGACCTCCGCCTCTCCCTCTCCTCTCGGGAAAGCCGAGCTCGACCCACCTGCATGGGCTCGTGATCGTCGACAGGGCTGACCACGCCCCTGCCGCTGGACCGCCGGTCGTCGAAATCTCCGAGAGGGCGGGTGGAAGTTGTTCTGCGCTCGACTCTGGACAGTCGAGCGTCCACCCGCAGGGCAAGGTCGATTAGGCCATTGAGACTGGTGGGGAGATCCAGGGCATAGATCTCCTTCTGGACGTGGTCAGCCAGCCCATGCAGGAATATGTCCCACTGCGCCTCCTCGTTCCAGCCACACTCCGCCGCCAGGGTCCTGAACTGGATCGAGTAATCGGATACCGAGGATTCGCCCTGGCGGAGTTCAGCCAACGTCCTGGCCGCTTCTCTTCCGGACACCGCGCGATCGAAGACCTTCCTCATCTCCTCCGCGAGGGACTGGAACGAGGAACAGCATGGGTTCTGGTTCTCCCACACCGCCGTTCCCCAGAGTGCCGCTCTCCCAGTCAGCAGCGTCAATACAAATGCCACTTTCGTTTGTTCATTGAAAAAGGTGCGAGGCTGTAAAGCAAAGTGCATAGAGCACCGGGTTAAGAATGCTCTGCAATGAGACGGCTCACCCGAATAAGCCTCCGGAACCGGCAGTCGAGGCTCCGACTGGAAGGGGCTTCCTGGTGGTGCGGGGGGAACGGCTGGTGTGGGGGGCGCAGCGGGGACACGTAGGCGCTGGATCTGCTGGGTGAGCTCAGACACCTGCGTCACCAAGGCTTGAACAGCGCGACCCGTGTCGCCGATCTCCTTCTCCTGGGAATTCATTCTCTGAATACTGTGATGTACAAATTCTTCTATGGACGGTGACGCACTCGCTGCTCCCATTTCCTGGTCAGATCTTTCTGTCATGGTGCAATGGATCACAGGAAGCAAATGCGAGAAATGAATCTTTATTGTCTCAGTCCACGGCAAAAGCCAGCAATGGTGACGCAGGGACTGGACGGTCAACTCGGTGAGTGAAGACAGACGGTGCGAAGAATCCACGGTGAACGAAGAACACACTCTTGGCACGAAAACACTCCACGGAACAAGACACGATCAGGAACAGGAACCAGACAGGGACACACCAAACAAAGATCTGACAAGGATGAGATAACAGCGGTGAGTATAAGTAGTGGTGATGATCAACTGCAGCTGGTGATGTGATGATGAACAGCTGGAGCGGATCAGGTAATGCCATACAGACACGCCCCTCACACACGTGCGTTCATACAACAACGTAAACACGAGACAAGAAGGAACAGAGAAAATGTCTACCGTGACAAAAACACTGATATTATGGATTCGGACGGCACTAAAATAACCGACTTACCCCTGTAAATGTTTAAAATACCGTACGAGCCCATGATAAACAATATTAGCGTCCGAATAGGACTTAACTGACAGTAGCCTATGCTTTCACTGGCCTTTAAAAGCGCTCTTTAATTAAAATAAATTTATAAAATTGTATTATATATAATAATATAATTAAAATTGTAACAACAATCAGTGTAATGACAATTTTATTCTTTGCATGAAAACACTTGAATTAGCCTAATTGAACACTGTCTGGGTGTATTAAAACTTCAGAATTATATTCATATAGACCTTTAACAGTGATAAGGTATAGCTAAGAGTGCTCCAGACCAACCTTCCGAACGTATGACTTACAGAAGGTATACTTAACTAAGAGCGTTTCGGGAAACACGTATTAACGATAAGGTGCTTAAGGTGTAACTTAAGAACGACGTAGCGTTAAGAAGGTTTCGGGAAACGCAGCCCTGGACAGAATACAAATAATAAGGGCCCGGTTCCCCGATAACGCTCACTCTTAGCGCGCTAAGAAGACTCAAAAATATATATCTTACCGAAGTTGTTTATGTTCCTAAGTGTGTTCCCCGAAGTGTCCCTTAGGAAGCTTCTTAACACGCTCCTCTTACGTTCGACGTTACAAAGGCGCTGTCCCAAGTGAAGGTGCTGAATTAGTTGGCATCGATTGCTCAGGAATCGATTTTGCACTTCACGTGAAGGTGCATTACGGCGTTAAGAAAGACAACACGTTCTATGCAAATGAAACATTCCTCAAATTATTCCAGTAATATTTATTTTAACATAGTTTAAGTTATCAGTAAAATATAGACTATTAATTAAATGATCAAATCGTGATATGTCAAAATGTTTGAGATGACCAAAGCAGGATTTATTTTCACAGAAGCGCGAGCCGCGCGCGAATCCCAACGCTACGCTTCACGAGATAAGATGCACGTGGCAAAACTAAACAGCTGTTTTACGGTAGAAGTTTTAATCGACGACATAAATAATCAGTTTGCAAAGACTGTATCAATCAAAGCTCAGCTTCGGGTAGGGGATATTTACAGGTAAAGATAAAGAGACTGAGAGAAGAGGAACGAGAGAAGGAGATGGAGATAAGAGAGGAGAGCAGGTAAAGCAATAGCCTATTGCATACTGATGATACTGTGCCCACAATGAGAATAACTTTATTGCAATGGATTCCTATTTAACATAGATATACATAGCCTAAGTTCTTTGACAATTACAGTGGAAAAATAATATGCCCCCGAGCAAGATCACTTTTGGGACCTCTGTATTTATAAAACCCTGTGTACGGCTTTTGCACTGAATAGAAAATTATATGTTTAAAAAAAATACAGTGAATTACAATGCTGTACAGAAGAGTGCACTATTGCAGACTTATATACTGAGGTTTTAATTACATTATTTTAATATAGACAGTCGGGAACTAAAGTGGGCCGGTCTAAGGCATGAAACTCCAGGGCTGAAAATGAGTCCCACTCCGGCCCTGAAACCTCTCACTCAAAGTGCAAACCTACACACCAAATCTACAAAACCATAAGCTATTTCTCAGCCTTTGACTCAGTTTTCAATTGCATAAAACACTTTTTTCAAAACACTACACACAATTCTCTACCTAAAACACAAAAATCTAGCAGGAATTATTGGTAACACTTTATAATAACTGCACGCTATTATCATTAGTTAAGCATGAGTAAACAGTTAATTCATCATTTATAAAGCATTAATAGACATTAATAAGCAGTTTATAAATACAGCTATAAATGCTTTTTTCTTGTTTTATAAGCATATATATAATGTGTTTAATAACTGTATTTTCATACTTTGTTAATGATCAATAAATAATTTCTAAATGAAGTATTACATTATTTACAAACCAGTTATTTAAGAGTTGTCAGTGATTCATAAGATCACTTAGAACGTGTAAGTAAATGGAGTAAATTCGGGTAGTTATAAAGCATTTAGTAGTGGTTAGTTAACTGTTTTTGTGAGCTCATCTAAAGTGAGGACTAGTTATGTCTTGTAAAGCATTTACAAATGAGATTTAAAGGCTCATTTGTCTTCTAAACAGAAAAATGAAACAAACACAACACAGTGAAACAACACAAATCTCCTCTGTAAATGCTTTACAAGGCATGAATAGTCCTCACTTTAGATGAGCTCACACAAATAGTTAACTGACCACTACTAAATGCTTTATAACTACCCGAATTAACCCTGAATTACAGTATAAATACATGTTAATAAAGCATTTATTAACACACTAAGTAACTATTACTATATGTCTGAATAATAAGATGTATGAATGTACATTTAAATAGTTTATTAATCATTTACTTACACTTTCTAAGTGATCTTATGAACCACTGACAACTCTTAAATAAATGGTTTATAAATAATGTAATACTTAATTTAGAAATCATAAATTAATCATTAATAAAGTATGAAAATACAATTATTAAACACATTATAGATATGCTTTTAAATCAAGAATAAAGCATTTATAGCTGTATTTATAAACTGCTTATTAATGTCTATTAATGCTTTATAAATGATGAATTAATTGTTTACTAATGCTTAACCAATGATTAATAGTGTGCAGTTATTATAAAGTGTTACCGAATTATTTGCTTTCCTTTTCCAAACACAACCAATCAAAATGCTACACTTATTCACCAGGTCACACACACACTCCTCATATGTGCAAACACTAATTGCTTTACTGATCACTAACCAATCACTGCTTTACTGTAGTATAAGCCTATAATAGGTCAAAGGTCAGATTACCTGTTTTGAACAATGGATGCCAACAATGGACAGAGACCCCCCACACTCAATGGTGTTCTTTACTGTATTATAAAGAATATTCTTTTGGTTTACATATGTTTATGGTTTTGTTGTATGCTACTGCATACAACAGTAATGTTTGGCCTAATAAATATTTTCTGTTTCTACATTTCATTGGTGATTACAGTGTACTTGTTACCCCTCTCAGAAGATTACTTTCACTGTAGAACATTGTATTGAAATGTAGATATAAGCGTATGAAAGACCAAAGAGCTTTAGATGTAAAAAAACAAAGTTTACAAGGTGTATCCAAAAATGCACTATTATGAAATAAGTGTTTGCCATTTGATGCAAATGCTTCATTCTGACATGTGTTTATGGCATTTTGAATGCAGTGTTACATTTTTGAAGGAGATGTGAGGCATTTTGCATTTTGTGTGTGAAGTTTTGGGAATTGTGTGTAGAGTTTTTAAAAAAGGTGACATAGTTGGTCAGACACCACCATGCTTACCCATTTATAGATCTTAGACATTTAGAGCCAAATTGTTTGCCAGATTTTAATTAGCCTATCAAAAGTGATTGCCAATTTAAACGCTTTAATGACATTACGAAATAGCCTAGGCTAATTACCACCATATTAGTTCTGATACCAAATAAAGTCAACTTCATAAATAGGCCTGTATCCATTGCGAACATATTTTATTATTAGTCTTAAAATGTCCATAACATAAAATCATTGTTGAGACACAACATTGTCAACATACCATAGTTTGACTTGTACTGCACTGATGTCTAAAGACTGCTGCACAGTGGCGGCGACTAGCGTCTTTAGCTCAAACAATGCTAAGAGAGAGCTTACGAATGGTCCAGACCAACCTTACGAAAGTGTGACTACAGAAGATATACTTAGCGTACGAACGTGTCGGGAATCGTGCCATAAGGTTAAGAGAGAGGTTAAGGAATAGGTTAAGAACTACTTAGCGATAAGAACGTTTTGGGGAACCGGGCCAAGATGATTAGCTGAGAACAGATTGCACTTGCCAGGCGGATACCAACAGGACAGGACAAAGTTGAAACAAACAAGACAGTAGTTTGCTTCTAGCATGAGAAACTCAAATGAGAATCTGACAAAGAGAGAAGCAAGAGCAGAGAGGGAAATAGAGACCTAGTCAGAGGAGAAAGGGAACAGGTGGGAAGAGGGTGAACGAGGTAGTTAGAGGAGATGAGGAACAGCTGGAAGAGCAGAGAAAGAGAAAGTAACCTATTACGACCAGCAGAGGGAGACAGAGTAAAGAGAAAGAACAGGAACAAGACATAACATGACAATACATAACATGGAGACATTACAAACATCTTTCCAGTAATCTTTTGAGTAATTTTGTGGATCTCCTTCCAGTAAACTTAAATTTTATCACAATCCCAAAACACATGCATCACCGTACCAGTGTTTGCCCTGCATTTGAAACATAATTGAGAGGAATTGGGGAACATTGGAGTTAGATAGGTCCTGTGGATAAATTTATAATTTTGTTCGTGAGCTGAGATTGAACAATTGTAGAATTTTTAAAAAACTATTTGTGTTGGCTAAACCTATACAAAAATGCCAAAATATGATCACTGACAAATATGTCCATGCTATAAAGACAAAGTAGGAGACAGAGTAATCATTTATTTCTAACATAAACATAAAATTTTAATCACTCAAAAAATTACAAAACAGGTAAGAATAAACCATAAACCTAACAATAACTTAATGAAAGTAAATGGTAACAAACAGATAAGAATAAACAATGTAAAATTACATATTTTGTTTTTCAGCATCGACAAATCTTGTAGTAGGATTTTGAAGTGTGTGTGTCTGTGTGTTTTGCAGTTTCAGATTGGCAGATTTAAAAAAAATGCTCATTTATTGGCTAATTCAATTCTTTGTTTGTGTATGTGTTTTTCATTTGAAAGAATTTGAGGGTTAAGCCATTGTGAATTGAAGAATAACTTGTGCATTAACACAATTCCGTTGTACATTAATAACAACCTATAGTGATGTTTCATTAGAAAGCACACAATAACTAACTCATTCCGTGTACATTTAAAAAATAACACAAAATGTGTGCTGTTGCACTGCACTGCCTACAAGACTGTCATTTCGTTTTCCACTGAACAGACAACATATAACATGGTAAAAAGTTTAATGAAAATTTCTATAAAAGTGTGCACTTTATTTTTATGGTTTTTGTTTGGCAGCCATAGCTGAAAGTCATTGACCGTTTTTTAAAGATTTTATTTTTTACAGTGTAGGAAGGATTCATTCATTTACTGTGTATTTGTATTATATTTGTATACTAATTTATATCTCTTTGCTTTCATCTTATTCTGTCAAGTTTCACACTGCCAAAACTTCACAATCAAGAAGATCAACAATCTGACACACGCAAATTCTTCAAAATATTAAATTCTCTCCTCTGTCTCCCACTATTTTATTCCTATTTTATTCCTATTTCTCCCACACTTCTGCCATCACTCACATATCATCAACATCTCTCCTATCAGGCATTTTCAGACTCAGGCTCAGGTAACACAAAAAAAAACTATACATTTAACACTTCACTTGTAGAAAGTTACAGGCCTGTCTCTCTCATTGAATGAGTTGTTTCCAACCAGGTGTCATCTTTTCTTTCACTGAACAACCAGCTGGATGATAACCAATCAGCTTTTCAACCGTTACTGGCTTTCTATCGGTTATGGAAGCTCAGCAGATTGCAAGAGCTGCTGGGGCCAGTTGTAAAAAATGATCGTGAATTTTAACGGTAAAAGACTAAAAATGCTACAGTGAAAAACTGTTAATTGGTTAATAGAAAGTTTACGTAGTATATATGGTACATAACTGTGATAAATCTAATGGTAAATTTAAATTGTTAAATGTACAGTTTTTGAAAGGGGTAAAAAGAATGGTGCAGAATGGACTGCATTTATAGCGCTTTCACAGACCCAATGGCCACCAAAGCGCTTTACATTGGCCTCACATTCACCCATTCACACACCGACGGCAGTGTCGGCCATACAAGGCGCCATCCAGCTCGTAGGGAGCAGTTGGGGTTGGGTGTCTTGCTCATGGACACCTCGACACTTGGTCAAGTGGAACCGGGGATTGCACCACCAACCATGCGGTTTGTAGACAACCTACTTGAACCACTGAGCCACTGCCGCCCCAAAGAGCAAGTTATATAATTTACAGTGAAAAAACATAAATTGACATTCCCACAATTCCCTGCGTGACACTTCACATTTGATGGTTTTTGTTGAAATAACAGTTTTTCTTCATAGTTTTCTTAGTTTTTTTTCTAATCAGTTATGTACATTAAGGTTTTATGTTACATTTAATGTTGTTAAATTAATTTTTATTGCATTTTTTACATTTCATGTGTGTTACCAGGATGGTGTTTAATGTTTGTGCGAGTGACAGTGTGCAGCTTAGTATTAAATTTTAAGTGGAAGAGCAGCATGTGATGATTTCTGATTGATCATGTGACTCTCATCACTGCTGTGATTGTTGGATGTCAGTGTATTACAATGGTCCAAAACAGATATTAATACTTCAATAAATCGGTAAATTAACATTATATCAGATAATGAAATACAAGTTTATTACTGTAAATTATAAGTTAAGTCTGTAAAACCAATAACGTTGCTACCGTATTTTTGACGGTAAAGTTCTGGCAACCACAGCTGCCGTTTTTTTTACCGTGAAAATTACGGTTTATTTTTTTACAGTGGAACTAGTCTGACTAACAGTAAACCAAGTGGAATCAGTCTTTTGTTTCGGATTCAAATTAGACCAATATATATTTTTATGTAACTGACTTTAGTAAAAAAAATAGATTACTAACTTGTAAGAGTTAAGAAGTTCATTAGTCATTAGTCGACATTAGTCATTTCAACACTGTTAATCAGGTTAATAATTGGCTGGTTTGAATATATATATGCAACTACCAGTGAGAAACCAAAAAAAAAAAAAAAAAAAAAACAGTGGCAAGAAATAAATTATGTAACTTATCTTGATGAGCTTCTCTCTGATTAAGTTATCTCTTCACGTCATAAGTCAACAAACCATAAGTTAACCGCCAACAACAGTCTGATTTTGAAACTATGATAATGAGAAGTTTAGCATGATAAAATACAACAAAAAGTAAATATAAGATTTGAGACATGTTGAGACACGTGTAGTTTCTTTCTTTCCTATAATATCCAGATCTTGTGCTGGTGATGCTGTTGATAATTAAGAATATATAATTCCGAACACAGTCCATCAGTTGTTCTAAATGGTTGAAATGTTCTCTGAACTGTTGCACAGACTTGGTTTCAAAGATAAGAGTTGTAAATTGGGAAAGGACATGTTCTTTGAAACTAACTACGATTAGGACATGAATCACATGTCACTGCAGAGAATTTGTTAGTAACTACTTAGATGTGTTTTGAATCAGGGTTTCTGCTCCAATAATTCGGCAACATTATTTGTGGGATTTGTAATGAATTTGCCATAATAACATTTTAATAAAAGTTTATTTTCTTAATATTTTTGTTTGTAGTAAGTATTTTATAAAAGCATATCAAGAATATAATTACAGCTAAAGAAGTTGTAGGCCCTTTAGCCCTTTTATTGCTTATGATTTAGTATTACACTTAGATTACACTGTTCACGTGTATTTATTAGGGGTGTAACGATACCCTCACACGATTCGATACATATCACGATACTGAAATCACGATACAATATAATTGCGATACTCCAAGACATATGATAAAAGGTTAACAAAAAAATTTAAATTTTATTTTACATTGTGGGTGTAAATGAGTAGGCTTGGACTTGGTGCTGGAAACCCAGTGCACAGGACAAGTGACACCAGAATAAAAATTCATGATTCTGAAGCTGAAAATACAGAATTATTTTAGACGAATATGCTTGCATTCTGTCACTGACTAGATATATTTAAAATAACGTAGGCCACTTTTTACTGGTAATATAGACATTTGGCATTACCAGGACCCACAAATATTCCCCTATATATTAACTACATAATATATAGTAGTTTCTGTAGTACTGACACTAAAACTCTGAAAACGTGAATATTTTCTCACACAGTCATTTTTATTTTGGGTGACATTGTTGCATTTTTGTATTACAATATATTGTTAAACCCCTAGTATACATAATCTGTGAAAGATTAAACATAGCTAATGGAAAATCAGCTTAGAAACAAAACTTGTTCCCCCCAACCAAGCAACAACCTTTGGCCAATGCAAGATTTTCACAAAGAAAAGAAAATCAATCAAGGTCTAAAAGCTATGGTTGATGTTGGCTAATGCAATCAGTGAGTTCTATCAGTTCAATTGCTGACAGGAAAATCTTGGGTGGTGTTTATGAAACAGCCTTTGCCTTTGGCCTGCCACACTGGCTGGTGGAACTTTGGACCTGTTGCAACCCTTGATTAACAGTGGACTGAATAGATCCGAGTATAAAAGATGTACGCCAGGGGATCACCATCAGTCTTTGTTTGGAGGAAGACTCGCTTTAGTTTCAGGGCTTCTGAGCTTCGTCTGACCCAGCATGGGGAGTATGAAGTTCTGCCTATTGCTGATGCTTGGCACATATGCCATAGCCCGTGAGTATAAAGTTCCTTTGCATTCTGGTGCATTAAAAGATTTTCAGTGCATTATTTATTTTGCTTCATCCTATGTCTATATTCTTGTTTCTTATTTTTAAAGTTTTTTTTTTAGCATGTTTTATTATTTCAAGGCTATTAATGTTTTTAATGCTAAAGTTGTTTGAATGGTTAAATTCACCTTAAAAATAGATTTATTTTAATGAAATACATGATCTTTTAATGTTATGTTTAAAAGACAAACATGCAGTATTTATTTTGCTTCATATGTATACAATATCCTGTTTTTAGCTTCAAGGTTATTAATGTTATTAATGATAAAGTTGTTTGAATGGTTAAATTCATTTTAAAATTAGATTAAAAAAAAATTTGAACTACATTATCTTTTAATGTTATATTTTAATGTAATTACATAATGACTTTCTCGCCAGAGCAAGAAATTGAGTCCAATTCTCATCCAGGATGTCACTGTAAGTATTTTTCTTTCTTTCTTTCTAATCCTTTGATTCATTTTTATTTGTATTCAAGGTCTCTGTGACTCACACATATTAAAGTTCCCTATAATTTATCCTGACCTTTTACCTGTTGGACTCACTGTATCAATTGTTGTCAATTCTTGACACTTACTTTGAACCCTCAATAAATGAGATCACCATTGTAACCTGGCCTATGTACTCTTTATCAACAACAGACAGTTCTTGAGTCAGGATGACAGAGTCCATATTCCTTATTGCTCATCTTGATTAGATAAAACAATATAACATGAAATGCAATTTAATAAGTAATATTTAATGCAATTTAATAAGTAATATTTTAAATAATACTCTGATAATTTGACCTCTAAGAAAACTTATTGAAAAGTCTATAGTGCCGAAAGACAAAATGTATATTAAACATGTACATTTACATTTTATCAAAACAATCCACAGTTTAAAAAAAAAAAAGTTTTTTATTGGAAAACAAGAAATTAATTGAAAACCAAATGTTGAAAATATGGGCAACACTTTAAGGTTTGTTTAAATTTGTTACCATTAGTTAATATATTAACTAACATGAACTAACAGTGGGCTATGTAAATACGCTATACAACTTTTAACAATCTTTGTTGTGAATGAATATACAATTGTTCATTGGTTATTCATGTTAGTTCACAGTTTACTATTTTTACTAATGTTAATATACCTTTTAATATTTATTAGTAAAGGTTTAAAATAACAGTAACTAAGTCTAATACATGCTGTAGAATTATTGTTCATTGTTAGTTCATGTTAACTAATGTTAATAAAGAAAACCTTATTGTAAAGTGTGACCAAAATATGATTGTTTATCAGCGTGTGATTATTGTTTAAAATATATAATTTTTTAATTGACCTTGTATTTTTTTTTTTTTTTTACAGTATCTAAAAGATTCAAGATCTACAAAAAATATACATATCAGTATGAAGCAGAGATCCAAAACAGGGTGACTGGGACCTCTCCTCTCATGAATGGTCCCAAATTGTCCTGCAAGGTACATCGAATTTGAGAAATCATATCTAACTACAATATGCCTTTAAGAAACAAACAAAACAAAAAACAGTAAAGACATTAACACCCTTCAATCCATAGGTTGAAATTGATGTGCCTGTGGCATGCAGCTTTGAGCTCCGGACGAGTGAATGCTCCCTAACTGAGGTGGTTGGAACAGATGCAAATGGCGTGCCCATCTATTCACCTGCTTCTGAGGCCCAAGCCTTTCAATCTGCCATGGAAAAGTATGTTTAAGTTTCCCTTCCCAGCTTTAGAGAAAGTGACCCAAACAATAAAGTTCACAAATATTTAAAATGAGCACAGCCAGTATAGCTAAAATATACAAACAGCCTGTGGAAAATTAAAATGACCTTTAAAACCATATATTGTAAGACTGGTTTACACTGCCTATAACAAACACTAACATTTTAAATATTTTAAAGTTACTTTTGGACCCAACAACAATTAAAGTTTGTGTTTGTTGAGACATTGTGAACTAGGCTATGTTCTCCAGTCTGTAGTAAATTGATTTTAAAATTGTCCAGAAACCCAAGAAGTTATTCAACAGCCATTCATTTTCTTTGAACAGGAATGTACTGAAGTTTGTAGTTGATGGTGAAACTGGTGTGACACTCTATCCTGAGGGTGATGAAACCAACATTTTGAACTTCAAGAGAGGTATCATCTCTGCTCTGATTGTGCCTGTCATGGAGAAGGAGCAGAGCAAAGACATGGTACATAAACATATTTACTTCTTCCTTAAGGTCATAATCTGTAAAGGGATTAATCGCCTTTAATTGCCGTTTATTGTTATGTTGAACTTGTTTGCAATAAATCTTCTAATCTGGAAGCATAGGCTTTAAGGTGATCTTGACCTAAGCACTTAGCTGATAGGAGACAATTGGTAACACTTTATTTGAAGGGGTGTGCATAAGACTGACATGACACTGTCATAAACATGACATAACACCTGTCATGAACATGAAGGAGTCTTTATGAATGTTTATGACTGTTGTCATTAAGTGTCATTCGGTAAATTATGACACTTTTAATGCAAAGTTGACATTGTTTAAAATGTCTTTGTTATGACAACTTGACATTAACAAAGACAAAAATGTCTTTGTTATGACAACTTGACATTAACAAAGACAAACCATGTCTTGATTATGACAACTTGACATTAACCAAGACAAAAATGTCTTGATTATGACAACTTGACATTAACAAAGACAGAAATGTCTTTGTTATGACAACTTAACTTTTACCAAGAAATCATAACCTGTCAACCTGTCACAAATATGTCATAACAGGTCTAATTATCAAACTTAAAGCATTTTACAGTGTAATAACCCTTAATGACATCTTTATAACTAGTACAATGTGTTCCACTTTACTTGAGGACAAGTAAAATATTCATGACACAGTTATAATGGTGTCATGACGGCCAAAGTTGTGACAGGTTGACAGGTTATGATTTCTTGGTTAATGTCAAGTTGTCATAACAAAGACATTTCTGTCTTTGTTAATGTCAAGTTGTCATAACAAAGACATTTTAAACAATGTCAACTTTGCATTAAAAGTGTCTTAATTTACCGAATGACACTTAATGACAACAGTCATAAACATTCATAAAGACTCCTTCATGTTCATGACAGGTGTTATGTCATGTTTATGACAGTGTCATGTCAGTCTTATGCACACCCCTTCAAATAAAGTGTTACCAGACAATTTCCTAATATCCATTACATTGCCTCTACATCATCAATATCCTCATGACAGGTTTAAAACAATTATCTTAGTACTCTCATGATTTGGTGAAAAGTGTTGAGGCTAGCTTTTGCATATTTGCTTAGTATAATCATTATGGTAATTTTATATATAACAATATTTAATTTTCAAACAATATCCTTTCTCTAACAGAGCCCCAAATCCCCACACCACCATTACTGTATTTAACCTTAGAGTAGTTTGACTGTACTTATTAGTCGTAATTAACCGAATTAAACAAAGATTTTAATTAAAATATTAGTTTTACATAACTTTTGGCCATATGGACATAAATTAATAAATAAAAATAACATCATAATTACTCATAATTGTGGAATATCAGTTGAGTACATTGACTTTAATTCTGCCAGTACTTCCTGCCAGAAAAATAATGCAAAGAGAGGATCTGTAAAAGTAAAAGCCTGTACACAAACATTCATTCGCATTGATTTAGATTTCCTTGTTTCATCTAGGTTACTGTCCATGGAATCTGTGCCACTGACGTCAAGGTCAACACCAAGGAAGATATTGCCACTGATGTCACCATCACTAGGGACCTGTCAGGATGTGATACTTTCAAAACTCAAAGAAGCCACACCAGTCCTCTTGCCATCATCAATAGTTTGGTGAGAGAAATAGTTTTCTTTTTTATTATACCCTCTGCTGGTTAAATCTTTAAATTATTTATTTTAAATTATTGCTTCTTCGGTTTTTATTTATTTATTTATATATTAAATTAAATGCATTTGTTCCATTAAATATCATCCTCAGTGCAATTTACCCATTACCAAATGTTTAAACAATTAGGTAAAGATTAAGCAAGTTACCTCTAACCAGTATTGACTAAATCATTATTTCATACAGACTGAGCCAACAACAGGTGGAAAAAAATGGTACTCATATATTTCAAGAAACAGATAATTGTACTTAAATGTATGTGTTTGTCAACAGCAATACCCTCTGTCCAAGCTGATTGGCAGTACCCAGACCTGCAACTATAAGTTCGACAACCAGAAGAAGCACATGACATCTGCCACATGCACAGAAAAGCACATATTCCTTCCTTTCTCTTACCAGTGAGTGACACTGACATCATATTTATTTCCTAATGCAATGTACCTGCATAAGTGGTACAAGTGGTCCTGATTCATTCAAATGGAAATTCATTCCTTTCCATTGCAGGAACAAGTATGGTCTCTCTTCTCTTGTGAAACAAATCCTGACTCTTCAGGAAACCAGCAAGATCAATGACAGAGTTTTTGATTACCGTGAGTATTCCCAGGATCACTGTATATCTCAAATAAATTAAAAATCTTTGGATTTTGGAAATCTTTTGGATTTGATTTGTCTGGTAAAAAGTTAAGGAATATTGAATACATTTCCACCCAGCATTTCCACTATGTAGCCTTTCACTACATATCATCCCACTCTCTACAATACAGGTTCTACTAACCCCAAGGACTTAGTTCTAGAAGCAGTAGAGGACAAAGCCCCAGTCCAGACCTCTGAGGATCTGCTGTTCATCTTCAGGGAGCTGAAATCCATGAACGACAAACCAGATCGCCAGCAGAGGGCCAACACGTTCCAGAGTTTGGTGTCTGAACTCCGTGGACTTGAGCATGAGGTTTTACAGCAGACCATTACTCAGATGGTGGAGGAGGACAAGCTCTTGACTTGGCAGGCTTTGACTCAGTGTGGTAGCCCAGAGTGTGGTAGTGCCATGTTCAGTCTCCTGAAGACCTTTGACACTGATGCCATCGAGGTAGATGCTGCTGTCTATGCTCTAGGAATGATGCACAGCCCTACTGGCCTCTTGGTGAAAGACATATTGGAGATTGCCCAGACCAAGCAGACCAAGCCAATAATGTATGCTCTCAGTAATGCTGTAAGGCGGTAAGTAAAGTCTTTGTACCATTCTTATAGAATCTTTCACTTCCCTGCTGAAAAGACCAGCAGAGATTGATTTTCCATGATTGTCCAGGTTTGTTCATACTAGTTAAGTGTTGCTAGCATGGCCATCATATAAGCTGCAAAACATAGTTTGTGAAAATTGTTACCTGTATGGTCTTTCTAGTAAAGCTAAGTAATCATGCGCTATAAGGTTACTAAGCTAACTTTTTAACTGAAAGCTAGATGGGACATCTACTCACCAGAATCCAAAACACAACATATGCTGGTGAATAGCTATGCTTCTCTTTTCAACAGGAATTGAATTGAAATGCATTTGTCATGATATGTCCACTGTAACTGACAATGTATAATATATCCTTTCAGGCACTTCCAAGCTGAGGGTCAGCTCACCTCTGAGATTCTTGAGGTGTATAACTTCATTACCACCATCCTTGGTGCTGACTGTGCTGGCGAGAAAGATCTGATCTTCTTGACCTTAAGGGTGTGTGTTTAAATATCTATATTTGTGGACATATTCACACTAGTAAAAACAAATCCAGTAATAATATCCAATATAATAATATAATGTTATTATTATAATTATTATAACCTGTCCTGTTCAGGTGATTGGAAACATGGGCGAGGCTATGGAAGCAGCTGATCCCAACATGAAGACCACTCTGCTTAAGTGCATGAGACAGCCTGCCACCACCCTATCCGTCCAGATGTCTGCCATCCAGGCTTTTAGACGTATGTCTGTGACTCCTGATGTAAGTATTGCTGGATTTGTCCAATTATTTATATTTCTTCAGAACCAATTATGTGGAACTTTCTTACTAAAATTAACCAACTTCACACTAATCTTTTTCACGCTCAGGTCCGTTCCAACATTCAGAGAGTGGCCCTATATGCCAAAGGTGCTGTTCAGAAGAGACTGGCTGCATATCTCATCTTGATGAAAAAGCCAGAGGCAAGCGATCTGGAGGTTGTGAAGAAGATACTTACCCAGGACCAGAATGTGCAAGTCAAGTCATTTGTGGCTTCTCATGTCTACAACATTATTCATTCCAGAGATCCTGAAATTCAAGAGTATGTTACTCAGTTTATCAGTTTTATTTAGACTGCGT
The DNA here is from genome assembly GCA_031834385.1 of Semotilus atromaculatus. Taxonomy (NCBI): domain Eukaryota; kingdom Metazoa; phylum Chordata; class Actinopteri; order Cypriniformes; family Leuciscidae; genus Semotilus; species Semotilus atromaculatus. Next base: position 28,666,714 of record JAULUF010000010.1, on the reverse strand, counting down.
TCAAAACATTTCATTGCATATCATCTGCTGTCTATCATTTCAGTTTGCTCTTTATCCTCTCCTTAAGACAATAACTTTTTCCTTCCCAGGTTGGGCAAAAGGATAGTTGAGGTCATGCAGGATGATGAGGTGCTTACCCACTCAAACTACACTCAGCTTTCTCGTAACTATAAGATGGACATATTTATGCCAGGAAAGGATGTCATAGGCTCCAGCACACAGGGAAGCATCATCTTTGATCCCAGCAGCCAGCTGCCCAGAGAGGTTATGCTTGAGACAACCCTAAAAGCCTTCAGTTACAACCTTGACTTTTTGGAGGTAGGAATCTTCATGCGATATGTACTTGTAATTAGTTAATTTTGAACCTATATTGTTATATGGTTTAAGTTTTACTAATTGTTTGTATCAATTCCAATTCTTATTTTTTTTTTGTCACCAAGTTTGGTATGGACGGCAAAGGATTTGAGCCAACTGTTGAGACTCTCTTTGGAAGCAATGGCTTCTTCCCTGATACGATTTCCAAGGCAATGTACTGGTTTGGGGACAAAATGCCAAACAAAATCAATGAGGTTCTGCAAGAATGGGTTGACCCTCTGCGAACAGAAAAAACTAAGAGACAGGTACTGATATCCATTGCTTATCTGTGACCCAAACCTAGAAATGCGATTATTTACATGTTTTGATGCATGTATCCAAGGCTAGATAATATCAGGACCTTCTCTTTGACAGGTTCCTGAGAACATTATCAGGGAAATGGTGCGCAATTTTAACAAGCTTGCAAAGGACCTGTACAACCAGGACTCCCCAGAGGCCATGGCTTACTTAAAGATCATGGGGAATGAATTGGGATACATCAAGAGTACCAATGAACTGTCAGCTATTGTTGATAGGATGGCCACATATATTCAGGCCCTCAAATACTCACCTGCTTGGGTATGTATATACAATGTGCTGCATTTTACATACATATCATATGTCTATATTAGCTCATATATCAGACAGCATATTGGTCTTTGCTTGATTGGTAAGTTATTTGCTTTGTTATTCTTAAAGAACAGTTTGTTTTTCAGGTTCTATAAATGCAAATAAATATTAATCCTGTTTCAATAGATTTCAAAGATATTAATGTCTGGAGATCAGAGCATCTTTGCTCACTACATCTTTATGGATAATGAGTTCAGCCTCCCAACTGCCTCTGGATTCCCCCTGAAGTTTGCTCTTTCTGGGACTTTTGCACCTGGTGTTGAGGGTGGTCTGCACATGGAGCCTGGCAGGGTACTACATTTTAATAGCTAGATGGTTAATGTATAAATACTGCTACAATTTATGCTTCATCTTATTACTGACATGTTTAGTAGCATTACAAGTGTTTCCCTGTTCTTTTCACAGCATGAACTGTCCTTTTCACCCTCCATGGCAGTAGAATTTGTCACCCGTATGGGAGTCCATATCCCCAAGTTTGTTGTCTCTGCTGTGGAAATGCACACTAATATGTTCCATGAAAGCTCTTTCAATGCCAAAATCACTAAGGTCGATGGTCAAATAAAGCTGTCCATCCCGGCACCTAAGGGTACTACCGAACTCTTCAGAGTCAGGTATCTTTTGTGCTATATGTCTGAAACATACTTCAATGCTTTATTTAAAATGTATACTCTCTTCATACAAATAAAGAAAATATACAGAAAGAAATAGCATTATCTTTCAACAATACTGGTCAAGTCAACTGTTTAACAAAAACATAATGGGAAACCTCTTGTAATTTTTTCACAAATAGCAACAAGCTAGTGATGGTGTCCAAAACCCCGGTCACACTTGTTCCTGACACAGGTGACAGGACTGCCATAGCACACTGCAGCCCCCTTATCTCTGGGATCAATTACTGCACCACCATACTTAACTCTAGAGCTGAAAGAAATTCTCCATACTTTCCTCTCAATGGAGAGTCCAAGTAAGAATCAAACATTATCCATGCAAAAACACACCAAATCATTCCTCTACTTCATTTTTCAACTCCTTTATGCTAAAATTATTATTTTCCCACAGTTTTGTTTTGGGTATCCAGCCCACTGGTGACATCACTGAGTACACAGCAACTATTGCCTACGAACTCTTGAACGAGGGCAAGGAAGGCCGCCAGAAAGTAGATTCTCTGAAAATGATTTTGCAAGCAGAAGGCATGTAATTCTTAACCACTGTGAATTTTAAATCATGACCACTACATCTCTAAATTTATCAAAGGTGGAGTTTTTTTATGGGTTTTAGGCTAATTACTTGTTTCTTTTCTAATCATAAGGTGAAAAGCCCACAGAGGCATCCGCTACTATTAAGTACAACAGGAACAAGAATACTCTCACCACCAGCATTGCGATTCCAGACTATGATATTGAGGCTGGAATCAAAGTTGGTGTCACTGACAGCATTGCCAAGGGAAAGAAGATCGCCATTGATATCTCCAACAAAAATATTCTCCAGCTTTCTCTCATTGGACGTGCAAAGTAAGTAGAGATTCAGATAACTTTTTGAAACACTTGTTGATGGACAACCAAAATTCCTTTCATCTAAAGACAAGTTTCTGCTAATAACAGGCTTGATACCATGAAAGATGGCTTGCTGGAAGCTCAGTTGATTATGCCCTCACTTAACACTGAGGGCACTCTTACTGCCACCCTGAACTGTGTTGAAGATTTGACCGTGGAACTCAAGAGTAACATCAAGCTCCCAGAGACCAACTCTGTGCAGAAGATTACCTTCAAATATGGTATTGGATCTATTTCCTGTCACTACTTTTGTAAACTCTTGATTATTAATTTAAAATCTTTATTTTATTAAATCAATCTTCTATTATGTCAAATATGACAAGTGAAAATTTGCTTTTACAACAGCTAAAGATGAGATGAAGATAGAGATGAAGTCTGACATAGACTCTGAGATACAGAAGCTGATGCCTAATGTAGCACCTCTTCAGAGTCGCCTGGATCAGGTCTTTGATGACATCATGGAACATAAAGTTGTCAAGACTGACATGAAGCTCCGTCATATTTATGCAAAACTCTGGGAGGTATGATTGTATGTAATTTCTATTGTAAAAGGTATTCATTACAAACATAATTTTTTTAAATGATGTTCATACCAGTATGTTCATTAATTTTACAGGCTTACCTCATTTGGATGGATAAGATTGCTTCTGATGTACCTTACCTTCAGACACTAAGAGAGAACATTCCTGAGTTGGTTATTCCATCTATGCCTGAGAGAGTGTTCATGAACACGTAAGATTAATGCAAACTTTTTTTTAATCTACATAATCCAACTTCTAAGGTGCATATCCATTCACTTCCAAAAAATTTGTATTCTCTTTACAGTGAGAGCATGTTCAAATACAAGTTCAACAAAGATCGTGTCACTTTCACCATTCCTTTGCCTCTTGGTGGAAAGACATCTGAGGACCTGAAAATCCCTCCCAGCATGGCCACCCCTGACCTAACTATGCCTCAAATTGGTCTAATGCTGCCCTCTAAACAGTTCAGTCTACCCACCTTCTCCATCCCCTCCAGCTATGATCTCTCAATGCCTCTTCTCGGAATGGTAGAGGCATCTGCAAAAGTCAGCACTAACTTTTATGACATAGAGGTGGTTTTCTCTGGTGGCAACAACACTGTCGATAAGTCCAGCTACACTGCAGGCTACAAAGTTGTTGCTAACAGCCCATTGGAAATTCTTGCCTTTACTCTGGAAGGTAAACACATGCATACATGCAGTATACATAGTACATGAATTTAGTGTATTGATATCGGTCTTTGGATACATTTTTTTCTATAATTTCTGTAATTTCCATGTCTGTTATATACAGGATCTGCACAAACTGCTGGCTCAGAGGACACTGCGAAGTCCAACATAATTTCTTCCCTGAAGCATAAACTCTTAGATGCAAATTTCAGCCTAATGGAAACAGCCAAAATCACAGATGCAGTAAAAACAACAGGAAATTACAAGATTGAAGCCTTCAGCCCTCTGGGTATGCAGATGTCTATGATGTACACAACCCAGGCTTTAGTCTCTTCTGAAATTACAGGTGATGGAAAATTAGATGGATCACTAAAAGTAGGATCAATGTCTGCTACGACCACTGCCACACAAACCTTTATAATTGAACCCAAAACCAGAGAGGCAAAAGCTGAATCCACTTTCAGTGTCAGATGTCCCATTCTCCAAATTGTAAACAAGATGAAAGCTGCAGCAGTCGATGGAGAACTTTCTTTTGAATCGAACACTGACATAGAGAATGACCCAGTCCATCACACCACCAAGTTCAACATTGAACTGAAAGAAGCTCAGTTTACCATTAAGTCTGATTCTGTCACCAAATCTAATGAGCGAAAGCTTCAAAACCAGGTAGACTTTACTGCAACCATGAAGGAAGTCGCTCTCAGGATTGAGTCCCAGGCTGATGATAACACAAACCGAGCTTTCTCCCAGCTTGCTGGATCCCTGAACACTCAGGGACTGGAGCTCAATACTGATGCCACTATCAGTTTTGCTGCCAACCATGCATCCAACAAGGGCACCCTGTCATTCACCAAAGATGGCCTGACCACTAGCTGGACCACCAGTGCCCAGGTCACCTCTCTGACCTTTGAAAACATTTTCCATGGTGGCATTACAACTACTGGTGCTACAATGTCTGTCTCTACCAAGGGAACAGTCCACGAGAACAGTGCTGAACTCAAAGTTGAGGGAAGACTTGCAAGCTCAGAGGTATACCTAAACAGTATGTACAAGGGAGACATTTTCAATGTCAACACTAGAAACAGGATACATTTCAAGTTGAATGAAGATGGCCTGAACCTCTCCAACAACTTGATTGCATCAAATCAGGAGATGAAAATAGAAAACACAGACTCTCTGATACTTACCCTCAAATCTTTGGCCATTCGCTCTGAGTCTGACAACTTTCTGAATGAGAACAACTTCTACAAGCACAACATTGTTGTGGACATGCATGACTTCAAAGCATCTTTAAATGTCAACAATGAACTTAAAGTCATTGGTGTCAACTATATCAATGATGCCCAGATGACGGCAGAGCCCTACAGGATTGAAGCTACTGGAACTCTGAAAGGGGCATTTGGTGAAGAGGAACTAAGACATAAATATGAGATCACCTATGTTGACCAGACAGCCACTGCAAAGTGCAGCACCACTGGAAAACTCTTGGGCACTCAAATGACTCAGAGCTCTGAGTTTGAGATTGTTGGATTTTCCACAAAGTTTGGCAATGAGGTGCGCTTCATCTCTCCCTCTCTCCGCCTGGAGAGCAACATCCTCACTAAAGCAGAACCTTTTAGTGTGAATGTTGAGAGCTCCTTCAATTCTGATGGAGCACTAAACCTGCATGGAAAACACAGTGGCCAGGTGAAAAGCATACTGCTCATTCAAGCTGAACCTAAGTCTTACTCACACAAGTATGAATGCAAGGCCTCAACCTCTCACCAGTTGAACAGTGGAAACTCCATCGAAACTAACTTCCAGCATAAAATAACCAGCGCTATCACCCCTCAGCAGCAAAATGTTAACATGATTATGAAGTCTATGTTGAATGACCATGCCTTTGACAACTCCCTGGAAATCTTCAATACTCCAAAGAACATAGGTATTGCACTGAAAGGCACAGTGTTCACCAACCTCTTGAACAAAGCAAATGATAATCAGGAATTTGCCATCACAAGTGCTCTGCAATATGAAAAGAACAGTGATAGTCATTTTATTTCCCTGCCTTTCATTGAGGAGCTGCCTGTTGTCATTAGGGAGGTTAAAAGTTCAATGCTCACCATGAAAGATCGTAGCATTGACATGCTTCATGACATTGATGATAAATATGACATTACAGCCACTCTTTACAACAAAGGAACTGAACTTTCACAAGTAATTGAAAATTTTGATGTAGATATGTTCTTGGATGATGTGAGACTTTTTGCCTCCTACATGACAGCTGTAGTAACGGAAATGGGCAAACATCTGCAATATTTAAGGAACTTGATTGAAAGTTTGGATCGAAGAACTGGCATTATCACCAAGATAAATGAAATCTTTAGCAAAATTGATGAGGTTTTGGCAGAATATGATGTTGAGGCAAAGGTCGAGAAAATAATTGATGATGCTGTGGATTTAATGAAACAATATGAGCTAAGAGAAACTATGCAGTCATCTGCAAGTTACCTAAACTCTCTTGACATAAAACCAGTGTTTGAAAGAATCTTTGGACAGATTAATGAACTGACAAAACAACTAATTACCAAAGTCAATGAAATGATTGCTCATGATTTTGACACCTTGGCTGATGAAGTAAAGCAGATTGCCACTGACCTCATTAAAGTCCCCTGCTTTGGAACGCTGCATGGTGAGATTGAGATCAAATCCTCCGAGCACACTCTGAAGACCATCGCTGAACTCAAGAACTCAACAGACAAGATCACGGCTAACCTGAATTCTCAGTTCCAGACTCCCATTGATCTCCTGGCCTATACCTTTGATGCCACTGCTCACCTTAACCTCCCTAGAATGAAAGAGTTGTCCCTGATTGAGACAGTGAAAGCCAATCACATGGCTTTCTCTCTTGATCACCAGGGAGAAATGTCCATCAATGGCGTTTTTGCCCAGGTATCTTCCAAGACCACAGCTAAGGTAACCACAGAACCATACACTGCTGACTTAGAGAACAATGCATTACTGAGCACAGAGAATGGCTTATCGTGTACTTTGGAGACATCTTACATCCACAGTGTCAACATGCCAGTAGCCAAAATTTTCAGTGAAGCTACAATGACCCAAAAAGCTGCCGCTCAGCTGGAATCTGGCATATTTACTCTCACCCTTGGAAATGATGGCAAAGGAAAATACTCTATCCTTGATTATTCTGATGAAGGAGACCATAAGAGTAACTTGGAGATTGTGATGAATGTCGAGTCCATAAAACTGATCTTTAATGGTGACACTGAGAGTAGTCTTCTCAAGGTGAAGCAGAAAGTGGATGCTGAGACCAGTGGTTTGACTCGGATTAAGTTTAATGTGCACGCAGAGACAGAAACTCCTTTCATCCAGAGAAGCATTGCAGCAGTGAAAGGGCAGATTTCTTTGAAGGAACTCATGTTTGAGCTAAGTGGGTCTCATGATGCTGAACTGATTGGCAAAGTTGAAGGCACCATTACCAACACAATTAACTTCAAGGCTGTGCCTTTTGAAATGATCTTTGATACCAAGAACAAGGAAAACATAAAGCTGATGCTTCCCTTTAAGTTATCCAGTAAGGTTGATTTTCAAAACGATATGACTTTAACTCTGAGTCCCTCTGTGCAACAGGCAAGCTGGACCGGTCTTGCTAGGTTCAATCAACATAAGTACTCTCATTATATAAGTATGGCTAATGGCGAGAAGGAAATTCAGATCTCTGCATCAGTCAATGGTGAGGCTGACTTTAATGTGCTGACCTTGCCAATTAACATTCCTAAATTGACTATCCCATTCATTAACAAGGAAACACCGTATGTAGAGAAATTTTCTTTATGGGAGGACACAGGCCTTAAAACAATCTTGATCTCACCTCAGCAGACCTTTGATATGGATGCAAAGCTTAAGTATGTGAAGAACCATGAGATGTTCAACATTCAGCCAGCCCTCAATTCTGTTATTAGGAAAATTCAAATACCCATTTTCGCAACTGCCAAAATCTCATCTGATATGTATGAATGTCCTTATTTGGCCAAGATCCCTCTTCCCAGTATAAAGGAATCCATTATGATCCCTGTCATGGGAGACCTGACCTATGACTTGTCTGTGAAAACTGTTATGATGACCATTAATACCAAGGCTGAGATCCTTAATCAGGATGAAATTGCTGCCCAGTTTGAAACTCTGGCTACATCTGAGTTTGGTGTTTTTAATGGAAAAACCAGTGGCTCTGCAACCTTTAACATGAAGTCAGGGATGAAATTGTTAACCAATCTGATTGTGGAGCATAAATATTTTGAGAACAACTATAATGGACTTCTTGAGGCCAACACAGCAGTCTCAAAGGCTGTTATTTCAAATACTGCCAAAGTCAATCTGCCAGATATGAAATTTATGCTTTACCACAAATTAACTGGAAATGCAGAAGAAGGTCTTACTGTCTCTGTATCTTCCCCATCTGCTGGACTTCTTGGTCTTCAGCTACAGAGCAAGAACTTATACCACCATACAGGAAGACTTTTTGGTGCAATCCCAGTAAGAATTTGTTTATCATTTTAGAATATTACAATTTATTATGCATTTAGTGTATCTTACGTAACAATCGTTAATATCTTAAATATTTTGAACGTTCAATTACATGATTGACATGATTATAATATTTTCTGTTTCTTTATTACAGTCTGAGGATAATGTGGACATTCTGAAGGTTGACATTGCGGTAATAAACTCAAATAGACTGAGCTTCCAGACACAGTGGAACAAGGAGGTCCCAAGTCAGATTCTTTTGTGGCTGAAGGAGAAAGTTGCTTCATTAAAGGATTTGAAAGACACAATAAAATATTACATTACTACAGTTTACAATGGCATCAGCAAGAAGTATGAGAAGCTAGAGAGTGCCATTGATCACATCAAAGATCAAGGTAAAGTCATGTACAAGAGGGCAGCTGAAAAGATTGCTGCTGGTGACCTCGCAGGAATCAGCAGTAAGATTTCAGACAACATTGTAATGATCCTAAGAGCATACCAGAAGAATATTCAAGCCCTACTGGAAGCAGCCATTTCATTTATGAGGGACACCCAGTTCCAGCTTCCTGGCCATGCTGAGAAACTCTCTGGACTTGAGGTCTACAATAAAATCAGTGTCTTCATTTTTGATGTCATCGAGGAGGCCATCACAAAGGTGCCAGAGATCTTTACCTCATGTGCTAAAACTGTAATTGAACATATTAGAAAAGTAGAAGTCACAATTCCTGGGTCTACCCATATTATCACTGGAAGAGATGTGTTGGATGACTTCCATGTAGCATTTCAGAAGATCCAAAGCCAGATTATCACCATTGTAAAGGGTCTAAGAGATGTAAGCTTTGAGACCATTGTGCAGAAACTGTCTGAAATCCTGAAATTTAGTGTGGAGAAAGCAGAGGAGCTCTTTGACACTATCAAATTTCAAGATCTCGACAAGCTCTCATCCTGGATCTCTAAAGTCTTCTCTGATGCTGTCAATTCCAGTAGCCTGAATGAAATAACTAAGCAGGCTGAGAAGTTCAGGACAATTATTGAAGACTACTATAAAACTGTCAAAGCCAAGGCCCAGGACATTTTTGCTGAGATGACCATTGAACAACTGATTGAAGACATCCAAGCTTGGATTAAATCTATAATGAACCGGCTGGAAGTTCTCAGGGACCAAATTACTAAGACCGTCAAAGATGCCATCAAGAACATCCCGTTTTATGTCAGAGTAAGTGACACAGAGATGGACATTGACATTCCTATTCCATTCATATGGGATTTCTTCAGCAGAATGATTTCTCATCCTTGTATCAAGTCACTAATTAGCTAAACTCTTTACCAAGAGTAATGATTAAGATTGCCTCTTTAAAAGTGTTATGCCCACAAAATATTTAGCCCATGCTGCTTTGGTTCCCTCTTTTTGTTTTGTAAAGTGACTAATTTAGAATAATGTTCTTTAAAGTAAATAGCTGAATGTTACAATCTGTCTTATTTTATTTAATAAGCAATGACAGTGAAGTATCAATAAAAAAAAACATTTGTACTGCAAGGTGTTAAGTGTTGCTTATACTTTATCACACTTGCATGGCATTTTCTTATATACAGTTCGTATTTTCTTTATTCATTATTCATTCTTTATTCACATCTTCATTTTCTGTATATCATAGGTTGACCATACACTCACCACTAGGTGTCACTAAATAGCAGGGGAAAACAGATAAGTTTTAAGATGCACTTCAGTTAAATTTAGGAGACAAGGTAACACTGATCAGATATTCTACAGATTCTAGTCTGATAGTATAATAATAATAAAGAAATAAATATTAGAAAAAAATATATATAAAGGTGATAATTAATGCCTAATAACTAATTTACAGATGCATTATAATTGGTTGATAAGAAGTTAGAACTGCAAGAATAAAAAGGGTGAGTTTATTATGACGTACAGTATATCTGCCAAATAATGAGCCATTTCTAACTCAAATGTTACAAATGTTTAATAAATATTTATTGATATATATTTCACTCAAAACCAGATTCCTGAATCAATCTATGATGCTGCAAAAATGTACTATTATAGTGAGAGTGAAGGGTGTTGTGTTTGTGGTTTTCTCATGACTCATTTCACTTTTATTACTATGTTGCTTACCAGAAGCTACTCTCTGTCTTACCCATGATACTCTGCAAAAAGGTCACGATGCCTATCCACAGCCATGTATAAAAACTGATTTTACTTTATTTTGAAGAAGAAAAAAAACATAAAAGCAAAACCATACCTTGATGAGATATTAAAAATTAAAAAATGATTTCCAATATTAATTACCGTGAACCTTAATGTAGGGTGAACATTTATTCTTGATTTATAAACATTAATATCCTGTGAAAGTGACCAGATACCAGATACATGGAGAACTTGGTGATGTGGATGGTGTTGGCAGCCAACGCCAAGCCATGGCGAGACCAGAGCAACTGAGGAACGATCTCTCCAAAGATGACTAAACCGATGGTTTATGGCCTGATACTTATCTAACAACAATATGTCTAAATAATGTCTAAATATATATATAAATAAAAAAAACTAATAATAATGGAGAAATATTGTCTAAAAAAAACCCAATGGGAATCAAAAAGCCTCTATGTATTTATATAGGGAGCTATAATAGGCATATAGTCTTGTTGTACGACATTACACACATTAATATCGAATAACGCCACTGAATGGCGCTGTTCTCACTTCAATTTTCTTTTTAAAAGCCTGCACTGTGTAAAATTTTTATGACATTTTAATGTCAAATAAATGCATTTATTGAATTTTTTTTTATTCTAATGAAAAATTAGCTCATAACAAAATTATAATTATTGCATATAGAAACCTTTAAAATTCTAAATAATAATCAAAAAATATTATTAAAAAAAAACAAATATTACATTGGTGAATGTGTTTAGAGTTTTGCAAAAAGAGTGCATGAGATTTGTAAATGGTGTCTTAACTACCTGAACTTGTTTAATGTTTTGCAGAAATTTCGGTGATTTATTCGACTAATTGGTTTAGGCTAATGAGAGGGGGGTTTAGAGAGGGGGGATTTAGTGTTTTAGTAATTCAGAAAACTTTTAATTTGGAATTTGCAGTCACAATTGTAACATGTATTTTCTGTGTTCCCCCCATTATCATGTTTCATTTTAGTTTAGTCCTGTGACCTAGTTTTCTCTGTCTGTGTGATTAGTCATTTCATTCACCTGTTCCTTGTTATTCACTCATCAGCTCCCTTTGTTTGCCCATGCATTTATACCCTGTGTTCTCCCTCAGTCTTTTGTTCATTCTCGTTAATGTTATATTGTGGTAAAGTGAGTGTTTGCCTGAGTTTTGTATTTAATCCTATTCTTCGTCTTCATCGTGCTTTTCATTACACCACTTTAAGTAACAACAATTAGTGATGGGCAGATCGAGGCTTCGTGAAGCAATGAAACAGTTGAAGCAAATGTGCCATTTTGTTTCGAGGCTTCGAATCAATCCGAAACCCGTCTCCACGGTGACACCTAGTGGTCACTTGCAGGTGTTGATCTGAAACAACCTTTACAAAGAGCTAATAAAAAATGTGTTTTTTATTTTTTATTATTGTATTTTTGTAATATATGAAGCTTGTAACCTGTAGTCTCTTCACATTGCATAATGTGATTTTGGTCATGAAAAATGAATATTAATAAAAATAAATCAAGCCACAATGTCTCACTTTCTTATAGATTTTTATAAAAAAATAGTAATTTCTGTGCTGTTGAAGGACTCAGCCTACTTCTTTTTTTACAGATAATTTCTCCAGCCTTTGAAAAAATTCTCTCACAAGGGACACTTGTTGCTGGCATACAAAGATTTTTTTTAGCTAGGACATACAAATGAGGAAAGATTACTGCTCTCTCTTTCCAGTAAGTTAGAGGATCATGAGTTCTCTGCAAAAACGCATCGCTGAGGTATTTTTTCACTTCCACTGTGGCATCAGCTGTAGGATTGTGTATCATCTGGGTCTCACGGATACGACTGTCAAAATGTTCCCATAAACTGTCCTGTGTTTCAACTGGTGTTGATGATGATGATGATGATGATGATGGGCCTGATGTTGACATTTGTGGTTCTGAATTAAAAGAACACGGCAATTAGTAACAAATCATAAACTGACAACACATATGAAGTATAAATTTCATGAATCACATTACATAAGATAACATAGACTGAAATCTATATGTATCTGTAATATATATGTATCTATCTATTAATCTATGTCTATATATATATATATATATTTCTATCAATGCATCTATTAATGTGTCACTATATGTACTCTGTGTGTCTCTAAGTCAATGTGTAAATGTAAATTAAATGCTAAACATAACTAAACAAATCGCACTATAAGTGTCACTATATCACCAAAAATCCGCTATCTCAAAACCAAACTCCTCTCACAAAAACCCACGATATGAAAATGCGTTAACATAACTTTTATACTGTGTGATTGTGTGATTTGTTCCCGAATCGACCAATCAATGAAACCCCGATTCGGCGGAGCACGCCACCTGATGAAACACTTAGAAGCTTCATTTAGCCGTTGTCACGTGACGTGGGTGTTTTGAATCACGCTTCGGATCAGTGTTTCGAATCATCTTTGCTTCGGGATCTCGCAAAGCTTCGGAACGTCTGTTTCGCGCCAGCCATCCTTAACAACAATACATTCAAAGTGATTTTACAGTTTTTTTTATGTGAGCCGAAACTATATTTTTACCATTATGTTTAGACGGACTCAGTTTTGGTATGTTTGGGATGTTTAGCAAAATGTTTAAATGTTTGTTCAGCTGAGAGCAAAATTATAAACCCTAATATGTATGTTTGATAAAAGACTGAAAATTCATCCAAATTAATTTAGGAACTTGTGTGAAACATTTAACAACATTGTAAGTATACTGAATATACCAGGAGGAAGCAACACAACTTCAAATGACACACTTTCCCATTAAAAATAGCACTACAAATGAGTTTGTAATTTGCTGCGGGTGCTGTATTGGTGTCCCAATTAAGTGTTCCAAATCCACAAATGTCTCTGACAGGTAGTTGAAGACTATGTCAGTGGTTCTAAACAGGATTCTGACCCAAAAATTTACAAAAAAAAAAAAAAAAACATATTAGAAAAATAAAATGTAACACTTTCAGTGAAGACAATGCTTATGAATTATAGCCCCATTTATACATTTTTATAAGTATTACTATTCTATAAATATATTTACAAAGACCTATACTGCATTATAAGAACAATTATAGTTACATTTAGATATTTTTTTATAATTACTTATAGGTCATGCATTTGCTTTTTCAATGCACATGCTCATAATCCATTATACCACTGATTTATAAAGGATCAGATATAAAATGGTTCCAGAGACACTTGTTTGATGTACCAATTTATCAATTATGTCTTTAATGGATAATGTTGGCATTAGAGGTCATGAATGCTAATTTTGATTTAAAATCTATATCCCCTCTGCTATATGCATAGTATTGCTTATAGCAGTTTGGAATTATACTTTAAAAAATATTGTTGCCGTGTTTTGCTAGGATGTAAAAAAATACATATTATTTATTCATTTCATTTCATTAAAATATTGTTTTGTTATTGTTCATTAGTTACATTTACAAATAACTTAAAATGTAAAATGAGCACTGTAGGATATCAGATGTTAAATATATCCAAAGTTCGTTGGAGTTATAGAAACTTGATGGCGTGTCTGATTAAAATACGGGACAAATACCAGTCCTTTGCTCTCTTTTATTTTAAGTTCAGGATGGTTAAGCTTTGGGTAATTCACATGACATGAAGTTCATAGATTCACATGGAGCTGATTTATGAGCTACTTTATAGACCTCGACCAAGGGGTGCATGGGTAATGTAGTGCACTAAATTAAGTAGTGTAGTTTGCTTGGATTTATGGGATATGGAGTATGAATATACACTCACCTAAAGGATTATTAGGAACACCATACTAATACTGTGTTTGACCCCCTTTTGCCTTCAGAACTGCCTTAATTCTACGTGGCATTGATTAAACAAGGTGCTGAAAGCATTCTTTAGAAATGTTGGCCCATATTGATAGGATAGCATCTTGCAGTTGATGGAGATTTGTGGGATGCACATGGTGCATTATCCTGCTGGAAGTAGCCATCAGAGGATGGTGGCCATAAAGCGATGGACATGGTCAGAAACAATGCTCAGGTAGGCCGTGGCATTTAAACAATGCCCAATTGGCACTAAGGGGCCTAAAGTGTGCCAAGAAAACATCCCCCACACCATTACACCACCACCACCAGCCTGCACAGTGGTAACAAGGCATGATGGATCCATGTTCTCATTCTGTTTACGCCAAATTCTGACTCTACCATCTGAATGTCTCAACAGAAATCGAGACTCATCAGACCAGGCAACATTTTTCCAGCCTTCAACTGTCCAATTTTGGTGAGCTCTTGCTAATTGTAGCCTCTTTTTCCTATTTGTAGTGGAGATGAGTGGTACCCGGTGGGGTCTTCTGCTGTTGTAGCCCATCCGCCTCAAGGTTGTGCGTGTTGTGGCTTCACAAATGCTTTGCTGCATACTTCGGTTGTAACAAGTGTCAAAGTTGCTCTTCTATCAGCTTGAATTAGTCAGCCCATTCTCCTCTGACCTCTAGCATCAACATGGCATTTTCGCCCACAGGACTGCCGCATACTGGATGTTTTTCCCTTTTCACACCATTCTTTGTAACCCCTAGAAATGGTTGCGCGTGAAAATCCCAGTAACTGAGCAGATTGTGAAATACTCAGACCGGCCCGTCTGGCACCAACAACCAAGTCACACTCAAAATTGCATTAAATCACCTTTCTTTCCCATTCTTACATTCAGTTTGGAGTTCAGGAGATTGGCTTGACCACACCCCTAAATACATTGAAGCAACTGCCATGTGATTGGTTGATTAGATAATTGCATTAATGAGAAATTGAACAGGTGTTCCTAATAATCCTTTAAGTGAGTGTATATATGGGAAAAAAGGACAAAAAATCAAAGAAAAAAAGGCTAAATTCGCAACAAGCACATCTTCATGATTTCGCTTTAGGAAAACTGCATACTATTGTTTTCAAGTATTCATAAGAACAACACGGCTATTGATAACAATATATTCACTTATTTGAAGGAATAAATCTGAGTTACTAAAAAGTCACGGCAACTATTATATAATAACTTCACAGTAATGCCGATTGCATCTTCATAAATACATTTATGGAACCATTCGACTGACTAATTAATACTTATAAATCAATGTATAAGGTATAAGCATGCACATTGAAAAAGGAAATGCATGACTTATAAGCAATTATAAAAAATAATATGAATGTGACTATAACTGTTCTTATAATGCATAATAGGTCTTAATGAGTCTTTATAAATAGTAATACTTATAAATAAGCATAAATGGAGCTATAATTCATTATAAGCATCATCAAGTGTTACCAAATAAAAAAATAGAGCCCTTTTTCTCTATTTATATTTATGTTTTGATTAAAACCTTACATTTTGATTTAATATTAATAAGAAAAGTTCCAAAGATATAAAAATACTATAAATTCAAGATGATTTATTATAAAGACCATAAACTGGATTTGCATGATTAAATCATTTACAGTACATCAAATCCACAATAAATGAAGTAACACAAACACACATATGTAATTTGTTTATATAACTTTATTATCATTGAATTTTTTTGAGTGACCAAATTAAGTAGTCTTAAAATGATTTTATATGATGTTTTAATAACAAAGTTCGGGAGGAGCATGTTCAGATAATGAACACGAGTGGAGTGCACTCAGCAATCAATGATAAGAGGTATAGAATCACGCCATATAGATGCACGCCAAATACGCATTAAACCTTACCCACTCTAATTGTATATGTAAGTGTGAACTCGTGAAATGGTATTTGTCACTTGTCACATCACTGTTGTAATACTAGTTAGCTAATGAACAGCACTTATTAGCACACTAAATGCTAAGTCTTTTCCCTAAGCAAAGTAGCAAAGACATTGCTTAATTCGGAACTGCATATACTATGTTTACTATTTCTGTCATAGAAATATGGTACAAAAAGAAAGAGTATAGTATGCGGTTCTGAATTCAGCCACACTCTTCATGTTCCCATCCTCAGCAAGCAAAAGCTCCACTCTAGGCACAATGGTAACCCAGTATCATTGAAATGGTTCTAAATACAGACATAACTAAACGAAACACTTTTTTATTCTCGCTTTTCTCTTCTTGCTGAAAATTACAAAAAATATAGATGATTGCAACATTCAACAGTCCCATGTAAAGCAATTTTGTTGTGTAGTTAATTTAAAAAAAAAAGTATTAGACAATATTTTCTATAAAAGAGAGAACAGGAATATATATTTGAAATACCCTGATGTTATACAAACAAACAATAAATAAATACGTTTCTTTTTGTTCAAATTTAAAAAAAACATGATATATTGATTAGAACAATATAATATTTTAAGTGTGTGTGTGCGTGTGCGCGCGTGTGTGTGCGACATTAAGACACTGCATTTAGGATAGTAAAGTAGGCGTTTCAGCTTTTAAGGGAAGTGAAAATGCTTCCCATCTTTTGATTATGTATAAAATGAAAAGAAAATACAAGGAACTAAAATGTTACATTGGGTCACTACTTGGGTCACACTGAAGCAAGAACAACTAAGAACCATATAGGAAAAATCTCTAAATCTCTCTCATTATTTTAAAATACATCTGTATTTATAAGTTTAATTTACATGAATGCACAAAACCATGTATTCACATTGCTTTACCAATGCATTCTAATTTCCCATAAATACTTGAAAGCAACAAATTCACAGGAATAAAAGCAAAAGGTCAGGGACGTAGCTACGTGTGACCAGCGCCAGCCCTGTTTAGCCAGCATTTTGACCACATTAACAGATGACTTTTCTCCGTTCAAAGAACTATGACACTGGCACAAAAGCCATAGCCATGTACACACTCCAGCTGAACTGAGAGTTGTCACTGAGAGAAACCTCATTCCATCAATCAGCAACATTTCAAAGACGGTCAGTAGCCTCTTGATCTCTTATTTTCAGTGGATCATACTGTAATGTAAACTTTACTTGCTTTGAAAAATGGACCCTTTAGACAGAATACATAGACTTTATATGCGTTAAGTCACCGAACACGCTTTCACATCAGTCTGCAACAGTTCAAACAGCCAGTGGGTGGTCTTGTTCTCCTCTGTAAGGAGGCTCGAGTAGCGGTCTCAAACACTTCCCGAACCCCCTCCTTGGTTTTGGCAGAGCACTCCATGTAGTCACAGGCGCCGATGCGAGCAGCCATTGTGTGCCCGTCCTCTGTTCTCACGGGCTCCTGTTTCATTCTCGACAGCTCACTTCTTACACTGTGATCGCTTCGCAAGTCTTTCTTATTCGCTACCAAAATGATGGGCACATTAGGACAGAAATGTTTCACCTCTGGCACCCACTTTTCTGGGATGTTTTCCAGAGAGTCCGGGCTGTCCACTGAGAAGCACATGAGAATGACATCGGTGTCCGGATAGGACAGGGGTCTGAGGCGGTCGTAGTCTTCCTGTCCCGCCGTGTCCCATAAAGCCAGCTGGACTCGTTTAGTGTCCACTTCAATGTCCGCGACGTAGTTTTCAAAAACGGTGGGCACGTAAACCTCAGGAAATTCATCTTTGCTGAAAACGATTAAAAGACAAGTCTTTCCACATGCGCCGTCCCCAACCACCACCAGCTTTTTACGAATGTTCGCCATAAAGAGTTACACGAACCGAAAGTAGCGGAATAACTAAAACTAGGCAGTAGGCTACTGTTTCTGAACATTAAACATGATGTGTGAGACTTTATAAGCACTCTGCGAGTTCCTAATATAGCAGTCCAATCAGTGTGAGGGAATGCCTCTGACTTCACTCTCTTTCCACATGAGTCAAGTGTTGTCGGGAAAGTTTTTTTATTTCATTAGAGTTACCCAAACACAAACCACTGTGTTTAAAAATATACATTGTTACTCATTCTGGAATAATTACCAGTAAAAAAATTCTCATTGTCCTACAGCATTTGATTTAATTTCCCTCTAATACATTTTTTTCACCATTTTGAATTTTTAGAACCTCCCCAAGGACACACACACACACACACACACACACAGAAAGATTAGGTTTGGTGCCCAGAACACTGACCCTCAATCATTGACTTAGCCTCTGTAATTCTATTAATATAATAATAATGCAATTATATAAAATTATATCTGGATGAGCTAATTTTACTCACACATAGGCTAGGCCTATATCATTTTTGACCACACACTGCAAGAAATAAATTAGCTTTGACTGGATTAATAGAAGATGAGGCTAACTAGCTTGTTTGGAGGGAAGCAAATTTTCAGTGGTACCAAAGTCCTTTGTCTCTGGTGGTACTCACTGACTCAAGAGTAAAATGGTATCCAGCTCCTCCTCTCTGGACATCTCATGGGGTGGAGGGAGAGAGTTGTGTGTGTGGTTGGATATTCTAGCTCCACCCATCAGACTCAAATTACATTCGCACCTCCTCCCCTTTACCAAAGTATTCTTTCCTTTTATTTGAGGGAATATTAGTAAAATGTAAATGTAACATAAATGTAACGTTTTCTAAATGCAAAGAAAAAGTGGGGTCAAATGTTATCAATTATAAATCAGCCAAGTTCAAGCCAACATATTACAAAAAAACAAGTTCAGCCAACATATTACAAAAAGAACAGCCAACATATTACAAAAAGAACAGTTTGAAAGTTCCTTCCTTAACTTTACTTACAAATAAATATTTCTTTGGTAAAGTCCAGATGGCTGTCTATAATAAACCTTACACCAGTCTATTCCAACAGTACAGTTTGAAATGGTGACAGGATCTTTTTTTTTTAGAAAAGAACAAATCGTTTTATTAAGATTTAAAACTCCAGGGGCAAAGAAAATTTCCAGTTGCAAATCAAATAAAAGCAAAAGGGGGCGCAAAAGGTTAGTCTTCATTCAAACTCCATGGTATGAGTCCAGATGTAGCATGTTAGAAATATGACCTTTTAATGATTTCACTTCAAAAGCACCATAAATACATGTGTTTTTGGCTTGTATAGAATGTAAAACCTATATATGATCAGTAGCTCATCAAAATAAGTAAAGCAATTTTCAACTTTTTATAAATTATACAAGACAACTGATTTTTTGTCCATTTATTGTAATTTAAGCTGAAATTACTTAAACAGTCAAGTTGATTGTACTTCATTTAAGGCAATTTTTGTGTGTGTGGTAAAAGTTTATAAAAGCAATAAGGTACTTGAGGCTAAAGGGATTGCAAAAATGTATAAATCTGATTTCAAACATTAACAAAGTAATTTGTGTGATAATCGAAACCTTTAAATAATGAATATTTATTTAATAATTCCTTTCAGCAGTCAATGAGTGTGCAGTGATTAAAGTATAAATCAAAGTAAATAAAAGCTTCAGACAACAAAATCAAATGTTAGAAGAACAGTTTAATCATACATAGTCACAATTCTGCTTCGAAAAAAAGAAAAGAAAATCTGTTTTCCTCATCTAACATCTGGAAATGTACATAAGGCCACCTGAAAATGTACATGACTTTGACAGTGTGACAAAACTCATATGTTCATATTTATATAATTGACAATATCTTACAATTATTTTGCTTACAAGTTAGTGGCTGCTCCAAAATACAGCACTCCTTTATACAAAAATAATTCTTGTCATGTGAAATTTCCATGGTAGCAGGTAGGACCAGAGACAGCCCCATGTTTTTTTGTTTTTTTTAAATTCATTAATTTTCAATTATTTTATTCAACTGCCACAAGTCAAAATGACAATGTCAGCAGAAGGTGTCACTGCTCCAGGTACATAAAGAGGCTGACCTTTTCCAAAAACTGATTAAAAACAAAACCCTCTTGAGATTGTGATGCATAAAAAGATTTTTTTTTTTTAAAATAATGCTTGTTCAAAGAAAACTGTATACATTATATTCAAAGGGAAAGGAGTGATGAATATTCACACATCAAAATGCACATTTTGCTAATTTTTTCTTCCCCAAAAAGTGTAAAAGACATTCCATTTACAGCATTAACGTTTACAAATGTACAACTGTACAGACAAAATAAAAGCAAATCACTATGCAATTTAGCCTGTCCAACATTACAACTAGATTCTTTTTTTTTCTTCTATTCAACTAATAAACTTACACTTAACTCCACATATACTACATGTATTCTACATTTATTCATATGAAGCAAAAGAACGAAAGCCATTAATATATTAGCCATACAGAAAATTTGTGCAGAAGTCGGCAGCCCCATGTCCATTCTCTGAAAAAGTATTCTCCTGCACATTCTCAATTTACATTTGACCCGACCCCACATCTCCTCACGTTCATGAAATCAACTCTGTTCTACACGTTCTGAAGCCAAACATCCTGGGATGACACCAAGGACAGGGACGTTGCCCACCTACCTCTAGACTTTGCTCATCTAAAACTTAAGCACCGTCTCCCCCCACACCCGAAAAACAGCAACAATTTAATATTTACTTGTACATAAAGAAGCTATACATTTTGCCTAAGCTATTACAATGTAAAGAGATGATAATCAGTACATAGCCATACTGTTTCTAGGGCAGTGTTCAAAAAAACTACTCGATCGACAATGTTCATCAAACATGACACAGAAAAATCATTCCGTTAAAACATTAAATCCAGACACAGCATGCCAAATCTCCCCACCCCTTCATGTCTCAAAATATCTCCCATGCACCCCAAAATAGAAAAATGATTCCAGGTTTCATCTGTCTACCATGGTAACGGTCTCATAGCTGTATAAAATGGCAGGAGCTCTGGTGTCCTTAGACGTCATTCGAAACACAAAAACCGAGACAATAGCTGTGTGTGGAACAGACTTGGTCAGTGAGATGTTGAGTATATTGCAACCACACGCATGCTCTTTAAAAAAAAAGAAAAAAAAAAGAAACACTCACACCAAAGATGGAGCCGTTAGTAAAATGAGGGAGGGAAAGAAAAGAGATCAAAGCAAGTCCGAATGATACCACTCCCATTTAAAGGCAGAAAACTGTAGGCAGCAAGGCTCTATGATTGGTTGTGGATTTCTTAACCCAACTAACTCAATGGCACGGTAGACTTGACGTCTACAAGCAAGTTACGTGAAGATCAAGCTGACTGGTTCATTATTTTTCATCAGCAGCTTTGGCTCGTGTACCATAGTGCTAAAACAGGGCTTAAACGTACCACACTTCTTAACTGTGCCATTAAGAGGTCTGGATATAAAAACAAAAATAGAATAGGAAAATCATTAAAAAGGATCACTCAGTTTGGCCTTATAAAGTCACTTGCTGGTGTAAATTGTAAGAACTGTAAATTTTCAGCAAACATTTCTTTTTCTACAGAGAATGTACAAGGTAAAAAAATGTACAAGATATTTACTAGAAAACAAAAAGAAACAGTCAGTTACATCAATTACATCATAAACGAGGGTGTTGTGCTTTACCCAGGAAACAGCTTACAGACCATGCACGCTCTGGTGGGTTGGGTTGGATTGGGTTGGGGGTGGTAACAACGGAGACTGCATCAGGGACTGGTCAGATGTCTCAACGTTCTTTTCCTTTCATTTTTTTGGTAAAACCCCTAAAGGCTATGACAGAGAACTCCACGGTGGAGGAGATGCCCATAACAAATGTGGTTTTGAGGGAAAGGGGCGAGGGGTGGGTGTCAGGCCCCTACATTAGGCCATTGGTGGGGCCCCCAATTGGGCCTAGGTCTGATCCGCTCTTCATGTAGTACTTCTCCAGTTTAGCCAGGATGTGTTTTCCATATGTGTATTTCCGGAGAGTGGCAATATGCGGCCGGATCTGGAATTGACAACATGAATCGTTTAAAAGGCATTAATCATTCTTTTAATTTTTATACTGATTTGAGCAGTGCTTATACTTTGTGCATGATGATCTTGCGCTGGGCGGGCTCAGCCATGTCAATCATCCGTTGCACCACATAATTTGCATACTGGTCCTTCATCATGGTGTAGAGGGCACTGTGAGGGCCGTCCTTCTGACAGCAGACTTCATCGATGAGCAGGGCCCTCTCTGCACGGGACGAATGAATCACACACTTCTCTACAACATTACTGTAAGAGACAGACATGTATACAAAAAAAAGGTTTTCAGATATAATCAAAAATTTTCTTCAATATTAACTTCAAAACTTTACAGAGTAAAATATATATCAATTAAATGGACCCCATTTGGTGTAATCTTCAAAATTGCGGTGTAACAAATATTTTGAAAAACAGGGAGAGATCATAATTAATTGATTCGGGAGACGTCTAAAACAACATTAGCTCTGTTCATTGGAGTCTATATAGAATTCAGTGCTGGTGGCATTTGAAGTTAAGATTGAGAGGCTTCACTCTTACATTCTATGTAACAAAGAATTACACCATGCCAAAGAGCAAAGAAATAAATCTGAACCTCAGAAAGAAGATGGCGGATGCTCATCTTAAGGGGGATAGCTATACAGCAATTTCCAAGCGTTCCCAGTGTCTAGAACAGCTTTATCTTCCATCATTGCAAAGTACAAGGAGAGACACTGTTAAAAATAAACCTGGGTGTGGTTGCAAGTGCAAGATTTAGCGTCCTAAATTTTGGACAGAAAATATAGTTGCTAAACTGCCCTCTTCTGGACTTGAAATGTTAAGGAAGACCGTTGGGATCTTCATCATGGAGACACAGCAATACAAAGCCAGACTGAAGTTTGCCCATTACTATTTAAAAGATGGGGATGAGTTTTGGAAGTCTGTCATGTGATCTGGTAAAACAAAACTGCTTAGCCACATGGATGTTGCTTTTGTTTGGCCAAAGAAAGGTAAGGCCTTCAACCCTAAAAAAGTGAAAGCCCATTCCAGGGCCCAGTTTTATGCCAGACCGCCATAAAAATTCATTAGGACATTTTGGATGCAGTAGTAGTGGGTGAAACAAAGATGTGTCACAAGTATCCATTCAAATCCATTAACTATGCAAATGTGTTCCACATGGGGGAAAGAAGGGCTCACTGCAAAAAAAAAAAAAGTCTTCAGCCTGTTTCCATCCAATTGGCCTTTTAAAAAATTTTGGGTCCATAAAAAGATTGGTACGGTAAAACGTTCAGTCTTCGCATATAGCAACAACCTTTAAAGGATTAGTTCACTTTAAAAAAAAAAAAACTTTTGCTGATAATTTACTCACCCCCCCATGTCATCCAAGATGTCCATGTCTTTCTTTCTTCAGTCGAAAAGAAATTAAGGTTTTTGATGAAAACGTTACAGGATTTTTCTCCATATAATGGACTTCATTGGGTACCAAACGGTTCAAGGTCCAAATGACAGATTCAGTGCAGCTTCAAATGGCTTTAAACGATTCCAAACGATGAATAAGGGTCTTATCTAGCGAAACGATCGGTCATTTCAAAAATAAATGAAAAAGTTTACGTTTTATAAGCACAAATGCTGCCTTGCTCTGTTCGTGACTCACGCAATTCACAATTACGTTCAAAAGGTCACGCTCGACGTACACGGAAGTATGGAGTCAGTGTTTACAATTGTGAGGAAGGAGGACCACACATATTCAAATGTGTATATTGGTCAGTTTATCGTTTAAAAT
This sequence comes from Semotilus atromaculatus, assembly GCA_031834385.1. NCBI lineage: Eukaryota > Metazoa > Chordata > Actinopteri > Cypriniformes > Leuciscidae > Semotilus > Semotilus atromaculatus. Next base: position 28,642,706 of record JAULUF010000010.1, on the reverse strand, counting down.
GCCCATTTCGTGTGCATATCCTGGGTGTTTTAATATTAAAAAGGCTAAAAGAGAATTTTCGTCAGGACAGAAGCGTGACCTTTTGAACGTAATTGCGTATTACGTTACATCGCGAATGCGCATCACAGAACAGAGCAATAAGCATTTGTGCTTATAAAACTTGAACTTTTTATTTCATTTTTGAAATGACCAATCATTTCCCTAGATAAGACCCTTATTCATCGTCTGGTATCGTTTAAAGCCATGTGAAGCTGCACTGAAACTGTCATTTGGACCTTGAACCGTGTGGGGTCATATGAAGTCCATTATATGGAGAAAAATCCTGGAATGTTTTCATCAAAAACCTTACATTTCTTTTCGACTGAAGAAAGTAAGACATGGACATCTTGGATGACATGGGGGTGAGTAAATTATCAGCAAAAGTTTTTTTAAAAGTGAATAATCCTTTAACACAGGCTACCCTTGAACATGCAAGCCAGTCGTAGTTTGACGTGGCCGAGAATGCATATTCTCAGATCATTCAAAGCTAAAAAACTATTTGTTTCATAACATTAAATTGATCAAAACCATCAAATAGCAGCTGAGAGTTTTTGTCAGAGACAGATGCCGTTGTGACATTTTATTGTCTATTTAACCTTTTTAAATGGTCTACGAAGCTTAACTGATGTACTGTCTCTATTCTCACAAAGAATTAGAGCTTTTTGGATTTAACATTTTATTTTCCTCATTTGTTTGAGATAAAATTATATTAGATATTAATAAATGGTACTTATAAAACATTTGCGATTTACGAGATATTTTTGAGATATTCCAATTTTGTGCATAAGTTAAACTTACAGCTTTGAATGGAAACGGTCTTTGAAAGATCTAAATATGTTTTTTTTTTTTTTACTATTAATTGTTCTTGATGTCTTTTACTGTAATACCATAAAACAATTACTTGTCCTGAAAATTGGAAGTAGTGCTGTAAAACCCATTTTATAGAAATATTTATTAAAAAACAAATTATTTAAATTGTATTAGTTTTATTTGTAATATTTTAAAATAATTTTTATAGAAAGAAAAACTTTGACTTGACTGACCTTGCAAATTTATGCTGACTCAGAGCCAGAACCTTCCCTCTGACCTCTGCCACTATCTTGCTCTTGTCCTCTGGACGCCCATGCTCCAAAACATGCTGGATCACATAGTTACCGTACTGATCCTGTAGGTGGAGACAGGCACAGGAGAGTGGAAAGGAGAGATAAAGAACATGAATAACACCATAACACTTCATAAAAAAAATTAACCCAAGACAGAACAAGAAATTAAAGACTAGTACAACAAGGTTGAGCAAGGCTTTAACCATATCCTCACAATAAAACAACTGACCTAATTTACTGACCTAAATAATAGGCCATTGATGAAATAATTGATCAAAGCGATGATTTACCCTAATAATTGCCATTTGGCAAATAACCCTATAAAAAACCACACAGCACCCACTCAAATACACACACCAACATTAACCTGGAAGGTGGTATAAAAGTGCAAGACAATGTCAAAAGCTCAATCAAGATGTAGCATTTGGTTTAAACCCGCTGTCTTTCCTAACTTTAGAGTAATCCCTCAAATTGGAAGGAGTGGTCACTACTTTGTTTTGGGTTGGTTTATTTGCACAAGATTAGTTAAGGATGCACACTACAAATCAAAGTAGTTGGTCTGAGGTGCTCTGAGTGGAGCAGAAAGAGAAAATCATGGAAAGTGCCAGAAACACTGAATTTCTGAGTTAAAGCAAAAAAGTTGTATTCATATGTAGAGAGAAAAATAGATATTACTAAGAGGAATGTCCCTATTTAGTTTGACAAAAACAAACAAGGCTGTGAGAGTTAGATGTACAACAAATATGTGAGGACTCAAGCATGGCTGGATGGCCCTGGGCCAACTGATAGGACTGTCACTGCCCCTACTAAGCTACTGCTATGTTGTTTCTTTTTTACAATCATGTGCCTTAAAACCTAAGAATTTGGTTTTGGTTGATTGAACAGCATGTTGACACATTCATGATATCTAGTGAGATATTTTATCTGCCATTGGTCAGGACAAACTGCATCAATTGCTCAAGCAATGACATGTTTTGGGCAGGACCGTGTCAGGCTGCTCTGTCAATTGACCCTTCGCGTGGAGCTTGATTGACAAGTAATCTGACCAATCATACTTCGCCATCCACCATTTTGTCCGACAAAGCAGTCAGGAGAGATATTAGATTAACATGGGAGGATTTGAACTTGAAAAGCGGAATGTACTGACGCCTTTCCGCGGTTAAAACAACATTCCTTATGTTCATTCATGTTTATTTGATGCTATAAATGAACTAGAAGGAAGAGGATCACGAGCAGCTTTAACTGATGCTCTACAGCGATCTGTCACGACACATTAAAGAGCCACAAAACGATATTTATTGTTTAAATTTCTTTTAAAAAATGACCAAATTTGAAAGGTGAGACTTGTAACCGAAAAGTAACCTGGTCTGTCCTGTCTGTCAGCGTGTTGTCAGTCTCCTCTCTGATCCGCGATGTATTTTTCACTGCGTGAGAACATGAGAGCGGCGTAGCTTGTCGGACATAGCGACAGTCAAGTCAAGTCAAGTCAAGTATATAGCGCTTTTCACAATATAGATTGTATCAAAGCAGCTTCACAGAGTCAAATCAAAACAACATAATGTTCGTTTCTTATTGGAAAAAACATCCACATTTGTTAGAGCTGATCAATGGTATTAATGATTGGTTAATTAATTTTAATATCCCCAGTAACTAACTAAACAGTAACTAAGGGGGGTCTTTGCGAAGGGTCAATTACAGCAATGAACTGTAGCCAATCAAAGGCATGTCTGGTCATCAAACTCTCTGAATCCTTGTGAATCCTCTCATTAGAACCAAAAAAGGGCAGACATCATATAAATAAGAGCTTTTATATAGCGCTTATTTTTATAGCTGTTATTTCTGTAAATGTGCTGAACTTGTAAAACGAAATGAGTAACAGCTTCACTGATTAAAAAGGGAGCCACTTTTGCTCACTTTCTGTATATAACCTATTCACAATGGCTATAAGGACCAATAGTCATGTACACACTACACAGAGCAAAGTAGTGAATCCGCCAAGTTTCCTCAAACTCGGTCCTACACTGTCCTGCCTCCAACCCTGATCAAACACACCAAGCTGTGAGTTTCTAGTGATCCTGAAGACATTGATTAGCTTGCTCAGGTGTGTTTGATCAGTGTTGGAGCTAAACTCTGCAGGACAGCGGCCCTCCAGGACCGAGTTTGAAGAACCCTGCATTAAACAGTCCTCAAAGTATGATGACTGACACTGTAATAACCATATATGATGAAAAAAAGAATCAGATGTGTCACAATATATGTGCATTATGTCTTGCAGTGTAAACAAAGACTAATAATAGACCTGCCACAGCAACATTGACAAAAATCTGTGTTGGCTGAGTATAGGGCTTTTCATACCGCGTCTAACCCCGAGTTATCGAGTTAACATTGCTGGATCTAAGCGCTGCATTTGATACTATAGATCATAAAATACTCCTGGATCGACTACAAAACTACACTGGTGTTCAGGGACAGGCATTAAGCTGGTTTAGATCGTACTTATCAGACCGTTACCACTTTGTCTGCTTAAATGGGGAAAAATCAAAGATAACGTCAGTAAACTATGGAGTACCGCAAGGATCTGTGTTAGGCCCTCTACTATTCTCAATATATATGCTGCCACTTGGTAATATTATAAGAAAACATGGAATTAATTTTCACTGTTATGCTGATGACACTCAATTATATATTTCATCACGGCCAGATGAAACCACTAACTTATCTAACTTGACAGAATGTCTTAAAGATATAAAATACTGGATGACGTGTAATTTCCTGCTATTAAATTCAGATAAAACAGAGGTATTACTTATTGGTCCGAAAAACTACCCACAAAATCCCTTACAATACAACTTTAATTTAGAAGGATGCCCTGTTACTTTATCCCTTACAGTAAAAGACCTGGGTGTCATACTTGACCGCAACTTGACTTTCGAAAATCATATTTCATATGTTACAAGAACAGCCTTTTTCCACCTTAGAAACATTGCTAAGCTACGTAACATGCTATCCGTTTCTGATGCAGAAAAGTTAGTTCATGCATTCATGACCTCGAGACTAGATTACTGTAATGCTTTATTAGCTGGTTGTCCTGTATCCTCAATAAACAAGCTACAGTTAGTCCAAAATGCAGCCGCTAGAGTTCTTACTAGATCAAGAAAATATGATCATATAACACCAATTTTATCATCTCTACATTGGTTACCTATTAAGTTCCGTATCAATTACAAGGTATTGCTACTGACCTATAAAGCCCTAAATGGTTTAGCTCCAGTCTATTTAACGGACCTTCTATCGCCCTACAATCCGTCGCGCTCTTTAAGATCACTAAATTCGAGGCTTCTGGTCATTCCTAGGATATCTAAGTCCACTAAAGGAGGGAGGGCGTTCTCACATTTAGCTCCTAAACTCTGGAATAGCCTTCCTGATATTGTTCGAGGCTCAGACTCGCTGTCCCAGTTTAAAACCAGATTAAAGACGCATCTCTTTAACCAAGCATTCACATAATGCTTACCTTTAATACTACTGCCGAATCAGATCGAATGCATTAATATTATGAACATCAGCTACGCTAATTATTTCTCATCTGCCTTTCTGCTGTTATCTCGGGACGCAAGTCCCGAGGTAAATAGCGTTCGTCAGCTCCAGTTTGTATCCAGCCTCTCACGGAGACTTCGGATGATCCAACACCTGTGATGAGACGACTAAACGCCTGTGGAGAGACGACTCGACGCCTGTGAAGAGACGACTCAACGCCGGCGATATGTTATGCCCTAAATTAATACATGATGAACTAACTGTATTTTCTATGTACATTTTTAATGCACTTTCTGTAAAGCTGCTTTGAAACAATGTGTATTGTGAAAAGCGCTATACAAATAAATTTGAATTGAATTGAATTATCATCGTTCTAGACAGCACTTTTAACCCCGGGGAAAGGAGTGTTTCACAGCCTCTATTAGTCTAATAAAATAATTAAAAAGTAAAAGAAAATCATGTTCAAATCTTATTTTCCTATGGTATTGAAAAAAGTATAGTACAGACTATTAAAATGTTGGTATCATGACACCACTATATACTTCTATATCTCATAGCCTTGTTCGGGTCTAACAAATAGGTCCTTGTATTGAAAAAGGCCTAAATAGTATCAGGATTGGATTTTAGGCAGACAGGGCAGGTGGCAGCCAGGAAGGAAGAAAGTTGTGTAAGGAAAAGTGTGAGTGAATGGAACCCTGCAGAGCAAATAGCAACTGGTGAAGAAGCATCTAGGTGTTAGACACAGGCTGGTTAGGAAGTAGACGAGGATATGCCAGGAGGTTCTTGTGAGTGGGAGGAAGGCGCGTGACTCTGACCTTGAACAGTGCATCGCTGGACACTGTATAAAATGTTTTGGGGGTCATCTCCAATGAAACGCCTTGATACTTCTAGATAAAATAAGTGAGGGGAGCAAGGGGTGGGTAATGTTTTGCATCATCAAAATCCATCAGCACATCTAACTGGACATAAGAACATCCTTCATAGCAACTGAATGCTACAACAAAGTAGGCAAAAGGTCTAAAATGAACAAACAAGTCATGCAGAAAAATGTCATGCAATCGCATCCACCTTACCCCAAAAAGTACTACAACCCTGAGTGTTCTTCTCATTGCATGGCCTCCTTTCAATTCACACAGAAGATATGATGAACAACAGTGTATTTGTCTATAAAGTGACAATCTCAAAACAAATTTTTTGTAATGGGGTCATCTTCAAAATGCCAAAAATTAAACAACGTATTAGGTATTACACTTGGTTTGCTAAGATACAATATTTTTAGGCATTATATGGACATACTGTTCCAAAGTCTAGGGATAAAAGTTATGCTGGCTTTTTAGCTACCTGATTTTGACTACATGGAAGTATTGCATGCATTTAGTAAGGCATACCACTTGCCACCAACTCTAATAGTAAATAATATTTAATCAACTAAAAGCTACTGGACATTTAAAAAAGGTCTTTGAGTTGATGTCCCACATCGATTTCTCAATAGGAAAATATAACTAATTTTGCGGGAACTCTAAAAGCAGAGTTGTGTTAGCTTAACAACATGCTGACATCAGACTGCACTGGAATCAACCGAGCATTAGTTGAGTCTCATATATTGGAGAAAGCATTGTTGTCCATTTCTAATCAGTCACAGGTTAGGATGCAGCCTTAGTGGCCATTCACACAGAAGAATGTTTTTGTGTTGAAAATGCAAGACACAGGGCAGTGGAATGAAGTAAACAAGGTCTAAAGACAGACAAGTCTAACTTTTAACATGAGAGCCATGTTTTTAGAATGCTGGGTCTTGCACCAGATGCTGCCAAAGATGCTATATGCAAGTGCAACTGTCAAACATGTCTGTCTAGCATCTGTTTATAAAAAAAAAAGCTATGTAAAAGAAGCACAATGGAAGACACCTTTGGAGGACAGCTGCCAATGTAGGTTAACCCTCTGGAGTCGAGAAACGCGCCGGCGCGTTTTGCGCGATTTTTTTCACATAGCAGCAAAATAGACTTAAAATACTCAGTCACCTTTGGTCATACACACTTAAGAAATATGAAAAAATAAACTATTAAATGTCTACTTTTTTATGGGTCCACTTACAATCGAAATAAAATATTGTGCTTTTGTAAAATAAAGAAAATAAACAGGGTGTGCCTTCTGCCTCTCCGTCTCCGTGAACTTTTTTTCTAGAGCACGTCTCTTAACATAAACAAAACTCCGCAAATACTAGTCACACAGGCATGATCAATATATCTTTATAATCATTTAAGTGTGTACTTTTAAATTATCTAATTCAAAACTAAAACAAATATTCTGTGTTTATGTAATCTATATAAAAAGAGAGAGATGCCAGGCGTTCTCATTTCAGCTAATTATCTTTTAATGTGACCACGCCCACAGAGAGCACGAGCTATAGAAACGCAAATGATCTGAAACTTGCCAACGCCCACACGAGCTCGATAAAACACCAAGTTCAGATTAATGTACCGGTAGTCTGTGTCGTTTTTCGAGGCTTTGAGGAATAATTCTGGATAATTTACCTCAGTGCTGGATTAATTTCACTTCGAGGAGCCATGGATCCAGGATCATAGTAAGTTTATTCTTTGTTCTAATCGCGAATACTGTTTTAAAATGAATCGCGTGTCTTTCTCTGTGTGATGAATGAACGGAATTCGCACTGTTGTTGTTACAGACGAAATATGAAAGACAACATTTAGTTGACTAGTTTGGGATAGATTATAAAGATTTTTACTCTAAAATAGACATCAAATAAGCTTTAGTTAACCAGTTTCTGCTCATATGTTAAATATATAACGTTAGAATGTTTTGTCAAAAATAAGCTCATAATCTAAGATGTTATTATAGTGTTTGTTCCAATGTAGACTATATCAAACTAATGAATCCTTAACTTTGAAATATGAATGATAAAATCCAGGCTATAGGCCTACTTAAAAAAAAAAAAAAAAAGACAAGATAGATGTAAAAAAAAACTTAATATTATTGTTTTTTATTAGTGACACATTTGAGGAGATTCCAAAACTTTCTGAAAATACAGTATGAGAATTAACTGCATACTAGAAATGTTTACCTTGGAAATTATACAATTTGAATGTATAAAAAATTTGTGAAAAAATACCTTTTTTTCCTCTCTGAGAACTCTAACTTTCTAACTCTAACTAATTCTGTAGGATGGTCCATATAGCCTATTTGAACAGGATTTGTTTCCAGGTATGACTATGTACTAAAAATGTGCTTTTGACTTTCATTTATATTTGTATTTTATATATATATATATAATTTATTTATTTATTTTTGTCCTCGCATTCTTTCTTGTGTGACACACCTGAATGAATGGCTCATTAGTATGCAGGCTCATTAGTATGCAGGCTCATTACTATGCAGGGTCTTTGTCTTCTCAGGTGTGAATCACAGCAAGTCACGCCCCTGCGCATATTGCCTTTGGAAGCAAAAACTGTTTTAAAAAATTTAAATCAATGTATTGTTTTATGTGAATGATTAGGCAGGGTGATTTTCAGATAATTTTGAAGCAAAAACACTAGGCAACTACATCCATTAGTCAAAAGTCTTGTGGACACATATTAAGTATGTGTTTTGTGGCCTTATTTCAGAAACTTTAATTTTTAGTTTTTTGAATAACCATGCATAAACATTATTCCCTCAAAAATACAAATATGTAAATAGATGTTGCTCGCATATTATGGTACCCCTATTTGTGCTAAATAGAGTGTAATTACACCTTTGCCATTAATATGTTTATAAGCAACTGAAAAAAGCACAAATGTCAGGGCATGTCAAAACATCTCACAGACCTCAAAAACCCCTTAGACTCCAGAGGGTTAATGACTTCAATTTGGCCATTTTCTACTAGAATTATTTTTTGAAACATGAAAAGAGGCCATACAATAAGAACCTAACTGCAGTAAGAGTGGTACACATCAAGGGTTTCCTTTTTGGATGACAAGTTGGGGAAGTCATACCTGTCCCAGCTGCTCAGAGTGCTGGTGGAGTTCTTCCAGGATGGGTAGGGTCTGCTCCTGGGTACAGTGCTCCAGGATACGCTGGATTACCCGACAGCCATACGGATGAGTGGACAAAACAAACACCTACACACCAAAAAAGGAGATAAAACACATCCTGTTGCATCCCTGGGTCAATAAAAAAAAATAAAAAATAAAAAAAATCACAACATTGATCACATCTGCAACAAAATTAGTGATTTTCTTAACTACCAACAGTGAAAAATCTTTTGGGATAATGAGATAATTCTTAAGAGACTACACTAGACTACAAAGGTTCTTAAAGGAATTTAACAGACATGCAATAATATTCATGTATATTTTGCATACCACAACCATGTGTGTAACAAGCATGAGTGTCTGTGAAGATACCTGGCCCTGGAAGGCATCGATGATGAACTGAAGAGCTTGGGGTTGGACACACTCAATACATTTCTGCACCACATGATTTCCGTTCTGATCCTTCACACACTTCAGGACATGGCCATCCAACTCCCGTACGATGTCACTCTGACACAAGAAAAAAAAAAAAATCTGAGAACTACCACCATTTGTAATCAAGATCATTGTTCAGTACAAGATCTTGACCAAAAATTGATGTAGCTCTTGATTGAAAACAACATTTATAGATACTCAGAGTGAGTTCGAAAAACTTGTGACGTAAATTTCGTGTTTTTTATATATATATATATATATATTATATATTATATATATATATATATATATATATATATATATATATATATATATATATATATATATATATATATATATATATATATATATATATATATATATGACGGCTCTGGTTATGAGCAGCGGCTCAGTTTATTTGAAGCGGCTGCTTTTAGGACCATGGTAAGCTTTTCTTTGACTGTCTTTCTGGGATAACCGTCTTCTAACATTACACTCTGACACCGTATTTCTTGGCTTCTTAATGAGAGTTGTTTGAGGACTCCGCTGCGTTGATCATCCAGGGGGGGGAACACTCGTTTTACACGTATTTGGCACTCCCTATTGTTGTTAGGGCTGTCACTTTACGCTCGAAAATCGATTGCACAATCGATCGGACCAACCAACACAAGTTTCGAAAACGAAAATAAGGAATCGATTTTAACGTCCTTTTTTCTTTTCTTTCTTTTTTTAAACCAAAAATGTGTTTTAGGTGGACAGATCAATACAGTACACAGAACATGTAAGTTAGGATATTGGAAAATAACAATGTCTTTTCTGTTAACCAAATGCTTTTTAATATTCGCAATACTTCAATGCAAGTGAACAAGCGCGCCGTTATTTGTTGCTTAGTGACGTGTGTTCAAGCAAGCCAGAAATGCACAGGTTCTGCACAATACGCTGTATTTAATATATCAAGAGGACGCACGAGTTGCGTATTTGCGCTAAATCCGCGCAGCTTTGGTTACACGAACTTCCCCAGCAAAGTGAGTAAACATAGAAACACTCGTGATTTGACAGCGTTACCCGCCAAAGTTCATTTTGGCGGGTGTTAATTTCAGTCCCTGACGGTTGCACTCCTTGTTTGTCATTCTGCACGAAAGTTCACGCCAATAAATCATCAGAAATATTTCTGACTTGTGCGCGTCTCAAGCACCCTCTTTACGCTCGTTCTAATAATGCCTGTTAGTTGTCCGTGGATTTGCCTATATTTAGTGTTGAAAATGGAAACGTCTTTAGACATGGAAAATCGATTTTACAATCGATTCAATCAACAAAAGTGACAGCCCTAATCAGGGCCGCTGGAAGTAATTGTGATCAGGGGGTGCGGTGAATAATTTGTATTTTTTTTTTGACAAAACCCCTATGAGCCTATGGCAGGGGCGTAGCAAGCTTTTCAAAAGTGCGGGGGATGGATACGACATTTAAATTTAGACATGTTGTGTGGACCTCTGTCCCTCTAGGGGGGTTCGGGGGCATGCTCCCCCGCAAGAAAATTTTGTACATTTTAAGTTTAAATGCATCAATCTGGTGCACTTTGAGAGCTCAAAATTAAGGGCTTCAACCCATGAACTGTGCACATTGAACAAAGAAAAAGCATTGACTTGTACCGAAAGAGAGCTCAAACATCTTAGTTATGATAGCCTATAGAGTCTCAGTCTAAATAGGCTACATAAAATATTCATTTTATTTTATTTTTCGTGTTCGCATTTATGAGGAAAAAACAAACTTACGGACGTGATCGCTCTGAAAGCGGCACTAAAATATGCTTTAAAACTTTCTCAGAGACATCAAACCGAAAGCACAAAACCTTTCTTTAAAGTGAATTTCGTTTTGTATTAATTGTATCTTAATTTTAATCAATGTTTCATCAACCAATTGCCTGGATTTAATAAATAAGAAGTAGGCTAAATATAGCAGACGATAGATAATCACCAAACGGAGGCGCCGGCGCGTGAACTGCATGGAGCTCGTCTCATAAATGAACCCAAACTCAGTTTGTAATTCATTTGTATGAATTAAATAAAATGAATCCTTATTAAAGCTATTAAAGAGCAGTGAATGCTTTTCTCTTTTTATTTTGTTGTTTGATTAATATTAAGTATAGCCTACAGACAACATTAGCTTTATTACGCTATATAAGACCAGTGCTTTAAGTGGCCCAAAAGAAGTGGCGGTACTCTAATATTATTATTTATTTATTTATTTTTTGCCTTCTCCCCTCCTCCCCTGAGGTAACAACAACTATATTGAAGGGGTTTTATATAAACAGCAGTCAGCAGACGACCTTATAAAAAATAATAAATCCTTTAATTAGTTTGTGGATTTGCTTGAGCTAGAAAGAGCTACTGAACATAAATAAAATGTACAAAATGTGGATATGAATCCAACTGGAAAAACTTGTGAAAAGATATATTTTGATTAGTCAAATAGCAAATAGCATATAGTGGAGCTCTATAGCCATCTAGTTGTTAAAGTGATTTTTATTTTATTTTAAAACTGCATTTTCCAAAAAATGGCCAAAAATCTTACATTAAACCATGTACAATTATCCATGGTATCTCCATGAATGAAAGTTAGAAATCTGGGTCTTTTATAAAGTGAATTTGACATAAAATGCTGTTTTTTGTGTGTAAAAAGCTTATTTAAATAAATATTTATTTATTTATAGAAATTTAAAAGATATCATAAATCCTCCAAAAACTGCACAAATGTTGGGTAAAAACATTAATAAATAGAGTAAAATTACATTTGTAAAAAAATAAAAAAACTTTTATTCTGTTACAAAATTAAATGTTTGTCTGTAGCATCACAGTCCCGCCCACAGCCCGAGAGAGCTTCGGTGCCGGAAGTAAATTTCCCATTCATTTCTCCCATTGACGTTTTGGAAAAAACGTATCTAAAGAGTTTTAGAGCATGAACTCATAAGCATACAACATATCATTTCGAGTGAAAAAACGAAGAGAAAATCCCAAAAAAAGTCAAAGGTACAAGACTGTACATATTTTCATTTCCGAGCGAAGGAACTACTCATCCCATAAACCACCGCGCCTCACTGAAGTCGACTGAAGCCACAACCGCGAAAGAGCCTTTTGAGCGACTTCCAAATCTGACGACGGCCACGCGAACTTTTTCCTCCAGTGAATTTTATATAGTGAATGTGCAGGGGAACCTCCTTTTCTGATTCTGATTTAATGAAGCTTATATGTAAAACACATTGAGCATCTGGCTCGCTCATAGGCTGTGCTGCGGCAACTGCACATCCAATGGCGCGGGCGCTTCTGACATGCGACCAATGAGCTAGCCCTACGTCATTACACGATCTTCAGTCTTCACGGACCTTCGCGGGGTTTAACCAACCGAGCAGCTAACACTGACAGCGGCAAAAGCGACGCATGCGCTTTTCACTTGTAAAACTCAAGGGTGTATGGGTAATAGGAAGCGTGCATTGTGAAGGGCGCTCTGAAAAGCGGCAGCGCAGCCAAAGGATTAAAACAGATGTGCAAATGAGCGTACCGGTACGCTAAAAGCACGTTCTGGGCGCACAGAGAGGTGGAGGTACGCTCAAGAGCTATATTTGGAAGTGGCGGTACTGAGTACCGGCCCACTTAAAGCACTGTATAAGACCGAGTGTGCAGATCCAATCACTGATGCACAACAGGTTCTGTAAAGTTCTGTAAAGACTGACTGCGTTAAATTTACGTGAATACTCTCCAAAACGGACATTTAGACATAATGTTGTGTGTATTCAGACGCGAAAGAGAGCTCAGTTCACTCCTCGCGCACTGTAGGCTATAGCTGCTGCACGCGTCGGGTCGTGTGTGTGTGTGTGTGCGCGCGCGCACAGAAAAAATACAGAATAAAGCTCTCTTTCGCGTCGTCACTCTTATTCAGATCTGTCCATATGTCTACTCTTCTCTTTCTTAATTAAATTAAAATCCAAAATACACATAATAGCCTACGTGTTTCAAAATCATTTCCTAAAATATTCATAAGGAATTTATAAATTGTGAAAAATATTTTTTATAAATGTTTTTTTTTAAATCTCCCTCTCGCCAATAGGGGGTGCTGCAGCACCCCCACTTCCCGCGGCCGTGGCCCTAATTGTGGTGGGTCTATTATTGACATATAAAAGTCTAGACCCAGAAAATAAGAAGAAACCCATTTTTTCAGACGTATTTCCAAGACAAAACATTGTCTTATATTCGGAACAATAAGTCAGCTGGCCCTGATCAATTAGAATTATTATTCTTAAAATTAGATGCAGATTTTATAGCTGCTCCTTTGACATTTTCAATCTTTTACTTTGTTTAAATGAAATTCCAAAGATCTGGGCCATTGTTAAAAGGAGATCATTTGTCAACTTTTTTGAATGAACAATGTGTAAAGTGTAAAGTAAACAAAAGGCAACTTACAATTACCTGCTGGTCGGAGGAGATGGATTCCAGAGCTTTCTGGATCACACGACAACCGTACATCTGCAGAGCCAGAGGCAACACATGGCCACGGATACGAGTCGCCAGAGCCAGTTTCTGATCTGCACTGCCGAACTGCAGCAGAAAAAAACAAGTAGTTAAAAATAAATAAATAACAGTATTTATATTTAAATAAAATTAACACGCATTAAATTTAGATTTCATTTACGTTACTTCATTTACAGTTTCAGAAGCATAATAAAGATTTCTTTTTTTTTTTTAAATTGAAATTATATATTAGGGCTGTAAACATTAATTGGGATTGACACCCCAAATTTTGGGGTTGGCGTTTTTTTCTTATTTTTAATAACAAAGATAAAATAATGAAATCAATATTTTTAAATTCACCCACATGGTCTATTTTTATTTTTAATTTTGTTACCTTGTAATGCTATGTTTTTAAAATAGGGAAATTATTTTGGCTGCACTGCTCAACCACTTTCAAAATAGAAAAAAAAAAGAAAAAGAAAAAAAAGAAAAGAATCGTGATAAAATCATGCATAGTGATTTTCCAGAAAATAAATCATGATATATGTTTGCTATATTTCCCAACCATAAAAGAGGCTATAACAGAACAGTTACAATGCCACGTAAAAGTAAAAAAATAAAATAAAACTGTTATTTTTTTGACAGAAGTACATGAGCATGAGCACCCGTGACAAAAATCCCTGTCGAAGTGGGGAGTCCGGGTTCTCTTTTGAGTCCACTATATTGAGAACATCAAAAGGACTGAAGTCACTTTCGGCTGGTTCCCTTTCTGTTTAAAGGCTTAGTTATCTAAACAGAAAAAAAACAAAAAACAACAACAACACCGTGTTCTTTCCGTCCAATTGCTCTTAACTCAGATTTAAGTGTTTACTAAAATTGTGGCAGCTAGATTAAACAAATGTTTCAACTATTTTTCACCTCAAAACCAAGTCGACTGTCCCCAAAAGATTTTTTTAAAGATGTTTTCGAAATCGCAATTGCAAAAATCTCACTCTGAATTAGCAATTATCACTTTAGATGCAGAAAAGAAAGGCTTTTGAAAAAGTTTAATCAAATTTTGTTTTAATCACTATTAAAGACTTTCTTCTTGGGTCAGCATGCATGCGCTTCAGTTCAAATTAATCTCGATGGATCGCCACAATTTGATTTGCATAAAGCATGCGACAAGGATGTCCACTTTCACCCTGCTGTTTGCCATTGTCATTGAACCTTTGGCAATAGCCTTGAGACACCATCTGCAGATTCTGCCTTTAAGCATAGGTCAGGTAGATCATGTCATATCTCTTTATGCTGATGACGTTCTTCTCTATCTTTCAGACTCAGCGCTCTTATCACCCTTTGTGGGATTTAATAGACTCATTTAGTAGCCTGAGCAGTAATTCTGTTAATTGGCAAAAAAGCAAATGGCAACAACATAAACCAATTTTCATTCAGAGTAATTTATGTGTATGTATGTAAATGTATTAAATGTTTAATTTAGGTTCCAATACAATAGTATATAAACTGAGAAAGTTCTGTACATTGAATTTAGCATTTAAGGTTAGGATGGTGATGATATCAACTGTGAATAACAACTCTCTCTATTGTAAGTTAAATGAATCAGATTACTGAAACTCTTGGGAGCTTATGTATGACAGCGGGAGAGTCCTGCCATTCTCAGTGTTTGAATAGTTATGCTGATTGGATTAGGATTGGTAAAACTCTCAGTCTAGGACGTGTTTTCCTAAAGCTGTATACGTCATTTACATGCTTTGTAAATCCCTCCCCTTATAATGTTATAAGTTGCAAGGGAACGTTTCCCTTATTTGAGACTCGAGATGAGCTTGGAAAACTACAGCTACCAACAGCTTGTGTGCTCAATAAAGAACCTGCTTAAGATACAAACCCAAGTCTCCAGGTCCTCGCTTCTGAGTTTCTACACTTTAAAAGAAAAAAGTTCACAACACAGGCAACGTTCAAGCAGATACCCCTTCCTGGCTTGCATTTCTCACGCTTCTCTTTCTGCTCTGCTTTTTTTTTTTAACCAGTGATAGCAATTCTTGGTTGGTCAGACTCACTTGAGTCTCTCAATCCAAAGGTACGGTTCAATATGGTATGATTGTAGCTAAGAATACATTGTAATGAAAGCATCCCTAATTCTGTCATTAAATACAGACCGTCAAAACATCCACCGCTGGCCAGATAAGCAAACTACGTTTATAAAGCAAACCAACTTTACTAGCAAGAAGCTTTGATGGATGCGAATTGTAATCAAGGTAAAGACGATTACAATGATGGACAGGAGTCGTACAGTAAGCACACGAGCCGGTTATTGTTGATGCGCAAACAAACCATGTATGTGCGCTCTCGATGCACATTGTATTTAAAGCTGCAATCTGTAGTTTTTCCTCTTTGTCGCCATCTCTGTTTGAAATCTGCAATTGCAGTTATTCGCAGAACTATCAACTTTACATGGGTGGTGCCTTGGCACAGCATGGATGAATTCATGTTTTTGGAAGTATGACCAAGATAAGAATTTTCACTGGAAAATGTCATCTGAACAAGTAAGTAACATCCACTTTTACTCTGACCAACAAAGGGGTAAAAAGCATTGCAGTAAATCGCGCTGATTAAATCTTAACGATTGCTTATATATCATGTCAAATCGTGCAAATTATACTTTGGTCTCAAATTGTTCATGCTAACAACATCAGCATTGCGTGACCACATTTAGTGCCTTCTGATATTATCCTTGTTTTCGCATGGGCCCGTGTGCAGTCTCTTTTTTTCTGTAGCCAAAATGTCTTTTGCATTTTACAATGGGTGAATCTCCAGTTGTCACTGTCAATGTGTATGTTGCTGTGTTTAGTAATTCTGAATGGATCTATGTAGGCAGAAAATGCAGTCAGGTCAAGGCGGTTGGTTTAGGGTTTGTTTTTTATTTTTGGCATCATGTTCAGTATCGCAACTTGACTTATGTAAACAAGCTCCTTTTTTTGGAAAGACTTGCTTAAAGCAGTTTTGTGAGAACCATCCTTTAATCTGATAGTTTACTTTTATATATAGAAAAAGATAGCAAATGATGACGAAATAAACGTGTTAAAAAAGATCAATGATAAATGATGCTTAAGATTCAAGATAAGTATGCGATTAATCACGATTAAAAATGTTATTTATAGACAGCCCTTAAATATAAATATAACGATAGACAAAGGGGAGCTGTGGCGCTGCTGGTATCCCTTGTATCCTCTGGTGCTCTTGGAAGGGTTAATTGTCTGAACACCAACACTCTGATGGCCAGTGGGCTGATACGCGTTGGTGTTTTAATGTTTTAGCCCTTAAAATAATAAAGGCTTTTTAACTTTTGCATCCTACTGAGTGCCTGGAATTGGATTTTTTTTCCAAATCTTTTTTATAAATAACGATTTTACATTTAATTACCTCAAAGAATTTCTGTATAACGTAGTTCCCAAAGACATCAGTCATGAGTTGGTAAGCAGCCTGTAAGATCTCCCCAAACACCATTTGCCTCTCTGCAGGAGTTGCACGCTCCAACTTCTGCTGAATAAACCTGGACATTGAGAAAAATATTTTACATTAAGCACAAAGAAGTGTGACAATAACAAAAAACACACAAAAAGTGTTTGTTTTTTTTGCAGTTTCAAGACATGCATGATCAAAAAATTGTGTCAAAAGCTGTGTCAGTGTAAAAAATTTTTTTTTATCAGGTATTATGAGAAATGCTGACAATACATTTAACACGCATAGAAACAGATGTCATTTGAAACAGGTAATTTGTGCAAGACCAACATACACATGCACTAGTTAGTAATAGCATTTACTAGCGCTAATGCATTTACTAAAACATTACTGTAAAGCTATTCTTATTTTTTTTAAATAGGAGGAGTGGGAACCTAGATCCGTGCTGGTCTTGTGAGAACTCCACCATGTGTCCAGGCAGGTCTCGCAGTTGCAGGTTGGGAAAGCGGTTATTCCGGAAGTCCTCGAGTAAGCGGCTGCGTCCTGAAGGCATGACATCTGAGCGGCTGTAGCGGGCTCGGGGCGGGGGAAAGAGCTGACTGCTAGAGCTGAAAAGACTGGAGGTACTGCCCGAGCTCCTGTATTTGGCTTCTGCTCCCGGAGCAGCAGAAATATAACGGCCGCTGCCATTGGGCAGACCACCTATGAAGAGGAGGAGAGAGAGGAAAACAGGATTTTGAGTTTTTTTTCTTCACTTTTATATGTGGAGTGATTGTGTAGCTCACTCAATACGAATAAGTTCACAATTCAAAAAATTGAGACATGGACATCAAATTACATCTTTGTTTGTTCATACACCACAAAATGGGGTGTAATAAAGGGGAAAATAAAACCATACTAAGCTCAGAGACCTTTCAGAGGGCTAAGATAATTTTTTTCAAAGCTTTTGAAATTAACCAGAGACCATTTGAGTTTGGTTGGGTTGCTTGGTGTGAAAAGTGTTTTGCAATCCAATCCAACCAAACCTGGAAACAAACCCTGATTTGGATCAATCGGTTGAACCAAGAGATCATACCCAGATGGAGGCTGGATGAGGACCCGTGGGAGGAGGGCAGAGAGGGTGGTGGTGTCAGAGGTGAGTGGCCAGGTGTTAGTCCAATCGGGCTGGGGGAGGAGGAGTATCCTAGGCTGTTGTAGAAAGACTGGCCAATGGCCAGTCCACCACTGCTACCACCACCACGCTTATACAGGTCAGAGCTGGCCAAAAGGGAGTCCCGACGGGTTGCGCTGCTGCTAGTGGAACTTGACACTGAAGGAGTACAAGAATGGGAAGGACAAAGAAGAGAACAAGACAAGCATGTGACATCACCATTGCAGCAAGCTAGCTTGGAATATAGAAGAGCTTACATTCAGCAGATGTAAACATTGATATTACTCTGACTTTGTCGGGAGAAATGATGACAAGAACAGTGTTGTCAAATGTAAGCAGTAAATTAATCTGGCATTACATTGCTTGCCTATCCACATCCCTTTTATCCAGAATCCGATATAAATTATACCCACCTATTATCGCACATCTTTCTAGAAAACAAAACAACACAAAACATTTTCTTAGTATGTACGGAACAGAACGCGGAAGTGAAGTGGAACTTCATCAAAAGCAGGGTTGTCAAACTTATTTTCAGCTCGGGGCACATCAGCTTATGTGTACCTTCAAACAGACCTTAACATCTACTTAACATCTAGGGTTTACTGGGCCACATCATGCATCCAAAGAATTTCACAATATATATTTTTTGCAACAACAGTACCAAAGCATTTAATTCTAGTTATTTTGGGAGGCTTTATTTATTTAACAAACATTAATTTTGTGCTGCAGATCATTTTATTAGTTATTTACTGCAGGACTTGCTAAAATTGCTAAAAATGTAAATTTATTTTTAATAGTTTAAATTTACTATTTTTAACCAACTAGATTGTGAAATTTGATAATGCATTTTTTATATATATGCAAGTAAATGTATTTTGTGATTTATTGATTTGAATAAACCTTTTTAATGATCATGCTAGTTGGTAAGATATAGTAGGCTATGTGAGCAAACATGTTTGTGTAAAAGCAATGAAATCAGAGCCTGTTTGATTGACAAAACGTAAATTAATTTACTTCTGTGAGTGGCCAATCAACTAGGAGAATAGAGTAAACATTATAGTTACCTAAATGATGTGTGTTTGACATGAGTAAAAACGCATTTTAATGTATATAATAATTCTTTTTTATATATTGTCGCTTCAAAAGACATCAGTGTGTATTTTAACAAACTACAAATGTTTTACAAGTACTTGCATGTATTTAAATATCAGAAACCTAAAATAAACTTTAAATTGTTGAAAATACGGTTACATGACAAGTGCTGAGAAAAGTCTGTCACCAGCCAGGAGGAGATCTCCAGAAAGAAGATTTGAATTGAACCATTACAAACTGAATGTTCTTACTGCACCGATGTGATACGTGTGAAGGGTTGATGTTCAGAAGCAAAGCACTACTAACTGATTGATTTGAAAAATTAACTTGCAGGCAACATGAAATAAGGTGGAAATATGAAGGAATCACAGTATAATGAAATTATCTCACAGGTCACATGAAATGAGATTTTGGATAAGTGGGCCTCGAGTTTGACATGTGGTATAAGTAGGGCTGTCAAATGATTAATCACGATTAATCACATCCAAAATAAAAGTTTGTGTTTACATAATAAATGTGTTTGTACTGTGTAAAATTATTTTGTATATATAAGTACACACACGTGCATTTATATATTTAAGAAAAATGTGTTATTTATATATAAAATATTTATATTTATATATAATATAAATTATATATAAATCTATATATAGTATATACATGCAAATATTTCTTAAATATATACAAGCATGTGTATGTATTTATATATATAAAATAATTATACTCAGTACACACACATTTATTATGTAAACACAAACTTTTATTTTGGATGTGATTAATCGTGATTAATCATTTGACAGCCCTACGTATAAGGCATACAGTGGCAGATGTCTATTTGAACAGCATTCTAAATCAAAATAGTGAAACAGACCTGAGGAGCCAAAGGCACCAAGGGCAGAGCCTAGCCCAACACCCAGAGATCCACCAGTGCTGCCGAAACCAAGAGATGTGCTAGGTGGAGGTGCTGCGCTTGTATGGGAGAACAGCGAGCTGCTCTGGGAGCTGGGCGCCACTGATCCGGACCCATAGAAGGAGCTGGACTGCAAACCGCTGGAGGGGGGAGGCGGCTGCTGCTGAGGCTGAGGCTGCTGGGGTTGTTGGCAGCCCATGGACCGGTACAGACCGTTAGCAGGACCAGACATGTTGTTACCAGAGCCTGACGCATTGGCAGCTAGACAGAGGACAGAAAGAACAAGAAGATTAAAAGAAAGTAATAAAATAGTAGATCAGTTTGGTCAGTAGAAAAAAAAAGAATCTTTTTAGGAATTATTTGAAATAGTCTGTTTAAAGAGTAGATTAAAAAAAAGGCATATTCACCTGCTTGTGCGGCTGCTGGGTTGATAAGGAGAGGGGTTTGGACCAGTCGGACAGGTCCACCCAGGCCAGTGCGAGCTCCAGGACCCATTACCAGAGCTCCAGTCTGATCATAGTAAGCAGCCGGTGCTAGAACTTGGTAACCTGATGTTAAAACATAACAGACTGAAATTGGGTCTAAATCAATTATCGTTCATAAAATACGCAGAAATATAATTTTGTCATGACATAATTTTTATTATAATCGAATGCCTTGGAGTGAGAATGGGTTGGCTTTTGTGAATGAATGTTAATTAAGGTAAAGCTTCACTTTTTTTCTAAGTTTTGGGAGGAAACAGCTGATCACTTTATGAATTGTTGTAATTACCAAAATATAGCTCGCTCTAAAATATTTTATTACAACAAAAAAAATGCTGTTTTTAATATGAGAAGTCATGGAGGATTTTGTTTTGTATTTCCATTTTATTTGATTTTTATAGTATCCACAAAAAGTGTTAAACAGTTGTAACGTTGAAAGTCATTCAATGATTCAGAATCAGATTTAATAAATATATTTAAACTATGATAATCTGGTTTATTTCTGATATTTTTGTTATGGTTAGCAGAAGTTCTGAATGGCCAGTAACTTAATGTAGCAGCTGGTGAGTAGGGCTGCATGATTAATCGCAATTAAAATAAAATCGCACTTAAACGGTTTCGGTTTTTTAAAAGTGCAGCTTGTCAGTGACGTACGGCTCTGTGTTCAGTAGTAAATGCTGCTCCATCTGAAAGCACTGCAAGTTTGAGTCTATAACGTGCATTTGAAAAAGCAACATGCATCAAACATCTTTCCAAACAGGAGAAGCATTTATGAACCTCTTGTCCAACAAAAGACAACATTTAATAACATGTTTTTCCTCCAAACTCACTTCATAATGACAGTTGAGCATCCTTCTGTAAGATGATGTGGCTTCTTACACAGAATAAGGCAGTCGTATGTTTTTTAGTCTTGTTTTATCAAAGCATTTCAATCTTCTGTTTATTCAGCTACAGATAGTATGATACCCATAAGGATTTCCTGGAATGACATGCGTTTTCATACTTCTGCTGCGAAGCATATTTGGAGTTTCTGCGTGAGCGCCTTCTAGCTTTCAGATGGAGCAGCATTTACTACTGATCACAGAGCTGTGCTGCACTGACAAGCTGCATATAAAGTAATCACAGCCTTTGCCAAATCGAGTGGAGTTTAATTTCCATTAATCGTGCAGCCCTACTGGTGAGTGAAAAATTTAATTTCAAACCCTGATTGTAATGCCCATTTTTGTCAGCAAACCAAAATGAAGCACAAGGGCATTGCACAGACTAATTTGTAACAGAAGGTTTCCATGCACTTATTCAGTGAGAAAAATAATACAAATCAAACAGACAGTTCTGCCTCCATTTATGCTGTTAGGCTCTATGCCAACCCAAAATGTAGGCCTGAAACCATAAAATATCCATGATGGAGAAGAACACATTCACAAAAGAATGAAAGGCTTAAACAATAAGGATGGGTTGAACCAACAAGGATTAAATTAAAACACAGTTTAGAGCTAATCTAGGGTTTGTAGGTGCACTTTATTTTATTGCAAGTTTCAAGTTAATCCATAATTGAGATTTAAATGTAAGTTTAAAGTTATGGTGCAACAGAATTATTAGATAAACCTTGATTTAATCTAGATTTAAGATTAATCTTTGTTCGTGCAACCCACCATAAGACTTAATAAACTTTAGTATGCTTACACACATTTCGTTGTAGATATAGATATTTGAAATAAATGATAGCTAACAAAATGCTTACTGCAAATCTCCTCTGTATTAACACCATTTCAGATTTCACATTAATCATTAAATGGCACAATAGTCAAAACAGAGAGCTCTGTACAAATTAAGAGAAAACAGAGAGCTCTGTACTAATGAAGTGATAAACTGACAAAATGTGATTATAATTGTGTTATGATAGTGAGTGTTATAACAGTGATTTTAGAATGTCTAAATATGAATGCAAAAGCAAAACCGGTGAAAGACTTTATTAGGGGTGTAAATCGGACAGTTCATCACGATACGATACGATTAGATTAAATTTTTCGAATATTTTTATATTATGTGCCAAGTGTACACAACCAGTTATGTTTATTAACTCACAAATGCATCCAAAAATGTATATCATGAAAGTTTAATTGTATATCATGAAAGTTTAAAACTCTTTAAAAAAATTGCACACCCTCTCCCAATTGGGACATTTACAAGTTGTTTGTTACAAGTAAAAAAAAAACTAAAAAAACATGATACATATGAACATATGAAAATGAACAAAAACGGAGTTATCTGTTTTTGCAAATGAACTTCATTTTCATATATCATGTTTTTTTTTTTATTGCGCATTTGAATATCAAATTGTTTTGATTAAGTAATAGGCTAATAACAAAAGAAATACAGGTAACTTATAAAATGAAAGTTCATTGAAAGTATTTTTTTATAGGCCTATATTTTTTGTGTGGCGCAAAAGCAGATAACTCCACATTTCATGTTTCAGAGTTACACAAAGCCAAGTAATTGTTATGATAGCCTACATAATAAAACACTTGGTTAATGTAGGCTAACGTTAATCTCCTCAGCTGACATAGACGCCTGTCAAACTTTGTTGTTATGATTAACGTACACGCAATACAGAGAGGTTTTCCCTCACCACTAACGTGCCGTTTTAGCAAGATTCTGTGAAAAAGTTGCAGCTTTTATTTTCCTTTTACGCCCCGAAGAAGATATCACTGGTTCATGAAGTTCGTTGAACTCCATCCTCGATCACTTTTAATCAGCTTTGACGAAACTCCTCTCAGCTAGAGCGTCTTTTCAAAGTGACTTGTCACATGACCTGAATACTGAGCACTGATTCGCTAAAACAGACTTTTTGAGTTGTGTTCACAAACAAGAGTGCTTGTCGTTTCTGCTGTAAAACATGAACTCGGCTCGCGATTCCTTGACAGCGGAAAATACCATGGAAAATACCGGCTTTTGTGACAAAGGGTTCAGTCAATCTTGTCAGGCGTCTATTTCAGCTGAGAAAAGTTATGTGAGGATGTGGAGAGTGTCAAAATAAAGGTACAATATATAGATATTTTATGTGTGGCATCGATGCATCGTATCGTCAGACGTTTGATCGATGCATCGATCCATATCGATGTATTGTTACACCCCTAGACTTTATTAGTAAGTAGAATGAAAGCAAAAGCTGTGAAAATACTTTAATAATGTAATGACAATTACAATTATAACCAGCAGATAGCAGCAGAGGACCACTCATTGGCTCACTAAAAAGTGTTACCAAATGTAATCTCCACTAAAGCAAGGCAATTTTTCCATGTTTACTCCATTGAGCAAACCATTGATATTTGTGTGTGCTTGCACACACACAAGTATTTGTTTCAATGTTATTGGGATATATCATTGTAAAAATATATTTTAATGGTCTAAATATTTCTTTGTAAACTAATGATATAAAACTATATTACCAATGCCCCATAATTAAAAATAAAATAATGGTTTTAAGCATTTGTTTATCAGTTAATGCTGGAAACTTAAAGAGAGATTAGATTAAAACTTTTTAAATCTGCATATTGTTGGGTACCACATTTCCAAGTAAATAGAATACTTTTTTTTTTATTAAAGGTTTACTTTAGCTTATTTATTGACATCTTTGAATACTTAATGTTTCAATAAATAAGCTAAACCCACCGGCCCTCAACTTTTCAATTTAATAATCCAGCCCTCAAATGAAACTAATTGAATAGCCCAGCCTTGTTGGGCCTTGTAGCCCTGCCTGTACAAGGCTCAGTTGCCTTGTACCGAGTGTGATTGTCCCTTCTTGCCTCTCCCCCGCTGGCGTGCACTCACACTTGCACTTAAAGTACCGGGCCAGAGCACACTTACGTCATTTACGATGCAACTTTTTCTTTTGAAAACAGAAAGAAAAGTGTTTTTGCTAAAAGACTGAATGGAGAGGCGGGCCTTCCGTTGTAGTGATGAAAGCTACAGTTGCTTTGAACGCCCGGAGAGTGCGATGGAGGATAAACTTGTGCTCTCGCAGGATACCAACTTAACAACTTCACGAACTGTAACTACCACAATGTTAAAGTAAATAGTTAATAAAATGCTGATTTGACGTTTACTTGACTGACAGGACAACCGTTTCGGTGGATGCCTAGCAACTAGGGGTGTAACGGTTCACAAAAATCACGGTTCGGTACGTACCTCGGTTTTAAAGTCACGGTTCGGAACGTTTTCGGTACAGCAAAAAGGAAGAAATGCCAGAGAAATGTCCTATTTATTAAAAGAAAAAATATTTTTAAATAAGTGTGAGTTTTCCTACATCTTGAAACTTTCAGGTTTATAAATGGGGATAATTTTTGAAGGATGAATAAATAATGTTTTGGTCATCACATTAAAAATAACATTTAAATATATATTTATTTATATAATATTTGAGTTTTGAAGTGCTGGAAAAAAATTTGTGAAGTACTTGAAAGCATTTCACTATTCCAGCCAAACTGGTTACAGTTAGTAGGCTACTACATTAAATCCATGGTGAATGTTGCTGATCTGTGGACTTAAAAACTATTACTAGTTCATTCACGGCAAAATGTTTATCCTGGTTTCCACGTCAGCGCTGTTTGATCTAATAGAGATCTACGGTTAATAACGGAGAAATGTGAACGCTTCTCACTAGATCTCGGAGCGATGTTATTACTTCAGTGGCGAATTCAAATGCTTTCTTTACTGGATCTCTTAGCGCTGTGTAGTAACAGTGTCGCTTGATCGAGATCGGCTCGCGCTCATAGAGCTCGCGCTGCACAGATGTTGATGGTCCGACTCCGAACTGATAAATGTCCGTTAAGCACAATATAATGAGTAGCGCAGTTTCGTTCCACTTTCATTACGTTTGCCATTTGATGTTGCGCAACGTTGTGGTGGTCGCGCCAGCGCGGATTTTGTCAGAAGGAAAAATGGTCCTAGGAATCATTCGGTTTGTATGCGTACCGAACCGGAAGCCTCGAACCGAAACGGTTCAATACGAATACATGTACCGTTACACCCCTACTAGCAACATAAAAAAACGCAGTGCGCTGCTCGTTCTGTGTGATTGGGGCAGTGCTGTGCACCCCAGGAGTTTCGAACCTGAAAAACACGCTTGGTGTGATCTGTGTAAGACTACGTTTAAAAATTGACAAAATGAGCACTACTGGGAGCTGAGTTGCTGGAACTGTTAACAGCTACATGCACAGAAAACCTTAGATTCCTATAATATGTAAATTAAGCACACAAATGAACAAATTAAACCTAGCAATGATATAAAGATTACCCAATCCAAGATACCTGCATGAGTAAAAGGAAGAGTAGGTCAGAGCATGACTCACCTGGCATGCCTGCAAAGGCCAGGGCTGGGTTTGCGGCAAGGGACTCCTGCTGACTCTGTTGGCTCTGGCCAGGGGTCAAAGGTCGCTGATTGGTCCCTGCACGCATCACCTGGATGAGGGGAGAGTTGCAAAATAGCCTAAAGTTAAGAAGATTGACTGTTCATGGTCAATAACATTACCTTAACATTACCATTAACTTAATTGAAATGCATTCTACTGTGCAGGGGATCAGAAATCAGAACAAAACCTCTTTAAACTATTGAGGGATGAGTTAAAGGTATTGTAGGTAGAATTTTTATAAAAAACTTTTTTCCAAATTTGTTAAAAACTTTCTGTATATATCAATGCATAATTAAAATGTAAGTACTCTGAAAAAGAAAGTATAAAAATCGAGTGTCTGTAGACCTCTCACGACTGTTTTAAAGACAGCTCATTATTTCCATTCACTCCACCCCCTCCCTTCTGGGCTCCTTCCAAAGCCACGCCCCCAAAACACATGAACGCGCGACTCCGACCGCTGAGCTGAAGACGCATTATTTACCTGAGACGAGCGGAGAGGAAGGAGCGCAGTGCATGTAGTGACATCATGTCAGAATCACATGTAAAAAAAAATCTAACTTTATCATTATGAAGATAAACAAATAAGATGTATTTTAGTACTCACTATCAGGCTAGCATATTGATATTGGTAAAGTTTAAAATATATATATTGATTCGCTAACGAGCTAGTTATCTGTGTAAGGCAAAGCTAAAAACAGGTTGCATGATACACGTTTTTCCATTGCCATCATTTACACTGTGATGAAGATGAATTTCGTGTAAGATAACATATGGTGTTCTGCATGTAAGAGTTTCCATGATGAAAGCATTGTTGACTCTGATGAGGACTACACTCCAGAGACAAGTACCGCATCGTCAGCTCGAGGACAGATCCGGGGTCGAGGGCGAAGCAGAGGAGGTCGTGCAAGAGGCCGTGCAACTAGGGTCCGAGGAAGTAGAGGTTTGCCTTTGCGAACTGCATATGTGAATTTCGATTGGTCTTTCTCTGCCATTGTTTTACTATTGCTAGGTTCCGTGCCTCTTGATCAAATCAAACGGGTACGCGCAAGTGGGCAGGTCATGTGTGGCAAAAGGGTGGTTGCCATGGTTGCGAGAGTGACAGTCGCCTAAGCCAATCCTTTGTTTCGTCCCGAATGGAAATAATGAGCTGTGTTTAGTGCAGATTAAACGTTCTAGAGTCACTCGATTTTTATACTCTTTTTATCAGAGTACTTACATTTTAATTATGCATTGATATATATAGAAAGTTTAAACAAATCTGGAAAAAAGATCTTTATAAAAATTCTACCTACAATACCTTTAAGCAAAGAAACTTTAACGTTTAAACAATGCTAAGGTCACACCATTCAATATTTGAGAAGCTCTTTGGTCTAAACTGTGAATGAACTTTCAAAGCTTGTTAAATAAATGTTGCTGGCTCAATACTGGTTCAGCTTTGTCAACAGCATAGTGGCATAATGCTGCTTACCAAAGAAAATAATTTCTTTAGGTTTTTTTTAAAGAAACAATCATAGTTATTGTAACACAACGGTATCAGGATTATGCTTTGGGAGGTTGAGGCAAAATAAAGGATTTTTTGGTTTTCACTTTTGATTGTATCTGTAGATTGTAGACTGTAGATTGTTTTGTTATCTGACACAGGGAATGTTTTTATTTATTTTTATTTTTACAATGTTGCATTTTTTCGCTTTCACAAGAAACCACTTTTCACATTTCAAATGAAACCAAAATAGCTATGCATGTCACATGAGAGTAAAACTGTCCTCTCACTGGTCAGAATGCACTTATCCACAAACACACACCCCCACATACATACAAAATTATAAATGCAACACTTTTGTTTGTACCCCCATTTTTCATGAGCTGAACTCAAAGATCTAAGATTTTTTCTATGTCCACAAAAGGCCTATTTCTCTCAAATATTGTGCACAAATTGTCTAAATCTGTGTTAGTGAGCACTTCTCCTTTGCCAAGATAATTCATCCACTTTATAGGTGTGGCATATCAATATGCTGATTAGACAGCATGATTATTGCACAGGTGTGCCTTAGCTGGCCACAATAAAATGGCACTCTAAAATGTGCAGGTTTTACTGTATTTTTTTTTAAGGGGGTCCGAAAACCAGTCAGTATCTGGTGTGACCACCATTTGCCTCGCACAGTTCAACACATCTCCTTTGCATAGAGTTGATCAGGTTGTTGATTGTGGCCTGTGGAATGTTGGTCCACTCCTCTCCAATGGCTGTGCGAAGTTGCTGGATATTGGCAGGACTTGGAATACGTACAGGTCCTTCTAAAAAAATTAGCATATTGTGATAAAGTTAATTATTTTCCATAATGTAATGATAAAAATTAAACTTTCATATATTTTAGATTCATTGCACACCAACTGAAATATTTCAGCCCTTCTGCCGCTGTTTCTGGTTCAAAAGTGGCTTGACCTGGGGAATGCGGCACCTGTAGCCCATTTCCTGCACACGCCTGTGCACGGTGGCTCTGGATGTTTCTACTCCAGACTCAGTCCACTGCTTCCACAGGTCCCCCAAGGTCTGGAATCGGTCCTTCTCCACAATCTTCCTCAGGGTCCGATCACCTCTTTTCGTTGTGCAGCGTTTTTTACCACACTTTTTCCTTCCCACAGACTTCCCACTGAGGTGCCTTGATACAGCACTCTGGGAACAGCCTATTTGTTCAGAAATTTCTTTCTGTGTCTTACCCTCTTGCTTGAGGGTGTCAATGATGGCCTTCTGGACAGCAGTCAGGTCGGCAGTCTTACCCATGATTGCGGTTTTGAGTAATGAAACAGGCTGGGAGTTTTTAAAAGCCTCAGGAATCTTTTGCAGGTGTTTAGAGTTAATTAGTTGATTCAGATGATTAGGTTAATAGCTCGTTTAGAGAACCATTTCATGATATGCTAACTTTTTTAGATAGGAATTTTGGGTTTTCATCAGCTGTATGCCAAAATCATCAGTATTAAAACAATAAAAGACCTGAAATATTTCAGTTGGTGTGCAATGAATCTAAAATATATGAAAGTGTAATTTTTATCATTACATTATGGAAAATAATGAACTTTATCACAATATGCAATTTTTTTTAGAAGGACCTGTATACGCCGATCCAGAGCATCCCAAACATGCTCAATGGGTGACAAGTCCAGTGAGTATGCTGGCCATGCAAGAACTGGAATGTTCTCAGCTTCGAGGAATTGTGTACAGATCCTTGCAACATGGGGCCGTGCATCACCATGCTGCAATTATCATGATGAGATGATGGTCGTGGATGAATGGCATAACATTGGCCCTTAGGACCTTGTCACGGTATCTCTGTGCATTCAAAATGCCATCAATAAAATGCACCTGTGTTCGTTGTCCATAACATATGCCTGCCCATACCATAACCCCACCACCACCATGGACCACTCATCAGACCCTGATGAGGACGACGAGCATGCAGATGAGCTTCCCTGAGATGGTTTCTGACAATTTGTGCAGAAATTCTTTGGTTTTGCAAACCGATTGTTTCAGCAGGTGGCTGGTCTCAGACGATCTTGGAGGTGAAGATGCTGGATGTGGAGGTCCTGGGCTGGTGTGGTTACACACATGGTGAGGCTGGTTGGATGTACTGCCAAAATTCTCTCTGGCTTTGGAGACGACTTATGTAGAGAAATGAACATTCAATTCACGGGCAACAGCTCTGGTGGACATTCCTGCAGTCAGCATGCAATTGCTCCCTCAAAACTTGCGACATCTGTGGCATTGTGCAAACTGCATATTTTAGAGTGGCCTTTTATTGTGGCCAGCCTAAGGCACACCTGTGCAATAATCATGCCGTCTAATCAGCATCTTGATATGCCACACCTAAGAGGTGGATGGATTATCTCTGCAAAGGAGAAGTGCTCACTAACACAGATTTAAACAGATTTGTGAACAATATTTGAGAGAAATAGGCCTTTTGTGTACATACAAATAGTCTTAGATCTTTTGAGTTCAAGCTGAAAGATTATGTATAATTTCAGTTAACTTTAGTCAGATGCATTTACATTGTGACTGTGTATCAGATGTAATCCACTCTGTCTGTGTCTGCAAAGGTGTGTGCCAAATGGCCCATTCAGGTGTATGGCCCACAGAAACTGATTGGTGTGAATGACAAAGAATCAGCATTGCTCAGAGTGGATTAGCAAATTAGATCGATCTCCTGTGGGAGGTCCTAACAGGTTTCTATTGTTTGTAGCCCATAGGCTTTGTCTTCATGTATAAAGTTCTGTCTCACAGACAGAACGTTGGGTTAAGATTGTTGAAGGGCGACAAGCTAACATCGCTGCTGAAGGACTGCTACACTACAACCTTCATTAAATTCTTCTCCCCACAAGAACTCTGGTCAAGTTTACTTATTTTATGTATTGGAGAAATCTAATACATTGGCGAGCCACCCAAACCACTGCTCGGCCAAATACAGCAAAATCTAACAAAGCTCATGAAAAATGGGGGCAAAAACTGTGTTGCATTTATAATTTTGTTCAGTGTACATACTTCAAGTTAGACCAAACTTTTATTTTGGCGGGTTGTAATGAAGACATTTGAGTTTCTGTATTAATAAACTGTATTATTACTTGAAGCATACTCTACTGTGCTGTGTGTATATATGAGATGACAAACGAATGATGATAGTTTTATCAAATTAAATGGTGAAATGCTTGTGAAGTGACTGATAGTAGCTCTGTAGATGACGTTTATGTGTCCATACCCTGCTAAAGTAAAATGGTAGACACTGAATCAAACGAATGTCACGCGAGCTTCAGTGTGTAGTAGAAGAAACTGCGGCGATCATTCACACAGAGAAAAATACATATGGTTCGCGAAATTGAAACCGTTATATCAGGTGAACCGGTTTTCCATCCAGCACTAATACATACATACACAAACACACGACCGCAACCAAAGACTGTATGTGGCAGGAGGACAGCAAATAGATTACATAAATTTGGTCTTATTCTATTGTTAACTATTTTAAACTGGGTTGAGTGAAGATCTAAGGGGGTGTTTACACCTGGCACTTCATGCGTTTTCTGTAAAAAGACCAGGGCCCGTATGTATAAAGCCACTCAGAGTAAAATTTTAGTCTCAAGTCTGTCAAAATTCTAAGAATTACATAATTTTACTCTTATTCCTAAACATAAGAATAAGTGTGATTTATAAAAGTTCCTAAGTGTTAAGATTTGGTCTCAGCTCCTAAATTATTTAAGAGAGCTGGAGAGGTCTCCTAACCTAGTTAGGAGTAACAAGATGGCAGCAGAGAGGTTAGGCCATGCACTTTTCAACGAAAATATGATGTATTGTAGGTAAATGTGTTGATCAAACGATAAAAAAAGTTTAATCATCGAGGTATTCTTTTTGTAACTTACCTTTAAAAAAGTTTTATAGCAATTAAATGAAAGTAATAATTATATTTTTGGCGACTGGAATGCCGTAGTGCACCGGTGATGACTCGGGCCCTTCAGTTCACAGTTAGTAGGCTTATGAATAGCACTATTGTGACACTGACCACACCAAATATAGTGTTTTTCTTCTTTTTTTATGACCCTACAAGTTTGCTTAAACCATCAAATTATGAGGATTTATATATTTTAAATATTTTAAAATATGAGGGAAGAACAAAACACTAAACTTAGTGAAGGTATTTATCTGACAAAATTATTTCAAGTCACCATTATTTCTACAGTGCTTTTTACAATAAAGATTGTTTCAAAGCAGCTTTACAGAGATTACAGGAAAATAATGCAACAAAGTTAGTCTTGGCTGTACAGCAGCTCTAGAAAATAGTGCCATTGTCCTGCTTAAGTAAGTTCAGTGTTTATTAATTTCAACCAGAAAGATTTGGGAGGCAAAATGACGTGACAAAGTACACATTTATTATCAGCCCAACAAGCAAGTATTGTGTTATAAAGTTCTGTTGCGTAGGCCCCGTCTGTAGCTCGCAATCCGAGGGTCCTTCATCTGTATTTACTGCCTGAAGGCGAAGGCAGGGGCGCAGCCGACCCTTGGGAGGGATGAGGGATGGACAGATGAAGGACACCCGGGATTGGGTAGATGAGAAGGTAATAAGTGACGTGACAATTTAGTCTTCCTGGCAGAACTTAAGCTCATTGTTAAGAATCATTAGTTATCTATTTAGTTCATTTATCTATACAGCCACTGTCAGTGATGTCATCGTCCAGCTCAGTTCAGTTCTCATATAATGGTGTCAATGCAGGAGATCAATATTATTTTTAAATATTAAGTGACAAATAAGGGCAAACTACAGCTACAGGTTTTAGAAAAACTAAAAAGCTCACAGGAGAAAAAAAAAAATCATACATTGTCTGCAACATAATCATTTATTAATATTTCATTGTCCTCTCTTGTTTTTACACCTGTTCATAATTTATTTGTATGACAGCCTGGCTAAAAATTATGTCTGTAGAATTTGGAATGTTTCATTGTGTTATCACAAATAAACAATTGACTTCAGGCACAACTACACATTTTTAATACTATTTGATTAAAGAGTGAATCTGACAATTTTTCTTCAATACTAATTTGTGATCATTTTGCACAATGCAAAGCAATAAAAAAAAAAAACATTTAAATATTAAAGTTTCAGTGTCTTAATTTAATTATTTTATTATAATTACATGAAATAATTGGTGTCATGCTGCTGTGACCTCACCCTTGCAGGCTCACTATTGGCTGATTCAGAGGTTGAGGGCGGCCATTTTGGGTTCACATCATTGTAGTCCTTAGTTCACAGCACTTAAGTCCCACTTCAGTCAGCACTTAAGAATCAGTCTTATACTTTACTGAAAGCTGCTTTTAGCTGCTTTATAAAAGTATCCTACTCTTAGAGAAGTCCTACTTTTTACTAAGTATTTTTTGACACTTAAGTCAAAGCTTAAGCCTATTCTTAAGAGCATTTCTTAGAAGTTTTATACATACGGGCCCAGGTGTAAATGCCCTCCGAAACGCATGAGACGGATTTAAATCTGATCGCTTAAACCACTTCAGGAGGTGGTTTCCAGACAAAACTGGACAAGTGTAAATGCATCTGGTTGTTGAAACCACATACGTAAATTTTACTCCTCCCAACAATGCCAAAAATAAACGTGTGAGGGCGTTATAGGCTATATGTCATGTTATAGCCAGATATGACGGCGCTGATGCTGTACGAATCCTCGCAAATGAGTAGCTGAGTATCTCATCAAGCCAACATGCAAACTATCGCAAATCAAAGTGAAAGTATGTTGCAGACGCTTAACACACAATAATCTTCATTAACAGTAAAGAAATGAAAATATCTTACCAGTGCTGTTGGCGCTCTCTTTTATTGCGGTCTTTGATTTTGAAATTAGCTGATGATCAATAAAATGCAGCTCATATCTATTGCTTTCAGTGACGTTAACTCATTTATATCTGCATATAGCGTGGGAATTGAAGGTCAGATTTATATCCGTTTAGCAAAAAACACAATTGTGTGACCAGGTGTAAATGGAATCGTTTTGATAAATCAGATCAGTATCTGATCAGTAAAAACACATGAAGTGACCAGGTGCAAACGGGCCTTAAGTGATGTAAGTTACAGATCCACTATGGTTTTTAACTTTGAAGTCCTGTGAAATGTTATACAACAGTGTGCATTTTAATATTTAAAATAAACCTGTTTGCTCCCACTGCACGTGCTTTACTGTATACAAAAATAAATTCGACTTCCTTAATTCCCCCTTTTTTTTACTGTAATAATCAACATTATGCCACAAGTGTTGTTGATAGCCTTGGTTCAGTACAAGTTAGCTTGATGAACAAGGCTTAAATGTTGATATTTCATTAACCTGTTGTCCTGGTCCCTGATTGGATGCCTGCTGGTTGGCAGAATGACTGGCGGCAGCTGCAGTCTGTTGTTGAAAGAGGTTGGCTGGATACACGCCCCACGGGACTCCATAGTACTGAGGAGGAACTACAGCCGGACCTGTAGGAATAAATTGAGCTGCAGACTGAGGACCTTCCATATTTAAGATCCCAGGATTGTCTATGCTATGATTGATATTTATAAAGTGTGTACATGCGTATACCTGCAAGTGTTGCGGCTGCTGCCAATCCTGCAGCGGTATAAGGGTCTGTTCCAGGAGGGCCAGCATTGATGATGTAAGGGTTTGGCACAAATGCAGGTGCAAGACCTACCGGGGGAAAAAAAAACAGAGCATAAGATTCAAAACAACAAAGGACAGATTAATTTGGCCTGTTACACCCCAAAATACACATGCACAATAAAATGAAACCACTAAACACAAACAAAAAACAGCAGCATAAAATTACAGGTCAAAAGCACTTTGGTCAAGTTTTTGGCTGCTAAAGACTTGGCAAGTTCACAAGCTTGCATCATAATTGAGTCTTGAGTGAGGTACCTAGCCCCAGGCATAGCTACTCCAGGCACTTTATTTTCCCCAGCCATTTGAAGTAAAATTAAGCTAAAAATACCATGTTTATGAATTCTAGGTTCTAAAAACATGTATGATCAGCATCATGTGGTGGAAAAGGGATAAGGGAGACTGATAAGGGAGTCTCTGTATGAAAGTAAATGTCATAAAGAGGTTATGTTACCGAGGTGTTGCTGTTGGGCTGCAGCAAGGGCATATTGTTGCTGCTGTGCTGCAGTCAGCTGCTGAACTGTGAGATGACCAGATCTCTGGAACAACTAAAAAAAAAACAAGGACAAGTTATTACATCTTTTTATTAACACATTTTTTCTTATGCATATGCAGCAATATCGTTCACGTTTGGGATCAGTTGAGTAAAAACCAGTCAGTATATCAGATCCGTGCATTGAGTGACAACATACTAATATACTTGCTGCCATCTATGTCAATGTTAAATCAAACAACAAATGACATTAAAAAAACCTCCTTCCTTTTGACAATTTTTGAATCTTTAATAAGAAACTTAAATTTAATTCATACAGTAAAGACACAGCATTTTATTTTAACATTTAATTCAATTTCTGTAGTTTTTCTTACTACATGTTAAATACACTTGAATTGAATTGAAAAATTTAATTGTTTGCAATTTGCTTAGCAATTTTTGGAATTACATTTTTTTGTATTAAAAAAATAACAAAACACATGAAATAAATTGTTCTCGTAAAAATAAAACTGCTCATACCTTAAAATATGAATTGTCATATTGCCCAGCCCTAAATGAGTAGCTGTACCTGCTGTTGGGAGTTGTAGTCAAACAGGTTGACTGGAGCACCAGATGAGTCCACCTGGATCTGATTTCCAGCATAGTCAAATTGGAGTGACTCCATGCCCACCTGCTGCTCCATGCCGCCCATGCTCTGGGCTTCCTGGCTCTGGAAGTCCTCGGTGGGGGGTTTGTTTGTGACGTTGGGTGGCTGCAGAGCGTGCGGGTGGTGCTGCACCATCATTTCCAGACCAGCCTGACTGGGGCCCAGTCGTTCAACTGCCTCTGTGGGGGATGCCTGGCGACTGCCTGGGGTGGGGCTGAAGGAAATCAGTTTTAAATCAAAGTATACTTACTTCACATATAAATAATGAAGCAAAGAAATTGTTGTAGGGTCACTAATCACTGCCCTATTGAAGGCCATTATAGTTTTTACAATCTCTATTTTTATTTGTTTACAGTTTTACATATTGTATCAATAAATATTATCAGTTTAAATTTGTTTTAATAAGGCATACATAGTTTTGTTCTGGATTTCAAGGAGAAGCGTACATTTTTATTACACTAATATTGGTCAGACAGACTAATCCCTTCCCCAACCTCACATCATTAGTTAAGATCTGGTTTCAGAGTGGTCATGCTTTCATACATCCAGTGTTGACATATTTTGGGATAATTAACCTATGAATAGCATACTAAGCTGAGATAAGAGTATTTTTAAAACAAAAAAATTACACATTTCGATTTCTGCCTGTTTAGCGTTATATCACAAATCGTTCCATCATTGGCTATGATGGCGATTAAAGCTCCCTTAAAGCTTCAAATGTTATCAGTCACACGGACAAAACCAGTCAGTTCATTACTTCTTGGCAAAGAATTTGCTATAAATGTACCACTCCTGCTTTATTTAGTACAAAATTATATCTACCACCACTCTGCCATCTCTGGCAGATTCATTTATGATTCAGCAACATTAAAGGGTTAGTTCACCCAAAAATGAAAAATCACCCTCATGTTGTTCCAAACCTGTATGGGTTTCTTCTGTTGAACTAAAAAAAGATGATATTTTGAAGAATATTGTTAACCAGATGGAATAAAAAAATTATATGGACGTCAATTGTTACCGTCAACTGTCTGGTTACCATCATTCTTCAAAATATCTTCTTTTGTGCTGAACAGAAGAAACAAACTCATACAAGTTTGGAAAAACAAAGGGAGCTAAATTATGACAGACCTGATGGCAGATTTTTGGATGAACATCCCTTTAAATGGATCCACAATGGCCTAGTGTCAGCAAGTAAAAAAACTGATTGGTCACTTTACATGTCTGTCAGGGCTAAGAATGTATTTGAAACAAGTAACTTTTTGCAAACATTTTCTTTTCCCCCCCGTTTTAAAGGTGGGGTTTGTGATTCTTTTTTGTCCATTTTTTTCAAAATCACTTGAAATCCTATTCATAACCCACTTACAGCCACTGAGTTAGAAGCACTGAAATGAAAATTAAGCAATTTAATCATCTGTGGAACGGGCAGGACTTGAAAAACTCCAGCCAATCATTTCCAAGACCACCTAGAATCATTGGACAGTAAGCCCGTCAATCAAACGGTCGTACCATACCCCCCTCCCCCCATCCCCCTCACGAGAATCAGGGCCAGCGTTTGAGGAAAGAAGGTAGGACCATTTGAGTTGTGTATTTTTTAAATCTGCCGGCCGTTTTGCAAATCACATACCCCACCTTTAAATGTACTTTTTAAATAAGAATGTTTATTTCTTTCAAGTTAATACAGTTGTCAATTAAAACTCTGCTTGGTAAAGAACTATCATACTTGAAGTCTTTACAGTCACGGTCCATCCCGTTCAGCAATCCTCTGGCATTTGCTATTGAGGCATCCCCTTCATCTCCAACTTTCATCTCAGGACTTTTGTCTTCCTCAAATGGTAAAGCCTTTTCTTTTGAATCGCTCTTTTCCCTGCCATCTGGATCTGCATCTGCTCCACCCTGTAATCACCGTCAATCAAAGTTAAACGCAGTGATCCATGAGAGAATGAGGCCAATTTACTTTAAGTGTATGAATCAAGTCATCTTAATCTAATATAATATAATGAATTTGTAGACGCTTACAGGTTCATCAGAAAAGAAGTTTATGGTGATGACTGAGCAACATTTCTAAAGGCTGAGAAGAAATCTGACATACAAAAAAAACAAACATGCGATATGCATCTTTACTGCTTAAAGCTGCCATTAAATCAAAACCTATTTACTAAAAGGGACAGTTTACCCAAAAATGACAATTCTGTCATCAGGTCATTCCAAACCTGCATTACTTTCTTCTGTAGAACATAAAAGATAATATTTTGAGTTTTTTTTTTGTCAATGGCCACTTAAAAATATCTTCTTTTGTATTCAATAAACTAAAGAAATGCGTTCAGGTTTAGGAACCACATGAGTGCGAAAATTACTAATTACATTTTTGGGGGAACTAACTGTTTAATGCATGTTTTTGCTAATGGTCTCATTGTCAACAATGTATCAATACACAATTTTTAGTCTTTAATCAAAAATGTCATAACTTAGTTTTAAATGCCATGTTGTCAAAATGTCAAAATGATAACAATGTATCAATACACAATTTTTAGTCTTTAATCAAAAATGTCATAACTTAGTTTTAAATGCCATGTTGTCAAATGTCTTTACAAAGAGCCAGTACGTATCAGTGCAGGCAAGACTGGAATCCAGATTGTCTGATGTTCTGAGAACATAAACATAATGTCTCAAATCCTGACATGCATAATAATCGAAATCTACAAATTCTCCTTTTCTCTGTAAACAGTAGTGCTGGGAGGTAAACCGGTTCATATACTGGTTTCAATTTCGCAAATGATATGCATTTTTCAAATACCGCCACATTGGTGCGTAACTGAAACAATTGCTGCATCTATTCAATGGCCACTATAAACGTTATGTAGAGTGTATTGAGAGGGGACTTCTATTCTGGATTCAAGCATACCCTTCTTATTAATGGTTATAACTATTCATTTTATATAAAATTATATAAATAAACAAGAAAACTAACTCTTTTTTGCAAAATACCACGTAAAGAGCCATATGATTTCTGATCTTCTGAGCGAACAATGTTGCTCAGCATCAAATGGCAAACAGTATCAAATATGAAAGCATAACAAAACTGTGCTACTTATTTGGGCTTCACAGAATGTTTATCAGTCAGAATAATAGACAGCGTTGTGCACCTTTACTACACAGTGCTGGGAGATCCAGTGAAGAAATCTATTGAATTCACCACAGAATTAATAACATCGCTGCAAGGTCTAGTGAGAAGCGTTCAGATTTGGCGCTGAGTTCTCTGTTATAAACCATGCATATCAGTGCTGACATGGAAACCAGGAGAAACATTGTGCCATGAATGAATAAGTTATAGAAGACTTTAAAGGTGCCCTAGAATGTGAAATTTAATTTATTTTGGCATAGTTAAATAACAAGAGTTCAGTACATAAACATGACATACAGTGAGTCTCAAACACCATTGCTTTCTCCTCCTTACTTAAATCTCGTTTTTGAAAAACACCCCTGAAAAATAGGCGAATCTCCACATAATACCGACTGTGACGCAAACATTAATATGTACGACTCCAAAAATTTGCATATGCCAGCCCATGTTCAATGACAGGCGGAACTGCGCAGCCGAAGCATGACAGTTGATCAGTGTTTGGATGTACAAATGAACACAAAGGTATTTAGTTCCTTCATCCGAGCCTCTGAAGAAACAATGGGTTAATTTTATTTTCTCTGGAAATTTCCAAACATTTCACCGACGAGACTTTGAGTTTCCTCAACTTGGGCCTCGATCGATCGAGCTACCAAGCAACACTTTCTGAATGTGTAATTGTTGAAGTTCAGACAGGTAATCTTTCTCTCAAAATCATTCAATACTATTTTTACATCATTGTGTTTGCATTGGTGAAAGCATTAGAGAGAGTGCAGAAACTGCGTTGCAATGATAAGATCTTTTTTCTCGCGATCAACACACTGTCATCTGTTTGCTCAGTGAACTTAAAAGAAAAACTGCAAATTGTAATTTCTGTATCTTAAATCTATTTATTACTAAGGCATTTATCAGCAATACAGTGAAAATGTGAATAACGGCGTTGCAGGTTGATTTAAGGTGTCCCCCGAAATTTTTTGCTTGGGCTCCTAAAATATTTCAGTAAGGGGCTACAGTGCTCCTAGTAAAAAAAAAAGTGAGTCTGGAGCCCTGATAATAATAATAATAATAATAATAGTTTATTACAACTGTACACTGCAACATGCAGTGATACAGATTTTTGGTCACACCGCTCAGCACTAGTAAATAGAAGCCAAGTCAACAAGGACGTCCCGGACGCCCACTCGTGGTGGTGGGAGAGTGAGGGTGAACAGTTACTTATTCATTTCTGTTGAGAAAAAGGACATTTCCAATCTTTGTTATTTTTGATAAAACAAAAATTCACTGGTGTATTTTTGGTGTAAAATTCTTTCAATTTATTCACTGGTGTTTCTTTTAGATTTCCCTTTCAAAAAATCTGTTCTGATTTTCATATGCTGAAAAAAAAGTCTAGATTTATGTATTAAGATACCCAAAGAGTATAATAAAATAATCATTGACTCACATAGCCTCCATTTCTGTAGCGACCATCCATCTTTTCTCCAGGAGAAGAGCTGAGGACATACTCCACCATACTCACACCCAGACCACCCCCCTCTGAGCGTGGGGACAGCACTGAGCTCGCGTCTCCGTTCCCATTGTAGCCCTGGCCTGGTCGCCTTTGCACCATAATGGGTTGAGACACAGAATGATCTAGACACAGCAGAGGAAAAAGAATACCAATGGTGTTATGATGATGAAAATGACAAGAGCACAAATAAAACATTTAACCACGCATTAGGAAAACCATGATACTACCATAATAACATGCAATACGAATTTCCCTTTCATATGCTGTGAAAGCAAATCTACTTTGCATGCACTTCCAAAAGTTGAGGTCTCAAGCTCAAATTGATATGATAAAACTGATGCCATCATGTATAAGTGCAGAGGAAGCTTCCGGAGATGAAATTCAGCGTTTCGAATTTAGTTTCCAACACACTGTAAAATGGTAGACCAAATCACAACAGACTGGGCCATCTGACGAATCAGAGCAGGCTCTCAGAAAGAAGGGGTTTAGAGACAGAATCCTTGATCAAACCATTTCAGACAGTCTGGCCCTGTTTACATCTGGCATTAAGATGCGTTTTGGTCGATCAGATCACAAGTGGACGACACAAATACATGTATAAACAGGTCTAAAACGTTCTGAGCTTGTCCACTTTCGACCACTTCCAGAGGTAGTCAAAAACGCATTCGACCGGACTGCTTTCATAGTGTAGATGCTAATGTAAAAGAATGTATTTGAAATGCCACAAAACACCGCCTACAATCTGCTTACTGACCTAATGCGTAAACATTATGTGAAGCACTCTAGCCAGACGGGATTTAAATGGGATCTCTCTTGGCTGGAGACCCAAGTTTTGGTCGAAAAACATACCAAGACGAAAGACGTACCAAGCTCAATGTTCTCTTACCATTCCTGATTTCTAACACACTCGCAGCATTCGGTATGGTTTTGCGGCTATCAGAGCAGAAATTATAGCGGAGGCTCACCGTATGTTTTTCCATCGTCTCTGGGCATGTTCATTTTTCCCATATTCTGCTTTTTTTTTCTGAATTCCATTTTATCTAACCGATTAAACCATGCATCCGCTAGCTGAGTGTAACAGCAGAACATGATTGTCTCACCAGCACAATATTGAGGCACTTGCTCTATGGTTCCACCACTATCAAGTGATAAACAGTGCAAGTGGCTTGAGCCATTTAAATTTGACACAAGATTCTGTTATACACTCATACCATATGGGATCATTAAAGATTCTGTGCTGAAGCTAGCCACGACCATGTAAGAATTTACAGAATTAAATTACTGTAATCAGAAATTTACTGTGAAATCAATGCAGGCCAGGATATTTTCTTACAAAGTACTGTGACCAAGCAGCAAAATTAAGCCATCACAGTAATGAACTGCTCGTTTTACTGTGAATTCACATTATAAAGTCATCACTAACCATGCTACTTTAAACACAAATTATTGGTTATCACTGTAATTGTTTTGAAGTCACCATTATGGTGATGAGTGTTCCATTTCCTTGGGATCTTGGACCTTGTACAGTGCACCTGGAAAGTATTCACAGCGCTTCACTTTTTCCACATTTTGTTATATTACAGCCTTATTCCAAAATGGATTAAATTTATTATTTTACTCAAAATTCTACGAACAATACCCCATAATGACAACGTGAAAGAAGTTTGTTTGAAATCTTTGCAAATTTATTAAAAATAAAAAACAAAGAAATCACATGTACATAAGTATTAACAGCCTTTGCTCAAAACTTTGTTGAAGCTCCTTTGGCACCAATTGCAGCCTCAA
Organism: Semotilus atromaculatus; assembly: GCA_031834385.1. Lineage (NCBI taxonomy): Eukaryota > Metazoa > Chordata > Actinopteri > Cypriniformes > Leuciscidae > Semotilus > Semotilus atromaculatus. The sequence continues at coordinate 28,600,855 of JAULUF010000010.1, read as the reverse complement.
GTCTTTTTGAGTATGATGCTACACGATTGTCACACCTAATTTTGGGTTATTTCTCCCATTCTTCTTTGCAGAACCTCTCAGGTTCAGTAGCCCCATCAGGCTGGATGGTGAGCGTCGGTGCACGGCCATTTTCAGATCTCTCCAGGGGTGTTCAATCGGGTTCAAGTCTGGGCTCTGGCTGGGCCACTCAAGGACATTCACAGAGTTGTCCCATAGCCACTCCCTTGTTATCTTTGTTGTGTGCTTAGGGTCATTGTCCTGTTGGAAGATGAACAGTCACCCCAGTCTGAGGTTCAGAGAGCTCTGGAGCAGGTTTTCATCAAGGATGTCTCTGTACATTGTTGGATTCATCTTTCCCTTGATTCTGTCAAGTCTCCCAGTTCCTGCCACTGAAAAATACCCCCACAGCATGATCCTGCCACCACCATGCTTCACTGTAGGGATGGTGTTGGCCAGGTGAATGAATGCTCTGCTAGTTAACTGGAGATGTTTTATTTATTTGTATTATGTACATCCGTTCTATGACATTATTATATTTTTTACTAACTGTATAATTTACTTATATTGCGTTATTGTACCCAGCACTTCTGAAAATGCACTTCCGAATGAATCTCTGTCCCCAGCACATTTCAAACTAAACTGACGCCCAAGAGTGAGCCAACCTTTAAAACGAAAACCCACAGATGAAAAGGGGGACGAATTACATAAAAAAAGAAACGACAAACTTTGTCACTCTTGCTCACACACGCAAACAAACAAATGCACAAACAGCAGGGCAGATTGTTCAGAGCTCCAAAAATAACATGACGTGGTCAACTTCTGAACAGAGCGCCCTCCACAGGTCAAGTAATATGTGTGTAAACAAAAGTAAAAATGGAAATTAATAGACCAGATATATAGTGACAAAAATGTTTAAATATATATATATAAAAGAATGTATATGTGACAAAAAGGCTGTTTATTATTTTGGCCGGTAAAAAATATGCTTGGCTGGTGGATTTTTTCATCTACCAGTCCCTGTGGCAGGTGAGCTAAAAAGCTAATTTCGGACCCTGCTTATAAACATGTGATTTTTTTTCCATTTAGAATAAATTTGTAAAGATTTCAAACAAACTTCTTTCACGTTTTCATTATGGGGTATTATTTATAGAATTTTGAGGAAAAATAATGAATTTTAATCTATTTTTAATAATTTTGGAATAAGGCTGTAACATAAAATGTGGAAAAAGCGAAGTGCTTTGAATTCTTTCCAGACGCACTGTATATTATAATGAAATATTTTGATCTAGCCAAGTCAGAAGTGTGGCAAATGAAAACATCTGTTAAAACGACAAGCAAGATTGTCATGCTTTGACAATCAAAAATTGATAAATTTTTGTAATGAGGGACTGGGGATGATGCATGGCAAGTTTCATCTAAATAAATAAAAATGTGGATATACATTCTTGAATGAGATTAAAGCAAGGATTGAGATGAAACAAGAACTTTAATTCTGTCAAATGATTGTGGAGTTATTAGCTAAAACAAAGTTGCTTATTATTGTAGCACCTCTTTGTGGCACGGATTTCTTTTTTACAGATAGTTTATGAATTTTTATGTAACGGTAGGCCAGATATAATGTTATTAGCCACCGAAATTTGATTACCTGCTGGTGGCCATATTAGAGGATATGTATATATACACACTGCAGAAATAGTAGCTCCCAGCCCTACTATTTCTGCAGAGTGTATATATACACAAACACGTCCTCAAAAAATCTATTCACCTGATCGCGATTTTCTATTTTTTATTTTTTTTTAATTCCCTAATCGATATTAAACAAATTAAATTGCTTTATTTTTGTCCTTGCTTGTAGACGAGGTTGACAGAAGTTCCAACAGAGGATGCAATGTGTCGTTATCTATGAATGTTTAGTGACGTAATATTCTAATTGGACACGTGAAAGTGACGTGAGACTGAAAGCACTGAAAAGCCCTCGCGCTACTCATATCTTTGTGAAACATAGCTCAACTAAACACATTTCTTCACAGTACTTATTTAACACTCGTCTTTCCTGTAAACTCTTAGTGAGACCGAATTACACTAAAGGATTTAAACTCTTTGAGGCCTCTTTAAGCTACAGATGAACACACAGTAGTCACCCTAGAGAGTTAACACAAAACAGGATTCAACTTCCCATTAAACTCTTATAAAACACTTAAACTACTAAACCTTCCAGTTAAGCCCCAAATACAGTTAGCATACTTTCTTTTCTTTTTTTTTTTTTAGTTCTCACAGATTCAGTCTATCTAGCTTTGTGATAGCCCTTTCAGATCTGTTTCTCACAGTTTGGGGAGTGTTCTTAGACCCCTCCGGAGACACCTGTCCAGTGTCTGTCATAGCATCCTGCAGGTCAACCCCTGCAGCATGCTCTTGTGTGTTACTGCTCTTGAGTATTCCTCAAAGTGCCCTGTGGTCCACTGACCAGGTAAGATCTAGGTGTTTCATGTGCGGCTGTCACAGTACCTGTAGATCTTGTATCTGTGATCCACACTTGATCTCCTGGTGACAGGTCAGAGAGATTTCTCACTCTGTCTGCGGTCGTAGTTGCTTGCATCCATCCATCTCTACACCCTTTCTTTGCACTGCACCGACCGAAGGTCTGGAATGGCTGGCTCCAACACCGCTCTGAAAGCTGGCACAGTGGTGTGCAGGCAGTGCCCCATAAGCAGCTGAACTGGACTGAAGCCATTGCTCAAAGGAGTGCTCCTGTAAGCCAGCAGCACACGGTAAGGGTCAGTTGCTTTCTTTTGATGGTTTGGATGGCGCGCTCAGCCTCGCCATTGGCTGCTCGTTACATGCTCAAATTCATATTCAGTGGTGAAGGCCGACATGTGAGTCCCCGCGAACTGAGGCCTGTTGTCTGTGACTAGAATCTCCAGTATGCCGTGCCTGGCGAAAATTGACTTGAGGTGCATTACCACATCCACACTCCTTGTTGGGCTCAGCTGGGCCACCTCCACATACCTGGAAAAATAGTCCACAACAAGCAAGTAGTCTTTGTTTTTCAAAGTAAACAAATCAGCCGCTTGCTTCTGCCATGGCCTATCGGGTTGTTTGGAAGGGATAAGAGGCTCAGTCACATTGGCAAGTTCTTTAACGCACGGCGTGCATTTCAACACCAGCTCACCTATTTGGCTGCTAAGCCCCGGCCACCACACGGATTGCTTGGCTTGTTCACGTCATTTGACTATTCCCTGGTGTCCTTAATGAATTTTCTCTAGCACTCTATTCCTCATTACTGAAGGGATAATTAGCCTAGTAACTCGCAATAACAGTCCATTGTGAGTGCTGAGAACAGCCCTTTCAGTCCAGTAAGATCACAGTAGCACATACAGTCTGCTGCGATCTGGCCAGCCCTCGATGCAGTACTTCATCACTCAGCTGTTTCCGCAGCTCGGACAGGTAAGCCTCGCTTGCTGGTAAGTTTTCCACTAAAGAGTCCACATATATGTTAGTTTCTTTCCTCCATTAACCCATCTCCATCAGTCACGCCATCCTTCAGTGGCGCCCGTGACAGTGTGTCTGCTGTAGTTAGGCTTTTCCCTGAAACATGCATGATTGTGTACCTGTATCTCATGAGTCTCATACTGAATCTTTGTATTCTAGGTGGGAGAGAATCCAGCGCTTGTCCACCCAGCAGGCTCACGAGGGGTTTGTGGTCTGTCTCCAGCTCAAAATGGAGACCGATGAAGTAGTCATTGAATCTTTCGCATGCCCAAGTCAGGGCCAGTGCTTCCTTCTCCACTTGAGCATAGCGCTGCTCTGTGCTTGTGAGCGCCCTGGACGCATATATCACCGGCGCCCAGGTCCCCTTGCACTTCTGCAGAAGTACACTGCCCAGCCCATAAAACGAGGCATTGGCTGAGATTTTCAGTTCTTTGTTTGGGTCATATAACTGCAGGACCGGAGTGGATGCTAACTCTTGCTTGAGGCTGGTGAATGCCTTCTGCTGTTCAGGTCCCCAATACCACAGGTTCTTTTTTTGACAGCAGGTCTCAGAGAGCTTTGTCCTTTTCGACCAGGTTGGGCACAAACTTGCCTAGTTGATTCACCATGCCCAGAAAGCTCCTGAGTTCGCTGATGTTGTATGGCGGATCCATGACACATACAGCACGTGTCTTTTCTGGGTCTGGGCTTACCCCGAGATGCCGAGATGATGTATCCAAGAAACTTCACCTTGGTTTTGCTGAACTCAGACTTGGCTGTGTTCAGTGTGATGCCAGCCGCCTGTGCCCTCTGCAGGACCGCATGCACCTGTGTGTCGTGCTCTGCCTGTGTGGAACCCCAAATAAGGACATTGTCCATGTGGCATACGACCCCTTCCAAGCCTTTTGTCACTTCCGCTGAGGGGAGAGAGGTCAACACAGATCCGGATTTCATTCTTAGATTTCTTTGGTGCGACCACCATGCCAGAGCACCACTCTGTCGGCTGCTCAATCCGGCTGATGACTACTAGCTGTTCCATGCGCTGGAGTTCCTGCTTTACTTTCCTTAACTCCGTCCCTGACAGAGCTGTACACCAGTTTCTGTTCAGCAGTTAAAAGTCAGCCCTTTTAATACGTCATCTGCCTCGTCTCCCATGCAATATATTAGCGTGTTTACCTGGTTAGCATCTGTTGACTTATCCAGCCACTCTGAAGTGCTCAAACCGTCTTATCCACTTTTCCCAGTCTTGTGGCTTTGAAAAGTCGAAGGATTCCAACGGGTTTATTGACAATGTTGCACATGCTTAGCAGGAGGCTGTGGAGGATCGTTCTGTTCATGCCCGGCAGCTTGCTGCCCTCGTTGTGAGTGCGACATGCTTGCTAACCTTGCTTAACTTTGGCTTCTCCACTTCTCTGTTTCCTTCCTCCTCTTCTCATATAATGTCCACTATCCTTTCACTCACTGTAGCTCCACTTCTGACACCATGTTGTGTTGAGTTCTTAAGATAATAATAAAGACGTAGCCGGATAAATTCACATAGCATACTTTATTATTCACTGGTAAACTACGCTGCTATACAACCCTGTGATTGCCCTATACTGCTGCCTAGTGCCCTGGCAGTGTAACAATATTATAGATCACACCACAGTGATGAATTGTTTTTGTAAATATGATTCACCTTATACATTAAGTGCATGATTCAGCTTTCCCCCATGGTCTAGTGTAAAAAAAAAACAGGGGTTTTGTGGCCTAAACATATTTGTCAAATAAATCACTCTTTTGGCAAACACTTAAACAAGTTGAGGTAGTTAAACACCATTTGCAATTCCCATGCTCTCGTTTTGCAAAACACTCACTCACTAACACACATTTCACACTGTGATTAAAAAAATACGTAAATACGAGCGGTAAACCACAACACAGCTGTAATTGTTCAGTCTCACACCTGATTTCTAATGATGAAACCAACTGTACAAAATATACAGGTGCACTGAATGTTGATATGAACAATGAATGGAAACAAACAGAGGAAGAGGAGAAAGAGCATGTAAAAGGTGGTGAACGAGGTGCACTGAATGTTGATATGAACAATGAATGGAAACAAACAGAGGAAACAAACAGAGGAAGAGGAGAAAGAGCATGTAAAAGGTGGTGAACGAGGAGGATGAGAACGAGAAAGAGTAAAGTGAGGACAGTGTTTTCAAGACTGGATCTGGCACACCAGAGGGTTTTTCCCTTTGCGTGGCAAGGGACATAATTGTCTGTGATGTGGACAAAGTCCTCGTTCCAGACCCAGCACAAAACAAATTTTTTTATTTTTTTTGAGTGCACTGTAACATGCTATTAATTTAGTTTTCATTAACCTTTTGGGCTTTTGCAGTAGGACTACTATATATTTTACAGAATGCAAGGGCTGAATATACAAAAATACAATACAATATTCAATACATTGCTACACCTGCAGTACATACAGTATGCAATTTATTCACTTTACCAAGTTGCGTTTACAATACTTCATGCAATTTCAAAATGTATTTACTGTAAACAGTATACATTTCATTCTGTAAATATATGCTCTGGAGTGTTCTCCATTTTTTTGTGTAGAGTAATGAATGCTGAGCTTGATGATGACATCACTGTTTTCTACAGAGCTGCTTTATAGTTGAACTGAATTAATTTATTCTTTGATGAACTTGAACTGAATAAACACTGAACTGTCTTCAGATAAAGACACCATTTTCTTTTTAGAGCTGCTTTACAGCATAATTTAACTTTATTTGCATCATTGAATCATTATTTTCCTGTTTATCACTGTAAAGATGCTTTGAAACAATCCGTATTGTATAAAGCGCTATATATAAATAAAGGTGACTACTTGATTTTGCAAAAAAAAAATAATGGGTGATGGTTTCAAGAAATGTGTCTTAGCAATTGTGAAAAACTGAAGCATGGATCTCATCAATTAAACATGAAGCTTTCTCTTAAATGTTTAGTTTTAATTCATTTTATTTGAAGTAAAATGTTAATTCAATAAAATCTTAATAAAAGAAAAATCAGTTTTCCTACATAAATTAGGTGCTTTTTACAAATGTTATTGTTGTTCACCCAAATTTTTTAATTCTGTCATTTCATTTCCCTCATGTCATTCCAAACCAGTATGACTTTCATATTTTCATACATTGTGTGAAAATTTAAATGATCTTTTTAAAACTGACAACTATGTTCTGGAATGTTGTCAATGTTCACTTTGAGGTCCACAATAGCTAATGAATGCTCTTTTGGAAAGACACTTCAATTTATCTTGAATAATTCTTCCAGAATAATCCTCAAACTTGAACCACAATACTTATCTTTATTTCAAATATGTTTTAAGCCTCTCAAATGCATAAAAATTGCATAAGTATTGTAATCACAACTTAGCTTGTATAGCTAACTCTGAGACAACAACTGTGCTGTGATGGTCCCCGTTAAACAAATGAACTAAATCTAAATCCTAGTATTTCTCTTGAAAGAATAACTTTAAAAAAGGTAGTCACTTTTCAGTCTATTTAAGCTTCTCTTAAACTGTTCCTGTACTGCTATGAGCAGTAATTTGACAAGTAAATATCAAGTGTCTTCTTTCAACGAGACCAGGATTATGCCTGTAGCCCAAAGGGTTCAAGAGCTGCAGCCATATTTTGTTGATCATTTTCAGCTTGTTAAGGGATTAAAGTTAATCATTTTAATAATTATTACTTTGAGAGGCACGTTCTACTGTATAATAGAATTATAGTTCTGTCAGAACTTCATAAAGATAAACCAAAACTTTATTCCTAAAACGCGGTCAAAAAAACGGAGTACTTCTGAGTATATATGATAACAGCTTTTTCTCTAACTAAATAGTGAAATGCTAGGGTAGTGATCTCTCAGAGCAGCTCTAGAGACAAAGTTTATGTGCTCATGTCCTCATAAAGCAAGATGGCAAACGCTGAAAACCCAAGCATTTCAGGGTGTTGTTGACAAAACCACATCATTCATTCACAGACACGCAGACTTCATATTTAAATAGTCTTTTTAGCTGTCTAGGCATGGCAACGGCTGAGCCCACGCAAAAGTTTGCCTTGCCCCCCCAAATCAGAATTTAGAAACGGATAGTGTTGATCTGTTTTTAAGATTGGTGTATTGATTAAAAACAATCTGAGGTGGGTTCTGTGTTTAAAGGTTTGATGCCCCAAACAACCACAAAAATAACAGAAATTATAATTTCATTTATTAACTGAAAGTAACAGAGAGGCTACTCGTGTGCTTCAGTCTGTAGCAGAAAAGCAGAGGCTGACAAACACCCGAAAACAGGCAGAAATGTTTGCATGCTATAAAGGTGTAAATTACAAGGAGTTGTATCTTCATATTTACTTTTAAATATTATTATACGTCTGATTTTATTTGATTCATATCAAGTTGAAATTAGCTAGAAAACCTTGCTCATTTAATTTGTTAAATGTGCATTTATTGCACTGGATGAAGCAAGAATATAATGCTTAAAATTAATATTCAGTTGAAATCGTGCCCTCTCTGGCTTCTTGTTAATGCTGTTAAACTGAATATACGAGGCAAACTGCTTAAATAAGAGGGCTGAAATAAAAATGTGGTTCATCTTTCAGTCAGTTAGGGGCCCTAACCCTTCACATAGAACGCAGTTTTGCGGATGTCTAGAGACTAGTTTTTAAAAGTTATTTTAAGTTACAAATATTTAGTAACACATTGGCATTAACTATATTAAGTTAAAACATTTTAAAAAAAATTTTAACGTTTATTTGAAACATTGTTTGAAACGTTTTTTTGAAACATTGTTTGAAACATTTTTCTCCAATTTCATTTTGGTATGAATGTTTAACTCAAGTATTATCTCATGATCAAACAATTATGTAGCATGTAGCATTTCAGGAGAACTTACGGGAAGAACCCCAGGCATTGTCTCTCCATTCTTCACCCAGCAACATCCCTTTACGTCCATCTTTTGCCAATTCATCCGATTCCCACAATTTTTTTGCAGGTAGTAGCTGCAAAAAGGGTCAATGTGGCAATCACTTTTTGCAAAGTTTATCCATACAACGACAGGAAAAAAATCTAACAAGTGGAGTTGAAATACGTTAAAGGATTACAAAGAAAATCAACACTTTTGATACCGGTCAAAAAAGATTCAAAAGGAATCAGAATATTAGACTCAGAATTACAACTGGCTTTTTAAAAACTCTGATCACATACCTCACCCATTCCACGAGACTCCAGAGCCAAGGCTTGAAAGTCATAATTCATCTCATCCACAGCGCGCACCTAGATAAAGCACATTTTATTTTCACCAGAATTGAGCCAGAATGAGCATCTAATACAAAAACTATACTCCCATATAAGAGTGCAACTAAGAGTGAACCATGATTTGCTACTTGCAATTGCAAGTACGTATTAAGTATTACCGGGATGAAATTTCAGCATTTTCAAGCATTTTCAGACTCAAAGTATATCAATGGAAAGATTTGTGGTCAATATGCTAATACATTATGAGGGTGGCCAGCAGTTCACTTGACTTTCATATTTATGTACACAAAGGTGGAGAAATTTGAGGGGCCACATTAAAAAGTTGCAGGATTTGATTGTCCTGCTTCCTTTTAACAAAATTCTCTTAACTCTAAATAAAAAATTTTTTGGTAAGAGTTTTGTTAAGAGTTGCTTTGTAAACACCTATATTGACTGAAAATGCATGTCTAAGAATTAGGCTATGTTCAGACTTCAGAATTTCTGTTAAAACAGATCTTTTCAGACAGACTGGCCACATTATTAATTGCAAGTGATCAAATAAGATTTGTGTGCCCCAGACATAACCAACCTATCTGCATGGGTTGCTTTGGTAACAACGTAGAAGTTGTACACATGTACCCACGAGCCACATGTGTGACAAGGCTTTCAAAACAAAATGTAGAAAAACTAGTTGAGCAATTCCAGCGCTATGGGCGTGACATATGCAGTCAAAACTTGAAATATAAATTCTCAGAATGTATTCGTTAAAAATATATTTAACCATCTGTTTATTTTTTCAAAATTCTGCCTTGACAAAAATAGTTCAGACATCAGAAAAATATCACGTGTCTACAAACACATTTTATATTTTAGATGAGTGAAATACTAGGGCTGACTAAACGTAGCGTAAACGTAGCGTAAATAGTAGACTAAACGTTAGTCGACAAGAGGCTTAGTCGACCAAAATTGTATTGGTCGGTTAGTCGCAGAAAAAAAAAAACTCAACAGGAAGTGGTGAAGTCCGTGAGGGACAGTCCGTGAAGGACAGATTGTTAACGGCGGGTCCTTGTGGCAATTACAGTTTGTTGGGCAGGAAATCAAAACGTTTGCCTATTATCCATCAACCTCAAATATGGCTTGTTTAAAACATGTATTAGCAACTTTACTTGGCCACTAACTCTAACGTTAATGTAGATAAGTGTGAGCTATTATTAGGCACAAATCCAAGTGTATGTGCACAGTGTGGATGCTTAAGTATTTGTGTTTACTGCACGAGCTGGAGCAATAACTTGCATTTTTTTCTCTTTTAAATACTCATTTTACAGATGCATCATTCAAAACTGTAAAGGACCTACTTTTATTTGTGTAAACTTTTTTGTAAACCAAAACAAACAGGATACGCTTTCTGTCGTCTCGGTCTCCATGAACTGGAGCAATTGAAACTGAAATTGAAAACACAAATCCAATTGAAAAACAAAAAAAACAATTAGAATAGAAAAAAAAAACTAGTGTTGCACGATATATCGGCCACCGATATAATATCGGCCGATTAAGTAAATTTTTTCAAAATCTTGAATTTCGGTGTGGGAATGCGGGGATTGCTCATAATTTAAACCATTCCTGCAAGTTTAGCTTTTATAGTGCGAGAAGTTCCTGCACAAATATATTTGCTTCATCTCGGAGCAAATGATTAAAAAATTAATTCACAGATGCGAGAAAAAAGATGTCAAACTGTCTTATTTTCTAATTTAACTCCTCAATCAGCGCTGGACCGGCATTCTCTGTCTCCGCTGAGCCCTGGCTGTAGACAGATCTTGTGTTTCACGCTGTCAATGTAGTGGTCTGCGCTGCGCTGATCTTATTCACACTATCGAGTGTAGGTGCAGCATTCTAACATTTTGAGGCAGCGGCAGCAACGAACCAACTGATCAGCTTACAGCGTAACACTGAATGCTCGGCCGAACAGCTGATCATAGCTGTACAGGGCGCCTTATTTTTCATCTCTATAAATATATCTAGTAGTAAAGCTAATGCAAGGTCTAGAAATCTGCTGATATTTCCTTGTCATCATAGAGAGCGCAGTTCATGGTTGCAGAGCAACGACAGACGCAACGGGAGAGCAAGCGCTTGTGGAAAGGAGACAGCGGCGCACCCGAGCTTTCCACTTGTTTACACATCTAGAGCGACATTGTTGATTGTTTGAGCATGTGACTGTGCTTTTCTCTGAGCGAATCATATTTGATTATCATAAAAATGCGTTTTCAATACAGAGATATTGACATCGGTAAATATCGGTATCGACCATAACAGCAATATTAATATCGGTTATCAGTATCGGCCACAATTTTCATATCGGTGAATCACAAAAAAATAAACTCTAGGATTACATAATCCATATGAAAGGTGCATTTCTCTCTAAAAGCGCATCCACTATACTGTGGAGATGGAAAGTCAGCATCGTCAGCTTCATCTTTGCACCAGACACTGACTCAGAAAACACTAGTTTATTGATAAACAATTAAACTGTCTCCTTGCTATTATTTACAGACACATTCATAATCATTACTTTTGCCGGGGCTTTGTGGCAAGCTTTATGCATGCGCTTGAGCATAGAATAGGCTATATGTTAAAGGGGTCATGACATGGTTTTTTGTTTTGTTTTATTATGTTCCCTTAGGTGCAATTATAGTATTACTATAGTTCTTTGTACAAAAAAACTTTTAAAATGTAGTGATTTATGACATTTTCCCACCCTGTTTCTCACCTCTGATTCAAACAGTCTGTTTTGGACGTGTTTCCCCTTTAAGAGTTCAATGTTAACGCCCACTGTTATGATTGGCTAACGTCAGTGCTGCTTCTGCATAAATTATTAACGTTAATCATTTTGTATCACATGTAGACTACACAATGCTCTATCACGTGAAACTTCGGTCTTCCAATCTTTTACCATCGTGTCAATTCTCAATTGATTTTGATTCATATGCGAGAGAGAGCGAGAGCGAGAGCGAGAGCGAGAGCGAGAGCGAGCGAGCGAGAGAGAGAGAGAGAGAGAGAGAGAGAGAGAGAGAGAGAGAGAGAGAGAGAGAGAGATGCATCCAACTGCTTTCCCTGACGTCTGGATCGTTCGGCAGCGTATTCAAACATGTTGTATCTTGTAAACAGACCCACTCGCTGCTCGACAAAGCATGCGATGATGCGAAATGAGGCGTAGTTGTCCTGCGCTGGAGCCTGGAGGCGGTCATATGCAAACGACTGGTACGTCACTTCGCACCGTGACGTCACTTCTAACCATGGATCCAGAACGAGCTGTATTTAGAGCTTGATTAAATAAATGCTTCGTTTATAATGGGGAGGACGTCTTAAAGGAGAACTCCAGCGCAAAATGAACCTTTGGTCTAATTACACATTGTTACCTAGTCAACCGTTATCTGAGATTTGTTTTCATGATTATCGAATGTAAATAGTTTTATTTCTAAAAACAGTTTAGCCTATAACGCTAGTATAACGCTAGTAAATAGGGCATAGAGTAATGACAAAAATAAATCGCTTGTTAATACCACTAACAAGGCTCAAAATAGCCCCACACTAACACGGTAGCATAATAAGGGTCCCTACCTTCAAACCGAAGCATTGAGAACTTTGTCAGTGTCCAGACAGTTTAATAAGAAGATATAAGAAAACAGTCTCTACCAGTCGATCTACGAACGCCGATCCAAGTGCGCTGAATTGTGTAGAATCTCATATGGTCCGTTGTTTCCGGAAGAAAGCACTGAGCGCATAAGAGAAGCACTGAACGCAACAGAGAAAATAAATAAATAAAAATAATTTAATCACATCTCACCAGCGCACTTGGATCGGCGTTCATAGATCGACTGGTAGAGACTGTTTTTCAAAGATGGCTTCTGCCTGTATTCGTGAAGCTGACTGTATGTATAAAATATCTTCTTATTAAACTGTCTGGACACTGACAAAGTTCTCAATGCTTCGGTTTGAAGGTAGGGACCCTTATTATGCTACCGTGTTAGTGTGGGGCTATTTTGAGCCTTGTTAGTGGTATTAACAAGCGATTTATTTTTGTCATTACTCTGTGCCCTATTTACTAGCGTTATACTAGCGTTATAGGCTAAACTGTTTTTAGAGATAAAACTATTTACATTCGATAATCATGAAAACAAATCTCAGATAACGGTTGACTAGGTAACAATGTGTAATTAGACCAAAGGTTCATTTTGCGCTGGAGTTCTCCTTTAAGCTATGAAACTTGCAGGAAGTTTTAAAGGGTTAGTTCACCCAAAAATGAAAATTCTGTCAGTAATTACTCACCCTCATGTTGTTCCAACCCCCTAATACTTTCGTTCATCTTCGGAACACGAATTAAGATATTTTTTATTAAATCTGAGAGCTGGATCACTCCTCCATAGGCTTCTGAGGGATTGAAACTTGTTCCCCCGAAAAGTTATTAAAGACATCGTTAAAATAGTCCAAGTGACTACAGTGGCTCAATCTTAAGTTTATCAAGCGACGAGAATACTTTTTGTGCGCAAAAACAAACAAAAATAACGACTTTATTTCAACTATTCATTTCCATCTCTGTTGGCCTCGTCAGTAGGGCTACGTCACACGTAGGGTCCCTATTGGCAGACGCTGGTCATGTGTGTGATGCGTCTGACGTACACCACGGAAGCTATACGGTCAAGGCCGACCGAGATGGAAATGATTAGTTGAATAAAGTCGATATTTTAGGTTTTTTTTGCGCACAAAAAGTATTCTCGTCGCTTGATAAACTTAAGATTGAGCCACTGTAGTCACTTGGACTATTTTTACGATGTCTTGAATAACTTTTCAGGAGAACAAGTTTCAATCCCTCAGAAGCCTATGGAGGAGTGATCCAGCTCTCAGATTTTATCAAAAAATATCTTAATTCGTGTTCCGAAGATGAACGAAAGTCTTACGGGGTTGGAACAACATGAGGGTGAGTAATTACTGACAGAATTTTCCTTTCTGGGTGAACTAACCCTTTAATAGTACATAGATCTCTTATATACCAAAAGATCAAGGCAAATTTGGTTTCTCATGTCATGACCCCTTTAAGCCTATGTATATTAAAGGCTCATTATGGTTAGTATTTCCCCCCAGCATATATTTAAAGCTGCAGTCCGCAGCTTTTCCTCTTTGTCACCATCTCTGTTCGAAATCTGCAATTGCAGTTATTCACGGAATTATCATCTTTACGTCATCTTTTGGATCCACACAGCGCGGTGATTGACAGCAGCACTCGCCTCAAAACATTGTGTTCATCCGCGCTGTTTCATGCCGATTTACAACCCACGTAAAGATGATAATTCCGTGAATAACTGCAATTGCAGATTTCGAACAGAGAATCTGTGAATCTGTGTGCAGAATCACAGAATCAGAATCACAGATTCACTTTTTGAAAGTTTGACCAACATAAGAATTTTCACCGGAAAATGTCTTCTGAACAAGTAACTAACATCCATTTTTGTTCTGATCAACTAAGGGGGAAAAGGCATTCGACATGACAAGCGATCGTTAGATTTAATCAACGCGATTTACAGCAACCGTGCAAATTATACTTTGTTCTCAAATTGTTCATGTTAACAACATCAGCATTGCGTGACTAACGTTACATTTAATGTGTTTTATGGTTACCTGTGTAGTTCAGAATTCATATTCTCCATAATAGCTAAAGAGAAAGGCACAACAAAGGAAACTCCATAACTGTGTGAATTAAGAAAACAGTGGTACTGTTACACGATTGAACTATTGAAATGTCTTTCTTGTTAAGCAGAAAAAAGCCATCTTTTCTTCCGTTTTGAACCCCTTCAAAACATGGAGTTAACGCACGAAAGCCCCGCCGATGTGTATCCTTGTGTTCGCATGAGACGGTTTCTTTCTCTTTCTCTAGCCACCTTAAATCCGAAGTACGAAGTCTTTTGGGTTTTATAACTGCTGAATCTCCAGTTGACACTGATGATTGTTGTTTGGATCTTTCTGTATCCGCCATAAGTTTAATTATGTAAAGTGCTGCGAGAAAAGCCTATACATCTATACATCTCTACATCAAAGATGAGTTTTACATCTCCTCACGCGCAGTATAGCCGGCTAGCCGAAACTCCTCCTTTATGTGTACGGATGTGACATAATGACGCAAAGACATGCTCGAATTTCCTGTGGAAACCCACCAGTACCACTGGAATTGAAATCATTATTACAAGCTAACCGTTTTGAATCAAGCTATGGCAAGCAGATAGTTTTGAACACTGGCTGAAGATGTTTTTTTTTAAAATAATTATTTTGGATTATTTTTAACTTAAAAAAAAAAAGTTACGGACAGCAGCTTTAAGTAATTCAATTAATATAAACGTGCGATTAGACGACTAATGACTTGAATGAATGATTATCGAAGTCGACTAAAAAAATCTTTGGTTGTGGGCATCCCTAGGAAACAGGTTGTGGACGTGACTAAAGTTTTTGGGACTTTTTGTGAATTACAATGCACAAACCAGAAGTAACAATATACAATCGAATGGAGAAGGGTTGGCTCTCCTCATTACATAAAATATCTATTATTTAAATTTTTGTTTTCGCAGAAAAAAAAAAACAGTTACAGATGTGACATCTCTCCGTTACGTACGTGACCGTTCTGAAAGTGGAATTTATCCGACTATGGAAAGGCGTATAATGCTTTAAAACCTTAAAAAAGACCTCTAGTGGGTATTTTAAAAAAACAACAACTTTGACCTCAGTTAATGGAATTAAAACTAAATAATCCATACATTTTTACCGTACAATTTCATAGTATTTTCATGCCAACTTTCATGCTGTCAAGTGTAACCAGTGTGGGACTCAATAGAAATCTACACCAGTCTACATCAGAGACAGATGTGGTTGTAACTTAATGTAAATGATCTAATGTCCAATGATGTCGCTCTATTATAGTTATATAGCTCTAAATATAGTTTTACGGATATTAAGTTTACCAGTTTATTAAGCACCCCCTGAAAAGGTCTATATATATTGGTTTACTGTTAGTTGTATCGAGTGTTTTTGCCGTGTATGTTGATGATAATGCAAGGGAGAGAGAGAGAGAGAGAGAGAGTTTATGAGAAAGAATTTAATGCGCATGTGAGTGAGTGGAAGCGGGGCTAATAATTTGCATATTCACAGAACCACATACACACCAAATAGCTTGAATGTAACTACACCCGTGCCTCATTTAATTTTTTTTTTTTAAACAAGTAATTTAGGTGGTCAAAGATGAGTTTTAAGGGATACAATTATTGACTACATGAGGACTTGAAGAAAATGTACCACCCATAAAACTATTTTTGCAAAAACAGGCATTCCATTCTATTCCATTCTCTATTGAAATATCGATACCACAGCTAAAACTACTAGCCTAATACAAATTTTATTAAAGAAGTAAACAGTCAGTAATAAAATGACAACAAATAAATCAAATTACAAGCAAAAGTGCAAATTAATACAACAAAGATCAAAATTAAATAAACAGTGCTATTCAGGTTGGTCTGACAGTAGTTTTCAAGTACAGAAAATTAATAAAGCAAGCAAATGTAAAATAATATTATTCACTGTGTAAATTAAATATCCTTATTAATTCATCCTTATTAAAGGGGTCATGACATGGTTTTTTGTTTTGTTTTATTATGTTCCCTTAGGTGCAATTATAGTATTACTATAGTTTTTTTTTTACAAAAAACTTAAATGTAGTGATTTATGACCTTTTCCCCACCCTGTTTCTCCTCCTCTGATTCAAACAGTCTGTTTTGGGGGCGTTTCCCCTTTAAGACTTCAGTGTTAACACCCACTGTTATGATTGGCTAACGTCAGTGCTGCTTATGCATAAATTATTAACGTTAATCATTTTGTATCACATGTAGACTACACAATGCTCCACCACGTGAAACTTCGGTCTTCCAATCTTTTACCATCGTGTCAATTCTCAATTGATTTTGATTAATATGCGCGAGGGAGAGGGAGAGGGAGAGGGAGAGGGAGAGGGAGAGGGAGAGGGAGAGGGAGAGGGGAGAGAGAGAGAGACAGGCGGGGCTCGCTCGCTCTCTGCTCGTTCTTTCAGTAACCTGTCACACTCATCTCACTCACCGTTCAAATAAGGCTTTGGCGCGCTGCATATGCTGCGAATAAACTGCATCCGACTGCTTTCCCTGACGTCTGGATCGTTCGGCAGCGTATTCAAACACTCAAACAGGAACAGGCAGCACATCTGCGTGGCATAGCAATCTTCTTGTAAACAGACCCACTCGCTGCACGTCGAGTCGTCGACTGAACACATGTGGGCGCGAGCCGCACGACAACGATGCGAAATGAGACGTACTTGTCTTGCGCTGGAGCCTGGAGGCGGTCATATGCAAACGACTGGTACGTCACTTCGCACCGTGACGTCACTTCTAACCATGGATCCAGAATGAGCTGTATTTAGAGCTTGATTAAATAAATGCTTTGTTTATAATGGGGAGGACGTCTTAAGCTATGAAACTTGCAGGAAGTTTTAATAGTACATAGATCTCTTATATACCAAAAGATCAAGGCAAATTTGGTTTCTCATGTCATGACCCCTTTAAAAGTAACAAAAGTTATTCAGTCAAGAGCAGTGAGTGATTTTTTCTTTGTCCTTTGTTGTTTGATTAACATTAAAAATACAGCAGTGAGAATATTAGGCTGCTGTCACTTTAAGAGTGAATGCATGGATCTAATGTACTGATACTGTACACATGTATTTCTTAATTGAGTTTACTTTCTTAACTGTGTTCTTTACTTAAGACATAAGCGACTGTTTACTAGGATACAATTTTTTTTACAACTTAATTTGTCCACTCAAGTATAAGATGTGAAAGAGCTAAGTTTAGTATTTGCACACTCCCAGAAAACCATGTCTCAGACAGCGCGCTTCGGATGTGTGCGAACACCAAACTTTGCGCACAGTGCACGAGTAACAAAATGAGCTCCCTTTCGCGTCTTCGTCAAGGCTTAAACTTTCGTGTCGATGCATCACCGGTCTGTCAACTGTCCTTAGCGTCATTTATTTGTTCATGCAATGTTAAAATTCAAAATTGTTACTGACCTTCTGGCGAGTGTCACCATTTCATATACTCGCTAACACCGATTTATACTCACATTTGGTGTTTGGCGAGTGTTCAGTTTAGGTCCTGTGTACCAGTATATTGAATCCGTCAGCTCTTAAAGGGTTACTTCACCCAAAAATAAAAATCAGCCCATTATTTACTCACCCTGAAGCCATCCTAGGTGTATATGACATTCTTCTTTCAGACGAATACAATCGGAGTTATATTAAAAATATCCACGCTCTTCCAAGTCGATCAAAGCGCACCCATCCATTATAAACGTGCTCGACACGGCACTGGCGGGTTAATAAAGGCCTTCTGAAGTGAACCGATACGTTCGTGTAAGAAAAATATCCATATTTAAAACTTTATCGACTACAGTAACTAGGCAGATAGACTTTCCAGCAGATGACCAAGTAAGTAATATACACCTAGGATGACTTCAGGGTGAGTAAATCATGGATTAATAAAAAGTTTTGGATTAACTATCCCTTAAAGATGACATAATATGCCCCTTTTCACAAGATGTAATATAAATCTATGGTGTCCCCAGAATGTGTCTGAAATTTCAGCTCAAAATACCCCCAGATCATTTATTATTATAGCTTGTCAAATTTTGCCCTTTTTGGGTGTTAGCAAAAACGCTCAGTTTTTGTGTGTGTCCCTTTAAATGCAAATGAGCTGCTCTGTTCAGAAGTGCATGATGAAAAAAAAAAGTTGTATCTGTATCACGTGCTGTTTGAGCTGAAGCGCTACAGCGGTCTGTCACTTTTAAAAGCACCAAAAACTGTATTTATTGTTTGAATCTCGTAAAAATATTGACAGAATATGAGAGCAGAGAATTTGTTCCATATCAAAAGTAGCCTATAACTTTCTCTGTCTTGTCTGTCGGTGTCAGTGTCCTCTTTGACTCGCGATTTTTCTCTGCTTGAGAAAGATGTGTGCCGTGAGCGTGTGTGTGAAAAGGGTAAATTACGGTCACGGACGTCACTGATGTAACAACATAGACAGTAAAAGAAATGGACACAGCGACCCCATTGATTTCAACGGAGAAAATTGAAGCCCGTTAAAAGCTGATAGCCAGGCGTACGGCGCAGGCTCAAACTGAGCTTGACGACGTAATGTCACGTGAGCAACCTGTATGCCTTCTAGTAGCTGTGCCAAGTGAAATCTGAATAATTCCCTTCCGAATCTCGTGGAGACGAAGAGCGTGAGTATTAGCTGTCCATGAACTAGCAGCAGGAACAACTTTATGACTCTCTATGGGCTTCTCCCTTGACTTTATGCCTCCACGTCCCCCGATTGCCTGCAAGCTTCTCCGCCTGTCTATACGGTAATTTCTCGACTGTGCAACGGAGGGTCGATTGGTTATGACGCAATCGTTAGCCTATTTTTACAAAAACTGCTTCTATGGGGCCATAACGTAAGATACAAGGTAATGTAGCCTTTTATACATTGTCGTGTTTCTTTAGAAACAAATAATGGACCAATGGAGTCTTTAAACGCCTCAGATGTAAAGTTATTCGCTGTCAAAGTGACGCCAAAATGAATGGGAGTCAATGGAATGCTGACTGCAGGTGATAGCCAGCTACAATGGCGGCGCCCGGGAGGCTTCAGTTTCCGGCGGATAGATTACCCCCTTGCGTAACAACGACAAATGTTTCCAGTGAATCGACTATCAGAGAAAGGCATTGGACACAGCAGTGGTCCAATCAGCAGTTAAGAGCCTGAACTTGTTTAGCAATTCGGAAATTAGCGCACATGAGGAAAAAAAAAAATACAGCACAGAAGAATGTCTCATTTAGCGTGAGATTTCTTTGTCGAGCGTGAGAGCGTGAGATTGAGGCTGAATGCGTGACTGTCACGCCAGATGCGTGAGAGTTGGCAACCCTGATTATAATAAGATCCCCTTCCTACGTCAGAAGGATGTAGGATGCAGAGAAAGGCTTACCAAAACAAAGTTACTCGGTTGTCACTTTTCACGTTTTCTGGGTTGGTAGATGCACCAGTGACCAGATTATAGCACTTAAACTTATGTCCCTTTTAAAGTGACAGCAGCCTGATTGATAGCTGTCTGTTTTAATGTTAATCAAACAACAAAAGTCCCAAAAACAAAAACTTAATAAATAATCACTCATACTCCTGACTAAAAAACTTTTATAACTTTAATAAATATTTAATGTATATTTAATTTATACAATGAAGAAAATATTTTACATTTAATTATTTCTGTACCTGAAAACTAGTGTTTTCGTGCCTGACGTGCCTGAAAAGCACTTTATTTGATAAATCTTTGTTCTGTTGTATTTATGCTGCTGACCAGTTAAATGTTAAACGGATCCAACCAATGTTCAATAGAAATTATTTGATGATGCAAACAAGCCAATAATGGTTTGTTAATCAGTCTCAGCAAAAAAATACCTATTGGTGCATTCCTAAAATGAGCATTATTTGACATTTAAAAATTGTTTTGGCTATTTGTCCTGCAGTCCGCCTGAGCCTGTTGAAAAGCAAATGACAATCTAAATATTTTTCCACCCATTAATATAAACTACGCTGAGATACATCTGCAGCTATATATTAAATGTTTATCATACATAATCCAAAAACATGCAGATAAGCTCTAACAATTTATCTCTTGTTCTCATTTAGGCTATTCAAATACTGCAAGAACATCTGTAGGCTAAATCTCCACGATGTTCTTGTTGATAATAGAATGTAACTTCTAAAAAAAAAATGATATTCTTTTAATTATATTAATTATTTTTATATAATCTAACTTAATCAAATTTAACGCTATGGACGTGATGCAGTACTGAAGCATTCTGACTTCATAGATTTTGTCCTTATAAATACAAAAATCATCGCTGTTAAAACAGAATATTATTTTTTCAGACAGGTCTCCATCTTTATACAAAATGCTTACTATAGAGAAAAAAAAAGTCGCCTTTGATCTCTCTTTTGAAAACATTAACATAGTTGGATTAAAATGTAATTTTACTATCAGTGCACAGCACACCTCATATGTGGTGGATAAACATGGTGACTTTCTTAAAATGTCTATTACAGCAGTAAAATACAGACGTAAATGCACAACTCAAATAGGTTTGTGGTAAAAAAAAAATTTTTTATGGTAATGTTGACATTTGCATGGAATTGCTCAGGTACATCATCTCGTTCTCCAAATAAGCGCCCTGTCAAGTCACGGAGAAGAACTCCTCAGTTGCACAAGAAAAACTCTTTGGACACTTCTGGCATAATGTTTTGACGTTATCGTTGTATGTCGTGTTAATAGGGACACGACAAAATAGGGGCAAAAGACAATTTGAAATCAGCTTTAAGCAGACTGAGCATCCAGACTAAAGCCTGTTTTATGCTTCTGCGTCGAATCGACGGCGTACCCCCGCAGACCCCTCTGCGTCGCCGCGAGCCCCTCTTCGACCCCTCCGCCGTAGCTTGACATGCACCTCCAAAAAATTTGAACTATGCATCGAGACGACGCAGACCGCAAGGGCTGTGATTGGTCAGATTCAACGCGATGACGCAGAACCATAAAACAGCCACGACGCCGTAGGAGTTGACGCAGAAGCATAATGAGGCCTTAAGACGCATTTGTAAAAATCTAATTGGAATCACATTTAAACCACCTCCAGATTTTGAAAAAAAAGTTATGTGTTTTTTTGCTGTCCAGAATTTCAAAAACCCATCTGGAATATGCAAAAGAAAAGAAAATCTGATTTCCGCTAGCAGTCTGAACATAGCCTTAAATCAAAAGGAGTGTTACTAGAAGATTTAAAATGCAGTCAAGCATTACCATCACAAAACAAACCCTGACAAAAGTGAGGTTATGTATTAAATGATTTACTTTACAAAAAAAAATGAAAAGAGAGAACAAAGTCATGTGAAAAACAAAACTATCAAATTTAAGTCGAAAATCAGCCGTTTATTGGTTATTTTACAAAAATATTTGACCACAGAAATTGGTTGATTGGCCAATCACATCTGAACTGATTTTCTTTTTTTAATGTTATATTTATAAGTTTACAGGTGACAACAAAATCCTTCAAACAGCCACCTGATACCAGTTTAATATTTTAGTATGTTAGTGTTACATTTAATTAGAAAGCCTGTGTCTTTGAGTCCATGTTCACACTCCCTCACATTTGGGTAGCTGAGCTCTTGCCATGATTAACTTAGAAAGTATCGAACAAGAGATTGTCACTTGGCAAATGTATGATTCATTCATACCTGGTCAACATGGTTTCCATCACCAGTGGGCCAGCGGTGTTTGCCTGCAGTGCAGCCACCCAACTGCTCCCCAGGCTGCCTTTGAAAGAAATAGCCCACAGTGGCATCATCTTGGGAACGACCGCTCAGTGGAGGCTGAGGGGTGCCAGGGTTGGGATTGGCCACCCGGTCCATACCTTGCAGAGGGTGAGCTCCTCCAGGTCCCTGCCCAGCACCTCCTACTGTAGCCAGAGAACCCCCCGCATGGACTCGGACCACTCCGGTCTCTGGCGCACCATTTGTGTGCAGCATCCCACCTCGCGTCTCCTGCCAGGCCACGTCATTCATACCTAAGATGCTGCATGGAATGCTCATTCCACGGAAAAACCTTCAGAAAAAGGGTCAGGGAAATTAAAAAAATTCATTAAAAAAGTTATTTTACCTCCATGGCATTAGATTAGCCAAGATCCACTTATTTATTTATTTTAGATACATTTATTATTCTGAGTCCATGAAGGGGGCGTGTGGAGTTCAAAATGTAGAAGACTTCGATCTTTTATTCACATAAAAATATCATAAATTATATATAAATTAAATAGTGTGATTTTCTGCATCTATGGTTTAAAAATATAAAATCTGCCCCCAACTAGAGTCCCCCAGTGCATCTTGGCCACTTCCACCACTGAGTGTATAATGTGTAAACACACACATAACAACAAAGCTATGCAATCAAATACAAACAAATAAAACAAAATAAACTGTCAGGAGAACAAAGCCGCAAGATTTAAGTCTTAATAAATGTGGCCACTAACTAAACCTTGTTTACTCAGTTTTTTAAAAGCAGCATTTATGTTTTTACAATTTAAAAAATATATATTACAGTAAATGCGTTTAAATAAAGACCTGAAATCATGCGTTTCTATGTGAATGTTTTGAGTGGACAGGAATAGCAGGATGCTAATGGCTAACACACTAATAATGGACGGCGGTCAATTTTGCCATTGTGATAGATGTAAAATTAAACACTGGTGCGATTTCTTTTGCTTTTTAAGGATTTTGCGGTGAGATTCTGAGACTGAAACATTTAGTCTCAGCAATGTTTTTATTTGATCGAGGTTGTCTGTTGTTTGTTAGCATCACAGGGCCCATGACTCCGCCAGCTAGCACGTCGCTAACAGTCAGCACGAGAGGGCTTGTTTTAAGTCTAATGTAGTTCTATTTAAACATTTTTATTTAAATAGCGTCTTTGAATTGATAAAAGGCTATGAAAGTGAATAGTGAATCCAACTGCACGATAAAATAACCTGACAAGTCTGACTTCAATGTGCTTGTGTCTCTGCTAGTGCGCGAGCCGCTTTGTTGATAAAACAACACACAGGCCTCTCACCTCTAAAAGTTAATTTCACAACCAATGGATCCAATAAACACAAGTAACAAACAATTATGGATCTCTAAACGTAGTCGTCACGGTTATGAACCCAACAGCTAGGCAATTTCATGACAATTCATGAATAAACTCCCGTATCTTTTCTCTGATAGACTCACAACACGGCCCCCTGCTTGAGCCCCTAAACAAAAGGGGCAACAATTGACATTCGCGGTCCGATATATCCATCACATCTGCTCAAAGATACTCACGCGCGGTGTATGTTGATGTTGAAGCCCGATGCTTCAAGGTTGTGATGGACGCGGTGTTGTGTGTAAGTTTAGTTTCCGTGGAGATGTGGTGCGTGTGTGTGTTTTAATCATTAGGTGTTGGAGGCGCTTGTATAGGAGTTTGGTAGGATTGGTGCCCTCCTCCCCTGTACACACACACACACACACACACACACACACACACACACACACACACACACACACACACACACACTATCAGTGAGGACATTGCATAGACTTCCATTGATTTTATATTAGGTTAATTATATTTTATATCACCTAACCCAACCCTACCTTCACAGAAATATGTCCATAACACTAGATTTAAACAAAAACATATTTTGACAGATTTACAAGCATTTTAGGATAAGAAAAATGTCATCACTTGTCATAATATTTCATTATAGTAAGTTTGGCCCTCACTAACCTACACACACACACACACACACACACACACACACACACACACACACACACACAACACTAACATGTCAGTAGATCTTCAAACAAGCCATTTTTATTTAAGTTTAGTTTTAATGTAAATATCAGGGTGTGCTCATGTTCAGGTATCTTTTTTCAACAGACATTAAATTCCTTGAGGGGTTCAGAAATAAATCTAAAAAAATGCCTTGACGTAAGGGATAATTTCTAAAGTCAGCATGTCATTTTCACTATTACAGTTTTTTACAATCACTTTGCTACTATTTTCAGAACCTTGATGTCATTTTTCACAACTCTAGACACAAAACTCTAGACACAAAAATACTTTTACTTTTTACTTTTAAAATAAATCCCGACATTACATAGTGTTGTACCATGACTAGAGGATTTTCCCAAAGTCCCTCACCCTTCCATTTCTGTCATCTGATGGAGTTTGGGTTCATTGGGGACATTTATTAGTATTGGTTGTGTTCAAAATGGTATCATACTATCATACTATTATTATATTTCTGCAGTATCCAGTATGTATACTGTGCGTAGTATAAGTTTCCTCCACTCCACATGGGACCAGGCTCTGTGGAGGAAGAAGAAACAGAGGGGTGAGGTTTTAGAAGTGAGACATGGAAGGTGGAGTGAATTCTATAGTGAGACACAAAACTCACCAAAGATCAAAATGCACATTTTTCAAAACCCTTTTCTCAATTGCTTGGATACAATACACATAGAACTTAGATCATTTGTTCATTAAACAAAAATCACCTGTTCAATATGACACAACTTAACGTCAAAGTATTACTATTTCAAAAGGCAATTCACACATTACATTTCAAATGAGTCTTCTCATTTCCTTACAATTATCTAACTATCAATTGATACATCTGCTCAAAATGATAAGTAACTGTTGCATTACTCTTAATTCATAATTGTATGGAAACAGACAAAAAATCTTCCATGTTTACAGTAAATCATGAAAGTTTCAAGTTTATGAGATTCATTGTCACCAATTAGCGTGGAACATGAACCAATTAGACTTCAATATCCATGGATGTAGCCTAATATTTTATATCATACTGTAATGCTTCATCAGACACTGTGTCTACTGTACCACCTTTTCAGACTATTTAAAGTATTGACAGTACCCACTGGGATCCATAAGTTTGCCGACTATTGCACGCATACTGAAAAGGCACCAGGTATCTATAAAACAACTATACCATGTGCCTTTGGAAAGAAATGCTGACAGAGTGAAACAAATGTGGACTGAGTATGTTCAGGTAAGTTCAGTTTCAAGACGGCTGTTGTAAAAACATTCCCAAAAATTCTACATTGTACAGTAATCTCTAAATCTCTTTCCAAAATGTATTTTTAGAGGGTGATGGAGCTGGATGCTGATGACGACCATCACAAATTCATATATTTGGATGAGGCAGGTTTTAATCTGGCCAAGACAAGGAGGAGAGGTCGGAATTTCATTGGCCAGCGGGCAACCATCCAAGTACCTGGACAACGTGGGGCCAACATTACCATGTGTGCGGCTATATCAGAAGATGGTGTGGTGGGACGCAGACCTCATATTGGACCATATAATGCAGCTCTCCTTGTCACCTTTCTTGATGAGCTCGATCAGGTTTGTAGAACTGAAGGTGTGACCTATGTCATTGTCTGGGACAATGTCAGGTTCCATCATGCTCATGTGGTGCAAGCATGGTTTCAGGCCCATGCACAATTTACCACCCTGTATTTACCCCCATACTCTCCCTTCCTTAACCCGATTGAGGAATTTTTCTCCGCATGGAGATGGAAGGTTCATGATAGGCACCCTCATGAACAAGTCACTCTTCTCCAGGCCATGGATGACTCCTGCAATGACGCCTGCAATGACCAGTGTCAGGCCAGTGTCAGGCCAGTGTCAGGCCAGTGTCAGACCAGTGTCAGACCAGTGTCAGGCCAGTGTCAGGCCACTGTCAGACCAGTGTCAGGCCTGGATTCGCCATGCCCGAAGGTTTTTTCCAAGATGTTTGGCTAATGAAAACATCCATTGTGATGTAGATGAGAACCAGTGGCCAAATCCACAACACAGAGTTGATGACAATGCTTGTACTATAAGAAATAAAACAGGAGTGATTACTGTACTTCTATACAGTAATCACTCCTGTTTTATTTCTTATAGTACAAGCAAGCAAGTTGAGGAATACTGCATTTGATGTTTTACAGTACTGTCTTTTCTATTTCATAGCTAATTACTTTTGCTTTGATTAAAATAAACCTATGTTGTGATTGTACTGTAGTGTTTTGCATCAATATATTACAAACTTTGTTCAATGATTCCACTGTGTCTGTAGTATTCTCTCTACTAATGCAGTACTTTAACAGAGGTATTTACTGTACATGTAGTACCATAATGAAACCTGTATCACCTATTTTGTTCTACAATATTTAATGATTGGACTAACAATGACACAGTGAAACTATCGGTTGCTTGTGTGTGGGTGATCTATAGTTATGTTTCAATGGTATTTCACAGTAAATTAGTTTTTTGAACCAATGATTGTGCAAGTGCAAGATTTCTTTAAAGATGTGAATGCACAATGCAATATTTTGAACATTAGACAGCCTGTGTTACAAGTGATAACCGTTTTGAGTTTTGTGTCTAGAGTTTTGAAAAAAGGTTCTGAAAATAGTAGCAAAGTGATTGTAAAAAAACTGTAAAATACTTTTACTTTTTACTTTTAAAATAAATCCCGACATTACATATTGTTGTACCATGACTAGAGGATTTTCCCAAAGTCCCTCACCCTTCCATTTCTGTCATCTGATGGAGTTTGGGTTCCTTGCTACTATTGACTTTGGCTTAATTGGGGACATTTATTAGTATTGGTTGTGTTCAAAATGGTATCATACTATCATACTATTATTATATTTCTGCAGTATCCAGTATGTATACTGTGCGTAGTATAAGTTTCCTCCACTCCACATGGGACCAGGCTCTGTGGAGGAAGAAGAAACAGAGGGGTGAGGTTTTAGAAGTGAGACATGGAAGGTGGAGTGAATTCTATAGTGAGAAGGGAGTTGTAGTTTGTATGTGACAGGGTTTACTTGACCAAGTATCTAGGGCCCATGTGTTTTTGGGACTTAATTTTCTGCAGGGCATGTGCAGCTTGATGTCCCTCGTTGAGAACCACACCTTCTTCCTAGGTTGGTAGGATGGAGTTTCGGTTGCCAGGCATCGGCGTGACTCTTCTGTCGGCCCACTGTCCGTGTGCAGTGACCCAGACTCTCTCGCTCTCCCGGAATTAGAAATCCACGGCTGGAATATGTTGAAGGCTGATAGCCGAGCACACACTGAAAACGCGGTCAGGCGTTGCTTGAGGGAGTTTTAGCGTATTTGGCCCAGGCAAGAAACTGGTTCCAGGAGTTCTGGTGACAATGGCAAAAGATTCTGAGAAAGCGTCCAAACTCTTGTATCTTCCTCTCCGTCTGACCTTAGTTCTGCGTGTAGCATCTGGAGGAGAGGATCACGGTCACAACTATAGTGAAGAATCCCTTCCAAACACGTGAGATTAATTGTTGTCCGCAATCTGAAAGAATGTCTTCAGGAAGGACAGAATAAATAATTAAATAACAGTAATGCTGACTCCGTGGCTGCGGAGAGACCCTTGAGGGGTATCAATCTGACCTGTGCCTGGACGCGACGACAACGCAGTCCTGAAGTGTCAACTAGTCCCTCCCCTGTGAAGGCCTCCTTCCCTTTCTCTCTGTACAGATAATCGTTGTCGGGATAATTCTGGTTCACGTGGCTACGCCGAAGTAGTTTGTTGAGGGTTGTTTTTTAGGGAAAGGACTACATACCTGCGCACATATATTCAAATGCACATACCTATGGAATGAACTCTTAATATGCATGTGCACGCCATCAGCGTTCTCACAGGCTTGCGTTTTTAAAGTTTGCGTAGAGAGAACTTAAGAGTTTTCTATTAAAACGGTGTCGTGTTAGCGGCCCCAAAGTTAATAACTAATGATCGTTGCGACCGAAGTGATTCAACTAAAACTAACTTTAGCTTGAAATAACTCCCTCTGGCTCCACCTTGGTCAGGTGTCACCCTGCCTGCGCCACGGACTTGCGAGCCTTTCTCTGAGCTCCATCTATCCCCCCCTTCAGCTTCAGTGGGCTCCGCCTTGGTTCTCGGACACAACGTCTCCACCTCAGTCCTTGTCTGGTTCCACCCTGGATGATCATTGCCGCTGCTCCACCTAGGTCTCCAGTGGCAGTGCTGCCACTTGGTTCCATTGACTCTCTGTCTGTGACTAGGGCTCCACTGACATCGGCTTCTTTTCCCTCAGTCGTCCCCCGGATGTCATCAGCTACTTCACCGTCATGGTTCCTCCCTCCGTCGACTCTCACCAGCCCTTCACCAACTCCTCGTCCTCCTCCTCAATCTATGCTAATGTTAGTCTTTCTGTTTATTCCGAAGTTTACCATAATCAGCAGTATCCGGGCTGCATCCAGATCAGATGGAGGACCTATGCCTAGACACAACCACAATGCATTCCTGAAGTGGCAGCAGATATTGTGTCAACTAGACCTCCCCTGTGAAGTTCTCATCAACACGACACAGCCATCGGCATTGATCCTCATCAAACCCGTCTTCATACCGACGGGATGACTCCAATCTTCAACCAGATGGAACTGGATAAATATTCTGAATGTTCCGATCTAATCTGACGTCTGACCTGAAATGCTTCCTGAGTCATAATCATACACTGTTTGTTCATTGGCCAGAGGAGAACTGGCCCCCCGACTGAGCCTGGTTTCTCCCAAGGTTTTTTTCTCCATTCTGTCACCTGATGCAATTTTGGTCTTTTCAATTCACTGTCGCCTTTGTCGCCTTTGGCTTGCTTAGTTGGGGACATTTTATATTCAACAATAATATTGATCTGCCTGCATTGACACCATTATATGAGAACTGAACTGAGCTGGACGATGACATCACGTTTTTCTACAGAGTGGCTATATATAAATTAACTAAATTGATAACTTTTATACAACAAAAATGAACCATCACTGAATTTACCTAAGCTGGACTATGATGCTATTTTCTTCTAGAAACAAATTTTGTTGCATTATTTCCCCGTTATCACTGTAAAGCTGCTTTGAAACAATCTGTATTGTAAATAGTACCAATAGTACCAAATAGTAACAATTTAAGTGTAAATAAAGGTGACTTGAATTAACTTGACAATGACAAGGAACCCAAAGTCCATCAGGTGACAGAAATAGTGAATAAAAACCTTGGGAGAAACCAATCTCAGTTCTCTGGCCAAAGAAACAAACAATGATTCCGGGCTGCATCAGATTGTGGATTGATATCATTCAGAACATTTCATCCAGTTCTGCTTGAAGTTGAAGCTGACCATAGTGTCATAGTGGCTAGGAAGACTGTTCCAGAGTTTGGGTGCTAAATAGAAAAAATTATATTGTCCGCAATCGATTTTGATATTTTATTATCAACTGGCATGAATATTGAGATCGCAATGGGCATGAAGGATTCTAATGTGATAGGAGCTCGCTAAAGTACAGAGTAGCTAAACCATTCAGGGCTTAATAAGTAATTAATAATAATTAATAATAATAATAATTTGTTACATTTATATAGCGCTTTATCTGGGACCTCAAAGCGCTTTACATGGAATGGGAAATCTCCTCAACACAACCAATGTGCAGCATCCACCTGGATGATGCGACGGCAGCCATATTGCGCCAGTACGCCCACCACTCACCAGCTTACTGGTGGAGAGGAGACAGTGATGAAGCCAATCAGTATATGCGGATGATTAGGAGGCCATGATGGACAGAGGCCAAGGGGCAGATTTGGCCAGGTTACACCCCGACTCTTTCGAAAGACATCCTGGGATTTTTTAATGAGCACAGAGAGTCAGGACCTCGGTTTAACGTCTCATCTGAAGGACGGTGCTCTTTGACAGTATAGTGTCCCCGTCACTATACTGGGGCATTAGGACCACCACAGGGAGAGCGCCCCCTACTGGCCTCAGTAACACCTCTTCTCATGAGGTCTCCCATCCAGGTACTAACCAGGCTCAGCCCTGCTTAGCTTCAGAGGGCAACCAGTCTTGGGCTACGGGGTGATATGGCTGCTGAGTAGGCCTAATCAGCAAGATTTTAAAATATACATTATGCTTAGCCAATACAGTGTTGACAGATCCGAATATGGTCATACATAATTCCTGGTGTATTAAGCCTGTAAAGCATTACAATAATCTAGCCTTGAGCGAATTTTAGTCTAAAAAAATTGTGACATTATTTGTAAACTATGGCACCTAAAGTTGTTTGCAACCATGAAAGAATAATCATATTTTCAGAGAACTTAAGGGAATTAGTATGAGCTGCAGGTGCTTGAGACTTTTTATGTTTCTGTGGATAAAAATACGCGAAAAGTTACACATGTATACAAATGATTTCTAAATGTAAACGGTTTTTCTCTAACAACATTAACTTATAATAGTGAAAGACGACTTTTCTTTTTGATCATGCTTTCTTGCGTGGTTTGATGATGATTTAACAATAATCACGTTGTCTGCATTCACTTAAACCTGATTTGCAGAAATTAAAACGCGGATGGTGAAACGGAATTGAAACTAGCTCGAGTCCTGCACAGAGCTATTCCAGCGTAAAATGAGTTAAGTTTTTGATGTAATTGTTAATCTTCTCACCAGATGTCGCTGTTTGGCTGAGTTCGTATCGAAAGAGTGATCTTCAAATACTTCTTTTCCAGTGCCAGGTTATCAAAATGAAAGTTCGAGTGGTGAAAAAAAAAATAATACAAAAAAAAAACACCAAAAAAACCCAACACCTTCAGACTTTTACACATGTAACATTTGGGTAAAAACATTATTCTTTCAAAAAGCCTCAAGAGAAAACAAAGATTTAGCTTACAAATAAAACAACCTTTGGTAAACTTTGTAGCCTATCGAAATGTATTTTAAATTGTGAGCTGACTGAGAAAGCTAAAAAGCAGACTGAGGACGAACAGTTAAATCTGTTCAATAGAAGCAAATGAAAAAAAATTACAGCATTTAAATAGGATACAATTATTATAGGCTTAATTAGTGCTCTTATGTATCAGACATTAAAGCAACTTCATGAAGATAAATTGTCAGCTCTATCAGACTGGTTTTAAGAGCACTGTCGTGGAGTGTCTTTCCAGTCAGGGTAAAGATCTCTTTGAGAGCTCTTTAAGTCTTGAAACTCTTCTCATGTTGTCATAGTAACTTACTAAAGAACCACATTAAATGTTCAGTGTCGTGGTTGGAGTATGTACTCTCACTAAGCCAAAACTGGACATTACTTATGAAGACAGCTGCATTTCAAAGAGGCAAATGTTTTGGAAATGATTATTGTTTTAAGAGCCAGTCCAGTTTCCTTGGAGATAACTAATATATTGCACAAATTTGTTCCGCTGATTTTAGCCCAGACTTCCTGACTGAGAAAACATATTGTGTGACTTATGCTGCTAAATAACTGCAGTGAAACTTCCCTGAGGTGTATATAAAACATTAAGAGTTTTGCACATCATTAATTTCCAAATGTTAATTTGATGGCATATTAATAAAAATAATAATAATAATGATGTGCACAGATAAATCATTTATAATAAAGACTCCAATATTTGATAAAAAAAAAACCCAAGAATTGTCAATTGTGATTTCATGGTGACTTTAATCTGTCATCTAAATGAATGATTACTGTTTACCAGTTAAAACTGCTTGGATATCTACTAATTGACCTTTTTGGACCGTCCCATAATTGAAGAGCTCAAGGAGTCACTGTGGCAGCAGTGTTTTCTCTCTGAACAAAAGTGTGATCCCACTTCCAGGAGTAACTAAAACCGAGCCACAGCCTGAGGAACTGGATAATGAACCAGAGACACTTTATTTTAAGGTGTCATTGTTACAGTGTAATTATACATTTAAGTACTGAGTAATATTAATTAACTACATGTAGCCTACTTAGGGTTAAGGGTTACAAACTGGTTCCGTTTAAAGTGATTTGATTCAGACTGTTAAAGGATGAAGTACAAAAAAATCTAAGCAATTACATTGATTTTTCTTCACTTTTTCCTTAGAAACTTTATCTGACTGCTGGTCTGTTCATGATGAGTGTGTTTATTTGGAATCTTTGTAAAATATCTCATTGCTTTAACCTGCTCCAAACTCCAGGACAATTTACTGAAGATATAAACAGACTTCAGCATAAAGATATACAGGGCATTACATGAATAGCATGAAATATGTCCCACATTTTGTGCTCCACCCTCTTATGGGTTGGATTTCCCCCATTGCCAAATATGGAATATTCGTTACTATACTGCAATTACATCATCTCATTCTATTCTGTATATTTTTTTAGTAATGCAATCATTCTTTACCACAGTTATTGTAAGACAAATTATTTATTGGAGATGTAAGTTTATCAGTGACTATAATCAATATATGGTCCCAAACTAGTGATTCTCTAATAAGTGCTAGTTTAATTTAGAATAAGTCTACAAAAGTTTCATGTTTCAGTCACAGTCAGGTTTACGAAATGTTTATAAAGATAATTTCTACATTTATATGTATACGTTTAAAAAATCAGAGCAGTCTGAAGGTGAGAAAACTCAAAGGCAAGCACGCGTGGGTGTTAGATAGGCCATCTGCATTTCAGCTCAGTTAAAATATTAACCAGATGTTGAACACAACATATTCTCCAAAAAGACTCCTATTATCATTCCCACTCCATTTCGCACCTTTGCTTGTTTTAGTTCTTACAAGCCATGGTTCTGTGTAAGAAACAGTTTGACACTGCAAGCATGGCGAGAAAATAGAGCTGTATTTGATAGTTCAGGCCAGGAGAGAATAATATATCTGGAAGAATCATCACATTCCACATTTCATGAAGGGAATTACAGAGTTTATATTGTGAGTTGTTGTTCAAAATGAACAAAAATACAGATTAAACTATTTTTGATCATTCTTTTCATTGTCATTGCAATCTGAACAATTGTTTTAAAACATTGAAGTTTTGTGACACTGCTAATGGCAGGTATTGATTAGAGGTGGGAACAGTTTATTTCAGGAAGTTTAAGGATTAAATGCAGAAGTCATTATCACTAACAGGAGTACCGGTAACTGAGATCCCTGTCTGCTGTCCAGTTTTGTGCTTCGAATCACAACTCAATAATAGCAAACTGATTAAAAATAATAAATGAATTCCCTCAATGAAAAATAGACTGGTACATTCACACCCATACACGATTCTCCTCTCAATTAGTGTCAGCTGGAAAGTTCAGTAAGAGGGTAGTGGAAGTGTAACCCATCCATATGGAAAGAAACAAACCAAGTCCTGAAGAATTAAACATCTGATTGTTACCAAAACGATAAACTTGAAGACAGATAGCAAAAATGCAAGGTAACACTTTAGTTTGGAGACCAATTCTCACTATAGTTGCTTATCAGCTTGCATATTACTTAACCACTACAACAACTACCTTGCTAACTAATAATTAGTAAATTAGGAGTTTATTGAGGCAAAAGTCGTAGTTGATAGTGAATATGTGTTCCACAAACTAAAGTGTGGCCAAATGCAATTTTGGCTTATCAAACAGCTTTGAGGCCTTTTAAAAAAAAAAAATTCATACAAATCAACTGAATGAAATTAGTCAAAATGGAGCGCAATTTTTTTTTATTCGTGTAAATTTTAGTTTTACGATTTGACCTTTCAATTGTTGGTTTAGTTTTCGTTTGTTATAACATCATTATGTAATTTAGGATGTGTTAAATGGGGGTCATTCTTTGTATTCTGAGCTATCATATGGCAAAGCTATCACATGGCTTCATGAACATTTGTGGTTGTCCATTGGTGATTCAGTGATGACCATCTCTGCTCCATAATTTATGTCTTTAAGTGGCTGTACAGTTCAATCCTTAATGCATACAGTATTCAAATATAAATATTTGGTTTGAATTGACAAAAGTTTTCCTCTTTTCCTGCCTTCACTGGAGGCATTGATTACAATTTTCCTCCATTAGGATGACCCTCTTCATGCCCTTAGATCACCAGGCCAAATGAAAAGCAGTGCATGGCCTGTTTTAGAAGTGTTTAGTACATCACTTCAGTGTGGACTTAAGCTGATCCTTTAGCTTATGCAGAGTTTGATGCTGATTCTTTGTATAGTGCGTATACGTTTTTGAATGTCCCTAAAATTGTATGTTAATATGTATTATTTGCAGCATAAAAACATTAACTTGACCATTGATCACATCACTTACACTTAGTTTACTGTAAAGCTGCGTCTTAGTGTTGCTTATCTTGGCGAAAGCCGAGTACAAATCAGCATGAAGTTTTAACATCTACTCTCGTGTATTGGAAATCATGACACCACATTTTGAGTGAAATTAAAGTTTGAAAAGCCTTGTCACTACTCTTTGATAATGATATTTTTTTTTATGGTTTATTATTATAGCCAGGGTGGAATTCACTAAAAGCATGTAAAATATAATGTCTGCTTTTATATTATCTGTAATTTATTTGCAAGTAACAAGTAACAAAATATATGTAATATCACTGTAAAAACGTACCACCTTCTTCAGTTGCTGCCAATTTCAATTTAAACTATAACAATCAAATTGAGTTGTATCTCGTATAACTTAAAAAAAGGTTGAAATTGCTTAAATTATTTTGATGAGTATTGTAGAAACATTTGTTGTAATGACTTGTGACATGTTCTTAAAGTTTTTTATAAAAAAAATTAAGGACATAAGACTGTCGATTACATATAACTTCTATATTAATCTCTATGTCTCAAAAGTTATCTCAATTTGAGCCAATTTCACTCTCATCTATTGGAGATGTTGTTGCACATTTAAACCCTACTTCCTCGTCTAATGATGTGCTTCCCCCCAAGCTGTTCGTCAAGCTCATAGATACGATTGGACCAAGTATTCTCTCTATTATAAATTGCAGTCTGACAAGTGGGTGTGTTCCTTCAAGTCT
Organism: Semotilus atromaculatus; assembly: GCA_031834385.1. Classification (NCBI taxonomy): domain Eukaryota; kingdom Metazoa; phylum Chordata; class Actinopteri; order Cypriniformes; family Leuciscidae; genus Semotilus; species Semotilus atromaculatus. The sequence continues at coordinate 28,565,614 of JAULUF010000010.1, read as the reverse complement.
TAAGCATGCAGTTGTCCAGCCTCTTCTTAAAAAGCCTGGCCTAGATCCAAATAATTTTCGGCCAATATCTAAGCTACCATTCTTATCCAAAATATTAGAAAAAAATTGTTTTTAATCAGCTTACATCATTTTTAACAAAAAATAATGTTTTTGATAAATTTCAATCTGGTTTTAGATCAGGTCATAGCACAGAATCAGCTCTACTTAGGGTAGTTAATGACCTTTTAGTAAAGACTGACTCTACTAGCAATGTTGCTTTGGTTTTGCTAGATCTTAGCTCAGCATTTGATACAGTTGATCATTTAATCTTGGTTGAACGTTTAAGACAATGTGTGGGAATCCAAGGAACTGCTCTAAGCTGGTTTGCCTCCTATCTTCAAAATAGGACCTTTTCTGTTAAAATTGGAAACTTTTCATCATCAATAGCTTCAATCACATGCGGGGTCCCTCAAGGTTCCATTCTAGGACCAGTACTATGTATATGCTTCCCCTTGGTTCCATTTTTAAGAAATATAGCATTTCATATCATTTTTATGCTGATGACACCCAGATGTATCTACCCATAAAGCCTGGAGATGATAAATCTGTTGAAGCACTTTTTGAGTGTCTAAATAAGGTAAAATCCTGGATGAATAATAACTTTCTCCAGTTAAATAAGGATAAAACAGAAATAATTATATTTGGCCCTATTAGCTGTGCAAATAATATAGCTGGAAAACTAGGACCTCTGTCATCCAATTTGAAGACACATGTTAAGAATCTGGGTTTTATCTTTGACAGAATTAAAATTTGATAGACAGATCAATTCGGTGGTGAAGAATAGTTTCTTTCAATTGCGAAATATCGCTAAACTTAAATCTAACCTATCATTCAGTGACCTGGAGAAAGTAATTCATGCTTTTATTTCTTCGCGTCTTGATTACTGTAATGTTCTGTATCTGGGTGTAAGTCAGTCTTCTCTGTCACGTCTTCAGCGGGTACAAAATGCAGCAGCAAGGTTGCTGACAAACACAAAAAAGAGGGATCATATATCCCTATTTTGGCCTCGTTACACTGGCTACCAGTTCATTTTAGAATAAAGTACAAGGTACTTTTGTATACTTTTAAAGCTCTGCATGGACTGGCACCAAAATATGTTTCTGAACTTATACATTTTAGTTGCTCACAGAGATCCCTGAGATCCCAAAATCAGCTGCTCCTTGAAATTCCTCGGTCACGCCGCTTAAAAACAAAAGGAGATCGTGCTTTCTCAGTCGCTGCTCCTAAGTTGTGGAATGGGTTACCAATGTTCATCAGATCCTCTACTTCTGTAACCATGTTTAAATCTCAGCTTAAGACATATTTCTGTCGAAGCAATAACTAAATCAACATATTATCATTTGAAAAATATTGCAAGAATTAGAATCCTTGTTTCCAGTCAAGATTTAGAGAAACTAGTGCATGCTTTCATCACCAGCAGGGTGGATTACTGTAATGGACTCCTCACTGGCCTTCCCAAAAAGACCATAAGACAGTTGCAGCTCATACAGAACGCTGCCGCCAGGATCCTGAGCAGAAGCAGAAAATATGAACACATCACACCAGTCCTCAGGTCTTTACACTGGCTCCCAGTTACATTTAGGATTGACTTTAAAGTATTATTACTGGTATATAAATCATTCAATGGCCTAGGACCTCAATATATTGCAGATATGCTCACTAGGGGCAAAGAACGTATATTTACAAGAAGTGAAAGCCAATAGAACGTTCCATTGCAACACCAGCGCCCAGCAGCAGCGCTGTGCTTCCGCCATTTTGGGGTGAAAGCGACTCGGCAGTCATATATTATACATTTATTTAGTCCAGTGCAGAGGTCATTTTTAGGTTGAAATAATTAGGTAAAAAGAAAAAGAAGTTGCTAACCAGGGGTGCGTTTCCCGAAAGCATCGTTAGCCAACTATGGTCGCAAGTTCCGTCGTTATCTGCATAGTTCAACGAGTCGGTGTTTCCCGAAACCATCGTTCCAACGAACAGTCGCAAACAGCATCGCAAAGTTGTGTGGTTTGAACGACAGCTCTCGACCTGTGGTTAGAAGCATAGTTTCTATATTGCATGACATTTGGACGTAATAAATCCTTATCTTGAGCAAAATAAGCAAGCTGACATTCAGTACAACCTGTGCCTTTTATTTAGAATACATACAAATGTAATTTACGTATTTTAGTTTGTCAAAAGATTTAAAGTACCGTGTTTGAAGACTGCGCATGTGCGAACATGCTCTACTATGTAAGAACGAGCCAAATATTGAGTCTGGTAATAAAGCAAAATAACTGAGAAAAATGAGAAATAGTCCTCAGATGACATGTCTGTAATTTATATTAAAAATCTAGCGTTTTTTCGACCTTAAACAGTTTAATTAAAAGAAGTTATTACTCCACCACGTGCGTGCCGTTCACTTTTCATAATCAACATGGGGAAAAAACAAATATGAAACTAAATGCGCTTATTTAATGGCTACGTACAACACGTATACAGTAGGCCTAAAGACTCTCTATTTGTACAAAATTGCTGCGCATTCATTTAATTCTGAATTTTGCACGTTGAAAGGCATTTTTTGTGCACAGTAAAACATATCTGCAACATTTATAAAGTTCACGGATAATTGTGCATGCATTTATTAATCATTATGATACTAAAATCAAAATAAAGTAGGTTAAAAAAATCAGATGAGCAGAATATAAACGCAACGTGTTTAATTAGCTTACACATTAAGCATTTTCCTCCCATAGAAAACCATTATAAGAACACTTGGCTTAATGCAGATTAGAATGTCCCAGCATATGTTGAAATAACGAGATAGGGGAGAGCGGGGCTGGTTGGGTCAAGGGGTTGGTTGGCACACATTTAAATTCCAGTAAACTAGAGGGCGCTGCCACAAAAATCTGACATTAAAATGACTGCCCTCTTTACCTGAACACACCCATTTAGTAAAGTCATCGAATTGTCACTCACTTTTGAGGTGAGGATAACTTTTCTATTTTACTGTGTTAAAACAAAAAAAACGTTCTCCCCACTAAATACATTTGAGAACTATGATAGATAGAGATATATAAAATGTAAGGATTTCAGTTGATATAGATAGGATCAGCTATATTTTGATATGAAATTTAAAAGTCTCTGATGAGTGATACTATGTGGCTAACATAATTTCAGTAAAGAGGTGTGTCCTAATAAGGGTGGGGTTGGTTGACACACTGATGTGGGGGTTGGTTGACACTATATATTATATAGTATACTGATGATAAAATCTATATATATTTATAATTATATAAAACATATATATATATTACATATAATGTTATATGAAGATATATATATAGACTTCATATTATAATAACACTATTAACGTTATATGTTGTATATTTATACATATAATAACTGTCTGGGACGTCTTAAGAGAATAGTCGGCCTGGGGAAGTTTAGTTTCAGTGCCACTCACCACACACACACACACACACCCCCCACACACACACCCCACACATAAAAACTGTTGTTTAGTTCATTTGAATACAATCTCGTTTGTTTTGAGTTTTATGGGAATAGTCGGCCTGGGGAAGTTTGTCTTCAGTGCCACTCATACACAAACACACACACATATACTATACAAACTGTATTTGTTTTTGGTTTGGTTAATAATTTGGTTAAAAATGGGCAGACATTCTGTTGAATGTTATTCTGCATTTGGTTTGAATTAAATGCTCAAGTTCTTTATATTTGTCACCTTATTCTTTGTAACTATAGCATCTGTGCCAACCAACCCCATTGCATGTGCCAACTAACCCCCATACTGGGGCTGGTTGGCACAAGTGCACAACATCACTTTAATGATGAATAAAACATTTTTAGGCATCATTTGTGAACATTAAGTGTATCTGTTGAGTAGCTGAGATCTTAACCTTTCAGTTGTTACTGGTTGGAATATTTTAACATATAGCATGACTGAGAAATATGATAGAGAATGAAAAGTGTGCCAACCAACCCCGCTCTCCCCTATGTTCAAAAATAAGTTATCAATGAAATACATGAATTCAGCAAATAAATATAACTGTAGCCTACTAAAATGTAAATGTTGGACAACAAATATATAACAGCAATAGAATAGCTTTGCAGTAAACTTCTTATATCGTATATTAATGACCGTTAAAGCAAGACTATGTAAACAAAAACACTGTACAAAAGTGGCAATTATCGGAAAACGGACACATGTAATGCATCATGTTCTATAAGATCATCGTGTTTGTAGCATGATCCAGGGGATTAAAACGTACAAAATATATTTCAGGCCTAGTGGAGTTGGTAACTAATAATAGTAGTAAATGTGTAAAGTTGCATAAAATGGAAACACTCAATAATGCAAGAAAAAACTACCTAAAAAAACTGTTATCTGTGCTGTTGTCCATTAACTTCAGTTGGAATCTTCACTCCAAAATGGCGGCCGCGCTACCGAGGCGCCACCTAGTGGCTGTTACCAAAAAAGCATCAGAGTTTCGCCTCTTGTGCTTCTATACTCTTTGCTAGGGGTGTAACGGTACGTGTATTCGTTTTGAACCGTTTCGGTTCGAGGCTTCCGGTTCGGTACGCATACAAACCGAACGATTCCTTGGACCATTTTTCCTGCCGACAAAATCCGCGCTGGCGCGATCACCACATCGTTGCGCAACATCATGAAACGTAAACATGAAAACATGAAGCGCAAACGTAATGAAAGCGGAACGAAACTGCGCTACTCATTATATTGTGCTTCACGGACCGTATCAGTTCGGACCATTAACATCTGTGCAGCGCGAGCTCTATGAGCGCGAGCCGATCTCGGTCAAGCGAACTGTTACTACACAGCGGCAGCGCTAAGAGATCCAGAAAAGAAAGCATTTGAATTCGCCACTGAAGTAATAACATCGCTGCGAGATCTAGTGAGAAGCGTTCACATGTCTCCGTTATTAACCGTAGATCTCTATTAGATCAAACAGCGCTGACGTGGAAACCAAGAAAAACATTGTGCTGTGAATGAACTAGTAATAGGCTTCAAGTCCACAGATCAGCAACATTCACCATGGATTTAATGTAGTAATACTAACTGTAACCAGTTTGGCTGCATTAGTGAAACGCTTTCAAGTACTTCACACATTTTTTCCAGCACTTCAAAACTCAAATATTATATAAATATTATATAAATAAATATATATTTAAATGCTATTTTTAATGTGATGACCAAAACATTATTTATTCATCCTTCAAAAATTACCCCCATTTATAAACCTGAAAGTTTCAAGATGTAGGAAAACTCACACTTATTTAAAAAGATTTTTCTTTTAATAAATAGGAAATTTCTCTGGCATTTCTTTCTTTTTGCTGTACCGAAAACGTACCGAACCGTGACTTTAAAACCGAGGTACGTACCGAACCGTGATTTTTGTGTACCGTTACACCCCTAATGCTCACTTGAATATAAACCCAACAGATCACTCAGATCACCAGGATCACGTCAGCTAGAAATACCAAGGGTTCACTCTAAACATGGAGAGTCTGCTTTTAGCTACTATGCCAGCCGCAGCTGGAACCAGCTTCCAGAAGAGATCAGATGTGCTTCTACAGTAGTCACATTCAAATCCAGACTCAAAACACTTCTGTTTAGCTATGCATTTACTGAATGAGCACTGTGCCACTGTTCGTCCGACTCTTTGTACTGTATTTTATTTAAAAAATGTTTTATTGTAAACTGTTTTAATTATTCTTATTTCTGTTGATTATTTTAATTTCTTTATTCTAAACTGTTTTAATTATTCGTATTTCTTTTGATTATTTTAACTTCTTTTATGTAAAGCACTTTGAATTACCATTGTGTATGAAATGTGCTATATAAATAAACTTGCCTTGCCTTGCCTATTTGTTTGATGAGGCCTTTGCTGACCGCTAGACTTTGATTTTATATCTATAGTATTTTATTACTTCTTCATTTTTATATTGTATTATTTATTGTATTTTATTGTGTTTTATCTAATTCGTTTGAAATTGTACAGCACTTTGGTACACAGTGTGTTTTTAAGGTGCTTTTTAAATAAACTTTGATTTGATTTGATTTGAATGAGTTATTGATCATATAATTTTTTACAGTGTAGATTTTAAGTTATTTCTCCAAAGTTGGTCTTCCTGTCAAATCTGTTATGTAATTTATTGTTCATGAAATTTGTTCTTAAAGGGATAGTTCACTTTGAAATTAATTTTTGGTATGTTTGAGCTTACCTCAAGGGCATCCAAGATGTAGGTCTCTTTGTTTCCGCAGTAGTTTCAATTTTGATATTTTTGGTCAAAACGGTTCTTGTCTGTCAGTCAAATAATGCAGGTCTATGGTCACCACCTCAAAGAGCATGCACAGAGAAGTCCAAATTAAATATGATTTAATCACTCGTAAATGTAAGTACACATTGATGGCCTAAGACACGAAACGAGCGGTTTGTGTGAGAAAACGAACAGTATTTATATAGTTTTTACCTCTTGTAACCACAGCCACGTCCAAGTGATCTGAGGGTGTGGGCGCTTCGCTTTTTCATATAAAAAAATAAATAAAATATATATATATAAACCATGGGTCATGGTTTTATTGCCGTAAAATCCGTTCATTACATTCAGATTAGCTGATATGCTAGAGTCTTGTTTCTCTGCACAATAAACATGCAATGCTTTAATGCATGTCACAGATCAGCCAAGCTCTTTCACTTCTACAACCCAGCAATCCCAGTCTCCTGAGTGTTAACCACCTGCACCTGTCATCATTCTCACCGTCATCAACACACTATATAAGCTCAACATCAATCGACGTTTGGCCTTGAACTAGAAAAGACTCTTCTACCTTTTATCTGTGATTTCCCAGTGTGCTCTCCTGATTCTCCACGAAAGTTCCTGAACATATCTACCTGTGAAACTTGCATGCTGGTCCAGCCTTTGAGGTGTGTGCTTCCCGTTTTTCCTGTCAATCTCTGAGAGACAAACAAAAAGTGTTATTCATCTCCATCAAGCTTCTGCATTTCATATTTGTGCCACTCCACTCACCTGATCACTCCAATAAAGTTGTTCTGGATTCATTTAACCTTTTTTTCAGTGTATAATTCCTGACAATGCAATGTTACAATATTCAAACAACTTTTTAAAACCAGCATACCACTGACAGATTAGATTTTGGTGCTTTTATTTACTATAGCCTTTGATTTTCATATGTAAATTAATATTTACGGCTCCCCTTGAAGTTTGCTGAGGCCTCCTAGTTGAGAACAACAGTTTTAAATCATGTGTTAAATATAAATTAAATTAAATGTACCATTCCTGTGCCACATGGAATTACAAAAATAATGACTGATGTCGAAGAAGTTCCTGTCTGTCATTGGTCAGAGAAATATAGTCCCAGCACTAACTCACATCATTGGTTGACCCAGTGTGGCTATGTTGGGCTGCTCTAACAAAAATAACAAAGCTTTAAAGGGCCCCAATTATAATATTTTAAAGTTTCCTAATGTTGTTTTGGAGTCTGCTACAACAGGTTTACATGCATCAAACGTCAAAAAACTGTTTCATTTTCTCATAAAATACATTTGCACATCACCAGATTCCATCACCACATCAACCATCATCGCAAGGACGACTCGAGCAGGGCGTTTCAGTGAGTCACTACTCAGTTTAAGGTAACTTACATTATGAGATGTTGCTATTCCTCACCATCAGCATTAACAAGTGCATGTCCATCAACCGGTTATTTTACTTGTACTAATTTATTTACTGAGTATGTTTCTAATATATTGCGGTGAACACGTGGAAACTGTATCAATAGTGCATGTAGGCCATGCAATGTATACATTAGCCGAGCTCTAGCGTGAATGACTGATGTAACAAACATTGGTAAAACAAATCTTGCTCCATGCTTAATCTTTCCTCAAAGTAGTGAGAACGACAGACAATCTGCATTAATAGACAGAGTTTTATGTAATAGTGGCCCACAGCTGATTAGCTGACTCCGATATTTGAGAAGCAGTCGTCAGTAAAATAAAAGGTAACAGGACAAGTTTAGGATTATACTGCTGTAGTTTCATGGTAAAGATTAATTTTGACCACAGATTCTTCACATTCTCGTCCTTGGGCAGTGGAAAATTTATTTCTTTACCGTCACATTGTGTCACACAGCGTCTCCTCGACATGATCTCTCCAGTGTCCACAGGATCAGCTGCCGGTTTGAGGTTTAAGTTTCCCTGGTGTCTGCGCGCGCAATAAGTGGGCGGGCTAATGTTTCATCTTGAGGTTACGACGAAACGACTTATGACTCGTTTGAAAAACAATTAATTTCATTGACTCAGAGTCGACTCTTACTTTTGAAACACAATAACTTTATGTACGATGCACTTTTAGATTTAAAACTTTGCAGGATGTTTTCATTCACTTAGAGCTATATTACACACTACATGAAAGGTCATTTTCAAAAATCCATGATAGGAGCCCTTTAATAGTGGCACAGATCCAGTTTACGCTGTTCACGGATTACAATGGGGGTTTCAAAGGCTAATTATTTATAATTATAATTTCACAATTTTTACATTTTAAACAGGAGGAATTATTTTAACACCAAACAAATTACACACATCACCTTTAAATACATAAAAGTGGCACTTTAAAAAAACAACAACTCAATTATACATAATAATAAAATATTACATAATTATACATAATAAAAAATAATAAGAACCTGGCTAAAAAACAATATCTAAGCACACATCAACACACTAATCTACACGCAAGCTCTTATTTTACAAGATAATGAAGCTCAGCAACAATGGCCATAAGCCAAACACACACACACACACACACACACACACACAAGCAACAGTGTAACAGCAGAAGGTGCTATACAGAAAATACAGTAGTTTCTTTGTTTCAGCGATAAATTATAAAATGGCTATTGCGGTTTTGGTCATTAAAAATTGTTACAAACTTTATTGTGAAATCTAATTTGCATGATGGGAGGTGGGAGGTGGGAGGTGGGAGGTGGGGGGGGGGGGGGGGTAGCAATACATTCAAATGGCAATTAATCTACTCAGAAGGGAACAACAAAGATTTAGTCTAGATTTCAGATTTACTGAATAGAGTAAAAAACAAATAGGCCTGGTTTCACAGGGTTTAGATTAAGCCAGGCCTTAGTTAAATTAGGACAATTAAGTAGCTTTTATAAATGTGCCTAAGAAAAAAAAAAACATTACTGGTGTGCATATTTTAAGATATGTCAGTGCAAGTTGCATTCAGCTCAAACATGCATTTTTGTCTGAGCCTTGTCTGTGAAAACGGCCAATTGTGTTTTTTGTGTCTGCCACTGTATGTGGACCTCATGGTGAGTAATTAATGAAATAATTTTTATGTGTTAACTCACCCTTTAATATGGGTGCTGGGATAACTATGCATTGCTTTTGTTTGTGGTGTCAAACAGGCTCTATATTCTACAAACCAGAGGTTCTTAACCCTAGTCCTGCACCCCCAATGAGACTTATGGCGCTTTTCCATTACCAGTGACGTAATCTTCTACGCGACACACACTCCTCGTTTGACCACGGCGTATTCTTCCGAGTTACCATAAAATAAGTAGTAATGGGGATATCACGCAATCTGGCCAAACTATTTAAAAATGGCAGGGTTATTCAGGATACTCCGTCTGGCGCGTGCAATGATGACGCAGTGAATAGTGACGATTCTCTCTGACCAATCAGCAGTCTGCTGTGTTTACACGTCACATTTTAGTATCGCTTAGAACCTCGCCGGAGGTGGTACGAAAAAAAGGAAGCACTGACATACACAATGGGCCTTAAAAAAACACAGGCAGAGCAAATGTCTTTTTAAATCAATTCTAAAACTATTCTTAAATAAATGTTGTATTTGTGTATTGCATTGAATGCAACTATTCAGACTTCTTTAAGGACAATTTACACAGCATTTTATTATGCTGAATAATTAAATGAACAAGGCCATTTAATACTTAAGCATTGACTTTCTCCAATATTCAATATACTATATTAAATACACAGCCTAAAATTCATTCATTTCTTTCAATGCAGACCTTTCAAGTAATTCATGAATTTTCAGTCTTTTCTGTGCAGCATTTTACGTTCTGTCAGAAACCTACATTCCAGTTGTTGTTGCCTGGACTCACATTATAGGCTTCAAGTGTTCTTCCCTTCCCTTCCCATCACTGTCCTCCTGCAGTTGGGTGGCTGGCAGGTTGCCTGGATATTCTAGAAGGGAAATAGGGGTCTCCTTTGCTCCTGTTTGCTCCCTCTCACGTCTTGTGATTCCTCTGCTACTTGCCTTCGAAGACACTGTCTGACCTCGGAACAACTGAGCCCGACGTTGACAGAGACCCACTTTACTGAGCAGTATAAAGACATCTCCTTGGAAGGCCTTGGTGAAGATGGCATAGAGGAATGGGTTAGCACAGGAATTCAGAGGGTAAAAGAGCACCAAGAGGATCTTGGAGTTTGACACAGTGATGAGCGGGTGGTCCAACGCAGCTGTCATGGCATACAACGAAATGGGTGCCATGCAGAGGAAGTCGGTAAAGATGAGTACGGCCATACGCTTGGCAATGTTGGTGTCTTTGTTGGCAGACTGATGACTGGGGTTGTGAACAGCACAATAGATCTTGATGTAACACCCACAAATGACTACAAAAGCCAGGATGTTAAAAACAAGTACACATAAGATGTAGATCTGGTCCACAAGTGTCTGGGTGTCCATGGGCAGACAAATGCTGACCTTCTGGTAGCTGCTGACGCCAATGAGAGGCATAAGAGCCAATAGGAGGCAAAATATCCAGCCCACCAGCATGATGACTGAGGCATGGGACAGATGCAACTTACGGTCCAGCCGCATGGCGTAGGTGATGGCATACCAGCGTTCCAGGGTAATAGTAGTCAGTGTGTAGACCGACAGTTCACTAGCAAAGACGGAGAAGAACCCAGCTAGGTTGCATCCCGGACCTGTCTGCCAATCAATAGCATGATTATAGTATTCAGAACGAGTGTGGAGGTCCACGGAAGCAATAAGCAGCAGGTAAATGCCCATGCAAAGGTCAGCAAAGGCCAGGTGGCACATTAAAAACCTTGAGACAGACAGTTTGTAGTGGCTGGTGAGCAGCACCAACAGTACAAACAGGTTGCCCAACACAGCAAGCAAACTGACAAACCACACAGACACTCTTAGAAAGCTGAAACCCATGATGTCCTCACAAGGGTTGAACTCATCAGGAGCAGGGAAACAGGCGACCTCCTCTCCCTCCTCACACACAATGTAGTCATAGCGACTGTCGAACTCATGGCTGGTGTCTTCCTGGGGGTTCTTCAGTGTTTCACCAAAGCCCACATCATCATCTGGGTGTCCGCCAAAGTATGTGTGGTAATGCAGGCTGCTGTAAAAGTCCTGGTGGTCGTAGGTGTCTCTGAGGAGGTTATCCCCCGAGTCAATGCCAGGTTCCATACTGCTGTGCAGGCCAGGAAATGTAAAAGTTCCAACAGATCTCTTTTGAAGTTGATTATACCTGGCAGTCAGGTTACAAATGATGTCCTCTAAGTACCTGCCATTTAAAGAGCAAAAAATCCTTATGTTTGCAAAAAGGAAGGTCTTAAAGCTTTTTGCATTTTGACTACATCTAGCCTAATATTTAGAATCTTTCATAAAATTAGACAACCAATTATATGACCCAGTTCAGTCGTAGTCAAAAATACTACATGGATTGGAATCCAGATCTTTACTCATTTAACAAACACTCATATTTTCTTAATTTCTTTGCAATGAATAATCAAAGCCACAAACCCCCTTTTTTTCTTCAAGTTCTTGAATGCACAGCAGTGGCTGGGGTAGGTCAGGTCTGCAGTAATTAGGTGTCTGAAGGTCTTGATCGGTGGTAGTTTTTTGAGGGCCCAGACATTCCGAGCACAGAGTTCCCGAAGTGTCTCCAAGCCTCTGGTTGGGAGGGAAATGACAGCCGATTCTGAAACATCACTAATAAGAAAAAAAACAAAATAGACTTTCAAAGAAAGACTAAAGCAGCATTTCCACTTTGGGGTGGGACTCGTGTGTTTCCACCGCAGGAACCAGTGTCTAAATGAAGTTTCGGGTAAATATTTCCCCCTTGGAAAGTTCCTGCATGGTAGTACTTTTTCAAAGTTCAGGAACTTTCGGTGGTGGGAATTGGGTGCTGAACATGCTGATTGGTTGAGTTAACACAGCATTTTATTTCAACCACCATATTTAAAAGTCTGTTGTGGTGCGTGCAGTATGAGTTTTTTGCTATTCGAATCAACAATGGAGTTTAAAAAATATGACAGATGGACCAATGACAAAGTTCAGGCTTTATTAAGCTTAAATTCAGCGGATGAAATCCAGCGGGAACTGGAAAGTATCGTGCAGTCCTACGTCATCGGACTATTTACCTAGTCTTCACGGTACTTTAGACAGCAATGGAAACGCAGGCAGCAATAGGTCTGGGTGAAAAATGTTCCTGGGACAAATTGTTCCGGGTAATTTCGGTGAAAACTCGAAATTCCGTGATTTCGGTGGCTTAACAAAATGCAACAAAATTCCCTAATGTTGAAACGCTTCTTCTTTTCAAATGTGTTGGCTATCTGTTGCAATGTCTTGCCTATTTGAAAGCTACTGTATATTATCATTATATGCATCTCATTTGAATATGAATAATGTAAAGCCATTTCTAAAATGAGCCATTTTCAAATGTGATTAAATATCTGGTCTACATGTAAATAGTCGTATTTGATAATGGAGCTCTGATTCCGTCACCTGTTTACTCAGTCTGTGGGTTTATGTAACAATTACAACACATTAAAGGGTTACAGATAGATATGCTATTTATAAAGACATTTCATTTCACCAAATCAAAAGCAGTGGTTTTTCAAAAGCTTTTGTCAACATTTTGACCTCTGAAGATACTTTTAAGACCGTGGACATGCAATAACGTAACATAATGTTCAGTTGGGTTGATATAATACCTATGAGAACTAATACTAGTGTTGTTGTCAGTGCATTTTGCCTCGATATTGTAAACAGTTAATTTTTTTATGAAAGTAAACAGGTGGGACAAAAAAAAAAATGGATTACAAGGCTATCTGTGCCATAGGCCTTGCAGAGTAAATGTAGCCTTAGGGTAAGCTGTGGTTCCTGTTTTGTTATGTGTGAAAGTGTATGGTGTGGCTGTGTGGAGACATTTTTGGTTAAATTTTATTTTGGGGTTTTACTGGAACATAGAACAGGTTGTGGATAAGAAACCAGGTAAGCAGTTTCAGTATTACTCAAATAATCTAATTTCCCACGGCCCATTTTGCTTTTCTCTAAAAAACGAAAGCGCAAATCCTCCCTATAGGATCATCACACCCTGAGAGACAAAAATATCCATTATAATATGAGTTTGTTGTTGTTTCTGTTTTAAATCGATGTTCCAAAGAGTCTATTGTGCAACATGAGTTTAAAATTAAGTAAAAAAAATAAATAAAAAGAAAGAAAGAAAGAAAAAACACTTGCAGCCTGCTTGTCTGATTTTGTCATTTTGAGATAGTTAGCCAGTGACCTCATAGCAATGATTTCACACTAATCTGACTCCTGAGAGGGTAGCTGAGGGGCCACATTATTAACTTATTAAAGAACTATGATTTCAGCAGGCCCACATTAGCAGTCACATAAGACATCACTATGGTCACCATTCAGACGAGAAGATATTTATTACAGAACAATTGTAAGTTAGTAACACCAATGAATAGGCTATAGCATTACGAAGTCTAGATTAAATGGTAATACAAAATATTTGTCTAATCATTAAAACAACTCATTGTTTTGATGTTCCAAGAGAGTGCAAGTATTAGAAATTGAAATTGTTTGCTATTAAGAGTGTCAAAGAATAAAAGTGTTGTTTTCGTGCATTTTAGTGCTACCCGTTCCCCAGAGGGACCTACAGACACTGAATCTCAAGTGCTTTCAGGAGAAACAAAAGGCACTCACAGGAGCATTGGCCCACTGCTAGTCCCAGCAAACATTCTCTCATCTAGCCTTGTCAGCTGCTTATTTCTATGCAGGTACCTGGAAAGAAAAGGAGTGAAATCGTCCAGTTAGAGGATTATACTATCATGTTATTAAATGTTACGATTAAATAATAGATTCTTCTGTGGTTTTTGTTAAGGCACAAACAAATTCCACAAGTATTTATTAGGGTATTATTTGTGCTATTGAAATGAATAATACCTGTGCTGCTTGCTGAGAAGTGCAAAGTGATCATCACTCGTAACTAATTTGGTACACTTATAACTGGTAGGTGGTAAAAAGGCAAAAATCCTTTAGACTTATATTAAAAAATATATAATCACAAAAAAATTAATATAATCACACAGGACAAAAATATCATAAAGACCCTTTGGGGCCATATAGAAACCATCTAGCAAAATGCCACAACACATTAGCATCACATTTTCTTTAAAATCTCCAATAATAATAATAATAGATATTTAATAAAGACTAATAAAGTTAATAAAGACTCAGACTTTATCACCACCTTGACTTCTTAGTCATTTTTGTTTGAACTGTTTACAATACTATTAATAGCTGCTCCATTCAATACACTTTAGATTATTTAAATAAGACCAAAAAAAAAAAAAAAATTAATACAAGGCATGGTAGAGGGGTCCACCTTTATAAGCAATTTAGCAATCTAGATATTGAGTTTTACTATTGCACTTTCATTGGTTGCATTTGTCCTGGTTTAGCAGTCCAATGTCAACATACGAAAGCACAAAGACATTAGCAGGAAATTACAACCTAAGGGAGTTTGAGATATGGGGGGGATTGACACTAATATCCCTTGTTCTCAGCAGAAAAGCCATGGGAGCAGAGGTTAATGACTCAAGTATCCAGATTTGTGAAACGTCAATAGTGAATAATAGTGCTCCCCAAAGTTTTCTTTCCTTAAAGACCCCCTGTGGTTTTTCATGTTGTTTATATGTGGTGTTATTAATATGCTTTAAGACAATCCATGTGCAAAATAATGTCAACACCATTGCGGAGTATTTTCTCCTTAAACTGCAGTGAACCAAAGACCGTCTCAAAAATGCAGTTTAAAATTTCCGGTGTTTCTTATGTCACAAACTACCTTGTAACCAATCAGGTCACCGTGTGGGCGAGCTTTAGCATATCATCATTACTATGCTGCGAAGCAGAGGGGTCTAAAGAGAAGCCAGGTTATACCGGTGTATTTTTCTGTTGATATGAAAAATTGGGTACATTTAGCAATAGGCTATAGCGGGTGAATTATGTATATGATGTATATTACAATGTTATGATGAACTGTATGCCTTTCTCCACTGATGTTTGTTGTTAGGATCCAGATTTTTTTTATTATTTATTGAATTATTTTATTATTAATTATATTATTAATTATTTAAATATTTTTTTTATTTTTGGGTTTTGGTAATTCTGTTCATGATCAATGCTTTATAAATGTGGTACATCAAGCATGTATTTCAATAACTTTCAGCAGTTTATATGTGTTATATAAGTTTTTTATAAAGAAATTTACACTGAGTCCAGCTTTGTGCCATTGAAAGCATGATGTTGGACCTTTGTAATGCCATTGCTGTAGAGCCTCCTGTTGAATGAAAAGCAAGAAATAACAGTCATGGCCTCATACAAAATGATTGCTAATAACAGTATCTACTTCTGGCTCAGATTTTGACAATATATACAGTACATTTTTAAAGAGCCGAAATGGAGATGCTCTTCATTTGTACCAGAAACTAGAACAACATAATCCCTACAATGTACCTTATAAGTAACTATATAGTTTAAAAAAAGCCAACAAATGACAGAATACATGTTTCTTTGTCAGCATGAAAAATGTGAAAATGAGGGAATGTGCCAATACTTACACTGACAGCAGATCATTGGTAATGCCAAGAAAAGCATTAGATGGAATTTCAGCAATATAGGGATTATCACTCATTTCTCTGCAGGAAAAGCACAAATAAAGTAAAAAGAATATCTTCAAAAAACACTGATCTATATGAAAACTGCAGCATTAGAACAATTCTCACAGTAGGAAGTATGAGTCATCAGCCTGGATATTGGTAAGGTCAGGGAAGATGGTGAGGCCTGTGTTGAATAAGCCTCTGCAAACACAACACCTCCTGGATATCATTCTATGGTCTTATGCATTGTCCACAAAGACATATTGCTGGAGGTAAATGTACTTTTGGTTTGAGTGCCCTTATGTTATTGGTAGGGTGCGTGGTTTAAGGAAACAGCAGTGACTAGCTAGTTAAATTCTCCAACGGTGCATTGTATGCCGGTTCAGCAGTGAGTTACATTGAAAATGTTTGTTTATAAACTATCTCATAATATCATGTTATCAATTTTATTACATGCCTGTATGAAGGCAGAAATAAATGATGTAAAACAGTGAGATTCCTCAGCATAACATGAACATTTCTGTCTTGCTGACACTCAACTAACCTCAGTGTATATACGGATCACAAAAAAAGTTTGATGTGATTGTTTATTAAATATTGTAGTTAAACTGACCATGCTTTCAGCTTCCAATAAGTGTGGTACTCAAAACTCTGTTATATCTTCTTTAAACCATTCCCCATGGTCCCATGGATTTGCACCCAAAACCAGTGCAAAATATTTGGAGACTGTATATATGGCCACACTCATTACACAATAATAATATGAACAATCATTTTGTCTTGACATCCTTAAAATAAGATAGATTTACAGGAAAAGTTAAACTGTGTATAGTAAAAATAATTCAGATAATTAATTAGATCTGTCTGCCGCCTTTGACACAGTTAACCACCAGATCCTCCTGTCAATCCTAAAGACGAAGGGAATCTCGGGAACCGCACTCCAATGGTTCAAGTCTTACCTCTCAGGTAGGTCCTTCAGGGTGTCGTGGAGGAGTGAGGTGTCGAAGTCACAACATCTACCTACTGGAGTGCCTCAGGGCTCAGTGCTTGGACCACTTCTCTTCTCCATCTACATGACATCACTAGGAACTGTGATTCAGAAACATGGCTTTTCCTATCACTGCTACGCTGATGACACACAAATCTACCTCTCATTCCAGCCTGATGATCCGACGGTAGCTGCTCGCATCTCAGCATGCCTGACAGACATCTCTGGCTGGATGAAAGACCACCACCTTCAACTTAACCTTGCGAAGACAGAGCTACTTGTGATCCCGGCCAATCCAACACTTTGTCACAACTTCACTATTCAGCTAGGCCCGTCATCCATATCTCCATCACGGTCAGCCAGGAACCTTGGAGTTGTTATTGATGATCAATTGAACTTCACAGACCACATCACTAGAACTGCCCGGTCCTGCAGATTTGCTTTGTATAACATTAGGAAGATCAGGCGCTTCCTATCAGAGCATGCTACACAACTCCTTGTTCAAGCGCTTGTTCTATCCAGACTGGACTATTGCAATGCTCTCCTGGCTGGTCTTCCAGCTTGCACGATCAAACCTCTGCAGCTAATCCAAAATGCTGCGGCTAGAGTGGTCTTTAACGAGCCGAAGAGAGCACACGTCACTCCTCTCCTCACAAAATTGCACTGGCTGCCAGTTGCAGCTCGCATCAAATTCAAGTCACTGACGCTTGCTTACAGAACAACCACTGGCTCTGCTCCCTCTTACCTAAACTCATTACTTCAGACTTATGTCCCATCCAGAAATTTGCGCTCTGCAAGCGAACGTCGTCTTGTGGTGCCACGTCAAAGAGGCACAAGATCTCTTTCTCAGACCTTTACCATGACTGTTCCTTGCTGGTGGAATGACCTACCCAACTCAACCAGAGCTGCTGAGTCCATAGTCATTTTTAAGAAACAGTTGAAGACGCATCTCTTTCGGCAGCACTTTTTCCAGTAATACTAACACTTTCTCTTCCTTTCTATATAAAAAAAAAAAAAAAAAAAAAAATTGTACGGGTTCTACGTTGGATTAAACTGTGAAAGGTTACAGCACTTACATTTTGTTGTCCTGCTGTTAGTTTAACTGCTTCTATGGTTCTCATTTGTAAGTCGCTTTGGATAAAAGCGTCTGCTAAATGAATAAATGTAAATGTAAATGTAATTATGAAGTTTATTTTTTGTATTGCTTGGGCAAGTATTTTCTTGATTTATGCATAAACCTCACTAAGATATTTAAAACAAGGAAATTAATATATGATTTGCAAGCAAAACAAATGACAGATATGGGCAGTTTTTTGCTCACAAATATTGTAAATTAGGGAGATTCTTGAAAGCCTCTGGATGGATGAATGTCAGATTCCTTGTGTTCCTTATTTCTCTGAAAAGAGAGAGAGAGAGAGAGAGAGAGAGAGAGAGAGAGAGAGAGAGAGATTGATTTCATGAATTGAAAATGTACTTTTTAAAGTGCAGTGTGTAATGTATTCACATGATTGAATGAAAGAGTTATGTGCCTAAAGTATTTACAACAGTACCTTTTATCTTGGTAAGACATTATGATTAAATGTAATATAATTAATTTCACAATATGTCTGCAGATGATGGGAATAACAGTTCTTTGACCTCATCTGCTCGTGTTCAGGTTACTCAGCCAGATATGGTAATTGAAAGCACATTTTCTGGTACAATAAGTAAAACCCAAACAAAGAATGGGTACAGAGGCAGGAGAAGTCACTAAAATCTTCTTTGATGGACAATACCAGCTGGGTGTATTTAATCTGGGATTCAATGAAAAACACTTGCACTAAAAAAACAAGCAAACAAAAAACAAAAACAAAAAACAAGCAAAATTACATGTTATGCGATGTTAAATAGCTTATTTGAAATTAAATTAAAATGTAATAAAAAAAAATAAACAAAAGAGATTTAAATTACTGAAAATAAATGAGATGTGATGATATTTGTAACAAACATTGAACTGTTTGTGTCAGTATTGATAATTAAGGAAATGCAATTATTTAAAGTTTGAAATAATTGTTACGCTTTATAGTACATTATATTATGTACAGTTGTGGTCAGAATTATTGGCACCCCTGGTAAAAATTATCAAAGATGGTAGGAAAAATAAATCTGCATTGTTTATCCTTTTGATCTGGGGGGGTTGGGGGGGGGGGGACTTATTTCATTTATTCTGAATGCTTTTCTCCAAAACACGTTGGCCATAATTATTGAAACCCTTTTATTAAATACTTTTTGAAACCTCTTTTTGCCAAGATAACAGCTCTGAGTTAAAGGGAACTTGCACTGCGTCCTGAAACGCTTATAGGGAGCGCCTCAGCCTGACTAGTATCTGTAGCAACTGTCAAATTGGCCAGCGACAGCCTATGACATCATACTAGTGTGACCAGTAAGTATATAAGGGGAGCCATAGAGAACATGTCATCCTCTTTTAGTCTTCACTGTTTGTGTTTAAAGCGATCAGGTAAAAACAATGTCTGAGAAACGCTTCAAGCAGTGTGCCGACACGTGTCCGAGGTTTTTGACACACATGACTTGTGCGTTTATTGTCTGGACAAAGAGCACGTGGCCTCAGCTCTCGAGGAAGATGTTTGCGTGCACTGTGGCCATTTCCCTTTAAAGACACTCTGCTCTCGTTTGTCCATCTTCTCGAGGGAAGAGGGACAAGCATTTGTGCCGAGTGGCTCGGGTCCCTCTCACGCCGAGGCGGAGAGAATGTAGCTATGTAGATGTAGCTAGTGGAAGACTTTGAGAGAGGAGTGAATCTCTCGCCTCTGGCTCAGCGAACAGTGCTCTACTGGCACCATGCCAGAAATAGCAGGAGATGCTGGTCGAGGGCGAAGAGGACAAGTCATCTGAGCCCTCGCCACCTTCCTGCCCCGCGTATGAGGAGCTGTTGGGGGTTATGGAGCGCGCCTCAGGCCATAACCCTTGAGCTCCATACTGGGATCACAAGGGCATGGAAAAAAACATATTCTGCCTGTATCCACCGACATTTATGCAAATGTCGAGGGGATGCAGGAGCATGGATACTTGGCGATGCCCCGAATCGACGAGATGATCTCATGGGGTGGACAGGCATTGACCTTGAAAGCTACAGCCTGCCTACCAAGCCACTAAAGAACACATCTGAATTGAAATGAATAGAAGCGAATTGAAGTGAGTAGCCTCGTTCAATTGTGTTCAGAACCCAGCTCGACACACCATAGATAGCTTCCCAAGGCTGAGCAAAGGCGGCGAGGGGTTGAAGCGTTTTGGATGACATATTGCTGCACAGTTGAAATCAGCTCCGTAATACGCAATACGCCCCCAGCGGACGTCGTACTACACCGTTGAAAAGCGTCGGAAGAGAGTAGAACAAAAATGGCGGAGAGATTAGAACGGTTGATTCTGTCAGTGTCAGAATGTACAATTCTGTATGATCTCTTTGATGAGGGTTATAGAGACATAAATCGGAAAGGCTGCTGCGTGGAGGAAAGTTGCCCAGGACGTTGACATGTCAGGTTGGCTAAATGTGATGTAGTTAAAATGTGGTTGGCTAAGTGGTATAATTGTATTAACTGCCCTAATAACGTTAGAAAATCATGAAAATAAAGAAATGACATGACAACGTATCGTTATAGAATCATTATTTATTTTATTAAAAGTTAAGAATTCAGGTTTGTTAATCAGTACCATAGCAACGCTAACTTCCGCTGGAATTGTCGGATAGGAACCGTCCGTAGCCTTTGCAAGAGTTAAATAAAAACGCATCCGGATGACCAACTGACACGATTTTCTTCGCACCGCACTCGTTCGGACCCATTTTGGACCCATTCGCATGTAGTCTGCGAATCTTCCGGTCGTTTCGAAGCCATATCGGAGATGATTTCAACTGCCAGTGTGAAGGCGGCGTAAGGCAGGGGGCTGATGCTCTTATTCTGAAGGTGTTTGATTTTTATTCTGTCTGCTATAGCAGCGGCGTATGACCTGAATGGCAGGGCAAATGCGGCAGCAGGTCAGGCTGGTGCTTCACTGCATATTATGGCAGTGCTTCAAGCTTACCAAGCCAATCTGCTGAAGGACTTTGATCAGGGTCAGGGTCTTTCCCCTAAAGCGGTATCCGAGCTGCGCCGCACCACAGATCTGGCTCTCTGCGCCACCAGCAGACTGCCACCACAGTTGGTAGATCACTGGCGGCTACGGTGGCAACGGAGAGGCACCTGTGGGTGAATCTGGCGGACATCGGGGAGAAAGAGAAGGGCTTTCTTCTTGGGTTCCTATATGGTGGATAGCAGTAGAACGAAACACATAACCTGTAGTGAGAAGTTCGGCCTCCTTTAATTATGGAGTTATTTTTCTAAGCCGTCGCTCATCTGAGCTCCAGATAATTGATATGGCAAGTGTTCAGCCCTCTTCAAGGAAATGTTCAGCCCTCTTTCGCCTCGATATCATTCTGTGTGAGTGAGTGGGCTTCCTCTCGTTAGAGAGTTATTCTGGAAAATAAGCCACTGCTCTACTGAACTAATTGGTTTTCATTTTGACCGCTATAATGAAAGGGCCACAGTTGTATAAGGAGCAGATCCAGCTTTATAGGTCGCAGACTAGGAGCCCCCTCCAGGGGAAGCTTTCGGTGGCGTCAACAATGGTGAAGGCAGGCGAAGTAGTAAAGTGAGCGCATGAAAGAATGGTGTAGATTCCTGGCAGGGGAGCTCACTGATGGTGCCCCGGATGCAGCAAAATCAATCATGAGCGCAGCCGAGTAGGGGGCATGTCACACTGGTAAGTTCACCGGCTGCAGGTAATCATTCATCGAGCGGCTGTGAGCCGGCATTTCAGGGCCGACCACTCCAAACCGAGCAACAAGTTCAAGTCAGGCCCTTAACACCACCTGGCTCCTGGGTGGTAGCTGCAGTTTTACTGCATAGGATCGTGCAGTTTTACTGCATGATTCAAGTGATTTCAAGAAAGGCTTCAGTATTCAGAGAAAAAATTGTTTTCACCGTTTGAACCGTCTCGATAGGGAACCAAATATTTTCAACATTTTCCATAATTTCATGGGAATAAAAAAAACAAAGCTACCACTTTAGCCTCACAATGAAACATATAAATATTCCTAAAGTAAATTCAGTGAAAGAGGATTTATAACCAGACACTCTGATATATGATTTATTTGAGTGTGGTTAACTGGAATTTATATATGGACTTTTGGATACTTTGACTTACATATGAGTAAGCTTTCTCAGGTTGTAGAAGGAATGCCTTTCTAACCTGCTCAGAGAGACATCCACAGACAGATAGCTGAGGAAAGAAGGGAGAAAATGCTGGTAAAATCCAGAGGTTTATAATTATACAAGGTTATTTCAAGTTGCAGCCACTCAGCAGAGAGCATTGAACTCCTTTTAATCTTAATGATGAAATCAGCCCAAGTTTTCAGTCTTGGCTAGCGCAATTTCATAATGTATTCATGTAGGGAAGAACAAGAGCAAATGAAGCACATTTAATTTCTTCAAACACAAACATCCTAGGGTGTCAACACATAGATTTAAAACTAGTGTGATCATATCACTTTCTGAGAAATTTTCAACAATTTTACAAATGGAGGCAATCACCCTGACTTCCTCAATTAGGTATTTCTCAATGTAAATATATATAAAAAGTAATTTATGTTGCCACATACAGTATGTTTATTCAATTAAGTATGACAGTTAAAAAAGGCATTTAAAAGTTGTTTGAATTATGAAGGAAAAAAACACTTGTTGCAGAATCCCCCTTCTTTACTTTCCCTATAATTTTAATCCAGCTCTTACCCCCAAAAATGATTCCTACTCAACAGTCAACTCAACATAACCCTAATACAGGAGTATTTGCTGATGCCTGTTTAGACAATTAATGTAAAAGAAATGAGTCATGAAAAATCAAGTGCCTTGCCAAGAGATATTTCAGTCTGCCTTGCCACCAAACCCATAATTTTTTGTAGCATCTCATCTTGATGCTCGCTCTCAGTGGTCACTTACACACTGCAGAGTTTTCAGAATGACAATCCTTTAAATTATTGTTCTGTGTATGTACGGAATAGGAGTCCCTCTTGAGCCCCTGATTTCTATTTGGAAGACTCAAATTTGTTTTCTATAATCCACACCTTGGTCACCCCACACATACTGTACCATAGCGCACCAAGGCACATCTGTAACATTTTCAGGATCATTTTTAAGAAAATTTAAATTGCATGTATGCCATAGTATTCATGCTTTAGAAATATATACCATTTAACTTAGCAGATAATGGAAATGTTTAGGAACCATAAGCTTTGATTAATTCTAAAATACCTATTAAATAACAAATATCAAGAGTTTAGTTAAATAATTTTAATAAATAAATTCTCTAATATCAAAAGGCTTTTGTCTCTAAAAAAGTACTTACATTCTTGAGATATTGACCATATTTGCAAAAGCATCTTGGGGAACTGTCGACAGGCTTGTCTCGTAGAGACTTCTAGAAATGAAAAGATAATACATATAGGCTAGATTTGTCTGATAATTACAATTACAATTGTATTAACAGTTACATATACAATTACATATAAAAAAGTTGCAAATGCAATTTCAAAGAACATCATTAAAAACAAATATATTCCTACTCATTGCTTATTATTACTATTTTCCACATTTCCAAGTCTCCACTCTGTTTCAAATGAGAATAAAGCTGAGCACTATTTATTTTAAGCACACATTTAAGATAAGCTATTAAAAACACATGGTGTACACTACAGTCTCTGGGTTCACAGCATCCCAGACACCAATATTTAGAAAACATCAACGATTAAGAAAAGATGAATCACTGTCTGGTCAACAGAGTTTTCAGTATGAAGATAAAAGTTGGGATCATGATATTTTGCTAGTATTACAGCACACCGTATGTTAGAATGTACCAGCAGCCAGAGGTGTAAATGACATGACAAAGGGCAGAAATAGCACAGTCCAGAGCGGTTTTAATTCCAAAAGGTGCAAAAATATCAATATCCAATGGCAATAGTGAAGTAATAGAAAATTATTAATAGATTATTAAAAGTAATAGAAACAGATTATCAAAAATTATAATACCAAAGAAAATAAATCTAAATTGTTTACAATACACACATTTAAATTGGCTATGCCCATGGCCCACAAATACAAACAAGATTCAACCTATCCACATCAACCTTCTCTCCTAAAATGGCTGCCTCTTTTATAGGCCTTAACTCCTCCTAATGCTGGCCTTGCTCTGTTCTGTGATGCGCATTCGTGACTCACGGAATACGCAATTACGTTCAAAAGGTCACGCTCGACGTAGGCGGAAGTATCGAGTCAGTGTTTACAATTGTGAGGAAGGAGGACCATATACACATATTCAAATTTGTGTCAGTTTATCGTTTAAAATGCCCATTTCGTGTGCATATCCTGGGTGTTTTAATATTAAAAAGGCTAAAAGAGAATTTTCGTCAGGACAGAAGCGTGACCTTTTGAACGTAATTGCGTATTACGTGAGTCACGAACGCGCATCACAGAACAGAGCAAGGCATTTGTGCTTATAAAACTTTAACTTTTTTATTTATTTTTGAAATGACAGATCATTTCGCTTGATAAGACCCTTATTCATCGTCTGGTATCGTTTAAAGCCCTTTCAAGCTGCACTGAAACTGTCATTTGGACCTTGAACCGTTTGGGGTCCTAGAAAGTCCATTATATGGAGAAAAATCCTGTAATGTTTTCATCAAAAAACCTTAATTTCTTTTCAACTGAAGAAAGAAAGACATCTTGGGTGACATGGGGGTGAGTAAATTATCAGCAAAAGTTTTTTTGAAAGTGAACTAATCCTTTAATATGCATTTAACCACGTCAGTGATGATAAACAGCATTGGTTGTTGCGTGTGTCATAACCAATCACATCACAGTATTTTTGAATATAAAGTATAAGTAAGATTTGAGCTACACTGGAGAGGAAGATAGCTATCATATGGTTTCAGAAGTGCATGAGTCGTATGGGTTCATTTCAATGCCACTGGAGCTTGCAGAGTCTATCTAGATAGTATACTTTCATTGCATGTAAAAGGAGATTCTCCAAAACCTTTTCTTTTGTCTTTCAGACAGTCATGCGGTTTTGAAACATAGGTTTATAGTATGATGATCTTTTAAACAAAAAAACTATTCCTTTAAAATCACATAGAGGTTTACTTTTTTTTCATAGAAATAGTGTTATGTTTGTATAGGTCACAAAGTAGGAATAGGTTATATGTTAGAATCTTTTAGAATATATGTTAGAATCAAGTTTGGCAAAGCCTGAAGGCATTACTGGTTATGAATAAAAGTATAGCCAAATGTTGCGCTCATGCCACGTTGTCATCTCGAGACTACGGTAGTTACAACATGGCATGAGTGCAACATTTGGCTATTATACTGTTGTTGAGCTGTTTACATCCTCGGACTGGGAATTATGCGTTTCTGTGGTAACACTGTTAACAACTAAATGAACCTGCAGTGGTCAAGTGGTACAGCGGTCACGTGGTACATGTCGGAGCTCTCAGAAAATTTCCCCATCTTACAAGCTGTAATTACGAGCTCTACGAGGACGTGAAAGCTTTTTAAAAGTTACAAATCTCGTAATTAGGTAATTACAACATGACATAAACGCACCTAAAGGCCGGCGGGAATATATTTTTTGTAATTAAGTGCAGGTATAACTAGACAGATTCTGGGGGAAAACCCTGAGCCTGGATAGAGCTTCACAGAGGTCTTGAGGCAATTAAGTTGTGATTCTGGTTACTGCCTGTTTTCTCCTTGAGTAAATGGAGCAGGTCTTTGAAGTGGTAAGTTTAAACAAAATCGTGTGGATTTAACTGTGGCCAAATCAAGCAAATATCTCACCTGTTTTTGCTATAGACAGGAAAATGCTGCCTCTTTAGCTTGTTTATGCAGACTACAGCTACAACGTTAAATGTCATAGAAAACATAATTAATCATGTTGTCAAGTTATTGTTGTTTATAAAAGTATATAAAGAAACTACTATATGGTATGATATATCCCTTGTAAAAAATGGGTATTTAAACAATGGGCTAATTCACAGCCCATAGCTGCCTGGAACAGGTAGATAAAGGAAAAAGGAGAAGGACCACTCTGACAAAATAAACAAACTCTATGACAGTGAACAGACGGTTACTTTACACCGCACTCCTGGTCGGCTCACCTCAACCTCAATCCAAATAATTGCACCACATTACAGTGAACATATGTGTGCCAATCCTAGGCTTTGAGAAAAGGACTCCCTCAATTTGCCTCTCAAGGAGCAAAACCTTAAAAGCAAACTAAGAAAATGAGGTGGTTTGGAGACAAGTAAACCGACACAATTGATGAAGCTGTTATATAAAGGATTGATTGATGGAAGAAGAACTGATTTTCATGACGTTCGGATTTATTTGCGGCTACAGAATGTATATTTTTATGTAATGCCGTATCATTGTATCCTGTAACACAAACATTTTTATCTTGTTGTGACCCACAGCAATACTGAAACTACAGCATGAAACAAACATTCTAACTCCCAAAAGAATGCCTCCTTGAAACCTTCAACCAATAAATGAAATACATACATCACCCAATGCAGTCAGATTCTCTAACTAATGACTATTATGAACGGGTTCTTCAAATTAATCAAACATACAGGGGTTGGACAATGAAACTGAAACACCTGATTTTAGACCACAATAATGTATTAGTAGGGTGTAGGGCTTCCTTTTGCTGACAATACAACATGAATTCATCTTGGGAATGACAGATACAAGTCCTTCACAGTGACCAGAGGTATTTTTAGCCATTCCTGGTCATCAAACCATTTTGTCATAAGTTATGCTGTGTGTATTTGTGCATTTTCATGCTGATACATGACACCCCCTTCAGGGTACAATGTTTGAACCATTAGGTGCACATGGTCCTCCAGAATGGTTCGGTAGATCTTGGCAGTGACACGGCCATCAAGCACAGTAGAGAATGCCATGATATTACAGGCCAGACCATCACTGATCCACCCCGTGCTTCACTCTGGGCAGCAACAGTTAATTCTCGTTGGGGCTTCTCCACACCGCAACTCCCACGGATGTGGGAAAGACAGTGAAGGTGGACTCATCAGAGAACAATACATGTTTCACATTGTCCACAGCCAAAGATTTGCACTGTTGGCACCAATGAAACTGACATTTGTCGAGGTTCACATTTAATTCTGCAGTGAGGGCAGCTGTGTTTTTTTTTTTTTTTTGATACAATCCGTACAATGTCCAGATACAGAACCTGGACATCCCTTTCAGACAGATTCCTATTGCATCGACAGTTACTCCCGTTGGATGTGGTTCATCCTATACATGTTGGTATGCCGACATTACCCTGGATACCACAGCTCTCAATTCAGCACAAAGAATTGTCCTGGTCACAAATGAGGCACATAGCACCAACAATTTTGTCGTCTTTTAAACTCTGATATTTCTTCCATTTTGTTGTGTGGATTGCAATATCAAGTCAAGTCGCCTTTTTTTATATAGCGCTTTTTACAAAAAATAATGCAACAAAATTTGTTTCGGCTGTAGAGCAGATCTAGAAGAAAACACTGTAGTCAATCTTAATTAAGTTCAGTTAAAAGGTATTAATTTAGTTCATTTATCTACTGTATACATAGTCTGGCTAACGTCAGACCTCTTCTCATTGAGACGTGGTCTGGGAACCACATGTTAATTTTCTCGTATTTGAGTCGAGGTTTACGAATGCCCAGAGCCGTTTATTGGGTGCTACGGATGTCTATCAAATGCGCCTGTACGTAGCTCATAGCCAATCATTTCAATTATATCAGATGACGTATGTAGAGCGACAGAAAAGTTGCTCTTTTTTCAAAATAAACTTGCATTCTGAACTACTTAGGACAATATCTTAGGCTGCATCAAAAGGTTAGGACGCAAACTTCGCGTCTGCTGCCATGTTGGATCCATAGATATAAACAAACTGCTTCGGTGTGTTGCTAAGACGTCGTCATCATCTTGCTGCTCCCTCCCCGTTCTGTGATTGGTCCCCTCGCTGAGGCGAAAATCTAGTCCATGGAATCCGGGCTGCCTAGCAGCGTGAATAAAATCGTGCTGCGTGCAAGGCAGCATGGGGAAACCCAGGCTACTGTATACAGCCACTCCTGAGAAAACAGTGATGTCATCGTCCTGCTCAGTTCAATCCTCATATTGAGGATCAATAATATTGTTAAATATTAAGTGTGTATCTATCTATGTGACATTTATTTATATTACGCTTTATACAGATTGTTTTAAAGTCCCCCTGTAGTCAATAATTGTATTTCTTTATCCCTTTATTTCCTTAAAAAAATGTCTTCATGCCTTAAAGTAGCTTGACTGTAACTCTACACCTTGTCTCATTTAGCCTATTTATTCATAGGGGATTCTATGAATATGCTAATTAGCCCCGCCACTCACTCACACCAGCTCAGAGATCAACTCGTTAATGATCACACATTGACGTAATTGTCAATGGTTGTTTGGTGGCAAGGTATTTTGTGGAGTCAGAAACACCAGCGATTTCAAACCACGTTTTTTAAACTGTCTTTGGTTCACTGGAATTTTAAGAAGAAAATACTCAGCAATGGTGTTGACTTATGAATTTGCACATGATTTATCTTAAACCATATTAAAAACAACAAATAGGGGCGGTTTCCCGGACAGACATTAATCCTAGTCCTAGACTAAAATGGCCCTTTTAACCAGATTAACAGAAATCTGCTTTCTCTGTCGTGGCTTTAAATAGTCATAGATTTATGAACCAGGAGGCAGGTTTAACTTCAGATTAACATTGTGTTTCAAAGAAGGCACTTTTTAATTGACAAAGGTACAAAGATTCCACAGGTACAAAAATTTTCCAATGTTTTTTTATCTGAATTAAAATTTTATTTTATTTTGATGGCTGCAACACAAAAACGTTGGAACAGATGCATGTTTACCACTGTGTCACTTCACCTTTCCTTTTAATTATACTTTTTAATCATTTGGGAGTTGAGGATACTAATTGTTGGAGTTTTGCAAGTGGAATAATTGCCCAATCTTGTCTGATACAAGACAGCCGCTCAACAGTCTGTGGTCGTCGTTGCCTGATTTTCCTTTTCATGATCGGTCATACATTTTCCATTAGAGACAGACAGTAAGGCATCAGGCTCATTTCTTCTACGTGTAGATTGTCTAGAAACCAGTCAGTTTTAGCATGTGCAGAATGAGGCCTGGCATTGTCTTGCTTCCCAGGAAAGATGTCATCTTGATGGCAGTTTATGTCTCTGTACAATCCAAATATACGCCTCCATGTCAATGGTACCTTAACAATAATGCAAGTTACCCATACCGTTTGCAACGATGCACCTCAATACCAGGACAGATGTTTGCTTTAGCACCTGTCGCTGGTGAAAGTCTGGTTGGTCCCTTTCGTCTTTGGGACTGAGAACTCAATGTCCATTTTTTCCCAAAAACAAGCTGAAACATGGACTCATCTGACCACAGCACACACTCCCACTGTCTTCTAGACCATCTGAGATGAGCTCTGAACTGATGTAAAGCTTTCTCCTTGTGTAACAGAGATTAAAGTGGCATTTCTTGATGCAGGGTCAGACTGTGTTAAGTAAAATTGGTTTTCCAAAGTCCTCCTGAGCACATGTGGCTGTGTTTAACAGAGGAGCATGATGGTTTCTCATGCAATGCCATCTGAGGGCTCGAAGGTCACGCACATTCAACAGAGGTCTCCTGCCTTGCCCCTACACAGACTGAGATTTCTCTGGATTCCCTGAATTTTGTGACAATATGGAAGATGATGAAAGACAAACATTCTTTGTAATCTTGCATTGAGAAATGTTATTTTTTAATTGTTTGACAATACTCTTATAATAGTGATGAGCCATGGCCCATCTTTGCTTAAAAAGACTGAGAAGAACTTTTACACCCAAACACGATACCCTCAACTATTACCAATTCACCTGCTCATTGTGGACTGTTTCAAAAGAGTTGGATAATCTAATTTGGATAATCTTTTCACTTTTATTTAGTCTCTATCCCAACTTTTTTGGGGTGTGTTGCAGCCATCAAAATAATATATATATATATTTTTTTACAAAATAGAATTATGCTGGTCTGTGAAAACATTGAAACATGTGCTTTTGTCAGTTATGAAAAGGTTAAATAGAATTAACAAATCACAGTTTCTTGATTTTATTGCATTTTACAGAATGTCCCAACTTTTCTGGGAATGGGGTTGTAATTCATTACAAACAGACTTCCATGCATTTCTTTTCTTTTATTCCATAGCTGATGTGTGCAGTTTATTTAGCTTGCTTAAAAATAATTTTCTCTTGTTTAGTAATGTTTTTTATTTTTATTGCAGTCTTTTTCTGACACAATGTTTTCCTTGCATTTGCTTCTCAGTTCCATGCAATTTGTAGCTTTTCTTGGTTCATTCCATGTTTTCTAGGCAACCTTTGTCATGCTAATTCAGATTAGGACAGTTGGTTTTAAATTAATCTGGTTTATTTTAGTTCAAGACTCCATAGTCCAGGTGTAACTAATCTATACTTAAAGAGGCTATATGCGTTTTTCTGAAATTTAAACTCGCGACTGACACCTGTGGCCAAAAAACCGAACTGCTCTTCCTTTCTGCTCACTCTCGCAGCGTGCTCGTACGTGCACACTTCACAAGTCATCTGCTCCAAGGAGGTCAACATTATGTTTACAGAGGTAAGAACAGTCAAATACATATATTCCATTGCACTGCTTGCGAGTGTAGGCTACTTGCTGACTAGCGGTGGTGGCAGAGTGATCTGAAACGTTTAACTTGAACGCGCTCGACGTCACATCCGCAGACAGCGCGGGAAAAATCCGACCCGACAGAAAATAGGAAAAATAGGATACAGGCTTATAGGTGCACCCACTGTGAGCGGACAAGGTGTCAGTATGCTCACCAGGAGATGTTTGAGTCATAAATGGTCAAATAAAAAGGCTATTGTTACATTTATTTTGGGGAAAAAGTTCCATATAGCCCCTTTAATCTGTGTTACAGAAAGCCATTTTTTAAATCACGATTAACTATTCTAGATTAAGGCCTAATCCTGTCTTAATTTAATCTTGGTCCGGGAAACCGCCCCATAGACATATAAACATTAAAAACTTGATTTTCACCACAGGTGGACTTTAAAGCAGCTTCACAGTAATAAACAGGAAAATAACATTGTTAATGTCGGAAAGTTCATCAATTATGAAATGACTTTAATTTAATCCATAAAGCAGCTCTACAGAAGACAATAGTGTCATTTTCCAACTCAGTTCCATCTCATTAAGTTCGGTTATCATCCAGTTGTGTCAGTATCAATAAAATTTCTGAATTTCCAACAGGAGATACTGGTCCCATCTGGTCTACTTTGGGCTTTTATTTATCTGTCCACCTCCGGTCAAGCGAGCAGTCTGAGGAGGAAGGAATGTTGCGCTCCGAATTGGGGCGGTAGCCTCAATTGGCGCACTGATATGGCGGTAATTACATGTGATGGTGCCTGACGAGGCGAGATGGAGGAAAAATAGATCATGTAATCGAGACTGGACAGACAAGCCATTGAGGAATGTTCCAGGATGTCTAAACAAACCAGAGGAGTGTGTGGATTAGAGGATGGCATGAGGCACTATAAAAGAACAGAAGAGGTCACCAATGTCCTCCTAAACAGTGAATGTGAGTGTCAAGCTTTTAAAAAATCAGATAGAGCAGAAACCTCTGCAATAATTTTTACCATGAAGCAACTTATGGAGTGAGAGAGAAGAAATGTGTTATTTTACCACAGGTAAGGTGAAGTGTGTCATTTCAGTGTGCTTTCAGGCAGGGTTTCAGAACACCTCTACACTCTTAGAAGAAAAGGTTCTATATAGAACCTTAAAAGGTTCTATCGGCGCTACGTATTTGGAACCCCTAAAAGGTTCTACACTCTTAGAAAAAAGGGTTAATTGGGGTTCTATATAGAACCATTGGGTTCTTTACTCAACTCCAAAGAACTTTTTATGCTAAAAAGGTTCTATAATGATTTCTTTTGGCACAAAGGATCTTTATAGGCTATTATTCATTCATATATTACATTATTCTGCAACATTTTATAGTTGTGATTAAATTATTGTTTATTAAACTGTAGTAACTTAATCACATTTTAATCATGCTGATATTTGGAGGAGAAAAACTGAAATGGCACTCTTCGTGTGATATTGATTAACTACAGAAAATTAGATAAATATATACATTTTCTAACCCCCATATCTTGAATTTTGTGATCATTCACATGCATTCATAAATACATTTACATTTTGGGGTCTTGATGTTTGTAAATCATATGAAATATTTAATCCGGAAAGGACAAAACAAATGATAATGAATGAACCCCTAAAAGGTTCCATATAGAACCTTTTAGGGGTTCCAAATACGTAGCGCCGATAGAACCTTTTAAGGTTCTATATAGAACCTTTTCTTCTAAGAGTGTATGTCTGCCATTGGCTGATTACACAAAGATTAAAAAAATTTTTTTTTTAGAGAAATCAAGCAAAGAATTTACCCTAAGGGGTGTTGTCTATGGCAGAACTTTTATAAACGACCATTACAATATTTGAAATAATCTTATCTTAACTTTTGGATTGCATCCATCAGATTAAAAAAATATAGAAAGAAAGAATCAAAATAATGAGATGAAGAGTTTAATTTGTGAAGTATTTAATTTACTGAATTATCAAAAATAGGCACTACCCAGCTAACAGATTTTTGTTATAAGAACGTTCTAAAAATATTCAGTGTTGGTTCTGGGAACGTAATTTTTTTTTTCTTGATGCTAGAGGAACATGTTTTAGAAGTTATGATGTTCCTCAATACCTCAAACGTTCTTTCAACTAAATTTTTATAAAAAATTAAATATTCTAGGAATGTTGATTTGTAACATTCCAAGAACATAAAAATGTCCAGTTTCCTGAATGTTAATAGAATGTTATTTAAAGGTTAGTATGATGTTCCTGAAACATTCTTTCAATCATTCAAACACCTGCTGTGAACAAGCACTGAAATAAAGAGAAATAAGAACACAAACTACAGCTTTCTTCAGCCACAGCATTAGAGGAAATCAACTGAAGATAAAAGACATTGAATCTCTCAAGATCTCAGCAGAGGAGGATTAAACAACTCCCCAAACAGCATTACCAGCTTCACTTATTACTAACCAGATTGACTTTATTTCTGCTGGAGCAGTACTACAAACTCACGTTCATGTTTAATCAATCAAAGCTACTCCTCTACTGCTTCCCAGGATGGCTTGCTCAATAAGATGGCCAGGTCTTCTGCATAGCCGTACTTACTCGATTGTGCAGCAGGTAGATCGTGGATGTACATGTTGAACAGCATAGGTGCCAGCACTGAGCCTTGTGGGACACTGTTCTTGTGCTTTCTCACCCTACTGCTTTGGCCATTGTTGGTGTGTAGCCGAAAGCTGCGGTTACTCAGCATCTTCATAATGAGGCTCACAATGCACTTGTCTGGGATGGTTTCCAGAAGCTTCATGTGTAGTCCGCGCAGCCAGACAGTATTGTTTGCGGCTGTGAGGTCCAGGAAGACGGTGCCAGCCTTCTCTCCTGTCTGGAAGCTGTCCTCTATGTCTGGGGACAGGAGGGTCACCGCTTCGAAAACCAGCTTGTCCTTTGGGCAGTTGGGGGTCGACCACTGGATTGAGACACGTCAGGATAAGACGTTTGAGGAGCGTGTATGGAACGCAGAGCAGCGAGATGGGCCAGTATCCCTTGGGGTTGTCACTGCATTGGCTGCCTATTAAACATCGTATAAATTGTTTAATATTGTTGATTACTTACAAAGCACTAAATGGTTTGGCTCCGCAGTACTTAAGCAAGCTCTTAACGCATTATAGTCCTTCACGTCTATTGCGATCTCAAAATTCCGGCCAAATAATACCTAAAATATCAAAATCGACTGCTGGCGGTAGATCATTTTCCTATTTAGCACCAAAACTTTGGAACAGTCTTCCTACCATTGTCCGGGAAGCAGACACACTCTGTTAGTTCAAAGCTAGACTAAAAACACATCTCTTTGACCTAGCATACACATAATACATAATAGACTTCTATAATTTAATGTTAGGCTGCATAGATTAGGTCAGCCGGAACTGGGAACACTTTCATTTCATTTCATTTCATTTTATTTGATAGGGACTATGCTCATTAATCAACAGACAAGTTACTTGCTGTAAACAAGCCAGAGTTAGCTACAAGTGCTAGTTTCCATCTGTTGTCCCTAGCCAGATCTTAACAGGCATCCTAAAATACAAAAGTCAATAAAAATACACTTTACATTTAATAAATACAGTAGCAAAATACAGTAACTTCTCTTAAATCCTTATGTACTCGTTACATCATAAGAAGAATGGCATTTACCCGAAGCCTGGACCCGAAGACAATGCAGTGCTGAAGTGCCAACTAGCCACTCTACAGATAAAGCGTTGTGAAAAATTCGGTTTGTGTACCTACCCCAAAGTGATCAAATAAAATAAAAATTTTTATCAAATTTATAGGCAAGACAAGTAGTTTGTTTAGGCATGGTTTGTAGGGAATTATAAACCTACGCACATATATTCAAAAGCACATAACTATAGAATCAATTCTTAATGCGCATGTGAACACATCAGCATTTATCACAGGTTCGCTTTTAAAGTCTGTTTAGAGAGAACGGTGTTGTCTTAGCGACCCCTAATCTAATAACAAATGATCATTTCGACGGAAGTGAATCAATCAAAACTAACTTTAGCTGGAAAACAACATTATTCAAGAACCACTATAAAGCCAAAACAATCTGTTACCTTAAATTATATGTTTATCTCTGCTTTGAAACAATCTACATTGTTAAAAGCGCTATATAAATGAAGATGACTTGACTTGACTATGGCCAGTGCCCAAGCTATCATGCCACAATGAGCTCAGTAGAGCGGTGGCTTCAGCTTAGAGAGACTCTTTAGAGAGAGGAAGCCAACTCACCCAACACTGATTATCAAGGCACGCATGCCATATATGACCTGGCTCAGAAAAGTGGAGGCCTTATCAAAAAGATTCAAAGGCTGTTTAAGGGCTTGGAACCAACATCTTCACTGGAAGGGATTCCTTTAAGGGAATATGGCCAGGGGCCTAACTCTTTTAGGGGGACAATGTGTCAACCCTCATAGTCACCAGGGAGGCTGACCCGGTCTGTCCTGAAACCTAGTCTAGCCAACAACATGTCTGTTTCCTAAACAGAGACCATTACTTGCCTCATTATGTTGCCTCATTGCCTCATAATGTTTGCGGAAAGGCAGTAACCAGCTCACACCGGATAAAGAGAAGGGCATCAGGACTCAGCATAGTGCTGGGGAGCAGGACTCAGCATAGTGCTTTCCAAACCCTTACAAGCGAGAGGAGTTACTCTGCTCGACCCTTGACCAAAAGCAGGGGTCGGCAACCTTTTGTCAGAAAGTGCAATTTTTAAGTTTCCGAGTTCATCACTGTACCTCACTTTCATTGACTTAAGCAGTTTAATTCTCACACTTTAATAGTATTTATACATCCTAACTTAATTAAACAAGCTGTTACTACAAGGATTCATTACATCAAAATGTAGTTCTGTATGCAGGTGGGAGGTAGGCTACTTTATCTGAATTAAATACATACACCTCTCTCGTGTTTGCTTGCGTGCCAGCGATTAACCATCTGCGTGCCAGTGTTGGCCTTAGGTTGCCGACCCCTGACCTACAGAGTGCTATCTTTTTCAAAGCACTGTGGGTACTCTACATAGGGTCCCTAAGTTAGGTGTCCCTAGTGTCAGGGAGGCTCCTGTTAGCTCCGTGAAGAGCCAACTACTTTGTAGCAAGTCAATTTCTAGCAGAGCTAGCCACTAGAGGTCTGCTGGGCTTGGGATATTCACTCACATTGCCAACACAAGCGATGTACTCAGCTTATCGCCTTTTACCCTTTAAGCAAGGGGAGCATATCTCTTGCAGCCGGACTGTCGAGAAGGCTTAATGCAGGGCCTACTACTCCAGAATAACACATGATCCTGCCACCACCATGCTTCACTGTAGGGATGGTATTGGCCAAGTAATGAGCGGTGCCTGGTTTCCTCCAGACATGACACTTGCCATTCGGGTTTCATCAGACCAGAGAATTTTGTTTCTCATGGTCTGAGAGTCCTTCAGGAGCCTTATTGCAAACTCCAGGCAGGCTGTCATGTGCCTTTTACTGAGGAATGGCTTGGCCACTCTGGCCACTCTACCATACAGGCCTGATTGGTGGAGTGCTGCAGAGATGGTTGTTCTTCTGGAAGGTTCTCCTCTCTCCATAGTGTTGTGAACTTTTTTCTTCTAAAGTGTAGAAAAGTCAGAAGCACAGACCAGGAGACTCGGGTTGTATCTTAAGCAGGTTCTTTATTGAGCACACGAGCTGTTGGTAGCTGTAGTCTTCCAAGCTCGTCTCAAGTCTAAACTAAGAGAACTTTACATTGCATTTTGTTTACATTTATGGGCGGGGATTTATATTGTGATGAGACACTCTTGAACAAAGCATGTAAATGAAGTATACAGGTTTAGGAAACCTGCCCTAGACTGAGAGTGCTACCAATACTAATTCAATCAGCATTACTATTCAAACACTGAGACGCGAGAACAGGACTGGCAGGACTCTCTTGCTGAGACAAGAGCTCCCAAGAGCCCTTAAGAGTTTCAGTAATCTGACAAATACAGAAAACAGGATTGGCCAGATCTCTTGCATCTAAATTCAATTTACTCTACCTTATTTTTTTATGTGATGTTATGTAAAGAAAATAGGATCAGCAGATCTTAAACATATTCTTAAATTTGTAATCCTACAACAGAGCTCTGTCAGAGTGACCATCAGGTTTTTGGTCACCTCCCCGACTAAGGCGCTTCTCCCCCGATTGCTCAGTTTGGCCGGGCGGCCAGCTCTAGGAAGAGTCCTGGTAGTTCCAAACTTCTTCCTTTTACAGATGATGGAGGCCACTGTGCTCATTGGGACCTTCAATGTTGCAGAAATTTTATGTAACCTTACTCAGATCTGTGCCTCGATACAATCCTGTCTCGGAGGTCTACATACAATTCCTTGGACTTCATGGCTTGGTTTGTGCTCTGACAAGCAGAGTTTTTTACAATCGCTAAGACAATTTTTTCAAAACTTTTAATACATTTCCTAAACTCTTAACGCATCTACAACACACAATTGGCAAAACAGTACATTTCATGCTCAAAATCACACATTGTAAACTATATATAAATACAATAATACACTAGCAACAAAACACTGTCTACCAAAACACTGCAAACATGTCTCAAATTCTAATAATTTTTCAAAACACTAACATATGTTCTCGTCCAACAGGAAGATTTAGTCAATCATAGCACAATGTCATAAAACACTAACATCACATGGAATTACTGAAACTGCATTATTTTATATGTGTCAGGTATGCCCTTATACAACAGACAGTATATTGTATTGATCATTGTGGCGAACAGGACGAGGCCGAGGGACGTGAGAGAACGGCGCGAGGCCGGTGGCATGATTGTTATAATGAACGTCACCTGTGAGACGCACCGGTCTCGCATCTCTCACGGAGGAGCGGAGGCATAAAGGAGGAGCGACGACGCTGAAGTGCGAGAGAGGAACAGGCCTGTGTATTGTTTGTATTTTACGTTATGTTTGTCGGTAGCCAGCAGTTCCGTGAGGGACTGCTGGCGGTTTTATTTTATGTTAATAAATGTTTTGAATGTTCGCCGGTTCCCGCCTCCTTCTTCCCTGAACTACAAACATTGCTACAATCATAGATTGTGTTTTGCACCGCAGTTTCTTTGGAAGGCTCTCTAGATTTTTGTTTTGTTGGGTTTAGGTCTTTTGCTGCAGAAATTCAATAAAAAAAGACCCTTCCCAGAGTGCTTTATAGAATGTACGGTTAATGAAAAAATGAAGACAGAGACAGAATTTCAGAAAATAAAGACTTTATTTGCAAAAGGACATTACAACAAGATAACAAAAATATGCAATATAGCTGCTTTTTATTATGTGAAAATTCAAAATATACGAACAGAAAAAGCACCAGAGAAAAAAAAGAAAAGAAAAAGTCATCTTCTAATCTGCCCGGTCTTCTGCATTTGGTCACATGTTCTCATCCACATCACACCTGATATCTTCTCTGGCAAGGCATTGTGGGAAGAATCTTTTGGCATGCCTTATCCACCCCTGGCAGTATTTAGCTGTGATGTCTTGGCATGCAGCATCCATTGCATCCAGGAGGGACATTTAGTCCTGTGGATGATGGTCAAAAACCATCTCCAGGATGAGAAAAACTCCTCAATGGGGATAAGAAAAACTCCTCAATGGGGTTGAAGAAAGGGGAGTAAGGAGCAAGGAAAAGGGACATCATCCTAGGATGGGCGTCAAACCATGCTGTGACTGCACGGGTAAGGTGGAATGCCATGTGATCACGTTAATGACACACGAATAAGTGCTCTCTAACCTGTCTCCTTTCTACCTCTGGCACAAGTCTTTTGTGCAGGTCTTCTAAAAACAGGAGAAGGCGGTAGGTGTTGTAGGGGCCAATCTCACATTTATGGAGGAGTGCACCATCGTTGGAGATTGCGGCACACATGGTGATGTTGGCTCCTCTCTGACCCGGCACAGTAACTGTGGTCCTTTTGCCAAATATGTTTCTTCCACACCAATGCCTTTTCGCTAAGTTAAAGCCAGCCTCATCAACGTAGATCATTACATGTGGGACTTGATTGGCCTCCAACTCCATTACTCTCTGAAAGTAATCAGACACAGTGTATGTAAATGCTTTGCTGTATATCTACTGTATGTCCTAATGTACTCCAAGTGTATAGAGAAGTTTACTGCAAAACACACAATGTATAGTACAGTAATGACTGTATTGCATAACCTTACCTGGATGTATTGGTGACGCTCAATTGAGTTCTATAATGCGCTCACCATTCCTTTCAAAAGGAACTTTGTATAATTGTTTCATTTGGACTCTGTGTTTAGCTAGAGTCCGAGAAATGGATGTTGTGCTGATTGCTGCAATGTTCCTAACAAGGTTGTCCTCTACAACTCTGGACTGAATTTCCTTCAGTTATATTTCATTGTCAGCAATCACCATGTTGACAGTAGCAAGTTCATGTTCTTCATTCAGGAGCTTTCCTCTGCCCCCTGAGGGAGGTAGACGTTGAATCCTTAGAGGGATAAAATACGGTTACATATTAGAGACCGGAGGCACACAGTCACTGTAATATATGGTCAAATTATTTACACTTTGCAGTAGGAGAAGCAGTATCCTACCTGTTGGTTTCTGGCAATCCAAACAATTGATGCCACCGTGTCCCGGCTGAGATTTGGCTGTACTCGTTCACCATCCTCTCTGTATGATAGCTCGTGGTTTATGACATGGACATAGTAGTATTATATGGTCTATTATAGTAGTCTGATTTCATTAGTTACCCTAGCTCTGGCCCTTCTTTGAGCGCCACCATGCATTCTAACTCCTCTCCCTCGCTCTTGTCCCACTCTTCTCCCTTGCCTCACTCCTCTCCCTTGCCCATGTCCCACTCCTCTCCCTTGCCCATGTCCCACTCCTCTCCCTTGTCCCACTCCTCTCCCTTGCCCCACTCCTCTCCCTTGCCCCACTCCACTCCACTCCATTGCCCTTGTCCCACTCCTCT
Organism: Semotilus atromaculatus; assembly: GCA_031834385.1. Lineage (NCBI taxonomy): Eukaryota > Metazoa > Chordata > Actinopteri > Cypriniformes > Leuciscidae > Semotilus > Semotilus atromaculatus. The sequence goes on along the minus strand of JAULUF010000010.1, from coordinate 28,525,761 downwards.
CCCTTGCCCCACTTTTCTCCCTTGCCCCACTTTTCTCCATTGCCCTTGCCCCACTCCTCTCCCTTGCCCTTTCCCTTGTCCCACTCCTCTCCCTTGCCCTTGTCCCACTCCTCTTTCTTGCCCATGTCCCACTCCTCTCCCTTGCCCCACTCCTCTCCCTTGTCCTTGTCCCACTCCTCTCCCTTGCCCTTGTCCCACTCCTCTCCCTTGCCCCTGTCCCACTCCTCTCCCTCTCCCTTGCCCTTGTCCCACTCCTCTCCCTTGCCATTGCCCTTGTCTCACTCCTCTCCCTTGCCCTTTCCCTTGTCCCACTCCTCTCCCTTGCCCTTTCCCTTGTCCCCCTCCTCTTTCTTGCCCATGTCCCACTCCTCTCCCTTGCCCCACTCTTCTCCCTTGTCCTTGTCCCACTCCTCTCTCTTGCCCCACTCCTCTCCCTCTCCCTTGCCCCATTCCTCTCCCTTGTCACTGTCCCACTCCTCTCCCTCTCCCTTGCCCCACTCCTCTCCCTTGCCCTTTCCCTTGTCCCACTCCTCTCCCTTGCCCTTGTCCCATTCCTCTCCCTTGCCCTTGTCCCACTCCTCTCCCTTGTCCCTGTCCCACTCCTCTCCCTTGCCATTGCCCTTGTCCCACTTCTCAACGTTGCCCTTTCCCTTGTCCCACTCCTCTCCCTTGCCCTTGTCCCACTCCTCTTTCTTGCCCATGTCCCACTCCTCTCCCTTGCCCCACTCCTCTCCCTTGTCCTTGTCCCTCTCCTCTCCCTTGCCCTTGTCCCACTCCTCTTCCTCTTCCTCTCCCTTGCCCTTGTCCCACTCCTCTCCCTTGTCCCTGTCCCACTCCTCTCCCTTGCCATTGCCCTTGTCCCACTCCTCTCCCTTGCCCTTGTCCCTGTCCCACACCTCTCCCTTGCCCTTGTCCCACTTCGCTTCCTTGCCATTGCCCTTGTCCCACTCCTCTCCCTTGCCCTTGCCCTTATCCCACTCCTCTCGCTTGTCCTTGTACACGTCTTCCTCTACCTAGTACAGAAATTTTTTTTGTTGCTCTATATTGTTCCCTTTCCACAAAAGATCAGCCCAAAAGGTCCTCTTTTACTTTATACCATATGGTCATGCAATTGAAAGAACACCTGACTGTGTTTCCTAGATGGGAATCAGCTGTGATTTATATATTTACATAATTCAATCAGCTGTTTCTCAGTAACAATATAATAAAATAAAGGGGATATATTTGTTTCAATTCACAATACAAACAGCTGTTTACCTTGACTTTAGCCTGTAAGGTTAGGTTTAGAACATGGTGTTATCTGAGACAAAACAAATAAGAAGTAAAAACAAATATTGCAGTACGAAATATCTCCATGCTGAGCCTTTTTTGCACTTCCTGATTTCCCTACTTGAGAATCCTTGTCCAATGAATGGACGACCTTAGCTCACAGGTGGTTTTGTTTACAAATTTTGGTTCACTTGCAAAAAGAGCAGTGTGAAAGCGAACCGTACCAAAAAAAAAACATTTTATTTGGTCCGGACCAAAGCAAGTGAACTATCGGACTTTCCTGGTGTGAATACACCCTAAGGCTCACTTGGAAATGAGGCCCGATGTCCAAAATTCCGAACCACCCCTTTAAAACTACTATTAAAGTTCTCAGTCAAGAGCAGTGAGTGATTTTCTCTTTGTGTTTTGTTGTTTTATTAACATTAAAGGTAGCCTGGTTGATACCAGACCCTTCTCAGTCGTAACTGAGAGTGGGTCTGGGGAAGGTTAATTCACAGCCCATTTCCAAAGGGACCTCTGGGCGCAATTGGATAGACCTAAAACTAATCCGAGCGATCGCCATTGTGTAATGCCCACCTCAACGTTTGTGATTGATTGGTGCCTTGATTTGGAAAAATTGGAAATGGGCTTGAATGGGCTCTTGGCCAGACTGACTTGGAGAGCAAATCTCAAAATTGCTGGAAGTTCATCTGGGTTTTCCCAGAAGTCGGAGCATCACCCTGTCGGTGATTGGTTGAAACACTCTTTATTTTGGTTTTGAGTGGTGGTGTACCCATTTGTTTGTGTGTGCAGATTTCAGAGCCTAGGCTGCCTACAGAGACGCGGTTTTTGGACGGCATGCTTTTGGGGCGGGCAGCTAGCGGATTGTTAGGAAAGATTAGATGAATGTGATCATTTATGTTTCGGCCTTTTTTGGGCCTGAAATGCCTGATACAACCCTTAAGAGTTTATAAAAAGTACTTTAAGTATTGGTATATGCTTGTTAGGAATTGTAAAAAAAACTTTAATTAATACTGGCACAAACAGATTTTTACACCTGTTCAATTTACATAGAGGAATTCTGTATCTCCTTGTCGAGGGTTCATTGCAAGAATGAAATGCATGGGACGGATCACTCAAAATCCTTCTGACTTTCTTCAGTGTGCATTGTTCATAAAGAGACTAAATGCTAAGATGGTTTCTCTGCCCTATCAGTTTCAAAGCATGCGCACAATAGATGTGCACAAGTGAGGAGAAGATGTGGAAGTTAAACAAGTTTTGAGAATGCCAATTGTGAAATGTACCAAAGCAACTGAAAAACTGTAAATTTGGAGGATATATATTAGGGGTGGAGCCGAACCCGAATACGGTATTCGGAAAGGCACAAATAAAGTTTTTTTTTACGAATACTTATTTCGAACAAATACTTAAAAAAATATTTGTATTCGGGAACAAAAAAACTTTATATCAAAAAGCTGTCTTTCCTTATGAGACCGCAGTGCATGCCCGGATAAGTGAGTTATGGTGCGTTCACACAAGACGCGAATAGAGCGTCTGGCGCAAGTGATTTCAGGTCAATGCAATTTCAGGTCAATGCACAGATGCTTTATTTACGCGCGTTGAGTGAGTGAGTGAGTGAGTGACGTTCAGGACTTACACAGGCTGCTCCACACAGCAACAGAGAGGGCTTGGCTGAGCGAAAAAACACTTAACTGCATCACTATTTTTGTTGAATAGATTTTTGTAACTTTATAACTTTCAGGAAGCGGAGTTTGATCGGGAGATTATTCCATTACGCTGCATTATTGACGTCTGCAGTCGGGTGCTCTCATGTTCGCTCTGTTTACGTATCGTTAGCTCGGTAATTTAGACCAGTGTTTCTCAACCGGGGGTACGCGGACCCCTAGTGGTCCGAAAAACCATTAAAAAAATATATTTTTAAAAATCCTAAATTTATTTTTTAGCTTTATTGTTTAGTTTAGTATTACTAAAACCAGGATAAAGGTTGAAATTAGTGCTGCACTGTCACGGTATATGAATTCCTTGCTTCCTTCTCGTCTTGTGTTTATGTTGTTGTATGAGAGCGCGTGTGTAGTGGGCGTGTCTGTGTGTCATTACTTGATCCGCTCCAGCTGATTGTCATCATCTCATCACCAGCTGCAGCCTATCTCCCTCCTTATATATACTGACTGTTCCCTCATCTCCTTTGTCAGATCGTTGTTTCATGTATCCTGTGTCGGTGTTCCAGTCTCGTGCTTCAGTGTTCCCGTTCCCGTGTTCTTCGTGGAGGTCGTCTCGTTGTGTTGGATTACTCGTCACGTCTCACTGGGTTCACGTCTTCACAGCACTGTCTTCTGGATCTGACCATCTAGTCCCTGCGCCACCTGTCTTCTTGACCCCCGCTGGACTTTGTTCTGCCTCTCAATAAAAGTTCTGAGTACTCGCTATTGTTTCCTGTCGTGCATTATGACAGAACGATCTGACCAAGGAATGGAAGCAGCGAGTCCCTCGTCACCTTCACTCGAGGAATTCGTTCACCATAGCATTCGCCGGTTGGATTCTCAGGAGAGAAATTTGAATGAGACGGGTACAGTCCCTGGTGGCGCAGGTGTCCGAGCTCACCCAGCAAATTCAACTCTTGCGAGCTCCCACTGCGCCGCCCACACCAGCCGCTCCCCCCACACCACCAGTGGACCCATCCCAGTCGGAGCCCCGCCTACCAGTTCCAGAGTCCTACACAGGTGATCCTACTTTTTGTAGAGCATTCCTCACCAGGTGCTCCATGCATTTCGCCCTGCAACCTAGGACTTTTAACACCGAACGGGCCAAGGTTGCTTTCGTGTTAACCTTACTGACTGGGAGAGCGGCGCTATGGGGGACGGCGGTGTGGGAGAATCAAGACCCATGCTGCGCCTTGTTCCTGACACTCTCCACTGAGATGAGGCAAGTCTTTGATCGAGCGGTCGCCGGGAGAGAAGCCGCCAGGGTACTTGCCGATCTCCGTCAAGGAGAGAGATCGGTTTCAGACTTTTCGATCGAGTTCCGTACCCTGGCGGCAGAGTGTCAGTGGAACGAGGAGGCGCAGTGGGACATGTTCCTGCATGGGTTGGCTGACCGCGTCCAGAGAGAGATCTACGCCCTGGACCTCCCAACATCCCTCAACGGACTTATTGAGTTGGCGCTGCGGGTGGACGCCCGGCTACCCGCACTCCTGGAGGAGCCGAGGGTCCACGGTTCAGCGGCAGGGACGTGGTCAGCTCCGTCAACGATCACGAACCCATGCAGGTAGGGCGAGCTCGGCTTTCCCGGGAGGAGAGGGAGAGACGGAGGTCCCATGGCCTTTGCCTCTACTGTGGAGGGGCGGGCCATTATGCCTACAACTGCCCGGTAAAAGGCCAAGCCTGACAGTAAGTATGAGGCTACTGTCGGGTGGGATCTCCGTCAAGAAGACCTCATCCACTTCTGCACTCCTCCCGGTAAGACTCAGATGGTCAGTCCACGCCCACGACTGCAGAGCACTGGTGGACTCCGGGGCTGAAGGTAATTTTATGGACCATTGCTCACAATCTTCAGATACCTCTCAGACCCCTCACACACAGGATTGCTGTACATGCACTGAACGGCCAAGAACTCCCCACCATCTCATTTACCACGGAAGACATCACACTTACTACATCAGGCAATCACTCTGAGACTATTTTTTTTTCTTATTCTGGATTCCCCCCTCGCACCCATCGTCCTTGGTCACCCCTGGCTCATCTGTCACAACCCCCGAGTAGACTGGCACCAAGGATCTGTGTTGGAGTGGAGCAAGGAATGTCATTTTCTGGCAGACGCAAGTCTTGTCTTGCGTCTGCCTGTTCGTCTGTGCCTGTGTCTGTGTTTCAGGAGGAGGCGGGGGATTTGTCTAACGTGCCCGCAGAGTACCTCGATCTGAAGGAGGTGTTCAGTAAGTCTCGTGCTGCTTCTCTTCCTCCGCATCGTCCCTATGACTGTGCCATAGATTTACTGCCAGGTAAGTCTCCGCCGAAAGGCAAATTATATTCACTTTCTGTCCCAGAAAGGGAGGCTATGGAGAAATATATTTCTGATTCTCTAGCAACCAAGTTCATCCGCCCTTCCTCATCTCCAGCGGGGGCGGGGTTCTTTTTTGTGGGGAAGAAGGATGGTTCTCTGCGACCTTGTATTGATTACCGGGGTTTGAACAACATTACGGTAAAGAATACTTATCCTTTGCCGTTAATGTCTTCAGCCATCGAGAGGTTGCAGGGGGCATCCGTCTTCACGAAATTGGACTTACGTAACGCTTATCATTTGGTTCGCATTAGGGAGGGAGATGAGTGGAAGACTGCTTTTAACACCCCTAGGGGACACTTTGAATATTTGGTTATGCCGTTTGGGCTTTCCAACTCCCCAGCAGTCTTCCAGGCACTCGTCAATGACGTGTTGCGAGATATGATAGATCAGTTCATATATGTCTACCTGGACGACATATTGATTTTTTCCTCTTCTCTTCAGGAACATGTGCAACACGTCCGACGGGTGCTTCAGAGGTTGCTAGAGAATGGGCTTTTTGTCAAAGCGGAGAAATGCGATTTTCATGCACAGTCTGTTCCTTTCCTAGGGTACATCATCTCGCCTGAAGGAGTGCGTATGGACCCTGAGAAGGTTAAGGCTGTGGTAGAGTGGCCAAGTCCAGATTCACGTAAGGCCCTACAGAGGTTTCTGGGGTTCGCCAACTTCTACCGGCGTTTCATTTGCAATTTCAGCCAACTAGCCGCGCCTCTGACCGCCTTGACCTCCCCCAGAACTACGTTCAGGTGGTCAGACACAGCTGAGGCTGTGTTTGCCAAACTCAAGAGCTGCTTTGTTTCAGCCCCCATCCTTATTGCCCCTGATCGCTCACGTCAGTTCGTGGTGGAGGTCGATGTGTCAGAGGTGGGGGTAGGTGCAGTTCTGTCCCAACGCTCTTCTACAGATGACAAGATGCATCCCTGCGCGTTTTTGTCTCATCGTTTGTCCCCAGCCGAACGTAATTACGACATTGGTAACCGGGAGTTGTTGGCAGTCAAGTTAGCGTTGGAGGAGTGTCGTCACTGGTTAGAAGGGTCAGGGGTACCTTTTATCGTCTGGACTGATCATAAGAACTTAGAGTATATCAAGACAGCCAAAAGATTGAACTCCAGGCAGGCTCGGTGGGCACTTTTTTTCGGTCGTTTTGATTTTTCTCTCTCGTACCGCCCGGGTTCTAAGAACATCAAACCCGATTCTTTATCTCGTATTTTTGATCGTTCCGAACGCCCGTCCACTCCCGAGTGCATTTTACCCGAAACCTTATTTGTTTCCACACTCACATGGGAGGTCGAATCGAGGGTCAAGACGGCCTTAGAAGGGGTAATGCCTCCGCCCGGTTGCCCACCGAATCGGTTATTTGTGCCGGAGAAATTACGGTCCGACGTCATCCAGTGGGGTCATTGCTCCAACGTGGCTTGTCATCCAGGAGTTAATCGCACTAGTTTCTTAGTCAAGCAACGATTCTGGTGGCCACTTATGGCTCGCGACATTCACAGTTTTGTTTTGGCTTGCTCGGTTTGTGCCACTGGTAAGACTTCCAATCGACCCCCAGATGGGTTACTTCAACCGCTGCCGGTCCCTTCGAGACCCTGGTCCCATATCGCTCTAGATTTTATTACCGCCCTCCCACCCTCTCAGGGTAACACAGTCGTTTTGACCGTGGTGGACCGATTCTCGAAGGAGGCCCATTTCATTCCTATACCCAAATTACCCTCAGCTAAGGAGACAGCATTAACGGTCGTAGATCACGTCTTTCGCTTACATGGCCTCCCGATTGACGTGGTTTCTGACCGGGGTCCCCAGTTTGTGTCCAAATTTTGGCGAGAGTTTTGTAGATTATTGGGGGCGACTGTTAGTCTGTCCTCAGGGTTTCATCCCCAGAGCAATGGCCAAACCGAGAGAGCTGACCAGGATCTGGAAAGGGTGTTGCGATGTTTGGTTTCCAAGAATCCTTCCTCATGGAGTCACAACGCTCACAACGCGTTACCAGTGTCGGCCACGGGCCTATCTCCGTTTGAAGGTAGTTTAGGTTACCAGCCACCAATTTTTCTTAGTCTGGAATCCAAGGTTGCGGTCCCCTCCGCTCACGCCTTCGTCCAGAGGTGTCGCCGCACTTGGACGAGAGCCCGTGAGACTCTACTCCAGGTGGGGGCGCGCACCAAGGCCAAGGCCGATCGCCACCGGTCGAAGCCTCCCGTATACGTCGTTGGTCAAAAAGTGTGGCTTTCTACTAGAAACATTCCTCTCCGCTCCGTCTCTAATAAACTTGCTCCCAAATTCCTGCATTTTCCCAGGACAGTTCCCTGTCACTAAGATCATTAGTCCAGTGGCAGTCCGCCTCAATCTACCTCCAGCGTACAGGAGGGTTCATCCCGTTTTTCATGTTTCTAAAATTAAACCTGTGTTTCATTCGCGCATTAATCCGCTAGCCCCGGTTCCTCCCCCGCCGCGTCTCGTAGATGGGGAGACCACTTATTCGGTCAATCGCATTCTGGACTCGAGGCGGAGGGGGCGCGGATTTCAGTACTTGGTGGACTGGGAAGGTTACGGTCCGGAGGAGAGAAGTTGGGTGCCGGCTAGAGACATCCTCGATCACTCCCTTATCGATGATTACAATCGACAGGTGAGGGAGTTGGAGAACGCCAGGAGGCGTTCTTAGGAGGTGGGTTACTGTCACGGTATATGAATTCCTTGCTTCCTTCTCGTCTTGTGTTTATGTTGTTGTATGAGAGCGCGTGTGTAGTGGGCGTGTCTGTGTGTCATTACTTGATCCGCTCCAGCTGATTGTCATCATCTCATCACCAGCTGCAGCCTATCTCCCTCCTTATATTTACTCACTGTTCCCTCATCTCCTTTGTCAGATCGTTGTTTCATGTATCCTGTGTCGGTGTTCCAGTCTCGTGCTTCAGTGTTCCCGTTCCCGTGTTCTTCGTGGAGGTCGTCTCGTTGTGTTGGATTACTCGTCACGTCTCACTGGGTTCACGTCTTCACAGCACTGTCTTCTGGATCTGACCATCTAGTCCCTGCGCCACCTGTCTTCTTGACCCCCTCTGGACTTTGTTCTGCCTCTCAATAAAAGTTCTGAGTACTCGCTATTGTTTCCTGTTGTGCATTATGACATGCACTATTAATCATATCGCAATCGTAATCACGATGTCAAGCCTCTGCGATTATATGATGCAAAATGCCGCGATTTTATATTAAATAAACAAATTAGGGCTGTTAACGCAGCATCTATTATTTTTTTGTCATCCTTTGGCTAGTGTTACATGATCCCGCTCTTATTCGTGCGAATGCCTTTAAAAGCATTCTTGCACGACAAGTCAAAAGAGAGCGCGCTGTCTGTGAATGTCCTGACTGTTGCTGTGTCCGAAATCTCCACTCAAACCACTACTCCCTACCTCCTATGTAGGGGGTAGGGAGTAGAGCACTATATAGTGAGCTCACCAGCATAATAGAAACACCACTTTCGGACACTACTCGATCGTCTCTCGGCGCCGTTGATTACGTCATTGCTGTCGCCCGTCCGTCTTTTTTACAATCAGCGCAATGCATGATGGTATGTAGGGCTTGGGTTAGTGACCATCGGTTGTACACTACTTTTCAAAATGCATTCTGGGATACATTGAGTGGACTATATAGGGTATAATAATCATCACTATACATTCGGACAGCACTACAAAATGGCGAGCTCACTATATAGTCCACTATATAGTGAGTAGTGGGAGATTTCGGACACAGCATGTGACTCACAGAAAGACGCTCGCCAGTATCATGCGCATACAGACCACGCGCCAGAATACAGTTCTCTTTCGTGCTTGAACAAACAACAAACACAATTATGCCAAAATATCGTTTTGTCGAGTATCTTCATAACATAAGAGCAGTCTTATGATGGACGTAAAGAGTTGTTAGAGAATGAGGCGAGTGTGAGATCCGCGTCTTAACAGCGGCTGGTCTTAAAGCGCCAGCATCCAATAAAGCTTTCTGTCAGTAAAGTTAATCAAAGAACAAATTGAAAATAAATAAAAGCCTAATAAATGGTTGTTTTTTTTTAAATTAGAGCTTTCACTTGTAGCCTAATGACATTTTTATCCAGGCATCAATGGTTTATTGATCATTAAAGGTGTTATCATAATTTAGTTGTTGTTGCTAGTTTGAGTGGAGAAATACACATTAATATACAGAAGGATCACTAATCTGAGTGCATTTTGCTTTAGAACCATGCAAGTTGACTCATGAAACCATTTGTTTATTATATCGCAATCGCAATATTGACCTCAATAATCGCAATATGACATTTTGAGGGGGGGGGGGGATTCTTGAGGGTGGGGGGGGGGGTCTATGTAGTGTGGGGGGTAGTGTAGGCCTATATTAGGCTGTGTTATGTATCCTAATTGACTTTATGATTAGTTAAATCTGTTTTGCTATGCATCACCACAGAGTTAACCATTTCAGACAGTAGGCTAGCTACCGGACAGCCTCTGTCTCGTTCACTTAGCCCTAGGCTAGGCTACATGAACACCGGTGTGATCATACACTCCAGGGACCAGCCTAGACTGATTACACCGTGATCGTACGTGCGAAAGGGTTAAAAACAAGACATTTTATGACACAAAATTTTGAAATGTAGGCTTAAATCAAACACATTTTAATTCAGATTCTTATATATAGGCTATATATATAAAAAAAACAACGGAAAACAAACACAACGAACAAAAAAGTTGAATATGAGCAGCCCTAGTTGAAATTACAAAATTATTTTAAATTAAAAATTGTTTCTATTTTTGCCGCGATATGCCGCCATTTTACTCAATCCAGTGCGTTTACAGCGCGTTGATTACAGTCAGAGAACTGTCGCATAGGAGAGAGAAAGTAACAGTCAAATGGATGTTGTTAAAATATTTAACTCAAATATGACATTAATCAGTGATGTAGTGGTGCCTGGAGAAGTGGGTATACTCTTAATTTATGCCCCCAATATTTTTTTAAGCGTCCCAGCAAAGGATGGACACTCTATGTTATAAACAGTAACATGTAGCCTAAGACTAATCTTGCATATTATATTGAATATGCAAGTCTATATAATATAGAATATAATTAATAGAATAGAACATAGAATCACTAATATTCTTGCATATCAGGGCCGTACACAGGGTTTTATAAATACAGAGTTCCCATAAATTAGAAAATTTTGATTTTCCTGATCTCAACATGAGCATTTTAAGGTGTTTTGAAGGCCAAAAAAATGGACAACAGAAGCTTTAAAAGCATGTTGGTGGGCAGTAGTATGAAGTATTTGATCAGATCCTTAAACATGATAATCAGTAAAAATGTCCCAATAAATGATCCACATAATAGAAATGCAGAATGTTTATGCTTATTGTTGACAATGCACAATCACATATTCAAAACAGGAATGGCCTTGAATAAAAAATGATTCAAGGTTTATTTTGCATATATGTTACATTTCAACAAACGCCAATGCAATCATTCTGTGTCCAGAGGCATATGAGCAATTAGTATGAGCATCAAAGATCAGTTTCAGCTACTTTTTGTTTCCTAAATTAATCAATGTTTTTGGACTAATCTGTTCATTTAATCAATGGCTCAATTGCTCACTCATAAAGACAGTCACTTGTTGCCACCTTCTGGCTTAATGATGCAAGTTGAGCAAACACAAACAAGCGGAGTGATACAAACAAGTAACAACACATTCGAGGTAACGTATACAAATATTTACAATATTAGCCTAATTGCAATATATTTAATAGAGTGCTTGTGTTGTTAAATTGAGCTTATAATTTCCACTGTCTTTGATCAAACTGATTATTTCTGTCGGTCATTTAAAACTTATATCGAAAGAAACCCCCAGCTGTTTACTTTAGCTACTTGCATACCCCGCACTGTATGATCGTTAACTGAAGTGAAGCGTCTCGTTGGGATTCGCGCTCGGCTCGCGCTTCTGTGAACAAAATCCTGCTTGCTTTGATTGGTCTCAAACATGTAGACATTGACGAGCCAGCTGAAGCAGCTCAAATGAGAAGGTCAGTTATCGTCGGAGTCATTGGAGCACCAAATTAGAGTTAATATTAGGGAATTATTTCACAACTTATATATGCTACACTAAAAAAAACGACCCTGACTGTTTTTTTTTTTTCACATGAGATTTGATTAGCTACTAAATGATGCGCATCAGAGGGGATTTAGAAGTGTGTATACGCAATGCCGACTGAAAAAGAAGTGTGTATACGCCGTATACCTGCGTATACCCTGCACTACACCACTGACATTAATGGACATGTGATGGTTTACAGAATGCAGTAGAATATTGTTCTGAAATTGACAATGTTGTTGTGATTGATTGTGTAATTGTTGTGCCATTTCAATGCAATCAAATTAAATTCTAGTTGCCAGTCATTAAAAAAAAAAAAAGACTTAACTTAATGCATTCACTGATATTGCATTCATAGCGTTTAACTGTGAAAATCATTGTGATTGGAAAGAAAACAGTGGATGGCTGGTGAGAACAGGGGTAGGGGGGTCCATGAGGATGGTTTTATATATTATGGGGGTCCCAATAGCCTACTCCAAAAAGGTTGAGAAACACTGATTTAGACAATAGGCTGTTGACAGAGTAAAGTTAACGTTCGGCTAAGGGTCTGTTCACATATCGCGTCTTTTGCGCGCTCAAGTTCGTTATTTCAAATGTAAGCGCGCAGTATGCACGCTCATAAATTATAGCCTAAGTCATAAAGCGACGCGCTCGTTTTTTCCAAGCGCGTCCACGCCGCATCGACATAAAAACGTCTCAACTTTTCAGAATGCCGCAAGCGCACCGTAGGTCACGTGACAAGAACCAACGGAGAGCTGATGGTTGCTTATCAACGACAGACGCCGGAGCGCAACCGCCCTAGCGCTTTGGAAAAAAAAAAAACGCTAGGCGGCGCGCTATTATGTGAATGGCGCCTAAAAAGGTTAAATTTTTTTTTTATTAGTTGTTGGTTAAACCATGGATTACATGTTCATTGCTGAATTTATGGAAAAACAGCAACCAATATTGCATATACAGAATTATTATAATGGATATAATTAAAGAATACTTACACTATAATGTAAATTAGAAGTGTAACACAATTTTTTTTATTTTTACGCCTATTTCGAATTTTACTCGAATACAAATACTCCCCCCCCCCCCCCAACAAATACAAATACAAATACAAATACCGGCTGCTTTGCACACCCCTAATATATCATACCATTTTCCCTTAAAAAAAAAATACATATTAGGCTTTGCTCGTATAGGCTAAATGGTAATGTCCAATTTACAGGTTACATCAAGGCTTATTTATTGTCTAAGAATGTTAAAAATCCCAAATTTATCATTAGGTTTCATCCAACACTGAAGACAACACTGCTGTTTGTCAAATTAGATGTTTTAAATGCATAGCATTTAGGTTTTGGTTCCCTATACGGTTCTCTGTCCAGCAAAATATTTAGACAAAATCCTTAATATGACTGAAGGTCTTGTTTGAATGTGCTTTATACTATATGTTAATGATAAAGATCAGTATAATTTTACAACAGGGATGTGTGCCATTAATATGTGCTGAGGTTTAAACAGGATGCAGAATTGTAGCTAATTCCAATTTGAATGTAAAGTAGAATAAAATTGAATAAACTTAAATATATTCATATAGCTAACTGCTAATAATTTTTTGACATTGTTTTTTTTGGACAATTTTTAGAACTATTAGATGGTAATAATCAGTACTAAATACTAGTACTAAATTTTTTATTTTAATTTAATTTTTAACCAAGTGAAGATCAGCATTAGTCCACTATGAGTGTTCACTATAAGTCTCAAGACATAATACATGTGAAAATGTCTATAAGGTGAAAAAAAACAAAAAAACAATCAGAGCATGTGGCTGATTGGGGACTGGAAGTTAATTTCTGTGGAATTGGTGGATATTTACAGAGCCGAGCTGAATTTAAGAGGTAAAGGTCTGAATTTACTTCTGGTTTCTCAAACTCAACCAACCTCCCAAGACCTCACTTGCCCTCAGCGCAGACTAGAGAGAGCTGATCAGAGGTGATGAGACCCCGGACCGTGAATTCGCAGAGGGGGGCTCACACAATTAACAATAAACAGTCCCAGGGAACCCCCTCTCCCTACAAACCAAACAACCCTAAACAAACTTAGGTGGGAAGCACTTCAGCATCCCCTTCAAGGCATTTAAAGGAAGAAGAGAGCAAGAAAAGTTGATGAACTGTCTATTTTAATGTTAACCAAATACATTTAAATGATAGCCTATAACTATAATGTCACCTAAAATTGTATGCTACTAATTTTTTTATAAATAACATTTTTAAATAATATTGTAATTAAGTTAATATAAAACATCCATGATCATTGAATGTATTGCATATGTGAATATCCTTCGCCAAATTACCTTAAGCACAATAAATACATAAATAAATAAATAAAACAGGCCTAATTATAATTAGCCTAAATGGTCCCACTTTCACCAGTTTTAACTAACATTTAAATTAATCATTTGATACAACGCACTTTATTGTGAAGATGTTTTGACGTTGGACTACTTACTTATTAATATATATATATATATATATAAACCTTCATGTAATTACAGCTCTTAACTCAAACCACGAAATCTGTCCCAGTACCCGTTTCCCACCTCAACAGCAGCAAAGGTGTTTACAACATGAACACAATGAGTAGGCCTACAGTGTACCGAACTTTTTAATGCAAATAGGTAACACAAATAAAGTGAACAATTAATAATAAAATAATGAATACTCACAAGAGCTCTGTCATTGAGGGAAACGTTGGAATAACATCTATGGCCAAGCATGAGACAGCGAAGGATTTCCACTGGGAACACTCACAGCCACGAGGACACGCATTCGGATGTCCGATCACACACACAGGTGACAGCATCAACATTATCAGCACACGTGTCGCCATGATAGAAAAAAGGATAGATTTATTTTCTTCCGCTGGAAAACTGCAGCCTCTCCACTCGGTGTGGACCATTAAGTAGTCACACAAACACCGACGAGCAGTTTAAAGCTCAAACTTGCTTGAGTGTTTGAGTCAGTAAGTGAGTTAGAGAGTCTGCGAGTGAGGCGGACGCTGAGGCGCCCTTGCGGTTGCTATGGGAACTGAATAGTTCTGAGACATATTAGTACCATAGACTGTAAAAAGATTAGAACCGTCTCTCGTTTACTAATAATTGAGTGTAGCTATTATTCGTATTTAAACGCACAGGAGAACTTCTTACGAAATCGAAATCGAAAAATAGGATTAGTCAGGTTAACAATAGGATAATAGGCCATTCAGTTACAACATGCATAGATTATCAAAAATAAAGCACACAAAGAACACAATTTTTCAGGAAATTATGTAGGCTAGTCTAAAGAATTTATTTCATATGTATATAGGTAATATTTTATATTTTATCGTATGTGTATATATCTTAAGTGAGCAAAATATAGGCCTAAATAAGTTTGGACAATTGTGTAGGCTAAATGAAAAAAGTAAATGACATAGGCTATCGGCTGTTTGTAAATGTTTCAAAGTGTCAATTATGTGTAATACTAACATATAACAAAATGTGTAAAAACAATACACAAACTTTATGTAGCCTATACTGATAAACTGTTCAGATATTCTCTTTGTCAAGAAGCCTCAGTCAATTTGAAATCGTTTTAAGCAGATTTCAAAACTACTACAGGTTAGCATTAGCTAGGCTATCTATTTGCCTATCTCTTCCAAAAATAATTATTCAACGAACTAATGAATGAAAAAATATATATTGACAGCCTATTATGAATAAATTATTTATTGTATTCCACTGTAGGCTATTCCAAATAAGTAAAACAAATCAGAGATGTATATTATTACATTACATCATCACTATGCCTCTTTCGGTTGAATAATGCCAGCATTTTCTAAAGTGCTAAATGATTTTATCTTTATTCGCGGAGGTCTGCGCAATCAGGGCCTTTCGTCGGCGCACACATGGGATGTTTGGACCCCAAACAATAGAATAATTTTTAAAACAGTGTTTTAAACACAGTAGGCCTACTATTTTAAATAATTTATTAATAATGTGTATAATAGGCTACAAATTATTATATACTAGCCTAGCCTACTAATAATAATAATGACAACTACTATTATATATTATAATTATGTTAAATAATAAACAACACTGCACACTATCCATACCTTGTGACTGTAGGCCTATAATAGAATAGAATAGAATAGAATAGAATAGAATAGAATAGAATAGAATAGATGATTAGTACATGTACAACATTTAATCATTTAGCAGACACTTTTTATCCAAAGCGACATACAAATGAAGAGAGCAATAAAAGCAGTCAAATCAACAGTGCAGCACACATAGCAACGATTTTTAAAATGTAAATTATAATAGATAGCCTATAGAATAGTACGTGTTAGTATTATTGAGTCAAATGTTGGCGAAGGATATATAATATAATATAATATAATATAATATAATATAATATAATATAATATAATATATTATATATTATAATAGGCTATATGAAGGAGTTCGGAAACGTAACAGGTAACGTTACGGGGCGGGTGGCAAAACTACGACTCCCATGATTCAAAGCGTTTGTTGTATTTCTGTTAGGCGGCCAGTTCAAGTTGCCATAGCAGAGGATGTCGGTGCATTACAATGATCACCTAGGATAACCATCAAACCTCTGGGCGCACGGGTAGGGGGTGTTTGACGTACTTTTCGTGTACTTTTAAAATGTTGTGATTGGGTAATATGTTACACAAACGGACAAGGCTTTGTAACATCTTAGGAAAGAAAGGCTAAGTTAAGCACAAAGCTAACTAGCTCGATAGTTCTACGTCAACTCTCTGTGCCAAGTCGAGTGTTTACAAGGTCTTTATTTTCATCAAATAGACGATTTCATTGACTAGACTAGTGTCCCTCAGCCTTAAACGTTAAATTAATCTGAATACTTTCTCGCCAGGTGTAATTACACGCGTCTTCTAGCTAGGGAAACAGATAATGCATGTGTCAGGATTGGAAAGATGGTTTCTGATTTCAGTTTAACGGTAGTGTTGTTGCTTATTTTCAGGCATTGGCTCATGTCAGCATGGACTCCTCCAGTGAATCTGACACCTTTGACAGACCCAGGGGCCATCGATCGCGGGTCAGAGGGAGCCGAATAAGACCTGACAGCAGGTTTCCTAGGGATACACATGTATCAGACATATCAGACAAAATTGACACTTTAGCAAACACTCTACAGGTAAGCTGCCTTCATTCATTGTCTGCTCTGTTGTGTACAGCTCTGGTCTTTTCTTTTGACATGCAAGCTTATGCTTTTGTGCAGGATACAAGCCGAAATCTAAACAAAGTGGATCAGATGTTGGGACAGTATAAGGAACACACAGACGACCAAGCTGAAGCCATGGCGACGGTGTGTATCGCTACCCATAGTTGTATGGGATTGTCTCTGATTTCAGATAAGGGTGTTGTTCTGAGAGCTTGTCCTGTGTTTTAGCTGAGGGAGAGCTTAGAGGAGTCCATCCAGCATCTGCAGGGTCAGCGGCTGAAGAGGAGCACGGGTGGCTGGAGCGCCTCTCTCTCCACACTGCACACCAGTGACCTGGAAGACGCCAGCGCCTCAGGTGCAGCACAGGCTAGGACTTGCTTCATTAAATGAGTGGAAGCTTGACTATATATTTTATTAATTGTGTGCTGATGCTAATATGAAGCACAGTATATACTTCCCCCTAAAACTACTAGTATCTTTGCCAGAGGCGGACTCTGTGTTAGTATGGGACCCTAACACACCAACTATGCACCCTTTTACTTTTGTAGCCCTATACTCCAAGTATAGTCAAGCCATCTTCATTTATATAGCGCTTTTAACAATGTAGATTGTTTCAAAGCAGCTTTACAGAGATAAACATATAATTTAAGGTAACAGGTTGTTTTGGGTTTATAGCAGTTCTTGAATAATGTTATTTTCCAGCTAAAGTTAGTTTTGACTGATTCCCTTCCGACAAAATGATCATTTGTTATTAAATTAGGGGCCGCTAAGGTCGCCGTTCTCTCTAAACAGATTTTTAACGCGAACGCCGTTCACATGCGCATTAAGAATTGATTTTATAGTTATGTGCGTTTGAATATATCTGCGCAGGTTTGTAATTCCCTATAAACCATGCCTAAACAAACTACTTGTCTTGCCTATGAATTTGATACAGAATTTTATTTTATTTTATCACTTCGGGGTAGGTACGCGAACCGAAATATACCCCAAGTTCACGTAAGACGGGAAGCCTTTACTCTGATACTCCCTAATAAAGCAAATACAAATATGAGGAACACCTTTGTATATTAGCTGTAAAATCTTAATGTAATGCAATGTAAAAATTCATCATGTTAATGTATAAACCATAAAAAAAATCATGCACTTTATATGGTTTATCTCCCAACTAATTATTAACTAACTTTTCTTAGATGATAAATTGTCCTATTTATTCTCTTTCTCTAGATTATGACATCTTTACTGGCGATGGAAAATAAGTGCATTATTCTTAATAACTGTATTTATTTGCCAATATTATAATATATTATATGCCAAACATTTTATAACACACCTCTGAAACATAGTTGCTATAGTAACGAACACAACTTTCACACAATGCTGATTTTACAGACGACAGTGCACTGCAATAATTTTGTTGTTGTTGTTATTGTTGTGGTTATTTCAGCAAACAATTTACTTGATGCATTCAGTTTAAAGGCATTAAGTTAGGGCAACTGTGCATGTGCATTTTAGACACACTATGTTCTTGCTCCCAGCATCCAATAAATGTACGTCTAAGAATGAATGGGGTAATATCAATGGTATGATTAATTTCAGAAATTTGTATCAGAGCTTAATAATTTTATAAGCAAAGCTCTGCTGTTAATGAGCTTGCTGTAGCTCTAAACTTTGCTTGCACACGTTCAATACTAATGGAATAGTCCACTCTAATCCATGATGAAGGGCCCACATTCGTGCAGATGTAATAATAATGTTAAAACTTTAATGGTGATATCCTGACCAAACAAAATATGATTAAAAAATGAGTAGGTTATGATTTATAAAGGCTTCTGAGTATTTGATGGATCCCGCTGATTCCCTGGGGCCATTATCTTTTAACAATAATAATAATAAGAAGAAAGGTTTCTTGAGTGCTATATCAGAATATATAAATCATTTCTCAAGTATCATGTAACACTGAAGACTGGAGTAATGGCTGCTGATATATGAGCTTTGCTTTCACTGAATAAAACAAATAAATATATTACAACAGATAACAATTCTACAACAATTCTAATTGCATATTTGTATATATTTTAGTTTTTTGATCAAATGAATGCTTGGTGAACATGAGAATCTTATTTCAAAAACATTTGAATGGTAGTGTAATTGTTGCATACTGCTGTGAAAAATCTTAGCATTGTGCAGTAAGCAGTGCAATAGTTCCAGATATGTGTCTCTTGCCCTGTAGACAGGAGGCGTTACCTCCCCACTTCCCCTTTGAGAGATTATGGGAGTGCGGGCACAGGTAACAGAAGACGGTCTAGATCTGTCGCAGTGCGTTTCCGAGACTCCGCTCAAGCTGAAGAGCAGGTATGTCTGTACATCTGAGACTAATTGTGTCATTATTTTTAATACATTTGATCTTTTTGCACTTAAATACTTCAATCTAATACTCAATTTGTTAGATTACGTCTCCACGTTAGAAATTTCAGAAATATCACCGGATCATGCCAGAAGATAACCCCCCCCCAACCCCCCCCTCCCCCAAAGATTCTGGTATCCAAAATCAGTGTTTTGCCTTGTACCTAAAACTGTGTCGAAAATCTTCTTCTTTACAATAACATGTAAAGACTACAGATTTTTTTATTAATTAACATTTGAAAAACCTACAGATAAATCTTCTATATATATTTGTGAGTCTTCATATTATTTTGTTTTCCTACTCCAGTTCTTGTTAAAACTCACTAGATATGTTTATTCTGTGCATTTTGGCCACTTGTGTGAAATCATATTTATTTCGTCCATCAAAAGCAAGCTTACAGCGAAGCATAAATAGACTCGGAAAGCCCCGCTTCACTGCTGCTCACGCAACGTTCCTGCTTGATGCTCACGCGCTGCTCCTGCTCCCGGTGTGAATGCACTTATTGATTAAAATGCACGCTGAAATACAATTTTTTTATAAAAATATAATCTTTTTTTTATATATTTATTCTATATATTTTTTTAAGAACAAAATGCGATGCTATATTGTAGCATTGCGTTTTGTACTTTTTAAAGAAAATATTCACCTTATTCTTAAGAGAAAGAGCTGGCACGGCCATTGTAACTTGATTGTGTCAAAGCTTTCGTTCTCATCTGTTTTAATTTATTTTAGCTGTACAAAAACTGTCCATTATGCTGCTTGATACTGCAAATTGTTACTTGTTATAATATTATTTAAATGTATTACCTTGATCATAAACACACTGCTTTGTAGCACAAATTATTTGACAGTTTACATAATTTTGTTTTCCCTCCTGTAATTTACCTATAACGGCAAAAGAATCAAAAGTGCTCACACAATCACAGAAAATAGCTTACTTCTGCATTGCTACATTATGAGGACATATTAGCTACATTTATATTTAATGCGGAAAATTTATGCATTCAAGAAAGTTTCAAAACTAAATCGCTTCTACTATAATTAAGGAATCACCGTTTGCAGATTACACAATAATTCTCTGCTTGGTGTCTTCTTTTGAAAAATCCCTGATGATATAAATGTTATAGCAGAATCTCTACCGGTTTCCATATTTCTGTGTTGCTCTGCTTTAGTTCTCCAGTCACTACACAAAAAATACCAAAATACATGCCATGATAACAGGGTCTGGGAGCTTGAGTGAATGTTGACATTTCTCCACACAGTCCACACATGTCTTTATTAGGTGTAATGCTTTTATGATGGCTGCTGACATTGACTTTTCTGCATGATGACTTAATAACACTAAATAATCCACCTTTGACGTACACACGCATCACTGCTGCTTTTTTGTTGTCTGCGGATTTGATCTGGATTACAGTTCATGATGTGACTTTGTGATTCAAGTGAGTTGGTACATTGTCTAAGTACTGTACTGTAAATATACGTTATTTTTTCTTACAAGTAATTTTTTGACTTGAAGAATGGACTCACATTTCTACCAACGCACCTTTCTTTCCTCCACACCAATGCGCTTTCGTTCCTCACTTAAAGCCCAATATTGACATCCAAATCTGCCAAATTTTTAAGTGTTGTAAAAAGTAGTTGGAGCCGAACACAGATAAGCATTATGGGCCTCGGAAATGCGCCTAAATGCATACATAAAAAATATTATTTTTCGAGAGTATTCAATTAAATACAGTAGGTTATGTCTTAAGGAAACGAACACAGTTGAGAAAGAAAATATGTGTGTAACAGTATATTGGATCCATGCATTAGCTCTTTAAGTGATAGCAGCCTTGCTGCAGTCTGCAATTAATGATAATCAAACAACAAATGACAAATAAAAATCACTCACTGATCTTGACTGAATAACTTGCGTAGCTTTAATGCTGCCATTGGCTTTTGGCTTGCTTAGTTGGGGACATTTAATTTAATATTCTACAATAATATTGATCTGCCTACATTGATCTGACACCATTATATGAGAACTGAGCTGGACGATGACAACACCGTTTTCTCCAGAGCGGCTATATATAAATTAGGTAAATTAATAACTTTTTTATAACAAAAATGAAACCTCACAAGCTGGACTGTGTTTATTTTCTTTTAGAAACAAACTTTGTTGCATTATTTTCCTGTTATGTCTGTAAAGCTGCTTTGAAACAATCTGTATTGTAAAAAGCGCTATATAAATAAATGTGACTTGACTAATAAGAGTATAATATATATTTAATGTGTATAGTAAGACGTTTTATATTTGATGGTTCATTTTGTGTTGTAGACTATTACCTTTCTAAATAGTATTTTTGTTGTGTTGTGTTTATTTGTCCGTTTTGTTTGCAAGTAGTTTCTTTGTTTTTACGGTTTTACTTTACTTTGTTTTATGTAATTATTTTGAAGACCTTTTTCATACATTAGTTAACCTAGTACTAGTTTTTGGTGAAGTATAAATAATTGTGAAATTTCACTAAAATTTAAAATTACCCGTAAAATAAGACATATCGCCCCCCCATAATTGCGTTAAATAATCGTGATTTCAATTTTGACCAAAAATATTTGTGAGTGATTTTAACCATGATCGAGTAGCCCTAAGCAAAAGTATCGAAAGCATCAAAATATTATTTATTGATATAAAATTTAATTATATACTGGATACACTGGATGCACCTGGTGTAGACAGGGTGTTATTATCTCTTTAATGATGCTTCCAGTCATTATATGAGCAATTTAGCATTTTAGGGCTAGATTTTCTAACAGCTTGCACCAACTCAGACCCTCTTTTGGCATAAAAAAAACTACTGTCAGGATTTACTAAAGAGACGCAGTGAAAAATTAGAGATGGCATTAGAGATTAGAGGCGTGGACAGTTATTTTGGCTACTGACTTTATTGCATATGTATCTGTAGGAGTTAACAGCGCTGAATAAGGCATATTTATGGGAGAAGATCAATCATGCAATGTGATTTACCACTTTTTATTACATGGGTCTGTGGAATACTTGATTCTGATTGATCAATCGCGCCATCCAGCGGTAAGTTATTCCAGATAACAACCGCTGAAAAGAGATAACGCAGGCTCATCCGGGTTACTGAAGTCAGCAGTGCTAGGAACGGGTTGTCTTCGTGGAAGTTTTGCGTTTGGTAAGCTAATAAAATATTAAAACTCAGTCGAATGAATATTTTGTGTACAGTTATTTAGTTATGCCGTCCAGTATCGAGGACTCGCTCTCTCTTGTTTCATACAAACTCGGCTGCTGCCATTTTGACTATTGTTTTGTACACTGTTGGATTATGAGATTCAAACAGGTACGATTTTAAAACAGTTTAATCTGAAATCACTATATCTTATCCCCATAATTATTTATGTGGCGAAATGCTGTGTAATACGTGCATGAATGACTGTATACCGTATCTCTTAAATGTCTATTTTGTTTTCAACTTGCCGTGCTGCAACTGCTCTCTCCACGGAAGCTTTGCATTTAAAGACCTAATATTTCAACTCAGATCAATATTTTGTGTCTAATTATTTACTTGTGTGGCAAGTAGCCGTGTAATAAGCGGGATGATGTACATCCAGCCGGTGGTTCTCTTAAAATAACCCCCTTCAAGATGATCAAGACCCCCTCCGCTTCGCGTCGGCGTCCTCATCATCCTGTCGGGGGTTATTTTGAAAGAACCACCGGCTGGATGTACATTATCACTTTATGCCATTATTTGACGCCCCCAAAAAACATGTCTTAAGCCACTTTGTGCTTGTGCTGTTAGTAGATCACACACTCATGATTATCATAAGCTCTTGTTTGCTAATTTGCACTGATCTTGAAATTCGCACTGATTATTAGGGGTGTAACAGTTCTATGTAAACATCTGTACTGTTTTACACCCATGGTTCGGCACGGCATTTATTGAAAATAACAGTGTTTAAAACAGACATAGGGCCCTATTTTAACAATTGAAGCGCACAGCGCTAGTGCACTTAGGGTGTGTCCGAATCCACTTTTGCTAGTTTAACCACAGGAAAAATGGTCTGCGCACCCAGCGCATGTTCTAAAAGGGTTGTCCCTATTCTCTAAATGAGTAATGGATGTGTTTTGGGTGTAACATACAATAAACCAATCAGAGTCTCATCTCCTACTCCTTTAAAAGCCAGTTGCGCTCGTGCCATGGCGGATTCGCTATTTACATGATGGAATTTGAAAGTGGAAAAACTGAACACATGTGTCGCGCCTCATTGCGCCGGATGTATGATAAAGGGCCCCATAGAGTTCGACTAATGTATGTTTCTGTCGATGGATATGCATTCTGGCTTCCTAAACTTTGTTCAATGCGAGTGCCGTATGCTCTAATTTGACCAGTCATCACCTGGGCGTTGATAGTGCACAAGCGCAGGAGAGACCTGAACAGCACACGTTGCTATCTGTGTTTAAACTAAACTCATTTCAGCCATGCCAATTTAAACATTTAAAGATGCAGAAGAGAACTCGCTCGCGCACTGTAATAAGATTTGTGTGTGTACTAACCCGAAGCACGCACATGGAAAGCGCCTGTACAGCGTGCAATTATTGAGTTCTCTTTCAAGTCTTGCGCTTGAATAGCCTGGGAAAACCCAGACAACTTCCGGCAAATTTAGATTTGCTCTGAAAGTTAAGCTGCAATTCGCCTACTTATACTACGACCTAAAAGTATGTACTCTTTTTGTGAAGAAAAAGTACATACTTTTGAGTGTGTAGCAAAAAAGCTTTGGGACATACTACTTCGTCATCTTTAACGGACAGCTCTGTCGCGTGCGCCCTGTCACCGTAAACTGCCCTGTCAATCATCTTGTCACAGTTAAAATCCTCCATTCAATCTAATTTAATTTCCTACCATTTCGGAGAGAAATGTAGTGGCACGTTGATCTGCAGTCGTGGGTTATTAATGCGGAGACTCTCCTCATGTGTTTGCAATTTGAATGTAATGATGCATTTAAAAGTTAATGGCTAAATGTATCTTTACAAAAGTTCACAATGCTGCTGCAGATGCAATATAATGTAGACAACATTGAATAAATATATTTTCGTCAGGTTAGATACTGATAATTAATCACTCAAACCCCTTTATCTAAACCTCTCTACATAACCGCCGAACTCGCACGTCCTCCATGTCTGTGGTTTTTTAACACTTTTCCCTCGTGTTTGTAGTTCTAATTGAATCCTCGTCCAACGCGCGATGGGTTGTGGGCAATATCAGCCGTTAGAGTGCGCATCGATCTGCACTTCGGATTCTGACCGGAAAAAGTAGACCATCCGGGTATCTTTGGAACACTCATTTCAACATACTACGATTTGGGACGTACTAATTCTATTTTCGAATACTATTTAGGACGGATAGTATGCGAATTGGGACGCAGCATTAGTCTGGCAAAGAGCTCATTCAAGCCCATTTCCAATCCACCGAAATCGCGGCACCAATCAGAAACGCTGGGGTGGGCTTTACACGATGACGACAACGCTGGGATTTGAAGCCTACATTACAAAGATGGATGCCGCCGTCGAACATCACTCGTTCGAATCAGCTATCGCGTCTGTTTTAAGCGATTTAAAAATTTCCTTTTCGTTATAACCCGAGCAAAGAACAACACTCAAAGCCTTCATGTCTAAAAAATATGTTATCGCTGTCTTACCGACTGGATTCGGCAAAAGTCTGATATACCAGTGTGGCGAGCAGGACGATCGAGGCCGAGGGACGTGAGAGAACGGCCGGTCTCGCATCTCTCACGGAGGAGCGGAAGCATAAAAGGAGGAGCGACGACGCTGAAGATCGAGAGAGGACAGGCCTGAATTTTATTTGATGTTTTGTTTTAATATGTGTGGCGGCAGTCGACCGTGAGGGACTTTGTATTTGTTTCATTTTGTCATTAAAATGTGTGAATGTTCGCCGGTTTCCGCCTCCTCCTTCCCATAACAACGAGCCCCGTTGGTCAATACTAAACGAATGGGTGGGTCTTAGCCATAGACTGTCTTAGAGCCCTCTGCATACGTCATCTCCTTCATCGCTCTGATTGGTTTTAGGTCTATCCAATTGCACCAAGAGGCATTTGAGGGACGTCCGTTGGTGACGCCCCATTGGAAATGATTTGTCTATGGAGTTTTGCCAGACCCTAACTCAGTTTAAAACTGAGAAGGGTCTGGTTTTAACCAGGCTAGCGCTTGAATGGACAAATTCACAGAAAAATGATGTCAACATTCCCGTCTTGAAGAGTATCTTAGCACACATAGTAGGTTATGTCTTAAGTGAACGTTAACAGAATGCATGTGGATCAGTATCAATATTTTGGATCCGTGTATGATGTCTTAAAGTGACAGCAGCCTAATATTCCTGCTGTTTGTATTTTAAATGTTTTAAATTTTAAAAACAAAAGACAAGGAAATTAATAGCTTTTGTAACTTTAATCTTTATTTCATTTATTCAGTGAAGATTATGTGAAATGTTATTTTACATTTGATTGCTTTATTTCCGTACCTGAAAACTACTGTTAGATACCTAAATAACCTGGAAAAACCTTTTTTATTTACTTGTATCTTTGCTCCATTGCATTTATTTGTGCTTTTGCTTTTAGTTTGATTATTTGTTTCTTCTTTTCTTTATTTTTATTTAACAGTAGTCCGTTTTTTCCCATGAACATAGCATACACCGAACCGTACCGAAACGGTGACACTAAAACTATGCTAAAAGTAATCTAAAACCATTACACCCCTACTGATTATGGGAATGATCTGGCTGCATCTGTGCCATTGTCAGTAGAACATTTAGTTGATCGATCACGTTCAGTTTACATTAAACAAAACATTAGTTTATTCATTATTGCATTTATGTTTTTTGAATATTCTGCCCAATTAAAAAGTGCTAGAACAACCTACTGTTGCCTTGGTTTCCTCATCAGGCAAATTGTTTATGTATTTGGGAGGTAGCTGTGGATGTAGGATGTTAAATCAAGGTTTTAAAGGTTTAAAATAATAACAAAAAATTAATTGACAATAATTCATGGTTATTTTATTTCAGTCAGGTTGATAATAACTTTCCTACCCCAAAAAATAAAGAGGCTGACTCTTTAAAGAGATAAAACATACAGTTTTCACATGACGGACAACGAACAGAAAAAAAAGTCCCATTTGAATGGCATGGAAAGAGGGACTCAAGCTATTTTTAAAGGAATATATAAAAATATAACAGAGACTCTGGGATGGGCTCTTTTGACTTGGCCAAGTAAGCAGCCACCAACAAATTCCTGGCAACCATCTAACAATGCACGTGCAAACAACCCGAACACCTTAGCAACCTCATAGCATTTTTTATTTATTTTTTACCAACCACTCAAAACACCTTCAAACTCCAAAGCAACAACTATGGCAAACACCCACACAACACCCTAGCACAAGCAAGCACCACTCACATTAAAATCTTAATTCTCTTTGTTTCTCAGGTTCACTCAATGCATCAGTCCCTGAGAGACCTGCGGAGTGATCAGCTTCGGATGGGTCATGACATTGATAGAGAGATCACCAGAAGAAACAGGTCCCTTTAATGTTTCTACCTGTTCAAATCAAAGCATCGTGTTCGTTGATGGTAATAAATTCCTTGTGTAATTGTTTTCTGCCCCTCAAAAGGACTGACATAGAAACCAAGAAGACATTGGAGAGTCTTGCAAACCACGTACAGGCACCACAGAGAGAAGAAACCGTAAGTGTTGCTTATGTAACACAGCATGTTGTTCACTTTTTTGCTGCCTGCGACCACTTGTCTTGCTTGTCAGAATGCACTTGTTGTGTCTTTTCTTCTGCTGTAAGTTGAATCCAGTTTCTAAGGAGACCTGCTGTACAGAACATGATATACTGAATAACAGGGCTGAAAACAGCACGTTAAGTCAGGTTTCAGACGTATGATGTGTCTTAGGCCTCGTTACGGGTGGAGAGACGTCTACAGGAGATCGAGGATGAGATGCGCTCGGGGCAGCAGGTGCTTTCTGAAAGATATCACAGAGAGAAACCAAAAGGCATGTCTGGAGAACTGCAGGAGGTAGAACACTAATGCATATTGTTATTTATTTGCTAATATTTTAAAGGGGCCATATCATTACACTTCACATTTTCCTGACTATTCTGAGCTAAATGAGGTTGGTGTACTATGAAAACATACTGTAACTTTCAGACCTCAAAACTCCCTCCCCAGTCCAAAACGATGAAACCAAGAACTCAATCTGAACTTACGTTTCTGAAGTGGGGAAACCCAAATACATTAATACGTCAGTGATTTCTGTTGGGTGATCAGAACAGAACAGAACAGTTCAATAGTTAAGTAATAAGGAAAAAGCAGAATAGATGCTATTATTTTGTTAACCACTAACAATAATGTGTGTGAATGAACTTTGCACTATTC
The DNA here is from genome assembly GCA_031834385.1 of Semotilus atromaculatus. Classification (NCBI taxonomy): domain Eukaryota; kingdom Metazoa; phylum Chordata; class Actinopteri; order Cypriniformes; family Leuciscidae; genus Semotilus; species Semotilus atromaculatus. The sequence continues at coordinate 28,498,227 of JAULUF010000010.1, read as the reverse complement.
CTGGCTCTGTGTAGAACCTGGCACTCCCACAAGTCTTAGCAAAGAATCCCATCGTTTGAAACGAACAAGTAGCTGAAGTTTATTTTTAATTATTGAGGTCTGATCTTTTATTTTTTAACTCCATATTTCAGCAGGGATTGTTTGGTGATCCCATCACAATGTTATTGAAGGAATGGACAGTTACAAACTTTATTGATCTTAACAGCAATTGTGTAGCCCATGTTATATTGGATTAAAGCCACGTTTGTTCTTTCAGGAGACAATGTCAAAATACAGACCATTTTATTGTAAGTGCAGAGAGAAGGTGGATAAAAGTGAAAAAATTAAATTACGACACTTGTTCTCTAAGACTTGCACTTGCTGTCATTTGTCTGCTTTTTAGCTTAATGTGTTTATATCATGAATTGACATAAAATGCTTCACAGCTCCAGCAAATTTGTGATTGAATGAAAAGTTACTTGCACACTTGCATCAGATACTTCCAGTTGAACCTCTAAAGGAACTTCTTCGAATTGCCTAAATATCCGGTTGACATTATGAGGTATGATGGGGAAATCAGTGTTAAAACCAGTGATCTAGTGGAAACTTCAGAGCAGGTTGATGCTGTGCTCCTACCAGCAGGGGGCAGTCTATGCTTGTGTTTTGCTTCCATTAACAATTGTCCTATTTATCTGGGAGGTGACTGATGAATGGAGCCTCATTTGCATCTCCACTGCAGTTTGCTAATGAAAATGCGGTGTGCCTTAGGCCTAGAGAAATAATGCATTTGTTGTGAAATTATGAGAAACAAACAAGACAAGCAAATCAAGGCAGATAAACAAACGCTTAGTCACCAAAGAGCTGTTGAGAAAAACAATGTTCGGCTCTTTTGCACACCCATATGATCTAGAACGCTGTTAAAGCGGTGAATGATGTCACCATAACATTTTGAGCATTCGCAGCAATAGACTATGAAATGCTTCCTCAAAATGCTACCTAACATAAAGACAATGGGTCTCATTCACTAAATATGCATACGCACAAATTTGCGAGTGAAATGTACGAACGATTTTAAGAACGAATCACGATTCACCAAAATTTCATAATAAAATTCATTCTAAATTTAAGAAAAAATACAGGAACAACTGAAACTACACAACTACACAACTTTCTCTGTATGGCCTTATAATCGTGTAAAGAAGTTATATTTAATCCTAACATGACTATTATTATATTGATGTTGCATTAATTGGATTATCCATATGTAATACAATTTAATTTAATCTTAAATACATTCCATCATATACGGTTAAAGAGTAAGAAAAGCTGCATTATAGCTTCAGCTACACGTGTACAGCTGGCTAACGAGAGGTCTGTATAAAATGTGTTTATTGAGTTTGAACTGGTGAGAATGGCATTGCTCGAGGATTGGGCGGGAACGCGTCTGCCAACAGCGGCTGGTTTGACGAGAGTGACGAAGGACTGTAAGGAATTTTTTTTTTACGGCCTGTGTTTTATAGTCTACACGTTTTACAGAACGTGTTGTGAATTAAGCAGATATTTTTCGTCAGAGGTTTTCCTGCGCGTACAAAAAATTATTAGTGAATTTGAACCCAATGATTTAATGGCTTCAGTCTTTGGCTGGGTGGCACCTTAATGTGACATGGAAGTTGGGATCTGTCTATGATACAATTAATCATAGTAATTATGTTTCGCCTTCTGTAATTATGCTTCTCAGTTATTTTGATGTTTGTGTATGTCATTTCTGATGATAAATCGATTTTCCAACTGTTTCGTACATGAATACATATAGCAAATTCATCTTGTGCTCGATGTGCATCCTGGAATCACACATGCTGGTTTTTCACATTAAATGGCATGTGGCACATAATGTGTGTGAGTTTCTGTTGCAACTCATAGGGGATTACTCTCAAATCTGGAAAAGTGAATTAAATTTACTCCAATATATTTTATTTCCCACTTTTGTTTTTCAAACTCATTCTAGTACATTACATCTTCTGTATATGCAAATGCAATTACTCAGTGGTCTACTGAATACTAATTAGTGTTGCTTTCTGAGGCAAGCATAATTTTTTACAACTGCTTATGGTTAGGTCCTTGGACCAAATCCTATGGCTTTTATTGCTGCCAGTCCACATACAGTATAAGCAGTTTAAGCATTCATAGTGGCACTTATACTTTTTGTGCTCTAGACATGAATGAAGTTGAGAGGTTTTTTTTTTCTTCATTATTTTTCTAACCAATCAGACTTTTTGCTTGGTGGACAATAAAAGGAGTGAAAAAAATCCTATACTTACACTGGAGGAGGAAAAGTGAGCTATACCTAGAGAACAGAATACCGTAGAGCTCTGGGTGATGTCTTTTGACAACACTTAGTAGCATTGTGGTGATTGGTGTTGCACCACTAAAATTTTTTTTTTTCAGGAAAAGTTGACCATTTGTATTCTATTATACGCTTGCATAGTAGAAAAGATGCCCAATAATAAAGGAAACCCTACTTGCCTTTTATTTCTTTTTTTAACTTTTACATTCATATAGCTATACATTACTATCATATTCTTTGTAGATACTTTCTTACTAAAGCAATATACAAGTAAGTGTGTGTTTAAGCGACAAATACCTAAATTCATACTAAAGCGGTGCTGAAAATGCAAATACAAAAATGCAAACCTGCAGCCAATGTCAATGCATATGCTTGATGCAAAAAGACAAATTGAGTACAGCACTGCATTATAGTTAAACCACATTATAGAGATCCATCCATCCATCCATCCATCCATCCATCCATCCATCCATCCATCCATCCATCCATCCATCCATCCATCCATCCATCCATCCATCCATCCATCCATCCATCCATCCATCCATCCATCCATCCATCCATCCATCCATCCATCCATCCATCCATCCATCCATCCATCCATCCATCCATCCATCCATCCATCCATCCATCCATCCATCCATCCATCCATCCATCCATCCATCCATCCATCCATCCATCCATCCATCCATCCATCCATCCATCCATCCATCCATCCATCCATCCATCCATCCATCCATCCATCCATCCATCCATCCATCCATCCATCCATCCATCCATCCATCCGTGGAGAAGAGGATGTTAACAGAAAGGCTGCTAATCTTTTTTTTCTTTCTTCTTGTCGGCTCCACTCTGTCCTCAAAGGCTTTGAGAAGACATGACGCCCAAACACCAGAGGCTGATGAGGCCTTCACAAACAGACTGCAGAGATCAGAGAACGAGAGAAGCAAGGTGTGTTTGTCTTTGATATTGACTCAGTGTGCATAAATGCCATAAATATATTATTAATCTCAGTGCCTCATATGCTATTCGGATAAGCTGTGAATACATCTGGTTCTGTACTAGGGCTGGACGATTTTGGCTAAAATCATAATCGCGATTAATCGAACAAGTTACCTCAATTACGATTATTGAACGATTATTTAAAAAAAATTCTTTCTCATATGGCACTTGCAAGGCTTATACTGTAGATATGTTCATGGTTATTTTTTCTAATGAAAGAGTGCATATCTTTGATTCTAAAATAAGGAAACACAGATAGCTATTAATGCTTAATGTCTTATAAAAAAGTCATTTAAGTTTTAATGTAAAAAGAAAGTTTCCTAAAAATGTAGAAAATAAAGAACTTTTAAAAATTAGTTATTTTTGTAAACAAAATAAATTATTGTAAATATTGCCACCTTAAAAGTAGAAAATAAGTTGCATCTCTTGTAAACAAATGTTAAATAATGCAGAACTGCCAACTCTCACGCATTGACCGTGAGTCTCACGCAGAGAAAAATCTTAACGAGATTCAAAAAACAAATACCGTTCTGGTGCATTTAAATGTGACAGATCGCTGTAGCGCCTCAGTTCAAAAGGCTCGTGATACAGTTGCCTACACCTTGGCTTCGGACACTGCGTGTTTGTTTGGTGCAAGCGGCTTTGTTTGGCTTGAGTTGACTCTGTGTTTGAGTTCTCCTCCATGTTGCTTCAATGTCGCAGACTGGACGGGGCTTGAGTCATGTGACTACACACGCAGTAATATGTTTTAAGGGGAAAGTACATTAACACACAGTGGGCGGAAATATTAATAGGATTAAAAAAACGAAATAACCGACATGGTAAAATGATGTCGGTTATAGGCTCTGAATTCCGGTTTCGGTTACTTTCCGATTAATCATCCAGCCCTAATTTTAATATAAAAACATACTTTGATTTCTAAATTATTTCTAAGATTTTTTTCCCTCCAAAAACTAAGTACAAGAATTCCATCTCTCTTGTAAATAAAAAGGACCATGCAGCAAACAGAGACAGAACAAGGTTAATTCTAAGTTAAGAAATAATAAAAAGGAGATATACAATTATGGATCTATCATATGATGCAAATTATGTTCAAACAGCATGAAGAATGAGTAGGGGGTGTAGGCGATTTCCAATTTATTAAAATTAGACGTCTTATATTTGGCCATGTCAAGCGAAAAAGAGAGAGCACCAAATAAAGCTGTGACAGCCAAAGGTTTAACACGAATTCCAAGAACTTCAGATAATGGTTTAAAGATATGGACAAGACCAAAACATGTGCGCAGTAGTTGCAGGGGCCTGATGACAGCGGTCACACATGGGATCCACATCGGGATATATTTTCGAAAGTCTAACTTTGGTCCAGTGGGTGCGATGAAGGATATTACACTGCATCAGACCATGTCTGGCACAGAAGGTTGAGGAGTGCACACAGTGTAACATCTTTTTTCATTGATCTTCTGGAATATTTAGATAAAACAATATATTGATTTAAATTTTGTTAGACACTTTTTGTTTACAAAGGCCATATGTGTGTGTGGAGATTCCTTTCAGTCAGGTATGTGACAGAGGGAACTACAAGAAAAAATGAGGACAAAAGAAATAGATATATATTTTGTTTGTAGTTTATTTAGAATATAGTTAATAATATAATCCATATATAAATGAGGGTCAAAGGTACATTTTGAGTACACAGTCATACCTGGCATTTCCAAGGCGTTTGGTGTTTCTATGCACTGGAGATTTTTTTCTCCCTTGCTTCTAGTCAGTGAGCTCATCTTCCCCATATTCATGCAGATTATATCCAATGCTGGCAAGTATCTGGTGCCTTGTTTTCAACCGTTGCGTATGCACAAAACAAGCCCTGAAAGAGGCGTGCGCCACTTCTGACGCATAAATTGGCTCACCTGCACACAAACTATGACCCATGCGTACAAACGTTTTGCAGATGGAGCAGTTTGGCGACACCGATGGTGAGCTGGAGTTAAATGTCGTTTTGGTTACTTTTAGACAGAAAATCTAAAGGAAATGATACATGTACAAAAATAATTTCACTCACAGTCCTATAAGCAAATCCATCCTAGTTCATCCTATCCATCCCATCCATAGTTAAATGTCCGCGCCAGCGAGCGCATTGGGCCGTTTAGTGAAACTGACGCCTATATAGCCTATCTAACGGCAGATGAAGTAAAACCGTAAATCTTCATTATGAGTGCTAATCATAAATACAGTGCATGTTCACAATAACAGTTTAAGTAAATAAAAGAATGATTTAAACTATGTTTAGCTTTTGATACAAACATTTAGATCAAATATGCCATTTTCTTTGATGGAGTTAAACACTTGCGCTTGCTTGGCCAAATGCGCATACACTTTGCTTCTCTCATCTACACAGACGCAGCAGTTCCCATTTTTGAAAACCATACATAATTACAAGGAAAAATATTCCACCCGAGGGAAATCATTGTGGTGTCCATGAAGATGTGAAAAAATAGGCATAATATAGCTTACACATTTACCCAAATTATTATACGTCTGTTTAACCGAAGCAAATTTGGGTGGGTTTCTCCCATCCCCATACAATGTCACTTCTCTTTATTTTACGGCCCTGACGAGAGAGGTTGTGAACCACTCCTGGCGTGCGCCTGGCAAATCTGCCGTTATAATAGCAATCCGCCATGGAACAAGCGCGCCTGCTCTTAAAGGGAATGTGAGATGTCGCTCTGATTGGTTTATTTCACGTTACGCCCAATCCACACCTATTAGTAATGTAGCAACTTCAGACCAACCCATTTTAGATTTGCGTCGGGCGCAGGAGTAATTTATCCCACCGATATAATAGCATCAGCGCCCAAGATCCGCCCACAAAGTTACTTGCGTTTCACGTTTGATACTTGCGTTTCAGATCGTTAAAATTAGGGCCCTTAAACTACATGAAATCATTACTGAGAAGTTACAAAAAATGTTATATTCCATAAATAGAAATATTTGTTGTGGAACACTTTTCCTCTGGCATGCTGTGTTTTAATGTTTTAACTACAGAGATAATTGCTTATCATGATAATAGCAGATTGTCTGAGAAAATAGTTTTGTTCAAATAATGCACAACAGTCCCTATCTGTTTTCATTAAAAATATAAATCAATTAAAAATACTATTTGGCCAGTGGAAAAGATTGAGAAAAACTTTCTCTGAAATGTATTTTAAACTATTTGATTTATTTATTCAAAAACAAGCCAAGGATAGGCTACTAAATGATTTTTATTAATGTAATGTGACAGCACATTCGTATTTTCCTAATGTCTTGTACCGTTAAACATGTTATCACGTGGATGAATAATCATATGCAAATGATATGCATAGTAAAACTAGGCGTTGTAAGCTCCATATGTGGTTATTTTGGGGAGGAGACGCTTGTGCGCACAATCTTCCGCTAACTGGGATTTATAAAGTGAATTCTGCGCAGGTTCTGCTGTACGCATGTTTCTTTAAGTCTGAATATTTTTTTGCGTACGCCATTTTGGGCTTTCGGGCGCATGTAAACTTTTAGTAAGGATCCCACAAACAGTTTTATAAATGAGATCTCAGGTCACTGTGATTCTCAAATCAGTGAAGAAGAAAAAACACCTGTGAGCATCCTGATAACAGGACTATTGTATTAGCATTAATATATTGTCCACTCTTTACAGAAAACATAATCTTTGTAATCTCATGCATGCATGTAGTATTGCACAGTATGTGAACAAAATTTTTATATTATATCTTATATAATATATTAAGCATATGAGCAGAAATTTGCAAACAAAAGCTTCATTGATGTGGCAGTAGTCTATTTTACAGTAAACACTTAATAATCTATCCAAAACAGGTCAAAGAAACCTGGTCTAAACATTCACTTTACACCTGTAACATATTATATTCGTATTTAAGTTATATTATAGAGCATATAAATGTTAATTGGCAGTTTAATACATTGCTTACACAGACATTTTATTTCAACATATTTCAGTCGATTTCACTCATCTCGATACAGCAAAATAATAGTTTCCCAAATAGTTTGGGAAAAGCCAAACTAGTCATTGTGTACTTGTTCTTGTAAAAATAGAGGGTATGCATCAACGTCAGTTTTCCGCCAGAACACACCCCTTCAGCCGGACTGAGTGGCAAAAGAGCCTGCTTCGTGACTGGATTTAATAGGGGAAAATGTGAGTAAAACAAAATATTATCAGTTTAAATTTAAGGTTGGACTCGATATAGTGTTTCTTACAACTTACCAAAGATCCAGTGATCCATGGATCAGGAACAGAATCATGTTTCCTGACATTTATATGTGCCTGATTTTGACGCCGGGGAAATACTTAAAGCAAATTTGCCTGTGAACGCTTTATAACCCTAAAATCCATGTGATCACTTATATCAATGATATATCATATCATCCAGCATTAAAACTTGGATAGTTTTTTGTCAGTGTTTATTTAAAAACGTCCAATTATGCAGTTATTTGTATTCCTTTATTGTCCACCGAGGTGGAAAATTGTCTTTGGCTCACCAGCACATAAAATAACTATGTAAGCAATGTACAATATAAATATACAATATAAAACTACACAATAAATAGGGTATGATTTTACCCCTAAATTCAGCATATTGACACAAAATGATAACTGCAAATCCACCTTTTGCTGCCTGGAGTCCAGTTGTTTATAATGTCTATAATGTGTTAAGAGCTCGCTTAAGTACTGAGGAACAAAACCGTTTAGTGCGTTGTAAGTAATTAGCACGATTTTAAAATGTATGTAATGTTTAATGGGGAGCCAATGCTTCCAGTACTTCCTGATTCTAGGAGGAACTCTAGCTGCTTCATTTTGGACCAGCTGGAGTTTGCAGGGCCTCGAGGTCATGAACACATGAACTAACTTTTCTGCATTTGTCATTGAGAGCATACTTCATAATTTAGATATATTTTTAAGATATTAATTATAGTGATGCTGGGGTTCCCTGTATACTTTACAACATTAGTTAAGAGAGATTTTTTCCTTTAGGAAACTTGCCATGTACTGTACCTGATGGGCCACAATTAATCGATATTGAATTTAACTAAATTGAGTCGAATCACAAGCTTGTGAATCGAATCGTGAAATTTGTGTCAATGTCCAGCCCTAGTCATAATGTTTTGGCTCATCGTTGGTTTATACATCAAACACATTTACATGGTGAACTTGCTACATGAAAGAAGTTGGTCTTATTGTTAATTTGTGCTTGGTACTCCTATTTCTATTTTTATTAGCTGCCAAAATGCCAAAGCCAAATTTGAGTGTGTTCAGACGACTCCTTAATTGGGTGTTTCTCAATTGGAATAAGCTAGAAATTAGAGCAGAATTTATGCCCAGAATCATGAAGCAAAAATTTGGTTACTGCAAATTCCTCTACAGATGCAGCAGGAATTGGAGAGACTCAGAAAGCAGCTGGATCAATCAGAAGGAGGACGAGACACCCTTCTCCAGCAGGTGAGCTTCCCTTCTTCCACTGAATTGTTTTGCTACAGCCCTGGCTGATGCAGAGATGTTTTCCTTTCTTCATCTAAAAATTTAAATTGTCATTTACTCTCCTTCATTTTGTTCTTGATCTTATGTTGTTCTAAACCTAAACTTTCTATCTTCCAAAAAACACAAAAAGATGGAATTTTAAATAGCGGACATTTTCCCTTGCAATTAAGGAAAGGGAAGGTTACCAATGAATAACGTCTGTTTCTCACACAAAGCTATCATAGAACTTCAAAAGATTTGTAGTGCACCAGTCGTATGGACCTGTTTTTTTGCATCCTTAATATCAGAAGTTAGCAACCTATGGCACACATGGGGAGAAATCTGTATTTATTTCATTTAAATTAAGAACCTCACACCTGCATACAGTTCTACATTTTGAGGTTATGTAACCTCAGAGTAACACAGCTTGTTTTTATTAATTTAGGAGCTATAAATACTAATAAAGTGTGAGAATTGAACTGTGCAAGTCAATGAAAGTGCACAGCTCTGGCAAACCATTAGCACTAGCTCTGAGCATCGCAAGCTGGTAAAAGCATGACGCAGATCAAGACATTGGAAATCTGTTATTCAAAGTCTAATTTAAACCTACAAAACTAACAAACTTGTTGTATTTTGACAAATTTTATGGAAAATTTGTATTGGCAAGGAAACTTGAAAATGACACTTCATGACAAATAGGTTGCTAACCCCTGTTTTATATGGTTGAAATTAGGACTATGCCAATTTTGTATTTTTATATAAATGTATATTAATTCACATTTGTTACATATCCTAAGGTTAATAATGAAACAGGTCAAGCTTCTAAAAAGCGTAGGAGAGATTTAAACGGCCTGCAGATTCAGTATTTTCCACTGAAGACATTCAGCTGGGTTTGGAGTGGACAAACATGGGGGGGTGGGGAATTAAATGGTGGACAGTTTTTATTTATGTGTGTCCCTGCTGTTGGCCTGCAGATGGATGCCATGCGTTCTCAGCTTCTGAGGATGGAGAAGGAGCGTGTAGATTTGCAGAGAGAGTTGTCTTTACTCTCGTCTCAGCAGAGAAGCGCAAGGAGGCCGCAGGAGAGAAGGGTTACAAGTCTTGACAGTGGTAAAATATGTTGATATGGGTGAGGTTAGAGTGTTTTGTGGATTGTTTACTGTTTAATCACTGTGTGTGTCTGTGTGTGTGTTTTCCCCAGGATGCACAGACCTCGAGAGAGAGGTTGAAGAACTGCGGGTGCAGCTGGGTAGAATCGGTGTTTCTAGTGAGATGGAGGAACTGAAAAAATGTGTAGAACGCAAAGAGAGAGAGAAAACTCAGCTCGCTTTCCAGGTTGAGGTTTGTGTGTTTATTCCCATAGCCATTTCCATTCTAAATTTAGGTAATGGAGGTGGTTAGTAGGGTCAGCAGTTTTTCAGGGTTGGGGGGTTGTAATTAGTATTGTTTTGTATTTTTTGTATCGTTTTCTATTTTTATGGTTTTCTGTATGTCTTGCCATAAAACTAATTTCCCCTTGGGGGTCATAAATAAAGTTAAAGTTGATGATATTGTTGTTTTACGAGTGCTCAACAGGTCCTATTTTATCTCTGGTAAACTTTCATTGTTCAATAAGTGCAGTGAGAGAGTTCCAGCCCTCTGCCTACATGCTAAATAAGTCAAGTCAAGTCATCTTCATTTACATAGCGCTTTTAACACTGTAGATTGTTTCAAAGCAGCTTTACAGAGATAAACATATAATTTAAGGTAACAGAGATTGTTTTGGCTTTATAGCGGTTCTTGAATAATGTTATTTTCCAGCTAAAGTTAGTTTTGATTGATTCACTTCTGTCGAAATGATAATTTGTTATTAAATTAGGCGTCGCTAAGACGACGCCATTCTCTCTAAACAGACTTTAAACGCGAACCTGTGATAAACGCTGATGGCGTTCACATGCGCATTAAGAATTGATTCTATAGTAATGTGCGTTTGAATAGATGTGCACAGGTTTGTAATTCCCTACAAACCATGCCTAAACAAACTACTTGTCTATAAATTTGATACAGAATTTTGTTTTATTTTATCACTTCGGGGTAGGTACGCGAAACGAAATTCACAACACTGTATCTGTAGAGTGGGAAAGGAATCATCCATAGGGACAGGCTAGTTGGCACTTCAGCACTGCATTGTCATCGGGTCCAGGCGAAGCTCCACGTCAGATCTGGATACGGCCTGGATCCGGCAGGCTGCGGGAAAACCTTGGGATAAACAAAGACACTCAAATTAGCGTAGATGCCATTCTTCTTATGATGTAACGAGTACATCAGGATTTAAGGGAAGTGTTCCCAGTTCCGGCTGACCTAATCTATGCAGCCTAACATTGAATTATAGAAGTCTATAATGTATTATGTGTATGCTTTAATCGAGCTTTGAACTGACAGAGTGTGTCTGCTTCCCGGACAATGCTAGGAAGACTATTCCAAAGTTTTGGTGCTAAATAGGAAAAGGATCTACCGCCAGCAGTCGATTTTGATATTCTAGGTATTATCAACTGGCCAGAATTTTGAGATCTCAATAGACGTGAAGGACTATAATGCGTTAAGAGCTCGCTCAAGTACTGCGGAGCTAAACCATTTATTGCTTTGTAAGTAATCAGCAATATTTTAAAATGTATACAATGTTTAATAGGCAGCCAGTGCAGTGTTGACAGAACCGGGCTAATATGATCATACTTCCTGGTTCTGGTAAGAACTCGAGCTGCTGCGTTTTGAACTAGCTGTAGTTTGTTTATTAAGCGTGCAGGGCAACCACTCAGTGCTCAGTAGAGCATTACAATAACCTAGCCTTGAGGTCATGAATGCATGAACTAATTGTTCCGCATTTGTCAATGAGAGCATATGGCGTAATTTAGATAAATTTTTAAGATGGAAAAATGCGGTTTTACAGATACTAGACACGTGACTTTCAAATGAAAGATTGGTATCAAAGAGCACACCCAGGTTCCTAACTGACGACGAAGACTTAACAGAGCAGCCATCAAGTGTTAGACAGTATTCTAGGTTATTACGTGTGGAAGTTTTTTGTCCAATAATTAGAATCTCTGTTTTTTCAGAATTTATTAGTAGGAATTTACAAGTCATCCATTTTTTTAATATCATCTATGCATTACATTAATTTTGTGAATTGGTAAGTTTTGTTAGGTTTTGAAGAAATATAGAGCTGAGTATCATCAGCATAACAGTGAAAACTAATGCCATGTTTCCTAATGATATCGCCTAATGGTAGCATGTACAGATTGACCAGCAGTGGTCCCAGTTCTGAGCCTTGTGGTACGCCATACTGAACTTGTGATCGATAAGACGTCTCTTCATTTACTTCTACAAACTGATAAGTATGATTTAAACCATGCTAGTGCAATTCCACTAATGCCAACATAGTTTTCTAGTCTATTTAAAAGAATGTTGTGGTCAATGTTGTCAAATGCAGCACTAAGATCAAGTAACTAATACATTTGTAACTCTAATGAGAGCTGTCTCAGTGCTGTTGTACGGTCTAAATCCGGGGATACTATTTTTTCTAATATCCTTTACAGAAAAGGCAGATTCGAGATTGGCCTGTAATTGACTAATTTTGTATGATCAAGTTCAGTTTTTTTTAACAAGCGGTTTAATCATAGTCAGCTTAAAGGTTTTTGGTACGTATCCTAGAGACAAGGACGAATTAATGATATTAAGAAGAGGATCTATGACATCTGGAAGCATCTCTTTCAGTTGCTTAGTGGGTAATAGGGTCTAACAAACAAGTTGTCGATTTAGATGAATTAACGAGTTTGCAAAATTCTTCCTCTCCTATAGCAACAAATGAATAAAAAATGTCCTACAATACTACAGATTACAATACACTCCCTTATGCGATACTTTAGTGGACGGTTGCATAGTTATAATTTTGTCCCTGATATTATCAATCTTATAAGTGAAGAAGTTCATAAAGTCATTACTGTTGTGCTGCTTGGAAACTTGTGGGCTTGAAAGTACTTTTCTTTTTCATTAGTTTAGCCACTGTTTCAAATAAATACCTAGGATTATGTTTATTTTCTTCTAATAGGGTTGAAAAATAAGCAGATCTAGCAGCTTTTAAAGCCTCTCTGTAAGCAATCGAGCTCTCCTTACATTGAAACCAAAATACCTCTAGTTTTGTTTTCTTCCAGTTGCTCTCCATTTTTCTGGCTGCTCTCTTAAGGGCCTGGGTGTGCTCGTTGTACCACGGCGTTGGACTATTTTCTTAAATAAAAACATTGACATCACATAGGATGAAAAAGATGTTCTTCTACTTGAATCAAACTAAATATTTGAAGACATTTCTGATACTTGATCACGAGTGCTTAGAATAACACATTTCTGTCAAAGCTATACAAATTATTTGGATGTAAAAGGAATAGAATAATTTATCCAATTATCATTCATAACAGTGTTCCGATGTCTGCTTTGTTCATTATTATTTTTGTTCTTTTTTTACTGTCTACATTTCTTTCTTTCTTTCTTTCTTTCTTTCTTTCTTTCTTTCTTTCTTTCTTTCTTTCTTTCTTTCTTTCTTTAGGCTCTTTCTGCAGATCTCCAGCGGCGTGAGCAGCAGCAGTTGAAGATGTTGGCCCAACTGAAGGAGATCCAGTCTCGTTCAGAGGACAACGGGTCAGATTGTGGCCGTCTGGAGGCCCAGCTGATGGAAAGCGAGAGAAGGAGAGAGGAGCTGCGCTCTAAAGCTCAGGAAGCAGTCCGACAGTGGAAGAACAAGTGCAAGAGACGTGAGCGAGAGCTTCAGGAACTAAAGGAGGAGAGCAGAAACAACACTGATAAAGATAAACGGGTGAGACTTCACAACCCTTTGAAGGGATACAAAAAAATTGCTTTTTTCCACTCTTTCTATTGTATGTGATTGTGAATCAATAAAAAAAGCAGCGTTTCCACCACAGGAACTTTCCCCAGGAACTAGGGACTTTGGGCTGGTACTCTGTGTCTTTCCACCGCAGATACCAGGGTCTAAATGAAGTTCCGGTTAAATATTTCCCACTCCGAAAGTCCCTGCTCGCGAGGTAGAACTTTTTCGAAGTTCAGGAACTTTCAGGGGTGGGACTTGGGCACTGAACATGCTGATTGGTGGAGTTCACGCAGCATTTTGATTGGTTGACTCCACGCAGCATTTTATTTTAACCACCATCTGTTGCGGTGCGTGCAGTAACAGTTGTTTGCTATTCGAATCAACAATAGAGTTTAAAAAATATGACAGATGGACCGACGACGAGGTTCAGGCTTTATTAAGCTTAAATTCAGAGGATGAAATCCAGCGGGAACTGGAAAGTCGCGCACTTTCCTACGCCACCGGACTATTTGCCTAGTCTTCACGGTACTTTTGACTGTGGTGGAAACGCAGACAGCAACAGGTCTGGGGGGAAATTATATATAAAACAGCAAATTATGACCCTGGACCACAAAACCAATCACATGTGTCATTTTTTTAAAAGCTGAATACATAAGCTTTCCATTGATGTATGGTTTGTAAGGATATGATAATATTTGTCAGAGATACAACTATTTGAAAATCTGGAATCTGAGGGTGCTAAACATTGAAAAAATACCCTTTAAAGTTGTCCATTTATGTTTGCGATTGTGCTGCATTCACTCACAAAAATAAAATGTTTTATATATTTACGGTAGGAAATTTACAAAATATCTTTATCGATAATCTTTACTTAATATCCTAATCATTTTTGGCATAAAAGTAAAATCGATAATTTTGACCCATTCAATGTATTGTTGGCTATTGCCACAAATATACCCTTGCGACTTGTGACTGGTTTTGTGATCCAGGTTCACAATTGTTCCGGGTAATTTTGGTGGAGGCGCGGCTAAAGTTAAGTTTTCCATGTATTATTAATCCGTAAAATAAAAAAAACTCCTCAGAGCAAAGAGAGAGAAGGTGTTCTTAGCCAGCAGGCAGAGGGTGCCCGCCGACAGCTCGCCGATGCCCTCGGACGTCTCGCTCAGCGTGAAGAGGACGTACGCCGCTGTGATGTGGATCTTGCTGAAGCTCGCTCACGGCTTATCACTTTAGATCTCGAGCTCCGAGAGGCTCAGGAAAGCTTGAGAGGCCATGAAGAGGAGGCCCAGAAGCAAATCTCCTTACAGGTGCATATAAGAGAAGAGAACATCCGGCTGAAGGAGCGTGTGGAGCTCCAGGAGCAGAGGAGAGAGGAGGAGCAGAGATCTCTGCTGGATCTCCAGGGCTCAGTCAAGAACCTGAGCGCTGCGAGAGCTGACCTCACTGCCAGACTGGCAGAGGTAGAGAGCTCCAAGAAGGATCTAGAAAAACAGCTTACTGAGGCTCAGGAAGAGAGCTCCTCTTTTGGACGACAGCTGGAACTGGAGAGGCAAGTGCATCAGAAGGAGCTGAGCCACCTCCGAACAACACAGCAAGAATCCAAAGCAAAACAGGACAGAGACGTACACGACATGCTGAGATTATACCAGCGAGAGAGAGATGAACTGGAGGCTCTCGTCAGAGACGTTAAGGTTTGAATATTAATCATGAAACAGTCACCTTTATTTATATAGTGCTTTTTTACGATACAGATTGTTTCAAAGCAGCTTTAAGTCAAGTCACCTTCATTTATATAGCGCTTTTAACAATATAGATTGTTTCAAAGCAACTTTACAGTGATAATAGGAAATGAAAGTAACAGAGATTGTTTTGGCTTTACAGCAGCTCTAGAATAAAGTTATTGTCCAGCCAAAGTTAGTTAGTAAAGGTAGTCTTTAACTAACAGGAAAATAATGCAACAAAGTTTGTTTTTTGAAGAAAATGGCATCATAGTCCAGCTTAAGTAAGTTAAGTGATTTATTTTTGTTGTAAAAAAGTTCTTTTTTTTATTATATTATTTTATTTAGAAAGAGATTTTTTTAAATACCTAAAAAGATATTTAGCACAGAAGCAGCATAAATCTCTCATGCATTCAAAAGCTGGTTGCTGACAGCTGACAGAAATCAACAAACATGTTGATTGCAGCAAAAAAAAAAGGAAGATTCATTGTCAACAACTAAAAGTTGCTTATATGAAAAATATACTGTTTCTATGGACTACTTTTCTGTTAAATTTTTTTTTGTATTTCAAGAGTTGTGTAATAATGATTCGTCTTTTAAAATAAAAATATTTTATGGAAAGAATAACAGCAGCTTGAACAGAAGCTTGCTGTAGGCTTGAATCTTTAAACCAGGTGTCTTGACCAAGCCCTCTACAGAATAATATTAGCAGGTTTTCACCAGAGAGCAAGATTACGCACAAAGGGATTTTGGGGATCTTACAGATTTACATTGATTTTTTGCTCCTTGAAATCCATCACAATTTCCTCCAAGCTAGTGAACTACATCTTGTGGGAAGAAAACAATATAATATAATAATATAAACAAAGATAATATTGTTTTGTTGTTTGTGTAGTCGGAGGCAGTGGCGGATAGTGAACTAAGGAGAGTTCTGCAGCTGAAGCTTGACAAAATGAAGACTGAATGTGATAAACTGACAGAGCAGCTGAGCTCCAGCAAGGAGAGTCACGCTCAGCTCCTCCTCAAATACCACGGCCTCAGAAAAGAGCTGGATGTGAAGGTATCACAGATGTTCTGATCAAATCAGTGGTTTTCATTGATAAAAGTATAATAAAGACAAAGACTCTTATTCAAGACCTCCAATCTGAAATGTCATTTCAGGAATTCGAATGTTACATACTGCATAGAAGTCAGATAACGTGCACAATTTTGACAAAAATCATATTTTGTACCTTGATATTGTAATCACAATGATTAATTTTGATTTATAGAATTTACATTTAAATGTGGAGCATCTGTATGGTGTATTTGTGTGTTGTGTAAAAATATTATGTAACTTTTTCACTCACAAGCTAATCAGGCTACACCATTTTAATGTTACTGGTCGTTAAAGATTTCTACTAACCAAAACAAAAATATCAGAAATAGACCAGATTATCAATAACTGCTTAGATTTAAATTATTAATTCTAAAATTAGGATTAAGTATTATATCTGATTCTGAATCATTTAATGGTTTTCAGTTTTATGAGTCAATCCATTTTTGCAGATACAATAAAAGTCAAATTAAAATAAATAAAAAACAAAATTATGGCAAACACATTAAAGATTTTTGGCTGTCAATTCATTAAGGGATCAGCCCTTTCCTTACAAAAGTCAGCGTACTGGATACAGCGTATTGAAGCCTCTCCTCTATTGACATCCATGAAAAAACAATGTATTCAAATTTCAAAATATGGCTCAACCCTCTTTATGCTTAGTTTTGCTAATGTTGGAGGCTCCTGGTTAGAGGATATATTTTATTAATCATAACCTGCCAAATTGGCCAACAAGTTAATTAGTGTTACTTGCCACGGTTGATTTTCACCCACATTTTCCCTGATCAAAACCAATATGATACAGATTATTTTTGTATTGGTGCTTTTGTATTCCCACATGCAATACCAATATGGTACAATCGTAACTATAATTATTAGCCTACTGCAATATGAGGTTTGATAACATTGAATACATTATGATCTGACACGTTATTGTCTTTTTCTCAATAGCTGGGCAGTGTTGTGCCTGCACCGATATCTCAGTGTCTCGGATGTTTTCTTAATGTCTCCTGTGTAGGTGAATTTAGCAGAGCAGGAGGAGGAGAGGCGGCAGACTGCACAGCGCTCCATGGTGGAGCTGCGTGAGAGGGTCACGGGCCTCCAGACGGAGCAAGAGTCCATCCTCCATGCCGTAGGGGCTCAAATTGACTCAGCCTGCCAGTTCTTGTCAAAAGACTCAGCCGCCAAGCTTGAAGTACCCACACACACACAAACTACAGTACACTACAGAAAACACTTGCAACACTATTGCATCCAAATTTGTGTACTGTCAGAGTATGTACTGCTTTGTATAAAGACCTCACTTCTTGACTTATTACTTATTGACTTATAATCTTGACATGCTACAAATGGCATGTGCCTTGCGACTCAACATGTTAGCTGTGCCGTAGTTCTCTGCCATTGATGACTCCCATGCTCACGTGGCCTCTAAACTATATGCTACATGACCTTGTTTACAAGCTGTTTTATTGACGTATTTCTGCCGTTGAAACCCTAATTGAGCGATTACACGGGATATGATACGTTTCAGTAAATACGTATCTTTCAACATACCTTCAGATGTTCATTCATGCGCTGAGCTTATTGCGGTTATTGGTGGTTATTGGTTGTGAGGCTACAACGCTGTATTAGTCTTGTACACATAATACGACACACGAAAATTCATGGGATGCATACATGTACAGTTACACCCCTAATTACTATTTACTAATTAAATTTGTTTTGTGACTTCAGGTAAAGTGAGGTCAACCTCAACAATGGGCCACGGCTTGCCTGGGGCAGCAGGGGGCAGGGCTCGTTTGGTGCACCAGAGTATCACGATACGTATCGTGGGTGGTGTATCATGTTTTTTCAGTTCAGTTTGACATTCGTTAGACCCCCAATAAATAGATCATCTCTGATAGTGCTAAGTGTTCCCCCGACATGAACAGAAGTCTCCTCTCTGAGTTGTGAAGTCACTCCCTGCTTCTTGCAGGTTGTCTGTACTTGTTTTTCAAAGCTTTAAGTAGACTTTCTTTGCTCTCAGCTCGAGCTGTCAACATCCATGTTATATCCCAGTCTTTAGCATTCTTCTGCATCCTTCACACCTTTTTTATCCTCTGCCGGCACTCTCCTTTGATTCAAGAAAAAAAAAGTGACAAAATGGCCTCCTTCCCCATCATGTGTTTGTGTCAGCAGTTTAAAAGCTGCATGGTGTTGTTCAAGCGTCGTTGATCGTGACAGGCGAGAGCTGTCGGGGGAACACAATCCACCTCCACACGCTTGCTTTTTTTTAAAAAAGGTGACAGAGCCCCCTCCTGTGATCGCCCGCTCTGGAGGCGTACATCATCACTCTAAATGTGAAATTTGTAAATCCGCTCATTTTTGTTTCATAAGTGATTCATCTGTGCGGTGGGGTTTTTCCATGGAGCCCAAGATCTGGGAGGTTTACGATCCTCCAGTAGACTGTCACCGTCTCAGAATGCATCAGAGAAAGCTCAACCTGAACAATTCAGAATATTTTTCCTTCTCAACCTCCTCAGAGATGTGCAATTTTACATAGTGCCTTATTATACAGGAGTTTCTACTTTTATGACTTACATGCATAATTTGTACAGCAAAACACTGTTAACGTGCCATGTATGTATTTTTTGTCGTAGGCCATTACCCAGAGTCCAGGACTGCAAAAGGATTCTCATCGCTGGCTTGCTGAGGTTAAGGTATATTGTTGAGCTCAGCTTTCGATGATCAGTTCTGTAGCTGATGTCATGCATCAGCTGTTCTTTACTGTCTCAGATAGACTGACGGAAACATCTTTCTGCTCTCATGGACTTAATTTCATGTTTTATCAGGTTTTATTTCCAAAATGTGTATTTTAACACATTTAAATCCATGTGTAGATGGTTGTTGCTTTCTGTTTGTAGTGGTGTGTCTGATATATTACATCAATACATTTAAAGACCCCGTGAAATGGCTTGACAGGCAGAGTTTTCCTTCCTGTCTTGATGTGTTTTATTGAAACAGGATAGGTCAATAAAGGCCCTGCTTTGTCCTTTAGTGTACATCATAGCTGTGAACCATTATTTCCTACTTGCTATTGCTAGTCAGTAAATGGAAGGACATTCTCTTACTAGAGAGCATTTGATAGGACAAAAATGTTAATACAGAGAAAAACTAAGTTTTTGTAACTGTTGTGTACAGCTGCTAGAAGTTGATGCTGCCTTCAATCATATATTTTTATAGATCCATTTTAATTTTTGATTAAATATTCAAATTAAATCATAAATATTTATACGTAAAGCTGCTGTCCGTAGTTTTTCCTCTTTGTCGCTCGCCATCTCTGTTCGAAATCTGCGATTGCAGTTATTCACGGAATTATCAACTTTACATGGGTTGTGCCTCGGCACGATGAATTCATGTTTTGAGGAGAATATGCGAGACACCTTCTTTATGTGTACAGTGTACAGATGTGACGTAATGACGCAAAGACATGCTTGAATTTCCCGCGAAAATCCACCAGTTCCACTGGAATTAAAAACATTATTACAAGCTTACTGTTTTGAATAGAGCTAAGTCAAACAGATAGTTTTGAACACTGGCTGGTTATGTACTTGCTTAAATATTTATTTTGGATAATTTTTGGATGCAGCTTTAATCAATATTTGTTTGCATCAGGGTTGTTATAGTTCTGTGAATAGAATTATAAAACTTGTTTCTTTGTATCTTTGCAAAATGAGTAAAAAACTTAGCTTTCATTTTGTTTCAGCATTAGTTATAGTTTTTATCCCTTATCCACCTTATTTTTCAGATAAGTGCGGCTACGGACATTTGTAATTTTAATGTCTCTGGCTTCTGGTGTCATTCGCTTCCAGTTATTTTTAGCTGTGCAAAACAGCTTGTTATGCTGCTTAATATTGCAAACTGCTATTTCGTACCATATTATTTTAATGTATTGTCTTAATTATAAACACACTGGTTTGTAGAGCAAACAGTTTTACAGTTTGCTGCACTTTGAAATATTCTTCTCATTATTTCCCTATAGCGGCTAATAAATCAGAAGTTGCACACATTCACAGAAAACACCTTACGTCTGTGTGGAAAAATAAGGTGGATAACACAGCACAATTAATTATTTCAATCTGCCAATAATGACAATTTATAGGAAAATTCTGGGGTTGGCTGTTGTACATGTCGATCAGACACCCTGTCTAATTGGGTAGCGCTAGTAGTTGTGATGTGTATCATAGGGAAGTTGCAGAGACACACTCCTATTTCAGAAGTTTTTACTCTTCTTGTAATGCAGTTGTACATATTATTGTGTTCCAAATGTGTATATTTAATGTGTCTGTCTATGTGTGTTCAGACAAAGCTCCAGTGGCTGTGCGAGGAGGTGCGTGAGCGGGAATCCAGTGAGAGGAGGTTGAGGAGGACACTACAGCAGCACAAGGAGCAGATGAAAGCACTGAAGCAAAGCAGAGACTCAGAACTGCAGAGCCTCCTGGACCGCATTACCCAGCAGGATCGGCTCCTCAAAGACATCCAATCAGAGAAGAGAGGTACTAACTCACCTTAGAGAAAAGTGATTTCTAGATCAGAATTTATTGGGCCTGACACTTAGTAGTAATGTGAAATTTTATCCCATTATTCTACTTCATAAGTTACTATACTAGCTGACTTTATTCATTTGCGTGATAGTCACATCGCAGGATGTGCAATGCCAAGAATAGGGATCGTAGGTGATACGTGATCCGTTCGGAGCAGGCACCACATTTTGAAATGTATGTGATTTTCGGATTATTGCAAAATTTACCCATCATAGAGTTAAAGTTTATCATTTGAACTTGGTTAAGGTCCTGTCGTTTTAAACATTCATGGGATTTTAAGCCATTTGAAAGAAAGACACGAAAAAGATCTCAATTCTGAACTCATGCTGTTTTCTGTGCGCACACACACAGAGAACACTGAATTCCTTTGTCTTTCTCGTCTGTTTGTGCTTGAACGGACACATCCATGCAAAATTGCCAAAATGCCTGTCTCTGAGAGCAGTGGCGGCGTTTCACAAAAACCTAGAGGATGGCATTCCATCTGGGCATGTAGAACAATGACATTACCGAGCGATATACAGATGATACCAAACAAAATGCACGATGCACTATTAACTCTATTACACTATTAATTAAAACTCACAGTGAACAACATTAAATATAAAAACACATGCTTTACCTTTTTGTTGCAGTGCAGTTTTTATTGCAAAAGTGGTAAGTTATAGCCTAACATTTTGCTGACAGCACTACGGTCCTCATTTTTTTTTTTTTTTTTTGCTGCTTCCATTCAACTTATTGCTATCATTTAATTTCTTCGTTAAAAAAAACATCCAGGGAAGATTGAATAGGCCTGTTTCTTTTCATTTTTACTCAGTCTGACAGCTAGACTAATCAAAAAGACGTGCGATTAAGTGATGCAATAAACTGCGGCTGCGCACATTTTTTAAATAATAATAATTTTGCAATAATGTATACATGTATACATTTACGTGTTCATTTAAAATCTGCCATTGTGACATTGTTAAAATAATAATAAAAACACGTTTTTTTTTCTGAAGTGGGATCCGATCAGAGAAGTCGGCGTTAAGATCATAAGAGCAGCGCTCATCGTGACTGGTCACTTATCGCGTGTTTTGCCTTTGGATTTATTATCAAATTAATATTATAACAATTTTTTTTAGAAATTTTATTGCACTGAAGTATAGCAGGAGTAGGAAAAGTCACAACGTATATTGTGCCGTTTGGATAAAAGGGATTTCATAAATGAATAAATAAGCACAGATTTTACTGTGGGAACCCGTGTTGAATTGCTCCAGCATCATATTATGTAAACTGCATTCATAACAAACAAAGAACTACACAGATGCATAATATCATAACGATCTATCAGTAAATGCACAAACATCTGTTCTTGTCATCTGCTTTTATTCTGATGCTGACGCTGATGCTGATAATACTGGGAGGAGCCGGTTTCATATGATTTTTAAAGGTGACTGAGGCGATCACGAGTTAGTGTACAGTTAATAACAAAATTTTAGGGGGGCTGGGTGGAAATTTAGGGGGGTTAAAGCCCTCTTAAAACCTTTAAGGTGCATGTTTTATCTGAACTCTGACTGCTAGGGTATGGCAACTGCCATACTCTGCCATACGCAAACGCCGCCCCTGTCTGAGAGTATCCGCGTAAATTCAATAGCTAATTGCTTATGTGAACATAAACAATTGCGAAAGGAAAAGGATGCGTATCATTATATTGAATCTGTGCATTCAGTTCTAAAGTGACAGCAGCCTAAAATACCCACTGCTGTCTGAGTCATTAAATGCTAATCAAACAACAAAAGCAATGTAATAAGCAACATTTGAATCCTAATAGTTAAAGGTATACTATGCAGAAATTGTGTTTTTGTCAAACAGCGACCCCCAGAGTCGCTGTGCAATACTTGCATTGTCGTAAATACACCCCCCAACCTGTACACCGGTACCTGTTCGGTAGCAGGGATGGAAATTAACGTTTTTGTCCACCGGCCACTGTGACTGGTGGATTTCAAAATCTACCAGCCACTCAATGTTTTTACCAGCCACTTTCTTGTTTTTAACCGACAATGTGTAACTGCATGTGAAAATTAATACTACAAGATCTACAATACTTAAGCAGTTTATTTAATCTCAAGTCTCAATGAAATACTGGCATTTTCTCTTTCTCTCTTATAGCCTACACACACAAACCATGAACTGATATTCATTTCAGTTCCCATATGAGGAAAAAAACAATGTTACAGACGTGACCACTGTGAAAGCGGCACTAAAAGATGCTTAAAACTTTCACAGAGACAGAAAGCACAAAACCTTTCTTTAAAGTGAATTTCGTTTTGTATTAATTGTATCTTAATTGTAATCAATGTTTCATCAACCAATTGCCTGGATTTAATACATAATAATTAAATATAGCAGACAGTAGATAATCACGAAACGGAGGCGACGGCGCGTGAACTGGAGCAGCAACTGGAGTGAAACTCAGCGTATAAGGTAGCCTTGCCTCACAGACAGACATGTCTACTTTTAAACAGAACTATTAAAAAAGAAAGAAAACAGACACAGACTGCTCTCTGCTTATGCAATTCGTATGAAATGTGCATTTCTCTCTTGCGCGTTCACTACTGCGATGATCACGATCAGCATCGTTAACTTCTTTGCAACTGACACAGACAAAGAAAATACTTGTTTATTAATAAATAATTAAATTATCTCCTTGCTATAGTTTACATATGCATATTCATTACTTTTGCCTGTTAGCCTATTTGTGACAGATTTTAGGAGCTTTCTTGGCAGCGCCACCCTTACATGAACGCGTCACCACAGCATCACCGCACCCACCAGAATAGCCCTGTTTTTTTTGTTTTTTTGTTAAGGATTTGTTTACTGTGTGTGAGATTAATTTAATGGAAAGCACATTCACTGCTAGTTAACTTGCTAATCCGTGTCTGCTCGTTTATTCAAACTAATTTGTCCTAACAGACGAACGTTGCATGATGTTATTTTTATTTACCCGCCACGGTGGCCGGTAGGTGCGGCGAGTTTCCCCGCAACAACACAAAATCACCCACAGTTGGCTGGTGGCCGGTGCTAATTTCCATCCCTGTTCGGTAGGATATATAGCGTTGGTCATGGAACAGGCACAAGACACCGAAGATATTGACCAGGTAATGTTTCACGATTTCATAAAAATATTGGGCTATTGTATATACTGCATAGTCTACTGAAATAATGATGATGTTCAAAATCGGATAATATGTCTTATTATATAATATAAGTGTTAGACTACTTTATAATAATAAAGTACCCTATCGCGTTTGGCAGCTTATAACGTTTTTACATGATTGCAGCTAAATCACAAGTAAATAGCCTATAGTCTAGGCCTAATGTATAATTTCATTTTATGTTTTTTGATTGTAATGTAAACATTCCAAAATGCCTGATGACATCAATAAAGTTAAATGTACGTCGCATTATTTCATAACATTGGCCGTTATGATGTCATTAGACATGATTATTGCAATTTATCATAATAGTTTGCAAATTGTGCTCGTTTACACTAGATAATTATGTGAGATATTGACAACTGTTCTCATGATAATCGCTGGAATCAACGTCAACAGCGTTGTGCGGCAAGCTAGGCAATAAAACATATATAACGCAAAATATGATAATCGAAATCTAGCTAAACATATGTGGAAATTATTGGACTGGTCTAATTATCACCAATGAATGAATGAACAGCATCATAAAAACAATGGCATACTACAAGCAAGCGCAAGTTGCGCAACAACATACAACATATGACGCAAACAAGTTTACAAGTAAGATATTTACTTACTAGTCCATCAACAAGATCGCCAGGTCAGCATCTCTGTTGCATCCAGTGCTACTTTTTAACTTGCGCCAACAAGTGAAAGCTTTCCTTTTCCTACTTTCTTCCTACCGCGTTTTCTTTGCTTTTTCCATCATCTGAAATGAGCGCAATTCGTGCTTCATATGTTGTTGTTGTGTGTGACGTCGTTGCCGTAAAGCAAGTCGCGATTCTCGCGAGATTTGTCAGGGGCGCCCCTCTCAGACTTGCATTGCTGGTATTTCCAGCGGCGACCCCCCCAAGCTTTACTACCAGGATGATTCGCCCTATTATGAGTTTGTTTACCACCGAAATTACTTTGAAGCTGTTATATTAAGGTAAAATTCCTGCATAGTATGCCTTTAAAATCAAAATGGTTCACTCTTCTCATTCTTCCAGTGCCCCCGAATCAGTTGATTGTGTTTCCATTTCCACTTCTTCCACTTCCATTTCTTTTATACAAAAAACTTTTTCGAACCCTATCTAGGCTGTTTTTACACCTCACATGAAATTGAGTGTCCACCATCTCGATATGCCCCAGACAATACGTTATTAAAATAATTTTAATATATCTTTTCAAAGACTATTATTCTGAACGAGTCTACTGCTTTTTATATTATGGGTGGCAACTTCTGTTTCAGGGAACTTAGACTAAAAAATTCTGTTCCTCCTGATTCATTTCTTCCTAAAAATAAATTCTCCTGTAACAATATGAAAAAGACGATACTGCGCACGTGTTCTGCACTCCCAATTTAATAAAGAATAGATGCCCTAATAATCGCTTGAGGATCTCCCCAAATCCTCACTCTCGACTTCCAGAATTGTTTTCCTGTGGGTGCTTTAAAATATTATCCATTTCTATTAATGGATACTGGTATGCAAACTAGATACTGGTAGATGATCAATAGAGGGTCTTACAGTTTTTTTCAGTTGCTAACAAGCGTTTGTCCAATCAGTTGTCACATTTTCAAAACTCTAAACACAGTTAGCACAGCATCTGTCTTTTGTGGCCATACTATTCACACATTTCATGTCGTTTTCACACAATATGCAGTCAGTGAACACATTTCCACAATGCTTACATTTTCTTAACAGACAAGCTATACCTCCCAGCAAAATAATGGATTGTTTTTGTAGTATTTACGAATGTTAACACACACCATCCCACAATAGCAAAAACAATATTCCAAACATTAGATACAGTATAAAAACCTCTTCTTTTGCAATGATATCAGTTCAAAAACAATATATGTATATATTTCAGCTGATAATAAACAAACAATTGAATAATTGACACACAGCTGATTTATGTTGGGTAAACTGGGCCAAGCACAGCTGATTCCAGTCTGGCTTAGACTCAGTGGCAGGGGTTATTTTTTTCTATTACATTGACACTTATACAGTAAAAGGAGGACTTTGATGTTTTTGGAAACAGAAACAGAAAAAGACAAACACTGAAATGTCTGGACAAGGAAAGAGAAGAGCAGGCCCAGTGTGAAATGCAGTGAGAGATGCAGGAGCAGTGAGAGATGCAGTGAGAGATGCAGTGAGAGATGCAGTGAGAGATGCAGTGAGAGATGCAGTGAGAGATGCAGTGAGAGATGCAGTGAGAGATACAGGAGCAGTGAGAGATGCAGTGAGAGGTGCAGGAGCAGTGAGAGATGTAGTGAGAGGTGCAGGAGCAGTGAGAGATGCAGTGAGAGATGCTGGAGCAGTGAGAGATGCAGTGAGAGATACAGGAGCAGTGAGAGGTGCAGGAGCAGTGAGAGGTGCAGGAGCAGTGAGAGATACAGGAGCAGTGAGAGGTGCAGGAGCAGTGAGAGATACAGGAGCAGTGAGAGATGCAGTGAGAGATGCAGTGAGAGATGCAGTGAGAGATGCAGTGAGAGATACAGGAGCAGTGAGAGATGCAGTGAGAGGTGCAGGAGCAGTGAGAGATGCAGTGAGAGGTGCAGGAGCAGTGAGAGATGCAGTGAGAGATGCTGGAGCAGTGAGAGATGCAGTGAGAGATACAGGAGCAGTGAGAGGTGCAGGAGCAGTGAGAGATACAGGAGCAGTGAGAGGTGCAGGAGCAGTGAGAGATGCAGGAGCAGTGAGAGATGCAGTGAGAGGTGCAGGAGCACTGAGAGATGCAGTGAGAGGTGCAGGAGCAGTGAGAGATGCAGTGAGAGGTGCAGGAGCAGTGAGAGATGCAGTGAGAGATGCAGTGAGAGGTGCAGGAGCAGTGAGAGGTGCAGTGGGAGGAGCAGATGCAGTGAGAGGTGCAGTGAGAGGAGCAGATGCAGTGAGAGATGCAGTGAGAGGAGCAGATGCAGTGAGAGGTGCAGGAGCAGTGAGATGCAGTGAGAGGAGCAGGTGCAGTGAGAGATGCAGTGAGAGGTGCAGAAGCAGTGAGAGATGCAGTGAGAGGTGCAGGAGCAGTGAGAGATGCAGTGAAAGGAGCAGATGCAGTGAGAGATGCAGTGAGAGGTGCAGTGAGAGGTGCAGGAGCAGTGAGAGATGCAGGAGCAGTGAGAGATGCGGTGAGGTGCAGTGAGAGGAGCAGATGCAGTGAGAGGAGCAGATGCAGTGAGAGATGCAGTGAGAGGTGCAGGAGCAGTGAGAGATGCAGTGAGAGGTGCAGGAGCAGTGAGAGATGCAGTGAGAGATGCAGTGAGAGATGCAGTGAGAGATGCAGTGAGAGATGCGGTGAGAGATGCGGTGAGAGATGCAGTGAGAGATGCAGTGAGAGATGCAGTGAGAGATGCAGTGAGAGATGCAGTGAGAGATGCAGTGAGAGATGCAGTGAGAGATGCAGGAGCAGTGAGAGGAGCAGATGCAGTGAGAGATGCAGTGAGAGGTGCAGTGAGAGATGCAGTGAGAGGTGCAGTGAGAGGAGCAGATGCAGTGAGAGGTTCAGTGAGAGGAGCAGTGAGAGGAGCAGATGCAGTGAGAGATGCAGTGAGAGATGCAGGAGCAGTGAGAGGAGCAGATGCAGTGAGAGATGCAGTGAGAGATGCAGTGAGAGGTGCAGTGAGAGGTGCAGTGAGAGGTGCAGTGAGAGGTGCAGTGAGAGGTGCAGTGAGAGGAGCAGTGAGAGGAGCAGTGAGAGATGCAGTGAGAGGTGCAGGAGCAGTGAGAGATGCAGTTAGAGGAGCAGGTGCAGTGAGAGATGCAGTGAGAGGTGCAGGAGCAGTGAGAGATGCAGTGAGAGGTGCAGGAGCAGTGAGAGATGCAGTGAGAGGTGCAGGAGCAGTGAGAGATGCAGTGAGAGATGCAGGAGCAGTGAGGAGCAGGTGCAGTGAGAGATGCAGGAGCAGTGAGAGATGCAGTGAGAGGTGCAGGAGCAGTGAGAGATGCAGGAGCAGTGAGAGATGCAGTGAGAGGAGCAGATGCAGTGAGAGGAGCAGATGCAGTGAAAGGTGCAGTGAGAGATGCAGTCAGAGATGCAGTGAGAGGTGCAGTGAGAGATGCAGTGAGAGGAGCAGATGCAGTGAGAGGTGCAGTGAGAGATGCAGTGAGAGGTGCAGGAGCAGTGAGAGATGCAGTGAGAGGAGCAGGAGCAGTGAGAGATGCAGGAGCAGTGAGACTGGGAGCAGGTGCAGTGAGAGATGCAGGAGCAGTGAGAGGTGCAGGAGCAGTGAGAGATGCAGGAGCAGTGAGAGGAGCAGATGCAGTGAGATGAGCAGATGCACTGAGAGATGCAGTCAGAGATGCAGTGAGAGATGCAGTGAGAGGTGCAGTGAGAGGTGCAGTGAGAGATGCAGGAGCAGTGAGAGGTGCAGGAGCAGTGAGAGATGCAGTGAGAGATGCAGGAGCAGTGAGAGATGCAGGAGCAGTGAGAGGTGCAGTGAGAGGAGCAGATGCAGTGAGAGGAGCAGATGCAGTGAGAGGAGCAGATGCAGTGAGAGATGCAGTCAGAGGTGCAGTGAGAGGTGCAGTGAGAGGTGCAGTGAGAGATGCAGTGAGAGGTGCAGGAGCAGTGAGAGGAGCAGATGCAGTGAGAGATGCAGTCAGAGATGCAGTGAGAGGTGCAGTGAGAGATGCAGTGAGAGGTGCAGGAGCAGTGAGAGGAGCAGATGCAGTGAGAGGTGCAGGAGCAGTGAGAGGAGCAGATGCAGTGAGAGGAGCAGATGCAGTGAGAGGTGGAGGAGCAGATGCAGTGAGAGGAGCAGGTGCAGTGAGAGATGCAGTGAGAGGTGCAGGAGCAGTGAGAGGAGCAGGTGCAGTGAGAGATGCAGTGAGAGGTGCAGGAGCAGTAAGAAATGCAGTGGATGCTGGCTGCACGGACATCACAGTTCAGGATTGCCAAGGGTTGATCCGACATACCAAGCGGTTTTATCCCAGGTGCAACGCCTTGGATGATATCAGATGTGATGTTGATGAAAACATGTGGCCTAACCCTGAAGATCGCAGAGATTAGATACAGTAATTTTGTGATTTTTTTTTTTTTTTGTTCCCCCCCTTTTTGTCTGGGCTTTTTGCTGTTGTTGTTTTTTTTGTCCAGAATGCTCTTGTGTGTTTCATGGATATTTTGTTCACTGTAAGCAATACTGTTAAACGTTTTCTGTTCTATCATGTGAACATTACTGTAAATGTGGACATACAATTCCCAACCAAGAAATTTAGTGTAAAAACGGTGGATTGCATGTTTTGCATACAAATACCTGTAAAACTGAAACATAAAAAGTCTATGCAGTTTTTGTAATGTCAACAATAGTCCGTATTTTGAAACCTGGTGTACTTTGATTGACTGCATGTATTTTTTGAAGTGAAAACAAGTGTTATTCTTTAACAGAATCATTTCATTTTGAGTCACATTTTCAGTGTTTTGGTAAAGTTAGTGTGTGCAGAGAAAGATGTGTTCTATTTTGAAATTAAGATTTAGTATATATTTAACTAAATGTGTTTTTGAGAAGAAAATTATCCATTTGGCCAATTGTGTTTTGTAGGTGTGAGTCTGTGTTAAGAGTTTAGAAAAAGTATCTGAAGTATGGGTAAGCGCTTGTTAGAGATTGAAAAAAACTGTAATACTAATGTTATCCACCAGAAGGAACTGCATGATAAGAAATCCCTTTAAGTCTCATTGATTAAAACCTCTGTTCAACAGATTTTTTCACTGTTTGAATGCTTCAGATATTTGCGTTTCAATTCATATCTCTGGAATCCTCTTCTGAATCCTTGAGTCCAGGCCTACAAAACAGGCCTTTGCAAACAGCACTGAATTGTTGTCCAATATTATTAGTCTCTTTTAATATAATATATAAAATAATACTTCCATAAAGATGTATGTTATTTTTCAAAAGAGACCTGGCCATGGTATCACTGGAACTATTTTGGAATTATTTCCATTAGTGGAGCAAAAGTGTACAAAGAAAGTGGTCTAAAATGTAAGTTACTAGCCTCTCGTTTATACTATAAAGTGATATCACACATTGAAATTGTGGTCTGAAAAGATCATGCATAATTAGCATAATGTGGATTTTATTTTACAACGTGCTTCAAGACAGTCATGTCACACTGTAGAATTTTTTTTTTGTTCTTAAAGGAACACTCCACCGATTTTTCATATTAAACTATGTTATTCTCTTATCTAAGACGAGTAGATGCATACCTCTCTCGTCTCAGTGCGTGCACTTAATCGCGCTGGCGGGCGGAGGACTTTGAGAGCAGTTAGCTTAGCCCAGTTCATTCAGTACGGGCCAAACAGAGATGAAGTTAGAAGCGATCAAACACCTCCACGTTTTCCCTATTTAAAGACAGTTACACGAGTAGTTACATGACCAAGTATGGTGACACAAAATAAAACGTGGCGCTTTTTCTAAGCGAGTAAAATGGATAACTATAATGTATGGCAGAATAGCACTTGCACCTTGGTTCTATTGACGGAAATGAGAGGAAGAGGGGGGAGAATATTTTTCACGAGTAAAGATATTACTGCGGCGTCAAAAATTTATTTGACTCTTTTTCAATATCAATGCTCATTAATATGGTCTTCCAGGTCTTCTTGAAAATGGCCGCAAGAAAGAAGAAGAGATGAGAAATCTTCAGGTCAGTGTAAAGGAGTTAGTATGAATGTTGCACTCTTAGATATACGTATGTGTGTGTGTGTGTGTGTGTGTGTGTGTTTCCATGTTTTATATGGACTTTCCATAAACATAATGATTTTCTTACTGTACAAACTGTATATTCTTTCCCCTAACCCTACCCTTAAAACCAACCCTCGCTGAAAACTTTCTGCATTTTTATATTTGCAAGATTTTTTTTTTTAATGATTTCCAAGGGACCAAAAAATTTCCCCACCAGGACAAAGATTTTTATTGACATCTTTACTGAGATCCTTGTGTTTACCAGGAAAACACACACACACACACACACACACACACACACACACACAATCTCCTCTGTAGTGTTGTGGTTACAACCTTAAAGGGGTCATCACATGAGAAACCAAATTTGCCTTGATCTTTTGGTATTTAAGAGGTCTTTGTACCATTAAAACTTCCTGCAAGTTTCATACCTTAAGACATCCTCCCCATTATTAACAAACAATTTATTTAATCAAGCTCTAAATACAGCTCGTTGTCGATCAACGTATGAAGTGTCGTCACGGTACAAAGTGACGTACCAGTCGTTTGCATATGACCGCCTCAAGCGCAGGACAACTACGCCTCATTTCGCATCATCGCATCGTGCTCGCGCGGCTCGCACACACAGGTGTTCAGTTGACGTGCAGCGAGTGGGTCTGTTTACAAGAAGATTGCGATGCCATGCAGATGTGCTGTTCCTGGCTGTGGATAAACAACATGTTTGAATACGCTGGCAGGGGAAAATGGATGCAGTTTATTTTTTGTGGACGTCCCAGTCACGGCAGTGTTAATATACGCGTGTGTTCTCTACATTTCAAGGATGACTATTTTGAGAACAAATCGTAGTATGATGCTGGCTTTGCCAGAAAACCTTTGCTTAAAGATCAGGCTGTGCCCACTATTCTGGGCCCAACAACGATGCCGCAAACTGTAAGTAATGTATTTCATCTTAAAACTTTCTTTGGTAACACTTTATTTGAAGTGGTGTGCATAAGACTGACATGACACTGTCATAAACATGACATAACACCTGTCATGAACATGGAGTTTTTATGACTGTTGTCATTAAGTGTCATTCAGTAAATTATGACACTTTTAATGCAAAGTTGACATTGTTTAAAATGTCTTTATGACAACTTGACATTAACCAAGACAAAAATGTCTTTATGACAACTTGACATTAACTAAGACAAAAAATGTCTTTGTTATGACAACTTGACATTAACCAAGACAAAAATGTCTTGATTATGACAACTTGACATTAACAAAGACAGAAATGTCTTTGTTATGACAACTTGACATTAACCAAGAAATCATAACCTGTCAACCTGTCACAAATATGTCATAACAGGTCTAATTATCAAACTTAAAGAAGTTATTTAGCTTTGCGTTAACATTACATTACCCTGTCATATGTGGTTGGTTTTGACTTTGGCCGTCATGACACCATTATAACTGTGTCATGAATATTTTACTTGTCCTCAAGTAAAGTGGAACACGTTGGACTAGTTATAAAGATGTCCACTTTACTTGAGGTAAGGGGAAATATTAATTAAAGTGGTCATACCAAAGACATTTCTGTCTTTGTTAATGTCAAGTTGTCATAATCAAGACATTTTTTGTCTTTGTTAATGTCAAGTTGTCATAACAAAGACATTTTAAGCAATGTCAACTTTGCATTAAAAGTGTCATAATTTACCGAATGACACCTTAATGACAACAGTCATAAACATTCATAAAAACTCCTTCATGTTCATGACAGGTGTTATGTCATGTTTATGACAGTGTCATGTCAGCACACCCCTTCAAATAAAGTGTTACCCTTTCTTTTTATGCATAAGCACTGGCGTTAGCCAATCATAACAGTAGGCGTTAACACTGAAATCTGTTAACACTAGGCGTAAACACCCCCAAAACAGACTGTTTGAATCAGAGGATAAGAAAGAGGGTGGGAAAAGGTCATATATCACTAAATTTTAAAAGGATTTTGTCCAAAAAACTATAGTAATACTATAATTGCACGTAAGGGAACATAATAAAACAAAAAACAAAAGCCATGTCATGACCCCTTTAACCATTATGTAATCCTGCATGCACGTCAGTTGTCCTGCATGTGGGAAACACCATCTTACCCTTGCTTGTCTGCATGCTTCCAAATCAAACCCACTGGGATCTGGAACACCTGCTATCCTACATCCATTATGAATCAATCCCCTTAATGGGGCTCAGAAGAAACCAGCAGCATGCTTGCAGACAATAGGACACAGAGTCAGTAATTACCTTAGATTTCCCAGATGCTGCTTTTAACTAGTGGATTAGAAACTGCTTGGAATCTCTGAAACAAAACTTCCTGTGTCCAGTCAAAGTAATTTTTGTTTCTCTTTTTTTTCTTCAGGACCGGGTTGTAGATCTTGAAATGGTAAGATTTGTTTCCCCCATAGTGTTTTAATGAATCTGTCATGTACTTATTTGTTCAGTGTATGTTAATCTTCAAAATGTTCTACAATGAATTCAGCTTGAACTGCTTAAAGACTCCATTGCAACTTTGTGTAGATAATTCAGCCTTTAGCTGCACTGGCGCAGAGTGAATCCAACAGAGTGGTAGTGATCTCTGTCATGAGTTTCTATTTTCCACATGCTCTGGTTTCAATTGATGGCTTTTATAAAGATGTGTGTTTTGTCCGTTAAATGTTTTGCTTTATAAGATGGATGGCATTTTTAAGGCATTGCGAACCAGTTTGGTACAGAAAACCCGTCACCAATGATAACAAATGTTTATATATGCTTGAATATATTGATCCCATAGCTAATACAAGGCCTCTTAAACAAGGCTCTTGGACTAAGAGAGCTCACTGGCACTAACTGTTACTGCTGGGCCCAAACCTCTTATAGAAGTTTTGTCTTAAAGTTAAATTACATTTATTTGAACTACTCGCCGACCTTCATTCTTTGTATGAAAGGTGTTGGAAAAAGTACTTTTTAGGGCCCTTTCACACCTACCTTGTTTGGTCCGGATTTTCTGACTTCTCAGTTTGATCCGACTCAAATTTGGTCAGACGAAAAGACTAATATCAGTGTAGATGCCATTCTTCTTATGATGTACCGAGTACATCAGGTGTTATAGGAAGTATTCCTGGTTCTGGCTGACCTAATTAAGCAGCCTAACAATAATTTAACTGATTTTAATAATATAAATGTATAATGTTTTATGTGTATGCCAGGTTAAAGAGATGTGTTTTTAATCTAGATTTAAATAGAGTGTGTCTGCTTCTCCAACAATGCAAGGAAGACTATTCCAAAGTTTAGGTGCTAAATAGGAAAAGGATCTACCGCCTGCAGTTGATTTTGATATTCTAGGTATTATCAACTGGCCAGAATTTTGAGATCTCAACAGACGTGAAGGACTATAATGCGTTAAGATCTTTCTCAAGTACTGGGGAGCTAAACCATTTAATGCTTTGTAAGTAATCAGCTAGATTTAAAAATGTCTACAATGTTTAATAGGGAGCCGATGCAGTGTTGACAGAACCGGGCTAATGTGGTCTGGCTCTAGTTTATATCTGGCTCTAGTTCTAGAACTCTAGCTGCTGCGTTTTGGACCAGCTGGAGTTTGTTTATTAAGTGTGCAGGGCAACCAGTCAGTAGAGCATTACAATAATCTAGTCTTGATGTCATGAACGCATTAACGAAGACTCGACAGAGCAGCCAACAAGTGTTAGACAGTATTCTAGGTTACTAGCAGAGTTTTAAAACTGCAGAGTTTTTTTGTCCAATAATTAGAAATTTCTTATATCAGCTATGCTTTCTGTTAATTTTGTGAATTGGTAAGTTTTGTCGGGGCTCGAAGAAATTTAGAGCGGAGTATTATCAGCATACAATGGGGGAAATAATTATTTGATCCCCTTCTGATTTTGTAAGTTTGCCCACTTACAAAGAAATGAAGGGTCTGTAATTTTTATGGTGAGTTTATTTGAACAGATAGAGACTTTAATTGATTTGCATTTCAGTGAGTAAAATAAGTATTTGATCCCCAAGCAAAACATGCCTTAGTTCTTGTGGTCACCGGCGCATTAACAATAGGGCTAGGTGGGGCTAGGCGGGGCCCGAGCAAGGAGGGGGCCCGTGATTGGCTGTGCAGCAGATTGACTACTACTAGCCATCTGATTGCCAAAGCCTTACCACGCTGTAATTTTGCCATCGAGATACACTAAAAAATGCAAGAAGAAGACTTAGAGCATGCGCATAAACCTTGCGCGCTGTAGGCTACTACAGTAAAAGAAATACTATACAATAATATTAGGCACAGAAGCTTCTTCTTTTCTTTTCTTTTTTACCAAGAACTTTATTGAACAACCATAAATGGCCTGGTACAAAATAGGGAGTCACGATATTCGATTAGTTAGCAGACTCCGACAGCTTGCCGCAAAAGAACCGGCAAAAGTAATGAATGTGTCAAATATAGCAAGGAGACATTTTAATTGTTTATTAATAAACTAATGTTTTCTGTGTCAGTCTTGACTGAAAAGATGAAGTTGACTATGCTGACTCGCCACCTTCGCAGTGTTGTGAACGCGCCTATGGAGTAATGCACTTCATACGGATTAGGCTACATAAGAGAGAGTTATCTGTTTCTTTTCGTTTTGAATTGTTGTTCGATGTTGTTTAAAAGTAGACATTTCAAGCTTTCTATATATTTCTAAATTTCGGTTCATTTATGAGACGAGCTCCAGTTCACGAGCAATGCAAGTTATATCGCGCCGACGCGTCCATGTCCTGATTATATTGTCTGCTATAGCCTATATCTGCTTCTTAGTTATTAAATCCAGGCAACTGGTTGATGAAACATTGATTAAAATTAAGATACAATTTATACAAAATGAAATTCACTTTAAAGAAAGGATTAAACAAAACTTAATGTGGTCAAAATTAGCTGGTCTCCCGATATATTGCGCATTATCATTACTTATGCGGTTCACTTTTCATAATCAACATAGATTAAATAAAAAAAAAAACATTATTTAAACATAAACATTAAATTAAATAAATTTTCTTTAATGGCTACAACACGTAGGCCTACAGTAAGAGAAATGTAATGTCGGAGTGGAATTTGAGAGAGCGCCGTTTTACGGTGAGCATGTGGGGCGTTTTCTGAATAATAATCAAATATTTACCATCGATCGTCGAATATTGTTTTTGCTTGAAATGCCCATCCCTACAAAATACGAAATGTCTTAATCAGACAACAGACCAGCACCAGCATACGAAAGAAAATATAAATAAATAAATAAATTAAATAAAAATACATTCAAGTAAATAATAGGCCTAAATAAAGGAATACAAGAGGCTCAGTAGTTTGTGCAGCATTATATTCTATTCTATTATTATTATTATTATTATTATTATTATTATACACTACAAGCAGTTCGGCAGTTGTTGTTGCTGTTACGTGACTAAGCAGTGTCTGACTAGTCGACACGTGGGGTGATGACATCATCGTTTCACAAAATATACGGATTGGCTGTACACACGAAAACGCAAGGGTGTCGTTTTCAGATTTATCCACTCTGGGACCCGGTTTAAAAAAAATTGCGGTTTCAGTGTCCCAAAACGCCGGATCCGTCTGGACGAAACGCCAACGATAAAAACATTTGTACGTATAGGCTACAGCTACAGCTGTACGCACAGGCTACAGCTCTGTGTGGACAGGGCCTCAATGTTTCTTGATTATATTTATGTAAAACAACTTCAGCAGTGTTTTAGAAAAATGTGTGTAGTTGGTGACCTAAAGTGGTGGGGGGGCCCTGCAGTAACTCATAGCCCCGGGGCCCAGTGAGCTCTTAATGCGGCCCTGCTTGTGGTACGTGGAGAAACCTTTGTTGGCAATTGTACATTGCCCCGTCCATCAGCCCCTCAATACAGTGAAGTCGTCCTGTACCCTTAGCAGAGAAACAGCCCCAGAGCATAATGTTTCCACCGCGGTGCTTGACTGCAGGGATGGTGTTCTTGGGGTCATAGTCAGCATTTCTCTTCCTCCAAACACAATGGGTTGAGTTGATGCCAAATAGCTCAATTTTGGTCTCATCTGACCACAGCACTTTCTCCCAAGCCTTCTTTGAATCATTAGATGTTCATTGACAAACTTCAGATGGGTCTGTACATGTGCCTTCTTGAGCAGGGGGACCTTGCGGGCGCTGCAGGATTTCAATCCATTGCGATGTAGTGTGTTACCAATGGTTTGCTTGGTGACTGTGGTCCCAACTGCCTTGAGATCATTAACAAAGCTCCTCCTGTGTAGTTCTGGGCTGATCCCTCACCTTCCTCATGATCATCCTTACCTCATGAGGCGAGATCTTGCATGGAGCTCCAGACTGAGGGCGATTGATGGTTATTTTGTATTTCTTCCATTTCCGAATAATGGCACCAACAGTTGTCTCCTCCTCACCAAGCTTCTTGCTGATGGTCTTGTAGTCCATTCTAGCCTTGTGCAGGTCAACAATCTGGTCCCTGACTTCCTTTGACAGCTCTTTGGTCTTGCCCATGGTGGTGGAGAGGTTGGAATGGAAGATACAGATGTGGACCGGTGTCTTTTATACACATTACGAGTTGACATTAGGAGTACTTTCCTAAAGTAACAGGACTAATCTGTGTTCCACATGGGTACATAACCAATCTGTGGGAGGCAAAATTCTTGCTGGTTGGTAGGTGATCAAATACTTATTTCACTTGATCAAATGCTAATAAATATACAACATTTATATTATGTGTTTTCCTGGATTATTTGGTCTCTATCCGTTAAAATAAACCAACAATAAAAATTATAGACCCTTAATTTCTTTGTTAGTGGGTAAACTTACAAAATCAGCAACTTACAAAATCAATTATTATCAAATAATTATTTCCCCCACTTTAACAGTGAAAACTAATGCTATGCTTCCTAATGACATCTTTCAAGGGTA
Organism: Semotilus atromaculatus; assembly: GCA_031834385.1. Lineage (NCBI taxonomy): Eukaryota > Metazoa > Chordata > Actinopteri > Cypriniformes > Leuciscidae > Semotilus > Semotilus atromaculatus. Next base: position 28,460,282 of record JAULUF010000010.1, on the reverse strand, counting down.
GCATGTACAGGGTGAAAAGCAACGGTCCTAGTATTGAGCCTTGCAGTACTCCATACTGAACTTGTGATCGATATGACATCTCTTCATTTACTGATACAAACTGATAAGATAAGTATGATTTAAATCATGCTAATGCAGTTCCACTAATGCCAACATCATTTTCAAGTCTATTCAAAAGAATGTTGTGGTCGATGGTATCAAATGCAGCACTAAGATCCAGTAACACTAGTAGAGAGATACAACCATGAACGGATGATAAGAGCAAATAATTTGTAACTCTAATGAGAGCATTCTCAGTACTATGATACAGTCTAAATCCTGACTGAAAATCCTCACAGATACCATTTCTTTCTAGAAAGGAACATAGTTGTGAGGAAAACTGCCTTTTCTAGTATTTTTTACAGAAAGGGTAGATTTGAGATCTAATAGAGATTTAAAGGTGCCCTAGAATGGTTTTAATTTTTATTGTATAATGTTTTCTGGGTTGCCCTTATAATGTTAGTATGTTTTTTAGATCAAAAATAGTCATAATTTAAAAATAAAAGGCATTTTTCCTAGCCTGATTTTAGCCCTGAGCCCAAACGCTCTGTTTCAAGGGGCGTGTCTGCTGTGTGTAACCAGCCTCTGCTGTGATTGGCTGACATGCTTGCATATGAAATAGCTACGTATTACATGTGAAACTCTCTCGAATACTTTTACTACAGATATTGTACGTTTTTACTATTACAGCTATCGAGATTAACGAATCGTGAGATGTTTTTAAAGTATTTAGATCTATTCCCATCACATAAAATGTTGCCGTGATGAGCATTGAGCAAACAGATGACAGTGTGTTGATCGCGAGAATAAAGATCTTATCATTGCAACGCAGTTTCTGCACTCTCTCTAATGCTTTCACCAATGCAAACACGATGATGTAAATATAGTATTGAACGATTTTGAGAGAAAGATTACCTGTCTGAACATTACACATTCAGAAAGTGTTGCTTGGTAGCTCGATCGATCGAGGCCAGCTTTGTATTGGCCCAAGTTGAGGAAACTCAAAGTCTCGTCGGTGAAATGTTTGGAAATTTCCAGAGAAAATAAAATTAACCCATTGTTTCTTCAGAGGCTCGGATGAAGGAACTAAATACCTTTGTGTTCATTTGTACATCCAAACACTGATCAACTGCCATGCTTCGGCTGCGCAGTTCCGCCTGTCATTGAACATGGGCTGGCATATGCAAATTTTTGAAGTCGTACATATTAATGATCCCGACTGTTTCACAGTCGGTATTATGTGGAGATTCGCCTATTTTTCAGGGGTGTTTTTCAAAAACGAGATTTAAGTAAGAAGGAGAAAACAATGGTGTTTGAGACTCACTGTATGTCATGTCCATGTACTGAACTCTTGTTATTTAACTATGCCAAAATAAATGCTATTTCACATTCTAGGGCACCTTTAAGAGGTTTAATAAAACCCAGCTTAAAAGTTTTCGGTACATATCCTAATGAAAAAGATGAATTTATTATTTTAAGAAGGTGATCTATGACCTCTTTCAATAGCTTAGTTGGTATATGGTCTAACAACATACATGCTGTTGATTTAGATGATTTAAAGGGGAACTGAAACGAAATGGGAATTAAAGGTGATATAACAGATGTGTTATTGTTTTTTTGTAGTTACAAGGGGGGAAAACAGTGATGTTAGTTTGCAGTTTTGTTACTAGGGCGCCGCCATCTTGAGTTTCAACGGTCCGTGACGTCACTGCCATGGTAGGCTACCTTGAGAGCTCCAGCAAAATGGCATATCAAGAGCATAACAGATCGAAAAAAATGTGATCTGTCCAACAAGCGAATATAACACCGATATAGGACTGAATAACCTGTTTGCAAAATTACTGTGGCAGAAAGGTGACCACAGTGGGTCCTGTAAACAAGTTCCACTCACCCCTTAGTTGTTATCGTGATGTTCACCTTCACCGTAGATCACCTTGCTAAATTAATTTGACATTGAGGATGCTATCCGATATAAGCAATATCCATCGACGACAAGACACTGGTTAGTTACTGTAATTTGAGCCGCTTTCAAATTGTGTATGAGAGATGCTAAGGCCAAATTAGAACCTGGAAATTATAGTTTTCCCGCAGTGCTGAATGAGAAGAGCCTCTGGAACCATAGCTGATTTATATATGTTTTATAGGTTAATGATAATAAATGTGTCTTTACATTGACCCATTTTAATTGTTTATTAATAAACTAGTGTTTTATAAATCAGTGTCGGCTGAAAACATATCTCCATCTCCACTGTAAAGCGGATGCGCCTTTAGAGAGAAATGCACCTTTCATACGGGTATTTGCTTTCGATTCGATTTTTTCGTTTAAAAGTCATTTTAAGCTTTATATAGGTAGGCTATATTTAGTTTCAGTTCATTTGAGACGCGCTCCAGTTCACGGAGATCATCAAAGTGCGCCTGATAGTTTTATTTTATTTTACAAAAGCACAACGTTTTCTTGTTATTGTGAGTTTAAATTATTTTTTTCTGTATGACCAGAAATTATATAGTATTTTAAGTTGTTTCCTGTTGATAGGAAAATGCAAATGATCGTGCCCGCGCCTCCGTGCCATGCAGCAAGTGCGCCACACTCCGCACAAACCCTTGGATATGCGTCAACATCTTGTGTTTATTAGTGATAATCTTAGCCCTGTATTATTGTTGTCTAACTTGTATTGTGACGACATTTGAAGAATTGCTTTGTTCTTTTTTTTTTCTTTTTTTTTGGGATAAAAGCGTCTTCTACATAGCTTAAATGTAATAATAATAATGGTAATTATTAGGGCCCGAGCACCGATGGTGTGAGGACCCTCTTGGAATTGCTCTGTTTATTAGGGCCCGAGCACCGATGGTGTGAGGACCCTCTTGGAATTGCTCTGTTTATTATTATTATTATTCTTCTTCTCCGCAATGAATCGCATTTTTGAGGGCCTAAACATGCACGAAAACTCACGAAAATTTGCACACGCGTCAGAACTGGCGAAAATTTACATCTGATATGCGTTTCAAAATTGGGCGGGGCAAAATGGCTCGATAGCGCCACCTATAAAGGTTCAACGGAGTGCGCCTCGCGTTACGTTTCACGTACGTGTACGAAATTCGGTACATACCTGTAATGGCCCAATACCTACAAAAAAGTCTCTTGGAGCGTAGCCCTAAACACAACAGGAAGTCAGCCATTTTGAACTTCCTCTCAGATTTTTGTGCAGTTTTTGCCATTTTCAGGCCTCGTACTTTAACGAACTCCTCCTACAGTTTTAATCTGATCATCTTCAAATTTGGTGAGTCTAATCTTAAGGCCTTTGCGACGTTAAATTGCGAAGATCTTGAGTTTTCGTCGAAGGGCGTGTCCTCGGCGGCCTGACAAATTTTGATGTTTCGCCATGAAACAGGAAGTTGCTGTAACTCAGGCAAACAATGTCCAATCTGCCCCAAACTTCACATGTTTGATAAGAGTTCTGTCCTGAACACATGTCCATGCTCATATTCAGTTACAGTCATAGCGCCACCTGCTGGCAACAGGAAGTGACATGTTTAACACTGTTGTGGACTCCTGATAACATATAAAAAAGTGCCAGCAAGTGTTAAACATGCTAACAACATACTTGAAACATGCTAAAACATGCTAGCAAGCACTTAGCTAAGTGCTAAAGCATGCTATTACTGCAATTCAATAGGAATTTGCTGTAACTCAGGTATGGAATGTCCAATCTGCCCCAAACTTCACACGTTTGATAAGAGTCATGGCCTGAACACATCTACATGAGAATATTCAGTTATAGTAATAGCGCCACCTACTGGCAACAGGAAGTGACATGTTTAACACTGTGATGCAGTACTAGCAACATATTAATTATGCCAATGAGTTATAAACATGTTAGAAACATGTTAAAACATGCTAGCAATTCTTAGCTAAGTGCTAAAGCATGCTAATACAATGAAACAGGAAGTTTTTGTTACTCAGGAAGGCAATGTCCAATCTGCCCCAAACTTCACACGTTTGATAAGAGTCCTGCCCTGAACACATGTCCATGCTCATATTCAGTTACAGTCATAGCACCAGCTGCTGGCAACAGGAAGTGACATGTTTAACACTGTTGAGGACTCCTAATAATATATAAAAAAGTGCCAGCAAGTGCTAAACATGCTAACCTCATACTAGAAACATGTTAAAACATGCTAGCAAACACTTAGCTAAGTGCTAAAGTATGCTATTACTGCAATTAAATAGGAATTTGCTGTAATAGCGCTGCCTACTGTCAACAGGAAGTGACATGTTTTACACTGTGATGCAGTACTAGCAACATATTAAATATGCCATTGAGTTCCAAACATGCTAGAAAAATGCTAAAGCATGATAGCAACACTTCCTCTTAGATTTTTGTGCAGTTTTTGCCATTTTCAGGCCTCGTACTTTGACAAACTCCTCCTACAGTTTTAATCTGATCATCTTCAAATTTGGTGAGTCTAACCTTAAGGCCTTCGCGACAGTAAATTGCGAAGATCTTGAGTTTTCGTCAAAGGGCGTGTCCTCGGCGGCCTGACAAATTTCGATGTTTCGCCATGAAACAGGAAGTTGCTGTAACTCAGGCAAACAATGTCCAATCTGCCTCAAACTTCACACGTTTGATAAGAGTTCTGTCCTGAACACATGTCAATGCTCAAATTCAGTTACAGTCATAGCGCCACCTGCTGGCAACAGGAAGTGACATGTTTAACACTGTTGTGGACTCCTAATAATAGATAAAAAAGTGCCAGCAAGTGTTAAACATGCTATCAACATACTTGAAACATGCTAAAACATGCTAGCAAACACTTAGCTAAATGTTAAATTATGTTATTACTGCAATTAAATAGGAATTTGCTGTAACTCAGGCATGGAATGTCAAATCTGCCCCAAACTTCACACATTTGATAAGAGTCATGGCCTGAACACATCTACATGAGAATATTCAGTTATAGTAATAGCGCCACCTACTGGCAACAGGAAGTGACATGTTTAACACTGTGATGCAGTACTAGCAACATATTAATTATGCCAATGAGTTATAAACATGTTAGAAACATGTTAAAACATGCTAGCAATTCTTAGCTAAGTCCTAAAGCATGCTAATACAATGAAACAGGAAGTTTTTGTTACTCAGGAAGGCAATGTCCAATCTGCCCCAAACTTAACACGTTTGATAAGAGTCCTGCCCTGAACACATGTCCATGCTCATATTCAGTTACAGTCATAGCACCAGCTGCTGGCAACAGGAAGTGACATGTTTAACACTGTTGAGGACTCCTAATAATATATAAAAAAGTGCCAGCAAGTGCTAAACATGCTAACCTCATACTAGAAACATGTTAAAACATGCTAGCAAACACTTAGCTAAGTGCTAAAGTATGCTATTACTGCAATTAAATAGGAATTTGCTGTAATAGCGCTGCCTACTGTCAACAGGAAGTGACATGTTTTACACTGTGATGCAGTACTAGCAACATATTAAATATGCCATTGAGTTCCAAACATGCTAGAAAAATGCTAAAGCATGATAGCAACACTTCCTCTTAGATTTTTGTGCAGTTTTTGCCATTTTCAGGCCTCGTACTTTGACAAACTTCTCCTACAGTTTTAATCTGATCATCTTCAAATTTGGTGAGTCTAACCTTAAGGCCTTCGCGACAGTAAATTGCGAAGATCTTGAGTTTTCGTCAAAGGGCGTGTCCTCGGCGGCCTGACAAATTTCGATGTTTCGCCATGAAACAGGAAGTTGCTGTAACTCAGGCAAACAATGTCCAATCTGCCTCAAACTTCACACGTTTGATAAGAGTTCTGTCCTGAACACATGTCCATGCTCAAATTCAGTTACAGTCATAGCGCCACCTGCTGGCAACAGGAAGTGACATGTTTAACGCTGTTGTGGACTCCTAATAATAGATAAAGTGCCAGCAAGTGTTAAACATGTTATCAACATACTAGAAACATGCTAAAACATGCTAGCAAACACTTAGCTAAATGTTAAATTATGTTATTACTGCAATTAAATAGGAATTTGCTGTAACTCAGGCATGGAATGTCAAATCTGCCCCAAACTTCACACATTTGATAAGAGTCATGGCCTGAACACATCTACGTGACAATTTTCAGTTATAGTAATAGCGCCACCTACTAGCAACAGGAAGTGTCATGTTTAACACTGTGATGCAATACTGGCAACACATTAAATATGCCAGTGAGTTATAAACATGTTATAAACATGTTAAAATATGCTAGCAATTCTTAGCTAAGTGCTAAAGCATGCTAATGCAATGAAAGAGGAAGTTGTTGTTACTCAAGAAGGCAATGTCCAATCTGCCCCAAACTTCACATGTTTGATAAGAGTCCTGCCCTGAACAAATCTACATGACAATTTTCAGTTAAAGTAATAGCGCCACCTACTGTCGACAGGAAGTGACATGTTTTACACTGTGATGCAGTACTAGCAACATATTAAATATGCCATTGAGTTCTAAACATGCTAGAAACATGCTGAAACATGCTAGCAACACTTATCTGAGTGATAACGCATGCTATTATCCCCATATTAAAGGACATTTTTGTAACTGACTTTGACATCCTCCTCCTATATTTACCTATTTAAATGCACATTGCCCACCGTGCTCTATCTTCCTAAAGCCACCGGGTGGCGGTGGAACGTGTGCGAGGGCCCTTTCATCGCTGCTTGCAGCTTTAATTATTATTCTTCTTCTTCTTCTTCTCCGCAATGAATCGCATTTTTGAGGGCCTAAACATGCACGAAAACTCACGAAAATTTGCACACGCGTCAGAACTGGCGAAAATTTACATCTGATATGCGTTTCAAAATTGGGCGGGGCAAAATGGCTCGATAGCGCCACCTATAAAGGTTCAACGGAGTGCGCCTCGCGTTACGTTTCACGTACGTGTACGAAATTCGGTACATACCTGTAATGGCCCAATACCTACAAAAAAGTCTCTTGGAGCGTAGCCCTAAACACAACAGGAAGTCAGCCATTTTGAACTTCCTCTCAGATTTTTGTGCAGTTTTTGCCATTTTCAGGCCTCGTACTTTAACGAACTCCTCCTACAGTTTTAATCTGATCATCTTCAAATTTGGTGAGTCTAATCTTAAGGCCTTTGCGACGTTAAATTGCGAAGATCTTGAGTTTTCGTCGAAGGGCGTGTCCTCGGCGGCCTGACAAATTTTGATGTTTCGCCATGAAACAGGAAGTTGCTGTAACTCAGGCAAACAATGTCCAATCTGCCCCAAACTTCACACGTTTGATAAGAGTTCTGTCCTGAACACATGTCCATGCTCATATTCAGTTACAGTCACAGCGCCACCTGCTGGCAACAGGAAGTGACATGTTTAACACTGTTGTGGACTCCTGATAACATATAAAAAAGTGCCAGCAAGTGTTAAACATGCTAACAACATACTTGAAACATGCTAAAACATGCTAGCAAGCACTTAGCTAAGTGCTAAAGCATGCTATTACTGCAATTCAATAGGAATTTGCTGTAACTCAGGTATGGAATGTCCAATCTGCCCCAAACTTCACACGTTTGATAAGAGTCATGGCCTGAACACATCTACATGAGAATATTCAGTTATAGTAATAGCGCCACCTACTGGCAACAGGAAGTGACATGTTTAACACTGTGATGCAGTACTAGCAACATATTAATTATGCCAATGAGTTATAAACATGTTAGAAACATGTTAAAACATGCTAGCAATTCTTAGCTAAGTGCTAAAGCATGCTAATACAATGAAACAGGAAGTTGCTGTAACTCAGGCAAACAATGTCCAATCTGCCCCAAACTTCACATGTTTGATAAGAGTTCTGTCCTGAACACATGTCCATGCTCATATTCAGTTACAGTCATAGCGCCACCTGCTGGCAACAGGAAGTGACATGTTTAACACTGTTGTGGACTACTAATAACATATAAAAAAGTGCCAGCAAGTGCTAAACATGCTAGCAACATACTAGAAACATGCTAAAACATGCTAGCAAACACTTAGCTAAGTGCTAAAGCATGCCAATGCAATGAAAGAGGAAGTTGTTGTTACTCAAGAAGGCAATGTCCAATCTGCCCCAAACTTCACACGTTTGATAAGAGTCATGGCCTGAACACATCTACATGATAATTTTCTGTTAATTTTCTGTTATAGTAATAGCGCCACCTACTGTCAACAGGAAGTGACATGTTTTACACTGTGATGCAGTACTAGCAACATAGTAAAATATGCCATTGAGTGTTCAACATGTTAGAAACATGTTAAAACATGCTAACAATTCTTAGCTAAGTGCTAAGGCATGCTAATGCAATGAAAGAGGAAGTTGTTGTTACTCAAGAAGGCAATGTCCAATCTGCCCCAAACTTCACATGTTTGATAAGAGTCATGGCCTGAACACATCTACATGATAATTTTCTGTAAATTTTCTGTTATAGTATTAGCGCCACCTACTGTCAACAGGAAGTGACATGTTTTACACTGTGATGCAGTACTAGCAACATAGTAAAATATGCCATTGAGTGTTAAACATGTTAGAAACATGCTAAAGCATGCTAGCAATACTTAGTTAAGTGTTAAATCATGCTATTAATGCCATGAAACAGGAAGTTGTTTTAACTCAGGCAAGGAATGTCCAATCTGCCCCAAACGTCACACTTTTGATAAAAGTCCTGCCCTGAACACATCTACATGACAATTTTCACTTATAGTAATAGCGCCACCTACTGTCAACAGGAAGTGACATCTACAATGTGATGCAGTACTAGCAACACATTTAGATATACCATTGAGTTCCAAGCATGCTAGAAACATGCTAGAACATGCTAGCAACACTTATCTGAGTGAAAACACATTGTATAATCCCCATAATAAAGGACATTTTTGTAACTGTCATTGACATACTCCTCCAATATTTACCTACATAAATGCACATTCCCCTCCGTGCTCTGTCTTCCTAAAGCCACCGGGTGGCGGTTGCACGGGTGCGAGGGCCCTTTCATCGCTGCTTGCAGCTTTAATTATTATTATTATTCTTCTTCTTCTTCTTCTCCGCAATGAATCGCATTTTTGAGGGCCTAAACATGCACGAAAACTCACGAAAATTTGCACACGCGTCAGAACTAGCGAAAATTTACATCTGATATGCGTTTCAAAATTGGGCGGGGCAAAATGGCTCGATAGCGCCACCTATAAAGGTTCAACGGAGTGCGCCTCGCGTTACGTTTCACGTACGTGTACGAAATTCGGTACATACCTGTAATGGCCCAATACCTACAAAAAAGTCTCTTGGAGCGTAGCCCTAAACACAACAGGAAGTCAGCCATTTTGAACTTCCTCTCAGATTTTTGTGCAGTTTTTGCCATTTTCAGGCCTCGTACTTTAACGAACTCCTCCTACAGTTTTAATCTGATCATCTTCAAATTTGGTGAGTCTAATCTTAAGGCCTTTGCGACGTTAAATTGCGAAGATCTTGAGTTTTCGTCGAAGGGCGTGTCCTCGGCGGCCTGACAAATTTTGATGTTTCGCCATGAAACAGGAAGTTGCTGTAACTCAGGCAAACAATGTCCAATCTGCCCCAAACTTCACACGTTTGATAAGAGTTCTGTCCTGAACACATGTCCATGCTCATATTCAGTTACAGTCACAGCGCCACCTGCTGGCAACAGGAAGTGACATGTTTAACACTGTTGTGGACTCCTGATAACATATAAAAAAGTGCCAGCAAGTGTTAAACATGCTAACAACATACTTGAAACATGCTAAAACATGCTAGCAAGCACTTAGCTAAGTGCTAAAGCATGCTATTACTGCAATTCAATAGGAATTTGCTGTAACTCAGGTATGGAATGTCCAATCTGCCCCAAACTTCACACGTTTGATAAGAGTCATGGCCTGAACACATCTACATGAGAATATTCAGTTATAGTAATAGCGCCACCTACTGGCAACAGGAAGTGACATGTTTAACACTGTGATGCAGTACTAGCAACATATTAATTATGCCAATGAGTTATAAACATGTTAGAAACATGTTAAAACATGCTAGCAATTCTTAGCTAAGTGCTAAAGCATGCTAATACAATGAAACAGGAAGTTGCTGTAACTCAGGCAAACAATGTCCAATCTGCCCCAAACTTCACATGTTTGATAAGAGTTCTGTCCTGAACACATGTCCATGCTCATATTCAGTTACAGTCATAGCGCCACCTGCTGGCAACAGGAAGTGACATGTTTAACACTGTTGTGGACTACTAATAACATATAAAAAAGTGCCAGCAAGTGCTAAACATGCTAGCAACATACTAGAAACATGCTAAAACATGCTAGCAAACACTTAGCTAAGTGCTAAGGCATGCTAATGCAATGAAAGAGGAAGTTGTTGTTACTCAAGAAGGCAATGTCCAATCTGCCCCAAACTTCACATGTTTGATAAGAGTCATGGCCTGAACACATCTACATGATAATTTTCTGTAAATTTTCTGTTATAGTATTAGCGCCACCTACTGTCAACAGGAAGTGACATGTTTTACACTGTGATGCAGTACTAGCAACATAGTAAAATATGCCATTGAGTGTTAAACATGTTAGAAACATGCTAAAGCATGCTAGCAATACTTAGTTAAGTGTTAAATCATGCTATTAATGCCATGAAACAGGAAGTTGTTTTAACTCAGGCAAGGAATGTCCAATCTGCCCCAAACGTCACACTTTTGATAAAAGTCCTGCCCTGAACACATCTACATGACAATTTTCACTTATAGTAATAGCGCCACCTACTGTCAACAGGAAGTGACATCTACAATGTGATGCAGTACTAGCAACAAATTTAGATATACCATTGAGTTCCAAGCATGCTAGAAACATGCTAAAACATGCTAGCAACACTTATCTGAGTGAAAACACATTGTATAATCCCCATAATAAAGGACATTTTTGTAACTGACATTGACATACTCCTCCTATATTTACCTACATAAATGCACATTCCCCTCCGTGCACGTTTTACACTGTGATGCAGTACTAGCAACATAGTAAATATGCCATTGAGTTATACACATGTTAGAAACATGTTAAAACATGCTAGCAATTCTTAGCTAAGTGCTAAAGCATGCTAATGCAATGAAACAGGAAGTTGTTGTTACTTAAGAAGGCAATGTCCAATCTGCCCCAAACTTCACACATTTGATAAGAGTCCTGCCCTGAACACATCTACATGACAATTTTCAGCTATAGTAATAGCGCCACCTACTGGCAACAGGAAGTGACATGTTTAACAGTGTGATGCAGTACTGGCAACATAGTAAATATGCCATTGAGTTATAAACATGCTAGCAATTCTTAGCTAAGTGCTAAAGCATGCTAATGCTATGAAACAGGAAGTTGTTTTTACTTAAGAAGGCAATGTCCAATCTGCCCAAAACTTCACAAGTTTAATAAGAGTTCTGTCCTGAACACATGTGCATGCTCATATTCAGTTACAGTCATAGCGCCACCTGCTGGCAACAGGAAGTGACATGTTTAACACTGTTGTGGACTTCTAATAATATATAAAAAAGTGCCAGCAAGTGTTAAACATGCTAGCAACATACTAGAAACATTCTAGCAAACACTTAACTAAGTGCCAATGCATGCTATTACTGCAATTAAATAGGAATTTGCTGTAACTGAGGCATGGAATGTCAAATCTGCCCCAAACTTCACACGTTTGATAAGAGTCATGGCCTGAACAAATCCGCATTACAATTTTAAGTTAAAGTAATAGCGCCACCTACTGTCAAAAGGAAGTGACATATTTGACACTGTGATGCAGTACTAGCAACATAGTAAATATGCCATTGAGTTCTAAACATGCTAAAAACATGCTAGCAACACTTATCTGAGTGATAACGCATGCTATTATCCCCACAATAAAGGACATTTTTGTAACTGACTTTGACATACTCCCACTATATTTATCTACTTAAATGCACATTGCCCACCGTGCTCTGTCTTCCTAAAGCCACCGGGTGGCGATGGCACGTGTGCGAGGGCCCTTTCAATGCTGCTTGCAGCTTTAATTATTATTTGTGTTTATAACTATAAATTACTTCACTGAAGACATAATATGTTAACCGACGCCTCGGTTGAAAACATCTCAACTTTTCAGAATGCCGCAAGCACACAGCAGGTCATATGACAAAAACCAACCGATCAGCTTTGGCCTTTCCTTAACAACATCGAACGCTCGGCCGAACAGCTGATCATAGCTGTACAGGGCAGGTTTTTATTCTCATCTCCATAAATATATCTAGTAGTAAAGCTAATGCAAGGGCTAGAAATCAATCCTTTGTATCGAATGCAATGAATCCTCGTCAACATGTCATGGAGAGCGCAGTTCATGGTTTCTTAGCAACAACGGGAGCAAGCGCTTGTGGAAAGGAGAAAACGGCACGGCCCTTAAAATAGTCCCAATATTTACACTTATTATAGGTGTACGTTAGTGATTCAGAATAAGACAAAAGCACGGTTTTGAAAATGGATTCATTATGTGCTCACTCATTACATAAATGTTGTACAATTTAAATACTTAAAGTTACGGATTTAATAATTATAATAATGATAATTATACGAAGAAAATAAGGGCGTGAATCATACACATTATTATTATTATTATAACAGAATGATAATCAGTATACATTCAATAAAGACATTTAGCCCTTTTTTGGTGGTGGTGGTGGTGGGGGGCGGTCAGGGATCTGGATATTGGACAGGGATCTGGATTTTGGCTGGGCCAAAAAAGGTTGAGAACCACTGGTTTACATAAACAGTTGGTTTTGTCTTAAGTAAATGTAAACATCTGTAAGAAATCGTGTATGTGTGTATCAGTATATTCTAAAGTGACAGCAGTAGCCTATATAAGAATCAGGAAACGATTCATTCATACAGTGAAGAATATGGAGTTTTATTATTTCATTAGATGATTCAATTTCTTTTTAGTGTTAACTTGTCATAATCAATCAGTTCAGTCAGAGTAGCAGAAGAGTTGTCTGACATAATGTTAATAGCTTACAGTGGTACCATGCCAGTGACGTCATCGAACACGGCTGCGCTCTGATGACAATTTCAATATTGGGAAAAACGTATATGTTTTGTTTTTCATATTATTTTTTAATTAATTTGTTTTTTTCCGTTTCAGTTCTTCTTTAACGAGTTAAGACTATTCTTCCTCTCCTATAGCAATGAATGAATGGAATTTCTCAGGGACACTACTGTGTCTGATGTGATACTGTTGTAGATCTTTGCATAGTTATAATTTTCTCCCTAATATTATCAATATTGAAAGTAAAGAAGTCATTACTGCTATGCTGTTTGGGAAACATCAGAAGTTGAAGCTTTATTTCTTATTAATTTAGCCACTGTATCAAATAAACATTGGTTGTGTGTTTGTTTTCTTCTGAGTTGAAAAATAAGAAAAACCTTTCTTCCAGCTGTGCTCCATTTTTCTGGCTGCTCTCTGGAGGGCCCAAGTTTGCTTGTACCACGACGTCGGACTATTTTCTTTAATCTTCTTTAAGCGCAAAGGAGTAACTCTGTCTAAAGTGCTGGAAACGAGGGTCAATAGTTAAGCTATCTGGGATGCTGAGGAGATAAAAGTGATCAGGAAGATTATTTATAAAATTATCTTTAGTGGTAGAAGTGAAAGTTCTACCATATTTGTAACACTGAGTCGGCTTTGCAGCCTTGGCTAAATTAAGTTTACACAAGACTAGATAATGATCTGAGGTGTCATCGCTCTGCTGCAGAATTTCAACGGCCTCAACATTGATTCCATGTGCCAATATTAGATCTAAAGTATGATTACGACAATTAGTAGGTCCTGACACGTGTTGTCTAACTCAAATAGAGTTTAGAATGTCTATAAATGCCAATCCTAATGTGTCTTTTTCATTATCTACATGGATATTAAAATCACCAACAATTAGGACTTTATCTGCAGCCTCTGTTAGAAAATCAGCAAATTCTTTGATAAAGTCTGAATGGTGCCCTGGTGGCCTGTATACAGTAGCCAGCACAAATGCCAAACAGGATTTATCATTTACACTAAGCACTAGTATCATATTTAAGCACTAACACAATTATATTTGAAACTGGACTTCTCAGTAAAATTGAAGATATTACTATAAATTACAGCAACACCTCCCCCTTTGCCTTACAGATAAGGCTCATGTTTATAACAATAAATAGGGCGTGGAATCATTTAAAGTAATGTAATGGTCTGGTTTTAGCCAGGTTTCTGTCAAACAGCACATCTAGGTTATGATCTGTAATCATATCATTAACTAAGTGCTTTTGAAGAAAGGGATTGAATATTCAGCAACCCAAGCTTTATCATGTTTTTGTTGTATCTATATTTATTGAACATCAATTCACCCTTAAATAGGTTTGAGAGTTTTTGTATTTCCTAGTTCGAGGAACGGACAGTCCTATGTGATGATATCTAGGTTAAAGAGTCTCCATGTGTTGGGATTTATCTGACTTCTGTGATGTGAGACAGTCTGTTTAGCCACTTTGTCTGCTTCCTGACCTGAGCCCCAGAATCAGATAGTCAAGGTTCAACTCTAAGACTATGTGCCATATTACTAGAGAGAAGAGCAGCACCACCTCAGGAGGAACGAATAGCATCTCTTTTAACAAGTCAGGTCTGCCACAAAAACATTTCCAATTGTCTATCAACCCTATAGAGGAATGAAACTGAGGTTCTACTTGTCTGTTAGAGGATCCAGAGAAAGCATGCTGGTGTCTTGACTAAGATCTTTAGACAGGTTTTCGTCTGAAAAGTACTGATTAAAATTTTGTGATTTGAATAATTACAAATAAAAACAACTTAGAATACCATATAACAAAGACATGACATTGTAGACTTAATAGACCACATAATAGTCCAGTTTTGATTTATAAGAACCACATAATTAGTACATTACCATTATTTAAAGTTGGCTTCGTGGGAGGTAAGGAGTAGTATGTCCCTGACGTTAATGGATGTGACCGCTTTTCAGCTGTTTCTGGACTTGATAGCACCAACGGAAGTTTTTACACAACTGAATCCTCAAAGAAATTGTTGAATAAAGTAGTTTTTTGTGCACAAAAAAAGTATTCTCGTCGCTTCATAAAATTAAGTTTGAACAACTGTAGTCACATGGACTATTTAAAGATGTCTTCACTACTTACCCAGAAAGGCCTTGAAAGTGGTAATTAAATTGCTGTCTATTTAGAGGGGTCAGAGAGCTCTCGGATTTCATCAAAAATATCAGAATTTGTGTTCCGAAGATGAACAAAGGTCTTACGGGTTTGAATCGGCATGAGGGTGAGTAATTAATGACAGAATCTTTATTTATGGGTAAACTAACCCTTTAAATTACCTCATATCTCAAAGCACATAACATTATAATAATATTGAATATACACAACTTAAAGAGCACTGACCTGTACCCACCTGACTGCTGCAGATTAATTTCAGCATTGATAGAGTTGCCATTGAAACGCATAAATTAGAGTCACGAGCTGCTCCGAGTATAACATCATGGGTTTCCATCTCTAACAAATTACAGTAACTGTAAAAGGTGGCTGCTGTTTCGGTTGCAGTGCTTGGACGATGACTGACGTCTTTCTAACTCATAGCATGAAACACGTTGATGACGTGTGATGTCTGCGTGAGCAGGGTATTGAAATGCATATGTTGACAGGCAGGTAGAACATCGTATCATTGCATTCGGACAAACATTTTATGGTCATAAGCCTTCCACAGACATGTATACATATGAATACATTTAGACCACTTAACCTAGTGATCGCTATCAGGATGTGAAGAGACTTGCAACCAACATAAAAAAAATAATAATAATAAAATCTGGATCAAATTCACACTGGCCAATTCACACTGCACCAACAAATGGTCACCAATGCTAACAGTCACAACTACAACAGACGCCTACAAACACTGATAGGGATAACACTCTAATTCTACAAAATCCATCGTAGTGTCTGTTACAGTCTGTTGGCAACTGTCAGTACTGTGTGAATTGGCCTTAACTTGTGCTGTTGCATTCCCAAATGTGCATTAAACTGACAGCACATGTAGAGATGGAGTTTACTGCATTTACTGTGAACCGAGCTGCTCTGAAAACACTGAATCACGTGCTGATCTTGTGAACAAAGTGCGCAGTTCTAATACTTAAATTTCAGCCTTTCCCGATTTGATAAGGGCACTAAGGCCATATCGCGCTTTCTAATTTAGTTTGTGTGACAGATACTTTGCCAAAGCTTACGAAGTTTAAACATATTTTCAGTTCATTATGAGATTTGATGCCTCAACAGTGAGAACGGTTTTAATATTCACGATCATCATAACCTCCACTTTGTGCTAAAAGAAAGAACTGAAGGGCCTTTGCAAGTCATAATCTATCCCTGGATGGAGGGAATCATGAAAAGCTCCATGTACCAGCTAGTTTTGGCACAAAACCTTCTGGCTTCTGCTAGAAAGCTGAAAATGAAGAGAAACTCTGCATGACAATGATCGAAAACGCGCATTGAAATCAACAAAAGAATGGTTTCAGCAAAGAAAGTTGAATGGTTTGGAATGGTCAAGCCAGAGCCCAAACCTGAATCGTATAGAAAATCTGTGGGGGATCTGAAGAGGGCCATGCACAGAAGATGGCCTCGAAGTTTAACAGATCTGGAATTTTTTTGCAAAAAAAAATATTCTCAATTCAAGATGTAGCAAGCTGATAGACTCCTATCTAAATAAACTAACAAAGAGTGTTTTCAAGTATTAGTTCATCACACTTATGCAGTTAATCATTGTTAACTATAGTTTTTTCCCTCTCAAATGTGTTGCTTTAGTTTGCACGTTTAATGTAAAAATTGCAATCTATTCAAAGTTAGCTACACTACTATTCTTCTGGTGACTTGAAAGCACTTCTGAAATGTAAATCTAGTTTACGTTGTAAAGCTGAGTTTGTAGACAGGATATTATGTACCAAAGCAAAGAAAGGGCCTCTTTCTGTGCTTTGGTACAGAATATTCTGTCTGCAAAGTTACATTTCTGAAATGTTCCAGACCATAGTACACTATTTGCAGAAGCCTAACGATTTCTGTTAAATGTCTGAATTACAAATCATTACTTGGCTAAGAAATATGCCGTCATTTGTTTTAAGTATTGACGCCTGTATCGACTCAGCAGTATTTATACAGTTTGAAAAAAAGCTATCTGACGCCTACCATATCAATCACCATTATGTGCTATGGCTGGCTGACGAACATTTAATTAACTCCTGAAAACCTTCAGCCTTTACTCACAGCTCCGTCTATTTACATCATTACTGCTTGGCACAACAACACGCTGCTGTCAGAAATTGACCCTTGGCTCTTCTGGGAGATGCACTCATTCCATTGACTTCAAGTAAAACGCAATTCTCAAAGACTAGGATTTGAGATCTAAGATGAAATAAATATAAACAACAGAATATTCTTCTTTTCCAGAGCACCAGGCTGGCCTTGGATCATCTGGAGTCGGTTCCTGAGAAACTCAGTCTGCTGGAAAACTTCAAGGATCTCGAGGTTGGGTCATAGGTGATGTTTTGGTCAAGATTTGACCTCCCTCTGAGGCAGATATCATGGTTGGCTTATGTGGTTTCAGGAGTCACAGAGGCAGAGAGAAATGGTGGAACAACGTTATGCCAAATATAAGGAGATAGTTGGGGACCTCCAGCATCAGCTTGAGGAATCTAAGAGGAGGATTCAAGAATACAGGGTATGAACATATAGCGCTGATGCCATGCACTTAATAGATTTAGTGTAGCCAGAAGAGGACTGGTCCCCTGACTGAGCCTGGTTTCTCTTAAGGTTTTTTTCTCCATTCTGTCACCTGATGGAGTTTAGATTCCTTGCCACTGTTGCCTTTGGCTTACTTAAATGGCATAGTTCACCCAAAAATGATAATTCTGTCAATAATTACTCGCCCTCATGTTGTTCCACACCCGTAAAACTTTCGTTCATCTTCGGAACACAAATTAAGATCTTTTTGATGAGGTTTTCTGTCCCTCCATTGACAGCTATGAAACTACCTCTTTGGCGCTCCAAAAAGTAAAACAAATCCATATGAATTGAGTGGTTTAGTCTACATTTTAACTTAATATTCAACACTTAATATTCAACAATATCATTGTTCTGACTGTGATGACACACTTGTATGAGAGCTGAACTGAGCTGGATGATGACATAATTTCATCTAAAGCAGTTCTGCAAAAAATAATCAAATTGAATAATTGATGATCTTTACAATGGATCTAAATCAACACTAAACTGACTTCAGCTGAACAACCGCTTTTCAAACAGTTTTTCATGTTTATTTCTGTAAAGCTGCTATGAAACAATCTGTATTGTATAAAGTCCTATATAATAAGTGCTATAATCAAAGGTGACTAGGTTTTCTGAAGAGACTCTATCGCTTTATACAATGAACAAATTTAATTTAATAGCTTATTCAGTGGCCTTTTAAGACCACTGAATAAGCTTCCTTTTGTTAATTTGTGCTCAGGCCAGTAGATCTTCCACATTATAAGTATAGACCTTATGCACGAGAAAAACGAGGGTGCCGCCATCTTTCGGAAATTGTTTTTGAACTTCCGTTTTTGCGGTCGCTCTGTATATCTCTATGGCATCGCTGTCGAGGAGTAATTCGCTGGTGAAGTGGATTTACTTATTGTAGAGTTAATGAAAGTTATCACGAGCATTGTAAAGCAGATGTCTTAACAAATGTCGACCGGGAACTTTTTTAAACGAGCCGTTCATTCATCTATGAAAGATCATTGTGAAAATACAGACCGGAAGTCAAAAGACAACGAGTGCAGCGCTGAAAAGGGGCGGGGCTACATAAGGTCTATAAAACGGAGTGCCAAGACACCTTATACCTAAAAAAAACTCAAAAAGCCCTGTATAATATAGGCAGAATTATAAAAAAAGGCAGCAAGAATGCTTAAATGTTAAGAGATCTTGGTTTTCTCTTTTATTTTTCAATTCAACTAGGTCATTCATAGCTATCTACTAAGTTCATAGTTTGGTCATTAGTTTTATGTGAGGCTATATCACATCACATTCAATCCTATTTGTGTGTGACAGTACATAGCTTTCAGTTATTTTGGTTGCCTATTGTAGACGTGTTGCAGGTCAGAATGTCTTGATTTGTTCGTTCTTTTATGCTTACATAACATTAGTTTCTGAAACTTCAGCATGGAGCTGAACTGGGCTCTATGTATTATTTGCCAGAAAGACACCTCTGAACCCCTGAGATGTACCTTGCAGACACCTGGGACAAGTGGTGATAAATCTCATGCCTATAGATAATTTCTTGCTAATGTCGAGCAATTCAGGGCGATTCATCCTCCTAAAGTTTAACAATTCAAATCTTATGAAAGCGACAAAGAAGAATGTGCGGAATGCTGTTGAATCTGAAGGGGGAAAGCCAATGAAATGCCAACGACTGGATGTTTGAAAGTGCTTCTTCTGTGAGGGTGGCATAGATCAAGGGGCTCTCCATGAAGTATCAACATTTGATACTGACAGGAATATCCGAACCATGATCATCCGAACCATAAGGACACAATGCTTATGACAAGGATAATTGGAGGAGATTTAATTGCAATTGAGGCAAAATACCATTTACCATGCCTTGTAAAGCTGAGAAATCACTACCATGGACTCGCTAGTAAGAGCGACCAATGTCCAGAAAAACATAGATGAAAAAATGAATGAGTCTCGTGCTTTCATTGAACTTCAGGACTACGTTGAAAAATGTGTTGATTCTGTATGTAAATCAACTTCAGGAACTGGGTGTCAGGAAGCAAGTCAACAAAACCAGATTGAAAAATCATTTGCTTCAATGCTTTCCAGATGCACAAGAACAATTTGATGGAAGGAATACAGTTCTTGTTTTCGAGGAGGGCATGAGAAATATGCTAAGGGAAGCTCTGAGGAAAAGAGATTTTTATGAAGACCCTCTCATTCTGGCAAAAGCTGCGAAGATTATTAGAAATTACATATTCAACCATACAGGCTTCAAATTCATGGGCTCCTTCCCAGAAGGATGTCAAGAAACCTCACTTCCTTCAAGCCTAAAGTCTCTTATCTCGATGATAATGAATGGCTCCAACTTGAAAGATCAAGAGAAATGTGAGTCTGAGGCTTGCCTCACAATGGGACAAGGCATTCTTTATAACACAAAGAAAAGGGCAACACCCACTGCTAGGATGACCAGACACAGCCTTGAACGTGAACCACCACTCCCTATTTACATACACCTTAATGTACATGTACAAACCAGAAGCAAGCAACTGGTCCAGCAATTAAACCAAATGGGTATTAGCATTTCATATGACAGAGTTATTCAAATTGAAGACTGGCTCGCTAAAGCCACATGTGAACGCTTTGAAGTTGATGGTGTTGTGGTTCCAGCTTGTTAGTTGCTAGCTCTTCACAGTTGGTGCCCTTGATAACCTTGACTATAACCCAAGTTCAACCACTTCTGTAGGCTCCTTTCATGGTACTGGAATCAGCATGTTTCAGTTTCCAACTAAGGATGACTGTGGTGTACGGAGACCACCCATTATGATACCACCTTTTCAAAATAAAAAATAAAGCTCTTCCCGACACTTTTGCCACTGTCCCTGCTGTAGCTCTGAAAAAATACTTCTGTTTCAGTGCCAGAGTGTAATGTAGTTAGAGCTATGGGCTTATTGGATTATGCAAGAGAAGAGGAAAACAACGGGGTCAATCATGCCCTGCCACTTCTAGAGAAGAGAGCACTGGCCAGTGATGATGCAGTTGCATGGTCTGCATATCATGCAACCATTGGTGGAAGACCCCCTAGTAAAATGTGCACTCCTTCCACTGTTTTATGATAAATCTGCCACTCCAGCCATGATTAAACATGGCATGAATGTTATTAGACAAGCTATTGAATTTCTTAATCCTGGACAAATCCCAGTTACTACATTGACCAGCCTCTTTTCGCTCTGGGAAAGTTAGTGCAATGGAAATAGCCAGACACACATGGTGAAAGAGTTCATGTAGTTATGCTAGGTGGATTACACACAGAACTTGCCCTCTGTAATATACTTGCGACCTCTTAGAGTGCTCTGGTTGGACGATAACACTCATTGAAGCAGAAGTAGCATCTTCTGGAAAGGCTGACTCATTTCTGAAAGCAGCACACCTAACTCGCACTAGGCATGCCCACCAAGTCACTTTACTGTCACTTCACAATCTACAGCAGGAAGCTTTTAGGCTTATTGCTGGCCCCAAAGATGAAGATTCCTTTATCACTTGGAGAAATGGCATGCTGAAGAAGAGTCCAACTTTTATGTATTGGGATCTAATACTAAGATATGAAACCCTGATTCTCATTTTTGCCGGAGCTCACAGAAAGAAGAACTTCCTTCTATATGTGGAAGTTTTAGAAAAACTCATCCCTCTATTTTTTGCCTTGGACCATACAAACTATGCAAGATCGGTGTCTGTCCACATCAGGGACATGAAGTCTTTGCCCAGCACCATCAAGGATGAGTTTGAAAAGCATTCACACGGGGTTCTCTCAAAGACATAAAACAAGTTCTCTGCAATACCTTTTTGACCAAGCTCATGAACAAGAGAATAAGATTGTGAAAGGTTGCGGTGGTACAGTTGGTCTCAGAGAAAACCCAAATGCTGACGATGGATGATCTCTGGACCAGAGTTGGGAAGATTGCTGAAAGAATTTGAAGAGGACTTTCTTCCTGAAAATGACATAGATAATCCTAATAACTTTCAGCATCATGAACAGTGTCTTTCCACACAGAAGACATTTCAAAGACATGTAGCCTACCTGTCTGAAACTATTAAAAGAATGGGCCACCCTTTTTTCTTGGATGATTTTAAAGATCTATTCACTCTTGACAGCCATAACTGTGCAGATGAATCTGTGGCTGAAACAAAGTTCATCTTAGAAGACACAGGCAAGAAACAATATCAACAGTTTGTCACAAAGGCGCTTACTGAGTGCAGCCAATCCATCCATGATCCAATCAAGAGGAATTCGTTGCAACTCTTCAAGCAAACCCGATGCAAGACATTATCTACACATGGAAAGATGGCTCCAGAACAACGTGACACTCTTTGGTCAGCTGTATATTCCAATGCAAAGCCATGAGAGTGATTTGGATGAATTCTTTACACATGAAGTACACTCATTCCCTCTCTGACTTTGGAAAGCTTCACCTGCCAGGCACAAAGTCTGACTTACTTCAATGCCTTGAGCACCCTGGGCAATCACAGCCACCCTCATGCTTTGACTGCAAAATCTTGGATGGAGCGGTCATTGTCCACAGTCTGTCTACTAATACAGTGAACACGTTTAATGAATATGCAAGTAATGTTTTCATCCCTTATAGTCTGGGAGCCAAAGTCTCAAAAATGGGTTGAACCTCACATGGTCTGCCATACTTTTTATTTGTGTTTTTTCTGTTAACTTTGACCCTAAGAACCAATAATTGGAGGGTCTGCTCTGCCGGAGATATTGCGGAAAAAAAAAAAAGTGGCCATTTTAGTTTTTATTTCTTGTGTGACACCATTGGAAAATCACCATTGGAAGAACAGGGTTATGTTGAAATTAAAAAGATGCCTAGGCCATGATTAAAAAGATGCCTACTCCATGATGTTTAATAATGTGGACATTAACAACCATGTTAATATATCCAGTATGTTTTTTTAAATTTTGAGAGTAGCCTAAAATTCTATTTAGGTTCTGAGCCTGTTGATCGCCAACTAGTGGTGAAATCCTCACAGATCCATTGATTTTGGTTGGATTTTCATATTTTTTTTCTGTGGAATGAGTATACTGTTTGGTGAAAAGAATGGCATATTGACTGATGTCATAACTTGGGGGAATAGTTGATTTCCAATGAAGTAAAGATGAAAATATTGGAAAAAAGTGAGAAAACACATTTTTTTTTTTTGCCTTAAATTGATGCAAAATCATGTAGAAATGTGTTTTAAGAGTTATTTTTTCAGTGGATGTTGTCAGCACATGTGTTCTGTGTATCTGGAATGCATTTATTGACAGCCAACCCAACCCACTGAGGATTTGAGAAAAAAAATAATTTTTCACATTTTTCTGATAAAAAATAAAGGGTGCATACACAAAAAATGGCCACAATTTTTTTTTGCGATTTTTCCAGACCCTCCAATTATTGGTTCTTAGGGTCAAAGTTAACAGAAAAAAATACAAATAAAAAGTATGGCACACCATGTCAGGTTCAACCCATTTTATTGAGCTTTTGAGACTTTGGCTCCCCGACTATTACCTGCAGAAGCAGCTACAGGATACACAAAGGTTGGATATTGTATGCGATACATACATCTCGGACAGTTTGAAGGAGTCCACGCGTCAAAAGAGAGGTCAAGGTGTACGCAGGAAAGTGTCTGGCCAAACAAAGCTCCCAGGCAATTGGATGGATTTCCTACATGATCCAATGAATAAGAAAGAGCTTTTTACCTTTCTGATATCTAAGACTGAAGAGTTCAACTGGCCCCCAGACAGATCTCTGTATATCACATCAGGGCAAGCTGTATCTTCCTTTTGTTCCAGCAGCACACCAGGATTGGGGTTCATATACAGCATGCCCTGAAACAAGGAGCAAAAACTGTCCATGTGCGTACTCTGAACACTGATATGTCATTGTGATACTTGCAGGTTTATTCCATGATTTACTTGTGATTCAACCTTTGACTGACATCTGGGTGGCTTTTGGCATGGGCAAAAAGTACAGATTTGACCATATCAATAGCATATGTAAAAGTCTGGGTAAGGACAAGCCTCAAGCACTGGTGATGTTCCATGCCTATTCAGGGTGTGATACAACATGTGTGCTTTCACTGGGAAGGGTAAGAAGTCAGTTTGGTGGGCCTGGCCAAGCCTATGATGAAGCCACTGAAGTATTTGCTTCCATTGCCAGAAATCCATTCCAAAAATTAGATGCTGCTTCATGGCAGTTCCAAAAGCTTGAGAGACTGACTGTCATCTTGTATGACAAGTCCAGTCCTTCAAGCTCCATTGTCCAGAAGAGGAAAGAACTCTTCTGCCATGGGAGTAGGACAATGGAGAAACTGCCACCCACCCAAGATACTCTACTGCAGCATATCAGACGGGGAGTTTATCAGACTGGAATCTGGGCGACCAGCACACTCTCACAGCAAGGTATTCCTTCTCCAAGGGACTATGGATGGACCAAGGAATCAAGGTCTTGGGAACCAATTGGATGACACTTCCAGAAGTTCTCACAGCCTGCAGAGAACTTATCAAATATTGCTGTAAGGGGGATTGTTCCACCTGCAAATGTGGCAAAGCAAGTCTAGACTGCTCACCTCTTTGCAAATGCAACTGTAACGACTCATAATTATCAATTACAGGGCCAATAAAGACCGTATTGCTAATACTTTAACATGTATTGAATCTTTAGTTATGTAAAAGTTCATAAACATAAATAAACATATCAAATGTTAACTTTGGGATTCATTTGAATACTTTATCTTGTGCAAGAACTTGAAAATCGCTGTGTTTTTAAGCATATTTCATTGATAATGATATACTTCTAATATGACATGTTACAATGTTTTTTTTCCAAGGGCTTCTAGGACAAAATGACACTATAGACCCTAAGGAAACACCATGCAAAATTTGGTGCTTTTATCACCTCGGTAACAGTATTTTCACTACACCACCGAACTAATAATAAAATATGGTTATTAATTTTTATAGATTTTCTCTATAAACAATGGTTTACTCATTAGAAATTGGTTTCGCTCAGCAACAACAAAATTAGACGAACAGTCCAGGTCACTTTTCTTACTGTGTAAGACTGGATCTTAAATCTTAGACTTAACTCTTCAATCTCTTGCTGTTAATTGTAGGGTGAAAAGTTGGATGCCACCTGTCGGAGTCTCCAGCTCACTGGTCTGACATCATCACTGCTCAGTCAGAACAATTTCCTGACCAGTTCCTCTCTGTCTACCCATACCTGTGAGTACACGTGTACGGGACAACTGCAGTTAAAAGTTGTCAAATTTGTTCTGTGATTGTTGCTAATAAATGATATACAAAATTATAATTTGCTGTTTAGGCCTAAATGATGGCTTTTAAATATGATGTCAAATTGCTATAATTTCTCATTTTGTTCTAAGAAGAACAAGAAATGTGTGACTAGGATTTGAGAAATACATTTAAAATAAAGATAAAATTTAAACCAGATCTTGGTAAAACATTTAAGATGATTCTCACAAAACTTTACATATGGAAGTGGGGAATCTCCTCAACCACCACCACATGGTGGTAAACATCCACCTGAATGATGCGACGGTAGCCATATTGCACCACACATCAGTTTACTGGTGGAGAGGAAACCGTAATGAAGCCAATCAGTATATGGGGATGATTAGGAGACCACAATGATGGACCGAGGCCAAGAGGCAAATTTGGCCAGAATGCCGGGGTTACACCTCTACTCTTTTTATGAAGAACAACCTGGGATTTTTAATGAACACAGAGAGTCAGTGCCTCTGTTTAACGTCTCATCCGAAGGACGGTGCCACACAGACCACAGGGTGAGCGCCCCCTGCTGGCCTCACTAACACCTCTTCCAGCAGCAACCTGGTTTTCCCATCCACGTACTGGCCAGGCTCAACCCTGCTTCGCTTCAGTGGGCAGCCAGTCTTGGGCTTCTGGTTTGAAGAAAGTTAAAGAGAAAAGCCACAATGACTGGACTCGGGAAAATGGAGTGCAAAAACAATCCCAGGTGCTTATACTGTACAGTGGCTAGGTTGACAAGGAAGACTATGACTTGAGAGTTGAATAAACTTGCCACCACATCAATGGAAATACAAGTCAGTTTGGTGGAAAAAGGCCATCTCTTTTATTTCCTCTCTAGCTATAAAAAATTTGATTGTTGCTCATTTTCAGTATGAGCAAATAATCAGATGGTTAGGTGTCGCCTGGCAAAAGGACCTAAAATATGATGATATATGCTGGATGGAAGTCTTGTAATATTATTGTGGTTTGCAGTGTAATTGAACTATTTCAGAGTAAAACACCTTTTAGAAAGGCTCAATATGCCGGGATGATGGAGGTGTTTTTTCAGAATATGGATGTGTTCTGAGTACTAATGTATATAACCATATATATGTATAGAAATATATAAACCAGATCTATACCCATATCTCTGCACTTACATCCAGTTTTCTTCTCTGTTTAAAGCACCACGGAAACCTCTTGCCAGTCAAGATATTGAATCCAGTCTGACCCAAGACTTTTCTACAATCAACGGAGAAAACTCTGAACACACAAGCATGTAGTGCTCTCTCTACAGCTGGAAACTTTTGGCAGTAATGACAAACTATAGATAAAAACTCATGACTACCTCTGATTCCTACCAGATCCCATATGTTTAGACTTATCAGATTACTTCAATGTAGAAGAACATGAGTGCACTGTACAAATGTAATACTGTGTCATTACACAGTTCCTATTTAGTGCCTGTATGACAGTCCAGTTACAGCTAATTTCACTGGTCATGTAGTGCTTAGCTTTGGTTTTATATGTCTTTGTTTTTATGTATCTGTATCTTTGATGTAACACTGTATATTGTCAGATATTTTCATCAGATGATTAGAACATGGTAAACCTATGTGGTATTAACTAAAGAAAACTAATTTCTATGATTCAACTATTTATATTTTAAAATATCTCATTTTGAATATTTAATGTTGTTATTTTACCTTAACTTAGTAACATAAAGTGAGGTTTGTTTTTCTACTCGGCCTACATTTTTATACATCAATTTAAGGAAAGCTGTTCTAAATTACAGTGCCTTGCCTGATATGTATTTTATACCTTTTTATGTTGTGAATTAATGTTTTTTTTTTTAACTAAGTCTGAAACAATGAATATATGAGACTCATACTTGAATGAATGTGAAAGAAATAAAAACATGATCACCACACAGGTGCATAACTCCTTTGTAATAATTTGTCTCAGGATGCAAAATTGGGTACACAGGACATATTCTTGCATTCAGTTACTTTGACTTTCCATTTTGCAAAATGGCGTATCTTTAATGTTATGGACATGCCTTTGTGCTTTAACAAGTTTTTAGGTCTGCGTTATGACAATATACAACAATGATTTTAGCTATGTTGTATTTATAGCTTTTGTATGACTTTAGGCTTTGCTTTATAAATTGCTAAATGTCAGGACACTTGATTCCTGGTAGTTAAAGTTTTATTTAGATGTAAAGTTAACGTTGATTCAACATACTGTATACGTTTCTGTGGTGTCTTTCAGGAGTAAAGTAATAAAGCTTTTGAGACCGGAGGAGGGAACTTCATCCATCTAGTAGTTTTTTAACTATTTTAAATTGAGTAATGACGTAGTCAATAATACAATTCAGTCATTAACACAACAGTTTGGTTTGTAATAGTATAATATTGAATTTTGCACGTGCACGTTAAAGAAAAGTATACATAAAATCTTGTGTATACATTTTTGTTTAAAATATAAAAACCAAATTTCAGAACAGCTAAAAGTTACTTTTCTTAATGCCCATTACAGCATGTCTGTTGGCGTCTCTTTTTCCCTCGCAAGCTGGAGACTCAGAATTCGGTCGTATTTATGTTATTGTCTCACTGGACGGAGACTCAAAATGAGGAGTGTCTGTTGAAAGCATATCTTTATCTTTTTCTGATGAGGATGAGTGTTCATCCTTTATCCCTTTGGAACTCATTTGCATAGTTAAAACTTTAAAGACACCGTTCTAAACTTACCAAACCACCACCACCAGAGTACCTTTGAGTATGTGGACTAATGAGAAGTCCTCTCCTTCCCGGGACCTGGTACTTGAGTCGTCTTCTTGACCTGTCCCAAATGGCATATTTCATATGCACAATCGGCCTTGTGGACTTACAATGACCATTAAGCCATTGTCTGTTAAGTCCATCCATAAGTCCCTTGAAGTAGGTCAAGTTCACAGGCCAAGAGGGCCTACAAAATGTGAAGGGCCACAAATTACAACTTGCATCAAAAACATATTTACAGTTTTTAATAAATGCAGTTTATTACCTATTTGGCTATGGATAAGTCTTGTTTTGTTTTGTTACTTGATTTAAAGTAATACTGAACATGATATAAAAAATCTGGAACAAAAAAGTGGATTAACAGTTTTCTTGCAATATTAAATTGAACTCACCTTGAACTTGAAATTTTTAAATTGGAATATAAAAAAAAAACCTCAAAATGTATACAACAAAAACAAGCTTGAGCAAATACACTTCTCAAGCCCTGCTAAAAAGAAGTCCTTATTCCTAGTGGGAAATCTGAGTCTGCATTGTTTTTACCAGTAATTCCAGGTCTGGTATCTCGCTGGTATCTGCTCTAAGACAGCCTGTCAAGTGTCTGTCAGTTAGACGAGAACGTTATTTTGACTTTATTATACAGAGAAAGCGGGATTTCACACACATGCCTAGATCCTAGGTTTTATCAGCACACTGGATTAATGCAGGGTATGTCTTTCAGAACTCTTGATCCAGAATGTGTCTGCAAAACTGGTCTTTTAGTTCCCTGAGATATGAACAGTAAGCGCTGGGTGAAAATGAGCCTGGTTCTGTGACTTGTGAATGAAAACAGAAAAGTGAGTGAAATTTCTTTCCTGAAGTTGCTGCGAGAACAGGTCCAGTTTTGCTTCAAATGCAGCATCATCGGAAGAATCTTTTGTTTCCCTTGAAGCTTACGATTGATAGCATTTGAAATGTCACGTAACATCAGTCAGAAAAGCTGCATTGTGCATGAATGTGTCTTTGGCACCCCTGCCAGTGAATCAGGCCTTCTCTTTCAAAAATATGCACACAACTGGAAGTAATTCCATGTATAAGGACATTTCCGCCACTAAGCCATCTGACCTCTGCATTACCAAGCCAGGGTATGCGCTTTCAAACTCTGCGACCAAGGTACAGAACTGTCTGTTTCAGTGTGTGCAAGAATAAAATGGACTGTTTGTGTCACAGTGTCCATTGTCATTTTGAGCTCTCCTCATTTAAGCTTTTGCTGAAACAATTGCTCCTGATGCATAATGTAGTGGTCTGAGAAGAAGACTGGTATTTCAGGATCTTAATAAAGAAATTAATCCATTTCCCTTTCCAACCATTGATGTGGCGCCATCAGTAGTCACAGAAACGTGAAAGCGTTTTTAAATGTGTTTTTTCCTGGTCCATGAAAAAATCTCATTAGTGCAGAGTGAATGACCTCTCCACGGGTTTGGCCCTTCAATGGGAGAAAGGTCAACATTTCCTCGACAAATATCTCCCCTTAGCTACTGTGAAAAGAGATCGTCTGAAATGAATTCTACTTGTTTGGTCACTGTTGAATCAGACAATAGGTTTGAGATTTACCTGATCATGTCATCCTTGTTCTTAAAATCTGAAAACAATGATTCTGCACAGTCCATAAATGTATTTTTAAGAATTTCTTCCTCTTTGCGATTCTGAATGAGGCCTCGGTAATATTGTCAGCGCTTTTAACATTGCTGTAGAACATGGATCGCTGGTAACGCATGCGCAGGTTACTTTACTTCCTGAACTAAACTGCCAGTTATAACAGGAGGTTTTGCAAGAGTGCCTTGAACTCATTGACGTGATGACAGCTCGTCATTGTAATGAGAGTGGTTGCTTTCTGTTCATAACCCGTTGACAATTTGAATCCAAGTTTTGTTTTTCATGCTGTTAAGAGGACCATCAGTCACTTACACACTGCAGTATCAGTAAGTATCAGGAATGTCAATCGCATCCCTAATATTCACACTACTTTTGAGCTCAAATTATAGTAAAACTGCATTAATATTTAGCATGGCACGGGCCACAAAATGAATGCTGGCGGGCCGGATTCAGGCCACATGCCGTAGGGTGTCCCATTTGTCATTTTTTCATTGGTTGGCCTGGAGCCTGAAGTGGATCCAGGGGAAGGGTTGGCTGTACAGGTCATATAACCAACCCTGTATCACATGAAAACGGAATATCCTAATTAGTCAGATTAAACTGTCCATTTTTCTATGGCCGGGATTGTAGGATGGACTATAGTCTAAGAGGATCCTGGGGAGGAAAGATGTCTTTCCTGAGTGGCAGTTCAGATCAAACGACTTCCACGAGATGAAGCCGGCGGCGGAAAGGGGATGATTGCACGGACGGCTGAGGATCGGTGGAAAGACAGATTCGTCATCAGAGTTCCAGTTCAGAGATCAAATCTGGATTGGGCCAGGGCTAACTTATTATCCCCATCCCTCATTCCGTGGAAGAATTACAACACTGAGTGGATGCTGCTTAAAAAGAAAGTTTAACCAAATGCATTCAAATGTGATTCAGTGACATACAGTGGAGTCATATTCAAATCACTGAAACATGATAAATGATAAAACAGCCTCTCACTGTCTTTAGATTTGCTCACTGTATTTAGGTCGTTCCAGTTGTCGGTTTTGGCTCTCTCAAGAAGACATCAGTCTGATTTTCTTTCGTACACAAACACGCACACTCAAAGACTCAAACAAATAAACTGTCCTTATTTCTATTTTAAAAGATCTCCACTATTGTTCATGTGAAATAGCTGGATTGAGAGCTGTGGTGTGCTTGTAGCTGTATAGGAAGCAGCTGTATATGAAGGCTGGTTGGTGGACGCATTATTACAGTGGCTCCTGCTGTGATAACACATTTCCATCGCCTGAGACGAAATCAACAGGGACTGATTTCAGAGCCAGGGGAGTGTTCAGCTGCAGGATTCTCATTGGATCCAATCACACTACAGAATGCAAAACCTCATCCTCCCGGACAAAATACATCACTGTCAGTTCCAGAGCTGTGCAATGGCAAGTCCTTAAATTGCTATATTTTTCTCCATCTCCCCCACATCCCTTTCACTCTTTTTTTTATTGTTTCAAGAGAGAAAAAGGGATGATGCCCAAATGCAAATTTATTCTATATTTTTACGACAATCTACCGCATTAACAGAATACAATCTGAAAAATTGGAATCCAAAATCCTGGGGGGGGGAGAGAAAATTATAAGTCACTAATAAAGAAAACAAGTTATTAATAAAATAAACAAATGTGTGACATTGAACATAGCTGGTAAACTAATTTGTGTGCATTTTGTTTTGTATTAAATACAACCTCAGACTTTTGGAATTGTATAATCAAATCTGCATTATCCGTCTCTGATTTATTGTTCAATGTGAATTGTTTACTCTGTTTGACTATTTTCATTCTAATTTTGAATCAGAGCAGTAGGTTGCAATTTGACAAGCAACTTAGAGCGGTACTGCATCTCCAGTCAACCAGCAATAGAGCGAAGGAGGATAAAGGAGGCCAATTTATGGCAGATTTATGTTGTAGACGTGTACGTTTCACAAGGCTCAGTGCGATATTCATCGTAACAAACAAAAGCATGGCATTTTAGTTAATTTAATACGTTTTTCAGTACAATTACAATTCTCTCATTCTATCACCTTCACATCTTCCCCACCTGTATGACTTTCTTTTTTTGGTGTGGGAAAAGGCTATCTAGCAGAATCACAAGCAGCCCTTTTTCTCAGAATGTAAGTGAATAATGACCACAGCTATTTCTGCTCCCATCCACTTTCTTTCTATGGGAAAAAATATACTGCTAAATATCCCATTTTATGTTCTACACAAGCAAAAAGCCATACGAGTTTGGAACAGCATCAGAGTGAGTAAATGATCGCATAATTAATTACATAATTGCAATTACAAGTTGTTTTTTTTCTAGACCAGACAAAATTGTTCTTGGAGGCAACAGTGGCTATTTTGGGGTTTAACAACTGTCAGTTTGAAAGAGAGAAAATGTTTAGTACAATTAGAGCCAAAACCTTGAACAATCTCTTCACTGGCAGATCACAGTGAAGCTGTGTTCTGTCATTTCTAATTCTGAATAAAATTCATTCGAGACAATGACATTTTTCAGTTATCTGCACAGACATGTTTTTAAATTATTTGGATTAAGTGATTAAAGGAATACTACTACAAATAATAATGGCCATAATCACTTAGATGAGCACAGATGGACAGTCCATCACATGGATAACACACATTCACATTATTATTATTGTCAAACCAAAATGATTGGTTTGACAGACCAAAAATGATTCATCTCATTAGATAATAGTAATTAATAGTAGACTGTCAGCTTAATATCTGCTAATACTTTATTTTGATGCTCCAAACAGACATTCTACTGACTATAATTTACTTTGTTCGGTGTAGGAGTTGGGATAGTAAAATAAGGGCTTAGGGACAGAAAACAAAAAGCTGACATGTAGTTGCAGTTTACCAACACATAACTAATACACTTATGAGAGTTAGTTGACATGTAGATGCAACGTTACTTATAATCAGCATGTCTAAAGAATGTCTAAAAGGGGACCATCAAAATAAAGTGAAACTTAGATCGTTTGCTCCTTTATGTGTTGCTGGTTTGAGTGGGGCAGGTTCAAAAGAGCTTATGATAAAAGCTTATGATAAAGACAAACAGTTTTGCGTAATGAAAATTGCCTTGAATTCATTTAGTTGTGAACAATAACTAAACAATCACTAAACTTTTTCCATGAAAAATTCATGACAATTTTTTTTAAAAGAAATTCTTCATTCTTCAAACTGAAAAGGGGCAATAGTCTTGAAACATATTTTCCATACTCTGTTGTCTTTTCCCCATACTTATCCAGACCTGGAAATTACTCAAATCAAATTCCACACTTTTCCAAACTGCGTAGGAACCCTGAAAACCAATGTAAATTCTTTGTGTGTCAGTTACTTTTTTTTGGTGCTTTTTCCTTTATTTGCTCAAGTGCATCCAAAACTGGAGTTAAACACTCTGACTGTGCAAGTTCACTTGTGGATCGGCATCCTTTTGTGATGCAAAACGATGTTTTGGAAAAAGGGTTTAATAAAAATTGCCCAAAAAATGCCCTATCATATGCCTTTACAGCAAGTGACATAGTGCACAAGTCAAAGGGACTTTTGTGTTACATGAAAAATAGCAGCCTCTGGGTTTGGAACAACGTGAGGGTAATTAAATAATAACAGAAATGTAATTCTGGCCTGAACTATTTCTCCAGTTAAACTCAGTCTGAAATGTCATTGCTTAGTGCTCATAATTGCAGCCTTCCCATATTTTGGCCAGAGCTTGAGAAACGGACGTTTATTAGTGCCGATGAGAGCTCATCAAATGCTCCATTTGGGCTCCAGCTGCAGTATGATGAGGAAAGATGATTGCATGCTCTCATTTCATTCATCAACATTAGCCACAACACTGATCAGATAGAACTGAGTTCATATGATGCACCAGCCATGTATCATTTAATAATGCTGAGGGACTGTCAAATAAATCAGGAGATAATGAAAGGAGGAAGAATATAATTGCACAATGCCACATTTCCACTTGGGAAGTGTTAGACTTCTAAATGACAGTGTGCAATCTATTAATCTGTTTTCCAAAGTCACTTATGCTTACAATAGACCTTGAGTCTTTAATATAGACACTGATTGGGCTAATGATTATTGGGATGGCCAAGGGTGTGAGTGATGTGGTCAAAGTTACTTAACCAGTCAATACAGAGAGATCACCAGTTTTTACTGTTCTCTAATAACCAGAATCAGTTTTATAATAATAGCCTAGTAGTTCCATAATCTACCTTTAGATTATGCACTGATAGGAAACACTATCCACTTTTTAGCCACCTTATTTTCCATTCCTTTTCTCCAAAGCATTTTTTTTCTTCCAATATGCAGAAATCATTCAGCAATTATCCAACCATAGAAATTGAGATGCAAAGGCAAAATGTATGGGAGGAGAGTATTTAAAAGATTCATTCAAGTTGATTTACTAAGGTTTGCGCTAGTCAATTGACTGGCATTTGCACATTATGTATCGCCCAAAAGAAGCATGTTTTAAACGAGACGTTAAGTTGCACTGCTTACTTATTTGATCACAATCACAAAGGTAAAAGGAAATGATGTGTCTGTGATCTTTAATTTGCGTCAGTAGATCACACACAGAACTATCCACTCCCATCGATGCTTTTCTGGAATTGCACTCTCAAGCTAATTTTCCGTTTATTAAATCTGCCCCTTAATATTCAACAATATTATTGATTTTACTGCACTTACACTATTGGATGAGAACTGAACTGAACTGGACGATGAAGTAACTTTTTCTGCAGAACAGATTTAAATATTAAATGAACAAAGTGAATAATTAGCGATCTGAATCAACACTGAACTGAACCCAGCTGAACAATAGCAATATTTTCTTTTAGAGCCGCTGTTCAGCCGAAACTAACTGTTTGCATCATTGAATTATTTTCCTGGTTTTAAAGCTTTAAAGCTGCGTTTTATTTGTATTGAATATAGCGCTATATAAATAAAGGTGACTTGACTTGACTTGAGATAAAGTACAACATATTTCAGGTTTATTGAAAAATGTTCAAACACAGACATACACATTCTCAACACTGCTGTGTCATTGGCAATGCTTTATGAGAGTCGGCGGTCACTGCTGAACTCTTTTGAAGTGATTCCCATTTTCATGGTACAACAAACGATTGGTAGATCTCTTCTCAGGATTTTGGGTAGGATATCTCTCCAGGAATTTTTTTTTTTTAAACCTGGAATCACATTGATATAATCTCTTAATTTCTGATGCTCATGACAAGGCTGCTAAATATTTACTCTGTAATAGTTAAGTGATTTGCGATGTCAGAAACTTGGGATACGAAACAGAAAATGTCACACTAGCGTTGAAAACAACTGGGAACATTTTATTGCTGGACATAGCTGTCAAGAGTGAAAACAATAACTGATGAACTGAAAAAAATAACACAAAATGAAAATGACTGCAGACAAATCTGAGGGCTGTGATCTGTTGAACAAAAAAAAGAAAGAATAAAAATACATGAGCAAAAAAGATGAGGAATTCCACTATTGCCGACACAAATGGTCATAATGCAACAAACCTATAGAACTCAACAGCGCAACATGGTGAAAATCATAAATACACAGAATGAGACACAGACAAAAAACAAATAATCATGGACTCCAGAAATGTGGTGGCAGTATGAATCCAATCCATCATCCACCTTTATTATGAGCTCTTGTAAGCTTGTTTAAAAAAAACAAAAAAACAAAACAAGAACCAGTAGTAAGATAACCAGTAACATGGAGCCTTGTTAAAGCGGAGGGTGTTTTCAACCAGTTGACGTCTTCTCGCACATCTGACTCAGTAACACCATTGAGACAGAATAGCATCTTTCATAACACTATGCATATAGAGTGGGGTCCATACGTCTGAGACCACAGAGTTAAGATGTGTCTATTTTGCATCTGTTTTTGTCATAATAAAATACATAAGGTATTTGAGTAAAAAGTAGGAATTAGACAAGGGGTTTTAATTGTCTTTGTTTTTGGTGTGTCCCCCTTTTGATTTACCCGATAACAGCCCATGTTATCCAGCGCAATTTGTGCACATCAATGGAAGCAATCAGATCCACTGTCAGATTTGGAGTTGGACAAATTAGCTTATTGATTAGCAACCTATTTCTTCTTCGCTGTACATCACACCAATACTTTGTTACAGTACATTTACTTCTGCTCATTCCAGGCTTATATTATGTTTTGAACGGTTTACAGATTTTCAATGTGGGCTCAGACTTTTGGACTTTCCAGTATAAGCTACAATAAACAAGATGTTTGTTTAGTTGGTACAGATAGAGTATGAAAATGTCCAAATCAACTGTTATGTACAATAATGAGCTACAAAGTACCACATCTATGATGTAATAAAATATGTAAACATATTTATTGTTTGACACAGTTGACTGTGACAACATGAAATATACACTCATTCACATCAAATTCATCTTCCGCAAATCATATTTCAGCCCTCCTTCAGACAACAGATTGCTTCGCTCACAGTTGCTTCATATTTGAGACGTGTATAGCAAATGACTTAAGCAGTCAAAATCCCGAATTGAATGTAGAATGTCTCGTTTTCCATTTGTAATAGATGGATGCTTTTTAGTTGAATCTGTTTATACATGGCAGAGCTCAATCAGAATATGAATATTAAAGCAAGTTAGTACTTGACGGACACTGGAAGAGAAAAGGATGAGAAATAAAAGCAGAAACAAAGGAAAAATGAGAATGCTAAAAAATTGGAAAAAAACCCACCATTTGTTTAATGGAACATTTCTTCTCCTGCTTGGGTTAGAAAAGTACTGTTTTATGGCAAATTTTCCCACTTTGCATCTTCAAAACAACATCCTCTAGATCTCCTCTTTGCAAAGATATCAGTACTACATCACACACATCACATGCATGCCCAAAATCATGACCATTACCCATGATCTGCGTTGATTTGTACAGGGTTACAATGGACAAGGGTTGCTTTTTTTTCTCCTTTTGTCTTTTTTTTTACACCAAGTATTTTGTACCTTAGAAAGTCACTTGAGGGATAACAATGTAACAATGAGATATTTTACACTGGCATTGTCCCACAACCAGACAGCAAATAAGGTATCAAGGTCCCCAGAGTCCTATTTGCCTTCTCCCTATACGCTTACCGTACGCTTAAGTGTGCTTCAGATCACAGAGCTTGGAAATGGGTTCATTTTGACTCAATGAGTGAGTTTTTAAAGGACTTTTTTTTTGTGTGTGTAAAATCACCGTTTCCTGTTCAAGTATTTTTTTCTGTATTTGGATTTTGTTTTATACATAGTATTCCTTGTCCTTGTCTTTGGGTCTCTTGTTGCTGGCACTCTTAGTGCTGGGCTGTTTGTCTTTCACTACCGTGCCGTTATTCTGTGCCGAATTGCTAATGTAGTTCCGTGTTTCATCTACCTGATAGGAGCCCTCGTCCCTGTTCCTGTATTTGTACATGGCATAGAGAAGGATGAGGATGCACAGGGCGGCAGCAGAGATGATCCCGACCACCATGCCCGTAGTGCTGCTGGACTCGCGTATTACCTCCGAGGCACCAGGGGGCACTCTCCTGATGCCCGGCTCGGTGGGCAGGGCGCTGGGGATGGTGCGCAACATGGGCTGCGTGATGTACGGCCCCTTCGGTTTGGTGCCGTCCATGTCCAAAGATGTGGGGAGTGGGAGTAGCACTATGTCCGGTTGGGGTTTGATCTCACGGTTGTTCATTTTCCCGGCAGGGATTTTAGGAGCGGCCTCGGGCATGACGGGGGACGAGCTCCTGAGGTCAGGCAGAGGCGGGATGGCCGTAGTCCTGCCCGCCTCAGAGGCCTTGCTAGGTTTAAAGTCCTTTACTTCCCACTTGGGTGCGAGAGCTTTGTAGCCACCTTCGTAAGTCGACGTGGTCAAGATCTTATCTGTTACCAGGGAGAAGGTGGTGTAAAAATCTTCATCGTCAGTAGGGGGGAGGCTAGAGTCGAAGGCCTCCCCAGAGCCAAACCCCGAAATCACCAAGCCATCACCATCATCATCATCACCATCATCATCATCATCACAATCATCGCTGCCTTGGTGCGACAAGCAAGGTACCCCCGCCTCGGTGGCAATTGACAGGGACTCTTTGGTGGTCTTAATAATGGTGAGGACGGGGTGAAGGGTCGGGGGAAGGGGGATGAAAGGGGCTCTAGTGGAAACAGGGGGAATGTCTATGGGATCCTCGACTAGAACGGGGATGACTAACTCCCCTCCTGGGAAGCAGAAGAAGAAGAAAGGAAATTAGTGTCCATTCAAGTTCGGCTGCTTGCTAAACAGGCAACTGTACATGACCAATTAAAGCAAAGCAAGAATAATTGGAAAGGAACATGACAGAAAACACTCTTGGCCAAAACAAACCAAGAAAGAACAGAAAGAAAGAACGGAAATGTGAAAATGCCAGGTACATTTATCAAAAGGCTTGTAGGGACATGCAGGGTCTTGAGCTTTCTTTTTTGGTGTATTTAACTGACCTCTACATAACACCTATTACTCACAATTACTGCGTCCCTGCCACTTACAGCATCCGAAACAAGTTAAACTAGTGAACGTAGTCTTTAATTTTGCTACATCTTGAGAAGTGTAGAGAGGTGAAAGTAAA
This sequence comes from Semotilus atromaculatus, assembly GCA_031834385.1. Classification (NCBI taxonomy): domain Eukaryota; kingdom Metazoa; phylum Chordata; class Actinopteri; order Cypriniformes; family Leuciscidae; genus Semotilus; species Semotilus atromaculatus. The sequence continues at coordinate 28,422,000 of JAULUF010000010.1, read as the reverse complement.
AAGCTGAGCTGATCTGACTGCTCACGTTGGGAATTCATTTAAGAAATTTACGTCTAAGCATCCTGTTGGATCAACGAACATAAGACCAATGAAGAGCGTAATATATGGAACACTCCCAAAAAATACCATTATTGTATTGAGAGTTCTAATTTTCTGAGCGGCTTATCAAGACTGTAGAGAAAATCACTTTATTACTTTTCTCTTTCAAGTCTGTCACACTTGAGATGAAAGCCAATTGCCTTTTGACAGTTCTTATGAAATTGCCACAATGGTCGCAAGTCACAAGACAGATTATCAACACCTGAATGTTTTGTCTCATATGTGAACACCTTATGTCATACTATAATAAGTTTGATTCACACGATTCACATTGAGGGTGATATTTTAATTGTTGAAAACATTACATACACTCATTGGGCTTCATGCAATGTTTTTTTTATTTAAATTAAAACGTAAAACCTTTCTTAAAGGGGTCATGACATGAGAAACCAAATTTGCCTTGATCTTTTGGTATATAAGAGATCTACATACTATTAAAACTTCCTGCAAGTTTCATAGCTTAAGACGTCCTCCCCATTATAAACGAAGCATTTATTTAATCAAGCTCTAAATACAGCTCATTCTGGATCCATGGTAAGAAGTGACGTCACGGTGCGAAGTGACGTACCAGTCGTTTGCATATGACCGCCTCCAGCGCAGGACAACTACGCCTCATTTCGCATCATCGCATGCGTTGTCGAGCAGCGAGTGGGTCTGTTTACAAGATACAACATGTTTGAATACGCTGCCGAACGATCCAGACGTCAGGGAAAGCAGTTGGATGCAGTTTATTTGCAGCATATGCAGCGCGCCAAAGCTTTATTTGAACGGTGAGTGATCAGATGAGTGTGACAGGGCATGTTACTGAAAGAACGAGCAGAGAGAGAGAGAGCCCCGGCCGCGCGAGCGCCTTCAAACTGTCTTGCTCTCTCTCTCTCTCTCTCTCTCTCTCTCTCTCTCTCTCTCTCCCCCTCCCTCCCTCGCGCATATGAATCAAAATCAATTGAGAATTGACACGATGGTAAAAGATTGGAAGACCGAAGTTTCACGTGATGGAGCATTGTGTAGTCTACATGTGATACAAAATGATTAACGTTAATAATTTATGCATAAGCAGCACTGACGTTAGCCAATCATAACAGTATAGGTGTTAACACTGAAGTCTTAAAGGGGAAACACCCCAAAACAGACTGTTTGAATCAGAGGTGAGAAACAGGGTGGGAAAATGTCATAAATCACTACATTTTAAAAGTTTTTTTTGTACAAAGAACTATAGTAATACTATAATTGCACCTAAGGGAACATAATAAAACAAAACAAAAAAACATGTCATGACCCCTTTAAGTAAACCAGCTCACAGGATTAATGGATGTTTTAACGATTTACCCAATGTTTTTACAAAGAAAACCTGGTTGTTTTTCTATTGTACATTTCTTGAAGATTTTTTCCTTTTTTTTTTATTGTTACAAGGGATACATCCAGATGTTGATTGAATCTGCTCAAACTTACGCCAAGGTGGCTTCGCTGATTACAAACATAGGGCACTATAAGGCAACACAGGTCTCAAACAACAGACCAAAAGAAACAAAAGGAAAGGAAAGTAAAATGAAAAGCAATGCAAACAACTGGTTAATGGTTAGAGCAAATCACTTGAAACATTCGCAAACCAAATGCACAGAATCAAAAGAGAGTAGAAAGCACATAAAAAAAGAAAATAATTCTAAAAAATAATAAGCCTATTAAACAATTCATCAAAAGGTGGAAGCATACCAACAGTTCTGTGACTTACATCAACAAATTGCCCGCATGATTTTGGCAGGAAGAAAAAAATTTACAAAAGAAAGTTGTGTAAGAATGCTTGGGAATAAGTATGGTTAATCTTTAAAAATTGAATTAGGCAATCAATTTATCCTCTAATTTTATATATAATATTTCTTCTTAGACAAGATGATACAGGGAGGCAACGACACATACATTCACACCATGACATGAAAAATAACTTCACCATTCTGCTCATTTGTTCTTTCTTTTGATAAATAAATCATTTTCTCTACAAAAGAAAACTGTACATTTTTTAAAGATAATTTAGCTTTGAAGTATCTACAGATACATATTTTCTTTTTTTAACATGAATTCTTAAACAATAGAATGACTGTACATACTGTACTGTTGCTAAGAGGAGAAAGGGAGGGTTCGAAAGAGAGAGAGAGAGAGAGAGAGAGAGAGAAAGAGAGAGAGAGAAAGAGAAAGGGAGGGGCCTATGAACAGACTAGGTAGGAAATGACATAGATGGAAGTGAACGTGTACGTCAGTTGCCATGTCCATGTAAGGGCGGTACGAAGCGGTCGGGCGGCAATAGAGCTTTGGGCTGTAAGGAAGGGATGGGGATATACAAACAATGAGCATATACATGCCCATCTACCAGATCATATAGAACTCAAGACTGACACTCATACTGACCCTAAGCTGCAACTTCTGTCCCATGCAGTTGTAATGTCAGATTTAGATTTAAACAATTTAGGAGTCAGATTTCCAATGGGAAAAATCATGACTACAATTTTAACTGATTTTGAAAGTTTGGAGTAGATAGTGGTGAGTAAAAATTAGCATATTATTTTTCTTAATTAAAATGATCTGTATATATATATAAAATACTTCTATCAAAGTTCTCAAATATTGATCAAGCTGATCAAGAAAAAAGAGAAACTAAACATGAATCAATATAGAACATATATAAATATACACATATAGATATAAATACATATATAAATATAGACAAACCAGACGATATACATGTATACACATGTATACATGTATAAGCAATAAAAAGGAATAACTGGAAAAAAATAAATTTCTCTCACACTATCAAGATTGAAATAATCAAAAACACATTGTGAAGCCAAACAGGAGGGACACTGTACCGTCACCACCTTCACAACTAACAACACCATTATTAGTTTTCTTTTGTAAATCTATTGTTAGTAGCTTGACAGCACAAAGCAGGGGTAGGTGTATTTCAGGAAAAGGAGGAAAAATTTTTTTTTTTTTTTTTTTTTTTTACTGCAAGGTGAAATCATGCTTTTTAACAAGTTGCATTTAGGGAAAGTAGAATCACAGCACTGCAAGCTTGGATCAGGAGGGCTGAGAACAGGGTTACAGGATATTGAGAAACCCATGGGCTAAAGGCTGTGGGATATCAACTCGAATCAACCAAATCTCAATCTCAATACAGAGATAAAGACCTCGTTGATCGTATGACCACTTGAACATAATGCTAATCCTGAATGCATTCAGCCAATTTAGAACAGAAATATTCTGCAGAAATCATTGCATAACCAACAGCCGTTCGCTCAACATAAATGACAGTAAAGACTGGGAATTCCACAAATTAGCATCCTTACAGAAAACATATCTGTGAGATGTCTCCAACAGATAGCTACATCAGAAAAGAGTGCATTTAAATTTGTGTGCATGTAGATTATTACATTATGCAGTTAATCAGTATGGGGTTTTTCAATGGTTGATACTGGTACTTATTATCTGTGAGCAGAGCAATTTAATGACTCAAAACAAGTGGACAATTTTTACTAAACCTACAAAAACCTAGTATAAATTAGTTTAACAGTTGAAACTAGAATAGCAATTGGCAAAAAGGTTGCCTGATTTTGCCATGTTTATCACGGTTCACTGATTCCCTAGTTCGTCCTGAGCTAAATGGGAGAATTTATTGGCTTCAGAGGATCTGATCAAAAAACCACAGGCACAAAGACAGCGCCACTGAGGACCCTGACATGTCTCAGTAAATACTTTAAACGTACATTAGCTATGATCATTTTCACAGTGTTTTAATTCAGCTCAAACATTGTGTGCTTGTCTTAGGGGACTGTATTTGTTTTGCAGAGAGGAGATAGGAGGAAATGTTCTTTGGGCTAAGCTCCATTACATACCAAACACTTCCACACTGCATTAAGCCTCCAGCTCAGCTAGATTGCAGAGTTCTCTGCATTTGCTAACAGGAGTTCATTCTTGTAAACAAATGTGAAGGGCCACCCTCTTTCTCAGCTGTTAATGCTCTCTAAAAACATAGAATTCCATGCTTAGAGCGGAGAGGATGCGAAACGAAAGAAATTAACCATAACAGCTGACATTCACAGTAGTGCTCTCTCTCTTGCGGCCCCAACCAAATCCAAGTGCCCCTGGTCCAGATATCCGTGCCTAAACTCCGTGACCATCTTGTTTTCGCTGAGTCGAGCCAAACAGAGATGAATGCCGCAGGTATGTGGGGCTAAACCTGCCTGATCCCCTAAAAGAGGAGTATGTGTGAGCTGTGGTTCAGTCAAATCCTTTTGTGTCAACCATGCATTGTGCCCAGTCTTCGACTATTGCGGTTTTCCTCTGATAACTCATCAGCAGTATGAGAACGGAAAACCCTGGGAAATGAGAAGGCTGTGTAACTGCTGAGGAGCAGTTTTTATAGATACAAAAATTGACCTTTATGACACTTCCTCAAAGTATCAGATTGCACTGGGATTGGGCAAATGAGCCAGCGCTAAGATCCGCCCTCCTTGGTTAAAGGTAATCCTGTATGAATTGAGATTTCAAACATGGCTATTTTTCAGTAAATTGTGCTCATAAATTGGCAGTTATTTAATAATTATTTAATAAACAGTTATTTAAAACTTTATCAGTGAATTCAACATTGTACTAACTTTTTACTTAATTAATCTGTTAACATTCAATTAGGAGCAAATAAAAATAACAAAAATCTCTGTTTTTTTTCTGTCATACTTAGGTGTAATGATACCCACTGAACTTACGATACAATATTATTGCGATACTCCAAGACATATGATACAAGGTAGTGTAGATAAAAAATGACCATTGATTAAAATGCTAAAATTGGTATTACATTGTGGGTGTAAATGAATAGGCTAGCACATATGTCAATAGTGGCACCAGAATAAAAATATTCACGATTCTGAAGCTGAAAACAGAATTATTTTTAGACGAATATGCTTGCACTCTGTCACTGACTAGATATATTTAAAATAATGTAGGCCACTTTTTACTGGTAACATATGACCCACAAATATTCCCCCAATGCATTATTTTATTATATACATTATATTCAACATTATATATAGCAGTTTAATGTAGTACTGACACTAAAACTGGAATTTTTTCTCACACAGTCATTTTTATTTTGGGTGAAACGGACGCAATAAATATTGTCACTATCCACATTTGCATTTTTATATTGAGATATTTTGTGACACGATATATTGTTACACCCCTAGTAACTACTATTTCGTAATGTATGTTTTTGTGTAGGGTCAGTTAGTTTGGCCTTCCCAGTTGGGATGTCAAGTTGCTGCAATTTTGTTTCCTGTAGTTTGTCTTTTTAAATGCCTCTTTTGGCTGGAGTGTCACAGATTCTTCTGCTACTTCTTCATATCATATCTCGATGTGACCCAGGTGTTAAACTGGTATCCTAAGCCCTCTGGCATGCGACCACTGTCTGCTACACAATTTGTTGTATGGCCATTAAGCTTTAAACAGATAACCTTTAACTGAGACCTGCTTCAAAGTGATAGCTAGCCCAACGGGGCCTGACTGCACCAAACTTCAGCCTTTATGTGCCAGTGGTTCAGTGACCCGTTCCTTAGGGTCCCATGCTCTCTGTGCACCTCTCCACATCCTCCTGACTGATGTCTTGCTTTGAAGACTGTTTTTCCATCTTAATAAACCGATGACAGCATAATAAACCTCAGGGACCCCTACAGACCCAGCATCAGTTTTACTTTAAAAGACTCTTCCTTCATGAACTACACTATTGGCAGCTCCCCTAGCTTTTATTTTCCTCTTAACAACTAGATGGCACAAAAATTTGACGCAGCACTTTCCAAAACATCCGCTTTTCAAGATGCACGTGGACATTTGGCTGATCCTTGACCCGATCGGGGGCAGCAATGGAAAGTTGATTCTGCGCTAAAATTATTGAGTATATTTGAGACAAAAGTCTTAATGATTTTCAGTTTTGTTCAAGATAATTAAACCAACAGTTTTTTTTAAACGTAAGGTATTTGGGGTAAAAGGCACCCATGCTATTGGGGCTGAAGGCACAATAAAGCCCTTTTCACAGAGATTCCGGAAAATACATGGATAATGTGTCCTGGGATCTGTCCCGGGATAGTTTGATTTTGGTTAATTCACCCTGCCAGTGATTTTCCGGAATCTGTGAGTGCATTCACACACATCCTGTAAAGATCCCGTAAAGACATGTGACGTCAGGAAGTGACGTCTCCACAGCGTCTAAGTTTGCTTTTGATCTGCGATTTCATTTTTTTCAAGCACGCTCATGCATTTTTTTCTGATTCGATTATAAACTAGCGCACTGCATAACGTTCCACTAAGTGGACGAACTATCTTAGCTTCAGCGTCATCACTATACGACACACCCCTTACGGCATTGGTCCTGGCTTTTGTTCATCCAGGACTGATCCCGGCAATGTTACTAGATCCCCATCCCGGCATCCATCCCGGGACGTGTTTGCGTTCACACAGAAGAAGGCACTCTGGCAATTTCCCGGGATCAACGCGCTGTGTGAAAGGGGCTTAATTAACATAATAACCAGCCTGCTGACTGGTTAGATTCAGATGGTAAATATCATATATTAAGTTGGGTGTTAGCCATATTTACCCACCATATTTATAATGAAACCATCATATTATATGATAAAATATTCATTGTTACTGAATGATTGATTTCTTTAGACTGTGTTTTTGTTAATACACCCTGACAAGCCCCTAACAATTATGCCTACTTTGAAAAACTGATCATTTATATCATCATGTCAAGCCTTGCCTATTTAGAACATTAGAATCACCACAAGATTTTAGAGTTTCCCCCTATAATTCAAATGTAACCCCTGGTCATTATCTAAATGTTTAATTTGCCCTTTTGTGGAATTCCCATCAGTTCAAAAGTGTTCAAGAGTTTCACAGAACACAGTGCAAAAATACAAGAAACGACATCAGCAGGACATCAGACAGATAGAACAGTCAAAGACAAAGACATCAGCACACAGACAGATGATAAGCACGTCAGCACAAACGGTCAGCCCGTTAGCAAACGCATGGGTGGAGAAGCACGCAAGATGGAGCCGATAACTTCCATGCAAGAGTCATGATGGATATCTCCCACTGGGGATTGGTTAGTTTGCAATCAATGCATGCCACAAACGCGACTGATCAGATCAGTAGCAACAAATAGAATAGAAAAACAGATATACTTTTGTGGCAATAAAATTCTTTTTATGCCATCTGCATTCAAACAGACATGTCTATGCAGAAAGGCACTGAAATAAAGATGAGATCAGGGATGGACGGGTGGGGTGGGGTGGGGGGGGGGGGGGGTCATTCTTTCACACACAACTTTCTTGAGACAGAATGGGGTTGCCTGAACAAGGCAAAAATTATAAATAAAATATATGATGGCAAGAAAAGATTTTGTTGCCTTTTATTTCCTGTTGTATAGAATGTGGGGATGTTTAATTTTAAGCCTAATGGCACAAAACATAACAAAAATGAGGAAGAGAATTATTACGTTTTTTTTTTCCAACCACCAAAATTCCATGCGGCACAAGATGAGATGAAACAAGAGGATCATCTTTAATCCTGGAAAATGGAAGGATGAGGACATCAACGAAAAATCCCCCCAAAAGGGGGGAAAAAAAGATAAAATGCTTGGAAATACGGCAAATGAACCAAAATCACATAAATGGGATGTCAAAGAGTGGATACAGAAGGAAGATGTTTTTCTACATGAAAAAAGGTTTAACCAAAACAGAAACAGAACAGAAAAGTATCATGCAAACTGTCCACGAAATCTGAAGCGAAGGTCAGACTGATGATGTGAATTTCTGTGTCAACATGAAATCGTATGAGTGTGGTGGTTTGTGGCTAAGTGTACTCGCATCGAATGTCAGATGAGAAAAGATGAAAGGTAACACTGGAACCGTCCCTAATCATACTTCCTGTTGCCACTGAATTTGAGAGGACTCGGGGCTGGTATTAGATTTAACGCAGTTAGGGAGAAACTGTCTGAGGTTTAAAAACTTGCAGAGAGTAAATCTTTGTATAATGAGCAGAGTGACCTTGTAAGTTTGAGAGAAATACGCTGTAAAATGAACAAACAAATAAATAGGGGCCATCTGTAAAGTCAAAGGTAATGACGGAACCATATGGATTCTAGCCTGCCAGGTAAACAGGTATGACACAATTTAAAAACAATGATAACAAAACATTGCCTTTGCTAGAAGTTGTTTTTATGACTAGATAGTGAAAGTACAAACAAACAAAACCTGTTTTAATTGTGCTATTTGGAACTGGGGGTTTAAAAAAAACTGGTCAAAGCAGGGCATATGCTTTGTATAATACAGGGTGGTAGGTCGAGGTAAATTTAAGGGCCTTAATTCGTTTTTTTCGAAGGCATTTTGGAGCAATTAAAGGCCCTTCAGTTGAGGGTCACTGTGATTTTTCCAAGTAAGACATGTTCCTGGACAAACAATCTGGAACTACATTCCTGTCCGAAAACTTGGTCCTAACCTTATCCCTACTGCTACTCAGAAACACGCTGTATTAGGTATAATCACATTCACCTTCAGCTGAGAGGTGACAATACAAGAATGTGAACGTGAGTTCACCAAGTACAGCATGTTCCTGGATCAACATATTTGTTTAAGGATTCGTTTACTTCAGAATTAACATTTTATTTACTCACCCCCACGTTCATGTCTTTCTTTCTTCAGTTGAAAAAAAAAATCATTTTCTCTCTGGACTTCAACAGTTATCAACGGGTTAAGGTCCAAATTACAGACCTTCAACCCGTAGTTATCAAACTGTTGGACTCCACTATATGGAGAAAAAAACGGGAATGTTTTCCACAAAAACCTTAATTTCTTTTGGACTGAAAAAAGAAAGACATGAATATCTTGGATGACGTGGGGGTGAGTAAATTATCAGGACATTTTTATTCTGAAGTGAATTAATCCAGGAACAACACTGCAAACAAACAATCAGATTTGAGGGACAAGTTTACAGTCAAGTTTAGGTTTACAACCAGGGTTAGGTGCTTCGACATCAGTGTTATTTCCCTCTGATTTTAGGGATAAGTTATGGGTAGGTTTAGGTTTAGGGGTATGGATGGGGTCAGGGCAGGAATTCGGACAGGAATGTTGTTCCAGGATCAACAAAATATGTTGCTCCAGGAACATTTCTTACTTGGCAAAATCATGGTGACCACAAGGCTGCAGGCAGACCACTGAACTTTCATTAACTAAACAACCCTAGCAACCATAATGGCCTTGTGAGCACTAAAATCAACAGCAGGGTTTTTATGTACTGTGATGGCTGACGGCAGGAGTTTGATGAATCCCAAGTTCTTTAAAAACCGTACCAATTAATACGTCATTCTCATGCTGCGCAAAATGTTTGTTTAACCTTGAGGAAACAGAAGCTATATGTGGAGAAAGGTGAGCACAGAAATTCGAAGATATCTGTTCTCTATTAGATGTTTAAAGGCAAGCCTTCAATGTGAGGAAACAAAGGAACAAACAGGAAGGAGGAGTTGTTTCTGTTGCAGTTAGTCCGATACACATCAGAAATATCTATGCTGAAAGCATTATTCTTTTTGATTTGTAAACATCTCAAAATGTATCATCTGTCAAAGACGCACACACACACACACGCACTGCAAGAAATCCATTGTGTACAGGATTGATACATTTTGAAGCATCAGAGTGAACTACATGGAGTTTGATACTAATTTTGTACTTTTGGAATAAAGTTTGGCTCTCTGTTGATTGCTGAGAGGACAAAATTAGTATAAACACAGAACCATGTTAGTGACGTTCGGCCCCATAATAAAGTGTAACTCTGAAACAGGCCAATGCTTCCTGACTCTTTTAATTCCATTACGATATCATCTGCATGTGAACCGACTTAGACAAATCAGTCCACAAGCTATTTGGTGGTCCCAAAAAGTGTTTGGATCAAAGTCAAGTCACACCTTAAAATGTATGAATGTCACTGCAGAATAGATTACAAAATATCAAAGCCAGTGATATTTATTTCAAGACTTTTCAGGCAAACAATAATGTTGTTAAAAATGATTCAATAGATAAACTGTTCAAAATTTTGAAAACGTATTTAAACTAAGGACATTATCCGAGAGAAGGCAGCACAGAATAAGCAATGAGCTATTCACACAGAATGCATTCTTGTGTTCAAATACTTTATCTTAAATATTTCTCTTAAATATCATAACTTGAAAGCAAATCTATATACATATATCAGAGTTAAATATTTATCAATGCAATTCATAGTGATTTATTTGATAAATTAATCAGCATTTTCTGTATCATACCTACATTTTAATGACAGCCTTCAGCATAATTAATTAACAGACACTTTCTGAAAGTCAGACATTAGTAGAACAGTTGATGTTTTGGAGTCAAGTGACTTAGAAGTTTAAAGTGTCTTAAAAGTTATCACAAAACTTTTCTCCTAGGAAATCTAGATCTAGCATAATTTGTTTGCAGATGCCATTTGCTTTGATATTTTATATTCAAACCAATTCAACATACAGACATTTAATATGACTTAAGTGTCCAAATACATTTTGGGACCACTGAATATCACTATAGATATGTGCTTTTGAGCTTCAAAATAAAGTCTTTTAGTGACACTTTTGAAGTTACACTGGGTTCTCATGGGGATGATGCTTTGAGAGGGAGAACTCAAATATAAGAGAGTGAGAGACCAAGTTTAAGCAAGCACAACCATAACACACCCATCCCACCTGTGTGTCCCCCGTCACACTCCTCCAGATCCTCGTCGTCGCTGGAACATTCTGCGGAGGACACAATGTCATCCGTCGTCTGCTGGATCAGCCAGAGGCGTGTGGAGACAGAAAAAAAAAAAAAACAGAACAAACATTTAAGTGAAGCCAAATCTACCAACACAAAAAGGATCATGGAGCAAGCATTATATTCTACTTCTCTCCCCTATTTCTCAAGGGCAGCAGACTGGATGGGGACTGAAATGTCAGGTTTGTTTTTCTCTTTGGGTTTATTTATGGTGGCTGACTCTTCATACATCGTCTACCATCTCCAGCTTCTCGAGGGCCGTCGCAGATAATCACTGTCTCTGGACGCTTGCCTTCTGCTGGCCCATCAGCACCTTCCTCTATCCCACGATCCTGATTTATGAGCACACTTGTTCCCGCCTTCTCGCTCTCCCCCAGCCCAGGCGCTCTGGCGGTGTTGTATTTCACCCCACATGCACTGTTAATCAGAGTGGATCGGTGCCGCGATAAAATAAGCCCTGTCACAAAGCAAGGGTTATGAAATCATAGCACTGATTGAGTTTGCAGTGCCTGGTGAGAGGACGAGCTTTAACTATTATTGAGTTTGACAGGCTAATGAAACAGAGTTCGGCTGGAGCCTGGAAAAGTGGCTACTAGGCGTACTAGGGTGGAGAGGATGCTGTATGGAGAAGGACATTTGTACTAATGTGCTCATAGTTTGAGTGAGAGACACATTCAACGGGATTAGCACAGTTTATTATCTCAGACACTCTTCATTGATCTTGTGTTAAGAGTATACAATTATTTAAATAAGTATGGCAGTGAGCCAGGCTACCAGAATATAGTGTTTGGGATGCTGGTATGCTAGTCTCTCCACCAATCTTATCATCTTAACGTAATTTATCCATGTGGTATCACATTACTACCAATGAATCATATTTCAGGGTAAGAATTAGGGTTACGTTTCTGAACCGGCACCGTGTGTGATTTTTAAATTCAGTCCAATTTGTCCGAAATTCTTAAGAACTTTTCTGAAGAACATGTTATTTTTGTTCTTAACAAGAAAACAACAGGCTTTGCTATTAACTGATTGATGACGGTTCTTCTCAATGAAAAACACCTCAAAGACAGTTTTTTTTTTTTTTGTGCTGACTACAGATAACAGTCATAATCATACAATAAGCATGCACACTTTCCGTTGAGACTGGTTTGACGGGAGTCTGGCACTTTTGGTGTTTTTATCTGTGTGTTCTGTTGAATTCATTTGCTCTCCATCTTTGTATGAACGCTTTCATATGTGTTGAATGCTTCTGAAAATTTTGTCATCATTGTAAAATAATAACTGACATCCCTATTTGACAAATTTTTGTAGAATTTAGCAAAAACTCACATCACACATATTCATGGCCGATCATTGGTGTCACTTCAGTTTACTCATGTGCTCATATTTGTAAAATATTAGAATAAAAAACTCAATAAATTCATTAAACAATCTTTTGGGAACTGTTGGAGGTTATCATATCTTTAAGAAAATATTTGTGATAATTTTTAAGAACATTCATTTCAGGAATTCAAAGGTTTTGTCTTTAGGAAAATCTTAAGAAAAAAGATAAGAACATTCTTAGGAAATGTTTATGTGAATACAAAAATATTCTTAACTTCACTCTTAAATTAGAAAACAAGAAGAATATAGCAGTCAAGAATAAAATTATTCTTTAGAATGTTTCATGAATCCAGTCTCAAGATCTGCTGATCATGGAGATTGACAGTTCGGACTAGAAATACTATTAAGGGTAGGGGTTAGACTTTAGGGTTGGAGGTTGGGTGAGATTATGTGTAAAAATGAGGGTTAGGATTAGGTTTGAGTTGTTTTAGTGGCGTGACACACCAAGCTGACCGTCGGCTGTCCGTGAGCGCCTGTCACACTAGCGTTCCACACGTCAGCTCTAGTCAGACTCACGTCAATGGGAGTTCACCCGATTCAGCATGTTGAATCAGCGCAAGGCCCGTCGGTGAAAGAGGTCACTCTGATTGGCTGTTCATTTAGTGAACGAGTCTAACACGAGAATAAAAGCCAACGTGAAGAAAGCGAGCATAGAAGTCACTGGCTTTCTAATTTTAAGTCATCTTACCTGAGCCTTCCAATATGCATTTTCATAACAACATGAGCCGATAAGCCTGATTGATTTTCAAAATGGTAAGCAAGCGCTGCTTTCCTAGTTTCATTTACCTTTTTAAATGACGAATATAGACTATTGATACCTGCTGACAGGGTTCGAAATGACTTAGGACTCTTGGGGGGGGGCCCAAAAATTTAATCCCCTCAAATCCCCTCAAAGTTAATTATTAAATTATAAAAAATTCTGAAGACTACCTTGCTACACTATACTGTAGGCAAAATTATATGGACCAATGTTGAAGCTGGGATAATGGTCTTGGGATGTTTTTCATGGTTTGGGCTAGGCCCAGTATTGTAGTGGTGTCTGGAGAAGTGGCAATAATCTAACAAGTAACCCTCTAACTCTGGAGCAACAAAGTTACAGCACATTTTATAATAAAAGGTCATTTTTTCCTTGACCAAGGAAGTTAACTCTAAATCTACCAAGTGTATTCATTATGGCCATGCCAAATAATGATGTTGTCTGAAAGGACTGTAGATACATTAGAGGTTTACTTTGTTTCAAAGTAATCAATCCATAACCTGACCTAAAATCTTTAGGGACACGCTTAAAATAAACATAAGATATTCTAACATGACTAAAAGCCATTAAAATGACAATAATCCAATAGTAACCACATTATTCAAAATCAACATGTTAGGCGACCAGGCACATATTTTATGTTAAAACATATTAAAGACATATTACTTAGGAAATACCATTTAATATTATAGTATGAGTGTTAAAACCACCCCTTCTAGCTTTGAATAACTAGTCTAGCTGCTAGGTCTGCTGTTAGCTGGCAGATCGTTTCGCTTCATACACATACAGCTAGCAAGAAACGTTGACAAGCGTACGCTTCTAATCATTACACTGGGTATCTAGTTAATGCAACTTTTGATATAGGAACTCGAACTCCTAATATTTTACTATAAGCAATTATTATGGAGATATAAACATAATCAAACATAATAAAAATTTTCATTCAGGATTTCATTCTTTGTGAGGTTTCGTTCAGCTACAGCACGTGTCTGCGGGAGCACCACAACAACACTCTGTGACGCTGTGTAGGAACTCAATTGGCTAATAGCTGCCCTGATTGCTGCCTTGCGCTAGGAAATAAATGAATTACTGTTATAAATATAAAACGTCACTAAAGACCTCATTTTCACAATCATTTTTAATGTTAAAAAACATTTGTCGGCGACCCCCCAAAATCCCAAAATAAATTCTTATGGGGACTTATGGAGGGTCCGGGACCCCCCCTCATTTCGAATCCTGCCAGCTGATATAGACGGTTATTTCAGAACGCATGTGGTAGATGGCAGTCAGCTGTAGTTTTTGCGGTGTGTTCAATCGCATAAGGCTACAATTTAAGGTGGCATCTTTTGCGTCAATAATAACTGATTTCTGTCTGATGTAATAATTTCTGTCTGATGAGTAATTGTTTGAAAACACTTTTTTTCCAGCAGATGATTGTGCTGATCAGTGAGATTCACAAGCTAAGGGCAAAAGACCAGCCAGGACAAGCACTGAAATTCATCCTCAAATAAACTGTCATGGTGGTGTCATAATGGTGCTGGATAACAGCAGACCGATCCAGCCAAGCAACAGTTACTGTAATACAGATGATGCAGTCACATTACCAGCAGATGTGGCATTGATGGAGCTCCTCAAGACCAGAGGGTTCTCAAACCCTACAGTGTGAAATCACAGAAGAGACTTGACAGATGTGTTCGTGCATGACCAGCTGCAGAAGTGGTGTCAGAGGACAGGCTAGTCCAGACCATAACAGCTCAGAAATGGTTTTCTGCCAGCACAGAGCACCATAGAGATGCCACTAATGTCCCATCTACTGTCTGTGACCACAGCTCAAATATGAGGACAATACAAAACCAATTCCAGACTGCCTACAGAGAACTACTCTGCTGCAGCAAAACAAATCCTATTGTAAGTAAAGTGTATACTTAACAAGAATTAATGTTTAAGTCTGCAGTTTAGAAGAACAGACGTCTGCATCCTAACTGACATGGTCACATAATAAGTGATTGATCTGAAACGTCATCATGCAAGTACACATACTTACTGTATATAAATAATTAATAAGTAAAAATGCTAATAATTACTTGAGTTAGAGTAAAAAAGTATCCAATGAAAAGTATCTTGGTTCAGTGCAAGCAAAATTATGAAGATGGTGAAGTCAATGAAACGTGCATCACAATAGGGTGTTTTTTCCCTTTCACCTCCATACGTGAGAGGTGGTGTGCAAAATTGCGCTACACTTTTTCAAAATAAACAGCACCATGGTACTTAAAGCCTTTAAATGTATTGATAATGTACATTATAGTGCATTATATCTATTAATAAATAATTGTAACCCAAGTTAAATAGAATTTTAATATTTGCAGATTAATTTTTACATATAAAATTGTTTGTTTGTTATGTGTTTTAATGCATTTTCTTTCTAAAGGTATGCCAATGAATAGATATGTACTATAATGTATTATAATTATGGTTACAATTATTCATGAGGCCATGTAATGCAGCTTGAGGTGCATTACAAGGCATTATACTTAAAGCCTTTATATATAATGCATTTTAATATTACAGATGTTACCGATTACTCAATCTATTATTCAAATGGTATATGCAATAATTCATATATAAATAAAATAATACTATACAATAACATAAGATAAACAGATAGTCCCAATGTCATTACATATCCTAATGTACATTTGGAATAATTAGACAATGTCAAAAGAAAGTAAACCTGCAAAGATTTCAAGAGAACTCAAAAGTAAAGGGAACGCTTCATGGACATCAAGCAAACTTAATTCAGACTACCTCCTGAGAACATCTGCAGTGCTCACATTTACAACAAAATACTTCCAAAACAAAAATGAAATGGGGAAGGTGTCGGGAAATAACATCGAATTTACAGCATGTTTGACAATGATGAGTCTGTTTTCGCAGTGACATCAAATCTACAGTCCCTAGCTGGCGTATTTTACAAAAAACGATTTCACAGCTGGCTAAATCCAATTTAGTCACACAATCTCCATGCTATACAAAAACTTATTTTTGGAGCAGAATATTCCCTTTCTTGTGTGGAAATGATTCTCCATGCATTTCCCCATTCTCTGGCAGAACTGAGGAAGTCACGAGGGACTAGATTCGAGGTGTTCTAGAACGTTCTGAGCTTGGAGTGATGGAGTTTACGCAACGCCACGACTAAGAGGTCATGTCATTTCTAATAGCTGTGAAGGCCTGTAATAGGACCCTGGTGTCATCAGTGTGTCAAAAATATTCAGCTATTTCTTTAACGCTAGAAGCCGAAGCCCAGGATGATGAGTGGGTGGAGGATATAGCATTGTGAAAAGCTAGACACTCTTGTGCCTCGTTTCCTCAACTCATTCAGTCTGTTTCAAATGTTCACTTTTACCTCTACAATCTGAAAAACTTCCAGAAACAAATATCCATTCTCACTCAACTGTCATTCCCAACAAGATAGTAATCTCAGCGCCGGAAGCACTTTTTTCGATCGGGTCACTTCTGATCTGCATTATCGTGTCAGATCTTGGCTTTGACAGACGGACACAAGAAAAGCTTGTATTACAAAGAATCGATGGCGTCAGGCTGTATCCCTGTCAAAGGCCTGCCACACGTCTTTCTGCTCAAACGTCTCTTCTGGGACGTTCAGAAGAAATAGCAAGATCAGAATGATATGCATTGTTGTCTGGCTAATGTCACCTTCACTGAGTGTCCTACAGGAGTTTGAATATACAACACTGTATGGTAGACGGGATGAAGCATTGTATCGTCTAAGCAATGTTCACTGGTTCCAAAGAAACACTGTCTACTTGATAAAAGTAAATAAATGAAAATAAATCAGCTGTAGAATTTATTCTTCATTTCTCAACCCTAAACATAATTTTGCCTTATTTTGGATAAGATCTAATATTGATATTTGTGGAGTTTAGTCATGATGCATTTGTCTTCTAAAAGTCAGCATTATTTTCTGCTTTCTGGATGAAAAATAATACCTGCAATTTACAGGTGAAGGTGTTCATGAAATTCCAACTCCAAACCAATCAGATACAATCTGCTATATCGAGATTTTTTCAGTCAGAAAAAAACAACATCAGAAACAAAACAGCAAAAGATATTATGACTTACAAAAAAATACATTAAAGTAAGCTTATTTTCTAAACATCTTAGGCCAGTGGTTCTCAAGCTTTTTTGGCCACGCCCCCTTTGAACCTTTAAAAAACATCTGGCTCCACACACACCTCCTATAACCAAATAATTTCACAAAAATAAAATAAAAACGGAAAGATTTTTTTTAAATGGAAAACCGTGCAATGAAAAAGTTTCACTTTGTAATGTCATTGAATCATTGAATCATTGAGAAATATAACAGTAAGAGAGAATAATAGTAGATCAGATCTTAACTTTTTATTTAAATGTATTTTTCTATTTTTTTCAGTGATGCTTTGGATGAACAATACATAATTAGTGGCTACAGTGAGCTCTTTTGACAGTCAGTTTTCAGTGTACAATAGCAGCGTGTGATTCCGTCCACTGAAGAGGTGCTTTTCTATGTTGAGCAACTTACATGTTGGGCTTGTTCAGACAAGTTGACGGTCTGAAGAAGAACGATTCAGTGGAATCGGCGTTCTGTGCCGCTCTATAAAGGGTAGAGCACCAACTGCTATTCGTTCACGCACTTGAACGCCATTGCAACGGCTGGTTTTTTTTCTGCTGATCTCTGCACCCCACACTTTGAGAACCACTGCCTTAGGCAAAGAGATTTTTTTTCTTATTTGAATAATTTAAATTAACAAACTAATATGTTCCGTGCCGGAAAATTTACTATTTAAAATAAAAAAGTCTTGCATAGCCAGACCATCAGACTGACGGCACTCCGTGGCAGCTTTCACTGGTCAAGGATCGCCCATGTTTAGGGACGTGAAAGTGTATTGGGGTCTGGACTGGATAAATATTCTGAATGTTCTGATCCAATCTGACTTCTGACCTGTAATGCTGCATGAGTCATAATCATATTCCTTCATTGGCCAGAGGAGAACTGGCCCCCCGACTGAGCCTGGTTTCTCCCAAGGTTTTTTTTTTGGTTCCTTGAAACTGTTGCCTTGGCTTTTGGCTTGCTTAGTTGGGGACATTTAATACTCAACAATATTATTGTGATCTGTCTTACTTGGACAATGACGCAATTTTCTTCCATTAACAAACTTTGTTGTATTATTTTCATGTTATCACTGTGAAGCTGCTTTGATACAATCTGTATTGTAAAAAAGCGCTACATAAATAAAGGTGACTTGACTTCATTGGAGTCACGGCAGCTTTGTTTCCAGGTGGACCATTAAAGAACGTGACACAAATGTCTCCCGGAAATCAATTCAAATTCAAATTCAACCAATCAAATGACGACTTTGAAAAAGTGTTTCCCATTTTGTTTGCCTTATGCATCAGACGTTCAGCCAATGGTCCATGGACGTGACTGAAACCACTGCTCCCCTTAACCCACCTCTAAACCGAAACCTCAGTGTGAGCAGGTCCTAAGAAAAAGTACAAATGAGGGTGTACGAATTAGGGATGTGCATCTCCATAGCTGAGATCGATGCGATACGCATCTCGATGCACAGCCAACGATTCGATACATTAAAGATACATATAAGCATCTACCGATGCGATGCGATACGATTCACTACTTTAACGATTCGGTGCGATCCGATTTCGATTCGATTCAACGCGATGCGATTCAATGTAATACGATCCAATGGAGAAAAATATGATGCTATGCAATTCAATATTGTATAGATAGTTAACTTTTATTTCTTCTGTTCAGACATACAACAAATCATAAAGTAGCTTAAGTGCCATATATCTGACTTTTAACGCATGGCTCTTTCACAAACACAAGATTAGGCTAAATAAAAACAGACATACTTTTCCTGTCCTGTCTCCAGTTACATTTTTTAACAGCTCACACATTTAACAGTGAAACAATCTAAGGATGCTCAGGGATAAACAATAAAGAAATGTTCCTAATGTGATTTCAGCAGGTAGGCTAACAGTGACCAGAAAGCAGGTGCTGTTTTAACATAAACAATAATAAAAAGAAAAAGAAACTTTCACAAACAGGTCTTTCATAACTGTATTCAAATGTAATATATATATATATATATGAAAAACGATTATTTGCAGTCACAGGCTCCTGTAAACCATTAACTTAAATGTCCTACTTTAAGGTTTAAATGTATAGGTGTTATCAGGACACGCCTCGCACTCGTAGTGTTGTGATCCGTCATATTCACGTACAGCAGCGTCAGCAGTGGTGATGAGAGAACGCGCTCGAGCAACAGTTTAGAAAGAAGAAATCAATCTAGTCGAACTGGACGCGCAAATGAGGCAAAATCGCAGGACCTCCAGGCTCCAGACCCGCGTCAACGCGTCTTTACATTGACTTAACATGGAAATCTCCCGCTACAGATGCTACATCTGCGTCCGGTGTGAACGCAGCAGTTACATAATGGTCACAAATGATTGGTCACTTTCTAAATAGTAAAAGTATAACGCATCTACTAATAATTATATATGAATAAATATTTTTTTACCGATGCAGATATGTTAGAACCGATGCATCGCGATACAAATGCCAACTTGGATCCGATGCACACTTATTTAAATCGATGCATCGCATCGTTAGCTTTTATGCCGATGCACCGATGCGAATCGATGAATCTTACCATCCCTAGTACGAATTCATATGAATTTGCCAAAATGTAACAATTGTAATGAGACTGTGTTGTGCAATGCCTGTGCACTCATGTTCATTGTTTAATTATATGATCAGGGTATCATTAATTCCACCTAGATAGCAGAGAGCAAAAGAGAAAGAAAAAAAAGATTAGATTTTTAGGAACGTGAAGTGTATCTGTGCACCTTTTTTCATTCACAGTACACGCCTGCGACTCCCCTCTAATTGTTCCAAGCCGTTACAGGCAGTTTCAAACAGGGTCATTTATCTTCCAGGGCAAAGGAAATGGTCTTTGGCCTTGATCTTTAATCACTCCCCTGCCGCAGTGTGCAAGGTCATCAGAGAAGTGGTGACAAACAGTCCTACAGAACTGCCCTCGTTGCGCTGAGACTCGCTGACTAAAATTAGAGAGCGACACGAGCCAAACAGGATGTTTCAATTACAGCCCGAGATCAGGACGGGAAAAAATGAAGCATCTAGTTACTGTGTGTGGCTCTGTGTGTAATGGAGACGCAAAGGGAAGTCTGGACGGAGACCCACAGGACAGAGAGAGGACCGAGAGGGACAGAGGACGCAGAGGATTGGAATCCACAAAGATTATAGTGAAGTTATCACTATTATTATAGTGTCCGTTACCCCAGAGAAAGAGATTTGACCGATTTCTTTGCTAACGCTGAAGTCTGGGTGATCAATTCGAGATTTGAGACACAAAATAGAAGGATGAGCAGATGATCATTTGACTGTGAAACACTCAGAGGAAATCAACTGCTAAATTCATTGTAGAGATTCATTTAAATGCATCTCTTTGATTAGCAGAAAGAAGCTGACATCCGCGTGCTTCCGAACCATTGTCCAGACAGCAGCCGTGTTCAGATAATAAATCACCCTTGAGATTTCATTACAGCATCAGAAAGAGACGGCAGTGTTTTTACCCTTTGCTTATATACTTGCTGTCATCCTCCCACTGGCTAGAGTGGCTAAATGTGAGCAGTGCTGATTTGAATACTGATCTTGCAGGGAGTCTGAGCTCAAAGAGGCTTTTGTAGACCACAAAGTGAGATTCAGCTTTCCACGGCTGCCATTCACATCTACTCCAACTGACCCAGGCCCATACTGGAACTGAAGGACATTGTCAATATTGACAATAAAATTGGTTTGATTATTGGTTGTTATACAGTGAAGAAAATAAGTATTTGAACACCCTGCTATTTTACAAGTTCTCCCACTTAGAAATCATGGAGGGGTCTGAAATTGTCATTGTAGGTGCATGTCCACTGTGAGAGACATAATCAAAAAAAAAAAAAAAACAGAAATCACAATGTATGATTTTTAAACTATTTATTTGTAGGATACAGCTGCAAATAAGTATTTGAACACCTGAGAAAATCAATGTTAATATTTGGTACAGTAGCCTTTGTTTGCAATTACAGAGGTCAAACGTTTCCTGTAGTTTTTCACCAGGTTTGCACACACTGCAGGGGGGATTTTGGCCCACTCCTCCACATAGATCTTCTCTAGATCAGTCAGGTTTCTGGGCTGTCGCTGAGAAACACGGAGTTTGAGCTCCCTCCAAAGATTCTCTATTGGGTTTAGGTCTGGAGACTGGCTAGGCCACACCAGAACCATGATATGCTTCTTCCAGAGCCACTCCTTGGTTATCCTGGCTGTGTGCTTCAGGTCATTGTCATGTTGGAAGACCCAGCCTCGACCTATCTTCAATGCTCTAACTGAGGGAAGGAGGTTGTTCCCCAAAATCTCGCAATACATGGCCCCGGTCATCCTCTCCTTAATACAGTGCAGTCGCCCTGTCCCATGTGCAGAAAAACACCCCCAAAGCATGATGCTACCACCCCCATGCTTCACATAGGGATGGTGTTCTTGGGATGGTACTCATCATTCTTCTTCCTCCAAACACGGTTTGTGGAATTATGACCAAAAAGTTCTATTTTGGTCTCATCTGACCACATGACTTTCTCCCATGACTCCTCTGGATCATCCAAATGGTCATTGGCAAACTTAAGACGGGCCTTGACATGTGCTGGTTTAAGCAGGGGAACCTTCCGTGCCATGCATGATTTCAAACCATGACGTCTTAGTGTATTACCAACAGTAACCTTGGAAACGGTGGTCCCAGCTCTTTTCAGGTCATTGACCAGCTCCTCCCGTGTAGTTCTGGGCTGATTTCTCACCTTTCTTAGGATCATTGAGACCCCACGAGGTGAGATCTTGCATGGAGCCCCAGTCCGAGGGAGATTGACAGTCATGTTTAGCTTCTTCCATTTTCTAATGATTGCTCCAACAGTGGACCTTTTTTCACCAAGCTGCTTGGCAATTTCCCCGTAGCCCTTTCCAGCCTTGTGGAGGTGTACAATTTTGTCTCTAGTGTATTTGGACAGCTCTTTGGTCTTGGCCATGTTAGTAGTTGGATTCTTACTGATTGTATGGGGTGGACAGGGGTCTTTATGCAGCTAACGACCTCAAACAGGTGCATCTAATTTAGGATAATAAATGGAGTGAAGGTGGACATTTTAAAGGCAGACTAACAGGTCTTTGAGGGTCAGAATTCTAGCTGATAGACAGGTGTTCAAATACTTATTTGCAGCTGTATCTTACAAATAAATAGTTAAAAAATCATACATTGTGATTTCTGGATTTTTTTTTATAGATTATGTCTCTCACAGTGGACATGCACCTACGATGACAATTTCAGACCCCTCCATGATTTCTAAGTGGGAGAACTTGCAAAATAGCAGGGTGTTCAAATACTTATTTTCTTCACTGTAGAATAGGTTAACATGCTTTAATGTTCATAAAACACATACTTTTTTCACACACTTTACATTATTGCTCCCAGTCTGTCTGAAATAAGCTGATTTCTAAAATCAGCAAAAATTGCTTTTGCATTCAAACACACTTCACTAAAACCTTGCCTTCTTTCTTTGCGTATGCCTTTGCTCGTTATGCTACTATTTCACACTGTGACGTAGATGTTTGAGGACGTAACATATGGACTTCAATCGAGGCATTTTATGGATCAGTGCTCTCTTTTAGACAGAGTAACTTGCTTTGTGGGAGGCTATGAGCTTTGTAACTTTGCAAAAGGGAAAGGAAAACATTATATAATTAAAACTATACAACAATTCGTTCCTGTTCTCAAATTTGATTAGCTGAGTGGCTTTTCAAAAGTGCTCATATACAGTCCAACACCACAGGGACTTTCCACCACTTGTCTGTGTTTGCATGTTCCAGATAGACTGTTAGTCTTTCTTTAGATATTGCATATTCAGATATTTATTCAACTAAATATTCTGGGGGCCATGAAAATTGTGAAAATGGTCAAAAATGCTGGCGGTGTATCAATATAATACTTTTTAGGGACGCTAAATAGCTTCAAAGTAGTTGGATACTTTTTATTAGTAGATTCTAGTTTAGACAACTACATTTGTAAAAGGGTTGTAGGCTTGAAAGTGGATAACTTCAATTAATGAATAGTTTGACACACTACAGTATTGTACAGTATTGTAGCTTCCCCAATACTTTGTACACAAACTTCTGTTTTTTTGTAACACCTTTCATTACCTTGTCAGTGTCGAGTAGATGAGATAGATTGATGCGATTGTATAAACTCATGCAGAGCAGGGGATTGCAGCTTCACTAGACCGCATGTTCGTCTACATCCCCTGCATGCTTGTTTCTAATGAGCCCTTCACCCTAGAAGCCCCCCATCAATCTGCCACCTTCACACAATTTGGACCACCAAGCCAGCATATACGTATCTCTTTGTGAGCAGCATGAGGAAAAGAGAATGAAGAGAAATTACCACGCAAACAAGTACCTCGTTGCTGCTGACCTTTACATGGTACTAATGTACAGGCGCTCTGAGCACATCTGCAGGCAGCCGCTGTGAACCAGAGCAGTGAGCTTCAGAGTTCTTACATTATGTGCAGTTCTTACATTATGTGCAGTTCTTACGTGCAGTTCTTACATTGTGAGTACATGCAGAATTCAGAATTTATAAAGAATATTTTTAAACAGATATTTATTATCTTAAAACCTGATGCAGTATGGCAAACAACATTTCTAGTCAGATTTATACAAATATTTTACATATTATGGAATAAATAGGCATAACTGATCACCATTAAAGGAGTACTTCACCACTGGCCCTATTGGCTTTAAATAAAATATGGCTGCCTATACAGTGAAAAGGCAAAGAATTTTTTGACTAGAGAGAATTTTTTGACCAAATAGGTAGGGAATTCAAGGCAACTTCCAACAAGTCTAATATATGCTTACTAAAAATACCAAATCAAATACCGCCTTGCTTTAGTAAAAAATACTTCTTGGCAAACTTTTGGTCATGATGTGGTTGACTTGTATTTTTCCCTGGTGCAAGAATGAAAAGATTAAACTTTTTATAGGGAGTGAGTTATATCGGTTTTCTGTGAAGGATTGTAGGCAGTGGCTAAAGGCTGCAAAGTATCGTAAATATGGAGAGAACGTCTAACATTACTTCAGCGTTTATCACAGGTTCGCGTTTAAAGTCTGTTTAGAGAGAACGGCGTCGTCTTAGCGGCCCCTAATTTAATAACAAATTATCATTTCGCCGGAAGTGAATCAGTCAAAACTAACTTTAGCTGGAAAATAACGTTTTTCAAGAACCGCTATGAAGCCAAAACAATCTCTATTACATTAAATTATATGTTTATCTCTGTAAAGCTGCTTTGAAACAATCTGCATTGTTAAAAGCGCTATATAAATGAAGATGACTTGACTTGACAATCCTATTATTTCTATTCAAATTCCAATTCAGCATCTTGTGGGGAATGTGGTCAAATTCAATTTGATGATGAGAGTCAATCCTTATTCAAAGAAAAAAAAAATTCTGACAATAAAATGTGTTAAGCAACAGATTTATAATTAAACAACAGTAAACAACTATTTTAAAAAGTGCATAGCTTCACTTATACTGTATCGTAGATGCTGCAGACAAGAGGCGTTGGATCCAAGTGCAAGTTTCAAATTTATTGAAACAGGACAACTGAAATAACTGTAGACAGGGAACAAGATATATCCAGGCACATGACCATGACGCTACAACAAACGCACACAATTACACTACACAAAGAAAAAGAGAAACACTGGGGTATAAATACACAAAGGATGATGGGCAAACAAAACACACCTGGGAAACAATCGACTAATCAGGGTACTATGGAAACAAGAGAGACAGAAGGCAAACAGGAAATGAAAACAGGAACAAGGGGGACAGAAAACACTTCAACATAAAATTCCTTTAGGAAACAGGGAAACAGGCTGAGATCATGACAACTACTAGCTACTAAAAAAGTAGATAACTACACTTAAGTTTCTTACAGGAACAATATATATTTTTAAAATACATAACTATCCAACAATATTATTACATTAAATTAAATATGAGTTGACATGATTCCCTCCCCCCCCCCAACAAAAAAACAAACAAACTGTAATGCCATGCCGGAGCTCAATTTGGTGAACCATTTTTTAAAGTCTGTTCATTTCCATGAACCGTCTCAATTGATTCACTATCATTTAAATAGATCCACTGACTGAAAAAAGGTACAGAATGGATTTTTTAGACAAGCATGTTTGATTTAGCTCACTGCAGAGCTGGAAGAAAGCTTTTTACAGAAAAAGTTACACTATCTAGAAAACAGCTGAGGCACTGTCATGACAGTGAAACCCCAAAATACACCTGTGAGAGAGTGTGTGAGTGTGTTGTGTTTCCATTTTCACATTACTTTTCCTATTTTTTTCTTTCCCTCATCACTATATACTCAACAATTTGCCTCTATTTTGCTTTTGTCCCATCTTTCTGGCCTTTTCTTCACCACATTTCAACAGCAAACAACCAAGCCGTATCCTGTCGGCTATATTAACTACAGTAATTGAGTGTAAGCCGCAGTCTTCCATTCTGTTGGATGGAAATACGGATTCCCTACTGCTACTCTCCGGTAACTGCAAGACTTGAACAATCACATAATGACTCCATCAGAGTTTCTCAAATCCAATCCTGGAGGGCCATTGCCCTGCAGAGTTTAGTTCAAACCCTCAAAATCCCCTACCTGAGATTTTCTAGTGATCCTGAATACCTTGATTAGCTAGCTCAGGTGTGTTTGATCAGGGTTGAAGCTAAACTCTGCAGGGCATTTGACCTCCAGAGCAAGATTTGAGGAATCCTGAACTACATCCTCAACAGGCATGTATTGGATGCAGTGGTGATGGAGTAGTCGTGTAGCGCATGTAATGCTGGTGTGGCTTGCAGGTTCAGCCATGACTCACACATCGTTAAAACAGCATGTGGCTGAAATCACTAGAATTAGTCATTCAGTTTGGAGGCGGATGATGAGAGGTGACGTAAACAGCTAAACAAATTCAATGCTTAGAGCTGGAAACTGGCATAATGCAACACCAGATAAAGACCATCATGTGTTTCATGTCTGCAAGTGTCCGATTGCAATGATTATGGCTGCCTACACGCCAGAGATTATGCTGCGTCAGAGAATCCCACAAATCCATTGATTTCAATAAGGCCGGTGCACTACAAAGATAACTTAACACAAGGGGCCCTATCTTGCACCCGGCGCAAATGACTTTGTTCACTGTATCACACGAATGTATCATTCGTATTTTGCACCCGCGCAAAGCGGACTTTTCCCTCCACAGACCCATGCCGGCAAACTAGTGAATGAATTTGCGCTCCCTGGGCGGTTCAGCGCAAAAAAGGAGGCGTGTTCCGCCACAAACAATCCCTGGTGCTATTTTGCAGTTCCAGAAAACAATTGCACCACTGACCAGAAAAAACCCAGTCTAAAGTCAGTGGCGCGTTGAGCGTACATTCAGATGCTATTTTAAGCGCGCGTGCTTGGTCATAATACAGAGTGTGAACAACGTGCGCACACTGTAGATTATTCTCTCATTTACACAGATGCATTTTCCTTTTTGCAAATGATACATTATTATAAGGAAAAATATTAAAACCATTAAAATCATTGTTGTGTCCATGACGATGGAAAAAATAGGCATAAAGCTTACATATTTACCCAAATTATTATATGCATGTATAACCGAAGCTAATTTGGGTTTGTCCCATCCTGAAATGTCACTTCTCTTTCTTTTACGGCCCTGACGAGAACATCGATCTCCTCGGCTGTGAACCGATTCTGAAGTAAATGCGCCGTTATAATAGTATTGCGCCATGGAACAAGCGCACCTCGTTCATCATGCTCTTAAAGGGAATGTGATATGACGCTCTGATTGGTTTATTACAAGTTACGCCCAAACCACACCTATGAATAATGAAGCTACTTCAGACCAACCCCTTTTAAACTTGCGTTGGGCGCAAGAGTCATTTATCCCGCCGGTAAAATAGCAACAGCGCCCAAGACCCGCCCACAAAGTTACTTGCGCTTTGCGCTTGATACTTGCGTTTCAGATCGTTAAAATAGGGCCCAAGGTGTGGCATTCTGATGTTTGCAACTTTCGCTTTAATGAACTCAGACATAGACATCCATTGATCTCAGGGAAGCAGGTTTAGTTGAGATTTCGGCAATACAATTCACTTCATTCCCCATTTCCACACCCTGAAGATGCATCTTGCTCTTTCCTATCCATCAAATGCTCCATTAGAGCTTTCTCTAGTCTGTTCAGTATGTGCCCTAAACCCTCAGTACTGAAGCAGCATTCATGTTCACACTTGACAAGGGGTCATGTGTCACAAGTGAGCTACTGCACTACAATTGCAGGACAAGGACTGCGATAAAGGAGAACTAACAGAGGGAATGTGCCCTCTACCTTCAGACAAGTGTGTCCCTGAGACACCCAGGTTGAGAAAAATGCTTACAGCCTAACTACTTCTACAAAAACAGAGTATGCTATACAACTGCTTGATACTCTCATTATTGCTCCGTCAAGGGCGCATATTGCACCTTCTCTGAAAAAACACCACTAATAGACAATGTGTGGTTATGTGTGTCTCTGTTCCCATGCTCAGTGTGGTCTTCAGTTATGTCAGTACTGCTACAATGCCTCTTGCTTCTGTTGTTCCCTAGTGTGTAGAGGCATCATTGAGCAGACAGCAGCCCGGGGCACGGTGAACAGCCCTCGCTGGAGACGAATGGATGCACACCCTCACTAGAGTCGCCCTCCTCTACCAGAGATCAAGCGTAAGGCGAGACCTCTCCCAGGAGTCCCATCATTAATTAAGCATGAGATTGCTCTACCATACCTGCCTGGATCAGCTCACTCCATCTATGGGTAAAATATGATCGCACACCTCTTACTTCTCGGACCCTGGGGTGGCCTGCAAGAGTGGGGAGTCAGAGGGCTGTGTCAATATAGTGCAGTTGCTGGACCCCAAACCTCTCAGAACAACCCAACATCAGGTCACAGCCTGGGACCCACAGGGAATGGAAACCTGTCAACTTCTACAGGTTCTTCTTTTGCTGTCTATGCTGACAGGTAGCAAGGGAACACTAAAAGTGAGACCTATGGAAAATTAATTTGTGGGCACAGCATGAATCAAACTGCCTGAGATCCTGAAAATGATCTGGGAGAGGTATTCTTAAAACAAACAAACACTTACAACAAACCCATGGAGATCTTCACAGAGAGGGAACATTCTTGTAGAGGTATTTTGACTAAATATACTTAAGGATGCTGTGGCTGAGACCTGGATCTCTAATTTTGCCATTAATGTTAAAGTGTCTTACAAAATTCATAGATCAAAGCAGAAAAATAAAGCTCTCATAAAATGTGTGATTTGTTTAATTGAGTTTATGCTAATAGAATGCATTACAGATTAAATATTTTTCATAAGTGCTTTAATTTACCATAATATAGAACATTCCTGTAAAATATTCTACTAACCTTAACCTAACCCCAACTAACCCTAAAATCAAAACGTAATGTTGTTAAAGAATGTTGTTACAGTCCCAAAACCCAGCCCTCAATCTAACCCTAGTCCTAAACCCCATTCCAGGAGTAACACGGACGTTAATCCAGGAGCACGCCTTACATGGTGAAAGCACAGACTGTAACCATGTATTAATATCCATCCATTCATCGATTCAATATATTGCTTCTGCTATGTAGGGTTGCGGGAGTGCTGGATTCTATCCCAGCATCTCAGACCGAAAGCAGAAAAACACCCTGGACAAGTGGTCAGCCCATTGCTGAGCTAACATACACAGACATACCTACTGCAGTCTCAAGTTCCCCTAACCTGTAGGATTGTCTGTATGAGGGTCTTTGTAATATGGGGGAAACTGGAGTACACAGTGAATCCATGCCAACATGGAGAGAACATGCAGAATCCATAAAAAATGGCCACCTGACTAAGCCATGGCTCAACTGAGAATCTTCTTGCTGTGAGGCAACAGCGCTAATATGATAACACGATAAACAGCATTCGTTTAGGGCTGTGGCCTAGCAGTTAACAAGTTAAGTCATGGTGCTTTTATGATAAGAGTTCACATCCAGCTCCTGTTTATATTGCAAATATAGATGGCAAAAAGGTCAAGAGGTAAAAAAAAAATTTGCTCTGAAATGGTCTGTTTGAAGACTCTTATCAATGAGTGGGTTGTCACCGCACTGATGAAGTCACGTCGCAGTCAGCGCTCGCTGACATGAGAGGTTATTATTTTGCTGGTTGATCTGTTTAAGGGTGAGGAGAGAATAAGTCTTCTTTGCCTGTCACTGAGCAGTGCCCTAGGGAGAGTTATGGCTTTAATACGAAGACTGCTGCTTCAATTTTTCCTCTAGCATCAATAAAATGGTCAGCACAATCAGACATTCATTGGCCTCACGTCAGAATGTGTTAAAGAAAGCATTCTGGAAGTCGACAGACGGCACAAGGCATCTAAACAGCACATACAGACAGAAATGCTATGATCACCCCCAGGGAAAAATGTCCTCAGATACTCACCATTATATTGTTCCAACCCTTTATTTTATCTTCTTCTAAGCACAAAATGAGATATTAGGCAGAACTGAACTATTTTCCAACACTGGAGTGATTTATAATGCCAAGCTCCAAAATGAACAAAAAAAGTTGCATAAAATGATCAAAAGTATACTCAATGTTTTCTAAAACA
Organism: Semotilus atromaculatus; assembly: GCA_031834385.1. Taxonomy (NCBI): domain Eukaryota; kingdom Metazoa; phylum Chordata; class Actinopteri; order Cypriniformes; family Leuciscidae; genus Semotilus; species Semotilus atromaculatus. The sequence goes on along the minus strand of JAULUF010000010.1, from coordinate 28,392,018 downwards.
AATTGATAGCTTTGTGTGAGGAACAATCCAAAATGTAAGATATTTACTGAAAATCTTCCCTGGACCGCACAAATGCGCACTTGTGTGGAGTGTTACCTTTTTACCTACTTGTTTTCATTTTTTACCAAAAGCTCACTTGTGTTCAGTACCTTTGAACACACTTGTCACATAAGGTCTGATGTCTTTAATGGCTTTTGTTTTCCTTTTTTTTGAGGAAGGGAAGTCCTATGGGTTTTGTATGACATAGATGATAATTTCTCCCCACTTTTTTACACCTTACTTTCAACGTTTTACAAATTTTGAGGAATGTTTGAATGCTGGATATGGACACTCACTATTTGAAAATGTTGGTATCCTTGAATGTAAAGTATGTAGATTCTGCGACAGCAGTGGCATCTAGCGGAATTTAAAAAATACATATTTTGCCTCCTCCAACTCTAACAACACAAATAAAGCTCTTACAGGTCTTGTGAAGACATGTTTCAAGAGGAAAAAGTAGGATACTTTTAATGAAATGTCCAACATTTTAGAAATACTTTTAGCTGTGTTGTTATGTGTCATGAGTAGGCAATTGATTAGGCTAACACTCTGTCTCTAGAGCACACGTGAGAATCTTGCTTATAATAAACCCATCCAAAATATGTTGCACCAGGAGAATTGTTTTATTTTGGACATTTTTCAATTTTTTAAGGCTTTCTACACTGGACACAAAGTAAACATTATAACCTGGAACATTTGCCTTTCTGAATGGGTGCATGATGATTGTGTGGATGTATTTAAGCTTTGTATAGCAATGCCCCATTCACTTTGTGTTCAAGACCTGTTTAATCTTTGAAGGTCTAAATGCAGTCCAATTTGGCTTGCACTCCTGTACCCAAAGCTGAATTTCTTTTCCCATGTAAAGCATCAGGTACACTACAGCTACAGAAGCTGGCTCGGCCTGCTACAGTAGCCACGACCCAAACTCTTGCTATAGGTTGCGCTGGAAAGAGACTGACTGATCTGAGCGGACCACTCTCAAAATTTAGATGGTTCAATGTTTACACTTCTCAGGGAGATAAACCCACGACCCATGGCATATATCAATGAACAACAATCTGGGTTAACAATAAAAACATCTTACATACTTCCACTTTAATACTAAGAGGATAGTAGTTAAAGGTTTTAGAAAATGTTGTCCCCAGGCTCTGTGAATTCAAGCTATAGCCCTAGTTCAAGGAGACTAAATGGAGAAGATCTAAGGATCCTGATTCCTACCTGAATGGTTGGTGGTGAGCGCTGCTTGCGGGTAGTAGTGGTTGACAGTGTGGTGGTGGTCTCAATGAAGGTGGTGGACATCTCCGGGGGCATGGAAGTGGTGGTGCGTGAGGGGCTTCTGCTAGTAGGTACATCTCCCACCAGCCTCACACTGCCATTTATCTTGATGTTAACATGACCTTCAGCTGCCATGTTGAGAACCTTCAGGCCATTGTAATAGAGACCAGAGAGCTGGCCTTGATATGGCCGCTTGCGGTCATTACCGCCTATTGAGATGGTGGCTTGGGTGTTAAAAATGGTCAGCTGACGACCTGAGGGGAAGACCAGTGAAGAAGGAAACAGTTAGAATGGTTTATGTCACTTATTGTATTTTTTTATTTAGCTAATTGATTAACTTTATCGTTAAGGCTTGAGCTTTTAAAATCCAAGAATAGCATTAAAAATGAATGTTCTTTATTGACTTGACTGTGAGGTGCTTCTCATGCAAATGTTTTGAGGCAGATTCCAAATGGCTTTTCATATGGTTAGAAATAGAAATGCAGGCCGATTAAAGCTATTACACATTTACAATTCTATATTAAAGTGGGCAAAGGAAGAAAGCTCATCTCATACATTTCAAAGGAACATCATGTTGATTCATGCATGTAAGAACCACTAATGGGATTTCAAAGTGGCTTTAGACAGTGTTAAAGGGACTTTATAATCATCTTATGTAGTTTAGGCAATGACCTTTAAACGCATTTAATAATCCAAAGGACTTTAATGGTAAATTTGATGAATGGTCACCCCGCCCTTTCATCCTTTTTTTGAATGAAACTGTGAAGAGGTGTCAGTCGATTTCATCACCGGCTAGAAACACAAAACTGCGTCAGCAATTGAGTCAGCAAAGTGGCGTTTCACTAATATTTCAGCGCCAATTTGTTGTCTTTCGAAACGTGCTGCATTACGGGTTGGGTTTATGGCCTATTCAACCACTAACACTAGCGCTATGGAAGATCATTCCAATGAAAAGTAAAAAACAAATATCATGACTTGTGTTGAGTTCTGGTTTAGATTTAAAGTTGGAGACTAGGAACTATGTACTTCAGTGTTATTCTTGGTTACCAGTCCCTTTAACTGGTCAATGATCTGATGGAAATAACAAAAGAGGATCACAATCCACATAAAAAAAAGAATACGAAAATATTACGTAATGGGAAGGGAAGTAAATTATGAACATTTTAGGTTAATTAGTGGCAAAAGGCTGATCAGAACTGGTTGGACAAAAATATAACGAAACGGCATGACAAGGAGCATATTAAAAATCAACGAAAACAAAAAAAAAGACACTGAGGGTCTTGTGAAGGTTACCTTTCTCATGTAGCCAATCTTCGACCGGCCGGGTATATTTGAACGGGATTTTCTTATTAGCCATTTGATAACGCTCAATGTCGCTGTTGCCTTTAAAGTTTGAAAGTTTAAAAGACATCTTAGCACATTGCACATTTATACACTGTTTAAGAAGGTTTAGCCGTGTTTAAAATGATTTAGTTCTTGTTTAGGTTTCATTGAAAGGTTAAATTCAGTTTTAAGATTATAAAGCAATTTTATCAAATAACCAACTCATAAACAGTTTAACACAATTATTTGGAACAAGAATCACGCATCACATTTAGACTTTATGACAACATACAGACAATTGTGAAAGCTAACAATTCATTTCAAACAGTATTCCTATCTCCTGATCAGCAATCCTTAAACTGAGGTGTAACTCTTTTCCCACTGGACATCATACGCTCTTACATTTCAAGGGGCCAAGGAACACTTTACAAACTATTTGTAAAGTAGAGAGAGAGAGAGAGAGAGAGAGAGAGAGAGAGAGAGAGAGAGAGAGAAGCTCTAAACCTGCTGGGAAATAAGGCTTGTGATGACACAGATTTGAGGAAGACACTGCATACAGATGAGATCATTACAGCGTGGTGTGAGGCCTGCTGCTGTGGGGTCCCTGGAAGCCCTCAAAGGAGCTTGAATATTCTGCCATTGGACTTTGTTATATTTCTTTCTCTGACCTGAGTGAAGTGTTAGTGTTGTAAGAGGGAATCTAACATCTGCCATCTTGGGTGTGCTTATGTCCTGCCCAGCTGCTCTAAACACATGCTGCAACCAGTTCATCAAATGTCAAATAAACGTAGGAGCTTTAATATTTCAAGCATATTTGAAATATTTCCTAAACCAAATCCTAATCCTACCCTATCCCTATAGTAAGTACATGTAGTTACTTAGTATTACTCTGTACTTAAATGTATAATTACACTGTAACAAGGACATCTTAAAATAAAGTGTAACCTGTTTTTCTTTCAAACTAAACTATATTAAAAAGATTCTCATCTTTGAAGTTTCTTCAAAATAAAAGACAAAATCCACTGGTTACACTTTATTTCAATGGTCCAGCTCATCACTTCAATGGTCCACTGTTTTTTTTGTTTTTTTTGTTAACTTTTTGGTAATTTTCACAAAAAATGTAATGGCCACAAAAATATTTTTTTGTGTGAATATCTGAACATGCAATATATCAAAAGAAAGAACAGACCTTCTGCTTTATATATATATATATATATACAGTGGTGGACGAAGAACTCATACCATGTACTTGAGTAAAGGTAAAGATACTCGAGGTAAAATATTACTCAATTAAAAGTAGAAGTGCAGCCTTTAAACATTCACTTGAGTAAAAGTACCGAACGAAATGTATTTGTCTTCAAATGTACTTAAGTATCCAAGTACTTTGATTTTTTTTATGGCTATAATGTCCTATTATAATTTGTTACAAGATTCTTGCTTAACTCAGTCTACGTGAAGACTAATGTCACTCTTGGCACACCAATCTATTCATAAAATTAATAAAATGACATTAACTAACATTTCTTTGAATTGAATAATTTTTTTGTGTGTTTAATTTTGGAGGGAAGGGGACTGTTCCCATAAGGTATAATACATTTACAGTATTTACTGTATTTTCTCGAGCGTCTATGGTCATAATTATTAACATCCTAATGTTATGATACATTCACATAAACCTGCACAACGCCATTTAATAGATATACACACACACACACACACACACATACATTATATATATCTTGCAACGGCTACTCTCACGGACTTAACGTAGCAGTCCACAAGACCGAAAGTGCACATGAAGTGTGCCATTTGGGACAGGCGCAACTCTCATATTTATTTAACGGCTCTGGTTCGCGCTTAGTAGATACCGCCAATGCAAGTTCAAAACAAAGCGCGCGCGCTGTACTGTGATTGATTGGTGGCTCGTTTGACCAGTTACGTTTTTATCCACTCATAAATAAAAAGGAGCGACTGATTTTTGAAAATGTAGTAGAGTAAAAAGTAAGATATTTGACTTTGAAATGTAGTGGAGTTAAAGTAAAAGTCTCCCCAAATTTAAATACTTGAGTACAGTACAGATACGCAAAAGATACGAATTACATTTACTTCGTTACTTTCCACCACTGTATATATAGTATATATATATATTAGAGGTGGGCATAGATTAATTTTTTTAATCTAGATTAATCTAGATTAATTTTAAAATTAATCTAGATTAATCTAGATTAAAATGGCTCATTTGAATTCTCCCGAAGGCATTCAGAATATGTGTGCTACCCAAATAATGACTAAAAGTAAGTCTTTGAGAATAGTTCGCCTCGCATAGGGATGTGCATTTCTGCCAAAAATGCCATTCGACAATCGAGGAACAAAAGTCGAATATCGTTAAAAACAAAACCCGCAATGACAGAAAGGGAGGCCAATTTCATCTTTAGCGATTTGTCATCAAACAAACTGTTTATTAATTGAACAAGTAACATGTTTTCTTCGGTTTTTTTTAACAGTAACGTTAATTGGAAGAAGAAAAAAAACAATACGCACCACAGTCCGTTTTTGCATCGCCAATGCTCGTTAGATAAAAAAATAATGTCATCATATGTCATAATGATTTTATGTGAACCTGCCTTGTTACTGCAATAGCCTCCTTTTTAAACAAATTAGTTTCAATCAATGTAAACTATTCGTGTGATTATGCCACTGCGCAATGCACATACATTACCGCGGGATGGCGGGTGTTCATTTCATAAACTGTGGACAATGGCAGCTTATTTAAACCTGTTAACCTTTGCCAGTGCGCCGACTCTCTGAAGCGTTTTTTTTTTGTAGCCTATAAATTAATGTATGTCCAAAAACCGGATAATGTCATACTTTTTAGTAGTGCTATCGTGGCGTAATAATCTGTTTGGTTGTAAAATGTATTACCTGAATGAAATGAACTCGAATGTATCGTCCTGTAGAATCATTCATTCACAGACAGCATACGAAGATGTTCAACTAATAAAGATCTTCATCGCTGGCAAAGATATGATGCATTTGCAGATTTGCTTTCACTAGACTAAACTGTAGATCCACGGCCACTTCATCCAACGCTCTTGATGTTCTTAAATCTTCCTGTTATTTACGACTCCTCGAGTGTGAATTGAAAGCGCTTCAGACGATTCAGTGCGTGGTGGGGAACTGAACAGATCAACTGTTTCGCGAACCGATTTAGACAGATTTGACAACTTGTTTGATGAAGTCTTTGAACAGAAACGACTCAAAAGAGTGATTCATTTGTAAATGAGCATCGCTCATGCCCATACAAAGGATACAGCGCGCTTGGAATAAACTCGTTTAACAACGTATTGCATTAAAATAAAGTAACGAGAGGAACGTCGCCCAACATAACAAAGTAAGTACACCTTGTGTCCCTGACAGGAAAATACCCCTGCTGCGCGATCTGTGACAGTAGGCGCGGCCGCGGCGTCAAGTATGTATGTCATACTACACATTAGAATTGCGCGAAAATAACGATATTCGAAAAAGCTATTTATGATCCCAACCCAACTTAGATTAACGGCGATATTTTTTTTATCGCGCGATAAGAGTCTCACGTTAACGCAGCACGTTAACGCCGATAACGGCCCATCACTAATATATATATATATATATATATGTAAACTTGCAAAGATTTGTAAATTTGTTTTACAAATACACTTCTTTTGTGATTTGCCTTTGACATTTTAATCTAACGGAATATCATTACAGTAATAGTTTGTTCCCTGTAACTTCTGTCATCATGTGGTCCAAACCCAAATTATATTCTGGAACATAAAGAGGTATATTCTGAAGAAAGTTCATGCTATTATTTTCTATACTTTAAACTATAGTACAATAATATGGTGGACAAGTCATATGGAGCATTTTAATGTTTTATGGTGCTTTTGTGTTATTTTTAAAACTCAACAGCATCTGTACCCATTTACTCTCATTGTATGAAAAAAGCTGCATGAACATTCTTCAAAAACAGTAATATATTATATAATTTTCCAATGCATATTTCTCATACATCTAACTTGAGAAAAAATATACTTTACAGCAATTCTCTGGAGATGTTGTAATGGGAGAAAAGAAAAAAAAGAAAGAAAAAACCCTACAGCCTAAGAGAAAAAAAAATGCAAAAAGGATTTGAAAAGAGCAAAGTTACTCAACACATCTCACTTAGCTAAAGCTACTGAGAGCTGAGTCACAGTGTACCTTCTTAGAACTTCAGAAAGAGAAAAAGGTGCATAGAATAGGAGTGCTATTCAGAAACACAAAGGTTCTACAGTGACAGGGATGAGAAATGGATGTGGCCGGTAGCGATTTAAAGCCCTGCTTTTCTTGTGCTCTCCTTTTAAAATAAGCAAAAAAAGGGTCTTCAAAGTGAGCTGGTGACTGCTGGCGGAGCAGGGGGGTGTGGGCGAGGTAAAGGGGTGAGGGTGGGGGGTAATAAGTAGCTTCCAGGGTTGCCGATGCCTTTGATCCAGACGGGCAGCGCATGCGAGCCCGGGGCTGGAGTGGCTTTCCTGGATGGAGGCCTGCATGCTGGAGAGATCCAGAAGAGCTTGAGGGTTTGGACATTCATTTTAGAAAACAGACGCTCCGCCAGAGCTTGCTATCTCTCATGTTAATGTGAATACATATTATGATGATCTCTGCAGAGCTTTCTAGCCCTCAAACAATGTTCAATGAAAATCGCTATACTCTGGCTATACTCAACACCACCCGATATACTTCAAGCAAAACTAACGTTTGGTGTTCGAAATAGCTTTCTGGAAAAGGTTCACCTTTGAACTACCATTGGTCCGTGGAGATTGCGTAATAGGAATAGGTGGTGTTGCCTTCTCTGACGTGGAAATCTTCCCCGGTTTATTTTTTCTCTTCAGTCCGTTGAAGACAGAATTCCATAAGTAAAAACATGAACGTACTGGAGAGCTAATTTATAGTAGAAATCGTTTAGCGTTTTTGAAAAAAGTTGCCAGCCACCACCAGCATTTTTGATAATTTTCACCAAAGTTTCATGGCCCCCAGAATATTTTGTTGTATGAATATCTGAATATGCAATATATGAAAAGAAAGAACAGACCCTCTGCTTTTAAAGAAGAACAACAACAACAAAAACGTTTTAATCTAGCTTAATGCATTTCTTTTTTTTTATCAACACTTGAATATGGGAAAGTTTCATAAAAAAGGCAACATTTTGAGTAAAAAGCTGAGAAAATCGCGTTTTGGTCAAAGACTACATCTGGATCAGATTCAAAATGATAATCAAAATACAGATGGAGTAGATTGAGCCCATTAACACCCCCAAAGCTTCACAGTCCTATAGCTCCTCCTGGGTCAACATTTCATTCAGTAACATTAGGCAGTTTTGATTTATATGCTGTTTAATATTGATGATCATGTTAATTTACATATGCATCTGCTTACTATGATATCGCTTGTTTCTGCGTCTTCTTCGCCTGTGTTTTGGGGATTCAGCACTCTTTTAGAAGTTATTCAATAGCGCCCTCTACCTTACAACAGTGAAAACACAGAAAGCCGGAAGTTTATGTCAACGGCAGGAAAGCGTTTTCTCACAAATGATGTAATTTTCCGTGAAAAGTGGAAAAAGAGAAAAACAATCTGTTGTATAAAGTGCTCTATAAATAAATGTGACGTGACTTTACTGGAGTGCCAAATTGCAGAGCAGGTGCAAACATATCCACATCGCTGTGATCAGATGCTTTCTTAACAAAGTTTTCTCACCGCTGTCATTTTTGTTGTGTTCATTTTGTTAAAGAGAGGAAAGTGTGCAACACATATTTCCATATTCATCTAAACAGCGCTCTCAGCAGTGTGAGCGGCATCAGGATGTTCACTAACAGTATATTCCAGTACAAGCGTTTATATAACTTTACAACACAATCTTGGAGTGTCACATTTCCTCTTTCATAAGAGCTCAGAGCAAAAGAAGAGCTCTAAATTGTGAGAGATGTCTCTGTTTCCTTCTCTCCGTCCTCCATCAGCACATTTGTGTAGGTTTCCCACAAGAACAATATCTGAATCACTCCCTTCAGATGGAAGCGCTTTAGGTCAAAACAAATGCTGGCGTGGTGTCAGTACATCCCCTTTCAGTGCCAGAGATTTGCGGTAGGGGGCCGTCAGCAGATGCTGTAAGCATACAAACATGTGCGAATTAATTCTGTTGCCAGCTCCTCATGACCCGTACTGGCGAAGAAGTGAGAAGAGTCTGTTCTTCATTGGAACGCAATCGAACCTTGGCTATGAAGGTCTCGCTGAACACATGTCAGAATAATGTGTTGTGCTGTTCACAGGGCGTATCTCTGTCTCCATTGAATGGCTAAAGGAAGTTCTCTTTGCATCTATATTTACACTTAGTTTGTTTAGGCCACTGTTTTTCATAACAAATACCCTACTTTTAGAACGAAACCATGATGTGTTTTTTTCAGTCAAATTGATATGTCATGTGTGGTTTTTCTTGTGGTTACCATGATTTACAAATGTAAGAACAATGGTGAAATTCAAAGAGGAAATACAAAGAAAAAGTCAAAGGCTGAATTAATATTGTGTCTTTAGTGTAAAGAAGTCATGTCATAAGGTTAAATTTGTAAAACACAGAAAAGTAGTAAAGCAGAGTGTACTTCATCGATTGTAGTATCACCTTTTAAATCTACCGCCAATGAATTACTGATAATCTGCCATGATGGAATGGTAATGGAGTTATTGAAGAAGGGAAAAAGTTCCCAACTTCTCCCAGGAGAGCCTGTTGCTACCCTTCAATTATCTCTTCTGACATCTGTTTCTTCCAAGTAAACACACACATAGGCCATAGTCCATCAACTGAAGCCATGTTTTCCACCCTGCAATGCCAGCAGCTAAAGAATGTTATTCTGAAATCACATGAATGGAAAATGCTAATCTTACTCAAATTACTGTAAAAAATACACCTATCTTTTAAGTAAACACTGTTGTTGTCCTGATCTCATGTATCAGCCAACAAAACCTGGTAAAATACTAGTAATGGTATTTATTTATTTTTTTGGATGTACACTGTAAAAAATGTTACTGCTATTTAATTCAAAAAAATTATGGTAACAATATTACGCATAATATTTTTGAGCAGTTAAGGCCTGATTTCTTTCATGGAATCTACTTGAATAGTTCATGTAAAATCCCCTTAATTATTTAGTCTATGATACAATGAATTTAATATTTTTAGTGAAATATGCTTTTTTATTTTAAGTTAAAGAGTGAATGAAAATACCCGTTTACATTTGACTTGAGTTATATTGCATTATTAAAAGACTGTATGCCACTAGCACAGCACCAAACGTGTTACTGATTATTGCAAAGTTTTTGCTCAATAAACAAAGCAACATGCCTCAAAGTATCAATATATGCAGTTATTCACAACCCTACTATAAGCCCTACTCTTCTGCACAATGGTAATGATCAAAACTTCAACATAATAGAAACTCTTTCAAATGTCAAACATAACTGAACATCAAACATTAACAGATGTTTCCCTTTACTCAAAAGCACTTAATTTAAATATTTTCTCTCCATTACCAGCCATGTGCAAAGCATGATGGGAACTAACAGTGGTGTCTCTAAATTAAACCACAAAATTGAGCTAATTCTTTTCAAATAAATTGGTAGCCTTTTTTCCTTAATTTTATCAGCTTAATCGCCTCAATTCAAGCCTCAAAATTGTGTATGTTTTCTTAAAAAAAAATTAGTAAATGCATCTCTTGGTTTTATTAGTGAAATGTTCTCAATATTTTCTATACAACACTTAACCACAATTTTCTTAATAAAATATACACAACATTTTTAATGATCACCTTACATTTTTTAATTAAAATTACAAGACGCATGATTAATTTTTTACAGTGTTAGTTAGCCACTGATTGTGATTATTGTGAATGAAGGTTTAAATCAAACTTACCATGGAAAGGTTTAAGTTTTGACTGGTTATCACGGGCAGTTAGTCCCTGTCGGTCGATGCCTTAAAGGTGAACTTGGCAACTCTAGCCATTTCTTTGCTGATTTTCTATTTTTTTGTTGCATGTTTTCTCAACGAGCTTCCCCTACAGCTCTGGGGCGTATATTTCACAACACTGTCGCAAAAAAACTCACTTGTTCACCTCACTCTTTCTACCGCTGCCCATATGCATTTGTTATTATCGGAGCCGGACAACTTTATCGTGTGGAGCTATGTCTACCGAGGTGTGTAATACATCATACACATTGAGTTGGGCGTGTGTGTTTATGTAGAATTGCTGTAAAGCAGTTTGTGTTTCTCACTCATTCTCGCTTGTCACGAGACTGCCTATTTCCAATTTACGTTAGTCCCCATGTTGCAAGGTTGGTTTTTCGCCTGGGAACGCTAGGGGGAGTGGGGAAAGTCACCATTTTCACTGGAACAGGTTGGAACCATCCAAATGATTTCTAAACGGTTTTATTAAGTTGAAATAGTTGCCAAGTTCCCCTTTCACTAGACTATTGTAAGGGCAAAAGCAGCATTCTTCATCAACGGCCATTCAAAAGTAGTCTGTATTCTGACAAAATTGTGAATTAAAAGGAGAAACAAGCAATAGAAGCATTGCTTATGCAATCATCAAACATTCAAACGCATATAAATCAAAACTGCCTAATGTTACTGAATGAAATGTCGACCCAGTAAGAGGTATAAGACTGTGCAAGCTTTCGGGGTGTTAATGGAATGGATTTACTCCATCTATGTTTTGATCATCATTCTGAGTCTTTGACAAAAATGGGATTTTTGTCTGCTTTCTGTTCAACAAAAAAGAAAAGAAGCTAGACAATTATTATATTTTTGTTTAAAAGCAGAGGCTCTGTTCTTTTGATATTATTGTATGTTCTGATATTCCAACACAATTTCACAGCAATTCATAACTATTTTATTGTGTATTTTCGTACTATCTGATTAAACCCCAGCGGCGGGTCAGTTTAGGGGCGGGGTTAGAGTTTATTTTAAAAATGTTACGTTTTTGTACGATTCAAATTCATAATAATTCCAAAAATAGTTGCATTTTCCTGAGAGAAAAAAAAATTCTGGGGGCCATGAAAGTTTTGTGAAAAGGATATAATAAAAAAAAAAAAGAGAAAAAAAGAAAAGAAACCATGGTGGAGAAAGAGTTAAATTTCTTCTGCTTTGAAACCTGCTTTGCCCATCATGCTTGGTAAAACCATATGAATAAGCTCAGCGATTGCGGGTACCCTGGATATTCTCACACCATGCCATGGCAACACAGCTGTGAGGATCTGGTAACAGTTTATCGAGCGAGACAAGAATGCAGAGCATCACTGACGTGAAGGATTTCAAGTGCTATTCAGTCGATGAGTCTGAATCCTAGACCGTAATTACTCAAGAGATGGCACAGCCTTTAACAGAAGAACTGAAATCAATAATTGTCAAATTAAAAACATTGAATGTCCTGCATAACACTAGTGTTTCAGTGTGTGTATGCGTATAAAAAAGAGACAGAGAATTACCAAATCTGCAATTGAATGATGGCTGGAGGGAGTCAAGGAGTTACATGTCATCAGAGGCAAAGCTTTAATGAAATTTGGAGAAAAATGTATTGGCCTTTTAATATCAAGTACTTGTCTGATTCAAAGCTGTGGGGTTTATTCGAGGCCAATATGTAACATCATTGATTGAATTCAGGGGAGCAATAGGTCTTGATGATCTATCAGCGTAACCTAGTTCACTGAACTGCTTTTTTAAACCAGAATTCCACTGCACATGACAGGTTCTTAATAGATAAAGAAATAATGAAAGAAACAAATAAATAACTTTTTTCAGTGCGTCCACTGTGCACAATATGCAAATTTCTTGGATTTATGGAATAACTGAAAGGTCACATACACGTGAAACATTATATAACTCAACAAAAATGCATGGACTTATATATCCAGCAATACAGTGCACTCAAATTGACGTTCCTGGACTAAAAATAATTTAAATTTACAAAAAAAAAAAAAATCTTTATGGTATGGTAAAGTGAGATATACTCACTAAGTTTAGATAAACTTAGAAAGATAAACTGAACAACTGGATAATAAATGCAGGCTGAATTAGACATCCATCCCAGTGATGTCAACAATGTAGCATACTATATAGCTTACTAGAAGGATAGATGTTTTATGGATGGAAGGAACAAACACACACACAAACAGACAGATGTATTGAAAAGACAAATTGGTCAGATTCTACTCTTTAACTCTTTTTTTTCTGTTTGACGATTCGATACATGGTTCACAGAACATTCTTATTTATTTCAACAAGGTTATGAAAACTGTGTGTTTACACAACGCTACGTAAACACCGGTTCTCAAAGCGGTCCTGTAGAGATCCTGTGTAAAAATATCCCATCATTTAAAATACTGCTAGATGCCACGAGTAATGTCTACTGAATGAATGTTTCACACAGACTACATCATTATATCATTACATCATGTCTCTGAGGCTAATTTGAGACTGCATGATGCAAGAGCTTCCACAGAAGCCACTACACACCTCCAGCCGCTGTGAAGGTTTATTTATCCATGTACACAAACTACATGTATTGAGTTTGAACACTTAGGACATTTCAGGCATCATATTTAGCTTTAAGTGTGGCTAATAGTCAACGCATTCTCATCCCAAGGCGTCATATTCTGACACTTTGACAAAGCGTCTAAATCCAACGCCCATGGAACCCTTTAGCGTCAATATAACACGCAGAGAGATGGGTAGGTTTAGGTATGGTGTAGGGTTAGGGTTAGACCGCTAGGAGGCGCCTTCTGACCCATATATTTCGGCGTCTCATATTGACGCTAAAGGGTGCCATGCGCGTTCGATATAGACGCTTTGGCAAAAGCGTCATTATATTACGCCTTGGGATGAGAACGGGCTGTAATAGTCTGTTAGGAAAATGGCATCCTTTCTCTGGCTCTTTGTCTGTGCTTCTAGCAGATCTAGCTTGAATAGTGAGCTAATGTTGTAGCAGAATTAGCCCATGTCCTTTTTCCTGTCCCGTCCGCCTGTATCTTGGCCAATTTAAGGCCATATCTCTCTTTAGAAAGACCTGCCATTGAATACAGCTTGAGTAAACCCGACGAGAGCTGCTCTCTAATTGGACGAGAAGTGCAGGGGCCAGATATCCCACGGAGGGCGCCGAAGCAACAGAGACATCAAAGTGGAGGACACAGAACCCAAATTAATTGAGTGTGAAGGGTTTTCGAGAGTTTTTTTTTTTTATAGCGTTTGAGGGCAGTATTACAGCATGCCCTATTTCTCCATGTAGCTTGAGCTTCTATAACAAACCTCTGCTGTATTTGATGAACTCATTTGTATTCATCCATCATTGCTAGCTTCCTAAGTCTGAGAGTCACAGATACACAGAGGTCTGGGGCTCATTCTCCCACAGCTGCTGTATCTGCCACAATACTGCCTTAAACCTGCGCCCTACTCTTCCCTCTGCCTTTCAAAACCTCTCAAAAGCAGCTGGCCAGATGTCATGGCGCTAATCGCAGGGACAAAGGCAACGGCTTGGCCTGCCATTGTGCACAGGCCAGGTGCCCAGGCTTGATTACTTCCACATATGGATATTTCCGAGGACAATTAAGAAAGAAACGCAAGCCAAGTCGATCGAGTTAAGTGGCATTTGCTTTATTCTTTGCAGTGTCCTTTCTCTTCTATGCCTTTCCATCAGCAGAATGGAGATCAGTGTTATAATTATGAACACCTGTTCCCATTTATGAAAATTTGCATGCCTCGAAACATGCAGATTATAAATTAAATGGGCATGAAAATGATGTTGTCCCTTGCCTTACACCCCTTGATTTCCTTGAGAGCACATGATATCCAGTGGGTTTAACAGTAAAAATAAGAAACTTCACTTTGGTAAGTAAGCAGGTGTTACCTGATGGAAAGTGCTCATTGATCGGCCAGTTGTCCACCTGTAAGGTGGCGTTTCCCCCATTCCTTGTGAAGCGCACCACATGATATTTCCCATCATTGACATCTGTAGTCAGCTCTTTGACGCTGATGTCCACTGTACCGATGTTGAACGTTACGCCCACCTTTCCTTCTTCCTGGAATAGAAGCAACACAATCTTGTCAGTCTAGCAACACCAAACGGCTGATTTAACTTAGCGCAAAGGGATTTAGATACATTGATCTGATGCCGAGTATCGTTATTTGTCTGATACAGGCGTTTTTGACAAATCAGGTATCAGTTAGATAGAACTGATCCAAAATCAGATAAGCTAAAAAAACAACAACAAAAAAACAACTAGATGGTGTAGCGTATTATATATTTCAAATCTTCTGAAGCCATTAAATCAGTTTATTTGTGTAACAGACAACATATTAAGCTGTTAAATTTAAGTTCACTCTTTTCCATTCAGCATCTTCAAACAGCATATCACAGTCATTTACATGTTAGCATGGTAAAATACTCCAATGTTCCCATTATTATACGTAATCTGAACATACATTTTTAAAAGGACTGTATTATGCTGGAGTTGTAGTACTCCTGTTTGTCTGTTTGATTAGACCACTGGCATATAGGACTTAATAAAACTTGTGATTTACACAGGAAATGGAATTTAAAACTGATGAAAAAGGCTCAGTAATGTTTTGAACAGATGCACTTTGTTGCACTGTTGCAGGCTCGCCTGTGACTCCATGTTGCTTGCTTTAAGTGCATAATCAAGGTACTGGGATTCACACAAGCGCTTTGTATGCCAGTATGTATTTGAGAATCTGTGTTTGTGTGTGTGTGTGTGTGTATTTCTTATTATTTATAATGAATTATTGTGTAGTTAGTAGGGGTGTACCGATACCTGTTGTACCGATACATTGATTAAAATGCTAAATTTGATATTACATTGTGGGTGTAAATGAATAGGCGTGGACTTGGTGCTGGAAACCCAATGCACAGGACAATGGTTACACTAGAATAAAAATGTTCATGATTCTGAAGCTGAAAATACATAATTATTTTTAGATGAATATGCTTGCCCTCTGTCACTGACTAGATATATTTAAAACAATGTAGTCCACTTTTTACTGGTAACATAAGACATTTAATATTATCAGGACCCACAAATATTCCCCCATTGCATTATTATACATTATTTTCAACAGTTTAATGTAGTGCTGACACTAAAACTCTGAAAAGTTGAATTTTTTTCCTCACACAGTAACTTTTATTTTGGGTGAACTAGACACAATACATATTTTCACTATCCACAATACATATTGTTGCATTTTTGCATTGCGACATCATATTTGCATTACACCCCTAGTAGTTAGTGAGGTACAGCACTTCTAAAATAATCAAGAAAAACAGTACTGATTTTGGACTGTCCCCTACATCTGCAGATACTCAAGACTGCGATATTGGTATCAAACACACACACAAAAATGATGTCAAGCATCCCTAAAAAGGATGAAGTTGCTAGCTTAATTAACAGGAAACATTTGCATGTTAAAGTGATCCACTTTTAGAAACCTCCTCAAAGATGCTGCCAATGAGAGCACGCAAATGGATTTGGATGCCAAGGCTGCTGTATTTTTTCTTAAATCCAGTAGATAAGAATGAGCTGCCAACAAGAATGTGGGACATGTACGTAACGATGACTAATGCACTTTGTACAGACCTACTGCAAATTCACACCTTCCACCTTTCTCATATGTATCCCACATGGTTCTTGTTTGGGGACTCTTCATAACTCCCCGATAACAACAAAGACAACTTTTCCCCATTGTCTTTTGCACAGTCTACTGGCACTATCTGCAAAGTCAGTTTCACTGTTCCGAATTCATGTTCACATAGCCATCACAAAAGGGTTTCAAGGCATGCCAGACACGATGGAGTGCATTTCCTTTCTTATGTCATTTGTTTTAATCCCCACCAGGACTCTTGAAGGTGTAATTACCTGTCCTCAAGGCTTGGCACAGAGGAAGCCATTTTTCAAACAAAAACGAAGGTAAATAAATACATGGATGTGCTGTACTGAAGTGTGTGATAGATTAATCTGCCACCACACGCTTCAGCGTTCACTGTTCCCCAATGTTTTCTGAGCGCCTCAAGACTCCCAGCATGCTCCACTTCCAACGAATGCAACCTAAGACCTGCTGACGAGGGCTCAATCGACAATTAACGTCGAGGTGCATTGAATGATTTTAATGAGAGGTGCACCATGAATGTTAATTTAGTGAATCCAGACCAAAAGCCGAAGAATGATACATTAATATGAGCCAAGATAAGCAGTGCAGTACACAGCAACCTGATCCAAGAGTCTGTTTAAGCTCTCTGATCGCAGATGCACTGTGCCTGGCACAACTTCTGCACATTCCCATAAAGTAACAGCTGGATGGGAAGGACCATCTGATTATTAGATATCCTAGTTCAGACAGTTTCTGTTGTGAGGGCTGAAATGATAACAAATGGAAGTGAGTCAGGAGGCTTCACTACAGATTTCTCTGAAGACAGGCATCTCTTTCTAGCTCACCGATTCTGGCTCAACCGCAAGCAACATTTGCTCAGTTTAAAAACCTAGAGAGATGACTACCAGGCATAAGAACACTCTAGACGAAAAAAAATAAAATAAAAAAATTATATTGCATCCTTTGCGAAGAAATACATTGTGGTGAGCTCTATGGAAAAAAAAAATCCAAGATGGCAGCTAAGACCATATGTATATGTAGATGCACATAACATTTTGGAACGGTCAGCGTGCTGTCACTCACAGCTACAGCTACTGGGATTTAAATTCCTGAAGAAATTGAATAACCTTTTACAGGTTTGGTACTATGGTGCTTTTGAATGGTTTTACTTTTACTTTTTAATGTCGTGTTAGCTGACACCTTGGTCTTGTTGTATTGTGTTAGTTTAGCAAAATCATCAGCTGAAGTGTTTTGCTGATGTTGATAATCATACATGAGTGTAACTACGGTTGCAGACACTCAGTCAGCTTGTTCTCGAGTGTTCACGGACCGGCTTTTTTTGTTCCAATTTGGCGGGCGTCTTTCGTAAAGCTTTTAAAACCCATTGAAACAGCCACCAATGAGTCATCAATGCATTTGTATCTATGGGTAAGACTATACACATGTACTTTAAATAGGTGAATAAATAAACATGATACTGGTTTCAACCAGACCATAGTGATAATAATATTATTAAAGTCATTTTAATTCTAAGCAAGTCCTCAACCCAAGCACATCTACACTTCAACACAATGGTAACCCCCCAAAACACTAACATAACAGAATATTAAACATTAACAAGTCTCTCCATTTTATTATCTTGCTTAAAAAAAAAATTTATCTTACTTAAAATAACACTTTATTTCAACATTTACTCTTACAATTCAGCACCTTTGCAAAGCATGATGGGAAGTGAAAGTCTTGTTTGATTGGGTTACCTGATTGAAACATGTTATTTCAAAATGAAAACATCAAGTTAATTCAAAGAGTAACTGTTTCAAACCAATTTGATATGATGTAATCACATTTGAACCAGAAACCTGATACATTGGTGTTAAATTATTGATTTTCTGAGTGCGCGCTATCTGCAAGTTGAGGAGGTATCTGGCAAGTGGAGTTTCTGCATAAGTTGAAGTGTTCCAAATCAGTCACTCAGTCACAGTAGGCAGCTCACTAAGTTTTGGTTCCCTACTTGCAATTCCAGACGGGTGTGATTGACATTTCCAATTACACTGCAATGGCCCACAACATTTCATTGTCTTTTCAAAGAATGGGATGGTAAAGGTACATTTTATTCTAATGGAAATAAAACCATTCACAATGATGATAACAATAATGACTGGCTATTGTTACACACTATTATAGTCAATTTCAATTTCCATATTCAAGCTATTGAGCAGCCTTAACAAATCATGGTAATACAGCACACACTATATTGCTTTTTTCATTCGAAAGGGACCAGCATACAAGACTGATGCTTGTTGATTTTTGCACTTTCTCTGATATAATACCTGATGTCTCACAGATGGCGGCAAACATTTAGAAGGTTATTGCAGAATTTCACTGCGACCGAGAGCATAATGTCTGGTGTTTCTCCGCCGTGGGTGGTACCAGGGTAGCCAAGAGTGATAAAAGTAATTTGAGTTGCAGCAGGAGCCTGCACCGATAAAGAAGGGCTCTATCTCTCCCCCATGTAATGTTCACTGACACCAGTAATAAGCTACACAATCCAATTCTGTCTCTCCGATCAATGGCTCCAACAAAAAGTCAGCCCCGGGCATCAAATCTCTCTCAGAAAGCCTCTATCGCTGTGGCAGCCTGCAGACAGGAGCGCAGTACCTTGATCTCTTGGCAAGGGACTGGACCATATGCAACCAACATCATCAGTGTAAAGAAAACAGAGGGCAAACAATAGCCTTCAAACTTTATACAGCAAATATTTATGTTCTAATTCGATTTTTTTCAAGTGCTCTGTCCGAAACTCAGTATGATTCCCCTTGCAGTTCTGCATCCACATTGAATCAGTTTGCAACATCAACATTCTAGTGCAGTTCTAGTGCCAGATGTTGACCACTGTAGCTAGATAACTCCAGATGCCAGTTTCACAATTGTTTTCTCCTCTCCCCCCTTTTTTTGTAATAAAATAATTGTATTACAAAGTCTTGACATACACAGATCAGCACTTGTGTCTGTCTGGCAAAGGTACAAAGAATGCAAAGAATGCAAGCTGCTCGCCAAAGGTCATTTCTGCAGAGACAAGCACCAATGAACAATGCATTATGCTGTAATAGGCAAATTAACTGTAATCAATACATTTTCATTTCAGCAAGTAATTCTGGAATGAAAGCAATGCAACATTTCTTGGTGAGCGCCTGAAAAGAAAATAGCATTCACTATAACCAAACTCCGATGTCAAACAGACTGGAGCAAAAACTGTTGTCTGAAAGCAGAATGTTCTATTCCAGAATCATCATAGGTACTTTGCAATAATATGGGATACCAGACCAATCTCACATAAGGCCAAGTGTCCTTCACTAACCATACATTATTTGCATGTGAGATCTGCGTACAAACGTTTAAATTTTTTTTTTTTTTTTAGAGATAACCAAAACCACACATACAAAAAATAATACATATATACTAGGGGTGTAACGGTTCACCAAATTCACGGTTCGGTTCGATACGATACACTTGTGCCACGGTTCGGTACGTTTTCAATGCAGCAAAAAAGAAAGAAATGGCAGAGAAATTTCCTTGATCTTTTTTTTATTATATTTTTATTAAAACTAACATCATAAAGTATGATATATTTTTTTTACTTTGAGCAATGATGGAGATATACTTCACTTTTCTTAGGAGCATATAAAACAAAACAGCTCCTTGGACAAAATGAAATGTTATATTGTAGTAGTTATAAACAAATGTTTATTTTAGTTCAGATTAACATTTGAGGGCAGCAATTGTATTCATAATGTCAAAATAAAACCGACGTAATGTTACTTGAAAGCATTATAGCCTACTATTCCTGCCAAACCTCCATGGTTACAGTTAGTGTTACTACAGTAAATCCATGGTGAATGTTGCTGATCTGTGGACACTGAATAGTTCATTCATGGCACAATGTTTCTTCCTGGTTTCCACGTCAGCGCGGTTTGATCTGTTAATAACAGAGAAATGTGAATGTTTCTCACTAGATCACGCAGAGATGTTATTACTTCAAGTTCAATAGCGAATTCAAATGCTTTCTTTACTGGATGTCTCAGCGCTGTGTAGTAACAGAGATCGGCTCGCGCTGCATTGGTCCAAACTGATAAACAGTCCGTCAACCACATAATAACGAGCAGCTCAGTTTCGTTCCGCTTACATTACATTTGCCATTTGATGTTGGGCAATGTTGTGGTCGCACCAGCATCTCGAGTGCGCTTGTCACGCGCAACGCGCAACGGCAGGAAAAATGGTCCAACGAACCGTTCGGTTTGAAAATGCATACCGAAAACCGAACCGAAAGCCTCGTACCGAACGGTTCGATACGAATACGCGTATCGTAACACCCCTAATATATACACCAGTTAGTTCCAGTCTTTGAATCTGATTGGCTGAGAAGCCTTCTGGGAGTTCTGATATTTCACCAGTATCAGCCAGGGCTGCCCCCGATTAAAGATTTTCCTAGTCGACTAGTCGTTCATTTAAGCCATTAGTCGATTTGTTGGAGGAGAAAAACTAAACTGTAATAATGAGCATTTAAAATATAAATGAAGTGCTCAAGCGTGCCTTAGCGACACCGGCAAACATTGCATGACCTTTTCTGAGATCGTCATTCAGTCGCCCATTAGGGGACAGCCCTAGTATATCAGCACTGGGAACCTTTGTCAACTAAAAATGGGAAACTTTTTATCCGTTTTGGTCATTAATTTCGACGTCAACAGCGTTTTGGGGGCCTAGAAATCTCAAACTTTTGGAAACAGGATTGAAAGGGCAAGTTTTAGAAAACAATACCATTATTATCTCCATGTAAACTACAAAAACATGAATTTGACACAATGCATTTTGCAAAATGTTGCCACATGTATGTTTTTCCAATAAGCCTGGGCTGAAGGAAATATATTTTCTTTGCGTAAGGGAAACAACCATGCGACCTTTGATGAGGGCATCCAGTATCAAATACATAACGAATCCTTGTGTATAGATTTACATAGGCTATCTACATGACCTAAGGGGTAAATTTAGCATGAGGTTAGAGCTCATCAAAACGATATCACGGCACATGCAGGAGATGAATCGATTGAATGAGATTAATGGCCTCTCGTTTGAGTCAGGGCCAAAGAACCGAGGGCCCTTTCCGCCAGTCGGCCGTGAAACACTAGAGTGATTTTGTGATATTTGAAGGGTGGCAGGAACATTTGTAGCATTTATTTGGAAGTCTAGAGGGTCCCCATCATTAGGGAAAGTGATGACTCTGTCAAGACCCTTCCAACATTAAAGTGATAGTTCACCCGAAAATGAAAATTCTGTTAATTAAGTCTTACAGGTTTGGACCGACATGAGGGTGAGTAATTAATGACAGAATTTTCATTTTTGGGGGAACTATCCCTTGAATATTACAGCGTGAATGGAATAGCAACATGCCTGAATATTTAAAGCAGAGACTTTTGCATAAACATCGATAATTAGTATATAAATGTGTCTCACAGCAGAGGCAACAACGGATTTCAGTATTTTTTTAATCTATTCTTATAAAACAAAGAAGAAATAGGCAAGTCAGGGATGAGTTGTACTGTAACATGACACTGTCATTTTAAACACATAAATTAGGTAGTGAGATGAAATCCCTATCGTACATGACCATCATCCTTCTGAGGAGACCATAGAAGTTGGACATTTCTGTGTACAAATAAAAAAGGATTACACAATTGAAAAATATTTTGAGGCAGAAAAATCTAAATTTTTACCTGTTACTATTCAAAAGATAACTTTCAAAACAATGTTTATTAGCAGATGAATTTGGTAAAATTATGTTTACGTTTGTAGTAAAGAATACCAATGCATGTCTTTTTAAATATAACCTACTTTTAAAAAGTAATACAATTATGTGAAACTACTTTCCTCTCCATTCATTATACACTTCCTCAAACTTCCTCATCCTCCAACAGTCTGTGCGATCTCTGTACTACTAATTTCAGGAGAAGTGCTGCAAGGCAGATTCTCCATACCATATACTCTGAGTCATGCTAAGCAGAAAAAAAGTCAATACATATTCATACAGGGCCTTCGTTAAACCAACCCCAAAACGAGTGGAGACACACAGAACAATTTCTGCAGAGTCTGTCTGAATGTCGACAGCAACCCTTCATTCCTTATCATAATAGAGACTCTACTCAAATGGGATTTGAAGGCAGTTCAGTGTGAAAATAACCTTTTTTTTTTTTTTTTTAATAAAAGTCATTTATAGGATCTATATATATATATATATATATACATGGCTTGCAAAATTAGCCTCCAACTCTTTGCATGAGGAAAAGAGGAGCAGATGCAAACTGATTGTGGAGAGTAACGGCTTTGACTCACTCTTTGCTCAAAGTCAAACATCCAATCTTCACTTTGATCTTTTTTTTCTTTGGGTCAGAGTTATTAAATATTTACCTTGACTGCCTGTTGTTCCTTCTGCATGCAAACAGGAAGACTTCTGGAAATGTTTCTTATTTTTAGCATGCTGCAAAGAGTATTGCTTTCATCTTTTTCTTGCTTAAAGACATTATAAGATGATGACCCTTTCCCACTCTACAGATAAAGCGTTGTGAATTTCGTTTCACGTACCTACCCCGAAGTGATAAAATAAAACAAAATTCTGTATCAAATTTATAGACAAGACAAGTAGTTTGTTCAGGTATGGTTTTGTAGGGAATTACAAACCTGCGCACATATATCCAAACGCACATAGCTATAGAATCAATTCTTAATGCGCATGTGAACGCCATCAGCGTTTATCACAGGTTCGCATTTAAAGTCTGTTTAAAGACATTCATATACATTTTTATCTTACAGTTACTGTAAATCCACCCTCTAGTTCATAAACGCCAGAGGAGAACTGGCCCCCGACTGAGCCTGGGTTCTCCCAAGGTTTTTTTTTTCTCCATTGGGTCACCTGATGGAGTTTTAGGACACCATTAGGTCACTTGATGGAGTTTTTCGGTTCCTTGCCACTGTTGCCTTTGGCTTGCTCAGTTGGGGATACTCAAATTAATTAACCAATCATTAATACCACTGATCAGCTCTATCAAACGTGGATGTTTTTTTCCACTAAGAAACGAACATTGTTATGTTGTTTTGATTGATACTGTGAAGCTGCTTTGATGCAATCTGTATTGTGAAAAGCGCTATATAAATATACTTCACTTGACTTGACTGCAGACTCTTTCCTGCGGTAACATTTTTCTTATTGAAACAGGAAATATACAGGACAATTCAACATAAACAAAAATCAATGAGTTAACTATTAATAAGTATCATACACCCTGCGCAATACAGCGCCAGGTGCGACACAAGTGTTTCAGCCTGAGGCCGTTCATTTTCACGTCCTGTGCCATGTTGTTTAAATAGCAAATGCATTTACACCCATTTGTGAGCCCATGGGCGCAATGTTGAAGTGTTGCTATTTTGAGGCAACTGAAATAGACTGCACCAGTGACCGACTGAAACCTGGTCCAAAGTCAATGGTGCAATATTTTTTTTGTTATTTAAAGAGTGTGTTAGTAATGTGCGCCTATAGGCGGGTCCACACCGCGTGTACACTCTGCTTATTACACACACAGGGACGCAAACACACAAACATGCCAAATACTAAAAATAAAAGGATTACAATGTAAAAGATTAATATTGTGTCCATAAAGATATGATGGAATTCGGCTTGTCCAGTAGCTCTAAGGTTTTAACGTCACGCACGAGCAGATCCGTTTCCTCGGTAGAGAAGCGTTTAGTTTTTCCGCTTGCTAATTCCACCATGTAAATAGCGAATCTGCCATAGCGCGAGCAACTGGCTTTTAAAGGGAATGGGAGATGAGACTCTGATTGTTTTTTTGCACGTTACACCCAAAACACACCCATTACTCATTAAGAGAATATATAACCATTTCTCCCGTCGTTAAACTACGTGGATTCGGATCCACGTGCAATTGCGCTTTAGACCACGTGCTTAGATCGTTAAAATAGGGCCCATGGATTTCAAAAAGTATCTTAAGGCGATTGGTCAATTTTGGTCAATTTTGAGATTTTGGGCTATTTGTCTTCAATAATAGTCTTCTTTCAGACTTGTGGTGAAAAAAAGTCCAAAATACACATTTAGGTCTTTATTTTACTACACTTTGTCTATTTGCATGTGTAGATTTCGCCTAAATTCAACAAAAGTTGTCATTCTAAATCAACATGCTGCTCCGCGTTTGCTATCTGCACCCTGTCATCACATACACCGTTGGAAAGCTCTCTCTCTCCTGTACATTGTTGTCGGATCCAAATATGGTAATTTCCTTTTAATCAGCAACCAATCGTGAATGTACAATGGGCATTTAACTCTAAAACCGAAATCTCATTGGCTGATGTTAATTTCTGACAACGTGATTCGTTCAGATGCATCACGTGACATGCTCTGACATTTAGATGTGTGTTTTTGACTGTTTTTCTGTTCAGTTGAAGGCCATAAAGGCTGTGTTATAAGTTTGAATGTGATTTAGGTGGTTTGTATTGTTGTTGCTAATGATTTGATAAGATACTGTGTCTGTAAAAGTTGTTACCACTAAAAAAAAGTATGAATTTTTACATTACAAATCTTTAAATGCTGTTTTCTCAAAATGGTTTTTTTCTCATTCTCCAGTAGAAACATCTCAGCCTGTGTAGCACCAATGTACACCAAACTTTCCAGTTATACACTTAGCAGTATTCTGAAGATATTTTCAGAGGGATTTGTTAATAAATCATTCCTGGCCTGATTTATGTGACATTTTAATAAAAAAAATATGGCGAAAATGTATTTTTTAAGGCTATGGACAGTATATTTTGATTTCCTAGGTAATGAAAGCATATATCCTGAAATCCCTCTGAAATTCTTTTATCATCTTGTGTGTAAACAAAATGAAAAAATAATTTTGCACCTTGCTTTATCATATGTTCAGATCTATCTATCGAAAATATATGCAAAATTGTGCATATTTAATGAGATAATGGCTAATTTGCATAATTAAACATACAAATTTCAAAAACTTGTAATACATTTTTTTTATATACTTGTGTAAGTAATCAACTGAGAAAGTTTCATAGTGATATCTATTATTTTAAAATTTTACCCTATTCACCTGTAGTGTCTCGCCTTAATAAATTATAAACTTATAACTCAAATAATTGGCTTATAAAAAAACTATCCACAGAAATTTCCAGAATTTGCAGCTAATGCTAACATATAGCTCTGTCCAGACCTTCTGCGAAGTAATCGCTAATGTATACTAATGTCACCAGCACCTCCACGGATAATAAAGAAACACTAGATTCTGTATTACAGCTTCTTTGCAGTACAACTAACACACTGATGCCCTCTGCTTTCTCTAGGGACATAGCAGTAATTTCAATTACCCTCTCAAACAAATCAAGCCATGTATGCAGCAATGATTTATGAGCTGCCTGTAACACACTTAAGTGTGAATAGGCTATGATTTGGCTTCCTACTGAGAAGAGGGCCACGGCAGTGGAGCAGTCGTGACCTTCGGCGAGGTTTTAGTAGAGATGGTCATTGTCTCTGTCTCTCAATACAAATCAATCACTGTAATGTCAACAACCCGGTCACTTTCAAAGCTGACAGCATTGTAGCCACTTCATATTCTATTGCATGCTGACTAGAGGATAATGAAGAAGAAGAAGAAAAAAAAAGAGAACTGTTACATGAAAAATTAATATGGCAAGAGGTTATAATCTTTACTTTGGCTGGAAACTGAGTGTAATTTTTGGAACAGTTAAAAAGAGCAACTGGATTTTGTCTGAAATACAAGGCTGCTTAATGGGAAAAACATACTTGTTTTCCAGTAAACATATCTAAACAGGATACACAATTATAGATACAATGTGTTTGATAAGAAAATACTATCTTGAATCAATCCGCAGATCAGATCAGAGCTAGAGCACGTCAGAAACAGATGACGGTGTGTGTGTGTTCATCTGAGCCTCATTGGTCTGTCACTGCTCGTCAATGTCAGAATATTTGAGATGACCAATCAAATCAAAGTAGGCGGGCTTTATGTTCACAGACGCTGAGCGCGAATTCTAGCAGAGCGACTCGAGGTTTCAGTATACGGTCAAATGTAAGTAGCTTAACATTTCATATTTGACAGTTTTTTAGGTCATAAATGTTAAACAAATGACAAAAAATAATCAGGCAAACTAATTTCGCCATTTTGAACTGAAAATAGGCCTATGTAACGTGACTCATGTAGCCTAATAATTAGTTTAATGTCATTGTGAGGGAACAAGAACATTAACAAAGCCGTTTTCATCATGTTAGGCACAGGATTAATAATGAATGTGTACATATTAAGAATATAATACAAATTGTAGCCTTTAGTACGTTAAAAAAGCTCAGCTTTAGGAGGGGAAGAGACAGGGCAATATGAGGAGACTGGGGAAAAAGAAAGGATGATGGAGATGAGGAGAGAGCAGGTATTGACAAATAATCTACTGCCCGCTGACACGGTTTTAAAGCTATTTCTTATCCTTTTTTTTGGTCTTCAAACGTCTTGAAATGCACATATCAGAGAAATAAAAAAAGTGACCCCCACCAACCTCAAATTTAGGACCTCTTTGATTATAAAGCCCTGTCTATGGCCCTGTATTAGGCATACGATCAATAATGAATGTGTAGCCTACATACTGTGAATGAATTTAATAAACTTAGTCACCTCTCTGCCATAGGGTTGACCTATGTTTACTTTCTTCACTGACAGACAAAAATGAAAAAGCTTACACTGTAAAAAAAAAGTTGGATTAACTTAAAAAAGTAAGTTACCTGGTTGCCTTAAAATGTTGAGTTCATTGAAATAAAAAATTTGAGTTAATACAACAAAGGAGATTGGTTTAATAAATAGAAACTCAAAATATGATGTTATCTGAACTACATTAATTATCTAAGTTGATTTGACAAAATATAAAAAGTTGTGATAACAAATCATCAAAATTCATTTTTACAGTGTATATCAGTCAAAGCTCAACTTTAGGAGGGGAAGAGACAGGGCAAGATAAAAACAAAGAGAAAAAGAGTGTGATGCTGATGAGGAGACTCTGCCCACTGACATGGTTTTAAAGCTGTTGTTATCTCATTTTTTTTTTGTTTGTTTGTTTTTTGCCTTCAAAACATCTTAAAATGCACATATGTAGGTCAGAGAAATAAAACTTTTCTCGGGGAAACCCTGACCCCCCCTAACTACGTACCTCAAATTCGGGACCACAGTGGTTATAAAACCTTTCTATTGCATGGCAATGAAACTAGTGAGCATTAGACCCTAAACTAAAGTGTTACCTTTTTTTAAAAATATATATTTTTTATTAAATCATACCCTCATTGGGGGCTTATCCCCCTAAAAATGAGAATCCTAACCCCCCTGGGCCTACTGATTTTGTACAAAAGTCCAATAAAGTTCATATTAAGTGACTTAACATTTTAGCCACAATACTGTCTGTTTTTGCTCTATTTCGTGCCGTTTCAAACATAGCCACAGCAGAACTGTTGCGCATCTCCAAGCAACGGTGATTGATTTTGAATGATTGAGCTGCATTAAAAAGTTGATGCAAATGAGTCTAAATACCACTTTAGATGCAGCTTCTGTGCCATTTTTGCAGTGCAAAGATAGATTTTTTTGATGATTTCATTTGACATTAATAGTCTGATTGGGTTCTAACTGAATTTGTTTACATTAACATTTAAAAACAAATTTAATTTGTTTAAGAAATTGACAAAAGATGATGCATAGAGGGTTAAATATCGCCCTGTAAGTTAATGTCTGTTATTGATCATAAGTGCTCCTAAATAAAAATGTTAGCGTAGAGCGAGGAAAGAGGTAAAAACTATCTATCAAGAAATTAAATTATAATGATAGCACAGTGCTAGCATAGTTACAATGCTGATTTTGAGGTGCTAAAAATCAGGTTTGTGCCATTGTACAGGAACAGTTATTCCTAATGTTAACTGTTTCACATGAAACCTCAAATGCAAGACATTGATTGCATGAGAAACAAAAGTTTGTCTGTATGAGTTTGTAAATGGCAGCCTGTGCCCTTTTGTAGTGTGTTGCCTACATACTATTTCTCACCAAACTGTGATAACTGTGATTAAATTCAGTATAGGCCTATGTCTGCCATATGTTGCCACCCCTCAAAAATTCCAGCACCCCTCTCGCCACCCCATAAATATTTTTCTAGATCCGCCCCTGGTAAATGGGAAATTCACTAGGTAATACCGTGCTGTGAAAGTCTATTAGGGATTTAGTTAATGAAATTGAAACAGCTTCATAATCGAATTGGAATCCTTGCTGTAGATATTTAATTTAAATGTGCTTGCCAATTAAAGTAATTTCAATTTTGTCCAGAGTGAAAACTGTACTAAATAAAGTGAAAAAATTTTCATTGCAGAAATTTGCAATGAATTGTAGTTATAATGGATTTTTTTTACTAATGTAAGACTCAAACAACTGAAATTCTCACAATAATATGGAAGTGACAGATATTCATGCTTGAAAAACTAGTCTAGGCTTTTAACTGGTGTACAGCTGGTTAAGCAGAGGCAAGCTAGTCTGACCAGCAGACAAGTGCCCAAAACCTCACTAAAACCAGCTAACCAGACCAGACATGACCATGCAGACAATTTTATGCTTTATGTTTTCTCAAGCATAGACTGTAAAAAAAGACTCCACTTCCTTCCACTGTAGAAAAATTAAGCAAAAATATCCCAGAAACGGTCCTTTCCGTCATTTGGAGCCAGAGTCTGCACAGTAGTCAAAGTCCATATACATATTAAATACATAGACGCCCTATTGGCCGCTGGAGCGTACGTCAACGGCACCGCAATATTGGGGATGGCAACTTTCCCATACCTCTTACTACGGGAATTGAGAAAAATGGCTGTTTCGTGTGCTGCTTGGGGCTGTACAAATCACCACACAATTGAAAACAGGTCTCGGGGAATTACCTTTCACAAACAAGACTGAACATTTTTTTCTAGTTGTTTTTGGTCATTATATAATTAGTGATAGTAACATACACCACTGAAATCAGTTGATAAATGTAAACGTTATTATTGTTTTTATCCAGGAAAACCGCAGCTCACCCGTTTACTTTGCATTTGTTTACAGCGCAGTCTTGCCCTCAGCAAAATGGCGGACACGTTGACGTATCGCAGCAATGTTCCAAAGCGGCCAACAGGGCGTCTATGTATTTATTATGTCTCTGCTCAAAGTCCCTTTCAAGTAAAGTATGGCGGCCAAATTTCACTCGGAAACAGCATTCTAAAGATGTCTGTGCGCTTGTTTCTCTGGTCTAGGTCTATAGTCTTTGGCAGTAGTGATCCTGAGATGGAGCCGTGAAGCCGTTCACTCAATCGCTAACACAGACCATTTTTATAACATCCACGTCGTTTAAAATCAAACTTATTGGAAAAGTGAACACTTGAACATATGTCAGCATGATAAGAACTACAAAAATCACAACCTAAAATGACAAAAAACCATCGGGAAAAAAAGTGTAATTTAATTTTCTAGTTTGGCTCGCGTCCAATTCGATTATATGAAGCGGGTGGAGTTTATGACCTATACTGCAGCCATGTTTTGCTTCACTTTTTTTTTCTAGGAAGTGTGCGGCACACTTGTTTTCAACCCAGAGACAAGAATATAAACAAAGTGGATGCATAACCCGCCCTAAACCTAACCTATAGTTAGCTGCAAATGCTGTGTAAAGTTCAGCAAGCTTGGATGATGGATAGATAACTTTGAGTTGCCATAGTAACAGATTTTAGAGCTCTACATTTTGCCTTCTCTTCTGGCAGAAAGCATAAACAGATTTACCTTCACCTGATCTCGAAACTTCAATGAGCAATTAAGAGTATTAAAGTATTAAGAGTAAATTTGCAGGTTTTTTAGACTTTCAGCAGCAATTTTCTACAGCTACAGAAAAGAGGTGATATAGAGGCGGTGACAGGCAAAACGATTTATTATTAATTCATTAATTAATATATGACCCCAGAACTATAATCTATATTGTGATCAGAGTTGCCAACTCTCAAAATAAGCAACTGGAGCTTCAAAAACAAGCCCAATATTATTAGATTATTTAGTTTAAGCATTACCATTTATTATTTATTACCAATAAATGAGTCTGCAACATATTAAACTGAAACCACTCCTTTATTAGAAAAGGATGAACGGATTAGAAAAAAAAAAATCAGTTTTTAAGTTGTTTATCCTTTTCCCAGTCTTTGTTGTACTTTTTGCCATACTTGGACCACTTCGTTGGAGGCATTGTTTATAGAAATTAAAAATATGTGTATTTGCGTCTATCATAGCTTGGATTACAGCGTTGCGCACACAACTATGGTTGTGATAAGGCTATGTTGATAAACATTGCATTATAAATACTAAACTTTATTCCAATGAAAATACCCGAGAAGTCTTGAAGAACACTGATAGTCCTACCACTATTTCGTCAGAATCGTGTTAATTTACTTGAAGATTCATCAGTCAAAACTGCAGCGATCTCTGCATGCCTTTGTCCATATAAGGGATTTCCTAGAACATCAAAGATTTTATGACTTTTTCAGTCTCACCTGTTTTGTCTCCTAAGCTTAAGAAGAGATCTCGCAACATCACAAACTGTGCTAATATTTTTCTCCTTACAGAGACTTTGGTGGTCTCTTATTTGTCTCCTCTAAAGTTTAGAAGAGATCGAAACAACTTTACAAATCAAATGTCTCAGTATGAACTTAAACATTGCTACCACATAATATATATTAATAATGAAATTGTTCAAGATTGAGTCGTAACACATTTAATGTGCCTTTCAGCAAAGAAAGCTCCACTGTTCCTGTAGTAAGACTTTATCTGTAAGTTAGTTTTGATAAAGGCATTGGGGACATTACTATTTCCAAAACAAATGATCTGCCCAATGCACATAAACTGTACAGCTCTATTCTCTTATTGTGTATCTGCAATTAAGAGTAAAATTATCCTTATTTCTGCCTAACTTTACTCTTAAAATAGCCTTAAACTCTGAATATATGGATTGTTTTTTACTTTGGTGCATTTGAAATACTTGACTTGGTGCACAATTTGTAAAGTTGTTGAGGTCTCTTCTAAATTTTAAAAGAGACAATTGTGAGAGCTCCTCTAACTGAGAAAAATCTGAGCTTATGAATGATGTTGTTGAGATCTTGTCTGAAACTTTTTAGGAGACAAATAAGAGACTTTTAGATTATGAGAAAAATTTGAGCACATTGTGTGATATTATTAAGGTCTCTTCTAAACTTTTAAAGAGACAAATACGAGTGCTTCCATTTCTCTGAGGAGAAAAATGTGAACATATTGTGTGAAGTGGTTGAGATCTTGACTGAAACTTTAGAGGAGACAATTGTGAGTGATCCTAAGTCTCAGGTAAGAAGAAACATCTAAGCTTCCCTGCATCTTCACTCTGCGGGGTGTGGAGACATATGCCTGTATTTTATTTCATACATTGTGTTTGGATTGTTTGTATCTCAGGAGATCAGAGTATCTGGTTGAGGAGAGATCAAGAGATGATTGTAAAGCGCTTTGGGTGTACAGTAGTACGTATGAAAGCACTATATAAATACCTTATTCATTCATTAATTCATCTGATGTTCTTTCAGAAAGCATAGAGCAACATAAGCTGGTTAGTGTGGGTCTGGTGCTTGTCTAGCAAGTAAGCCATCAAGACCAGCGTCAAACCATCTTGACCCAGCATGGAAAAGCATTCGGTCCAAAAAAGCCTTTTCAGCAGAATTTCAGTCCAAAAATGAGGCTGATCCTTGGCAGGAAATTACCTGAAACCTGCCGTTGCATTGTAAGAATGTTTTCCAGCTATGGAGTCTTACTAAGACGTCAGACGTGCTGACGAGGCACAAAACGAAGCCTTTTCACGCTCCCTAACAGTCCAAGATTTGCTTGCCAAAGCATCAAAAGACTGCAGACACAGGCAGCTGTCTGGCCAGCACTAATCTGAATTAAACTCCAGTGAAATAAACAAATCTTAGAGAAGGGCAGTAATGTAATGGTGAAAGTGCTGTGAAAACCAGTCTTCGAGATAAATGGCTCCTTGCTGTCTAAACAAGATGAGAAAATCTTTCATGGAGAAGTCCTCCTGTGATTTGTGGTGGTCTCTTTGTCTCGGGTCATAGCACACTAATGCACATTTATTTCTCATATCAGAGTCTCTAGAGCATGCCCACATCAAAAAAGTTCTCGCAGTTAGAGACCATTAGCATATGAAGACCTCATCTTGCTCTGCGTGTAACCGGCCTCCTGCTGCGTTGATGAGCATTGCCAATATGTCTCACACTAATCAATGAATCCTTGTCCAGTTTTAAGCAAAGATCAATGGCAAAAGATGAAAATGAAATCTAAATGAAGCAATGATTAAAATCCAAGGTTAGACAGAAACCATCTGAACCAACCCTCCTCCTCCCCCCAAAAAACGGTTGACTATTTGTAATGTGGAAGGACCCCATGCTGTGAGAAAGCCTAGAACAATTTTTAATGCAGTCCACCCTAAAAAAAACACCCCAGGCACTGCATCAGAGGAGACAGGACGTGACATGTGGCCAACCAGCCATATGTTCTCTCCATGAGATGGATTTTAAAGGATCTCTCTCTCCGATAGAACAAAACTGGGTAAAATGGCGGGATAAATTGCGAATCAAATCTAGGTCGCCTGTCTCCTGGCTGGAATAGCATTACGGCATGATCATTGTGAGTGCCCTAGTTCTTTGGGGCGCTGGACATTTCAAAAGCAGGCTGTCTTAGAAACTTGACTTGCAAATTAGGAGCACGCACATACCTCCAGCCATCCAATGACCATGAAGCCAGAAGATCAGAGAGCATCAAAGAGCGACCCAATGGAAATGACTGTCAACTGTTCTACTGTAGGCCGACACAGTTGAAAGCACCTTTTGTGCATCTGACAGATGATTTTTAAAGAGCTTATTGTCATTCCTCTTCGTAATCCCCTTAATAAACCTGAACACGTTTTTTAAAACAAATTCACTTTTTTATGATCAATCCCCATTGATCAATATGTCATGAAATATTCACACACTGTGTTTATTTGGATTCCTGCAATGACCCATAACCCTAACCCAGCATATAACTGTAACTGTTGTAGCAGCAAATACAAATCATGTGATTTCATGCCATGTCGTAATTACAGTAATTACAAGATTTCAACTGCTTTCACATCCTCAAAGAGCTTGTAATTACAACTTGTAAGATGGGAATTTTCTGAGAGCTCCTACTTGTACCATGTGACCGCTGTACCACCTGACCGCATCACTTTCATTTAGGCGTTAATAGTGTTGCCACAGAAACGCATAATTTTCAGACTGAGGATGTGAACAGCTCTGAATAGAAAGTCGCGTGTTGTCAACTCGAAATTATGGTAATTACAACATGGCATAAACGCAGCATAACACATACGTGTACAAACACATGCATCATATGTAGATATAGTAGATTCGCATTGGGTAGTTCATAAATGGTATGCGTATTGTGCTGTCCGAGGAGAGGGCTCCGGGTTCGGGCCAAGTACTCTCCTGACGTATTCCTGGCTGTGGTCGGAACAAGCCAAGAGTGAGGAGTCGGGGTGGTGGAGGGATCCTGAAAACTGTCAAGGAATGTAGGTGAGTCGATTGTTTATATATATATATATATATATATATATATACATATGCTTCCTCTAATGCTGACAGGATAGACGTGGTAATTGCTGATGACGATTTGATTGGATAGATTATTTGAACATACTCCTCCCGAACTTTGTTAATAACACATCATTTCTTTGAACTTAGTTCTAGGAACTAGCCACCAGGGTGGTTCCCCGATAAATAAATGTTCCCCTAGGGCTCTGAAGTGACGTAAGCCACACTAGTAGTTGTTACTTTTAATTTGACGGTGTAGTGGACATTATTTTTGACCGCGCTGAGAACGCCAGAGCGTCAGTCCTGTCTAGTACGTTATTAGATAGAACTGTTATACATATAAATTAGACACTATATTAAAAAGTATTAGCGTTTGCAGTGTGGTTGATGTAAGTGTTTCGCATGCATTTCATATCAGCCAATCAGCACACACTTACGTCACTGGAAGTTTATTTTAAACCTATAAATAAGCAAAGGTTGAAGATAAAAATGTATCTTAATTTTTTTTTTATTAAACTTTGCACTTAAATTGCTATTATAATAATATAATTTTAATGATTTTTTTAAAGGTACCAAACTAGTAGTTTTAGATCATATTTAAATGCATAAAATCCAGAGTATGTGCCTCAAGTATGATAATTTCATGCTATATACAGAAATGCTTTATAACTGGGGCTATTTCAGACAATATGGAATAATTTTTCTTTCTAATGCAGTTAAAAATAGGAAAAAAGGAGCGATCACACATGCACAGATGTGATATCTTGATCTCACGCCTATACACTATAAGAAAAAAAAAACGCGAGGCTTATTGCTACATGGCTGATTTGAAAAATGTGTTAATAAAGATGACAGAAACATTGTTTTCCCCCCTTCTCCATAAATGAATGCTTTGTAGAAAATGTTCTACCCCTCGGGAAAATGATTCCTCGCATGACACTGAAAGATTTTCAGTTAATGTAACTTATTTAAATATTTTTTTTTTTACTTAAGAAAAAAACAAAAATACTGATTAATAAAAGGATGTTTTTCTTCCCAAAGAGGATCTGTATTGTTTCAACATGATACAGTCACTTAGGTCACGTTTGTCCTTTAGGGACTCAGAAACCCCCTCACAAAACACACACACACACACACACACACACACACACACACACACACACACGCACAAACCTGTTCTGATCAACATTAACCTCCTCCAGCCCCTGGCATATCGTCTGTTTGTATCATCTCAAAGGCAACATCCACAGGGCTTATGTCAGCCTACAATACACAAAAGCCCCTTCAAGGCAAACACAGCCCTGCAGAAGAGAACAGAAGCGTCTCTGGCAGGCACTTCTTCCACAAGTCATGAAGCTACTGAAAGCTCGGAGTGGACTGCAGGCCTTAATGAGTCCTATGTTGATGGCTACTCCAGCGAGTTGTAAGAGAAGCTCTCAGGCACGTATGTCAGGTATGTGCGAACTCGTGTGGAGTGACTGACGGCTACCGCTAGGCCCAGAATGCATTGCACAGGGAATTTAGTTGAATGACGCTCTACGATGTCAAGATTATTTCTTGGCACTGCACTGAACTGTCAAAATCAGTGAGGAGGTCTGTGTATGAGGACTGTACTGTACAGAACGATGGCTGAATGAAAGAGGACACATTGGTGGTGTACCACTCGGGCGATTACCGATAAGCTTTTTTTTTCGCGCGGCCCTACTTGAAGACATTACATTTGTACTAAGTTAAATGTTGCAATATATTAAATCAACTGTATGATATCATTCTGCTGTTACACTGGCTTCTAATAAGGTGCTTCTAATAATGGCTTCTGTTTCTTTCCCATGCGTGTACGAAACTGCGTTACACAACACATCACACCAACGTAGCTTTAGCAAAGGAGTATTATCAGTATGGTCATCATGGCAGAAGCTAAGACAAGAGAATGTTGAAGGGGGAATCTAAAAAGAGAAAACATGACCTTGAAAGTGAAAATGACAATGAGGTTGCAAATGGTTTATACTGTCTTAGATGTAGTTGTCTGTTTCTGCGTTTTGTATTTTGTCCAGGATGTCAAAAGTCCATCTAACAGTCACGTCTCAGGATAGTATGCAAATAAATACATGTCATGGCATGTAAGCTTTAAAAGTTTGCAAGCTTGCAAACCTATCTCTGCTAGCTTGTAATAGTCCATACTTTCATACATACAGAGAACCTAAGCTTTGGTTTATTCACAGCCAAACGCTGTGAATGTGTGTTAGAAATCAGGAATGGTGAGAGAACATTGTGCTATGCTGTATTTTTCATCCTCAAACCAAACTTGGGTCTCCAGCCAACAAAGTTTAAATCCCGTCTGGCTAGCACGCTTCCAATAATGTTTTACACATTAGGTCAGTAGGTGGAGAGTAGACGCTCTTTTGTGGCTGTTCGAACGTATTCGACCACACAAGCACATGACCACACTACGAAAGAAATCCGGCCGAATGTGTTTTCAACCACCTCTGGAAGGGGTTGAAAGTGGACAAGCTCAAAACATCTTAGACTCCGTTTACATGTGTATTTAGCGCCGTCCACTTGTGATCTGATCGACGAAAACGCATATTAATACCATCTGAGTGTTAATTGAATTTAATAGTGTTATATAATCATCATAATCAGTTATATGATCATTCCCGGAAGTTATCTGTGGCAGTTTTATGAATATATGCAGACATTCTTCTCACTGAATTGTCATGTACATTTCAAAGTACAATGAAACAATGACACAAATGGCCACATCCTTCAGTTCAGTGA
Organism: Semotilus atromaculatus; assembly: GCA_031834385.1. Taxonomy (NCBI): domain Eukaryota; kingdom Metazoa; phylum Chordata; class Actinopteri; order Cypriniformes; family Leuciscidae; genus Semotilus; species Semotilus atromaculatus. Next base: position 28,355,131 of record JAULUF010000010.1, on the reverse strand, counting down.
TCTTTAAATACAAACTGCGCTATGATTGGATATGAATAAATTAATGGATGATACTTAACGCCAGAACTAACAGCTTTAATTTCTCCTCTCCCACACACTTGGTATTGAAGAGAATAGCTGTTCTATTGAAAGCATTGCCATTAATATCCTTTCTTAGTTTTCCTCTGTGATCTATGGTAAAGCACAGTCTGGCTGTGGGTATGTTTTTACCAGTTGTTTCCTTATTTCTGACCCTTTCTCCTCAATGTCCAGATTTGAAAAGCTTCTCTGTTACTAATTTGACATGGATTGTTTGGGAACTAGAAACCAATGATTTAAAATATGATATCAAAGTCCAGAGAGACCAAACAAAAAAAAGTTTATGACTTGCACATTGATTGTCTGGATTTGATATTAAGATTTAAATAATCAAAATGTAAGGTGCACTGTGTACTGCGGTTCAGGAAAGTTCTTGCCACCAAGATGACACTCTGATTCTTACACCCGAGAAAGTCCGTTATGGTTTATAATAGGTGAGATTCGTCTAGAGGATAAGGACAAAATTAATGAGACAAACTTTATGATAATGTTATCAACTAAATTCCAAAGAATTTGCTTTGCCAGTTTTCTCTGCTTCGTTTTGTTGGAAAGAAAGAAAGGTCCTGCTGTTCTAAACAGCATGTGCTTAATCCTAAATGAATACATTCAGTGGGAGTCCATCTCTCTCCCTGCTGACAAGATGGCTTCTTTTCTCTTCTTCCAAAAGATTTATTCTTCACTGTTTAGGTTTATCACACGAACAGGCTATTTGACAATTTCTTTGTGATGGTTGAGAGAGTTGGGTGTAACGGATCACAAAGAAATGATTTACTGTAATCTAATTACATTTCAGTTAAAGTTAAAGTTCCGTTGACACCCAGAACGGTGACTATACAGATAACTATATTAGCGTCCACACCAGCGGATGTTATCGTTCTGTTTATTCTAAGCACGGGTGTTGTCGTCTGTCGCTTTAATGCTCAAGCTCTTTAAAGCAGAATGGATTCTGATTGGCTGTCAATGTTTTCATCGTTCATCAGCTGAAAATATAATATAATATAATAAAATAAGGGAAAGAAGCTGATTTGATACCGAAATTAAATTGATTTGTGGCTGAGAGTCAGTTATATTTCAGTTTTTATTTATGTATTAAAAGCCACTCAGCTTGATTTGGAAAGATGGATGAAGGAAAATAAAATAAAAAGAACAGAACAGAAAAATACATCACTCAAATACTGAATTTCTTAAATTTCTTCAAGATTAAACGTTTTGACTTTTGCCCGTACACACCAACAAACACACATCTGCAAACACAGTCACAGTATACAATCTCACACTAAGCTACGAACAAGAAACACGCAGAGGAAAAACAAGCTGATCCCAGATAGAAAAGATGTCAAAGACTGAAAACAAGACTGTTGTGTTTCCTTTTTTAACTCAATCCATGAAATATACATCAAGGAGGAAAGCCGTGGCCAGAGCCACTGGAAAACAGACGATGAAATGCCACCAATTTTCTGTCTTCATCCGACCTTTCTTTCTCTCCTTTCTCACTCTACTCTGTTCGTTCCGAGAGTTTGCATTGATTTCAGCAGCCGTCAGGGCTCCAGCATATGATTGACAGGCCACATCTCTCCTCACCACTCGCACATGATGTTTGGAGTGTCAGATTGTGGGTTCTGGAATTCCCACGACACACTTGTAAAGAGCTTTAGGTCTCAAACGTCTCTTGTTTATGTACATTTCATAGCTGTTGCTTAGCTCAAGATCAATACTATCAATCTTTTAAAAGATATTTGGACATATTTAAGGCTATGGTACACTGTTTCAGTAATTATCACATAATTAAAATTTCCCCATATAAAATAGCAGCACTAACCATAGTTTCCACAATAATACACTAAAAATGTTAATGCCATTTTTATTGTAAATTGTAAGCGGTTTAACATTGCATTATAATAATATTATAATACTGAATACTGAAATATTTATGGGGTTTAGTTTGAAAAACAGCCTGTGTGTGACATATTTTATTTAAATGACTTTGCTTCTTTATTTTGTTATCATCAATGTACATCAGGGTGTTTTGTGTTACATTTTATGTTATTTAGTTACTTCATTGCATTATTTTAGTGTCGTGTTTATGACACTGTGCACTATACAATTATTGGCCTTGTTTTATGGACAGACATGGCTTGTAGTTTTACCATGATGGTTATCGGTACATTGTAAGGTAAAATGTAGATTTTAGTGGTATACTAGCATTATATCGCTTCATGAAATATACAGGCATCAACATCCCATCCTGTAATGAGATCCTGTCTTGTCTGTGTATTTTTTTACAGTGAATTTCTGGCACCCAAGGCTGCCAGTTTTACTTTTAACAGAATATTTCTGATAGTTTTCCCATAGTTGCTACAGTTACTAGTGAAAAATCATTTTAGATTGCATTAACTTGGGTAGCAAGTCGATATTGAAAAAAAAAATGGTCACACTTTAGGTTAGGGTCCAATTCTCACTATTAACTAACTATTAACAGTGACTTTTGCTTCAATAAACTCCTAACTGGTGCTTAGTAAGGTAGTTGTTAAGTGTAGGTATTGGGTAGGATTATGGGATGTAGAATATGGTCATGCAGAATAAGGCATTAATTTGTGCCTTATAAGTACTAATAAACAGCCAATATCATAGTAATATGCATGCTAATAAGCAAGTTAATAGTGAGATTTGGACCCTAAACTATAGAGTTACCAAATAAATAAATCAATTAATGGATTAAATATCAATATCAATATTGATCATATCAATCTTTCCAACAGAGGCTCATTTGTGACCCTGCCTGTGAAACCCTGGCTAAAGCCGCAAAATCGAATTACGAGATTAAGAGCGTCAAAATGTCATAGCCATAAAAATTATGAAAACAGTTAATTTGTGTTTATTGCTAATGTAAATGATAGATTATACAAAGGACTTTGAGATATATTACTCAAATTTTAATTTATAACATAAGAAATATTGAAATGAATGATTATATTGACCATTTGTTTTATTATTTTGGGCTTCCATTGATTTCAATGGTCTCTGGGTTTAATTTCAGCGCAGAAACCCCTGCTGATTCTTTTATCATTCGGTTCAGAAATTCAGTTTTCTTCTACCATTAGAAAGTGCAAACAGACCTTAATATCAGTACGCAAGAGCGACAACCAGGAAAGGCAAGAAAACTGTTTTGTTTTGTAACTTAACATTCTGCCAAGATAACCATCTTATTTGAAAGACGTTTTTATGGCTGCTACCTGTAGAAATAATTCGGTCTTTGAATGCTGATGCTTCAGGTTGATGAATTTCCTATCTGACAGGCCGGCACATAAACATGAGGAACAGAAAATAGCTGATTGTTTAAACACATGTATGCTACCAGTCTCGCTGGAATTGCCCCTTAAATTATGAAATAACAGGTCTTATAGAGGATTACTTTCTGGAGGATGATGTTGATGACTAGAGCTGTAAATATAATCGTTTCGTTTCAATGTTTTTATGCTTTTTGGACATGCACATCATAATAAATAGACCTGTTTTACAAAAAAATTGTTTTACATAAATGAGAATCTCAGCTTTAATGTGGTGTATGGCACATAGTCAGGATAAATATGTTTTAAATGTGTTGCAGTTCAGCTTGATTTTACATTGGAATTTCTCAAAAACAAGATTTTCTAAGCCTGAAATTCAGCAAATATTTGACATGGCCTTACTCAGTCAATATATTAAATATATCAATATTATATTTTCACAGAATGTTATTTACATTATGTAGAAAACAGTGAATCAAAAAAAAAAAAAAAAGACTTTAGCTGGTTTTCACAGAGCACAGAAACAGCTAGCACTTTTAATAATTTTCACCCCCAATTATGATTACAGGGCAGATTATGGATTAATAAAGACTTGTTTCCAGACGGCTCCTTGCACAATTATGTTATGACCTCAAAACACTTTTTAAAAATGCCATGGTTACGATTGCGTTTTTACGTCACATTTGCTTTTGTAAACACTATCGGGTTGGTTTAGGGTTTAGTGTAGGTGTTGTACGTTAATGTAAAATGGAGCATTTCAATTCAGAACTGCGGTGATACATACAAAATGTAACGTAAAACTATGCCATATTCAGGTTCATCTGTGTAAGTATTTTTGTAATTGTAATTAAATACTTTTTGATGTATTTGTGCCCATCTCTGACTGAGGTATGAATTGGCATTGTTAAGCCAGGTGCAAGGAAAACATTGCTGTGAGTATTATGTAAAAAATAATAATAATGGTGCAATGTCCTGGAAGAACAAAAACACGGTGCTTTCTAATTGTGTTTTTTCAATCAATTAACCAATAGAACAATTACACTACTGACTTTCATTCACACACTAAGGTCTGGAACGCAACAAACACACACAGATCTGTCACAGATCTACTGTTGGAAGGCTGCTTGGCCGATCAGATTAGAGGACTGGAACTAACAGATACATTTTGCTTCAATTTATAAAGGATTTTCTTGTAGAGTTTTGGAGAAAAGTTCTTTAGAACAGATTAAAATAGTTTCTCAGAAACGAACCTCACAGTATTAAAATAAAGCCAACCCATTCAGACACAATCATAAACAATCCAAAAGTTAATGTAGAAATGTACATATTATAATAACTGCATTAAAATGCCTTACCCGATGGCCCCCCGATGTGGACCACAGAGGCATTTCACAAGAAAACAATATCCTATCCTTTATTCTCTTCAACCAATGAATGTGTGAAACACACAGAGAAGGCTTTTTTCTTAAACACACGGAAAAGTCGTTTTTCACAGCAAAAAACAGCAGATACTGAAATACACTGGTAGGTGAGAGTGAGAGAGGATATCACTGTTTTTGAAGGTGATAGATTTAGATGGAGTGCCCTGTTTGAAATCACTTCTTCACAAACACGAATACAAAGTGTTGAAAAACTACAAACATGGAAGATATGCGAGTCCGACGGTTAGGTAAAGAGGTTTAGATAATGAGGTTTGAGTGATTAAGTATCTAACCTGACGGAAAGATATTTATTCAATGTTATCCAAATTATTTTTAATCTGCAAGCATTGTGAACATTTGTAAAGATATGTTTAGTCATTCACTTTTAAATGCATCATTATGCAAATTGCAAACACTTGAGGAGAGTTTCAGTATGAAAGACCCACGACTGGCAGATCAACGTGCCGCAACATTTCTCTCCGAAGCGGTAGGAAATGAAATTGAATGTTTCACATGTTGATTTTAACTGACAAGATGATTAACAGGGCAGTTTAAACAGTGCCAGGATGCACATAACTAAGCGAAAGAGATGTCCGTTAAAGACACATTTATGACGAAGTAGTACGTCCCAAAGCTTGCCTACTCTTCTGCTACACACTCGAAAGAACTGGGCCTCGTACCCAAGCAGTAGTGTGGCGTCAAAACCGCTCTATTCTAAAATAAATCAGATTGAAATCAGACATCTGATAATATTCCTGTTTACAGAAACTGTTAAATTGACTTGGAATTGAAACTCTTTCAACGCCTCATTAGCCCCGCAATGGAACAACTCATTAAGACTTGATTTTCCTCTGGGATCTGGCAATGAAAAAGGAGGGAATGTGAGTAAATTAAAATTCTCTAACAATAAGCGACACCACCCTTGCTTTGTTTAGGAAGAATATTGATTGAGTAATTACAAAACAAAATATGGGGGAAAAAATATGAAGGTCACATATTTACTGCAGCTAAATATGGCTGTCATTCTTCGTCAGTCTTATTTCTGTACGCAGAGTTAAGTTATTTGTCATATTTCACAAATTAATTTCTTCCCCCCCTAAAAAAAAAAGGTTCAGACAACCAAATTCACATTAAATCTGCAATAGCATCTGCCTCGCTTCACTATATTTGTTCCCACCAGCACTGCCGTCTCGGGGCAACCCACACATTTTGATCAACAGTGTGCATGTTGTTTACAAGAAGCATAAACAAAACTCACTGTTTTTGCTGATCGCTGCATGATACTACATTACTGGTTGTTAAAGTTAGTTCGGTGTAAAATAAACATTGCCCATCCACATTATTTCTTTAAAGGGGTCACGACATGAGAAACCAAATTTGCCTTGATCTTTTGGTATATTAGAGATCTATGTACTATTAAAACTTCCTGCAAGTTTCATAGCTTAAGACGTCCTCCCCATTATAAATGAACCATTTATTTAACCAAGCTCTAAATACAGCTCGTATGAAGTGACGTCACGGTACGAAGTGACGTACCAGTCGTTTGCATATGACCGCCTCCAGCGCAGGACAACTACGCCTCATTTCGCATCATCGCATGCGTTGTCGTGCAGCGAGTGGGTCTGTTTACAAGATGACTGCGATGCCACGCAGATGTGCTGTTCCTGGCTGTGGACAAACAACATGTTTGAATACGCTGCCGAACGATCCAGACGTCAGGGAAAGCAGCTGGATGCAGTTTATTTGCAGCATATGCAGCGCGCCAAAGCCTTATTTGATCGGTGAGTGATGTAGATGAGTGTGACAGGGCATGTTACTGAAAGAACGAGCAGAGAGAGAGAGAGAGAGAGAGAGAGAGAGAGAGAGAGACCCGGCCGCGCGCCTTCAAACTGTCTTGCTCTCTCTCTCTCTCTCTCCCTCCCTCCCTCGCACATATGAATCAAAATCAATTGAGAATTGAAACGATGATAAAAGATCGGAAGACCGAAGTTTCACGTGGTGGAGCATTGTGTAGTCTACATGTGATACAAAATTATTAACGTTAATAATTTATACATAAGCAGCCAATCATAACAGTGGGCGTTAACACTGAACTCTTAAAGGGGAAACACCTCCAAAACAGACTGTTTGAATCAGAGGGGGAGAAATAGGGTGGTCATAAATCACAATTTTTTTTACGTTTTTTGTACAAAAAACTATAGTAATACTATAATTGCACCTAAGGGAACATAATTAAACGAAAGAAAAAAACATGTCATGACCCCTTTAAAGCTACAAGACACCAAAATGTTGTAACGATTGTGTAAATAATATATATACATGAAAATAGGGTAAGAATTTTAAACTTAATTCAAGATATTCTCTGAAAACAAGCCTTGATCACTTTTTTTTCTTGTTCTGAACTGTTTAGCTATATTACTGAAAAACGGTACATATACTGGTTAAATTTTTTTTTTTTTAAACTGCTTAAATCCATACACGCATGAAATGAGGATTCAGTCCTGCAAATAAATGCAGCATCAACTCCCGAAACTTTGCAGTTTGTTCTTGGCTAAAGTACAAAAGGAAAGAAAAAAAACTTCTTTGGATCATCAGTGTGATAATTCAACAGGTGAAAGGTTCATTTCAATGCTCCACTGATCATTTGACTGAGATACCAGAGGTGGTGTTTGGTTAGAGGAATTAGCTGACAAAGAAAGCTCACTGTGTTGATTCCCATGATGTCCCACTTCTTCTCAGTCTAAAGCCAGTAAGTTAATTTGCACTGAAGCCTCACAGTAGGATGTTAATCTTTAGAGTGTGTTTGTGTGTCTAGATGTGTGTATAGTCTCATGGTGCACATAGGCTCATTGTTCTGGTCCAATCACAATCCCTTCTGACTGAATTGATGGGATATTGAGTGTTGTCTTTCCTGCTGTGCGTTGTTGAGTGGGATTTGAAGATGTTATTAGGCAGTTCTTCATCATTTGGGTTGGAAAACAGTTTGAGCTACGATAACCCGATTATAATTTCCACTTGGATGAACTTAGAATCGATCTCAAGACTCAAAACAACACTTCACAAACAAGCAGATGTAGAGGATCACGCAATCCTTCAGCACAGTGTTGGGTAAGACAGCCGTAGATCTGTTCGTAAGGAGTTGTGGACGACAGGTAAACACACATGATAAATGCCAGTGTTGGAAAAGCTACTTTGTAACTTTATTAGCAACTTTCCAAGTTAAAGTAGATATATACATTGGGGCAATTTAAGGGGAAATATCTTTTAAATATGAAACATCAGATAAATAAAAAAAACTAGTATTTATCTGGTACAAAATCAATACGGATCACAATTAGGGTTATAGGGTTACTAAAAAAAATTCAAAAAGATACATTTTCCCAAAATAAAGTAATAAAACGAGAAACACCCTAATCTTAACTGAATCAAAAACTAAGTAATAAACAGCTGAATTTATTATTTTATTTTATTTTATTCGCACTATTAAAAAAATACAGTTAAGTTAGTAGGTTTACTACTTTTCCTTTTAATTTCTCCAAAATGCAAAAATTCAAATGCATTACCCAATAACCATGCATTTATGATAGTAAAATAAATAGGCGTAGTAACTTAAAAAAAAAAAAGAGAAACTTGGGAAGAGAAAAGATTTCAAGCCAAACTGTATTAAATAAGGGTTATGTTTTAGTACGGTCTAGGGGAGTCATTTGACGTTCAGTTCTCAAACCAGTTGAGAACCACTGCTTTAGCAGATGTCTTACTAATTCAACAGCAGCATGTCGACTCGAATCACACCATGAGGGCCTTCCATTCACAGGGGGTCAAAAACACGTCTCTTATCTCTTCTCTCTCACTTCCTCTCAAAACTGAGATGCCTTGGTTGCTATTTCATGGAACAGATGGTGTGTGAGCACATTACCTCTCCACAGAGACATTAAGGAGAAAAAGACTTTCAATCTGTTGAAGTCTGGCTTTCTTTCAGACATTATCACCATTTTTTTGCATCAGCAGAATCCCCTACACACACTTCTGAGGATTCCAGCAAAATGACATTACCGCCTGACTTTGTTGGCTTTTAGGTCTGTACATTTAATTGGATATACTGGATAATATATTATATGGTAACACTTTACAATAAGGTTCATTAGTTAACTTAACATGAACTAAGAATGAGCAATACTTCTTCAGCATTTATTAATCTTAGTTAATATTGATTTCAACACTAATACATTATTAAAATCAAAGGTTGTATTTGTTAACATTAGTTAATGCATTGTGAACTAACATGAACAAACAATGAACAGCTGCATTTTAATGAACTAACTTTAACAAAGATTAATAAATAGTGTAACAAATGTATTGTTCATGGTTAGTTCATGTTAATTAACACATTACAAATGTTAACTAATGAACCTTATTGTAAAGTGTTACCTATATATATATATATATACTTTTAATGTGGACATGAGGACAAGACTTCTAATGACCCACTTTGTCATATTTATTAAGTGTATTCATCTGCCCCACAAATATAGTTAATATATAATATTATAATATATAATTCATTAATTGGCTTGTCATTAAAAATGTTGATTGATTGGCAGCCCTAGAATAAACGTCATTTATACACTTTATAATAAATAGTGTTTGCCACAGTTTATGTAATGATCGAATTTCCATTTACTCATAACCCATGCTTCACAGTGTGTATAATGTAGTGCGGTGGTTGTGATAGTCATCTCTATAGTATAATGGCCACCCATTATAAGTGCTAAACATTATGCGAGGTAGGACTTACGATATGGAGCATGATGTAGTCTCCTAGTCTGGGGGCACTGTCAATGCGGACCAGAATCCCGTCCTTGATAGTAGTGCTGAAGCCCACCGCCAGTCTATCGGTCCGAGTGCTGGGCCTCTCGTTATTGGGCCATGTGTATGTGATAAGACCTCCACCCTTTCCAAAAATGTACGTCGCTCCAGCTGCAGGGAGGAATAGAGAAAGATTATTTTACAATGCAACATCCAGCTGGTGGGATGTCAAAAGTACCAATATGTTAGTTCAGAATTACAACTCTATTCAGTACCAAAAGGCACCAGACAGCACAAAGCTTACGAAGAGCTTACGATGATGCAGCTACATTAACAAGCTTGAGCAGTCAAAATGCCTATCTTGACAAAGTATTAATGTAAATACAGTCTGTTTGTCTTCAGCAAATGTAAACAGATGGGACATACAAATGAATGTGTCAAAATATCAGATCTGTGCACTAGATCTTACAGTGTAAATGCACTCTAAAAGGCTATTACGTTGTTAATATTTATCGAAGAACAGTATTGACAAGGAAAAGAAAACCACTCACAGCTCTTAGCTGGATCATTTTAGTAGCTTTACTACAACTGAACATGAAGATAAAAGTAAGGCTTAAAGAAAAAAAAGTGCCGCTGATTTGAATTACAAGCTTTTCAGTCAGTCACCAATAACAGTGAATCCAATATCAATGCATTATCTCTAATACTATGGAATATGAGAATAATTTGTTTTATTTCACATTTTATTTCTATACAAATGTAATGTTTTATACTGCTATTGGTTATATAGGTTTTATTTGTCTTCATTCTTGCAATTTGCTAGACTACTGTAAAACCCATGTAGTGTTTAAGTAATTAGGGAAATCTGAATGCTGAATATCAGAATTCCAGAACTATAGCCCTATTCAGACACTAATTGTTTCTCATGGGGTTGTAAGGTATTTCCAACATTTACAGGGGCTAGTCTGTGATTTTATTGCCGTCCAAATTTTTCTGCTGCACTTGGGATGCATTTGAAAGATCTAGCCTACACTTTCATTACTGAAATGCTGAAAGAACAATATTATATCATACCACCGCTCAAAGGAGAAAGAAAAGAAAACCACGTAAACATTTGAAATGGACCGTTGTTATAGCAGCAATTATATACATTAAAAAGATTAACCAAGCAGCTTTATGTTTACCTAAATAAGAGGCTGTATTAACCTACAATCGCTAATTTCCAAATTTTCAAAATGACATCCATCCTTTTGAGATAAAATACAAGGCAGAAAACCATTTTCTCGGTTCGTAAGATCACAAAACTCGCTCCTCCACCAGGATGCATGAGTTTTATCACTGAGGTGTCATGCTAATTAATTTTTACAGACACCCACATGAGAAACGATTACCGTCTGAATAGGTATTTAGATAAATCCTTAGTTGTACAGAAAACATGGTGGATTTTAAGAAGATTGCATTGTGGTTCATGCTGAATTTATTAGAAGTTGGTCTGAGAACACTGTGAAACCACAACCTCCAACAAGCCTATATATTTTTATGCAAGTTTTAGTGACCTAATTTTCATGGTGACTCTTAGACCTTGGCTGTGTGTCTAGAGCTTGAGCTGAGCACTGGGATCAATGCTTGGCCCTCAAGCCTCTGAAACGGGACTCTATACAGGGAAAAGCTTGAAGCTGCCAAAAAAAAAAGACTTACAATCCTCATCCATTATACATGAACCTGCAACTAGAGAACAAAAGCAGGCAGAGATATAAAATCAAACAATCTCTTCCAAGTGTAATTTGACAAACACAAAAGGGCAAAGAAAATTAGCTGGACGTTGGCTCTTCGAGAAGAAGGATCATTATGCTTTCACATCACACCCATAGCAAAAGATAAAACGAGTGACAAAACTCTAGAAAGTTACTTTGAATCACAGTAATTACCCCTCTCAAATCAGAACCATTTACTAATGTCTGGACAAGCATGTAATCAATTGCATCCAGGACTCTGAGGTTTAAACCGATTAAAACATCAGAATCTTTGTGATCTATTAAAGGCAGGGCCGGATTTATGCATAAGCATTCCAGGCACGTGCCAATGCTCGCACGTCCAGGGAGGCCCAATTACAATGAGGAGAAATAATATATTTCTTATTATGTTACTCTAATAGTAAAACACCAAAAGACAATTACCATCTGAATGAACACTATTTTAAATATTGGGCAGAAACCTGAATACAGTGTTACACAAAGCAGCGCTGAGCTTATATATATACCACTGCAGGCTGTATACACTCTAAAAAATAATTCAGGGGCTTAGTAAATATCACAGTAATAATTAACTGTATTAACTTAATACAATCTCTGAATATCATTTACTTGATTGTTTGAGTTGAACATACCAAAATAATTGACTAAAAATCCAACAGTTAATTTTGTCTAGAATTTACAGTTATATATAAGTTTTTTTCACTAAAAGAATTTAGTATTTGACTAACCAATTGTTTCTTTTAAATAAACTTAATATATTTGTGAAATTTCTATCAAAAAATTTGAGAATTGAGAATTAAACAGATCTGTTTCAAGAACCACAAAAATTACTTAATTTAAGTCAATATTATTAATATATTTAACACACTTAAGAAATTGAGTAAGTTTACTCAATTAAAACAATGTACCCCTCCCCCACCCTCTGACGTGACGACAGCTCAACGGTCGAGTGAGCGCGGGCTGTTTGAACTCTTCAGTCTCAGAAGAACAGTTCCCCTCTTTTCTTCTCAGTGTCACCGAAACTTCCCAGTCTCTGCGAAATTCAGGTTTGTGTATGTTTTATTTTATCTATAAAATCATTACTGTGCTTTAAATCATTGTATTTAATGCAAAACAACATACAAAGGCGTAGTGTGACACCTAAACGACCTTTTTTCACCTTTTTCCGCGTGATTGAAACGCCTTGCATAAACCACACGAGTTTATTCCAACGCATTCTCATCCCAAGGCGTAATATTCTGACACTTTGACAAAGCGTCTATATCGAACGCGCATGGAACCCTTTAGCGTCAATATAACACGCAGAGAGATGGGTAGGTTTAGGTATGGTGTAGGGTTAGGGTTAGACCGCTAGGAGCCGCCTTCTGACCCATATATTTCGGCGTCTCATATTGACGCTAAAGGGTACCATGCGCGTTCGATATAGACGCTTTGGCAAAAGCGTCATTATATTACGCCTTGGGATGAGAACGGGCTGGTTTATTCATCATAATGATAATGAATATAATTAATTTGGATGATAAAATGTCCTCAGAACTGTGCACTGTTTGTTTATTGGCAGGTTATGGAGTCAGTCGTGTCGCAGTATCTTTCGGCTATGAGTGAAACGCAAGACGGCGGTCTGGAGTCCGAAGTTCACCCGCAGAGCGCGAGTCCATCTCCGGCACGAGGACCAGCGCTGATACGGTGGATATTGGATAACAGGCCTGTTGATTACTCTTGAATTAGGCTACCTAAATGTTTAATGTTTAATTTTTACTTATAAAATGTTTGTTAAATTAGTTTAAATGTAGGCAATATTGTATGTTAAAACAGTGTAAAATATGCTGTTTGCTGTAGCTACTCATTGACAATAAAGGCCAATGTCATGTATACTGGTGATTGTATGGAATATTATTTTACAAAGGTTTAGAGGAAATAAAAAAGTTAATATTACTCATAAATAAAAACATCTAATATTACTCATAAATATTGGTTTTTAAATGTTTAAATGTTAAATTATTTCTACTCAATTTTATTTGTTGATATACCAGATGCATTTACTCAGATTTACTTAATATTTTTACTTGCATTTACTCAATTCATACAGTATATTTAATTGATTTCACAGCTTTAAAATGTACTCAATTTTTTTAAGTGTAAAAATGTTTCACCAAAAAAATTTAGTAAATCATGGTTAGACTTTTTAGAGTGTAGGCATTAGCACAAGGGTAGGACGACAAAGAAACTGCCATTGAAACTTTTATGAAGAGACTAAGTCAGAGATCCATTCATACAAATGTCTACCTTTTGGAACGGTCTTAAAATGCTGCCTCTATAGGCAGCTCAATAGGTTTTTGAACAAAGCAATTGAGATCAAAGAAGTAACTGAGGAATGAACATGTTTGTGCAGTTTTTGGGCACTGTGTAGAAGGAACAAGACCGCAGGTGCACTGGCAGTTTTATTGCCATCGTTGACGTTTTCACCACCATTCGTTTGTTATTATGACTGTAACATCTCATTTGCACATCTGGGCTTGAGGGCCCAGCTGGTTGATATTCCTTAAGGGGAAGAGACATCATGCCGAGTGGATGGGGTTGAGTCCCAGGAGACGGAGAGACATATGGGAGTGAGATGAAAGAGAATGCGTCACATACATATAAGACTTGTGCTGGGTCAGCCTACCTTGTCCCCAACCAATATGTCTATGCTAGGTCAACACTCTATTTCAGGGGTTTTCAAACTTTATAGAGTCAAGGACCCCTCATAGGGAAGAACATTTTCCAAAGACACCCTTATAATTATAACAGTGATTAATCCCAAAGTTAATGTGGGTGAGAGTAATGAACAAAATCTGTTAATTACAGTGCCATTCATTACAAACAACATTTAAAATAAAGTAATTTATTTTTTAATATTTGTAATGAATGGCACTATAATATTTTTTTTAATATATACAATAAACTTTATTTAAATACAAATATATAAATACAAACTTATTTAGAGTGAAACTGAAACTGAAGTGGGCTCACTAATTCAGCATGAATCGTTAGTCGCAGTGTAACATTTGGTTGCTAAACTATTATTTATTATGTAAAGAAGGCTTTGTACTTCTCTCGTGTCCCAATATCCACTCAAAATAGTATTCTTCACATACGGAAAAAATCCGTCTGGAATAACACCACAGCATGCTCAAGCTGACCGACACAGCCTACAGTGTACAACTAGACAAATAAAATTGAGTAATTGAATAACTTTTCTATGTTTAGTTGTCTCTCAAGAGCCTGCAATGTCAAGTTAGCAATGTGAGAAGAATTGTTATGTTGTGATACGTTGTGCGCTTAGATTAAACAACTTCAAATACTCCGTCAGATAATAGTAAGGCATCTTTCAAAATGGTAAATGGTCTATTTTTATGTGTAACAATTAAACAAACAAAATGAGCTGGCCGTCTCTGTGAATTTCTTTCTGAATACACGTAGCAAAAAAGAACCAAAATTTTATGCTGCCCGTTTTGAAACCCCCTGCTCTATTTTATTAGATAAAATACATGCTTTAGGGATAGAGTCAAATCCTGACCCACAGGGAAATAAACCGCAGGATCTCACTCAGAGATCTTCAGTGTCTCCAGTCGTAGTTCTCGTGAGGATGGACACAGATCTGAGCTCAGTCTTCAGGGAGTTGTCCTCCTATACCATGTCTCCTCAGTGCTGTGGGATGCCATGAAATACTGCATCCACACTGCACCCCAGGGAGCCAATTATCCCACTCAGTGGATTTGCTAAGTAACAAGAGACACCATTCAGTCCTTACAACACCACGTTTCTAATGGACCCTGCACGAGTAGGCTTAGCGAATGCCTGACAAACAAAAAAAAGCTATTTACCAAATTTAATCGTGTCAGGGCTTTACGCGATTGCACACGTCCATTTAAATGCTGCCGAATTGGCAGGTAGGCTGAGAGTTACTTGCAGCGTTGATAGAGTGAGGGAGTGTTTTGCATTTAGGCACTGGTGTTAAGAAAAAGGCTAAAAGTAGTGAGATTACAATTACGCCACAAATGGACTGTTTTTAATGAACACTGAAAGCTTTTGAAAGTCTGGTGTTTTACGTATGAATTCATTATGGGCAAATTGCATCTTCTGGAGCAATATGTACCACAGTTACTGTCTCCTTAATGGAATTCCAGGCCGGTGAAAACTTCATTAAAAAACTTCATTACAGAAATGCGCTGATAAAGGGTGATGCGTGGCAAACATTTTCAATTCAATATACTAACACACAAAAATAAACTGTGTGCGGAAAAGCAGTTTTTTTTAGCAATGTGTTTGACACATTAAGGTAACTAAGAACATGCAGTTAACAAATATGCTGGACTAAATATTGCTTTCACTGCTTGCTGCATTTAGCATTTCCAATTCCATGATTCAGTTAGGAGGACTTTTGCTACAGTCTTAACCAAATAGGATTTCTGATATTATTATTTTTTTCATCTGATACAAAGTTAGTACATTGTCAATGACTTCATTTATTGCATAGCAAAACAGACACTTCTTGAATTTCTACAAAAAACGAGTGAAGAACCAACCCTTCACACAGCCTGTTGATCCCGGAAAATTGCCATAAAATTGCCAGAGTGCCTTCTGTGTGAACGCAAACACGTCCTGGGATTGGTCCAGAAAAGGGGACCTAGTAACATTGCCGGAACGCGCCCTGTGTGAACAAAAGCCGTAATCGATGCTCTAGTTTATGATTGAATCGGAAAAAAATACACGATCGTGGTTTCTCGAGAGAGAAATCGCAGATCATAAGCAAACTTAAGACACTGTGGAGACATTACACGTCACATCGATGTCACGTGTCTTTATGGGATGTGTGTAAACACGCAAACAGATTACGGAAAATCACTGGCATTGTGAATGAACCAAAATCAAACTATCACAGGACAAATTATCTGTGTATTTCCTGGAATCTTGAAAAAGGGCTATAGTAAATGTCTTTACCTAGACTTTGTCTCAAATTATGCACTTGATATTGTCTGGTGGCCTTCAAAAGCGCTCTCTTAGTGGCCCTTATGCGCACTCAATGCACCATTTCATCTAGACAGTACTGGTGCAGACTATAGTGAACTATTACTCAACAGTCCATGTTCAGGGGCGTGTCTACGTGGTGGCCAGGGGGGGCACCGGCCCCCCCTGAAATTCGATTGGCCACCCCAGGTGCCCTCCCTATAAGGTGTCTTGTGATTGGTTCAGTTATAGACTCTACTGAAGTTCATGATTCAAAGAAGTGCAGCGCCAGAGAAACAACGGTCGTCGCGGACTAGGACTTTTACTTTATCAAGTGTGGGAAGTCAAGACACCAAACAAAGAGCTGGTAACCTTTATGTAGGCCTATGGTTTAATATGTTATGGTTTTCTCAGATCAATGTTTTTACCCCGTCAGGCTCTGCTCGCGTTGGTCGTGGTTGATTTCAATCCAATGTTCAGTCAAAGTTGAATAAAACACAATAAAAGTAAAATACGCTGGGCGCTATCAAACAAAAAACACTGTCATGGTGATTTGCATAGACGTGCGGCGCGGGACTAGATTTGATGGCCGAGTGCGAGCGCGGGCGGTAATGCACTCACTCTGTGCGGGCTGCGGGAGAATAAAACGATTCGCGGGACTCCCGCAAAATATAAATATCAATGAATAAAACACATAAAAACAAATAAACTGTTATTCATCTGTTGCAGAAAAAGAACAACTAAACCAAAACAGAAACGATTTACAGGCCAGTTTCTTTTTATAAACATCATGTTTGTTTGCAGCGTTGAGCGATGTAGCCAATCACAGACACGTGTTGATTTCTTAAACACAATGGCCAATCAGAAGCATTTAACTCAGTGTTACTCAGCTTTTTTGTACATTTATCTGAAAGAAATGTTGAATGAAACACTATGATGTTTTGGCCAAACATTTGAATTATTACAGTGGGGGGATTTTTTTATTTTAAATTATTATTATTTGAAAGAGATTGTGAATAAAACTACTGTATATTGTAATGGCCAAACTAATTAAAAGAAAATAGTTGACATCGTTTCTGCTTCTGGGTTTATAAAATTGCTCATTATTAAAATTGCTTTTATTTTATAAACTTGTTAGTTTTATGAAAACACTAAAAATAATAAACACTGGCTGTCAAATTTAACTTAATGGATATATACAGGGATGACAAAAAATTTAATTAATCAAAAATGTGCTTTATTACTAAATTTGTTTACAAGTAACTTTATTCAAGTTAATAAAATAATAAAATCAATAGGATTTAAGTAATATACTGTAGAATTTAGCTTTTTTTTTTTGGTCACTGGCGGCCACCCCGTTTGGAGGCAGTGCCCCAGCATGGCCCCCCCACTGAAAATGCTCTGGACACGCCCCTGTCCATGTTGCAAAGTCTTGGTGGGGGACCACATGGGAGGACCACATGGGGCTGACAATGCCATTTGGGACAAGGCCTTGATCAGTGCACAAACTACAACCAACCAATTTGTTAGCACCAGCCTGCATTACAGGACTGTTTGCTTTTATTTGTCAGTATGTGACGGACTGATGGTATAAAATTGGTCTAGTCAACGCTGTCAGTCATGACCAAAAGTTAAGATCAGGTGTTGCACAGTCTGAATGGATTTTACTCAAGACTTTGCTGGGGTCATATTGTACAATTTGACAATAAATAAATAAATAATTGTAAAAGACATAAAAAAGTAAAAGACAAAAATATACCTGGCTTTATCCCACCTAACATGCAATTGGGATCCTGAGCTTCTCCCTTCATTCCATCAGATTGCGTTCTGACCTCTCTATGAATCAAAGTGTGGTTGCACAAGCCACCAAGGTTAAGAGTGTAGATGTGTAACAAAGCAAGCCTAACATGTCTTGCTTCAGGGAGAAATTGCACTTCTGCCAGTATAGTTGGTGGAGCAGCCTCTTGGCTCATATCCCTGCATGTTCAACTAGCAACACAGTTTAATCTCTGTGAAGAGGTGAATCTCTGAATCTCTGGAGGCAGAAAAACATCTTTCTCATTATGAAGGCACACGTGTAAACAACACATGGAAGCACAGATTCATTAGCGCACTGGTTACATGTTTGGATTCGGTGCCTGTCCCTGCAATACTCGCCCAATTACCCAAGATCCACATTGAGAATTTCTGGTGCCTTACACACACTTGCCCACACATATACACACACAATTGGTGCTATCTGTGATTTAGATCCTAAAGTGGTGTCTCGTGGGCTTTCAAACATGCAGTATGTCGGAGGTGCAGAAAATCTGTTCCACAAGGTACAACACAAAACCAAAAACATGAAAACACAAGAGTGCAAGAAAAACAGAGCAAACACACTCTGTCTCCAAAGCACTGATGTTTTTCCACCTTGTCCAGTATAAAGTATATCCAGACAATGGCTGACCTGCTCAGCAGGCTCTGGGCACAAATGCTGCATTCTGGAGCCAAGGTGTTGCAGGAGAGCAGTTCAAGAGAAGAGTTTTCCAATTAAAAATGTGCAGATCTTTCAGAGACTGCTATTTGTAATCATTCTTTGTAATCATGTAAACACAGTTCTTGTAATTGTGTGGCCAATTAATAACCAAGCCATACCTGCAACTGAATTCAGACAGAAAGAACACAGTGGTCTTTAGTGGTACCAGGAAAGCATGTTTCACTTCATTCAGTGTACTTTTGCGAATGGCAGGTGCAAACAAGTATGTGAAGTGAGGTTTTCAAAAACAAGGAAAGTTTGCAAAGTTTTAGAACAACATGTATCCCAAGGGGAAATATTCAAATTAAATGTGCTGTATGATTTTTTTTTTTTACTATACTAAACCACAAAAATAGCATAATATATTTGCAGAGATTTAAGAAATATGCTAAATTCAAATACGTGTTTCTCTGAAAACAATGCTACAGCAAGTTATTCTACTTTGAAATGTGCGCTCTGTATCCAAATGCCTGTTTTTGCTTTGTTATAGCCTAGGTCAACTTTGTGGAGAGCAACAATTCTAATTCTCAAATCCTTAGAGACTTCTTTGCCATGAGGTGCCATCGTCAGTATGAAACAATTGTACTCAAAGCACAAATTTTAACTGCTAGAATACAAGATACACAAATTTGTATGGTCCTGTCAAGCAGACAAAAACATGAAAATTATGAATAGGACATGTGGCTGCTGTTATCACTTTGGGTGTACTCACTTTTGTTGTCAGCTATTTTGACAATAATGGACTATTTGACTACTCTAAAATATATCAAAATTTAATTTCTATAGTATTGTCCCTTGAGAAGATACTAAAATGTTTGCTGAAATGTGAGGGGTGTACTCACTTTCGTGAGATACTGTATATATATATATAAATATATATATATATATATATAGAGAGAGAGAGAGAGAGAGAGAGAGAGAGAGAGAGAGATCTGGTTTGATGCAGAGCCAGGACCATAGCCTGCATGGCAAAAACTTAAAGGAGAACTCCGGTCAATTTTAACATTGAGCTCCTTTTTTTGTACATTTGGAGTGATGTCAGTACAGAGAACAACAACAAAAATCGGTGTTGCCTACACCGTGTTATCGTCTTTTAAAAATTTGCTCCCTGTTGACTTCAATGGGGCAAGTTTTAAGCCTGCTTTTAGCCTCTTAACATCCTTGATTTGTCATTACAAGTGCACGGCCATGTGAGTGGTGTTATTAAGAGTGAACACGGTCAATCTGACTGCAGTAGATGTGAAAGATATGAATAAAAATGATGTTAAATCAGCCAGCTCACATACCTGAATTTTCTTCCTGTTTTCGGTCGAAGTCCACAGTAGTCGATTGTCGAGTTCGCACGCGCGATCATCAAACTCAAAAACCTCCTCCGTGTGTTCAACGTCTGATTCGGATGAATTATCCATTTGAGCTGATATTCTCGAACACCACACAGCACCATCATCGGCTGACAGCTGACAGTCTGAGTCTCCACTGTTGCTTAGTTACCAATGATCGCGCACACGAACTCCACTATCGACTACTGTAGACTTCGACCGAAAACAGGAAATAAATACAGGTATGTGAGCTGGCTGAATTAACATCATTTTTATTAATATCTTTCACATCTACTGCAGTCAGATTGACCGTGTTCACTCTTAATAACACCACTCACATGGCTGTGCACTTGTAATGACATATCAAGGATGTTAAGAGGCTAAAAGCAGGTTTAAATCTTGCCCCATTGAAGTCAACAGGGTGAACATTTTAAAAAGACGATAACACGGTGTAGGCAACGCCGATTTTTGTCGTTGTTCTCTGTACTGACAGCACTCCAAATGTAAAAAAAAATAAGCTCAATGTTAAAATTGACCGGAGTTCTCCTTTAATCGAGGACATCTAGCTCAGAATATTCACATCAGAAATTTTTATTCTATACTTTGCATTCTTAGACAGTGATCTTTAAACCGTAAGGATCTTACACCCTCAGGAGGTAAGTGAGTCAATCAGAAGTTTTCTGACTTTAACTGTATATCATCTACCCTGGTGCTTTGGACATTAAATTTGATTGGTTGTTTTGGATGGGCGAGCAATAGCAAGCTAGCTTAGAAAGCACAAGATCCCTCCTTCCCTTCAGAGCGCCTCCAGAGCCACGCCTCCTTCAAAACACATGAACGCACACTGCAGAGTCTGCAAAGCGTCACGAGAGATGCCGTTAAATTACCTGATATCTCAAAGCACGTAACATTACAAAAATGTACCTAAACAACTTACAGAGCTCTTACTTGTACCACCTGACTGCTGCAGATTCATTTTGCCATTGTGTTGACACAAACATAAGAATCCAAGTGTAAGGACGTGAACAGCTCCGAGTAGAACGTCACGGGTTGCCATCTCGTAATTACATTAACAAGGCATTTCAAAAGATGGCCGAAGAGTGAAATGACTTGTCTTAAAGGGACTTAGAATATAATACAGATTTAGAAGATTAAAACTGTGACTTATAGATGCAAAACATGGATTGCATATACATATACATAGTACATATCGTCCCCTTGGAATTATAAGGTTCTATCTGCGTTCTGAGCTGTTTTGAGATATTGAGCTTCAAAGATTTTGCATTACATATAGGAAAATGTGTATGGGGAACAAGTTTCTTTCAAACATAAAAATAACAGGGACCCTAAATGTACACTAAATGTAAAGTTGTCACAGAATAAGAATATGTGAATAACTCAAATTTGACAAAAATGTCAGATAAAACCTTATAATTCCAAGGGGACGATATACAATTCTCTCATAAAACAGTCACATCTTCAAGGTGTGTATTTGCTGCTATATATGATAACCAGAGACCTGGTTCTGCATATGAGCAGTTTGGAGGTAATTTCAAAGACACCCTGATGCCTAGTTCACTTGTTGGGTGAGGGTTCTTGTGCATTAATAAAATAAAATCCTAGGGATGGCATGTGTCTAATTTCTGATACTCTACAATATGTTTATATTTTTAATATACCGTATACACTCACCTAAAGGATTATTAGGAACACCATACTAATACTGTGTTTGACCCCCTTTCACCTTCAGAACTGCCTTAATTCTACGTGGCATTGATTCAACAAGGTGCTGAAAGCATTCTTTAGAAATGTTGGCCCATATTGATAGGATAGCATCTTGCAGTTGATGGAGATTTGTGGGATGCACATCCAGGGCACGAAGCTCCCGTTCCACCACATCCCAAAGATGCTCTATTGGGTTGAGATCTGGTGACTGTGGGGGCTATTTTAGTACAGTGAACTCATTGTCATGTTCAAGAAACCAATTTGAAATGATTCGAGCTTTGTGACATTGTGCATGATCCTGCTGGAAGTAGCCATCAGAGGATGGGTACATGGTGGCCATAAAGGTACGGACATGGTCAGAAACAATGCTCAGGTAGCCCGTGGCATTTACACAATGCCCAATTGGCACTAAGGGGCCTAAAGTGTGCCAAGAAAACATCCCCCACACCATTACACCACCACCACCAGCCTGTACAGTGGTAACAAGGCATGATGGATCCATGTTCTCATTCTGTTTATGCCAAATTCTGACTCTACCATCTGAATGTCTCAACAGAAATCGAGACTCATCAGACCAGGTAACATTTTTCCAGTCTTCAACTGTCCAATTTTGGTGAGCTCTTGCAAATTGTAGCCTCTTTTTCCTATTTGTAGTGGAGATGAGTGGTACCCGGTGGGGACTTCTGCTGTTGTAGCCCATCCCCCTTAAGGTTGTGCGTGTTGTGGCTTCACAAATGCTTTGCTGCATACCTTGGTTGTAACAAGGGGTTATTTCAGTCAAAGTTGCTCTTCTATCAGTCGTCCCATTCTCCTCTGACCTCAAGCATCAACAAGGCTCTACGAAGCTCGGCGATATCGTCTGGAGATGGACCCTCGCCTTGGTCTATATCTCTTAATAGGTCGGCTTGGTAAGCCTGCAAAATGGCCATTGTGTGCAGGCTTGCACCAGCTCGGCCTGACGCCATATATGCCCTGCCCACCAAAGCGGATGTGGTGCGGCAAGGTTTAGAAGGCAGCGCCAGTGACTTCAGGGATGATGCAAGGTCGGGTGAGAGGTAGCTGGCTAATGCTTCCTCAACCCGAGGCATCATCCCATATCCCTTATCTCTAACCCCCACGACATCACTGTAATTCAACATCGGAGGGTTAGACAGGCGCAATGAAAAGGACCTGTTCCAGGATTTACACAACTCATTGTGTAAATCCGGGAAGAAAGGGTAGTGACCGGCGTGAAGGTTGCATGCGGTGCTGCTTCCTGCCGCTCTTGTGGCCAAGAAATATCAAGCTTGGCCACAGCCCTTGTCAAAACCTCCACCAACTCATTGTAACTGGGTGCAGGCTGAACAGATTGGTGTGTGACATTATGATCCTCATCCCCAACACTCAGCACATCTAATTCCTCGGAATTAGACAGCTGTAAAACGGGAACATCATCCCGAGTGGGAGAAGCCGCGGAGCGGGCTCCCGAACGGGGAATGGGGGATTCGGATTCATCAGAAGAGGAACGAGAATATGCCTCGACAGTCTCGTCATCAACTAGATCTCTTTGCGATCCCCACGATCTGAGCCGCCGCATTGCCTCGGCCGAACCACGGGGAGAACGCATTTGGCCATCTTCGGAGAATAAAGCCAGCCGAGAACGCAGCACTCTCACAGAAACAGACTCACAATGAGCGCAAGCAGCCCCCTCGAGAGCTGCTTGAGCGTGCTGCCTTCCCAAACATGACACACACATTTCATGTGTATCCCCAGCCATGAGAAAACGTGGGCATGGGAACACACACTTCCTGAACTGTTCATTGGCCATAATTGTGCCGACGTGCCTTTGTACACATCCATGTATGCCGTCACACGCTACGTCATCACGCAACGCCATTAGGATTGGATTTGTTTCATTCATGAATTCAGACAGCGTCCCCTAGTGTCGTCTCGACGCAGTTCGAGTTCCTCGATAGGGAACTATACTACTATCCTATAAATAATGACATGGTGTTGGTGTATTGTGCATCCCAATCATGGTTATATGCTGTTTGGCTAACATCACTAATAGGCAGGCCTTTCAAAACAGATCTTCTGTAAACACTTGATACTGGCAGCCACAGCCGTTCTTTATGTTCTTTGCCTCCTCACTCATGTGTGCTGTCTCTTTTGGGGATATGTATCTGTAAGTAGGACTGGTGGATGCTGGGGTTTTGCAGAAACAGTATAAAGAGGAGGAGGAGACAGGACAATTGTAGAATAGAATATATAGAATAATAATAGAATAAATCACAATACTCAATATGGTGGCTATAGGAAAGGAAGTACTGCCATTCAGTTGAAAAGAGCCAATTGTCTAATAGATAAAGACATCACCAAGGGAAGCACAGAAATTTCGGCCAATGGGATAAATGGAAGTGTTTTCCCATGATTATGCAGACTGAACAAAGGTGCTTGTCTGCTACCGTACTATTACAGACAGTGAGAAGGAATTCAGAGCAACATTTACTGTATGTAGTGCACTATCATTCTATATGGAGAAGGGAATTGTTTATTTTAAAGGTGGTCAATTATGCCCCTTTTTACAAGATGTGATATAAGTCTCTGGTGTCTGTGATGTAATATAAGTCCCCATGCAAAATGTGTCTATGAAATTTCATCTTAAAATACCCCATAGATCATTTATGATCCAATTTGCCTCTATTTGGGTGTGAGCAAAACACATTATCGTGGGTGTTCCTGTTAAATGCAAATAAACTGCTGCTCCCCCTTTCCAGAACAGGGCGGATCATTTAAGCTCATGCCTCAGATACTCTGGCAAAAACAAAACTGGAGAATCTCACGCACCCAAAATGTCAAAAATTGTAAGTAACTGTGTTCAGCCTTATTCAAACCAGAGTTGGACACTGATGGAGACTCAAGAAGAAGTTACACATTTTAGAACGCAACAAGATGTTTCTGAATGGTTAGCTGATTAATTTATGTAGGTGTTGTGTTGTTTTACAGGTGCTCATGTGGGAAGTGTGGTAGGATGTTGGTATTGACCCATCTTTCAGAATCAACTTTTAGGCAAATCCAGCATTGAACTGACCCTTGTGTGCGAAGCAGTCCAATATAAAAATTCCTTCAGCAAATTTCCTTCATAAATTAATGTGTGTCCACTGTGTCCTCATTGGCTATGGAGTCTATGGAGACTTTTATGTTCATTAGCATATCCAAAAACAGAACATTTGTAATAGGTGCTATAGCAAAAATATGAACATGGCGAACTTTGTGCGCCAATATTTATAATAATTAATTATTACTTATTTAATCATTTATTTTATTCAATACCAACAAGTCCTGTAAATTAATCACTTATAAGGTTCCATTTGATTTCAGTTAAGATGCTGCCACAGAAAGCAACAGACAGGAAAGCAGCTTACTAGGTGTGGAAACAGTCATTCAGTTAACCCCCAACTAGTTCAATCAAAGGAGAGAGAACCTCAGAGCATTTCAAGAACAGCTTGATTTGCTGTGTGTGTGTGTGTGTGTGTGTGTGTGTGTGTGTGTGTGTGTGTGTGTGTGTGTGTGTGTGAACTTAAGAGCTCCATGAAGGCTGCCTGCTTGCTGCATCAAATCTGCAGGAACATGAAGGTTTGCTCAAAGACTTCTTTAAAGTCAGACAAGCCAAAGTGCACCCTAATTCACACACACAAACACACACACACACACACACACACACACACACACACACACACACACACACACACACACACTATATCATTCCCACTCGACCACAGCTCTAAAACACTTTTTGTTGTTGGTGCAAAGATGGATGATGATCTGCTGTTGCCTCTTCTTTATTTCAGTTTTCAGTAGTCATTCTTTTGGATCCATGTGAACAGAATTACATAGAAAGAATAGATACAAGCTAAATACAAAGGTTTAGAAATATTTGGATATTTAGAAATTCCATATAAATCTAAAGTTACTCTATAGCTCTATCAGAAACATCCTCGCATCGCCCCAAACACACATTAATTCCATGAACTTTAAAACCCTGGCCCCAAACCGTTTCAAGGAGTAAAAGATGAACTCAGGTAATCAGTTTTTACTGTCTTTTAATATCTGGCAAAAAGCTTGTGCTATAAAAGACAAAGTCTTACGCAAGCTGTATTGATTAGATGGCAAATACCAGACTGATACTCTTCTCCGCTCCTCAAATACATAAAACATAAGCCTTTACACACAACATGCTTTGAATAAAGAAAACGCTCTACTAATTCAAATAACCCGTTTTTATTTACCCTTGCACTGCAAACAAGCAGAGATGGTCTCAAGTTCAGGTAAAAAACTAAACAAAACAAAAAACATTATTAACAGGTTTTTCTTTTCTTTTTTTTTTCGTTTAAATGTTACAGAAGTAACGCATAAAGAGAAACGTTAAAATACTAATTCTGCTCGGAGTAAACCAATTTATTTAGTTTTTCTTTAGTTTTTAAGCAGTGCTGAAAACATTGCAGTAGAGGTGTGTTGGTGCATCAGAATACGTGGTGACCCTTGGAGACAGAGGACGCACCATTAGAAAGAATAACCCATCCAAAGATGGCTGCAAGTGAAGTCTCATTCATAATTCAGTCATCTCGGGGGAGACACTGCTGCCTGCTTGGCATTCCGATGCCTTCCAGCACTGCATACACTGAGTGCTTGAGAAAACCAGGTACAGCAGGCTGCTATAAAGAAATAACTTCATTATGTATATGCCATTTGAATATGCAATCTAGGGTTGTAAAAAAGATATGTGAAAATCAATCCATTAAAAGTATCACAAGAGTTGTTTACATATGAAACCTGATCGTTGAAACTTTATGATCACAATGGCATACTATTTGCTATTTATGAAAAGCAGTATGCAGTATGAAAACTATGTGAAGTATGTGAAATTTCTGTGTATAAGGAATACTTGGATGACCTACTATATTTCTCAAACTGCACAAAACACAGCTGAAGCTCACTGTATCCCACAATGCAATAGGCTCCCGTTGCCAGGCTGCAAATTGAGCCATTTGTCAACCTCCACTGACCTCCATTGCATCTTTATTTTCAAGATAATAGCTGAACATCATGCATACCGCTGTTTGAAACAAATATCGTTGTAAACTGCGTTTAGCACAACAGTTACGTTTGCATTAAGGCCAGTTCACACCAAGGATGATAACTACAGTAGTCAACATTTCAAGTGGATCAAAACCTTTCAGCAAAAGTTATACATGAATTTTGAACAATAACCCTTCATGTCTCTGATTAACTTTTTTTTTATCCACTTCAAATGTTGACTACTGTATATTGATAATGATATACAGTAGTTTTAAAAATCATTCTAAATATAAAAGAATCCACACCACAATTACAATGATAACGACATGGAGAAAGTATATAGTTGGAATCACTTTCAGAACAACTATTTTTCCAGCTAATGAACGATAAAAACAATGACAGCCAGTAATATATGTATATATCTTGATCAATAATGTATGCACCTCTTGATGGAAACAACATCACACACACACACACACACACACGCACACACACACACACACACACACACACACACACACACACACACACACACACACACACACACACACACACACACACACACACACACACACACACACACACACACACACACACACACACACCAGGCGATTACATTACTTTAAATGAGTCCACCCCCCAAAATTACAGTTATAAACATGAGCCTCGTCTGAAAGGCAAAGGGGGAGGTGTTGCTGTAATTTATAGTGATATCTTCAGAATTACTGAGAAGTCTTGTTTCAAATATAATTCTTTTGAAGTGTCGCTGCTTAATGTAACACTATCTAGTGTAAATGCTAAATCATGTTTGACATTTGTGCTGGCTACTGTATACAGGCCACCAGGGCACCATTCAGACTTTATCAAAGAATTTGCTGGCTTTCTATCAGAGTTAGTATTGGCTGCAGATAAAGTCCTAATTGTTGGTGATTTTAATATCCATGTAGATAATGAAAAAGACGCATTAGGATTGGCATTTAGAGACATTCTAAACTCTATTTGAGTTAGACAACACGTGTCAGGACCCACTAATTGTCGTAATCATACTTTAGATCTAATATTGGCACATGGAATCAATGTTGAGGCCGTTGAAATTCTGCAGCAGAGCGATGACACCTCAGATCATTATCTAGTCTTGTGTAAACTTAATTTAGCCAAGGCTGCAAAGCCGACTCAGTGTTACAAATATGGTAGAACTTTCACTTCTACCACTAAAGATTGCTTTATCAATAATCTTCCTGATCAGCATCCAAGATAGCTTCGAAGAACTCGATGTTGCAACAGAAACTTTTGACTCTCTTTTCCAGCACTTTAGACACAGTTGTTCCTTTGGGCAGAACAACTGAACAACAACAGAACAGAACAACAGACCAACAAGGCCAAGGAGGCGACACAAGGCGACAACACAATCGGCTTTCATCAGCGCTAGTTCTTTGGCGTCAGTTTGGTGTGTCCCTACCTTTGGTGGAGTACCTTATTGAGCACTGCTTGTAATGTGTCATAAATTGCAGGATGTAGCAAATACAGAAATTTATGCCGTTGTCATGGAAATCTGCCATCAATGAATCCACTCTGAACCGGAAAAGACCCTTAACATGACACTTGCTGGCCTCTAGCTCCAGACCTGCATCTCTACATTAAGTACAAATCACAGTGTAATAAATATACAGCTCTTTTCACATTGATTTCTCTCTTTTTTTTTTTTCTTCACAGGAGAGAGATGACCTTTTCGGTTTTACATAAGTGCCTGGTTCTGTTAGCACTGTCTGTTATGGTAGGACACTGTTTGCTCAGCCGTGTTGATGCTGTCAGGATCTTTACAGCTAATAAGACATTGTAAACATAACGTGTGGTGAGAAAACCTGAGGTTTGGCAAACAAACCTGAGTGACATTTCAATACCAAGACAGCATTCACAGCAGAAAATAATTTTCTTGATCAAAAAAGGTTCTTCTCGTTTTAAAAATTAATTGATGAGGATTTTAGGCCAGTTACAGGATATGGTATGGAAATAAACAGCCACTTTTGTCTATTTCAATGTTTTTTTTAAGCACACACACAAATCATTTGGGGAATTTCATTTCTCAGAAAATAATGATATATAAATAATAAGAATTTGTTACATTTATATTGTGCTTTTTCTGGGTACTCAAAGCGCTTTACATGGAAGAGGGAATCTCCTCAACCACCACCAATGTGCAGCATCCACCTGGATGATGCGACGGCAGCCATATTGCGCCAGTACGCCCACCACACACCAGCTTACTGGTGGACAGGAGACAGTGATGAAGCCAATCAGTATACAGGGATGATTAGGAGGCCATGGTGATGGACAGAGACCAAGGGGCAATGGGCTACTCTTTTTCAAAGGACATCCTGGGATTTTTAATGACCCCAGAGAGTCAGTCAGGACCTCGGTTTAACGTCTTATCCGAAGGACGGTGCTCTTTGACAGTAAAGTGTCCCCAACACTATACTGAGGCGCTAGGACCCACACAGACCACAAGGTGAGCACCCCCGGCTTGCCTTACACACACATAAAAATACCACTTGCATCACATACCAACTTCTTAAATCAGTTTTGAGCATAACTGGTCTGTATTGCAGAGAGAATACATCACTGTGTCCTTAAAAAGCACTGTAGTTGTAGTAACTGTCACTTCCTATTCAAAAATGAAGGTTATTTCACCAATATACAGGCATGAAAACATGGTGACCGATTATGGTATTCATTATAGAGGGGGAGAGGAAAAACTTATTTTTATGAAAAATGTACCCATAAGCTCATCTATTCTTTCAGGAAGACCTGTCAAGAACAAGAATTATTACTCTGGTTAAAAGCAGGCTGTATTAATGCTCTATATGAGGCTGTGAAACTGCGCCTTGTGCTCTCTCTGTGTGATCTCCATAAGTCCTGTTCTGTCCACGCACTTTGATGCCTTCTTGCTGAACATGTGCAATTTAACACACCTAGAGGCACTTGAGTGTCCTCTATTTATCCAAAGGCACTCAGGGAGATGATGAATTTGTAGCAGGGTGAGAGTGAGTGAATTACCACGAACTCTGATCTGCGGCGGGAGGATACCGACAGAAATCGAGGGATGTGCCCTCTACCTCTTTTTCAAACCTCAGTGAATGATTTATGGCTGGTGTTTGTCCTGAATAAACACATGTCACAGGGGACACAGTTGACCTCACACACCAACATGCATACATGTATACATACACAGATGAACACAGAAATGACCTTAAACCGTGTCCTAACCAAGTTTTCAAAGACCGGTCTGTTGTCTGTCCACACAAAAATGTGAAATGGCTGTGCGATGTGGTACAATCATGCCAAGAAAAAAAAAATATTGCTTAATGTATACTTATGAGAAGTAGGATTTGACCACTATTACAATATTATCTTTTTAAAGCTGCACAAATGGAAACTAGGAGTCCAAAAGTGCATTCTACTATAGTTTGTCTGTTGGAGCATTTGTGCTAACCGCTAGGAGTCGAGCAACTGCCATGTGCCACTAGTTACTTAGTCCGTGACCCTGATGTCATGCTAATATGCTAATTGTTAAAACGACCTTAACTGCATACATTATTTTCACCCCAGGCTACAGCTATCCAACCTCATCCCAGCGTCTCCTCCTTGAGATGTCATTGCCCGTCTCAACTCTCTCCTGGGACACTCTGGGGTTTAAACAAAAAGAGAGAAGTGAGAAGCCACTGGGAGGACAGGTGATTCATCTCCTTTGTAAGCCAATGAACTGTCCAGCAAAAGCCTGTCCGCTATCTGTTTTCAATCCTTATTAACAAGAGAGAAATGCTTAACGAGTCCCACAAATGCCCTTCTGAGAGGTGGAGTGGAATCGATGGGCGTCTCTACTGAACAGATATCATTAACAGAATACCTAAAAGCAGCTGATAGATTGATAGGGAGCGTGACAGTGATGCTAAAAGTAAGGAATGGAAAGATGTTTAGAATTGACAGATACACCCTGGCTAGATCCTTTTCATGCTAGTTCAGGTTGGTTAGTGATGGTTGGTTAAAAAAAAAAAAGAAAGAAAGAAAATCACATTCTTTCTGGTGAAGCTGGTTGACTTAAGGTATTCTTGCTTGTTAAATTGTTAGTTCACCCAAATATTTTGCCATCATTTACTCACATTGCTCCAAAGCCTTTTGACTTTCTTCCTTGGAAGTATCTTTTCCATACAATAAAACCAATCTTAGGGTATGTTCACACTTGGAAGGTTTGTTTCGATTAAAACAAACTTTGCTCTGTTAGTGTGGTTCATTTTAGTAAGTGTAAAGCGTCCATCTGAACTTCGGCGTGCACCAAACAAGGGGACCAAGACCCCTGAAAAGTGGTTTAGTCCAAAATTTCTGAAGAGGCTCTATCACTTTGTATGATGAACAGATTGAATTTAGGCTTTTATTCACATATAAACATTAATCAACGCACACATCAGTTCTGGCATGTCGTGCGAGAACCAATGAGGTTCATTCTCGTGTTACGCAGCACGATTGAGCTTTTGCAAGAACCAATGAGGTTTGTATTTGCGAATCAAGAAGGTTCGGTTGAGCTTCTGTTTATGTTCACTGATCACTGTTTAAATGAGAAAAATAGACTAAATTAAATATGTTCATCATATAAAGCGATCAAGTCTCTTCAGAAAATTTGGACTAAACCACTTGATTCGTATGGATTAGTTTTACAATCTCTTTATGAACTTTTTGAAGCGTCAAAGTGGTAGTCGCGTAGCTGTCAATGGAGGGGCAGAAAACTCTCAGATTTCATGAAAAAGATCTTCATTTGTTTTCCGAAGATGAACGAAAGTCTTACGGGTTTGGAACGACATGAGGGTGAGTAATTAATGATTGAATTTTCATTTTTCATTTTAAGGGATGTATAATATGGTAATGCAGAATAAGCCATTAATATATGCTTTATAAGTACCAATAAACAGCCAATATGTTAGTAATATGCATGCTAATACACAACAAGTTAATTGTGAATAGTGTTACCTGATTTTCTTATTTGTGTGACCAGCCATGTTGCTTTTATTTAGAAAGAATATGGGACTATTTTTAATTTGGACGCCTATAGGAAATCCCACCCATGGCTGTCTGCAGTGTCCTGATAGCATTGGGACGAGTGCTCTATCTGTTCCTAACAAAAAAGCGATGTCTTTTAAATGTGTGGGCATGTAGGTTTGGATGTTGCATGTTTATTGTGAAGCTAGAAGTTTTCTTTAACCTTTCTCTGCATTTTGTATAGATACCTTGCTGTTTGCTTGCTCATTCACATCCAGATTCGTTTTTCTCTCTCTCTACACTTTCTTTGAAGATGTGCTTAGCTGAACTGATGAGAAATTTCAGGGAGAGAACAGAGCCTTTCAGGAGCTGCATGAAAGGCTGTGGAAGAACTGGCATTATGTGTTAGCGAAACACAAGGAGAGAGATGCCACAAGCAAACGCCTGCCATGCAAAGTACCACAATCCCTCAGATTCAGCCAGCACACCTTATTGCCTACAGCACACACATGCCAATGAGCTGTTCAAAGAATACAAAGGAAAGGTGTACCCATAACACCTGACCAGTGAGAAATGTAACATTTATTCAGAAGCACAAACTCATTTTTTCAGTCAAATGTTTCTCTAGCCGTTTGGGAATACCTCCATTCCTTCGAACCAAATCTGAAAATATGACAGGCCAAATGGGATTTGCTATTATTGAGATTAAACTTGCAACAGCTAATCTTTATACATCAGTCGGTCACGGACTACAATGAAGAGACAGGCTGAAATGGCCACATTAGTATGAATGAATTATTTATTATTCTACAATAGTCTTGGGAAATACAAGATTATTTTAAACAGCTAGGTGCATATCTAACACATTTCAACGGCACATGTTTCTCTATAAACACCAATAAGCTATTTAAAAACAGAATAAGAAAGCCTCAAAGCACAATTTTACGTCAGCGTTCTTTCAAAAAGACACTGATGTAACTGTTAAAGCTGTTGATTAACAAACTTAACAGAATAAACAAGCAAACAAACGTTTATTCTTTAGACAAACAACTTTGGGCAACAGGACAACAAAGTATACCTTTGAGGGAAGTTCATATTTGCATTTCAAATTGTCATGCCAAAGCGTGTCAACATCACAGTGTTTTCTCACAAGTCAAATTTGTGGAAGAGTGAAGCAGAAGGGCTGATTTCATGACAGTCCTCAGCAAAAGAGACTAACAGCCTCTGTCAGGAAGATGGATCACTTTACTAATGCTTGAACAAATCTATAGGAGGCGATGATAATAGGTGTTAGTCCTGAATTGCGCCTCTTGAGCTATTCAAGGATGGAGTGTTTTATGCTTTTAAATAGAAACACCACAAGAACATGTACTATGGGATTACTGTTTTTCTTAGGGCGTGGTACCTTTGAAATATTATCATTAAAGAGGCTATATGTATAATTCAGAAACCCTTGTCATTAGCGACACCGGTGGCAGTAAAGTGAACTGCAGCCAGCAACTTACTGCTCGTGCTTCAGGGCCACGATACACTCATGACGTAAAAAGTTAGAAATATCTTTGCAGCAACATACTGTTAACGAACACCCCAACGCCGTCCAGAGCGACATTTAGATGAATATATATAAATATGTGCTGCGCGCTTTCCTCTCAGTAATGAAATAAAATAAACACAACAAAAATGAAAGCGATAAGAAAGTTGTAGTAGAAATCATGTGAGTATGTTTGCACCAGGTCTGCGATTCACTGCCATCATGTCGACAGATGAGGAAATAGAAATACATTTGTTATGATAGTTTGATTATAAAGTATATTTGAGAAAATAGACTATACAGATATACTTGGTCTGTGAGACTATAGTTTGAATCAATCCCTTTTCTTTGCATGACACAATTAAATGACAGTAGAGAATAGCTCTGTCTGCATTATCCTGAACATTGTATGAGCATTTGTTTCATGTGTCATTGAACGGAAGAGAGGAGTGTGTGTAAACGTCACATCCTTTGGATTTTCCTCGGCGTCCCGAGTACTTCACATAAAAATAATTCTACAGGCTTTCTTAGACAACCTAGAAAGTTGGGAAGGTCTCGTTTTTTAAAGTTTTAAAGGAGAACCCCCAAGGTTGCAAAAGCAATAATTTTTTTCATTTGTTTCAAAGATGAATTAAAAACTGCACAAAACATGACAACACGTCAACATTTATATTGTTTTCTGCTACGTGGTGCATTACCTTGATCAAGTTTTGACCAGTTTTTCTTTTCAATGAGAGTAATCTCAAAAGCAAATGAAAGTGTAAAGGACAAATAATAAAGACTTGAATGATTATTTAATCAGCCTTCAAACAAGAACAAAGAGAGCCGCGCTAGTTTTAGATGATTACGTCTGCAGCTGAGGACTACTGCAGATGTGCACAGCTGTGTGAGGGTGTAACTAACTAAAGTTAGTATTTTTTCAAACCAATGCTACCAATACGTCAAATAGCAGTTTATTGTGGCACAACGCTACAAATTCATGTGTATTCAGGTTCAGTAAGACATGATTCAATCATAATATATAAATGATGTACTACACAGATAATATATTTTCTAGAACCAAACTGTTTCACCTTACTTGTAATATGCATCGACAAACCCTCACATGTGGCTTTTTTAATTAAACAGTTATGTGTACACTATAAAATATCACTAAGCAATTAACCTCTTCTCAGAACTAAGTCTGCTAGAGAAGGGTTTGCTCACACTAAGGTTAAAAAACTCCCCGAATGTTTAGCTTTTGAGAAATAAAAGAGTTTGCTCATCTCGCCATAAGATGGCTGCCACTGCAGGCTAATGGATGGGGTTTGAAGGTGCAAATTAATTTCGTAGTTCTACTGAGAATATGACAGGTGGCAAATTGTCAAAAATTTGATAACAAAAACAATTACCAGAGCCATATGATACAATAGAATAGCCTGAGCTTGTCCTTTAATTCATTTCTACTTTGCGCTTGTCAAACTCTATTCTCTCCAACAAAATACTTTACGCTACATTAACTTTGACATTGCATTTAGTCTCCTCAGGCACAACAATAGAACAGACCGAAACCTAACAAAACACCTCTTCTTCCTCTTTCTTCAGGCACTCCGAACAGCATCAAACCCGTGTTTCTAC